>CM030364.1:140517087-141942805 GCA_017893485.1 Hemerocallis citrina | reverse complement strand
GGTCCAACCGTGGACCCAACCCCGTTGATCAGCAATAGGAAGTCCCTATCCAAACCGCTTAGCAGTAGGGGCAACTTTCTCCTCAAGCTGAGGACCCTCTCCAATAGGACCAGCCTCCTCTTCAGAATTAGCAACCCCATAAGGATCGCCCTGGTCATCAGAATGCCGGTGCAGGGGCCTCGCGTCCCAACCCGCAGAAGCAACCTCTCCATCAGGACCGCATCTCAATACACAATGCCTCTACGGATTCTATGGCCTCCCACAATCCCTGAGTTTCCGACCTTCGCAATACCATCCTCAATCGGCAGAAGGATGAGGATCTTCGCCGCCGTTTGGATGAAAAGCGGGCCCGAGAGGGAGCCTCCCGCCAGCAACGTCCGAATGAGCGATCTCCTCACCGCCGAGACTACAGAAGGTCCCTACCCAAAGAGGGCGGAAAGAGTCACCCGAGCACCATAGGAGAAGGCCTCACTCCCCTGCCGGTCGGCAACATCTGAGGAACGATAAGGCACCCATTACTCGTGCCGAGTTCCAGCAGTTGCAGGCGACTGTTTTGCAAGCCCTCAACCTCCGACCCAACAACGACAATGCCCAAAGGGCTCCTACCCCTCCACGGGTCCAAAGTCCTCGCCATCAGTCCATAACTCCTCCTCCAGCTCCTAGCAACCAACAGCACATGCCTAGCCCCCGCTGCTCCCAGAGTCACCGCCGTCGTAGTCCCCACTCCCCTTCCTATGAAGACGAGTCCAGAGGCTCGTTTGACTACTGTCGGAGGGACGATGCTCTCTACCGCCGTCTCCACGAGATGGAGAGGCACATCGGTCGAATAGACAAGGATGAAGAGTTAAGAGGAAGGACCATTCACCCGAGCAGACCTCCCTTCTCCCGGACCATCATGGAGGCTCCTATCCCAAGAGGTTTCAAACCCCCGCAGTTCGAAAGTTACTCGGGGGAGTCAGACCCCATGGACCACATCGAAAGCTTTAAGTCCCTCATGCTAATCCACCAAGCTTCCGATGCCTTGCCGTGCAAGACCTTCCCCGCCACTCTTAAGGGTTCGGCTCGGGAATGGTACTCGCGCCTCGCCCTGTCTTCCATATTCTCCTTCGAACAGTTTGAAACTCTCTTCATCACCCATTTTATGAGTAGCAGAAGCACGGAGAAGACCAGCATCTCGTTACTTCAGCTCCGCCAGGAGAAAGGAGAGAAGTTGAGAGCCTATGTGAGGAGGTTCACTGCAGAGGTTAGATCCATCGCCTCCCTCGACCAGTCAGTTGCGGTGGCCGCCTTCCAATCAAATGTCCTCAACTCTAACCTTCGTTCCTCCCTTGCCAAGAAGCCCCTGCATAATTTTGCCGACCTCCTTCTTAGGAGCGAGAAGTACATTCGGGCCGAAGAAGCCAAGAATCTCCCGGGCTTTGAGGACACATCTTTTGGGAACAAATGGAAGAGCACAAGCGAAGAGGGGTCCCAAAAATCCCAGAAGGACGGCAATGGACAGCGTCGCCCGACTCCTCGTTTTGAGAAGTTCACCCCCCTCATTGCTAATATATCAGAAGTTCTTATGGAGGTGGATAAGGAAGGGCTACTCCGTGCTCCCCCTAGAATGAATACACCTGGCAAGAAGAGGAACAAGGATAAGTGGTGCCGCTTTCACAGGGACCATGGCCACGACACAGATGATTGTCGGGCTCTCAAGGAGGAGATCGAAGAACTCATACAGCGGGGACACCTGGCCAAGTTCGTCCAAAAAGAGGGGGCCGAGCTTCCCCCTGAGGAGCCTACAAACGAACCGAAGGGCTTGCCGAGCTTTAAGACTCAGAATCTCCCAGCTCCTCCCAAGAGGTCTTCACCTTATTGTAGAAGTAGGATCCTGATTTTTAATAAGGCCTATGCTTGTAACCCGGCCAATAGCATGTAATAATGGCTCGCCCTATTGAAGCAGCCACTTAGTTTATCAATAAAACTTTACATCTTTTCATTGAAAATTATTGCTCTTGCTTCTCTATCTCTCCGAGTCACGACTCGCTAAATGGTGAGTTCAGAGTCCAGCTTCTTCTACATGGCTGCTCCCGCAACTTACTAACCTTTAACAACGAGTTCGGAGTCCAACACTTGGCTCGATTCCGCTTCAAATAACTTGCTCTTCAGCGAGTTAAAAGTGGTTCGCCATTCGGAATTGCTCCAACAACCGTTGATACTCTCTTAAACGACGAGTTCGGAGTCCAACACTTGGCTCGATTCTGCTTCGGATAACTTGCTCTTAAGCGAGTTAGAAGTGGTTCGCCATTCGGAATTGCTCCCACAACCGTTGAATCCCTCTAATGACGAGTTCGGAGTCCAACAATTGGCTTGATTCTACTTCGGATAACTTGCTCTTAAGCGAGTTAGAAGTGGTTCGCCATTCGGAATTGCTCCCACAACCGTTGAATCCCTCTAACGATGAGTTCGGAGTCCAACACTTGGCTCGATTCTGCTTCGGATAACTTGCTCTTAAGCGAGTTAGAAGTGGTTTGCCATTCGGAACTGGTCTACAACCGTTGATTCTCTCACTTAAATAGCGAGTTCGGAGCTCACAACTCTCTCCTAGAGTTGCTCCTCAAACCCGTCTTCCAAATGGCTCTCCCCCAGAGCCGAGCTCTTCACTCCGCTCACCTCCAAAGCGGACCTCTTCTCAACGGGTTCAGAGCTCACAACTCCCTCCTAGAGTTGCTCCTCAAACTCGTCTTCCAGATGGATCTCTTCCAGAGCCGAGCTCTTCACTCCGCTCGCCTCCAAAGCGGACCTCTTCTCAACAAGTTCGGAGCTCACAACTCCCTCCGAGAGTTGCTCCTCAAACTCGTCTTCTAGATGGCTCTCTCTTAGGGCCGAGCTCTTCGCTCCGCTCACCTCCAAGGCGGTCCTCTTCTCAACGAGTTCGAAGCTCATAACTCCCTCCTAGAGTTGCTCCTCAAACTCGTCTTCCAAATTGCTCTCTCCCAGAGCCGAGCTCCTCACTCTGCTCACCTCCAAGGCGGACCTTTTCTCGAAAAGTTCGGAGCTCACAATTCCCTCCTAGAGTTGCTCCTCAAACTCGTCTCCTAGATGGCTCTCTCTTAGAGCCAAGCTCTTCGCTCCGCTCACCTTCAAGGCGGACCTCTTCTCAAAAAGTTCGGAGCTCACAACTCCCCCCTAGAGTTGCTCCTCAAACTCATCTTCCAAATGGCTCTCTTCCAGAGCCGAGCTCTTCACTCCGCTCGACTCCAAAGCGGACCTCTTCTCAACAAGTTCGGAGCTCACAATTCCTTCCTAGAGTTGCACCTCAAACTCGTCTTCCAGATGGCTCTTCCCCAGAGCCGAGCTCTTCGCTCCGCTCACCTCCAAGGCGGACCTCTTCTCAACAAGTTCGGAGCTCACAACTCCCCCCTAGAGTTGCTCCTCAAACTCGTCTTCCAAAACGCTCTCTCCCAGAGCCGAGCTCTTCAATCTGCTCACCTCCAAAGTGGTCCTCTTCTCAACGGGTTCGGAGCACAACTCTCTCATAGAGTTCCTCCTCACACTTGTCTCACAAATGGCTCTCTCCCAGAGCCAAGCTCTTCACTCCTCTCGCCTCCAAAGCGGGCCTCTTCTAAGCGAGTTCGGAGCTCAAAACTCTCCCATAGAGTTGCTCCTTGCACTCACTTCAAAGAATCGGTCTTCCCATGGCTCTTACAAGGATCTTCCTAGCACCTCTTCTTCACCCCTAGGAGTGGAGCTCCTCTTCAAAAATCTCCAAAAGTACCCTACACTTCTCTTCTTCACTGTGCGAAAGAACAAGGCAGAGGAGAGAACCCGAATGCCTCTCCTCCCCTTCTTCTTTCTTCTCGGCGATGAGCTCCGCCGTGGCCGATCTACCGAGCCAAGGTACCGACCTCCACATATGGAGAAAAATGCTGCCGAGCCAGTTTCACCGTCAGATTGTCTCAAAAAACGTGCTAGAATATGATGAACGGCTCAGATCACGCCACGTCTCCACGAAACGACAAGATACGTTTTTTCGAAATTTGAGCCTCTTGTCTCGTGATTCGCGCCATGATCGTGATCAACCATCCAGATTGAGCCACGTAACTCGGATCTGAAATCCGAGCTACCGGACTACCGAACTACAAAGTGGAGAAAAATGCTCCTCAAAATCCGTGCTTGGATTTTCCGAACAAGAAGCAGAGAAGAAGAAGAAGAAAAAAATAAAAAATAGGAGCACAAGGGTCGGGTTCGGACCCGTTAAGGGATCCGAACCCGAACACCCATACCCCTCCTCTCCTCTTTATGCTTTCCTGCCAAAACCAAAAAGAACAAAACCCAAGCTCGCTCATCTCCATTGCCGACCTTGTCCAACTCCTCGGCGAGCTCTGCCCCTTCTCTAGCTTCCTCGACGAAGCTTCGCCGCCGAGCTCAATCTCCTCCGACCTCCAAGCTCGCCCATTCTCCGAGCTCTTCGTCCAAGCTCCGAACCCATTGTCGGAGTTCTCCCGAGCTCCACGTACGACGAGCTCGACAAGCTCTCCTAGCAAGAGCTCCATCACCAATAGCCTCCAATGCCGAGCTCACACCTCTATCTCCATCAAACCCAAACTCGTCATCTTCAAGCTCCGAGCTCGCCACCTCTTCATCAACCTCCACAATGTCGAGCTCCTTCAACACCGAGCTCACCGCCTCGTTGAGCTCTACGTCTTCTTCCCCGAGCTCCTATGCTAAGCTCCCCCACAGTTGACACCGAGCTCTCTCGCTCGACGAGCTTCGAGCTCGCCTCCACCCGTCATCAACCTCCACAACGTCGAGCTCCTTCAACACCGAGCTCACTGCCTCGTCGAGCTCTACGTCTTCTTCCCCGAGCTCCAAAAGCCCAAACTCCTCTTCCTCATGCCGCCGAGCACTGTCGAGCTCACCACCTCCGTCGAGCTTGAGCTACTCTCGACGAACCCATGAGCTCCGAACCACTTCTGCCGAGCTCCACTCCCCAAAGCTCCGTCGAGCTCTTCTCCATTGCCGAGCTCGCCCAACCTCGCTAGCCTCCACGCTCGAGCACATCACCTTCGAGCGCCTCGATCAAGGCTGGCGACGCTCCACGTTCGTCAAGCTCCGCTCGCCACTCAGGGTGCTCGAATGATGGGGACGAGCTCGGAGAAGGGATCGAACGAAGGCGAGTTCGAAGGGCGAGGGGCGAGTGGCGAGGTTTGAAGTAGAAACAGACGAAGGCGAAGAAGAGCAGAGGCGAAGAAGAGCAAAAACGAAGAAGAAGAGAAAGAAGCAGAAAAAAAAGGCATTGCCACGGGGCTGTCAATGCCCCCGTTGACCGCGCCACGTGGCGTCTTCAGAGGGGTCGGCAGATCCAAGTCGCTGAGCCGAGGTGCTGAAGCACCGACCCTGTAATTGGAGAAAAAACCCACCGACCCATACAATCTGTCTGATCTTCTCAAAATTCGCGTCACGACACGATCGACATCCAGAAATGCGCCACGTGTCCAGGTAATATTTAATTAATTAATTAATTAATTAATTAGTTTTAATTATTTAAAAAATCCTAAAAAATAATTAAAAAATCGAAAAAAATTAATTAAAAATTCTAAAATAATTATTAATTCAGAAATTTTATTTTTAAATTCTGAAAAAAATAATTATTAAATTAGAATAATTAATTAATATTTTTGATAATTAATTATTTAATTCGGAAAATGAATAAAAAATTTCAAAAAAAAAATGAGAAAAAATTCAGAAAATTTTGGAAAAATCACCAAAAATCCAGAAAATTCTGAGGATATTTTAGGGTATTTTACAAGCCCAGAATAACACCATTACACCCCAAGCAAGATTCCAAACTCCCTTAAGAACACCGATAAAAACTCGTACGCCATTAGAACAACAAAACTACTCCTCGAAGACTGTAGAACTCAGTCTCCAGGAGTGGGGGGCTCGTGATATGGCTAAAAATAGGATTAAATTAGGACCGTTCACATCGGACACGAATCTTAAAGCTCAGGGGTAAAACGGTAATTTCACCTACTAACGGGTCTGAAATGGGTACTGGATCTCCTCCCCAAAGATCCAATAACCCACGAACGGATCCACCTCAACTAGGTGCGGGTTTCAACCCGCAGCAAACCCGGTCCAGCAGGATAGGATTAGGGTTTCTGATTAATACTAACCAACGGCCCTGATTCACGTCTATCCTTCCACTGGGAATTAGGGATTACATTCCTTATCTAATCACAGGGATTAAATTCCTAATCTGATCACAGGGATCACATTCCTAATCTGATCCCAACGGCGACTATAAATACCCCTCATCCACCACCATTAAGAGGTAATCAATATTTTGCCAATTTATGCTCTTTCATAATCATTCCTGATTACTGACTTGAGCGTCGGAGGGTGCGTTGCCAAGATCAACCCCAGTGTCTCGCACTTTTTGCAGGTGAACGGCGGGAGTCAACGGTCAAACTCCGGCGGAACAGGTTTCAGGTTTGCAATTGAAGTTTTCCAAGAATCTACAAATACTATCTGTTTGCCCCCACACCAGATTTAGCGGTAACAGTATCAATAAAGCCAAACCTCCATAAAGATAGTCATGTTTGATTGACATATTACTCAACCCTGGGCTCTGATACCACTAAAAACCGATCACACCCCGCTTCCAAAAATATGGGAATAGGAGCACGTAACGTAGGCCCAGTGAATGATTATACAATATCCATAAGCTATACCAGCCTAACTCAACAATATACAAGAGAAACAACCACACAGGCAAGAATATAGTCACATAAACAATGAATAAACTCCAAATTAATCATGAAATAAATTCACCAATAATAATCCAACATCTGGGATAAAACAAAATTCGGGTCATAAAAGCCCAAGGATACAAAGTATGATAAAAAGAAATACAATAAGCAAATAGCAAAAGATAGCTAAGCAGTCTAATAGTCTAGCTCCGATCTTCAAAGAGTTTGCTCACCAATTTCTTCTAGTATTGTTCCTTCGGTACCTGTTAATACTTGATCAAAAAAGAAAGAAAAGTGTGCCCTTAGAGAAAGTCGTGGGCAACAAGTAGAGAAAACAAAGGATAAAGAAAAGCATGAATATCAAAGAATAAGGACATGGTCAAAGACAAGGAACAAAGCAATGGCAGGCAAAATATCAAAGGTCCACAGTAAATCACGAATGTAATGAGTGATGTCAGGATCAAGCAGGAAATGCAGGTTACTAATCATTTTATTAGTCTATCTAATGCACGTATTACTGCGTCCCATTCCACAGGTTCGACGCAAACACATAATGAACATTTTAGACCGATGGTGAATTTACGGATCGTGTACTCGGCCCAGTAGTCGGGAATTTATGGGATGTTCGGGATTTTCGAGATTTTCAGGATGTTCGGGATTTTCGGGATTTTCTGGATGTTCGGGATTTTCGAGATTTTCTGGATGTTCGGGATTTAGCTGGCAAGGGACCCCTACCGAGTACAGTCTCCGATCGTTCACTACCAAGTCAAACCCATGATACCCAGGTTTTTTATTAGTTTATTTTCATCCTATGTGAGCATGCAAGAGGGTATCAATGTTGTATAATACTAAGTGTGACTAATTCTATGCGCAACAGACAAAGCATGAGGCAAACACATCAAATAAGCACAATTCATATAACCTTGACAGCATGACCTTGCTGTAATAAAATACTGATTACAGCCACTACAAAATAGCAAATCTGAATCCGCTGGAAGGTATAAAAGTAGACTTCCACACGGTTCCAGAAAATATTATTAAGGCATGTAAAGGATATAGGAACTAGGGTGAAAACTCTATTCTATTCAGGTTTTATGTTTAGGCAGCATACAGTAAGTTATGTTCAACTAATTATTCCAGGTCAGAGAACTCATTAATAAAATCTACAAAAATTCTAGGAAGTACCTATTAATGTCTAGGTCCAGCCTAATTTATTTCTATTTTTTATCTTATTATTAAAAGGGTCAAATAAAATATAGAACATCAGGGTACGCATGCAATTGTGAGTCTGAAATTTCTAACATGGCTGTATTAAAATATTAATATCTAGCAAATGACACATCGGAACTTAGATCCGTCAAAAGTATGTTAAACTAGACATCAGAGGCTAAAGATTCATGTTTGTAAAGGAAATTTAAATTATAACATTATCGTGGGTGAAAACTTGATTCAAAGTAAACAACTAACAATTCAGAAAATTGTCTTAACAGGAATAGGCAAGTAAATAAATCATATGATCACATATAGAATGCAAATTGGAAACCAAAGTGAATCCTAGGTGTCAACATGCAATTTCTAAGATTTAAAATACAAATGTCACAGATATGGTATCAATTCATCGATCAATTTCAATCTAGCACACACAATTTAACATGACCAACTTGTCAATCTAGCACTTATAATTTAACATGACCAACTTACCAAGTAGTCCTATGCATGAATCTAGTTATTTAAATGTGCATATGCATGAAATAATGGGAACTAGGTTTTAGATCAAAGAGATAGTACGATGTTAAGAGTATGTCGGGTTAGCTTGTGTAAACCCTCGATAAATTTAACGGAATTGTCAAAGCAGTATGATAACGAAATGGATGAGATTACTTGAGGGAGATCAAATAAACTTGAACAGAATAAAATGCTAGTTCAAGAAGAGACTTGCCTGTTATATTGCAGATTCAAATAATAGGAATAACGGGATCAGAATCCCGGGCGAAAATACTAACAGCACGTGCGAAACCTGTGCGAAGAAACCCAATCAAACAAAATAGCAGCTCACGACAAGATCACACCAAAACGACCCGAACAGCAAACAGCAATCACCAGATTCGGTGTGCACCGAACACCAAACAGCCAAGGTGACCAATCACCTATCGCCTTCCTCCTTCGACAGAGAGAGAGAAAGAGCACGGGGGAAAACTCTAGCGACGTTGGCGGCTGGTGACGGTGCGGCACCACGGCAAGGCGAGGGCGGCTAGTCAGGAAGCGACGCAACAGTGAGAGCGACGGCGCGAGCGAGATGGCGTGGCGATGGCTCTATATCCCGCTCGAGAACAGGGGAAGACGACGCGACTAGTGCTCGGCTTGGACGACGAGGAGGAGGACGGAGGGGATCTTCGTAGGGTGAGGTGGTGCACGACGAGGGATCACGATGGGGCGACGACGAGTGCGTCAATGGCGAAGGCAGTGGGGGAGTTGGGTTTGAGCGGGATGGGATGACGACGGGGAGAAGGTGATGAGGTGGTCGAGGTGATGAGGGGACGGTGATCGGAGGGAAATCGGAGTAGACCACGGGGGATGAAGGGTTTCGATTGGGTTTGAAGGCAGAAACAGGGAGAGGGAGAGAGAGACGGAGTAGGGGGAAGTGAACAGTATAGGGGATAAAAAAATAGATTAGGGGTTAATGACGGCTAGGTTAAAATAGGGTTAGGGTTAACAGAAGATGATTAGTATATATAGGCAAAAGATAAGATATTGGGTATTGGGTAATTGGGTATAAATCCAATAAAATAAAATACATTGTATATAATACAATAGATCTGTAACACCCCACAAAATTGAAAATTACAATTTTCCCCCTGGGTGTTACGCACGTATATTTTGTAATGTATTTCACTACATATTTTGGATTCGTACTATTTATACATTTTCCGTATTGATTTCAGTCAACTAACATATAATATTTCAATCCCTGGGATTTACGTGCTTTTTACGTGTTTTGATGCACGTGTTTCCACCACTATGTATAATATTTTCTATAGTTTTAACTTATTTATTTTTATGTATTTAAATCTATTTTATAAAACGAAAATTTTTTTTCCCCTTGTTTTGATTAAAATGCATTTTTCGATTTTCTGCACGTGTAATGCACGTGCTTTCTACGTGTTGTGATTTCATCATGAAATATATGTAAATTAGTAAATGTAATTTTGCTTATATTGTTTTCGATTATATTTATTAACTTTTCATCAATAAAGTCGATTTTCGCATTTTCATGTTTTCACGTGCGACGCACGTGTTTGTTTTCGGCGAACGCGTTTGAGCGTATCCTTTCTCGAAATGAATTTCATAAAATGTATGCACATTCATTTTTGCATTATAAATTTTAGTTAAACTAATTTTTACTTAAAAATATAGTATTTAAAAATATAGTATATGATGTATAGTATATATAGTATATAGTCTTTAAAATTATGTCAGGTTGGTAAATGGATTGTGTTGTGGTGATGGGGGCCCACGGTTGGTATAGAAAATATCAAGTGGGCTGTTTGGTAAGTATGAGATGGGCTGATGGCATATATGATAGCATATGTAAAAAAATGAATTAGAGTGAGCTAGGATGGGGGCCCACTTGAGTGATGCAGCACAGCACACTTGTGTGCTGTGTATGTAGTGACCGGACTTTGATGTAGTGGGGAAGGAGAAAAGGTGTAGGTTATGGGAGTTGGGTTTTTGAAGGGGTGGGAAGATGAAAAGTGAGGAGTTAGGGGAGTTATGTATATGAAGAGTTGGTAAATTAATTTTAGTAATTTATTAGGTGTGTAATTTTGTAAAGTGAACCCTAGCAAAATCCTATAAATAGCCCCATCCTCTTCTCTTTTGTCCACACCAAAATAAAATAAATAAGAGTAAGAAAAATAAAGAGAGAAGAGAATTTTGTGCTTGGAGGCCAGTGCTAGGAGGAGAAGAGCTAGGAATCCTTGAAGCTAGAAGTGGTGATCATTCTTTCAATCGTTCAAGCTTCAATCAAGGTGGGTGGTCTCTATATTTTCTAATTCATTGGTTAATCATGCTAGAATATGATAGTATTAAAATAGACCGATTTGTTGTGATGTGGGTGTTCTCCTACTTTCTAATTTTTTGAATGTACATGCCAAATCCAGTATGTATATTTATGAGAGTCATATAATTTATGCCTATTTTCTTCAACTTTGATATATTCTTCAACTTTGATATAAAAGGGATTGCAACTAGACTTTACAATAGTGCACACCACAAACTAATGAAAAATGACAATGCTGATGATGAAGCTTGTAGCCTTGATATATGATATTCTTGGCCATTGTTTGTGGTCTCAAGTAGTTTTATATGTGAAAATGATGATGTCGTATCAGAGTCTAAGAAGTTGATATCTACTTCTCCTCTTTATTCATGCATCTTCTCCCTTAAAAATTGAAGCTTCCATTGCCATTGAAAGTGGCCTCTCATTTCTTTTATGGGGCAATTTGTCTGAATTTGAGTTCGAGAGAGACTGCCCTATAAGAGGGAAGAGCACTATTGTTATCTATTGGGAATTTGGGATGTCATGTCAATAACCACACATAGTACCTGTAGATTGTGTATTATTATGATAGGCTAGGTACTTAACTTATCTTTTGATATTTTTTTTCTTGTAATCTAATGCTTATTAGATCATACATGGTATTTATATAGGCATCATTCATGATTACGTGCCAATCATTGTAACCTACACATTACATGCATGGGCATTATGAGCATCTCACTTTTCGTAGTCAGCTCCTTTACATATTTCATACTTACACATGTACAATGTAGGTAGCAATGGATTGGATTTGTGTAAGATCAAATAAGATCCACTTAGAGATCCAATAAGACTTGTGAAGATTCACATGATCCAAACCACTAAGCATCATTAGAAGAGAAGTAAAATGTAAATTTGTAAATTAATTGTCTTTGATGGGATTATTCATTTGTGTTGCATACTTGATTATTTAAATTGCAAATGAGATTGCAAGTGATAAAATCATGTTTGTGAAAAGGATAAATTTCTGTTGAATGAAATGGTTTCATGGAAAAGAATTATTATTATGAATAGTGTTAAAATGAGACATAGAACAAATTGTGGATAAGCTAGAGACATGAAAATATCTAAGTCAAGACATGATTATTAAAGGGTATGTGTACCCATGTTTCTTGTACATGAAAGGTTTATGATTTAGAATTAGTAAGACCTCTGTTACCGGTAATTTAGAAAGAAAGATTTTGAGACTTGATTTCGAGATAATGCCGTCGGGCGATCTCGTATTTTGTGAATAAATCCGGTATGAGGTAAAACTGATTCTAGGGTGATAACATATTCATGTCTTGAACTAAAAATAATTAGGCACTTAGGTGAAGATGTAATAGACATGTGCAAACGTAAATGGGTGCTTCTATATAGTCGGCGGTGGATCTCCGTGGCTATAGACCCAGTTGGTGGACTGTGGTTGCCCCATAGGAGATGGACTGTATTTTATCCGGGACTTAGGGTAGTCGGCGGATGTTTACCATACTCCAAAGAATATGTATATACCGGGGCTAGAGGGGCATTTACGGGATTATTCTCACGATATAATAGCCAGGGAGGCTGGGATCTGTTATTATAACCAGGGAGGCTGAGATCCGTATCTGTGAAATAACTCTGAAACTTGTTTAATTACTGGGTAGTCTCATGGCGAGGGATCGAACCCTTCAATGTGGAGTACGTAGGCGCTTGCCCTCGGACCTATGTAGTATGGGATGCATAGAATCTGAACAAGTGTGCATTAGTGTCATCCTAGTGTAGAATGGTATGCATTAGGCATTAAGACATGACATACACTTATGTTTAGAATAATCACCTTTGACACTTTACTTGTTCATTCAATCTTTTTGTGATTTGTTAAAGTATGAGATCGTTATACTATTCCCGGCATAGAGAGGATAGCCGTGTATAACATTTCGTCAGTTGTAAGTAACTGACGTGCCCACAGATTGACATGCAGGTAATAGACTATTTATGGAGTTATAAAGTGAATATACTGTTGCTGTTTAGAAGTTAAAGATGTTGCAAATGATGTTAAAGTTACACAAGTTGTATTTCATTGTTGTAATCTTTTAGTCTTCCGCTGTGTAAAAACCAAGTGTAAAGGAACTCTGATGCATTGTGGATGAAAAGTTTTAAATTCCTTGTAAAATTGTACGAAGTGAAGTAAAGATCCTGTGAAATCTCGAATTTATCCTTATTTAAAATTCGGGGTGTTACAAGATCAATATAAACCCAAACACCAAGAATAAGATATCTAATAAAATTTGCATTACATAAACTAGGGTAATGCACGTGTGCTGCACGATTACAAAAAGTATAGTAAAGAAAATATATATAGTAAATTATATAACTGCGTATATCAAAAATTTGTTCTGAAAATAGAGGATAACAATTTACAATAAAAATTTGTTCTGAAAATACAAGACAAAAATTATAATATTAGAGATTTTTATCATTCATTCCTTGTATTTTCTTCACATAATATATACAGACTCCGCTCTTTGTATTGTAGACGTCTCTTTTGGATAAGAGAAGATATTCTGCAAAGCATCACAAACCATCAACATCACCATTCAAAAAGAAGGGCATGCAATATGGAGTGCATAAAAAAGGGTGCTAAAAGCCAAACATTTACGTAATCATCCGCAGAAATAATTTTATCTCTATCATCAAGAATGATTAATATGTGAGCATTAGGCAATCCACGCTTCTGAAATTCAATGACATGTACGTGTACAATGACTCTCCCAAGTACTCCTCTATCAAAAATATCTTTCTTAAACTCTTCCAGTTTAGAATGAAAAATTCTTGTAGTTAAATCTGGCATGTCTTGTGGAAGCTGCCCAGGTAGTATTTCATTGAAAATTTCAATCCATGTCGGAATGCAAGTCAGTCAGGCTTGCCATATTTTTACACCAAAGACATTGCATTTTGATATCTTTGATACATATCTCGGGGACTTCCGACATAAGATGCAGGTAGCAGAGTTCTCTGACCCACATTTCCTACAAAAATAACAAACAGTGCAACAAATTAGATAGTTAACATGCTTAGGAAATATTATTCATATCATACGATTTATATACAAATGGCATAATTTACCTGCACATGTTTTGCCTGCATTTTTTGCATATTGTAAACCTTGATACATTTTAGCAGGTATTTCATGTTGATGATCGTGAATCTAACGCAACCTCTGTGTTGCAATTTTAACATAGTTGTCTACTAAGTATTGTTGGAGTAGTCTCCCACCAAGAAGGAAAATGGATTTTTCTTCTTCACGAATCTAGGAACTCAATAAATTAGAGCATTAATGATAAATTGATAGATAGATAGATTGCTTATTGATTAGGAATAAATATCAAATACAAATAACCAACTATAATCAATACCTAAAGTCGAAATGCATAATATTCTCTGCATGATACTTTTCTTCCATCATTATGAATGTGGATATCCCAACCATGACTTCCATAAGATAATAAAAGAGGATATTGGAGAGGATCATAATACCCAGCAGTATCTGGAACATTGTGAAGTTGATTGGAATAAGTTTTCACAACAGTTTCTCTTTCATGGCAATCATAAGGATTATCCCCGGAAACCCATACTGCATCAACTTGTGAAGAAGTAGGCAAATGATATTGTCCTCCATGATTCGGTCTTTCCTTAAGTATTAGCTTGCAATTTTCAAGAATATAGCGTCTTGAAAGACACCGCAAATTATGAATATATGGATTGTGCGCATGGGAAATTTGCTGAAGCTTTTCCACAACTGGCCTACTCACCAAATCACTTTCCAAGTGCGGACAGTAGTTACCAATATAAAAAATAAATTAAGGATTAGTCGTATTGGGTTTGTTTAGTTACAAATCCAACTATCTTTACTATTTTAAGTGAAATGTACCAAGTTAGAGTAAAAAAAAAACCCAATTAAAGGTTAGTCGGCTTTAAGTGAAATGATAGATGCACTAAGAAGTCTAATTTCTAGTGGAAGGTCATACAGATCATATAGACAATGTCTACATGAAATTAATCACCAATAGTTACTATCGTATAAGCATGTAAACATGTATAAAACTTAAGAGATCCCATCCCATTCATATAAATGGGCAGATACTGAAACTACATTCTAAAGAATCAGTCATAATAAAAAAGAAAATTAAAGACTATACCACGAATGATCAAGCTGAACTACCTCAGGGAAGAAATGATTCTGAAAATATATTGAGAAGTCAACAATAAATTAAAAACGAGTCAGCAATGAGGAAGTAACCTTATCAGAGTAGTAGTGTCAATAGCCAAAAGAGAGAATGTTGGAGATTAGAGTAGTAGTAGTGTCAGAAATCTTCTTCTGAAACAAAATACTATTGACAGATAAGCGAACAACTAATTATTATTATTATTTCTAAATAAATGACGTTGCAACTAAATGTAGTTGCAAAAATATGACTACGCTTGTGGGCTGTGGCTGTATAAACCATGCATCTCTCTACATGAAACAGGCACTCGATCGATCAGAAACATTCTTAAACATTACGCACTACTCTTATTTCTCACTCAATTTAGTCGCTATCTTACTAAGAAAAACCAAATCCTAATCAATCCTAACCACTCTCTTCACGTCACACAGCAACATAGATATATATGATCTAAAAAGTTGTTTTTGATTTCCTGAGTATCGAGTATCAAGGATTATTGCATACTTACCCAAATTTATTGGACCAAATCTACCCAAACTTAGAGCATATCTATACCTATAGACGGCTGAGCGGGGAGCCGGGGCGGGAGCGCGGGGGATGGCGGCTAAGCGGGGAGGCGGCGGGGTGGGGGCGCGCGGGAGAGAGTGATTGAGCGGGGGAGTGCGATTGAGGGATGTTTAGGGGAGATGATTTTGGGTTTAGGGGAGATGATCGGGTTGTTTTATTTTGTACGGGCATCACATGGGTGTGTTTGGTGGTTTTAGTTTTGTCGTATACTACACGGGTTTGCTCAGTTACAAAATTAGGGTTTGTTTGTTTACAAACCCCAATTCTCCCATTAAAATATTAGAGATTATTTGAAATAATTAAAAATACAATTATCAAATAAGAATTGATTAGCTTTAATAATCAATAATAATAATAAGTAATCATAGTAACAATAAGAATAGAAATAATAATAATGACGATAAAAATACTAACAGTAATAATAGCATTCCTCGGGATATTGTCAATATATAAAAATAGGAATTTTGTTGAAATAGTTGAAATAGAAACAATAACTTAGAGGGTCAAAATGCAAATAGTTGATCAAGTAGGTACTTAAACAAAGTTTATTTGAAATAGTTATAACTATTGTTTAGAAAAATACTTTAACATGAAATTCAAAACGAATCTAACAATCACAAATTTATAAATCTCGAAATACAAAAAAATACTCATGAAAATACGTATTTGCAGAAATAGGGTTACAGATTTATCCATAGTTTCCAAGGTGGTAAGATGCGGGTCTTGATGGTCGATGACCCCTAGAGTAATTAGAAGACCCTAGACGAGGTTTTATAAAGCTAACAATTATCAGTGACTTTTCCAACCAGTATTACCTATGAAGATGAAGAATTTTCACATGATATGGTCCAATTTTAATTAGAACCTCATACAACTAGAATTCATGAGTTCTCTTTCCCAAATTAAACTAGTACTACATGCAACTAGGTTCTTGGGTTCCTTCTCAAGTTTGAGCTAGAATCACCTAGAAACTAAATGTATGGGTTCTCTATCAATTGAGCTAGAACTACCATGGTGCTAGTTTCACGGGTTTCTTTTTAAAAGTCGACTAGAACAATTATGAAACATGGGTTCATTTCAATAGTTTAACAAGAACATATAGCTCAAGCATGGGTCCTTTTGAATCTTAGAACAAATACACATACTCAAGCATGGCTCATGGGTTCTTTTTTACTATTTTACTACAATAGTAACTCAAGCATGGTTCATGGGTTCTTTATTTTTTTTTTTAGAACACTACCGCATATAATCTCAAGCATGAATGTGTTCTTTTTGAGTCTAGAATAACTACAACTCAAACATCATGGGTTCTTTACTAGGACACTTACAACAACTCAAATATGATGGGATCTTTACTAGAACACTACAACTAAAACATGATGGGTTCTTTACTAGAACACTTACAACTCAACATGATGGGTTCTTTACTAGAACTACACATACAACTGAAGCATGATTCTTTACTACAACTCAAGCATGGATCTTTACTACAACTCAAGCATGGATTCTTACTACATCTTAAGCATGGATTCTTACTACATCTCTAGCATAGGTTCTTTTCTACAACTCAAGCATGGATTCTTACTACATCTCAAGCATAGATTCTTAATACATCTCAAGAATACATTCTTTACTAAAACTCAAGCATGGATTATTACTACATCTCAAGCATGGGTTCTTTACTACAGCTCAAGCATGGGTTCTTCACTACAACTCAATTATGGATTCTTCACTACATCTCAAGTATGGGTTTTTTACTACAACTCAAGCATGGATTCTTACTACATCTCAAGCATGGGTTCTTTACTACAACTCAAGCTTGGATTCGTTACTACAACTCATACATGGATTCTTACTACATCTCAAGCTTGGATTCTTACTACATCTCAAGCATGGATTCTACGTATAACTCAAGCATGGGTTCATTTACTAGAACAACTAGCAACTCAAGCATGGGTTCTACATACAACTCAAGCATGGCTTCATTTACTAGAACAACTAGCAACTCAAGCATGGGTTCTACATACAACTCAAGCATGGGTTCATTTACTAGAACAACAAGCAACTCAAGCATGGGTTCATTTACTAGCCATTACAAAGGCTACTTCTTCTATGAATTACAAGTCTTTAAAATATTACAAAAATTTAATTTTGTTGAATTTACAAATCTTACATATTACAAAACCTACTTTTCTTTAACCTACTAGTTCCTACATACAACAAAGTCCAATTTTTTTTTGAACTAGGGTTAGCATGATTTGATATTTAACACAGTAGAGGACAATAAACAACAAAAGACTTATCTTTTAATAGTTTGTTGAGTTCCTCAACCATAGAATGGGTATGTAAACCTTCTCACTTACTAACCTTTATGTGCTCATGGCTTTAGTCCAAGTTGTCATAGTTTTTAGTTAACAAAATTAACAACAATAAGAACAATAATCATAACAAGCTAAAGATTCAACCTTTATGTGTTTTTAGTAAGTTCTTCTTTCAAAACTCTTCATGTGGTCCCCTTGGACCCACACTACTCATATGCATATATAATTAGTCCAAGTTGTTAAAATAACCATAACAAGCTTAAAGATTTCATCTTTATGTCATTTTGTTTGAGCTCCACCATGCTACTCTTTATGTGACCATTTCTTTGATCCATACTACCATTTATGTGCTCATGATCTTAGTCCAACATACATATACACATACAACAATATAAAAGAGAACAAAAAAAAATAAATGAAGACAAGTAGAGAAACCCCCACCTTGTTATTTCAAAATAGGAAGAACTAGCCCAAGCACCTTCTCCTTCCTCCTAGCTTCTATGAAAGCTCATATGGAAAAACCTACAAGAAGAACCCTATAGTTAGGGCTTTTCTTCTGTTTCTTTTCCTCTCTATTTTTGGTAAATGAGGCAAGGGGTGAAAGGAGGGGGGGTATATATAGGATGAAATGAGGGGTGAGGGTGTAAAATTCACCATGGCATTTACCCCCTTGGGATATTTGGCCGGCCAAATCCTATGGGGTGAGGGGGTGAGGTGGAGTGGTGAGGTAGAGGGGTGAGGTGGAGGAGAGACTTCTAGTAGAAGACACCTTTTAAACTCTTATGTATCTCTAATTAATCCTAAACCCTAGGTTTAATCCTTCAAACAGATCCTAGCTATCCAATTTTGATTAATCATGACAAAATGAGATATTTTTGTCCAAAACACATACTACACAATTTGTATTAACGTACGAAATCGATACAATGCGCATATGTGTGCATTAATCTATATACTGATAATTTTTGTTTGTTAAACCGCACAATCCGTATAAAAATAAATTAATTCTGAAAATAATAATAAAAATTAATTTAATTATCGTCTCAGAAGATTCCAGTACCAAAACAGTATAACGCATATACATATGGGCTGGTATATATACAGATGATGGTTATTAATTAAACTAAGTAATATCCACAAAAAATATTTCAATTCCGAAAAATAAAAAAAAAATAATAAAGTAATAAATAAATAAATAATAATAAATAAAATAATAAATAAATTTTATTAATAACCGATCGGGATATTACAAATCTTGTCTAATACATTGGTCAAACTAATACATTAGCCAAACCTGGCTCTGATACCACTAAAAATATTGTCACGCTCCGCTTCCCAAAAACAAAATACGGAATACGGATACGTAACTAAGTCTAGCGAATGATTTTCATCATCCATAAGCTATCAAACCATTACAATATTTCACAGGAATATCAGAGTAAGAAGCAAGAGAAGTCAACTACGCATACATATATGAATCAATATTCCAACAGGAATTTACTTGAAACAAAATTTAATAATATTAAATAAACCAGATCTGAACAAGTCAATAATTCTGGGTCACATTGCCCAATACAAAATTCATGTAGGAAATTACATTTATTCAAGAATAGAAGGAAAGTAAATTATAGGAAGAACTCCAGCAACTAAAATCTCAGTTCACCTACTCTAACTCGCAGCTGATCACAAAAATCTGCAATTTAACAAATTACAGGAAAAAGAAAAGAGAAACAAAACGCCCGTCAATGCAAGTTATGGGCCGCTTGTAGTGCCGGCACAAGTACAGAAAAAGAATAAAGAAGGATAGAGTAACAGCGGAAGCAACATAGCATGGAATAGACATGGCCACGAAATAGAACAACTAGCATGGCAAGATGAACGAGTGCAAGTGGCATGTAACAATTGTCAAGTAAACAAGTATCATGTAAACGAGTAACGAGTAACAAGTGTCAAGTATCAAGTATCATGTACAAGTAACAAGTTGCATGTGTCAATTGATCATGTTGTTTTAAGTCTTGTATCTAGTCCTATCTAGGTAGCACTTTATGTGTCTCATATTTTTATCACATGCAAAATTCATTTAGGCCTAGTGGGGGGTTTCTACCACATGGTTGCTACTTACATGCAAAATTAGTTAAGGCCTAGTAGGGGGTTTCTATAGGGCCGTGTACTCAGGCGTCAAGTCAAGTACCAAGTAACAAGCACGAATCACGTAATCGTGAACTCGTGGCATCATATATGATATGGCTAAAAATGGGGTTAAACCGGAACCATTCAGAGTGGGCACGAATCCTGAGGTCTCAGGGATGAGATGGTAATTTCACCTACTGACGGCTCCGAATTGGGTATTGGGTCTCTCCTCTTGGACCCGCTAGCCCATGAACGGATCTGCTAAGCAGAGAATGGGTCTCAACCCGTTAGGGACCAGATCAATAGGATAGGAGCAGATCCTGGCTTGTCCCTATCTTGAAGGGGTGGTTGTAACCAACCCTAGCCAGCCACACCGGGAAGTAGGGATTCACCCTTATCCTGAAAGAGATCTCCATGGCGACTATAAAAACCCCCAACCTCCTACTGTTAAAGGTGATCACACTTTGCACACTTGAGTCCTTTCTCTTTACTATTTCTGTGTATTGACTTGAGCGTCGGAGGGTTCGTCGCTGGGATCCATCTCGGTGTTTCGAACATTTGTGTAGGTTCAAGGGAGCACCAAGGAGTCGATTAGTCAGCAAGGAAGAAGAAGGGTTCCGCCTGTTCGAGTTCCTCACGAACCTACAAATCTCATCTATTTCCCCCACACCAGAATCTAGTGACAACAGATTGGCGCTGTCTGTGGGAAGGCTCTCGACAAAGTAATCCAACCTTCCTCTTTCTACCAAAGTCACTTCCAGCAATGCCTCCCAAGAAGAGACCCGCAAACTCCAACCGTAGGACAACCTCTTCTCATCCTCCTCCTCCTTCTCCTGCGTAGGGGGATCTCCCTCCTCCCAACCAACCGACCCAGCAGCTCGATCCATTGGCTCTGCAGTCCACTCAGTAGCCTTTGGGACCCCAAGCCACAGTGGGGGAACACTCTCAACGAAGCCACCACAAGCAACCTGTCGATCAGGTTCGAGTCTCCATCCACAATGCCGACACTAATTCCATGGCTTCCTATACTCCCCCCACTCCAAAGGATCTACGGAACGTGATCAACAATTGGCAGACCGAGCACGGACCCGATCTTCGTACCCATCTAGATGAGAGGCGGGCCCCCATTCTCCCGCGCCATCATGGAGGCTCCAGTTCTCGACAACTTCAAGCCTCCACATTTCGAGACCTACACCGGGGAGTTGGACCCCACAGACCACATTGAGAGTTTCAAAACTCTCATGATGATCCACCATGCATCTGAGTCCCTCTTTTGCAAAACCTTCCGGGCCACACTTAAGGGGCCGGCTCGGGAATGGTACTCTCAGCTTGCACCAGCATCTATCTTCTCCTTCGACCAGTTAAACGGTCTTTTCCTCACGCATTTCGTAAGCAGTTGCCACGTCGAGAAGACAAGCGACACCTTATTGTTCCTCAGTTAAAAGAAGGGTGAACGATTGAGATACTATGTCAAGCACTTCACTACTGAAGCCTGGTCCATTGCTTCCTTGGAACCCTCGGTCGCCACCATCGCCTTCAAGTCCAACGTCCTCAATGCTGACCTCAGGGTGTCCCTCGCCAAGAAGCCCCCTCGGGACTTCTCAGAGCTCCTGCTTCGGAGCGAGAAGTACATCCAAGCAGAAGAAGTTGTCCGCCACCCCACCTTCGAGGCCTCGTCTTCTGCGAACAAGCAGAAGGGTGCAGAAGAAGGAGCTAAGAAGCTCCAAAAAGACAATAGGGGTCAGCGGTGTCCTCCTCCTCGGTTTGAGAAATCCACTCCGCTTAACGCGAGTGTATCTGCCATCCTCATGTAGATCGGGAACGATGGCCTCCTACCGCCTTCCCCAAAGATGAATACTTCGAGAAAGAAGAGGGACCAGAGTAAGTGGTGCCATTTCCATCGGGACCACGGGCACGAAACAGACGAATGTTGTGCCCTCAAAGACGAGATTTAGGCTCTCATGCAGAGAGGGCAGCTCACCCGGTTCGTAAGGAGGGACCGAGCTGATTCACCCCCGCCGCCTAGGGGGCTAACAGGTGAACTGAGAAGTGCACGGAGACTCCGAAGGCAGAAGTAGAGGGAATCTTGCATCTGATACACGGAGGCCCAATGGGGGGAGATTCCAACTCCTCCCGAAAAGCCTTCGTAAGGGAGGTTAACTCCGTGCAAAGCCATCCTTTCCCAAAGGGTCTCGGAGTCCCAGTGACGTTCTCCGATAGGGACCTGGAGGGCATCCGCACGCTCCACTGCGATGCCCTCGTCATCAATCTCCGAATGGCGAACTTCGAAGTTCGTCGGGTCTTGGTAGACAATAGTAGCTCCGTTAACATCCTTTTCTTGGAGGCTTTCAAAGGCCTCCCGCTGTCGAGGGATCGGCTCAAGCCTGCAGGCTACACTCTTCATGGGTTCACTGGGGTCCCAGTTATAGTTGAGGGAACTATAACCCTTGACGTAATGGCAGGAAAGGCCCCGGCAACTCGCACAGAGCCAATGGACTTCATGGTGGTCGACCTCAAGGCCGCCTATAATGTTATCCTGGGTAGACCAGGTTTAGCCGCACTTCATGCCATCCCTTCAGCCTACCACATGAAGATAGAGTTCCCCACCCCCTCAGGAGTGGGAGAAGTAAGGGGAAGCCAAGAAGTGGCTCGGAAGTGCTACATGACCTCGATGGGGGGTCCGGTTCTCTCTTTGGAAGCGCTCGAACTGCCTCAGGAAGGGGGTCAAACTATCTCCGAGCCCGTGGACAAATTGGAGGAAGTCGCCTTCTCCGAAAAAGACACCACTAAGATGTTCCGTGTCAGCAAGGCTCTTTCCCCCTCTATTAAGCAGGACATCTCCCGCTGCATACGGGAAAATCGGGATCACTTCGCCTGGACTGCAGCAGACATGCCCGGAATCTCAGAGAAGCTCTTAATGCACCGTCTAAGCGTCATCCTTGGGGTTAAGCCCGTCCAAAAGAAGAGGCAGAAGTTTGCCCCGGAGAGGCAACAAGCGATCATGGAAGAGGTTGAGAAACTCTTCAACGCTCGCTTTATTCAGGAGGTAAACTACCCTGAGTGGCTTTCCAATGTGATGATGGTCAAGAAGGACAATGGGAGTTGGAGAATATGCATTGACTTCACCGACCTCAACAAGGCGTGCCCGAAGGACCCTTTTCCTCTTCCCAGCATCGATGCCCTAATCGATGTGACTTCCGGGCACGAGCTCGTCAGTTTTATGGATGCCTTCTCAAGGTACATCCAAATCAGGATGTTCTCTCCCGACATCCCAAAGACCTCGTTCATGACGGATCAAGGCCTCTATTGCTATCGTGTTATGCCCTTCGGCTTGAAAAACGCGGGAGCTACCTATCAGCACCTGGTGAACAGGGTCTTCCGAGACCAGATTGGTCGAAACATGGAGGTCTATGTCGATGACATGTTGTTCAAGAGCGCCCGAGGGCAGGAACACACCTTCAACCTTCAAGAAGCCTTCAGGGTGCACAGGAGGCACAATATGAGGCTAAATTCGAATAATTGTGCGTTTGGTGTTTCATCGAGCAAATTTCTTTGGTTTATGGTCAGCCAGAGGGGCATAGAGGCCAACCCCGAAAATATCCAAGCCATTCTAAAAATGGCTCCCCCCTTCAACGTCAAAGAAGTACAGAGGCTCATGGGCGCCTCACCGCGATTGGGCGATTCCTCTCCAAGTTCGGGGAAAAGTACCTCCCCTTCTTCAATGCCCTCAGGGGGGCTAAAGGCTTCGAGTGCGGACAGCAGCAGCAGGAGTCCTTTGACAAGCTCAAGGAAAATTTGGCTAACCCCCCGCTCCTGTGCAAGCCAGCGCTTGGGAAGGTCCTCTACCTCTACCTCGCAGCTTCGGAGCAGACGCTCAGCACAGTACTTGTGAGGGAAGAGGATAAGATGCAGAAGCCCATCTATTACGTGAATAAGGTTCTCTGCGATGCCGAACTCCGTTATCCGAAGCTGGAGAAGATGACACTCGCCTTGGTCATGGCGGCCCGGAAGCTCCGCCCCTACTTCTAATCCCATTCGGTGGTTGTTCTTACCGACCAACCACTGAAATAAGTTCTCCACAAACCTGAGACTACCGGGTGGCTCATGAAGTGGTCTATCGAGCTGAGTCAGCACGACATCAGCTACCAGCCCAGGACGGCAATAAAGGCCCAAGCTCTAGCCGAGTTCATCGTGGAGAACACCATCTTTGACTCATACGAGTCGCCTACCGACCCCTCTGTCTGGACCATCTATGTGGACGGGTCCTCCTGTGCCGATGGAAGTGGGGCCGGTGTCATCCTAACTGGCCCCGACGCTTTCGTCCCTCAGTACTCCCTCTGCCTCAACTTCCCGACATCAAACAATGAGGCAGAATATGAAACCCTCATAGCGGGCCTCTGCTTGGCTTGCAAGGCAGGTGTCGAGCAAGTAAGTGTCCTCAGCGACTCCCAATTAGTGGTCAATCAAGTATCCGGGGAGTACGAGGCGAGTGACGACCTCATGGCTAGGTACTTGGCAAAGGTGAGGGAGCTTCTAGCTCTCTTCAAAGATGTTCAACTCCAACGTGTTCCCCGAGAGGAAAACGTGCAAGCGGATGCCTTCTTTAAGCTCGCCTCCTCGTCTATCCAAGGTCTAGAACAGACCGTCTTAATAGAGGTCCTTCTCAAACCAAGCATTTACGAAGACGGCTCGAAGCCAATAGAAGCCTACCCTGTCGGGGAAAACTAGATGAAGCCCCTTCTCAAGTACCTCCGGGATGGAGTCCTTCCTAAAGATCCAAAAGAAGCAAGGAGGATCAGGACACGGGCAGAGCGGTACACACTCCTGGACGGGATCATGTACAAACACTCCTACACCCAGATTGATGGTCAGCCCTATGTAAGATGCCTCTCCCTAGAGGAAGCGCTCTACGCCCTGAAGGAGGCCCATGATGGCCTATATGGCGCGCACTTAGGAGCGAGATCCCTAGCCCGGAAGCTCTTGAACTATGGCTACTTCTGGCCACACTACTAAGTGACTCCGAGGAGTACGTCCGCCAGTGCGACTCCTGCCAAAAGTTCGCCCCAATCCGTCGCCTACCCCAAGCTCACCTTGCTTCCTTGGTGAGTCCAATCCCCTTCGTAATGTGGGGGATGGATTTGCTAGGACCCTTCCCCCCGGCACCAGGCCAGCTGAAGTTCCTCGTGGTAGCAATAGACTACTTCTCAATATGGATAGAGGCCAAACCTCTATCAACAATAACCAAGCACAAGGTGCAGAAGTTCTTTTGGAAGAACATCGTCTATCGGTTGGGGGTGCCTCGTATCCTTATAATCAACAACGGGACCCAATTCACGGGGGTGACCTTTCGTGACTTTTGCGCCAACCTCGGGATTTAGCAGCGGTTCTCTTCTATAGCACACCCTTAGTCCTGTGGTCAGGCAGAGAAAGTGAACCGTTAAATACTCTTGGGCTTGAAGAAGAGGCTGGATAAGTCCATTAAAGGGCTATGGGTTGAACAACTCCCCAATGTGCTTTGGAACTATCGCACCACAAAAAGAGCTCCAACGGGAGAGTCCCCTTTCAACCTCACCTACGGATCCGAAACTCTTATCCCTTTGGAGGTGGGCCTGCCTTCACCTCGACTCATAGCTTACGATGAGGTGCAGAACACGACGCAACTGCCTAGACCTCATAGACGAGATCCGTGAGAGAGCCGCAATCTGCCAAAAGACCTACCGTCGTAGGATTACTCAAGCTTACAACAAGAGGGTACGACCCACCAACCTAAAGGAGGGGGACTTATTGCTGCAAAAGTTGTCAATTTCCGATCCAAGCAAGAGAGGCAAGCTGGCATCCAATTGGGATGGACCATATAAGGTCTCCAGAGTTATATGCCCGGGTGTGTACCAACTCGAAGACCCGGGGGGCAGGAAGATACCAAAGACATGGAACGCAGAGCACTTGATGAAGTACCAAGAGGGTGTCTAAACACTGCTCCATGCAACTTCCCTAGGATCGCTCCAGAAGACACGTCTCGAAATCCTTACTTGTATTTTCTCTCCATCCAAATGTAAAGGCTCGCAACTTAGAAGCGGCCACCCAATTATTTGCAATAAAAGGAAATCTTTCCATGCAATTTTTCTATCTCTTGAGTAACCTAACTCTACTTAGCAAATTTCTTATTTTTGGGGTAGTCTAACTTTACTTGCAAAAAAAAATTTCTTTGTTAAAACAACGAGTTCGGAGTCCAACACTTGGCTCGATTCCGCTTCAACTAATCACCCATAAGCGAGTAAGAAGTGGTTCACCATTCGGAATTGCTCCCACAACTGTTGACTCTCTCTGTAAACGACGAGTTTGGAGTCCAACACTTGGCTCGATTCCGCTTCAACTACTCGCTCATAAGCGAGTAAGAAGTGGTTCGCCATTTGGAATTGCTCCCACAACTGTTGACTCTCTCTTTAAACGACGAGTTCAAAGTCCAACACTTTGCTCGATTTTGCTTCAACTACTCGCTCATAAGTGAGTAAGAAGTGGTTCGCCATTCGGAATTACTCCCACAACTGTGACACTCTCTTAAAACGACAAGCTTGGAGTCCAACACTTAGTTCGACTCTGCTTCGACTACTTGCTTCTAAGCGAGTAAAGAGCGGATCACCATTCGAAATTGTTCCTGCAGCTGTTGATATTCTCTAAATGACAAGCTTAGACTCCAACACTTGGTTCGACTCCACTTCGATTACTTGCTTCTAAGCGAGTAAAGAGCAGATCACCATTCGGAATTGCTCCTACAGCTGTTGACAACTACAAATGCTAGCAAAGCGCGAAAGTTCACAAAACAAGTATTATTCCATTGAAGCTTGAGATTATAAGTCTAACTACGAGGCCAACTACTCATTTTTACATTGAGATACAAAACTTGTACAAAGAAGACAACAAAATCACAAGGGAGACGTCCTAACACCTCCTAGGGAGTGGGATACTCCTCTTGAGCGACAAATGAGGTTGGGGAGCACCTTGTCGCTGTGACCCTACGCCTGTGGTGGTCTCTAGGTCGGCGAGTCGAGTTGTGTCTCTAAGAGTTGCTCCGGCTGAGGCACCGCTCGACGAACCAGCCACTCTACTCTGTGCATCTCCGGGGCGTCCCAAGGTGGGAGGCGAACGTAACACCAACTCGTGAAATGACCGCCCTTGTGAGTACTCACCTCGGGCACAAGAAGTGGTCCTAACGTTGTTCCCCTCCGAGTGACGTCGCAACCGATGAATCTCTGCCTCTAACGCAACAATTCGCTCCCTCAGCGAGTCATATTACCTGCACGAGAAGCCTCGGTAATAGTCTGCTGAAGCTGTGCCGTCTCCAAACTCTTTTTGAGCACCGCGTACTTTACACCATCTCTCTCCACTCTAGCCTCGAACAAGGACTGTCGAATGGACTCTAGCTTCTTGCCTTGCTTTCAGGCCTCATGAACTTGCTCCATTAGCCACTTCAGTTCGGAGGAGAGACGCGCTAATGTCAGCTGGTGGTGACTTAGTTCCACCTCGCTTTTGAGGAGCCTCTCTCGGCTTCGAGAAAGGGCCAACCTAGCAACTCCTAAGTCAGTCCAAAGGAGAGATATCTCAGCTCCACGTCGAGTGGGAGTACTTCGACCATCTGAAAAGGCCAAGTGAAACTACTGAGTTCGAGCACAACTAAAACTACAAAATTTGAAAGCGATACCAACTTCCGACACTTGTTCAAAAGAGTGTTTTAACACTCGTTCAATAGAAGTTTCAAAGCAGTGCCGAACTCCGACACTTGTTCAGAAAAGTATTTTAACACATGTTCAAAGAGTGAGTTTCAGAGCAATGCTGAGGTCCGACACTTGTTCGAAAGATTGTCCTAATGAGTGTTCAAAGAAGAATACAAGTAATATACCTATCTAATAATTTTCTCACTCAGGGCCGAACCTCAACACTTGTCAAAAAAAAAAGTTTTCATTGACATTTCAAAAATTACAAGCGGTGGCCAGTCCGTAGTTCAGCACTACATAAACAAAAGACAAAAAGAGGAAATAAGATGCAAGGCGGATCAAGGGTCGACCACGGTTGAAGGACCCTCTCCGGGGGCCACGATGGCTAGAGGCACGGCCTCCAACGGAGCCTCCTCCTCGGCCTCAACCTCATCAACTTTGACTACCTCGGTCTCCTCTTCTTCTTTGCCATCTTCTTCACCTTCCGAGATGTCATCGAAGCCGGGGATGGGATCCGGAGAGAGATGCATCCCAGCGTAATCAACTTCAGGGAACTTTGCCTTCACCTTGTCAATGGCTCGAGCGTACGCTTTCACCATGTTCACGATCAGATATCCCTTCACCTTCTCCAAGGCCTGCTCCTCGACCTCCTTCACTTTCTCCGAGGCCTGCACTTCGACCACCTTCTCCGCCTCCAACTTCGCCATCGGCTACGACATCCTCCTTATCCTTGGCGGACTCCTCAACTGCCTTGAGAAGCCGAGCGTTGTCCGCCTCCAACTTGGCGACCACAGCTTTGAGGTGCGTCAACCTTGAGTTCTTCGACTCAGCCTCCGCCTTTGCCTTGTCGAGCTACTTGGCGATCCGAGCCTTCTCGCCTCGAGCCTTCTCCGCCTCGGACAACAGCTCTTTCTCCTGCTCGGTTATCTTCTTCATCAATTGGCCGAAGTGACAAGTAATCTGCGAAGAGAAAGACTTAGATTATTTTCAAAAAAAAAATCTCTCTAAGCATTTGGACTTCGAAACTTACCGACATCGCCGAGCGTGCGACCTCGAGCGCGTCATTCCCCATGCTACCTGCTTCCATTGCCGCCTCGTCCTTCGGTGTGGCCAGGTGCCAAACTGCCTGCATGCACGCAGACGAGTCGCCGAGGAACCCTTCAAGCTTGCAGACCTGCCAGTCCGAGATGAAAATCTTTTTGTACTCTTCGGTTAAGAACACCTTGGCTTCGGCAGTTAGCAGCGGAGCTTCGAGCCCCAAGGTTGCCGACAGTGGAAAAGCCCCCGTGCCCGAAGAAGCTGAAGCCAACGTCGAGGTCGGCAGCTTCGGAGCCAAAGGGGGCTGCCTCGCCAGCTGCTCCGCTATGGCACGGTGCGCCTGCACCCCTTCCGGGGCAGTCTTTGATGCGACTCACTTCCTCTTCTTTGGGGCCTTGCTGCTCAGGGACCCACGCTGCGACACCAAGTCTCCGAAGTCCATTGACTCTGTCGAAGAAAAAGAGTTAGAAAAAAAAAACACTTTTTCAACACGATATAAAAGAAAACAAACGGAATAAAGCTGTACTGGGGTTTATAGAGCTAAGACCCCCCCGGAATAGCGCCTCCTCGGTCAGGTCCGTCCAATCATACTTCGGATGATCGAGTAGCGTCCGAACCATCTCCCCCTCCTCGGTACTGAGGGTTGGGCTTTGCTTGACCTTCTTCGGCACTGAATCAACCCAAGCTGTGGGGATCCCACATGGCACCAGGGCTTCGGATCAAGAAATACTTATCTTTCTAGTGCTTGATGAATTCTGGACAACTGACCAACTTCGTCCTGAACCTCGCAGCCAAGTAGAATCGGTATGCATCCTTGTGCTGCTGATGCATCTGGTACGCGGTTCGAAGAACGCTCAGCCTCGGCTCGAGACTCGCCGCCTGACAGTACAGGATGAACCCGTTTATCAGCCTCCACATGTTTGACAAATACTGAATGGGGCTGACATGGAACCATCTCAGCACCTCGGCGACGAAGGGTGAAGTGGGAGCCGAACCCCTACCAAGAATGCGTTGACCGGCCAGAAGTACATGTCGACGGGCATCAGCGAGTTGGCCCTCACCCCTGGCCCGGGGAGCATCAAGTCGAACTCCCGTAGGATCTAGAAGCATACCCTAATCTTCGCCAAATCTTCCTCTGTAAGAATGGTGATCGTCTCTTCCACTTCAGACGTCTCTCTAGCCTCGTTCTCCTCGAAGCTCCGAGCCATCCCATACATTATCCGCTCTGCCTGGTCCCTCGGAAGCTCTCGAACCCTCGGCAGTCCTTTCAGGACCCCAGGCAATCTTCCGAACGCACCCATCCTCTGATCTTCTTCGATTCTCGTCTCAACAACCACCGAAGTCTGCCCAACAATGACCTTGCCCTTGTCAATTGGGGGGACCTGACTAGAGGATGGCTCGGGCGCGAGAAGAGGGGAGGTCTCCTTCGTCAAAGGATCGATAGACATTTTCAAAAAGCAAAAGTAAACTAAGCATGGAGTTAACTTGATTTGATAGCAACGGTCGGAAAACTCGCCGGAAGATGGTGAAAACTCACTGGAAGCTCTCACAGAGTGAAATTATCGCCTGAGAAAAATGAGTGAAATAAGCAAATGACTGAGGGGGTGAAGATTTATAGGGAGTGAGATTGGTGGCACGCCTACCGAGACAAAAGGCCCCCAGGAGCATAAAAGCCTGGCCCATTTAGTGAAGAAACGCAAGAAAATGCGTTGACAAGTCAACGGTTGCTGGGATCCACTAGCCACGTGGCACTCTCCTGTTTGTCCCCGAAGTCGATTGCCACCGACGTCGAAACGCAAGAAAATGGGTTGACCAGTCAACGGTGGCTGGGGCCCACTAGCCACGTGGCACTCTCCTGTTCATCCCCAAAGTCGATTGCTATAGACGTCGAAACGCAAGAAAATGCGTTGACTAGTCAACGGTGGCTGGGGCCCACTAGCCACGTGGCGCTCTCCCGTTCGTCCTCGGGGTCGATTGCCACTGACGTCGAAACGCAATAAAATGCGTTGACTAGTCAACGGTGACTGGGACCCACTAGCCACGTGGCACTCTCCTGTTCGTCCTCGAAGTTGATTGCCACCGACGTCGAAATGCAAGAAAATGTGTTGACCAGTCAACGATGGCTGGGGCCCACTAGCCATGTGGCGCTTTCCCATTTGTCCCTGGAGTCGATTGCCACCGACGTCGAAATGCAAGAAAATGCGTTGACCAATCAACGGTAGTTGGGGCCCACTAGCCACTTGGCGCTCTCCCATTCGTCGTCGGAGTCGATTGCCACCGACGTCGAAATACAAGAAAATGGTTGACCAGTCAATGGTGGGTGGGGCCCACTAGGCACGTGGCGCTCTCCTGTTTGTCCCTGAAGTCGATTGCCACCGACGTCGAAACGCAAGAAAATGCATTGACCAGTCAATGGTGGCTAGTGCCCACTAGCCACTTGGTGCTCTCCCATTCATCCCCGGAGTCGATTACCACCGATGTCGAAATGCAAGAAAATGGATTGAGCAGTCAACGGAGGTCGGGACCCACTAGCCACGTGGCGCTCTCCTATTCGTTACGGAAGTCAATTGCCACCGGAGTCGAAACACGAGAAGAAGCAGGGGCCCACATACCACGTGTCGCCTCCCTGGACTTCAACAATCTTTCCGGAGTCAATTGCCACTGACGACCAGGGGGCCGAAGCGGAGGGGGTCCAAAAATCACGTGTCGCTCGCCTAGACCTCGGTGAGAGTTTCGAAGGCAATTGCTACCGACCCCGAACAGACAAGGTGCCCCCCTCTTGGTAGTCGTCTGATCTTCTGGAATTACTCGCCATAGCTTGATCAAGGGCCCAGATTCAGCCACATCGTAAATGGGTAATTAAATTTCCTTTTTAATTATTATTTCGAATTATTTATTTTAAAAATTGCAAAAAAATGATTAAAATTTAGGAAAATTAATTAAAAATTTTGAAAAATAATTATAAATTTGGGGGGATATTCTGGAATAAATAATTATTGTCTAGAATGGTTAATTAGTGCTCCCGGAGAGCAAATCATCGCTTTGCAAAATTGAATAAATAGTTCAAAAAAATAATATAAAATTGAGAAAAATCACCAAAGGATCGGAGCAACTATGAGCATGCTACCAGCTCAGGAAAATACCATCACCCTGCCAACGGGATTCAAGCACCCTTTGAGAACTCCGATAAAACCCTATACGCCATTAAAACAACAAAACTACTCCCACAAGGCTGTAACACACAGGCTTTGGGAGTGGGAGGCCCATGATAGGGCTAAAAATGGGGTTGAATCGGAACTGTTCAGAGTGGGCATGAATCCTAAGGTCTCAGGGACGAGATGGTAATTTCACCTATAGACGGGCCCGAATTGAGTACCAGGTCTCTCCTCTTGGATCTGCTAGACCATGAATAGATCTGTTAAGCAGAGAACGGGTCTCAACCCGTTAGGGACCATCAACAGGATAGGAGCAGATCCTGGCTTGTCACTATCTTGAAGGGGTGGTTGTAACCAACCCCATCCAGCCACACCGGAAAGTGGGGATTCACCCTTATCCTGAAAGAGATCTCTATGGCGACTATAAAAATCCCCCAACCTCCAACTGTTAAAGGTGATCACACTTTGCACACTTGATTCCTTTCTCTTTACTCTTTCTGTGTATTGACTTGAGCATCGGAGGGTTCATCGTCGGGATCCATCCCGGTGTTTCGAACATTTCTGCAGGTTCAAGGGAGCACCAAGGAGTCGACTAGTCAGCAAGGAAGAAGAAGGGTTTCGCCTGTTCGAGTTCCTCACCATTCTACAAATCTCATCTATTGTCCCCACACCAGAATCCAGCGGTAACAATATAGTAGTAACAAGCATGAATCATGTAATCATGAAACATGGCAGCATATAGTAATAACAAGCATGAATCATGTAATCATGAAATATGGCGACATATAGTAATAACAAGCATGAATCATGTAATCATGAAACATGGCAGCATATAGCAATAATAAGCATGAATCATGTAATCATGAAACATGGCAGCAAGTAATGGGAAACACTTGCCCCTTTCTGAGTACACATACCTATATTGTCCACTACTAAGGTCTTTCCCTTAACTCCGGCTTGATTATTTGTTATTATTATTAAACAGGCATGTATGTGTACAAAATAGAGCAAGAATAACATGGAATGAACAAGTAACAGGTTCAGGTTGGAAGATAAACATGCACAGGTGAAAGACAACTAATAAAAGATTAGGACAACGAAAATTCTAGTTCAGGACAGCAAGACAGTACTGCACTAAATCTGGGATTTCGTTGCCACAGACATGAGAACCTGGGTCCGTCAGAGAATCTGAAATATAGACTCTCGGTCGAATCCAGCAAATACACATAAGTCATATGGTATTTCATAAAAACATTTCTCAAAATAAATTTGTATCTAGAAAACATGTTCAGCCAGACATCAGAAGTTTGTATTCATAAACAGGAAAACGGCATGAAAACTCATTGACTAAATCCAAGAAAAATCTAGGGTATTCCCTAGTATGTCTAGTATTAAAAAATAAAGTTTCATAATTTTCCAACATAGATAGTATAGTCAATTAAAATCAGAAAACAGCAAGATACAGTAAATTTATAAATCTGGAGTCATAAACATAGCAGTACCAAAATAGCAATAGGTTACAAAATAAAAATTGAAATCCCGATCCGTCAAAAGGGTGATAAAATAGATACAGTAGGCTACAACTCATATTCACAAAGTTTTTATGAACAGAAAATAGAATCAGGTCGAAATTTAGGTTCTTCACTGAATAGCATGAAAATTTTGTAAGTATAGTAGTTGTTTGCAAGCATAAAATAGTTTATAAAAGTTATTAATTAAATCCACAAAATTAGGGGTTAATTTCAATCAAATCTAGTTGTACTTAGAAAAATATTGGGTTAAAATAATATCTTTAACATCAGTGTAAAATTAATTTACTCTCCAGAATTCGTTTAACACTGGATCTGGAATTTTCTACACATCTGTGTTAAAATAGCCATAACTTGCAACTCATAACTCAAAACTGAGATCTGCCAGAAACTCTAGATAGTAGACAGAATTCTCTATAATTCATATTCACAAGTAATTTTTATATACTAACCTTAATAGGGTCTAAAATACTGAACAAAAATGGGGTAACAATAAGGACAGAATTATTCTTCATGCATAAAATCAACTGGGTCAAATGTAATACATCCAAATCATAACCAAGTGTGAAATATGGTATACTAGATGTCCAAGCAACATGCTATAGGGTATTTAACAAGTCTACAACAGGTTATACTATGACTAACACAATCAAGCATACGATATCATATGAACAACATGCATGTATACATCAAGAAGTGATTATCCCTAAGTTATTTCATGTCGTGTGTGTAATGAGACAACTACGGGCGGATCAACACATAGAAACCAGATATAACATAAGTTTTCCACAAGAATTGTCTCTAGAACATAACTACACTACAGGAGGTATTTAGTACTTGTATATGCAACAGAAAAGTATACAAGTTACTTTCCTTATAATCGACGCCGAAAATGGCGATGCAAAGAGAATAACGGGAACAAATTCCCGTGCACGAACTCAACGAACAATGAGTGAAACACACGAATCACGAACAAATTCTCGAGATCACATGCACACACACACAAACCGACACCCGCACACAAGGAAGGCAGCGGGGGTTGTGGTCTGGCGGCACGACCGGAGGAGGAGAAGAGAGTCATGGGCTATCGTCGGCTGCACACATGGTGGCGCAACGGCGAGTGGCAGGGAGGATGACGGGAAGGTGATGACAAGGAGAGGAGTATTGTGGTCGGGAGTCACCAGGGCGAGGAGTTTGGCAGGGTACAGGGGCGCACGTGGACAACGGCTGAAAGGCAGCATTTCGTTGGACTGCAGAGCTCCGAGAGGAGGGGCACAGGGTGCTCGGGGGACGGGATGAAGAGGGCTCGGGAGAGGGGTTCAGTGGGTTGCTTGGAGGTCGGGGAAGCACAGGGTAAGAGAAGCGGCTAGGAGTATAGGAATGAACAGGGAAGGGATACAGGTGGGTATTTATACAAATAATATTAGGGTTTAAGTGGCGGATAGGGTTTCGGGTATAGTAATGGGTAATGGGTTTAGTTGGGGCTTAACGGGTAGGGTTTTAAATATGGTAAAATAGATATAATGGATTAAAGATCCACTAGGAATTTGAATAGGTTTTAGTAGAGTCTATGGGTTAAATGAAAGGTCTAAATAAAAGTAGGATGATCCACAATAATGAGATGGGAACAAAATAAATAAATAAGATAGGATCTGAACAATTTAAATAATGGGGATAAAAAATAATGGCTCGATCAAACAGAGACGTAACAATAAACTAACAATAGAATCAAGAACTCAAATAAGAAGACGACAAGTCAAATAAATTGATATATTGAAGATGAAGATCGAAAAACATGGTTCAAAGGAGAATACAATATAAATAAATACACAGAAAAATAAAATACCTCCAAAATAAAGAAAATGGAAAACAGGGGTTACAATTTTTGTACTACTTATTGAAGTCGGCTAGGATACCACTCTGTAAATCCCCAGATTCTATAACACCGATAATTCCTTGCAAAACCAGGATCTTTACTTCAATTTCGTACAAAAATGCAAGAAATTTCAAACTTTTTCATTAATGATGCTTATTACAATACGCAGCAGAAATTTACATAAGCAAATTACAATTTGAAACATCCAATATCTTTAATGTTGTAGCATCCATCATCATCAAACTCATCTCCATGTCGCTTGCTAATCCGGGTCCTGCAACTTGGAACTGTAGCCACGTCAGTTGCATACAACTAATGCAATGCTATAATAAAACGATTCCTCAATATAACAATCAAAAACTTGAATGCAAAATGAAAAGTGACTATCTTAATTATGGCAGTGTATGACATGAACTTAATGACTAATGCAGATATTCATACTATGGTGCAACTCTAATGCACACTTGTTCGGATTCTATGCATCTCATACTACGTAGGTCCGAGGGCAAGCCCTTAACATACTCCTCATTGTAAGGTTCAATCCCTTGTTATGCAAACCCACACCGGTGACTAATGTAAGATCTATATATTCTGTGAGTATCTGTTCCATGCCCCAGTGATCCTTGAAAATTATTCGCCTATTGCAAGTAATTTTGGATACCTTCCTCACACCCCGATACTTCTGGAGATGAAACTCCCACCGCAAGTCATATGGTACCTCATCACACAAACATACCATGAGAGTCACTTCGATTCCGATAATTCTGGAGATAAATCCTACACCGCAAGTGATTTTAGATATCTTTCTCACACTCCAATAATTCTTGAGACAATCTCCCACCATAAATCATATGAGGCTGCCTACCCATGTTTTCCCTCTCTTCGTCACAACTCCCTCTAACTGTCCCTAGGTTTAATTTTTATGATTTAGAACTAGCTTACCCTACCAGACTTAAACCAAATCACTGAGAATGTTTGCCTACACTGGCAACTTCTCAAAATTTGACAAATTTTAATTTTCCGGCACTCTAGGTCTCGCTCAGCCTCTAAAATCCACACATCTCAACCACGAAGACCTTCTAGGTTATTCTTACCTCCTTTACAAATTCTCATTCAGTATAAATTATTTGATTCCTTTATTCATTGTCTTTAAATAAGAAAAATCTAAAACAAATATGTAACTTCTTATTCAATAACACTTCAAATTTGATAAGATTTTTCAAATATCATACGTCTACTTTATCACTTTTTCTTCCTTTTATTTTCCGTCAATCTGAATAACGTACATAAGCTCCAAAAAAAATTTACTTTTTAAACAATATAAAATTCTAGAATGAATTTAAATTTAAACCATCACATTTCAAAACTTAATTTAAAATGAAATAACTCCCAAATTACTTTTTTAAAGTTTACAATGTTATTGATCCGTACAATAAATCTTGATTTATTATATACTAGATTTTCCCGTGGGCACGTGCCTATGACATGTCTTCGGAACGATACAGCATTTGAAAGTCTTGTAAACAGTAAAACAACAATTATGTAGCTCAAGTTTGAATAGTAAAACAACAATTAGTTGTAAATAAAAGTCCATGTTTCCATTAGTATATGTTGAAAAATAGTTATAAATGGGGATGTAAAATCCAACTTTCTAGAACTTTAAGTGTGGAAAATAATGAAATTTAAATGTTGATGAGATATTTTATATTTTTCAATGTAACATGAGTAATAAAAAAATGCATACAAAATCTGAAAATTTACAAAACTGAAATCTGAAAATAAAATTTCTAAGTGAATAGAAAGAGAAAGAGAATGAGAGAGAGAGAGAGAGAGAAATAAATAAATAAATAACGGAGTTGTTTTTGGCGGGGGGGGGGGGGGGGGGGGGGGAGGGGGGGTTGAATTAGAGTTTTGGAGGGGGGGGGGAACTTTTGGGCGAGAAAATATATTTTTGTGAGGTTAGATCTGGACCATTGATTTCAACCCTATTGAAGGAGAGCCACTTAATAGCTTTCTTTGTGTTTTATTATATAGATATATAATCTTGTCAAAATATTTAGTAACACCTCATATTAATTTTAAACCCCCTTTTTTCTCAAAGGAAAATAAAAAAATTTATCAAACAAAACATAAAAAATAAATTAAAAAATTAAAAAAATACATAAAACGACCCTAAATAGGATCGACCCCCCCCCCCCCCCCCCCCCCCCCCCCCCCCCCCCCCCCCCCCCCCCGGGCGCTCTAAATCGCACCTAACAACCAGCATGCCAGCTCACTGTTGGTGAAAAATTATCCATCAAAATTTCCTCTTTGCCTCTGCCTACTGTTTTAATGAGTTAAATTTTTTTTACAAGAAAACAGAGTCGCAAGACTCGAATACTCAACATGTACCAGTGTACACAGTGCCCAAATAACCACGCGCTAGCCAGTACGCAAAGATGCTCACAAACTATCAGTAAGAACCCACTATTACTCCGAATGGTTTTAAACAAAAAGAAATTATCAATCTACACTCGGAGGGATCGAACCCGCAACCTTGGGCATTGTACAGAGTGCCCAAACCAGCACGTTCTGGCCAAACTCCAAAGTCTCACTCTTTGCCCAAAAGCCTCTTGAGAAATGAATTAAGCTTTATTACTCCATAACAAGTTTCGTTATTCTAACATTCATGATGCATACCAATCTAAATTTGTACAATTGGAGTTCTAAGTTTTAATCACATTACAGAGAATGAAAATTTTAACTTCCATAATATCTGCAATTACAGTTTACCAAATTTACAAAGTTGCATCAACACAATTTATTCAAAACACTACAAGCAATCAATTCTACAATTGAACCTCATATAATTTACCAAATCATGGTGTATTAGCAGAACATGACATTATCACATTGATAACTTAACTTAATTTTAGCAATCTAACACATGATAATCAAATTTTCTTTTTCTACAATCTCATATAACTTAATTAAATTAACATGCATTTGATTCTAAAATTAATTCACCGCCTAAAAGAAATTAAAATTTGCACAAAACTTGACTTCAATTCATAGTATTCTTTTCACAAAAAAATATAATTAGAGATTACAGAACACCCACCCTTTTTTTTGAGTCCCTAGCAAATTGAACTCCTAAAAGGTCTCCAATCCTCCTCTTCCAAATTTCATTGGCTCCAAAAAGAACCAATAGTAAATCCCCTTTGAAAAAGCACAAATGAAATATATTTATATATTTTTCATTTCTTTTCTCATGATTGGCCGGGATGGAGAGGGGGGTGTGTATTATAAAGAAAGGTTAATGTGAAGTTTATTAACCACCCACTAATCTACCCGCTTAATTCAAATAACCTCCTACTAATTCATACACTCATTCAAATTAAATTTTTTTCCCTCCATGCAGATTGGCCGGCCAAGAGATGTGGGTAAAACACGTACTTTAAGAGAACTTGTGTGTGCACATACAATACACACCAAAATTATAAAAAAAAAATTATTTAATAAAATTTTGCGTACGTTACTCAAATTTAATATGTATTCAAATGAAGTTAGTTCAATTTTAACAAAATAGACTATTCATTTATAGAGTGTAAATAGAAGAAAATATTTACATGCTTTAAAGATTTTCTGATTAACACGTACGTATAGAAAAATACACGTAAAGCACGTGCGGATAAAATATTTTTAGAAAAATATTTTGCAGTAGTTACAACAGGTTTCCATTAAGTGAAGGTATGCATTCTATATGCAGTTTTATCTTTATGTAAAAATTTAGATATTGATAATTATTGAAGATTTTGGGAGATGAGACAACAACAAGTTTCATATTTTTGTTACTTTAAAGGTGAAAAATCTAGAAGTATAATGGTCGATATATTAAATACTTTTATGTATATCATCTAAGTTTCTAAAAGGGGCCTAAAAGAAAAACACAATACATTACTCCTCAATCTAGTCTTATCAGAACTTTATGTATCATTTCTAAGAAATTACTATTAAACATTATTATCATACGGGTACTCGGAAAGTACAAGGGCAGAATGGACATTTTCTTATCCCCCAAGGTATCTCTCTTGGAATTACTAACAATTAAACATGAGAACTTACATTCCTGAGAGCATTCACAGTCATGCGGTATATTTTCATTTTATGGATTTTATAACATTTTGAGTAGGGTAGTCGTGTGATATATATATATATATATATATATATATAGAGTTAGTCTATTAAGAGATGGAGAGCTGGGCTCCTTATCTGAGCTGGGAGCGATCAGCCGTCTGATCAAAGTTGATGGAGATCGGACGGCTGATCTCTCTTCCGCTCTTTCTTCAGATTTTAAGAGGGGTAAAAGGGGAATTTCCTTATCTCCCGCTCCTTATCCCTCTTATCCCTTCGATTCCTTATCGAAGAAGCCTTTCTCTCTTCTCTCCCGCTCTCGTTCCAAACCCTAGCCTTATCTCTCCACTCCCGCTCTTCATCTCGTTCCAAACCCTAGCCTTTATCTCTTCTCTTCCTCACCCGATCTGAAACCCTAATCACGGCAACTTCGAAACCCTAATCGGAGGATCCTTTCGAAACCCTAATCGCCCCTTTCCTCTTCGAAACCCTAATCGCCCCTTTCTCCCGCTCTCAGTACCTGTGCTTCGATCCTCTACTACTACTGCGACCACTTGCAGTACCTGTGCTTCGATCCTGTTATCTTCGATTTGTGCTTCGCTCATCCTCTTCGAAACCCTAATCGCAACCTTCGCTCCTCTCCCGCTATCTTTCTTCACTCACCCGTGACAAACCCTACCCCTGTGCGACCGATCGCAGTACCTGTGCTTCGATCATCTTCTCTTCGATTTGTGCTTCGCTCATCCACAGATCGTTTTGTTCGATTGCCGTGAGCTGCACCTTAACATTGCACTTGAGAGTTCGTTCTCTTGATCCTGACGGAATACCGATACTGCGACAAGGGTTTAAATTTCTCACCTTGAATTGAAATTTTATTTCCTTCATAGATTAGTACATTTAGATTGTTGTTATATTCTTCGAGCTTAAATTATGCTATGTTAATATTCGCACTAGTATTTGGACTAGTACATTTAGATTAGCAAATAATATTCGTACTGGTATATGGAATTTTTATATGTGGACATGACACATGCATATAAGCACACAAAATCCATGTAATATTTAGTCTAGTTTTTTTGTTTATTTCGAGACTTGCTTCAAGCACTGCTAACAGGACTTCACACATGCATATAAGTGATTAACACATGCATATAAGTGATTATTAGTAGTAGTATTATTATTATTATTCCCTGTAAATTTTCTTCCATGTAATTTTTCTTTTACTGTTTCTTTAGTTTAGTAGTAGTATTATTATTATTATTATTATTATTATTATTATTATGAGATAAGTGATTATTAGTAGTCATGAACAGAATAGTTCATGAGTCATCAATGATCTTCTTGTTACCGTAGTTACAGCACGACGCGCTCAGTATTCGGCCGATTCCTCTTCATCAGCAAAATACCCTTTACCATCATCATCTCCTTGAACGGATAGCCAAATACAGGGGAGACTATAGTCGATTTTTTTTTAAGCTCGAACACCGGGTGTGAGATACAATACCACTAAGGTGGTTGTGATCATTTCCAGAAAAGGTCCTTTAGGGTTTGGTGAATATAGTAGATTGTGTTAAGACGTAGTTTGCTTTGTTACCTTTTTTGGGGCCACAATTTTTCTATTTGACAGTTAAAGATTAGAGAGTTTATTTATTTTTAATTTTTGTTGTCTCATTCTCCTATGAAGGATGGAGATTGAAAATGAGGAATTACTAAGCCAGGATGTTCAGTCCAGTTGGAGGGATGTTGATGATGCATCTAAACCACTTGTTGGTTTAGTATTTGCAACCTTAGAAGACGGATTTGAATTTTACAAAACCTATGCAAAATTATGCGGCTTTTCCGTACGGAAGTCTGCAACGATGGTTGATCCTACCACAAAGGATAGATATTCACAACAGTTTGTTTGTTCAAAACAAGGCAAGCCGGTTGATACAACCGGTGATAATGAAGAATCTTCTTCAATTTCGATCAAGAGAAGGAAACGGGCAATAACGAAAGAAGACTGTATGGCTCAAATACGAATCCAAAGGGATGTTGACGGGAGATGGTCAATCCGTAGGTTTGTTGAGGAGCACAGTCATATTTGTGTCACGCCTCGAAAGCAACAATTTCTAAGACAGAATAGAAATGTATCTGAAGCGCAAAAAAGCTTACTCAGTACTTTCAAAGAGGCTAATATACGAACTTCAGAGTTTATGTCCTTCATGGAAATAGAAAATGAAGGTTTCAGTAATATTAATTATACTGAAAAAGATATTAGAAATTCCTTGCAAAGAGAGAGGGATGGTATGAGACCTTATGATGTCGATATATTGTTGGAGCACTTCCAGGAGGAAAAAGAGATGAATCCTTCATTCAGTTTTCATTACAAGGTTGATGAAGACAACAAATTAACTCATGTATTATGGGTTGATGCTATTGCCAGGAAGGCTTTCAAACATTTTGGTGACGTGCTAATTTTTGACACCACCTATGATACCAACGAATACAAGTTGGTTTTTGCGCCGTTCACCGGAGTTAATCATCATGGGCAATCTGTAAATTTTGGTGCGGCGTTTGTAAATAAGGAGACCACCGAATCTTTTGTGTGGTTGTTTGAAAAATGGGGTGAAATAATGGGTGGGTCTCCACCAAAAGTGATCATCACGGACCAAGATCCTGCAATGGATAATGCAATTCGGATCTGTTTTCCTGATTCGAGCCACAGGCTTTGCATGTGGCACATTCTTAAAAAGCTTCCCGATAAGCTTGGTGGCCCGGGTTTGAATAGTGATTTTAGCATTCCATTCCACAGCTGCATCTGGGAATCTGAGACCCCAGAAGAGTTTGAGATGAGATGGAATGACGTAATGCACGCTAACGTGCAAATTGCAGGTATTACTTGTTTTGATAAATTATTCTTATGTTTGGACTTTTTTCTTCTTTTTTATTAGTACTTGATACATATCCCAATAACAGGTTGTCCTTGGCTTTCTGACATTTATTCGCTCCGTGAGAAGTGGATACCGGCTTATGCCAAGCATATTTTTACTGCTGGTATTCGCACAACTCAGAGATCAGAAAGCATGAATGCTTTTGTTGATAAGTATGTTAGCAGTAAAAATTCTCTGCATGAATTTCTGACCAGATTTGAAAGGGCAATAAGGAAACAAAGACAGAATCAGTTAGCAGCTGACTACACCACTCTGCATACCAAACCAAAGCTGCAAACAGGTTTTGAAATTGAGTCCCAAATGTCTGAACAGTACACCCGGTCCAAATTTCATATATTTCAGGCTGAGCTAGTTGAAAGCTTGAATTACGCATCTTTAATGAAAGCTGACGATGGTAGTGTGCGACACTATATTGTCAGGAGAATGGCCAAGTCTGTACAGCATGATAAAACAAGAGATGTAGTTTACAAGGGGATGGATATTGCTGGGACTTGCACATGTAGTAAATTTGAAGTTGAGGGCATTCCTTGTAGACACATCCTCGTGGTATTGAGGAATGAGTTTGTTGATTCCCTGCCTCAATGTTATATTTTGAAGAGGTGGACCGTCTCTGTAACTACCGAGATTGTATATGATGATGCTGGTGCTGAAATAATCGGTAGTTACGGTAGTCCACAAGATCTGGACATGGTGGAATTGTCCAATGAATTCAACAAAGTGATGAGGATTGCTCGCTCATCGAAGGAGATGCGCCAAAAGGCGAAAACATTACTAGTTGGTGTTGTTGCAGAATTGCAACAAGATATGCCCCACGAATCACAACAACCAACAACTAGTTCACTACCTAGAACAGTCCATATTCAAGTTCCCGATATTGCAAAAACCAAGGGTAGTGGGAAGCGCATCAAAGGGGGTAGGGAGAAAGCATTGGAGATGGCTGCGAAGCCATTGAGAAAGTGTCGCTTGTGCAATAAAATGGTTAATCATGACAGTCGTACTTGTCCTTTAAAGCAAAGGTAAGTAATTAGATACAAAGTTTAAATTTTTTTGCATTTGTGTACTTAGTATAAATTTAATTTCGTTTTGTGAACATTGAACGTGTAGCTCTACTATAAATGAGTCACAAGCTTCTACTACAGTCCCAACAATGCAACCTATAATAGAGGATCCCCCGAATATAGCATGAACTTTGTTGACTGATCTCTGTGTCTTTTGCAAGGTAAGTGTCATATATAACTGCCGTTATATTAGTTTATTACATTCTAACGCAATTATTAACTTAACCTACTTGTTTTGTTTGTTTGCAGGTAAATTATTCTCAGAAAAATAATGATGCCCAAGTCGGTAAAAAATTACTAATTTGAAGTTCATATATTCTCTATTTAGTAGGCAATGATGAAAAGCATATGCAACTTGAATTTTGTTCCTGAACACTAGCCGGTGTGCCTTAATAAAGCGGCCCTAGTGTCAAATTCAAAATTCCAAATTTGACTCTATATGCAATTTGATTTAACTTCAATGCGGCAGTGATGAAAATTTTATGCATGATTTCATGTTTCTTGATTATTTTGATGTATGCTCAACCTCATGTTTATTTTGGTTTTGTTTTGACCCGAGAAGAGAGGAAGGGTTAATTTATAAGGAATCGAAGTGGTATACGCTATCTGATTTGAGATAAGGGGTTTACCCATTTTAACCCTCTTAGAATCTGCTTTTTCGGGAGATGTTTTCCTTTAACAATGCAACCGTGTAAGTTTTTACGAGATATTAAAGTGGTAATTGTTGTTTTTCGGAGCCGCCTTGAATGTTTAAAATCCAAGTGAATGAGATAATGTTTTTTTTTGCACTATTTCTGAGCCTACAATTTTTAACCATGAACGTGTGTCATATGGACTTGAATTTTCTTCTATTTGATGAATTTTTTGGTGCAGGAATCGAAGAGAATTCATGCAGGAATCGAAGACAATTTTTAACCTCAATCTGTCTTTGCTCTGGTCTGGAGGGAAAAATGAGGCTTCATGTTCATTCTGTGTTGCTTAGGAGCTTTACAAATTTTGCTTATTTCATGGTCGGCCTGTGCTTGTTCTTGGCTGATCGAAATTTGTATGCTTCATGTTGAATACTGTGTTTGCTCTGGTCTGGAGGGGAAAATGATACTTCATGTTGAATCTGTGTTGTATATGAGCCTTACAAATTTTGCATACTTAATGTTCTGCCTGTGCTTCTTCTTGGCCGTCTGAAATTTGAATGCTTCATGCTTAATCTGTCTTTGCTCTGGTCTGGAGGGGAAAATGAGACTTCATGTTTAATCTGTGTTGTTTAGGAGCTTTACAAATTTTGCATATTTCATGGTCTGCCTGTGCTTGTTCTTGGCTGATCTCAATTTGTATGCTTCATGTTCTGTACTGTGTTTGCTCTGGTCTGGAGGGGAAAATGAGACTTTATGTTTAATCTGTGTTGTTTAGGAGATTTACAAATTTTGCATACTTCATGGTCTGCCTGTGCTTGTTCTTGGCTGATCTCAATTTGTATGCTTCATGTTCTGTACTGTGTTTGCTCTGGTCTGGAGGGGAAAATGAGACTTCATGTTCAATCTGTGTTGTTTAGGAGCTTTACAAATTTTGCATATTTCATGGTCTGCCTGTGCTTGTTCTTGGCTGTGCCCAATTTGTATGCTTCATGTTCTGTACTGGGTTTGCTCTGGTCTGGAGGGGAAAATGAGACTTCATGTTCAATCTGTGTTGTTTAGGAGCTTTACAAATTTTGCATATTTCATGGTCTGCCTGTGCTTGTTTTTGGCTGATGCCCAATTTGTATGCTTCATGTTCTGTACTGTGTTTGCTCTGGTCTGGCGGGGAAAATGAGACTTCATGTTCAATCTGTGTTGTTTAGGAGCTTTACAAATTTACAAATATTTCATGGTCTGCCTGTGCTTGTTCTTGGCTGTGCCCAATTTGTATGCTTCATGTTCTGTACTGGGTTTGCTCTGGTCTGGAGGGGAAAATGAGACTTCATGTTCAATCTGTGTTGTTTAGGAGCTTTACAAATTTTGCATATTTCATGGTCTGCCTGTGCTTGTTTTTGGCTGATGCCCAATTTGTATGCTTCATGTTCTGTACTGTGTTTGCTCTGGTCTGGAGGGGAAAATGAGACTTCAAGTTCAATCTGTGTTGTTTAGGAGATTTACAAATTTTGCATACTTCATGGTCTGCCTGTGCTTGTTCTTGGCTATTTGTACACTATATGCTCAATCTGTGTTTTTCAGCTCTGGTCTGGAGTATTAAATGAGGCTTCATGTTCAGTCTGTGTTGTTTATGAGACTCACAAATTTTGCTCCATTCATGTTCTGCCTGTGCTTGTTCTTGGCTTTTTGAAATTTGTATACTTCAGGCTCCACCTGTGTTGTTTGTGAGTTTTACAATTTCTGCGTACATCATGTTTTGTCTGTGTTGCTTCTCAGCTTATCTTATTTTGTTTACTTGGTTACTTGAAGCTTTGAGCATGAAAATCACGTGGACACGCCATACTGCGTAATACACCCAAAAAAACACATAATTTAAATCATTAAATTAAGACAATAACGAACAGATTATTTGCAAGATATTGGATCAACCTTAGAATTGCAAAGTATCAGTTCACAAATTTTCTACAGCATAAGAAATATGGCCATTTACAGCATAGTACATTTATTAATAACTGTATGTAGATGACAAAATTTACAAAATTTGGTCCGAATATATAATTTGGCCGGATTGCAGTCTTCAATCACTCCAAAATGCACTTCATGCTGAATTCTACCTGGAATCCAAAACAATCTGAAATTAGTGAACATGGAAAAGACGAAGACTAACAGATAACAGATAGTCGATTCCAAAAGAGAACAAAATTTCAAATAAATAATGTAGGCTCAGGAAAACACCGTTTGAACCTGAAGTTCAAAATTCATGTAGTGTTAAATATTCCTCCTCGATCAAAAGCAACACCAACAAATCATGAAGAATGACAAAATTTGTAAGCTTATAGCTAAGACAAACAGAGCATGTAGTTTACAAAATTTGTAATGCTCATAAACAACACAAATAGAGCTTCAAGTCTCATTTTCCCCTCCAGACCAGAGCAAACACAGTACAGAACATGAAGCATACAAATTGAGATCAGCCAAGAACAAGCACAGGCAGACCATGAAATATGCAAAATTTGTAAAGCTCCTAAACAACACAGATTGAACATGAAGTCTCATTTTCCCCTCCAGACCAGAGCAAACACAGTATTTAACATGAAGCAGTCAAACTTCAATCAGCCAAGAACAAGCACAGGCAGACCATGTAGTATGCAAAATTTTTAAAGCTCCTAAACAACACAGACAGAACACAAACTATCGAGTTTCACACCAGACCAGAGAAAACACAGATTGAGCATGAAGCATACAAATTTTGAAACAGCCAAGAACAAGCACTGGCAGACCATGCTTGCTTCAAAATTTCAAATGCTCCTAAACAACACAGACTGAACACAAACTCTCATTTTTCCCTCCAGACCAGAGAAAACACAGATTAAGCATGAAGCATACAAATTTTGAAACAGCCAAGAACAAGCACTGGCAGACCATGCTTGCTTCAAAATTTCAAATGCTCATAAACAACACAGACTGAACATGAAGTCTCATTTTTCCCTCCAGACCAGAGAAAACACAGATTGAGCATGAAGCATACAAATTTCAAACAGCCAAGAACAAGCACACACACCTTGTGATGTATAGAGCATGTTGTTTGAAGATTATATCAGTCCAGTACAGACACAGATATATCATGAAGCAAGCAAAATCTGACAGTTGGGAACAAACACAGACAGAGCATGTAGAATGCAAAATTTGTTATGCTCATACTGAACAACAGAAACTATAATTGTGGTTGAAATAATACTAGTAGGCTCAGAACAGACTATTCATACCAAGGGCTGCATTGGGGTGCCACGCCAACTATGATATGATAGATATACAATCAAGAACAAATACAACAATCTTGAAGTAAATATTCAGATCATGTTCTGTTTTGCATCACGGCCTACACCAACCATAGCATTTGAGAGACTCAAAAAAACCAAAAGGCTTAGATGAGTACCCAACGCATACACATCCAACGTCAGTTACTAGAAAATCTAGTTTTCTGTTGTTTGGAGCATTACAAATTTTGCATACTTCATGCTCTGTCTGTCCATAACAAATAGGCTCAGAACAGACTATCCATAACAAAGGCTGCACTTGGGGTGCCGCGCCAACTAGGATATGATAGATATATAATCAAGAATAAATACAACAAATTGAAATAAGTATTCAGATCATAAAGTGTTTAGCATCACTGCCTAATATACAGTTTCAATTTGTATGCTTCATGATCTATCTGTGTTTGTTCTGGGATGGAAATAAATGAGACTTCATGTTCTGTCTGTGTTGCTTGGAGCTTATCAACAAGTGTGCAGATCAAATATAGAGTAAGTCTCTTAAGAGTTGGGGAACTGAGTGCCTTATCGGGACGGGGGGGGGGGGGGGTTATTATAGGCTCAGAAAACAGTCATCATAAGTAGGGCTGCATTGGACTGCCACGCCAACTAGAATATGATAGATAAATAATCAAGAATACTTAAAACAGGATTGAAATAACTATTCAGATCATAAAGTGTTTTGCATCACTGCCTAAATCATTGTGAGTCATTGGTGCCCAAAATTTTTGTGGATTGAGCTATTGTGAAAACTCAAAGATTGGTAATTTCAAGCCTTCATCTCTTCTCTCCCGCTCAAAGGTGTGTACTCAACTTTGAATAAATATCATGGTACACAATCAAACATCTCTTCGAAATCATAATTTGAAAGCCCCGAAATTATTTGACCAACTAATGTCCAAATCAATCTCATCATTGCCTACGAACAAAACCGAAATAAAATGCAAGAAATTAAACAGATATCAATAAAGCATTTATGAGAGTCAAATACTTCCCTCCGGAATATGAGAGATCAGACGGCTGATCACTTCGACCTCCGATGGAGGAGACATTCAATGCAAAGCACCACTCCAATCGATGCTTTAATCGATAAGGAATCCAAGTGGTTTACGCGACCTGCTGTGAGATAAGGGGTATACCCCTTTTAACCCTCTCAAAATCTGAAGATAGAGCGGTGGAGAGATCAGCCGTCCGATCTCCATCAACTTTGATCAGACGGCGGTCGCTCCCAGCTCAGATAAGGCTCCCAGCTCTCCATCTCTTAGGGTTTGGAACGAGAGATAGCGGGAGAGAAGAGAGAAGAGAGGTAGGCTTAGTCGATAAGGAATCGAAGGTGTATACTGGATTCATGGTAGGGGTAGGGTTTGTCACGGGAGGATCGAAGCACAGGTACTGATAGCGGGAGGAAGGTGGCGATTAGGGTTTCGAAGAGGAAAGGGGCGATTAGGGTTTCGAAGAGGAAAGGGGCGATTAGGGTTTCGAAAGGATCCTCCGATTAGGGTTTCGAAGTTGCCGTGATTAGGGTTTCAGATCGGGTGAGGAAGAGAAGAGATAAAGGCTAGGGTTTGGAACGAGATGAAGAGCGGGAGTGGAGAGATAAGGCTAGGGTTTGGAACGAGAGCGGGAGAGAAGAGAGAAAGGCTTCTTCGATAAGGAATCGAAGGGATAAGAGGGATAAGGAGCGGGAGATAAGGAAATTCCCCTTTTACCCCTCTTAAAATCTGAAGAAAGAGCGGAAGAGAGATCAGCCGTCCGATCTCCATCAACTTTGATCAGACGGCTGATCGCTCCCAGCTCAGATAAGGAGCCCAGCTCTCCATCTCTTAATAGACTAACTCTATATATACCATCTCGTATATATATACCATCTCGTTCTACATGCCTTAGATAGCATAACCTAAAGAATTCCAATAATTTGAAGTTTGTTTTTTCATGATTTACATCATCGCAAAATTGTATGGCTGAAAATTCTACTTCATTTGATGGATGAGCAAACGAACTTCAAATTATTTGAATTCTTTATGTTATGCTATCTAAGGCATGTAGAACGAGATGGTCGGTTCAGATTTTTCATGGGGGGTTTACTTCGTGAGTTCTCACGGAGTTCTCACCAAAATTAGTTCTCAACCGAAGGGCTCCCTATATATATATATATATATATATATATATATATGCATATTTTGGTATTTTAGCTACAGTAGAATGCTATATTTGAGAGAAGATATAGCAATATGCATATTATTAAAACATTTTGTTTCCTCCCAAATATTTTCTAATTTTTTAATCCATCGGACAAAATATCATATTTCGTCCCAAATATTTTGTAACATTTTAATCCATGTTTCGTCCGATGAAATTAAATATTTTTTTAATAAAAAAAACCCCGAAAAGAAAACAGGGCACAAAGAAATGGATGGGTTTATTTTTTTGCTAAATTTTTGACTTTTTTTTAGATTGCATGGATTGAATTGTATATGATTTTCTATGGAGCGTCACACCATGACGGTTGGATTGACATTAAAATTCCCACCAAACTTAAGGAAAAATGAAAAAAAAAACCCGAAATGCTCACGGTTGGAATGGAGGGCTTTTTAGCAAAAGCGTTGGCATTTTTTGGGAATCTATGGGTGTGATTGTATATGATTAGTTATGAAGGATCTGATTGGGACGGTTGAATATTAACATTCAAATAACATCAAAATTAAAGGAAAAAAAAGAGTCCTAGAGTTTTGTTCCTTTAAAAATTTAAAAAATAAATTTTTTATTAGTCGGACGAAACATGATGTTTCGTTCGTTTGAATTTTCTCTAACTTTGCTATATTTTGCAATTTCGTCACTACAGCAAAACAATGAAATATTTTTTTTATTTATCCATATATGCATTTTATAGCATACACAATTGTGGATGCTCTTAGAGCATATTTACTGGTTTTTAACAAATTTGGCAAAATGGCAAAATGACAGTTAGCAAAAAGATATATATTTGCTGCACTCGTTCATTGTCAAAATTTGGCAATTGATGGAAAATAGGATAGGTAGAACATCTTGTTCCGTCCGACCAATTTTTAATTTTTTTTAAAAAAATAATTATAGCCTGATGAAATTTTGATGAATATGATGTGACTTGAATTTGGACTTTTATGATAAAGGGTAGAGGGAATGGGAATTTGATGAATTTTAAAAAAAATATGGAGGGACGGAACAAGTCCCCCCAATTTGTGGTTTTTTTTTGTCCGATCATTTTTTAACTTGCTCCCTCTGATCCATTTTTCTTTTAATTTGAAAAAATGATAGGACGAAACAAGATGTTTCGTCCGACCATTAAAAATAACAAAAAAAAATTAAAAAATTGTGGCCGGAACATCTTGTTTTGTCCGCTATATTTTGGTAATTGCCAAACCCGTTCTCAAATATGAGAATATACTATTCATCAATTCTTAAAATTTGACAGAAACGAATGCAGTTTCTTTTTTCAAAATATGAAAAATTTGGCAAAAAGAAAATGAATACAGATGCTCTTTGATGTGGGTAAATAATCCAGCTCCGCCTTAGCCATCAGATCCCCTCAAGATCTGCAAATCCCCTTAAACCAGGATGATATGCTCTGTGGGTTGCCTACTGATCCAGCACACCAATCAGGCCCACAAAAGAGGGTCAACCCAGTCCACTAGATTTCCCTCTCTCTGCCTATAAATACCAGGTCTCCACCAATGTTAGAAGGGAATGCATTTTTTGCCACTCAAACACTAATCCACTTTTATCAGTGACTGACTAGATCATCGGAGGGCCTGTCGCCGGGATCTCTCCTGGTGAGTCTAGGCATTTTGCAGGTATCCAACGGCCGTCAAGCACCACCTGATCCACCTCACCCGCCATTCGCTCAGCCAATGCCATAGATTTGTTTTTCCTTCTCCGAATAACAAAAACTCACACATGTTGCTCCCACTCTAAAACATCATCATCAGATTGGCATCGTCTGTGGGAATCCAGGTAGATCCAGGACTAGATTCCAGTCCCATTCCACTACTGTTCCTTTCCATGGCACCCTAAGCTAAGAGAACGACCAAGACAAGATGACATGCAGGCCCTCCTCCTCCTCATCCATCTCGCAGTCATGTGAACACACAAGGGTCTCGAAGGCAGCAAGCCGAGGGTCCGTCAGGACTGGGTCCGAGCACTTCACGCTCGGTTTCCAGGCTACCCGAGCACCTGACGGCCGACGACCTTCGGAACGTCATCAATAATTGACAAATTGTGGATGACCTTTGGCACCAACTTAACTGATCGAGGAGAGCAGATGCCCCCCCAACCAAGCTCTGACCCCCAGCATTCACCTATACCAGGGTCGGGAGAAGCGGTGCAGCCACTCCCCGAGAGATCGTCCACCCCCAAACAGTCAAGGTGAAGAGATCCCAGTCTTGAGAGCCGAGTTCTAGGAGTTCAGGATTGAGGTCCTCCAAGCCCTTTGGGGTGGTCCCAGAACCGAGTGTCAAAATGACAACCCTCGCCAGGATGAGGAAAACCAGGGTAGCGAGTCTCACGGCTCTACCTGGTCGTCGAGACGGGATGATGCCATCCTCAAGCACCTCCAAGAGATGGTGGATCACCGTGCCCAAATCAGTGAGGGCGGAGGACAATCCAGTCGAGGGTATCAGCCTACCCGACCCCCGTTCTCTGCTTGAATCCTTGACGTGTCGATTTCGATGAATTCCAAATTTCCTCAGTTTGAGATGTACAATGGAGGGTTTAATCCTGCTGATCTGTAATGCCCTGATTTTTCATTTAATGAAAAATTATTTATTTTGCACGTAGTGTGCACGTGCAATATTTTGGTTAATATTTTCATCCAGATGAGTAAAGATATTTTAATATGTGCTTTTAATTATTTAATACAAAAAACTTATTTTAATTAGATAAAAAGCCTTTTTCTTTAAGCCCAAAATGTAATTTATTTATTTTATTTTAAAATAACCATTTTGGCCCATAAACTAAAGCCGAAGGATTCATCTATTTTTATACAACTTGTCATGTATACAAAAAATTAATGTACAATTTTTGGGCCTAGTTGCATGCACGTGCACTACACGTACACGTGCAATATGCACTTTTTCCAAGCATGGCCGGTTGCATTCTTTGGAGGGAAACTCAAATTTTGGATGGGGATCATGGTGTGGTGGTTACTCATTATGGGTAGTTTGTGTAACTCCTCATTAAATCTCCACCATTTGTTCCTAACTCCTACTTTAATCCTAGCCATCTATTTCCCTTGATTTTTAGTATAAATACCCCCTCCCATGGCTAGTATTCTTGTGCAAATAAACTCTTCCAAACCTATAGTTCTATTACTTTATCTAGTAGTGATTTTTGTGAGATAAAAGATTGAGTTGTGTGTGGGAGTGGTGCTTGCAACTACAAAAGGAGAAGAGGCCGGCATTCAAAAGGAAGGAGCTCTCGGTTTTGGTGCTTTTGGAGGCTCGAGTGCGGCATTCAAGGAGGAGGAGCGTCTCGTTGCAAGGACATTCGTCTAGGAGTTTGCTAATTGTTCTTTTCTTCAACAAGGTGGGTAAATTTTCCTATTTCTAACATAGGAATGCATGCTAGATTTAATTATCAAAATAATGCATGGAAATGACTAATAAGAATGCACATTTTAATTGAAAAGATGATCTCTAATTGATTAACTTATTGATATGCAAGTTATGTGTGTTGTTATTAGTAAAATTTAAGTTGTGTGCAATATGAATGTGGCTATAAATTATGAGAAGGAACATTTGTTAGTAGCATGAAAAATTATGTGCAAAAGCTAGTACATCGATTGTGTCACTATTTGTGCTAAATTGGAAACTTTGTATGGCGTGGTAGCGAATAAATTAAGAGGAATTCTTATGTTTGGAAAATGAATAAGAGTAGAGAATTATTATAGAGATTGATGAAATTATAATGTCAAAAAAAAATTGTATTAGTAGTATGTCACATTCACCAAATTGTATGGTAGAAATGTGTCAATTATGGAGAAAATTATGTCTAATTATTTAAGAAATTATTTTCATATACTGGAATAAAATTCATGATGGAAAATGATTAATTCGGATTTTTACAGTATTTTAGTAAGAACAATGTGATATGCAACTTTGTTGAACGTCGAAATGTTCTAAATAACAGAGAGAATGGGTTAAATAAAATTGGAATTATACTAGTGACAACCTGAGCCCGTAGCTCAAGTGGTTATAGTGCGCGGTTGGGTTCACTGTGGTGACCGGTTCGAATCCTTGCGGCACTATATTGTTTCATGTAATTTTTTTAAAAACAAGAATCAGCGATCGAGAGCTTTGAATACCCTCAGCTTTCCCTTTATACCGCTTAGCACATGCGGCCTAGTGGCTTGTGCGGTTGGCTGTGTTCTCTAGGGTGCTGGGTTCGAATCTTGCCCTCGGCAAGATTGGAAAATTGATTTTTTTGGGGTTTTTAATTGTCAAAAAATTATGAGAAAAATATGACTATTCTTCTAAAAATATATGAGACTTTATAAAAATAATTTGGGAATTATTTGCATGAAATAGACTATGATTTGAGAATAAAATGCATAAATAGAACTATGGTTCTATATGTATACTTTGTGGAAAATTATACCTTGCAAAAAGAGTTTGAAATGAAGAATTAGAAGATTATTGTAGTAAAGAAAGGAATTTTAGTATGTGATGGATGTGAATTGTTCTCATTTGAAATTAGTGTGAAAAATGTGAAATGTGAATATTCGTTAGTGATGCGAATTTCAAAGTGAAAGTGATAATTGATAAAGCATATGAAATTTATGTATAGTCATGGACTATTTGAACAATTTAGAAATCCTGATTGGAAAAGAGAAATGCTATTTGAGTATTATAACTCAACATATGAATTTATGAGTTGGAAATGCTCAAATTAGAAATTGTGAATTGAAAATTGAAACCAAAAAGAGTAGCTAAGTCTCCCCCGGCATTTGAAAATGAAAATTGAAAAGAAAGACCAAGGTTGGTCATATTGAAATGAATGAATAAGTCCGGTTTAGTGGAGAGGCTAACTCTAGAGCTTCGATTCTTGTTCATGATTTTAATAAAAACTAAGGATTAGTACATAGTGGAGACGTGATGAAAGTAGGAGAAAAACATGAGTTGAGGGCCATCGGATTGGCGACGGAGAGTATTTCACAGGTTCTTCACGATGAGTCGTGACATGACGTGGATACTGCTCCAGAGTACCGTCCCGGTGGTGATGCTTGTGGGATGTTTGGTGACTGCATGAGGATCGTGTGCCATGAAGGAGGCTGAATTGCCACAGGTTCTTCACGATGAGTCGTGACATAACGTGGGATTCTCCTCCAGGTTTTCTGTACACGTGCTTGCACTCATAGATCATCTAGGATACTTACCGTAATCACAGTAGTAGATTAAGTCATGGCGAGGGATTGAACCCTACAAAGATGAAGACCGATTAAGAGGCTTGCCCTCGGACCTATGTAGTATGGGATGCGTAGAATCCGAACAAGTGCGCATTAGTGTCATCTAATATAAATAGTTGCATTAAGGACTAAGTGCACAATCACAACACGACATCAATAGGGTAGTCCATTTAGTTTGGTATGTGACAAGTTTGTGTTTGCTAAATATGGAAAATAAGTTATACTATTTCCGGCATAGAGATGATGGCCGTGTATAATGATCGTCGGTTGAATAAACTGACGTACCCACAGTCTTATATACCGGTAAATGGCCTGATAAAGATTAAAGAGGAACAAATACTTAAAGATTACTCAATGTTGTTGAATATTTGTTTCATTGTTGTAAATTTTACTTCCGCTATGCAATGTAAAGTGTAATATTGATGTAAACTCTGATGTAAAGTGAAAAGTTTAAATTTCCTTGTAAAATTGTACTAAAGAAAGCGGAAAGATCCTGTAGAACATCTCGAATTCAGTGTATTTGGGATTCGGGGCGTTACAGAGTGGTATTAGAGCCACGCTTTCCACACTTGTACAAATTTATAAGGAACGACACCCTAGAAGTGGACATTAGATTGTGTGTTTGAGTCTAGAGATTTAAATGTAAGTGACTTACATTTGTGTTGCTCTATGACTTATGCTTCTTCCTCTCTAACTCTAAGATGGCTGATCACTTCGACCCTGCTGGAGACGACGACTGGCATATCATTGAGGAAGAGTACCATCCTGGAGAGGCAAATTCTGAGGATGAGTACTATCCAGGGCGAGCAGATTCTGACGGAGAAGAATGGCCTGAATCCCGAGAGATCACCCCACCTCCGGATTCATCTGATGACTCTTCTTCTGACGAAAAAGAAGAACCAGTTCCAAATAGTCTTGTGACTTCTCTTCAGAGGCAGGTAGAGATACTGCGAGAGAGAGTCGGATTATTGGAGGCTCAGCTGGCTAAGCGAAAGGACGACTATTCTGTTCTCAGTCATCGGATATGGGAACTCGAGAAGAGGAGGAATTTGACCGATGTGCTGAAGGATGAAGTTGACGAACTACGGGGAGAACTTCGAGAAGCGAAGAGGAACCGTAGGAGTTAGACTGTTATAGCATCTACTATCTTTCATTCTGATGTCAAGAAATATTTTTCAATTCGAATGTATAAAGTTTGGAATTCAATGAAATGCAAGTTGATTTAAAATTGTTGTCTTATACTTCGAATTTAATGGATCTTTTGCATCAGAATATGGCTAGAAGAGGAGCTAGAAATGATGAAGGATTGGATCTGGAAACGGAACTTGCGAGGGTCTATCAGACTCTCAACGCCGTGGCTATGAATCAGAACCAAGGAAGGGGGCCTGCGAATCCGGTGCCCGAAGCGATTAAACTAGTGGAATCGTTCAAACGAATGAAACCACCTGTATTCGAGGGGAAGTCAGATCCTGATGCGGCTGACAACTGGATTCGTCAAGTAGAAACGATCTTTGAAGTGTTGGAGACCCCTGAAGGCAGTAAGGTGAAGTTGGCGACTCTACAATTTGAGAAGGACGCGGCTGTGTGGTGGCAGTCGATGAAGAGGACAATGGGAGGCATAGTGCTTGGCTGGGAGGAATTTCTGGAAGAATTTCGCAGTCACTATTTCCCCTCCGATGTTCAAGAGAAGAAGGCTATGGAATTTCTATCACTACAGCAAGGTAGCATGTCAGTGAGAGAGTACGAGACCAAGTTTACTCAGCTCTCTAGGTATGCTCCGGAACTAGTGATGGATGAGGCTAAGAAGGCTCGTAAGTTCGAGCATGGATTGAGGCCGAGCTTGAGGTCCCGAATGATACCTCTTGGTATCAGGAGATTCGACAAGTTAGTCAAGAGGGCAGCAGCGACGGAAGCAGACATAGAGCAGTTTCATGTTGTTCAGAACCGGAGGAACAACTGGCAGTCTGGAAAGAGGCCCGCCAATTCTGGGAGTTTCAAGGGGCAACCATCTGCACAAAGGTTCAAACCGACAGAATGCTATTAGTGTGGCTGGGGGACCTGGGAACAATGTGGTGAGACCTCCTGCGGTGACTTGCTTCAACTGTGGTGAGACGGGACATTTCATGTCTCAATGCTCAAAGCCGCGAAATGTCATCCGTAGGGGATCAACTCAGCAGAATGGGAAGAGATCGTACCAACCAGGGCGAGTATTTGCCTTGACGGAAGCTGATGCTGATGAGGTTGATCATGTCATCACTGGTACGAGGGCTGATGTTTAGTAGTTTTTGTCATTTCTTTTTCCCGCTGTTTAGTGAACTTTTACGTAATGAGTGTGTATTATGTAACAGGAGAACTTTATCTTAATGGAATGAAAGCTGTTGTGTTGTTCGATACTGGATCCTCTCATACTTTTGTGTCTCCTAAATTTGCTAAAGTGTTGGGAGTTGAACCGAAGATTTTTCCAGGCAAGATCTTGGCAGTAGCTACTCCATCAGGGGAAACTTTAACCACTGATCGGTATTATGCTGATTGCGAGATTGTAATTGGATATCGAATCTTTGGCATTGATCTGATCGAGCTGACTATCTTGGGAGTCGATGTTATCATTGGCATTGATTGGATGTCGGTGTACAGTGCAAGCATCGAGTGCAAGACCAAGACGGTAACAGTGAAGGCTCCAGGTGGACCTGAAGTCATTTTCCAAGGGAAGAAGAAGTGTTCTAAGCTGGTGACAACTATCCGCAAGGAAGAGACTCCTGTGGAAGTGCAAGGAATTCCTGTGGTTCGGGACTATCCGACTATATTCTTGGATGATTTTCCTGGGTTACCTCCGCATCGTGATGTAGAGTTCAGCATCACTGTTCAACCGGGAAGTGCACCCATTTCTAAGGCACCGTATAGGATGGCTCCAGTGGAACAGGATGAGGTGAAACGGCAGATTGAGGAACTATTGGAGAAAGGCTTTATTCAACCTAGTGCGTCACCTTGGGGAGCACCAGTGCTTTTGGTAAAGAAGAAGGATGGATCGATGAGAATGTGTATCGATTACCGAGAGCTGAATAAAGTCACTGTTCAGAATAAGTATCCTATTCCTCAAATTGATGATTTGTTCGATCGTCTACAAGGAGCAGCTGTATTCTCCAAAATAGATCTTCGATCAGGATATCACCAAGTTCGAGTGAAAGCTGAAGATGTGCACAAAACTGCATTTAAAACTCGACATGGGCATTACGAATTCTTAGTTATGCCATTTGGAGTGACGAATGCACCCGCAATCTTCATGGATTTGATGAACAGAATTCTGAGGCCGTTCATTGATTCTTTCGTCGTGGTGTTTATCGACGATATCCTCGTGTACTCCAAGTCAGAAGAGGAGCACACCGAGCATCTGGCAGCAGTTTTGAAGAAGCTGGAAGAGCAGAAGTTGTATGCCAAGTTATCCAAGTGTGATTTCTGGAAATCTGAAGTGGCATTCCTAGGTCACATCCTTTCTAAGGAGGGAGTGGCAACTGACCCTCAGAAGATAGAGGCAGTGAGAGATTGGGCTAGGCCTACTACAGTGAAGGAAGTCAGAAGTTTCCTTGGAATGACTGGATACTACAGGAGATTCATTCAAGGTTATGCTCAGATAGCCGTGCCGCTTACTGGACTGACCAAGAAGAATGTGAACTTCAAGTGGACTGAGCAATGTGAGGCAAGCTTTCAGGAGTTGAAAGAGAAGCTGACTACTGCACCTATTTTGGCCTTGCCTAGAGCAGGTGTTGAGTATAATGTTTATAGCGATGCTTTACATCGTTGGCTTGGTTATGTCTTAATGCAAGAAGGAAGAGTAATCGCTTATGGGTCCAGGCAACTATGACCACATGAGAAGAATTACCCGACTCATGATCTAGAGTTGGCAGCGATTATCTTTGCCCTGAAGCAATGGAGGCACTACGTGTACGGTGAGAAGTTAAACATGTACACGGACCACAAGAGCTTGAAGTACATATATCAGCAGAGGGATCTGAATTTGAGGCAGCAGAGATGGTTGGAAGTGCTTGAGGACATGCGACCTGAGATCAAGTATCATTCTGGGAAAGCTAATGTTGTTGCTGATGCACTTAGTCGCAAGAGCAACTTAGCCAGTTTGATTATAACTCAGAAGCATCTGATTGAGGAATTGGATCGAGCAGGTATTGAAGTTGTCTTGCAAGGATTGGGAGCATCTTTGCCTCAGTTGAGGCTTCAGCCTACTTTGAATGCAAGGATCATTGCAAGTCAGGAGGTTGATGCTGATATTTTGGAGATCAAGGAGCAGGTTGGTGCTGGCAGGTTGCCCGAATTTCAAATCAGGGATGGAGTGCTGTGGTTCGGAGATAGACTGTGTGTTCCAAATCAGGCGGACCTGAAAGAGAGTATTCTTCAGGAGGCGCATGCTACTCTTTTGTCGGTACATCCTGGGAGTACTAAGATGTACAAAGACATCAAACAACATTTTTGGTGGTCAGGTTTGAAGCGGGATGTGGCTGAATTTGTAGCGAAGTGTGAGGTTTGTCAGCAAGTTAAAGCCAGAAATCAGAGACCCGGAGGTCTATTACAACCGTTACCTATTCCGGAATGGAAGTGGGATAACATCAGTATAGATTTCATTACGGGATTGCCTAAGAGTCCTAAAGGTAATGATGCGATTTGGGTCATAGTCGATCGACTGACCAAGTCCGCTCACTTTTTGGCGATAAAACTCACGGCTTCGATGGACAAGTTGGCTGAGTTGTATGTTGGCGAGATCGTCCGGCTTCATGGTGTTCCGACAACTATTGTGTCTAATCGAGATGCGCGGTTTACTTCGCATTTCTGGAGGAGTCTTCAGACAGCCTTGGGTACCAAGACGGATTTCAGGACTGCTTTTCATCCGCAAACCGATAGGCAGACCGAGAGAGTCAACCGTATTCTTGAGGATATGTTTCGGTGTTGTATACTAGACTTTGGAGGCAGTTGGGAAAGACATTTACCTTTGGTAGAGTTTGCCTACAATAACAGTTTTTAGGCTAGCATCGGGATGGCGCCGTACGAAGCTCTGTATGGCAGGAAGTGCAGGACACCTGTTTGTTGGTTTGAAGTTGGGGAGCGTCAGTTGTTTGGTCCTGAGCTTCTACAGCAAACCTCTGAGAAGATTATTCTGATCAGGAAAAGGTTGGTGGAAGCTCAGAGCAGGCAGAAAAGCTATGCAGACAGCCGGAGAAGGGACCTTGAGTTTGAGGTGGGTGACTTTGTCTTTCTGAAAGTATCACCCAGTAAAGGTGTGGTCCGATTTGGCAAAGGCGGGAAATTAGCCCCGAGGTTTATCGGCCCGTACAAGATATTGAAAAGGATCGGAAAAACTGCTTACCGGCTTGAATTACCGGAAGAGTTGTCTCAGGTGCACAATGTCTTTCGTGTGTCTATGCTGAGAGGTTATATTCCAGATCCGAGTCATCATTTGTCTGAAGTGCCAGAAGGTTTGCAGTTGGACCTGAATTACATCGAGTCTCCTATCGAGATTGTTGATCGTCGAGAGAATGTCTTGAGGAATAAGACGATACCGATGGTCAAGGTAGTGAGAAACCATTTGGTCGAAGAGGCTACTTGGGAGTCCGAGGAGAGGATGTTGAAGGACTATTCTGAGCTTTTTGTTTGATTGTATCTTTGTATCTTTTTGGTGTTGTGTTGTATTTTGTTTCTCACTCTTGACTGTAGTTCCGGGGACGGAACTATTCTAAGGAGGGAGTGTTGTAATGCCCTGATTTTTCATTTAATGAAAAATTATTTATTTTGCACGTAGTGTGCACGTGCAATATTTTGGTTAATATTTTCATCAAGATGAGTAAAGATATTTTAATATGCTCTTTTAATTATTTTATACAAAAGCCTTATTTTAATTAGATAAAAAGCCTTTTTCTTTAAGCCCAAAATGTAATTTATTTATTTTATTTTAAAATAACCATTTTGGCCCATAAACTAAAGCCCATGGATTCATCTATTTTTATACAACTTGTCATGTAGAATACAATTTAAAGACTATTTTATTTTTATACAAAAAATTAATGTACAATTTTTGGGCCTAGTTGCATGCACGTGCACTACACGTACACGTGCAATATGCACTTTTTCCAAGCATGGCCGGTTGCATTCTTTGGAGGGAAACTCAAATTTTGGATGGGGATCATGGTGTGGTGGTTACTCATCATGGGTAGTTTGTGTAACTCCTCATTAAATCTCCACCATTTGTTCCTAACTCCTACTTTAATCCTAGCCATCTATTTCCCTTGATTTTTAGTATAAATACCCCCTCACATGGCTAGTATTCTTGTGCAAATAAACTTTTCCAAACTTATAGTTCTATTACTTTATCTAGTAGTGATTTTTGTGAGATAAAAGATTGAGTTGTGTGTGGGAGTGGTGCTTGCAACTACAAAAGGAGAAGAGTCCGACATTCAAAAGGAAGGAGCTCTCGGTTTTGGTGCTTTTGGAGGCTCGAGTGCGGCATTCAAGGAGGAGGAGCGTCTCGTTGCAAGGACATTCGTCTAGGAGTTTGCTAATTGTTCTTTTCTTCAACAAGGTGGGTAAATTTTCCTATTTCTAACATAGGAATGCATGCTAGATTTAATTATCAAAATAATGCATGGAAATGACTAATAAGAATGCACATTTTAATTGAAAAAATGATCTCTAATTGATTAACTTATTGATATGCAAGTTATGTGTGTTGTTATTAGTAAAATTTAAGTTGTGTGCAATATGAATGTGGCTATAAATTATGAGAAGGAACATTTGTTAGTAGCATGAAAAATTATGTGCAAAAGCTAGTACATCGATTGTGTCACTATTTGTGCTAAATTAGAAACTTTGTATGGCGTGGTAGCGAATAAATTAAGAGGAATTCTTATGTTTGGAAAATGAATAAGAGTAGAGAATTATTATAGAAATTGGTGAAATTATAATGTCAAAAAAAAATTGTATTAGTAGTATGTCACATTAACCAAATTGTATGGTAGAAATGTGTCAATTATGGAGAAAATTATGTCTAATTATTTAAGAAATTATTTTCATATACTGGAATAAAATTCAAGATGGAAAATGATTAATTCGGATTTTTACAGTATTTAAGTAAGAACAATGTGATATGCAACTTTGTTGAACGTCGAAATGTTCTAAATAACAGAGAGTATGGGTTAAATAAAATTGGAATTATACTAGTGACAACCTGAGCCCGTAGCTCAAGTGGTTATAGTGCGCGGTTGGGTTCACTGTGGTGACCGGTTCGAATCCTTGCGGCACTATATTGTTTCATGTAATTTTTTTAAAAACAAGAATCAGCGATCGAGAGCCTTGAATACCCTCGGCTTTCCCTTTACACCGCTTAGCACATGCGGCCTAGTGGCTTGTGCGGTTGGCTGTGTTCTCTAGGGTGCTGGGTTCGAATCTTGCCCTCGGCAAGATTGGAAAATTGATTTTTTTGGGGTTTTTAATTGTCGAAAAATTATGAGAAAAATATGACTATTCTTCTAAAAATATATGGGACTTTATAAAAATAATTTGGGAATTATTTGCATGAAATAGACTATGATTTGAGAATAAAATGCATAAATAGAACTATGGTTCTATATGTATACTTTGTGGAAAATTATACCTTGCAAAAAGAGTTTGAAATGAAGAATTAGATGATTATTGTAGTAAAGAATGGAATATTAGTATATGATGGATGTGAATTGTTCTCATTTGAAATTAGTGTGAAAAATGTGAAATGTGAATATTCGTTAGTGATGCGAATTTCAAAGTGAAAGTGATAATTAATAAAGCATATGAAATTTATGTATAGTCATGGACTATTTGAACAATTTAGAAATCATGATTGGAAAAGAGAAATGCTATTTGAGTATGATAACTCAACATATGAATTTATGAATTGGAAATGCTCAAATTAGAAATTGTGAATTGAAAATTGAAACAAAAAAGAGTAGCTAAGTCTCCCCCGGCATTTGGAAATGAAAATTGAAAAGAAAGACCAAGGTTGGTCATATTGAAATGAATGAATATGTCCGGTTTAGTGGAGAGGCTAACTCTAGAGCTTCGATTCTTGTTCATGATTTTAATAAAAACTAAGGATTAGTACATAGTGGAGACGTGATGAAAGTAGGAGAAAAACATGAGTTGAGGGCCATCGGATTGGCGGCGGAGAGTATTTCACAGGTTCTTCACGATGAGTCGTGACATGACGTGGATACTGCTCCAGAGTACCGTCCCGGTGGTGATGCTTGTGGGATGTTTGGTGACTGCATGAGGATCGTGTGCCATGAAGGAGGCTGAATTGCCACAGGTTCTTCACGATGAGTCGTGACATGACGTGGGATTCCCCTCCAGGTTTTCTGTACACGTGCTTGCACTCATAGATCATCTAGGATACCTACCGTAATTACAGTAGTAGATTAAGTCATGGCGAGGGATTGAACCCTACAAAGATGAAGAACGATTAAGAGACTTGCCCTCGGACCTATGTAGTATGGGATGCATAGAATCCGAATAAGTGTGCATTAGTGTCATCTAATATAAATAATTGCATTAAGGACTAAGTGCACAATCACAACACGACATCAATACGGTAGTCCCTTTAGTTTGGTATGTGACAAGTTTGTGTTTGCTAAATATGGAAAATAAGTTATACTATTTCTGGCATAGAGAGGATGGCCGTGTATAATGATCGTCGGTTGAATAAACTGACGTCCCCCACAGTCTTATTTGCAGGTAAATGGCTTGATAAAGATTAAAGAGGAACAAATACTTAAAGATTACTCAATGTTGTTGTATATTTGTTTCATTGTTGTAAATTTTACTTCCGCTGTGCAATGTAAAGTGTAATATTGATGTAAACTCTGATGTAATGTAAAAAGTTTAAATTTCCTTGTAAAATTGTACTAAAGAAAGCGGAAAGATCCTGTAGAACATCTCGAATTCAGTGTATTTGGGATTCGGGGCGTTACATGATCACATGGATGGGTTGAGAACCCTTATGATGATTCACAGCGCCTCGGATCCTCTCCTCCATGACATATTCCCAGCCACTCTGCGTGGCCCGAGACGGGAGTGGATTTCAAAGCTTACCCCCAATTCGATTTTCTTATTCGACTGGTTCGAGGCGAGCGTCCTTGCTCACTACGTGAAAAGTAGCAAGGTCAAGAAGACAAGCACGTCCCTTCTCGACCTCAGATAGAAGGAAGGGAAGTCCCTTCAGGACTTTGTGCAAAGGTTCTCTGCTGATGCTAGGGCGGTCTCTTCTCTTGATGCTGGCATCACGTCCACGGCCTTCCGGCAAAATGTTCGCCACATCCAGAGAAGGCCTCCTTGGCTAAGAAGTTGCCCATATATTTCCCCGACCTCCTCAATAGGATCGAAAAGTACATCTGAGCTGAGGAGGCTCTGCACCCTGAAGGTCTGAAAGAAACATCAGCCAAGGGGAAGAGAAGGGTCGATGATTTCGAGCCTACGAAGAAGGTTCAGAAGGATGTATTCGGACAGAGACGACCACCTCCTGTCCCCTCGCTTTGAGAAGTTCACTCCGCTGGCTCAGAGTGTCGGCTATCCTCATGGAAAATGAGGATAAGGGGATCATCCGCCATCCTCCCCGATCCACCCACAATAAGAAGAGGGACCGGTGATTCTACTGTCGGTTCCTTCGGGGCCACGAGCAAGAGACTGATAATTTCCGGACCCTCAAAGATAAGATTGAGTCCCTCATCCAAAGGGGGTACCTAAGAGATTTCACCAGAACCAACCCGAGGGCATCGCTTCCTCCTCAGACAGCCAACAGACCTCTAGAGGTAGAACCCTGACCCCCAATGAGCTACTGGGCTGGCCATTCTTCACTGTGTCCATGACGGACCTATGGGGGGGGGTTCGAACACCTCCGTAAGGCCGTCGTACGGGAGGCTAACTCAGTCGATTGCTATCCACCCCCATGGATTAAGGACTGGCAGTCTCATTCTCCAATGAAGACCTAGAAGGCGTCCGATTGCCTGATTGCGATGCCGGGGTAATCAGCCTTGGCATGGCCAATCATGAGATCCGCTGCATCCACGTTGAAAATGGAAGCTCATCCAACATCCTGTTCCTGGCTGCATTCGAAAGGCTCAAACTCTCGGAAGAGGCTGAAGTCGGCTGGGTACACGCTCCACGGGTTCTCGGGCATTCCTATCCAAATTGCGGGAATCATCATGCTTGATGTAACAGTCGGCCCCAACCATATGAACAGAGGCAATGGATTTCATGGTGGTCAATATCAAGGCCGCCTATAATGCTATCCTCGGCTGGCCCGACCTCTGTTCCCTTCAAGCATTGCCTTCCGCATATCACCTAAAGATGAAATTCCCTACCAACCATAGGGCTGGCATTATAATAGGCAATAAAGAATCTGCTCGTTCATGCTTTATGGTCGCGGTGGGGGGCAGAGTTTTCCTACTTGATGCAGTCGAGCTTCCGTCTGACAGGAGTTTGTCGGGCCCGAAGCCCATCGACCAGTTGGAAGAGATCCCCTTCTCTGGAGATGACAGGTCTAAATGGTTCCGTGTAAGCCAGTTTCTCGCTCCAGACCTAAAACTGGCCATTATTGACTGCATCCGTCGGAATGTAGACCTCTTCGCATGGACACCCTCGAATATTCCAGGGATTTTAGAGGACCTCGTCATCCACAAGCTAAGCATCCACCCGAACTCGAGACCAGTCCAGCAGAAGCACCGTAAGTTTGCTCCCGACAAGCAACATGTGATAAAAGAAGAAGTGGACAATCTCCTCTTGACTCGATTCATGCAGACCCAGAGTGGTTGGCCAACGTTGTCATGGTGAAGAAATCAAATGAGAAGTGGAAGATCTGTATAGACTTTACAGACCTCAACATGGCATGTCCTAAATATCCATTCCCCCTCCCGAGCATCGATGCCCTGATAGATGCGACCTCGGGTCACAAGCTGCTAAGATTCATGGACGCCTTTTTAGGTTATAACCAGATCAGAATGTTTCCTCTGGACGTCAACAAGACCACCTTTGTAACCGACTAAGGTTTCTACTGCTACCGGGTAATGCCCTTCGGGCTGAAGAACGCCGGTGCTATGTACCAAAGGCTCGTCAATCGGGTCCTTAAACAAAAAATTAGGTTGGAACATGGAGGTATATGTCGATGATATGCTCGTCAAGAGTCAAAGAGGGCAAGATCACATCAGTGATCTCGATGAGGCTTTCGGGGTGCTACGATCACAAAATATGAGACTCGACCCCTCCAAATGCACCTTCGGTGTCACCTCGGGGAAATTTCTCGGATTCGTGGTCAGACAGCGAGGCATTGAGGTGAACTCCAAAAAGATTAAGGCCATACTGGACATGGCCCCTCCAAGAAATGCCAATGAAGTCCAACGACTCAAGGGTCGATTGGCGGCCATCGGCTGTTTCCTTTCAAAGTCTGGAGAAAAGTCACTCCCATTCTTCAAAGCCCTTTGAGAGAAAAGCTTTGAGTGGGGAGAACTTCAACATCAGGCTTTCGACCAGCTAAAATCCTACCTGGACAAGCCCCAGCTTCTTAGCAAATCAGAGTCGAGCGAGGCCCTCTTTCTCTATCTGGCTGCCTCGGAACACGTGCTCAGCACCGTACTAGACAGAAAGGTAGACAGGTCCAGAAGCCTATCTATTATGTCAGTAAAGTCCTGTACGATGCTGAGCTTCGATACACCGGGATGGAAAAGGTTGCCTACGCATTGGTGATGGCCGCTCGGAAATTCCCGCCACACTTTCAGGCCCACTCCATCCAAGTCCTGACAGACCAGCCTCTTAGGCTAGTCCTTAACAAACCGGAAAACTCCGGTCGACTAGTCAAGTGGTCAATTGAGCCGAGCCAACATGACATCAGCTACCAACCCCGCATAGCTATCAAAGGATAATCCCTCACAGAATTCATCATGCAATATACCATTCTCGAAGGATCTAAAATCCGAGTAGATGAACCATTTTGAGAGATCTATGTCGATGAATCATCTTGCGAGGGTGGAAGTGGAGCTAGCATCATACTCAGGGGTCCTGACGACTTTGTCCTTCAGTATTCCCATCTTAATTTTCAGGCTTCCAACAACGAGGCGGAATACGAAGCGATGATCAACAGGCTTATGCTAGCCTACAAGGCTGGGGCAAGACGAGTGAGGGCCTTCTGTGACTCTCATCTCGTGGTCAACCAGTTCTCCTAGGATTATGAAGCACGGGACACTCGGATGATCCATTACTTGGCGCGCGTCAGACTCATCTTAACAGTCTTCGAGGGCACCGCTGTTGAGCGTATTCTGAAATAACAAAATGGCCAGGCTGATGCCTAGTCCAAGCTCGCCTCGTCGTCCTTCGAGGTCCTAGATCACACTCTCCTATTCGAAGTCCTCCTCTTGCCTAGCATCGAGAACCACGAAGTCCTTTGCCTCAACTCATGCATACAAGCAGAAACTTAATTGGAACCCATCTAATAGTTCTTAATAGATGGCGAACTCCCACAAGACTAGCCGAAGCCAGAAAGATAAGAGTCTGATCGAGAGATTCACATTGACTGACAATGTACTCTTCAAGCGCTCATACACTAAAGTGGAGGGGAGACCATATCTCCGGTATCTGAGTCTCGATGAAGCCAAGTATGCACTGGAGGAGTTACACGATGGAATTGGAGGGTGCCATATGGGCAGCAGGACACTTACAAGGAAAGTACTCAATCACGGGTACTATTGGACGATCATACTGCAAGACACCCATGATATTGTGAAAAAATGTAGCCCATGCCGGAGATTCTCTTCGATCAGTTGCACACCACATGCCGAGCTCAAGTCACTTGCCATGTGGGAGATGGATCTAGTCGGCCTCTTCCTGAAGGCTACGGGCCAAAGATGCTTCCTCATTGTGGCCATCGACTATTTCACCAAGTGGGTCGAGGTAGAACCCTTGGCCACAATAACAGAGCATCATGTCCAATAGTTCTTTTGGAAACATATCATTTGTCGGTTCGGGATCCCATGCGTACTCATCACTAATAACGGAACTTAATTTGCCAGCAAGAATTTCTGAAGTTCTGCAAATAGCTTGGGGTACAGCTGCGGTTCTCATTTATATCACACCCTCGGTCAAACGGCCAAGCTGAAAATGCCAACCACCAAATTCTTGAAGGTCTCAAAAAATTGTTGGACAAATCTCCCAAGGGGTAGTGGTTCGACGAATTACCCACAGTCCTTTGGTCATATCGAACAACCAAGAGGATCCCCACGGTCGAGTCCCCATTCAACCTGACATATGGGATAGAGGCTGTCATCCCCCTGGAAATCGAGCTCCCTTCACCTAGGTTCATGGGTTTCAACGAGGAATCAAATTCAAGTGATCTTAGGGCCAACTTAGACCTAATTGACGATATCTGTGAAAAATTCACCATCAGAAGAAATATCTATCAGTAGCGGATTGAAATGTATTACAACAAGAAAATTCATCGAACTGACATCAAGGAGGGTGACCTCGTGCACAGGAAGCTTGCGATTTTCGACCCCACCAGGAAAGGCAAACTGACCCCGAACTGGGAGGGCCCGTATAGGATCTCCCAAGTGATACACCCAGGCACGTACCGACTCGAAGACCTGGGGGACAGGGTAGTCAAGAGATCCTGGAACGCAGAGCATCTTATCAAGTTATATGAAGGGCCATAAGGGCCAATGTAGATGGCAGTGATTGTAATAGGCTCTACCCTTTTTCTTTGGTAGCCAAACATTGAATAAAAGCAATGAGATTTCTTTTCAATCAAGTCAAAATGCATTAACTTTGTTTCTCCAAACGAGAAATTTATCAATCTTTCAGGTCCTTGCTGCTCGGCGTCGACCCCAAATGCTAACGAGAGATTTCTCAATCTCTTAGGTCCACACCTCTCGGCGACGTCCCCAAATGCTAACAAGATATTTCTTAATCTCTCAGGTCCTCACCGCTCGTCGTTGACCCCAAACGCTAAGGAGAGATTTCTCAATCTCTCAGGTCCTCACCGCTCAACATCAACCCCAAATGCTAATGAGTGATTTCTCAATCTCTCAAGTCCTCACTGCTCGGTGTTGACCCCAAAGGCTAACGAATGATTTCTCAATCTCTCAAGTTCTCGCTGCTCGGCGTCGGCCCAAATGCTAACGAGAGATTTCTCAATCTCTCAGGTTCTCGCCGCTCAGTGTCGACCTCAAACTCTAACAAGACTTCCAACCTTAACAAGAAGTTTCCATCAATCTCTTAAGTACCACGGAGCAACCAAATTGTATTAATAAGATTCCTACAAGATTACAAGATTACAAGATTACAAGAAGCGTAAAGGTTACAACAAGTGGTGATGGTCGTTCAAACAACCTAGCCTTCCGCCTATGGGCCCTGGGACTAATGCAGGCCAGTTCGAGTCCTGCCGAGCGTGTTCAGTCGCCAACAGGCTTATTGACCTCAACCTTAGGATGGCCAAAGTAGATGTCCCAACCACCGAGCTTTGGGCATCTCCCGGCTTCAGCGCCTCCAATATGAAAGTTGGAGATGGGCCGCCCATGGATGGCCAGCCACTTCCCAGAGAAGCAGTTCGGGAACGACTCACCCCGAGCGCCTTCAATCTGTAATATTCCGGTCGGATATTATATTTGTATTATTATTATATTTAAAGTTAAAATATTTTTATGAAAATTTATTTGTTTTACTATTAAAAAGTTATGTGTGTATATATACTAGTAAGTATATATATGCATTGTATCAGTTTTGTGCACTTGTACAGAATCCTGTAAAATACATTTTTGAGAAAAAAAATGTCTGTAATATCCCGGGTTGATATTAAAAATTATTATTTTATTATTATTTATTTTTATTTTCAGAATTGAAATAGTTTTGAGGGACATTACCCGGTTTTACTATTAGACATTATTTATATATATATATACCAGTTTGTATACATCTGTATTGTATCAAATTGGTACTGAAATCTTCCGAGCCGGTAATAAAATTATTTTTATTATTATTTCTAAATTAAAATATTTTGGATAGAGATTATTCGTTTTAACTAATAAAAATTTTCTGTATAGACAGATATATGTACGTATATGTATTGTATCGATTTCGTACGTTTGTACGAAATCATGTAGTATTTGATTTTGGGAAAATACCTCTCATTTTTTATCAATCATGATCAAATGAAGGGTTAGAATTGGATTAGGGTGTTGATTGGAAATATTAATTTGCAAACAAAATATTTATTTGTTAACCCACAAAGAGAGATACTTGTCTCTGTCTCTACCACATCTCTCTCTCCCCCTCTCCTAAAAATTGGTCGGCCAACTTCAAAGGGGAAGCTCATTTTCATTTGTTGTTCCTTCATTTCATCTCACCCCTTCTCATCTTCTCATATTTCTTCTTCTCTTCTACTACTTGTTTAAACTTAGAAAAAATTGAGAAGAAAAGAAAAGAAAAGAGAGATCAAAATCAAAAGAAAAAGAGTGGGTTAACCTTATGAGTTGTTCTTGAAAGGAGGAGCAAGAACAAGGAGGAGAAGAAAGCAAGCAAGTTCTTCCTACAACCAATTTGGGTGGGGGTTTCTCAACTCAACTTGTTATTCTTGTTATTTTAATTTCTTGTTATGTGGACAAATTGAACTATTTCCATGTGCATATTGATAAACTTGGACTAGAATTATTGCATATGAAGATTGAAGTTGTAGAACACAAGTAGAACCCTGAAAACCCAATATTTAAAGTTGTATGTCATTTTTATGCTTATGAATTAATTACTTGTGCCAAAGTTGTAATCTTGATCCCAAATTAATTTGAGAGGTTCATATATGTGTTACTACCATGCTCTAATTTTTATAGATTTTTTGGAGTTAATTTGATGGGTGAAACAAATCGTTTCCCGAAAACAGCGAGAATCGAAAAGAAATCGCTATCTTGGTTGATTCGACTTGTATTCAAGGGACTGGATTTTGAGTTCCTTACGAATCAGAAAAAGTGGTCAACTAGAAAGTTGTAGTATATGTTCTCCCCTTTCCATAATGGCTAATTTTGCTAGATTCCGATAAGTATAGCAAAAGTTATAAGATTTACAAGTTTTCAGCTTTTGCTGTGGTTTTTGTTGTTTACGATTTGAGTTCAAAGGACTGGATTTTGAGTTCCTTACCGAATCAGAAAAAGTGGTCAACTGGAAAGTTGTAGTAGATGTTCTTCCCTTTTCAAAATGGCCAATTTTGTTAGATTCCGATAAGTATAGCAAAAGTTACAAGCTTTAGAATTTTCATCTTTTAACTATGCTTTTGTTTTCATCGTATTGTGTTCAAAGAACGGGGAATTGAATTCCATAAGGAATCTGAAAAAGTAATCAACTAGATAGTTGTAGTATATGTTCCCACCTTTCTAGAAACTATAATTTTGTTAGATTCCGACAAGTATAGCAAAAGTTACGAGCTTTAGAAGTTTCAGCTTTTAGCTGTGCTTTTGTTGTCTTTGTATTGTGTTCAAAGAACGGGGAATTGAATTCCATAAGTAATCTGAAAAAGTAATCAACTAGAGAGTTGTAGTATATGTTTCTACCTTTCCAGAAAGTATAATTTTGTTAGATTCTGACAAGTATAGCGAAAGTTATGAGCTTTAAAAGTTTCAGCTTTTAATTGTGCTTTTGTTGTCATTGTATTATGTTCAAAGAACGGAGAATTGAATTCCATAAGGAATTTGAAAAAGTAATCAACTAAGGAGTTGTAGTATATGATCCCACCTTTCTAGAAAGTATAATTTTGTTAGATTCCGACAAGTATTGCAAAAGTTATGAGCTCTAGAAGTTTCAGCTTTTAGCTGTGCTTTTGTTGTCTTTGTATTGTGTTCGAAGTAAGGGAAATTGAATTCCATAAGGAATCTGAAAAAGTAATCAACTAGAGAGTTATATTATATGTTTCCACCTTTCCAGAAAGTATAATTTTGTTAGATTTCGACATGTATAGCAAAAGTTACGAACTTTAGAAGTTTCAGCTTTTGGCTGTACTTTTGTTGTCTTTGTATTATGTTTAAAGATTTGGATTTTGAGTCCCTTATGGAATATGGAAAAGTGGTCAACTAGAGAGTTGTAGTAGAGGTTCTCACCTTTCCAAAATGTCCTAGTTGGTTAGATTCAGATAAGTGGAGTAGGAGTTATGACCTTTGCAAGTCACAGCAGCTGGCCTTAATTGGCTGAAGCTCGCTCTTTGGATTGTTCGGAGTTTTTGTACCATTTATTGACTGAATCTGAGAAGGTGGTCAACTAGAAAGTTGTAGTAGTGGTTCTCACCTTTCCAAAATTTCCTATTTGGTTAGATTCTGATAAGCGCAGTAAGAGTTATGACCATTGCAAGTCACAACAGCTAGCCATTTCGGCTGAAGCTTCACTGTTTGGATTGTTCGAAGTTTTTGTACCTCTTATTGACTTAACCTGAGGAAGTTTTGAACTAGAGAGTTGTAGTACATATTCTCACCTTTCTAAAAAGTCTAATTTTGTTGAATTCCGGTAAGAGTAGCATGTTTAATTGCTTCTAGGTAGTTAGAAGGCTTTGTATGTTGCTTTTATGTATAAAGGATCAAGTTTTGCTAGTAGCATGTTATTTCGCTTCTAGGTTGTGAGGAGACTTTTATAGTTGCTTCTATATGATTCATTTGTCGCATACATATCCAGTTGGCTAGTATGAAATTCGTTTGGCTCATACATAGCTAGTCGGCTCGTATGTAAGTTGTTTTGCTCGTATATAGCTTATTAGCTAGTACGCAGTTATTGTGTTCGTCTAGGGTGATATCATTATCCTAGGAGCCATCGACCATCAATACATGTATTTATTTTACTTGTGGACTGTGGATGAGTCACCCCTCGTGCACCATCATATCTTAACCGGTCTAGGTTGATTGCGGGCCGAGAGTGTAGACGGAATCCAAGTTCAGGGCAGTAGCATGCGAATACGTTCATATTGCCGGGGTCTTGGATCGATAGGCTATGAACAGGATCCTTAGGGATTCTGGTAAGTCTAGGTTGAGCACCTAGTAGAGTTATCTTGTGAAGTGTAGGTTGAGACTTGGTAGATTGTGTCAACAATTATTACACTCTCTTGAAGAGGGACACGTGCGATGCTTTTTCATGATAAGTTGGAAGCACAGTGACATATCTCGCTTGTTTGGATCTTTTGGTGCCGTCTCATGGCAAGTTGAGAATACCTTGTAGCTCGTACGGTGCCATTTGATTGGTTAGGGTTAGTAGCATCGTTAGGGTAGTAACTGTTACTTATCCATTTTTATCTATGAATTACCGAAGGGTGAGAGTTGGTGTTAGGGGTAATACCTTATAATTCGACTTATCCTATTGGTCGACACTAGGTGGTGTTATTGGGATGTATCCCCCTGTCAAAGGGATACGGGTGGTACTTTTTCATGATTAGTTGGGAGCACGGGATCCATATCTCGGATGTTAATTCCTGAAGTACCATGATAAGAACGGAAGGTTTCCTAAGGAAATAGACCCCTTCCGTCAGGTTCTATGCCTTCTAATGATGAGTTGAGGGCACGGCTCAAAGGTTGTCTAGGGGTTCGTGTTGGCTTTTGAGTGAGGTCCAGTTCGCCGGGTAAATAGTGGCAAACATAGACACCACTATTGTAGCGCAATAGCGGAATAGACCGTATCTACAACCTCACCAGTCACGTTGTATCGGTTAGGAATAGGAAGGGTATACGAGTAGAATTCATGACGCAGGTTTAAATCCCTATATATGAAGAAACGACTTGATATGGGGCGTATGTAGTATGGGATGCATACTGTTCCAGAGTTTTGCTTGCATTAGAATAAGTGCATCATTGCATTAGTCAATCCTGCATTAGATTCTAAGTCAAAGCATACACTAACACATCAATTATATATACACGTTTTTCTTTTCATCAATCTGTTGTTTAAAGTTGAGAATCGCTGCTAGTGATCAGCCTTAAAGCGTCAGTATATGTATAGATGTCCCCATTTCAATAGGTACCGGATTGCAGTGCTACAGGCACAGGATTCAGGAGGGCTAAAGGCAAGAGAAGCAAGGTATTGATTTTATTTCAAATTGTAACATATGTTGTTACCATTGTTCCAATTGTAATTTATTTATGTTGAGAAGCATCCAAGTGAAAGTACCAAGTATTATATATTATTCATTGTACTCTGATGTAATTTTTATTGAAAGTTTGTAACACTTGGGCTTGTATGGCATTATTGTAACACTGATGTAATGTATTGCGGTTTTATAACATTCGGACTTGTAATACATTTGTGTTGAATAAAAAGTTTTAAATTTTCCTATTTTTTTGTATATTGTGGCTAATTGAAGGAAAATATTCTGGCTTATGTCACAGTTTCCCAGTGTACGGAAATCAGGGGCGTTACACAATCTTTGATCTCCAATTCCTTCTCCACTTTACCTCGCAAAGGAATGATTTCGAGGTTGGTTGCCAGGCAGAATTACCAAACATTGACCATTTAGTTTGGGCACTCCCCAAGTTGCGGTCGGCAATCATCTTCTTCAGACGAGCCGATTCCAAGCCCAGTTCCTTTGACATATTCATGAAATAAGAAACAGTTGCATCATGATCCCGAGCCTTTTTACGATAGCGCAACTGTCACACCCCGCTTCCTAAAAGAGAATAAGGAATACGGATAAGTGACTAAGCCCAGCGAATGATTTTCATCATCCATAAGCTGTTCAAGAATCTTTACAACATTTCACAAGAATAATCAAAGTCGGAAGCAAAAGAATCAACTAACATGCACATATGAACCAAAATACCAACAAGAATACTTGAAACCAAAATATATTAATCTCAAATAATCCTAATCTGAATAAGTCAAATATCCTGGGTCACATTGCCCAAATACAAATAAATCCAAGTACAAGATAGAATTGTTCAAAACAAGAAACAAGAATAATAATATCAAATCCAGCACTAATACTTCATATCACCAATACCATCTGGTACCTGTTCTCCAAAATCTGCAATTTAACAATTGCAGGGATAGGAAAAAGAAAACAAACTTCCGTCAATGCAAGTTACGTGCCACTTGTAATGCAAGATACAAGTACATGAGAAAACTAACTAATAACATGGAATAGGCATGATATCAAAATATAACAACTAGCATGGTAAGGTGAACAAGTACAATTAACATGTATCAAGTGTCCGGTAAACAATATCATGTAAACAAGCAACAAGTATCAAGTATCATGTAAACATGTAACAAGTGTCAAGTATCAAGTCTCATGTATCATGTAGTCAAGTATCAAGTAAGCATGTATCATGTTCAAGTATCATGTATCAAGTCTTGTAGTTATTACTATCTAGATAGCACTTCATGCATCCCGATTTTTACTACATGATTGCTACAACAAACAGTTTCGCTTTAGATTTCATAGTGGACCATAGAGAGCAGTGTACTCAGGGACAAGTATCAAGTATCGAGCTCCAAGCTCCAAGTATCATGTATCATGTATCACGTGTCAAGTTGTGCAAGTGGCAAGTACGTGTATTACGGGCAAGTGTCAAGTAATCACGTGTCAATCATCATGTATCATGTAATCACGTAGGATCAGTGGATCCCCTTCCGAGTACACGTTTCTGAATTATCCACTATTAGATCTTTCTTTAAACCCCGGCTTGGTTAATTATTATTAATGTCAAACAAGCATGTAGGTGTGCAAAACATATCAAGTATAACATGGCATGATCATGTAACTAGTTCAAGTTGCAAGATAAATATGTACGGGTGCAAGATAACTCATAAAAGAATAAAATAACCAAATTTCATGTTCAGGACAGCAAGACCATACTGTAGTAAAACTGAGATTCCCAGTGTTACAAACCTGCAAACTTGAATCCGTCAAAAGGTCTAGAAAATAGACTTCCGGCCGAATCCAGTGAACATATATAAGTCATACAATATTTCACAAAATCATAACTCAAAACTTATTTGAATCCAGAAAACTTGTTCATCCAGAAATCAGAAAATCGTATTCAAGAATAGGAAAACAGCATGAAAACTCAATAAATAAATTCACGAAAAATCTGGGGTATTCCCCTATATGTGTAGTAACAGAAAAACAAGTTTCATAATTTCTCAATAAAAATAGAGTAGTCAAGTAAAATCATAAAACAACAAAGTTGCAATAGTTTTATAAATCTGAAATTGTAAACACTGCAGTACTAAACAACAATATCTCAGAAACCATAAATCGAAATCAAAATCCGCCAAAAGGGTAAGAAAATAGAAACAGTAGGATAACTTTTATATTGAGAAATAATTTAGAAACAGTAAGTGAAAATAGGTCGAAAATCAAGTTATTTACTGAACAGTAGTAAAATTCTGCATGAAAAATCTTTATTTGCAAGCATGAAAAGGTTTTTAAAACTATTCAAATAAATCAACCAAAATTCTGTGCAAACCCCAATCAAGTCAAGAAGTACTGAGTAAAATTTCAGATTTAAATTATAATTTTAATACCACAATAAAAATAGATTACTCTTCAGAAATCATAGAAAACAAAATCTAGAAATCTTTGGACACAACTGTAGTAAAATCGACATAACTCACAAACCGTAAATCGAAACTGAGATCCGTCAGATGGGTTGGATAATAGACAGAATTCTCTACAAATCATGTTCACAAAATATTTTCAAATATTGAACTTAATAAGGTCTAAAATACTGATCAAAACGAGAAAACCGGCAAAACTGAAAATATTGCATATGCACAATATACACTAGTTCACATAAAACTCATCCAAATCATAACCAATCATGAAATATAGTGTACTAGATGTCCAAGCAACATGGTATAGGGTATTTCACAAGTCTACCACAAATAACACGAACGAGCACAAGATAACACATGAACAACACACATATATGCAACAAGATATGGTCAACCTAGGTTATATCATGTCATGGATGTCGTGAGTCAAGTATGGTCGAATCATCACTATAGAGACAATATCAACAAGAGGATAAATACACAGATTGTCTCTAGAACCCATCTACACTACAAGCAGTATTTAGTACTTGTATTTGCAAAGGAATCTGATACAAGTTACTTGGCTTAACCGACGACGAAAATGACTCCAAGCCAGAATAACGGGAAAGGATTCCCGGCAAACAAACTCAACGATCACACGAGCCAAAAACGAGCAATACCCACAAACCATGAGCAAACAAACTCAACTACGAACCTACGAACTCAAAACACACGAACCAATGAACTCAACGAACTACAATCACGATGCCCACGAGAACCACGAACTAACCACACCACCACAACACTCGCACACGAGAGAGTACGAGGGAACGACGGCGGGCAGAAGGGCTGCCGCTGCCGTTGCTCTGCTACCTGGCACCTACAGAAATAGAGACAGAGCAGGGAGGCAGGGACAAAGGGAGACAGGGCAAGGTTGAGAGGGTGCAGTAAGGGTTCGGGAGAGATGGAGACAGGGAGAGGGGCATAGTAGGGGCTCTGGTTTTCAAGGCAAGAACAGGGGAGAGAGGAGCCAGGGAGAGATAGAGCAGGGAGGTGAAAAGGCGGCTAGGGTTGACGAAGAGAAGGGGGAGTAGCCGGGGATGCATGGGTTGTTTAAATAAGTGGAGTTGGTTTAGGGTTTGAGGCAAGAAGAAGGGGGCGACATAAGCACAAGGGGTTTTCGGTGTGGGCAAAGCTAACGGGTCGGGTTGCATGGGGATGGGGATCGAGCAGGTGGGTGTGGGTCTTAGGTTAACGGGTTGGGTTATGAATATGGAAATGGGTATAGATAGTGAAATGGTCAATTAATAGGGTCTTGATTATTTGGTTTTGAAAAGAAATAGATGGTTTAACAATGATTAAATGGGTAATGGGTTAAGTATATAGATAAATGGGTTATAGGAGTTCTAATAGGGTATAAGGAATTCAAGCAAAACTATAGATAAGGCAAAATGAACAACTAATAGAAAAATAAAATAGGGTGTAAACAACAACAATAAGGGTTAAAAAAAAATATCAGCTCGATAAAAAAGGAACGAAATAAGAGACGAACAAGAATCAAGAATTCAATTAAAAGAAGACAACAAAAAAATAAAAGAATATATATATTTAAAATAAAATCCAATATACGGTCCAAAAGAAATACAAGGAGAGTACAAATACTCAAGAAAGGAAAAAAATACCCCAAAATATGAAAAACGAAAAAACAGGGGTTACAATCTTACCCACTTAACAAGAAGATACATAGGATAACCCCAAAACAATCAAAAAAAGAACAAAACAAAACTACTCAAACAAATTAGGAAACTTCTGCGGAATCTCCTCCTCCAACTCCCAAGTCGACTCACCGGGCGAGTGAGGATTCCAAGCAATACGAATAAACTTGATGACCTTGTTCTTAAGCACTTTCTCCCGCCGATCCACAATAGCAATTGGCAGAATCTCACAAGTCAAATTTGGCCAAACAGTCAACTCAGTCGATCGCGTGGCTCTCATCTCGGATATATCTCCTGAGTTATGAGACATGGAAAACATCGTGCACTCCTGATAACACTGGCGGCAATGCAAGATGATAGACCACATTGCCTACTCGCTCCAAAATCTCAAACGGTCCAACAAACCTAGGGATAAGCTTGCCCCCACCACCAAACCGAATGACACCTTACCACGGCGATACCTTTAGGAAAGCATGGTCACCAACTTCAAACTCCAAAGCTCTCCGATGGACATCGGTCCATCGCCTCTGCCTATCCTGAGCTGCCTGCAAATGCTTCCTGATCTGAACCACTGCATCAACTGTCCTTGTGATCAACTCCGACCCAACAACTTCCTCTCACCAATGTCATCCCAGCACACTGGCGATCTGCACTTCCGCCCATAGAGTGCCACGAACGGAGCAGCTTTAATACTGGCTTGAAAACTGTTATTGTATGAGAACTCTACGAGATGCAAATGGTCCTCCCATGATCCAGCAAACTGAAGCATACAAGACCTCAACATGTCCTCAATAATCTGGATGGTCCTCTCCGACTGTCCATCAGTCTGGGGATGAAAAGCTGTATTGTACTTTAATTTACTTCCCAAACTGTTCTGAAGACTCTTCCAGATTTGAGATCTGAATCTCGTATCCTGATCGGATACAATACTGACTGGAACCCCATGAAGTCTAACAATCTCTTGCATATACCTCATAGCAAGGCTCTCAGTAGACTGCCCGACACGAAAAGGAATGAAGTGAGCACTCTTCATCAAACAGTCGACAATCACCCAAACGGCATTATGACCCTTAGGATTCCTTACCAAAGCAGTCACAAAATCCATAGTGAAATGTTCCCACTTCCATTCTGGAATAGGAAGCGGGGGACGAAGTCCAGTGGTTCTCTGATGCTCTGCCTTAACCTGATGGCAGATCAAACACTGAGCAACAAACCGAGCTACAGCTCCCTTCATACCATGCCACCAGAAATGAAGCTTCAAATATTTATACATCTTAGTATCGCCGGGATGGATAGAATAGGATGACTGATGGGCTTCCTCAAGCAACCTCTGACGAACTACGCCCGTCGGGACACATAACCAGGACCCAAAGCGAAGCGATCCATCAGCATGAATAACCATGTCCGTTCTGGACCAAGATCAACCTCAGCTCGAAAATCCTGCAACTATTCATCACCAACCTGCGCTCTTTAATCTGATCAATAAGAGACGACTGAAGCTGGAGCACCAAACAACTCCGATCAGAAATCGGCAACAAAACCTCCAACTCCAACCTCCGCATCTGCTCAATCAGATCCCTCTCTTGAGTCAAGAGAATAACTACAGGTCTCCTGCTCAAAGCATCTGGCACCAAGTTTACATTACCAGGGTGGTAATGCAAACTAATGTCATAATCGGCCATAATCTCCAACTAACGCCATTTCCTCGTATTTAATTCCTTCTGGGTGAAGACATACTTGAGACTTTTGTGGTCTATAAAGATCTCCACTCGGTCATTAAGAAAATAATATCTCTACAGCTTCAAAGCATATATCACTACCGCTAACTCCAAGTCATGAGTCGGATAGTTCTTCTCATGCGACCTCAACTGCCTCGATGCATACGCAACGACTCAGCCCTTCTACATAAACACTGCTCCAAGACCCTTACCTGAAGCATCACAGTGAATTACAAATCTGCCTGAACCATCTAGAATAGTCAACACAGGCACTGACGACAGTCTGTTCTTAAACTCAACAAAAGCCACACTACACTCATCAGACCAACAGAACTTCTGATCCTTCCTAGTCAACTTAGTCAATGGTCCTGCTATCTTTGAAAAATCTTGGACGAATTTCCGATAATAGCCAGCTAAACCAAGAAAACTCCTGACTTCAGAAATTGACTTGGGAACAGGCCAGTCCTTCATAGCCTCAACCTTGGCAGGATCCACAGAAATACCATCGCCTGAGATAATGTGCTCCAAGAAAGAAACCTTGTTAAGCCAAAACTAGCACTTGCTGAGTTTCCCATGGAGTTGATTCTCTCTCAAAGTCTGCAGAACCACTCTAAGATGCTCAGCATGATCTTCCTGATTCCGAGAATACACCAAAATGTCATCACTGAAGACCACCACAAATCTATTCAAGAACTGAGAAAAGACCCGGTTCATAAGACTCATGAACACAGCAGGTGCGTTCGTAACCCCGAACGGCATTACAAGATACCCATAGTGGTCATATCTGGTCCTGAATTCAGTCTTCTGTACATCAATTGCCTTCACTTTGACTTGATGATACCCATAACGAAGATCCAACTTTGAGAAAACATCAGCCCCACACAACTGGTAAAACAAATCATCGATCCTGGGCAGCAGAAACTGGTTCTTCACAGTAACACTGTTTAGTTCCCGATAATCCACACACAGTCGACGACTACCATCCTTCTTGTTGACAAAAAGAACTGGAGCACCCCAAGGAGAAACACTGGGTCTGATGAACCCCAAATCAAGCAACTCCTGAATCTACACCTTAAGCTCAGCTAACTCAACCGGTGCCATCCTTTAGGGACTCTTCGATATAGGCATCGTACCCGGCTGAACTTCAATACCGAACTCTACATCCCTATTAAAGGGTAAGCCAGGCAACTCCTCTGGAAAAACATCCAGGAAATCTCGAACTACTAGAGGCGCAGCCTCACAGCCTGAATACAACTCCATCACACAAACCTCATGATCAACTGCAGTTCGGCCAAGGCACATCTCCCCGACATGGAACTCAAACTTTGCACGATCTGGAATCTGGAATACAACTTTCTTGGCACGACAATCAATAATGGCATGGATTTCACCCAACCAATCCATACTCAGAATAACCTTGAATCCTGAATTCCCAATTACAATCAGATTGGCCTTGAAATCTGTGCTACCAATAATTATGGGACACTGGCTGCACTTCCGAGAACAAATGACAACTCCACCACCTATCACAATATTCCCAGCCTCTGACATGTTGCTGCACTCCAACTGATGGCGATCCACAAATCGAGAGGAGACAAAAGAATGGGTTTCCCCGAAATAAAAAAGAACATGAGCAGGGAAAGAGCAAACAAGGACAACACCTAAGATAGAATTCAAAAGAAACAAAGAAAAGAATGGTTGAACATGGATAAGGAAAAACAAAATGCAGAAAAATAAATATGAAAGAAATAAAGCAAAAGGAAATAAAGAAACAAAAGAGGAACAACAAAAACAATAAAAGCAAAAGATACCTGCAACCACACCCTCAGCTGAATCAGTATCAGCAGTAGTCAGGTTGAAAGCCTGACCTCTCCTAGGAGCAGTGGTCCTCTGACCAACAATCTGGCACTGCGGAGGAAGCGGTGGTCTAACTGGACCACGAGCTGCGACAACTGGCTGAACTGGACCCCTAGCTGGAAGAGCCAACTGTGGATAGTCCCGCACTGAATGATCAGCAGCACCACATCCAAAACAGCGACGATTGGCACGTCGGCAATCCTTGCGCTCATGCCCTGGAAGTTGGCAAAAGTCGCAAAAACAAACTCTCGGAGGACCCACAGAAGAGTAAAGAGCTGCCCTGACCGGAAGGGCTGGGACAGGTCTCCGAACAGGCCCACCAGAAGGCCTAGCAACTGAGTGCAGAATAGTCGGCTGAGAAGGAGCCAATCCACCACGAGCCTGCTTCAAGAGCATCAGCATACGTACGCAGGCGAAGAGAGACAAGCTGCACCTTGATGTCTCGCTCAAGCCCCAAATTGAACCTACGAGCCCTATCCTCTTCGTTCGCCACAAGAACGGCTACGAAGCGACTAAGTCTCGTAAATTCAGCTGCGTACTCGTCCACAGACCTGGAGCCCTGTTTCAAGAAAGTCTTATGTTACAATATTTCTTGGACAATATGTAATAAAATTTCATTACTAGAAATAACGACCAACCTGTTTCAGGGCCAAGAATTGTTGCTCCATCACAACTCTAGTGCTGCTAGGAAAGAACTTTTCCAAGAAGCTCCTAGTAAAAATGGCCCAAGTGATCGGTCGTTCGAGCCTTGCAGACTCGGACCTCCACCAGATATGAGCCAAGTCCATCAACTGGATGACCACCACATCCACACGATCTGCATCTGCCACTCTAGCTGCCAAGAGTAGTTGCTCTGTCCGAATCAACCACTGTTCAGCCTCCAAAGGTGTCTCAGTGCCTAGAAACCTGTGGGGATGCAGCCTCATATAGTCTGTGACTGTTCCCAGATGGGGGGAAGAGTTGCCTGCATAGGCACAACAGGCGGAGGAACTCGAGCGGCTTCAAAAGTAGCCATCACCAAATCACTGTGATTCTGTTGCATGTTAATCAAGCACTCAAGCACAGTGGTGACAGCCTCAAGCTCTGGCTGCTCATCCTAGGGACGAGAAGAACCTGTACGAGCCATAGTTTGCACAAAACAAAAAACAATTAGCATCCAGATCAAAGTTGATAATAGTTCATTTATGCATACATGCACTACAACACACAATGGGTTTGGTGGCCTTTTTTTTTTAGATTCATCGGCGTTTTAAAACGCCGGTGTATAATTCACCGGCATTTTTAAAATCGTTGGTGCTAATGCTGCCGAAGAAGGCGTCGCAAAAAAGGGGGGTCTACACCGGCATTTTTTACGAACGCCGGTATTTCTGTAAGATACACTGGCGGTTGCAAAAATGCAGGTGTATGGCTTATTCAAGACTGTCGTCTCTCCCCTATAATCATTCTACATCGGCATTTTTATAAATGCCGGTGTAGGTATATAAATTTTAAAAAAATAAACTATTTTGGTTTGACATATCACTCTTACAATCAAAACCAGAATATGAGTTCAAATTATTGAATTACGAAGAGTGGAAAAGAATACTTTCACTGTCAAATTTAGGTAAAAATTTCACTAACTGAAATAAAACTTATACTTTTATAATACTCATGAGATAACTGTCAATTACAACACACAACATAGGTTCAAACAGGATTATTTCATCACTAGTCACTCCTCTGTAAATCATAGTATGCAACTTCAATTAAATAATCCATCTCATCATCACTTAAAACCCAAGCAACAAGCATGAACAATCTCATTTTCAAACCCAAGCAACAAGCATGAACATTACGTTAGAAACTGATACTCATGTAGACATCATGATATAATTGTATATAAAGTTTAAATAAAAAAATTTCATCACTAGTCGCTCCTAAAAAAATCATAGTGTGCAACTTCAGATACATGATCCATCTCATCTCCAAATTCAGACAAAAAAGCAACTAACCCATCTCCAAATGCATCATAATTCCAGTTTACTTTGAACCAAACTAAAACTCAAATGCATAATAACCCATCTCCAAAAGCAACTAACCCATCTCCAAATGCATCAGAAAGCAAACTCAAACTGAAGAATGAAAAAAATGAACCTGCATGGTCCCAATTTTTGTTTTAATCATGATAAGCTTCAAGTATTGAACAGTGAAAAAAATGAAGCACATACTATACAAATAACCCAAACTAAAGACCCCTTTCATCAATCTAACCCTGTATATAACCTCAGATAAAGCTTTAAGATGGGAGATGATCGAGCTCCAAAAACCTAGCAAAATTCGAGCTAGAAACACCTGGCTCCAAAGTCCACTAACTCCTCAGATCCAAGCCAGTTAGTTCAACTTCTTAAAGCTCTCTAGCTTCAACAAGAATCAACAAGAAGCTAGCCTAGACGAAAATCAACAAGAAGAACCAACAAGAAGCTAGCCTAGCCAAAAACCAACAAGAAGAACCAACAAGAAGAACCAACAAGGAACCAACAAGGAACCAACAAGGAACCAACAAGAATCAACAAGAAAAATCAACAACATTTACAGATATACATATAGGTACACTTAAAAAAGTTAGACTGATCAGACTTAAATACTTGAGACACTTCTGTTTAGGTCACTCAAACTGCAATAAACTTCATGTTCAATGGTAGTTTATTAATTTACCAGTATAATGGGAATCATACTAGCCACACAGCATTCTCAACTACACGGAAACAGATTTTTACTGGAGAGGAAGTCTATCAGATATAGCTTTCACCAACTTGCTTATCATTTCTTTCAAATTTATAGCCAAAGTCAATTCAGATTTATGAGAAATTTTATTGTAAGTAGCTGCAATCGTGTAGATTGTAGCAAACCAAAACAAGCATCTGTTGACAAACGAATAAAAGGATTTCCAAGCCTCTTGAACCATCATGCTAAAGTTTCAGTTGATGAAAATAAAATCAACAAAACCATCCTAGTTGTGATAGTGGTATTTCCAAACTTATAGAAAGTCTATAAATCAGAAAGTGATTGTGTTCATTGCCACCTAAATACCCAAAGCCATCAATAACAAGAGAAATAACACCAAAAAACAACACAATATAGTATACAAGTATAAAATGAACAATTTTTTTCCTTACAAAACAGGAAATCGTATTGGAGCTAATGTGAAAGATACATTATAGACCTGTTAAATAAAATTGAGTATATTGCCATATTTTTGGCAAAACTCCAAATCTGAGTATATTGCCACATTTTTGGCAAATTGAGTTTCAAATCTCCCCTAAATTACTCCTTACAAAAACAATGAAGTTCCAAACCATTACCAGCACAGAATCGCACAAACATAAACATCCAAAATTCACCTAAATCGAGATCTCCCCTAAATTGAGTTTCAAACCATTACCACCCAAAATTCCCACAAACATAAACATCACAGAATCACATGAGTTCCAAACCATTACCATCACAGAATCACAAAATCAAGAAGTAGAGAGAGAGAGAGAGAGAGAGAAAGAGAGAGAGAGTACTTGCGATGAGAGAGAAATGAGTGAGCGGGATAGAGAGTGTGTGGACGTCGATGTGGGCACAGCGACGACGACGAAGGAGTTATCGAGGAAGGGAAGGAGGCCTAGTGGCGACGACCACGAAAAATTTAGGGTTGGGGAGAAAAAAACAAATCAAAAGATAAAGGTTTCGCGGTACATAATTGGGGATTTATCCCAGTAAATTCACCGGTATTTTTATTAATAAACGCCGGTGAATGTGAGAGGATTTGTGGGGTATATTATCGCTTTCTATTCTCCGGCGTGTTTTTATAAAAACTCCGATGAATATTATAATTCACCGGCATTTTGTAGAGGCCGCCAGTGTATAACTATACAATTTTGCTACCCAATCCTGGTCTTATCCTACCCCGGCGCGATTGGTAAAATGTCGGGGAATATACGCTGGTAAATCCATCGTGTGTTGTAGTGGTGGTCTATGAAATGTTGAGCCGATCCCAGTTCGAGCCAAGCTTGTCTAATATATCAGGTTAACTAATACATTAGCTAAACCTAGGCTCTGATACCACTAAAAAATATTGTCACACCCCGCTTTCCAAAAGAAAATACGGAATACGGATACGTGACAGCCCAGCGAATGATTTTCATCATCCATAAGCTGTTCAAGAATATTTACAACATTTCACAAGAATAATCAGAGTTGGAAGCAAAAGAATCAACCAACATGCACATATGAACCAAAATACCAACAAGAATAATTGGAACCAAAATATATTAATCACATATAATCCCAATCTGAATAAGTCAAATATCCTGGATCACATTGCCCAAATACAAATAAATCCAAGTACAAGATACAATTGTTCAAAACAAGAAATAAGTATGTCAAGTATCATGTAAACAGTATCATGTAAACAAGCAAACAGTATCATGTAAACAAGCAACAAGTATCAAGTATCATGTAAACATGTAGCAAGTGTCAAGTATCAAGTCTCATGTATCATGTAGTCAAGTATCAAGTAAGCATGTATCATGTTCAAGTATCATGTATCAAGTCTTGTAGTTATTACTATCTTGGTAGCACTTCATGCATCCCGATTTTTACTACATGGTTGCTATAAGAAATAGTTTCTTTTTAGATTTCATAGTGGACCATAGAGGGCAGTGTACAGGTATCAAGTATCGAGCTCCAAGCTCCAAGTATCATGTATCATGTATCATGTATCATGTATCATGTATCACATGTCAAGTTGTGTAGGTAGCAAGTACGTGTCTTGCGTGCAAGTGTCAAGTAATCACGTGTTAAGCATCATGTATCAAGTAATCACGTAGGATCAGTGGATCCCCTTCCGAGTACACGTTTCTGAATTATCCACTATTAGATCTTTTCCTTATACTACGGCTTGGTTAATTATTATTAATGTCAAACACGCATGTAGGTGTGCAAAACATATCAAGTATAACATGGCATGATCATGTAACAAGTTCAAGTTGCAAGATAAACATGTACGGGTGCAAGATAACTCATAAAAGAATAAAATAACCAAATTTCTAGTTCAGGATAGCCAGACCATACTGTAGTAAAACTGAGATTCCTGGTGTTACAAACTTGCAAACCTGAAATCCGTCGAAAGTTTTAGAAAATAGACTTCTGGGCGAATGCAGCGAACATATATAAGTCATATAGTATTTCACAAAATCATAACTCACAACTGATTTGAATCCAAAAAACTTGTTCAGCCAGAAATCAAAAAATTGTATTCAAGAACAGGAAAACAGAATGAAAACTCAATAAATAAATCCATGGAAAATCTGGGGTATTCCCCTATATGTGTAGTATTAGAAAAACAAGTTTCATAATTTTTCAATAAAAATAGAGTAGTCAAGTAAAATCAGAAAACAACAAGTTGCAGTAGTTTTGTAAATCTGAAATTGTAAGCACTGCAGTACGAAAACAGCAATATCTCACAAACCATAATTCCAAATCCAAATCCGCAAAAAGGGTAAGAAAATAGATACAGTAGGATAACTTTCATATTCAGAAATAATTTTGAAACAGCAAGTGAAAATAGGTCGAAAATCAAGTTCTTTACTGAACAATAGTAAAATTCTGCTTGAAAAATCATTATTTGCAAGCATGAAAAGGTTTGTAAAACTATTCAAATAAATCCACCAAAATTCTGGGTAAACCCCTAATCAAGTCAAGAATTACTGAGAAAAGTTTCAGGTTAAAATAATAATTTTAATACAACAATAAAAATAGATTACTCTTCAGGAATACTAGAAAACAAAATCTGGAAATCTTTCGACACAGCTGTAGTAAAATCGACATAAGTCTCAAACAATAAATCGTAACTGAGATCCGTCAAAAGGATTGGAAAATAGAAAGAATTCTCTAAAACTATGTTCACAAATAATTTTCAAATATTGAACTCAATAGGGTCTAAAAATACTGAACAAAACGAGAAAACCTGCAAAACTGAAAATATTGCATATGCACAATATACACTAATTCACATAAAACTCATCCAAATCATATCCAATCATGAAATTTAGTGTGCTAGATTTCCAAGCAACATGGTATAGGGTATTTCACAAGTCTACAACAAGTCTACCACAAATAACACAAACGAGCACAAGATAACACATGAACAACATGCATTTATGCAACAAGATATGGTTAATCCTAGGTTATATCATGTCATGGATGTCGTGAGTTAACTATGGTCGAATCATCACTATAGAGACAATATCAACAAGAGGATACACACACAAATTGTCTTTAGAACCCAACCATACTACAAGCGGTATTTAGTACTTGTATTTACAAAGGAATTTAATACAAGTTACTTGCCTTAACCGACGACAAAAATGACTCCAAGCAAGAATAACGGGAACGGATTCCCTGCCACCGAAATCAACGATCACACGAGCCAAAAATGAGCAATACCTACAAACCATGAGCAAACGAACTCAACTACGAACCCACAAACCAATGAACTCAACGAACCACAATCACGATGCCCACGAGAACCTCGAACTAACCACACCACCACAGCACTCACACAAGAGAGAGTACGAGGGAACGACGGTGGGCAGAAGGGCAACCACTGTCGCTGCTCTGCTACCTGGCGCCGACAGAAACAGAGACAGAGCAGGAGGCAGGGACAAAGGGAGACAAGAATCAAGAATTCAAATAAAAAAAGACATGAAAAAAATAAAAGAATATAGATATATATTGAAAATAAAATCCAATATACGGTCCAAAAGAAATACAAGAAGTGTACAAATACTCAAGAAAGGAAAAAATATACACCAAAAATATGAAAAACGAAAAAAATAGGGGTTACAGCTCCAAAATATACTCCGTATCCCTAAGGCGCTCAATCTAGACATCACAAGAGTCAGTCACGAAATACTCGTTCATCTGATACAAAGGAGGAAAGGGCATGTCATTCCGAGTCTCACAAAATTGGCCAAATCACAAAACATCACATCATATGATAATATTACGCCAAAAATTTCAAGTCAAAGAGTTCGGCAAAAAAATTATTTCATTCATCAAACTTCGTACAAAAGTGGTGGCCATTCTGAAGTTTGACAAGTACATTTTTTAAAAAAAAAAAAGAGAAAAGGGTAGGGGATAAACTACTTCTCGGAGGGAGGCCGCACCTCATTAGCTCCCACTGCGCCGAACTCAGGAACGACATCGTGGGGCTCGCCCTCCACAGAAGGAGGTTGGTCGCCCCCTTCCTCACAACCTCCCCTGGGGTGGGTGGAGCCACGAGGGAGGTTATAGAGTAATGAAACTCGTCGAGCTCACACTCAGGGTACTTGATCAGCACATGCCCATTGGCCCGATTATACGCCTTATCTTGGGACATGATGACCTTATCCATGACGGCCACTTTTACGGCCTTAAGCTTCTTCTCGTTCTCCTGCTCCTTCTTTTTCAATTGCCGAGCTTGGTCCTCGGTGAGGGAAGTCAGCTTTGTCTTCAGAGACTGCTCAGTGTTGTCGGCTCAGTGTTGTCGGCAGTACACTCAGTGTTGTCGGCTCGCAACTTCTGCTCCTTCATTTAACGCTCGTACCTATGAGCGTTCTTCACCTCCCGCTGGAGCACACGGGTGTACTGCCTCCTCAGCTTGGCTCCATGCAGTATCGCCTATAGACGAGGAGCCAAAACTTAGAAATTATAATTGTAAAAAAAAGATTCCTTGAAGTAATAGAGCTCAGAACTACATACCACCATATCCGCCTGAGTGCACTTCATGAAGCAGGACACGAGAGTCTCGATAGAGAGATTCTCCCTGTCATGAGGGAGGGGGGGTTGGCCAGATGCTCAACAACCTCGATCGCGACCGGACCCTCGGTCAGAGAGTCTGTCGCCTTCAGAGCCCAGTTATGTCCCTAGCATCGGGACGATGCTAGGGAGATAGCCCTTCAAGACTTCAGAAGCCCTAAGGTTATCCAAGTTGGGCATAGCCTTAGTCGAGCCCGGTGTCCCCTAGATCGAGAGAGCTTTCGGCTTCTTGGACTTCCCCTTGGAAGTCCCCTCCGGGGCTAACATCTTCTTCAGCTGCTCCTTCGCCTTCTTCTTCATAGCTAGATATGCTCTCCTCACCTCGATCTCTGCATCGTCCATCGCTATAAAAGAAAATCCGAGATACAAGAACGAGGGGAAAAGATGAGCGAAAAAAGGAAACAAAAGACATAAAGGGGTCGGTAGGGCTGAGTCCAATCTTCGCTATGTGCCTCTCGATAATGTTCGGCCAGCCAATGCTATTACCCGCGATGATCTGATCCACATCATTTCACTCCTCCTGCGTTAAGTACTTTTTCTTCAGTGGCTTGTATTCGGTTTGTAGAAGTTCCAATTAGTTGGAATTTTCCAAGGCACCTGACTTCAGACAATGAAGTACTTCTCCTTCCATCCCTTTATAGAATCCGGATGTCCGTGGACTACCCTCTTATGGAAGCGACTCAAGATGTAAAATACTCCTTCATGCTCCCCGAACGAACTAACCCCCAAAACAGCTTGTAAATACTTCAATTTCTTCAATTTCAGATGCACTCCCTATCTTCACAATGCAGCATGAAGCACACGAGCTGCTTCCAGGAGTATGGGTCGTACTGCATCGGGCTCAAACCTGCCAAGTTCAATGCTAGCTTGATGAACGGATGCAACAAAAACCTCAGCCCCGAGCTAAAAGCGTTGATCGAAAACATGCAATACCAAAGGGCCAAATTTTTCGTAGGATGTAGGCCAGGGTTCGGAATCATCAGCTCTTACTACTGCCTGATGAAGTAGTTCTCCCATATCAGTGTGAGGTCAATACTCGTTAAAATGCTTTGCACATTGTCTATCTTAAGCGTCGGTCGACTTGGCGAAGAGGCCTGTACTCCATACCTAACAATCTTCGATGTCATCCGGGTACATCCTAATTGAACCCGGCTGCTGAAGATAGGGGACATCGAGACCATATTTTGGGAAAAACTCAGTCGGTTGCTCAGGAATATTTGGAAAGGTCCACCTCATCCTTGTCCCTCGAAATCGAGGAGCCTTTGGAGGGGAAGACAAAGCCAACGACATGAGAATAAGAGCCTCACCTCACAGACCAACCTCCATAACTTCTTCCTCATCCTAGTCATCACCCTCTCCCATGGATACATCCTCCACCTCTTCTACGTTACCTCCAACTTCCTCCACATCTTCCTCCTCATCCGCGTTCACATTAAACGGCTGACCCTAATCGACCACCTCCACCACCTCCACCTCTGAGTCTGAGTCGCTCGATTCCACCACAAAGGGCTTACGACTGTGAAGCGGCTTGACATTGTAAACTTTTTTGCTCCTCTCCCAAGACGAGGATTTGGAAGGACGATCGCCTTCACCATCGCCATGACCAGACATTGAGGCAGAAGAAATGGACCGAACCTTCAACATAATATAACATACTAACATGGTACCTGGTGATCGGAAACGATGTCGAAAAACTGGTCGTCGGTGACTGGACAGTGCCTAGAAATAGAAGCCATGAACACTAGAGAGAGAGTAAACTGGAAAATGAGGGGAGGGGTGGGAGTTTATATAGACAGCTCGTAGGCACCTCGATATCTACAAACAATCTCAACTATTCAATTTTGATCCAATGGTGATCAAGATATCAACACCTCAATTTCCACCACCATGACGTCAGCAGCCCACGTGTAGCACACGTGTCAACTAGGGCATAACAAATGTAAGATGGATTAATGAAATTCTCCAAGTCAAGCTCGCTCGATGCTCGGTGATGTGTCTAATTTTTATATAAATATTTGTACTCATTTACCCATAAAAATTGCTTGTATTCGTCTATCATATTAATAATTAATCTTATTTCCATAGATTTCAGTTAATTAACTACTTTTGAAGGAATTAGTTTTTTAGATGCAAAAGGTGAAGATTTTCAATAAAAATCAACAAAGAAAACACGGAGAGTGATTGATTAATTTTTTACAATTTGACCATGCGAAAAGCAAAATATAAATATTATTATCAATTAAGTATTAGAATAAAATTTTCTAATTAAAAAAAAGGAAAGAATGCACTGGTTTTTATTAAATTGGTTTTAATATTAATCTTTAGATTTTAATTAACTATTTAATAATAATTAATTATCCTAATTAACTATTCAAATAACCTAACCCTAGTATTACATTTCCTATTCCTATATAACTGCAGCAGGTGGGCGGCGTGAAGAGAGGAGAGAGGAGAAAAGGTAGGTGGGCTGTATGTGGTGGCGTGACCAAGATTAAAAAAAAGAATTATTAAAATTGGAAGCTCTGGACGCATACACAAGCAAAGAGAGAGAAGGAAGACTCCTGTGTGCGACGCAGTTACAAAGGATAGAGGAGAGAGATAGATCGGGTGATGTCAGCAGGCGCGCGGTTCGAGAAGGAAGAGAGAGGAGAGAGACCGAGGCACTGTTGGGAGCAAAATTCGAGGCGTTTCAATTTGGATTTTCGGCACTAAACAAAGTTTTTTTTTCTTCTTCTTCTTCTTCTCTTCTAATTATTATTATGTAATTCAAGACAATTTTTTTTAGTTGCTAATTTATTATGAACTAAATTTTTTTTAGGGGTTTGATATGGACTAGTTTTGGTAACACAATTTTGATTCCATATTATTTTTCTATTTTTCTACGGTTGTGTGTTTGATTTTTGTTCTTAATTCTTAGAATTATTTGGCCAACTTTTGTATGATTTATTGGATCATGGAGAGACCGAGAGATAATTTCTGATTTAGAAAAATAGAATTAAACACTATTGATTGAGCGAAATTAGAGATGATTTACCGTGATTGATGTCACTATAAAGAAATCCATAAAACTTAATGAGTCTTCAATTAATTAAATTTGCATAGAGATATGACAAACTGTTAGTTAGAGTTATTTTTGATGTTGTTCGAGAGAAAACATTGAATGATTAGTGAATTTTGGTTTAGAACTTGGAAAAGTAAAATTTGTTATTACATAGAATTATGAATTGTGTGGGATAAACTAGGTGAAATCAAAAGCCCTAAAATTAATTTTGCAATTAATAAACAACAAAATTTCAGATTCAGCTCCTTTTAATTAATTTAGTTAGTTTTTTAGATTAATTTAATTTAGTTGCTTTCTTCATTGAATTTCGATTCTCCAAATAGTAGTTAATCTAGTAATTTCGGTACTTAATAAAATAATTAGTTCTTGTCGGTTGACACTCTTTTCACTTAATTATACTACTTGTTGAGATTTTGTACTCTTGCAAATACTTCACATCAAGTTTTTGGCGTCACTATCGGGGACTAGTTATTCTTTTATTGATATTGAAAATTGCTAGATTATTACAAGTTTGGATTTTTTTTATTTATTATTATTTTACCTTTTTATTTTGCTTTTGACTTACTTTTATTTTTATTTATTTTTTATTTTTTTATTTTTTCTATTTTTTAATACTTATAATTCAGGACATACAAGTACATTATCATGGCGAATGATGAGAATAAGGCTTTGAGAGACTATGTGATGCCCTCAATTCATTGAGCAACATCAAGCATAAAGAGGCATGCAATTGAAGCAAACAACTTTGAAATTAAAACAGCAATTATTCAGATCATTCAACATACTGTTCAATTTTGGGGTCTATCGCACGAGGATCCTTATGTTCACATTGCGAACTTTCTAGAAATTAGTGATACTTTCAAGCACAACGGGGTATCAGATGATGCAATTCAACTGAGGCTCTTTCCTTTTTTACTAAGAGATAAGGCTTGGCTTGGCTAAATTTTCTACCACCCGGTAGTGTTACTACTTAGGAGAGACTTGCACAAAAATTTCTGGGTTGAGTAAATAGAGTGATAATAAAAAATAAAAAATAAAAAAATTTTGAAGTCTATCTACTCCAATGTATTGAGTTGCTTAGTAACTAGGGGTATTCATCACCAATATATACTTTTGCATCAAAAGGCAACTTGAAATATGAGTATGCAAAGCACTATAAGTTTGTGACTTGTTAAGTAACCAAGTGAATTCATCACAGATGTTTGTATTCGCTTCAAAAGGCAACTATCAACTTAGAGACGTAAAGAAGAGACCCACAAAAAAAACTCTAGTTTGCTATTCGGTTTTCTGTTGTGAGAAGGGTAAATCACAAATGAAGTTGTTACATACTATAATTACATTAACTGCATGAAAAATTTGATTGGGATTGGAATTATGAATGAATAATTGCACTGGAAAAAGTGAGTATGCTTGGTTTTACTTTATTTGCTATTGTTTATATTTTTAATTGAAATTTTGATGCTTGCATGATGTGATCTCTTAGTGTGATGAGTTGAGCCTACTTATGATTTCTTTATTCTTGGTTTTACTTTTTGCTTGAGGACAAGCAAAATCTTAAGTTTGGTGGTATTTGATGTGTCTAATTTTTATATAAATATATGTACTCATTTACCGATTAAAATTGCGTGTATTCGTCTATAATGGTAAAAATTTATCTTATTTCCATAGATTTCAGTTAATTAATTCTTTTTGAAGGAATAAGTTTTTTTATTCAAAAGGTGAAGATTTTAGGTAAAAATCAACAAATAAAATAAGGAGAGTGATTGATTAATTTTTTGAATTTTAATGTTTACAATTTGGCCATGTGAAAAGAAAATAGAAATATTATTATCAATTAAGGATTAGAATAAAATTTTGTAATTAAAAAAAAAATAAGAATGGAAGGAATGCACTGGTTTTTATTAATTTGGTTATTAGTTTAAGATTAATATTAATCTTAAGATTTTAATTAACTATTTAATAATAATTAATTACCCTAATTAACTAATCAAATAACCTAACCCTAATATTACTTTTCTTATTCCTATATAACTGCAGCAGGTGGGTGGCATGAAGAGAGGAGAGAGGAGAATAGGTAGGTGGGCTGTATGTGGCGGCGTGACCAAGAAAAAAAAAGAATTATTAAAATTGGAAGCTCTTGATGCACACGCAAGCAAAGAGAGAGAAGGAAGACTCCTGTGTGCGGCGCAGTTTCAAAGGACAAAGGAGAGAGACAGATCGAGTGACGTCAGCAGGGGCACAGTTCGAGAAGGAAGAGAGAGGAGAGAAACCGAGTCATTGTTGGGCACGAAATTCACGGCGTTTTGACTTGGATTTTCGACAACAAACAAAGTTTTTTTTTCTTCTTCTTCTCTTCTAATTTTTATTATGCAATCCAAGACAGTATTTGCTAGTTGCAAATTTATTATAAACTAAATTTATTTTTTTAGGGCTTTGATGTAGCCTAGTTTTGAGAACTCAATTTTAATTCCATATTATTTTTCTATTTTTCTATGATTGTGTGTTTGATTTTTATTCTTAATGCTTACAATTGTTTGGCCAACTTTTGTATGATTTATTGGATCATGGAGAGACCGATAGGTAATTTGTGATTTAGAACTATAGAATTAAATACCATTGATTGAGAGAAATTAGAGATGATTTACCGCGATTGATATGACTACAAAGAAATCCATAGAACTTAATGAGTCTTCAATTAATTAAATTTGCATAGAGATATGAAAAACGGTTAGTTGGAGATATTTTTGATGTTGTTCGAGAGAAAACATTGAATAATAAGGGAATTTTGGTTTACAACTTGAAAAAGTAAAATTTGTTATTACATGGAATTATGAATTGTGTGGGATAAACTAGATGAAATCAAAAGCCCTAGAATTAATTTTGCAATTAATAAACAGTAAAATTTTAGATTCAGCTCATTTTAATTAATTTTGTTGGTTCTTTAGATTAATTTAATTTACTTGCTTTTTTTATTGAATTTCGATTTTCCAAATAGTAGTTAATTTAGTAATTTTGGTACTCAATAAAATAATTAGTCCTTGTGGGTTCGACACTCTTTTCACTTACTATACTACTTGTTACGATTTTGTACGCTTGCAAATAATTCACATCACTCGGTATGCACCTCAAGCCTGCCACTAATTTTCTCACAAGTTTGCTCCATCTCGAGCTCACTCGACGCTCGACGTACACCTCGAGCTAGTCACTAACTTTCTCACAAGCTTTCTCCCTCTAAAAAATGCTTGACTCTCGGCATGTACATCGAGCCAGCCACTAGATTTCTTAAAAGCATTCTCCCTCTCAAGAATGCTTGACTCTCGGCATGTACCTCGAGCCAACCACTAGCTTTCTTACATGATTTTTTCATCTCGAGCTCGCTCGAAGCTCGGCATGCACCTTGAACCAGCCACTAGCTTTCTTACAAGCTTTCTCCATCTCAAGCTCGCTCGACTCTTTGCATGCACCTCGAGCCAACCACTAGCTTTCCCACAAGCTTTCTTCATCTCGAGCTGGCTTGACGCTCGACATGCACCTCGAGCCAGCCACTAGCTTTCTCAAAAGCTTTCTCAATCGGAAGCTCGCTTGACTCTCGGCATGCATCTTGAGCCGGCCACTAGCTTTCTAACACGCTTTCTACATCTCGAGCTTGCTCGACGCTCAGCATGCACCTTGAGCCAGCCACTAGCTTTTCCACAAGCTTTCTCCAAGTCAAGCTCTCTCGACGCTCGGCATGAACCTCGAGCCTGCCACTAGCTTTCTCACAAGCTTTCTCCAAGTCAAGCTCTTTCGACTTCGGTATGCACCTTGAACTAGCCACTAGCTTTATCACAAGCTTTCTCCATCTCGAGCTCGCTCGACGATCGACATGCACTTTGAGCTAACCACTAGATTTCTCTCCAAGTGTTCTTCGCTCGACGCTTGACATGCTCCTCGAGGTAGCTACTAACTTTCTCTCAAGCTTTCTCCATCTCGAGCTCGCTCGATGCTCGGCATGCAACTCCAACCAACTACTAGCTTTCTCACAAGCTTTCTCGCCAAGTACGCTTTGCTCGACACTTGGTAAGCTCCTTGAGTTAGCTACTAGCTTTCTTACAAGCTTTCTCCATCTCGAGCTCGCTCGATGCTCGACATGCACCTCGAGCTAGCCACTAGCTTTTTCACAAGCTTTCTCACCAAGTGCGCTTCACTCGACGCTTGGCATGCTCCTCGAGCTAGATACAAGCTTTCTCACCAAGTACGCTTTGCTCGACGCTTGGCATGCTCCTCAAGCTAGCTACAAACTTATTCACCAAGTATGCCTTGCTGGACGCTCGGCATGCCCCTCGATCTAGCTACAAGCTTTCTCACCTAGTCTGCTTCGCTAGACACTCTGAATGCTCCTCGAGCTAGCTGCAAACTTCTTGACCAAGTATGTCTCGCTCTCGGTATGCTCCTCGAGCTAGCTGCAAGCTTTTTCACCCAGTGTGCTTTGCTTGACGCTTGAAATGCTCCACAAGCTAGCTTTAAGCTTATTCACCAAGTAGGCCTCGATCAATGCTCGGTATGCTCCTCGAGCTAGCTGCAAGCTTTCTCACTAAGTACGCTCCGCTCGACACTCGGCATTTACTTCGACTAACCCACTAGCTTCTGCCCTCCGCCGTCTTGGAGCTCGGCATCACGGAGCTCGGTCTTGACCACATGTCACCTTTTGTGGGAATCTTTTATTCTACCCTTGTGCACACTGTCAAATGATATTCTCACCCACGAGATTGGAATACTTCTTGACGGTTGGTACACCCGACCCTCAATAAGTGGGGGGCCTATGATGTGGGTAAATAATCCAGATCCCCTTAAGCTATTAGATCCCCTCAAGATCTGCAAACCCCCTTAAATTAGGCTCACATGCTCCTATGGGCTACCTGCTGATCCAGCACACTAATCAGAACCACAGAAGAGGGTCAACCCAGCCCACTAGGGTTCCCTCTCTCTTCCTATATGTCATGCCCCACTTCCCATTATACGGGAACACATGCTGCCAATAATATAAGTATACCAACTCATATCATCCATAAGCTGTACAATGCCAGCAAGCTCAACAATACAATAATAATCACATAAATGAGAATAAAATCTAATAACCAAATCTGGGATACAAGAACTTACCAAATAGCTCGAGAATATGCAATGCAGTAATAGTTTGACAAGTTCCTTTCAGTAACCGATCACTGTACCGGTATAAGATAACTCAAAAGAAAGAGAAAGAGAACTCGTTACAAGTAGTAGCAAGGAGTGAAGGAAGTAAAGGACTATATAAAAAGAACAGAAATTGGAACGATATCGGAGTCAATAAATGATAAACGATAACAAAATCAAAAGTCAATAATCATTTGTTAAGTATTTGGGAATCAAATTTAAATAACCAATATGCAGTATCAGTGTCAATGTTCAGTGTTCACCTCATGTCTATAAGTCTTTTATCAATCCTAACTAATGCACGCAATCCTGCATCCCATAGCATAGGTTCGGATGCATACAATCAAGTGAACGTTTGACTATAGTGGTGAATTATACAGGGTCCTGTACTCGGGTCTTGCAATATCAATGACCAATGACCGATGACCGATGAACGATGAACGATGACCAATATACAAGAAATTGGGATACTGTTATCCACAATCAATCGATGACCAATATGACCAATAACAATAACCAATATGGGTTGTGACCAATATTCCCCTTCCGAGTACACTCTCCTATATTGTCCACTACTAAGTCGACCCTTATTACCCCGACTTGTTATCATTTTATTAACAATTAGTTATGAACATGCAATCAATATGATTAATGAGAACAGTGGTATCAATACAATATCATGGAGATATCATTGTTGTGCAATACATGAAGCACAATTCATTAAATATGGAAAAAAGGGTTTATATGCAAAACATAACAATATATGGACACAATGTACACCAATTTCTATGTGCAAGGTTTAAGTTTCCGTGTCAGGAACCGGGTCGAAACCTCAGTACAAACTCGGACAAATACAGGGCAGCATATTTGAATGTTCCATAATACAATAAATTTACAGTTCAAGTTTTATTTCAATAGCAATAGCACGATAAGGCGATTATGAATCAATAACATGATACAATAAAGGGAATAATGGAGTTCAATTAGATGCGATATTCAATTCGATTATTACTTGCCGAATTTGAAGGAGTGTTTTCTTGAACTAGAAAAACTAAAATGAGTTCAAGAGACGCTTTCCTGTTAGAAGACGATTCTGAATATGAAAGAATAATGGGACAAGAGTCCCGACGGCGGCACATGAGCAACACACGTATAACGTGCATACCCGCAAGAACACGTGCAAACACGTGCACACACGAGACAACAACAAGTGCTCCAATCAGCAACAACAACACCAACCGCAAACAACAACAATGGCAGATCCCAGCAGCAAACGACGATCCCTCAGAATAGCAAACAACGTGCAAAACAGCACACAACCAATCAAACACAGCAACAGCGAATCGGGGCCAACACAGCAAACACGGGATTGGATCCAACATGGCATACAACAACCCAAATAGCAAGATCGACGACTGCAACTTCAGCAATGGTGGGAGACAGCAACGGCAAGGTTGACGTCTCGAGGACGGCAGAGTAAGGTGCTGCGGTGACGTCGAGGTAGCAGTAGCGGTTGAGTGCTCGACGATAAGATAAGGAGGGGCAATGGCTGTGTTTTGATGAGGTGCTGGGTTCCGAAGGTAGGGGAGCAGCAGAGGAAGATGAGCGGGGGCTCGAGCGGGGGACTGGCGGTGCGAGGAATTGCGATGCAGTTGACGGCGCTGGAGGTGGTGTTGGATGGCGAGGCGAAGGGCAGAGCGTCGAGCGGTAAAGGTGAGCAGGGGGTCGACTCTTTGTTTTGGAAGAAAACTGAGGAGGAAAGAGCAGTAGCCATGGCAGGAAGACGGTGATGGTGGTGCGAGCGGGGTCGCAGTCGACGACATCGAGGCAGAGGTAGGGGATTCGGCGATGGGGGTTGCGATGATAATGGCGGAGGGAGACGAGGCAGTCGGAGATAGGAGTCGACAGGGTTCGGTGGAGGTGATGAGGAGGGCTCGAGGGCGAGGGCGAGGGCGAGGGCGAGGGCGATCGGGATGGAGATGACTCGACGATGGTGCTGGTCGAGGAGGAAGAAGACGACGAGGGGAAGCCTCGGTTTGAGGAAGATGAGAGGTGTGGATTTGGCGCTCTGTTTCGGGAGAGAGAAACAGAGGGGGAAAAGAGAGAGTACACGGAGAGAGAGAGATGAAGGGGGGAGAGATAGTCTGAGTTGGGGACAGAGAGTACGGGTGGAGGGGTTTTATTAATAAAATAATATAATAATGGGTTGAAAATGTGGGTGTAGTTAGAAGGTATGGGAGATCGTGAGAGAGGGGGTTTTGATATGGTCAAAAGCAGATTAGGGGATTGGGTTAATGGGTTGAGTATATGAATGTGGGTTTGGGTTTGTTGACTTGGGCATTACATTTGGGCTTCACAAATTAGAATAAATATGAATAAAAAGAATATGAGATTGGGCTCTAAATTTATATATTAATACATTATAATGAATATAAAATTATACTTCACAACAAGGAAGTCCAATAATTAAATCACAGGGTGGGCTTTAGCATAAATCAAATAATCAACTAGAAATTTTATAGAATAAATTAGGGTCTTTGGGTTTTTTCCAAAATAATAATAATAATAATAATAATAATAATAATATAATAATAATAATAATAATAATAATAATTATAATAATAATAATAATATAATAATAATAATAATAATAATAATAATAATAATAATAATAATAATAATAATAATAATAATAACAATAACAGTAGTAAAATAATAATCAGGAGTTAAATAATCAAATAGTAATACATAATAGTGTAGGTTGAAATTCTAGGTTCAAACAAAATAGTCAGGTATTTAAATGAATGCAAAAATTTGGGTTCAAAAGAACAAAATAATTTATAGGGAAAATTTTGAATACAAGAATACAGAAAAAGAAAAGAGAAATCCATGTAAAAGGAAATGGGGGTTACAATCCTACCCACATTACAATAAAATTTCGTCCTCGAAATTTTCTTAGGCGATATATAGGATATAACCAAAGCTGTCACGCCCCGCTTCCCCAAAATACGGAATAAGAGTACATGACATTGGCCCAGCGAATGACTAACGTCACCGATAAGCTGTTTATCTGATCAACTCAACAATATAATCAATACAGAACAAGTGCGCAGGCAATAATAATAATCTCATGAACAATAATACTTGGATTAAAGCAAAATGAAATATCCAAATACAATAATCCAACGTCTATAAACAATAATAGCAATATTTGGGTCAAAAGCCCACAATACAATAATAAATCCCAAAGACAATAGTATACAATAAGTTCATTAAAATAATGAGCAACTAGAAAGCATTAAATCTTCAGAATGCCTGTTCTCCAATTCCAGCAGGCAACTCTCCATCATTACCTATGAACACTTCATCTAAAAAGAGAATGAAAATGTAGCGCCCCAAATCCCTATACCGGGGACCTGAGACCCTACTCCAGGAGTCGAACTTCAAAATAGCCAAATCACAGAAGTACAGGAAATTTAAAAACTTTTATTCCATATAAATATTACATTTACAAGGGTTACAATATTTACAACAATATAACAATGCTTGTATATGTCCCTTGGATTCTTGGACTAACTCGAGCTCCGTGGTACCTGTAGATCGGCTCCGAATACCTACAAGGTGGGAAACGTCAGTACTTCGACTGAAGCAAAGCTGGTGATAACAGCGATCCTCTAAAATTCAATCACAACTAATAGATTATGCAAAATAGAAAGGTGATGTGCCAAAACAAGGGTTTAGTGGATTCGGGTTCTAGTGCAGTGTTATGACATGACCTTAGGTCTAGATGCCGCAAACTCACATGCCTAACTTCTAATGCAAGCAAGACTTTGGAGCACGAATGCATCCCATACTACATACGCCCCTAAATCTAGTCGTCTTTCTCCACAATATAGGGATTCGAACCCTCGCCATGCACCCTACTCTTGTACACACTCCAGTTCCCAATAGAATATCTGTCGCCCAAGGAGATTGCAGCGGTTGGTCTATTTCCGCCCTGCAGTGCCCAAGTGGTCACCGCCAGTTGGTACCCGCGTACGGACCTCCTTAGAAACCACGTTGAACCTGGTCCTTGCGACCCTTGGTTCCACATGTCCATTCATGGACTCTCGCATGCGTGTTCACCCCTGGCCCGGGTTATGAGCAAATATATACCAAACACAAAAACACAAACCCGTGCTTTAGGGACGTGAGAACCACGGAAGGTCAATTCCATCGGGCCTCCCGCACCTTACTCCAGCAAACTTTGGGAATCAACAGATCGAGATACGAGCCGGGGACTCAATCCATGAGCGGCCGAGAACGTATCCCTACGATTGGAAAATACAACACCGACTATGGCTTACTAAGACTAATGCAATTTCCCAACCCCCTAATAAACCATTCTAACCCCTACCTTATTCTAATTATTTCGGGTATGAATTACTGCTTCCACACTTGCCTATCAGCCTCTGGCCCCTGGCGACACCGGTCCGGTTCGACACTTTCCCGACTTGGACTCGTCCAGCAAAATGGCCTACGCCTGCCGCTACCCTAGCTATAAATATAAAATTTCCCCATGAGCTCCACTCACTGGCATGCTCAGACGTCCTACGCTCGGCAGAAGTCTAATAATATAGGCTTGATAGGTGCAGGGTATCCTTTACCCTAGTGACTAACTCGAGTCACACATCCCACTCGGGGAAATCAACAACCTCAATAACAGAGATTCAACCATCCCTAACCACGAGTCACCGACTCGGCTCACACACAAGGGAAAATGCCTTCACAATCCTTAGTCCTAACCCAGACTAAGCAACCTACGGGTTTCTGCCCGAATCTCAAAATGGTCATAACTCTATTGATACAACTCCGATGGAGTGCATGACCCAACCTGGAAAGGTACGATCCTAGGCTACAACTACCTAGTTGATCACGAGCTTAGATTCAACCATCTAAGTCCTCGACATAGCTTCTCAAGCTCCAGCCTGCGTGCTTCCTGCGCACGGGCTGAACCTCACCATTAACACAAAATCCTACTCGTTCATCAGAACGACACTACTCAATTTTGGTAGAAGGGTGTGGGTGTCCTAAAAAACTCTCTAGTTGTTCATGAGTACAAACTATACCCTTAAGTCACCCTAACACACTCATCTATCATCAATACACCCATTACACAATTGGTCTCTCCAATTCAGAGAACACAACTCTACTCTAGTCCTCTGTCCAGTCTTACATAAATCATAATAATTCAACCGTTTACTGGATTTGCCTCAAACTAGTTTTGTTTGAAAGGTCTAGGCGTCCCCTACAACTCTCTCATGGGTCATGATCCTCAAAATATGCCTCTAACAGGTCTCAATTTCCCAATCTTTACAGAGTGTCGAAACTGGCTGAAAACAGCACAGTGCTCAATCACAAAACCACAGTAAATTGCACACTTGTCCAATTGACACAAAATTTATGATGGTGACACTAGACATCATACCCAACATCATGCAAAAGACCTCAAGTCAAAATTCTAATAATACAGTGAGTAATAGCTTTTGCAAGTTATCTCAGAAACCATCCAGTTTTCTTAATTCAACCTCAGATACTGATCATAGATAGATTTTTCTCATGCTTCTAAAATCGTCTAAACAATTTAGTGAATTTTTTAGATAATCAACATGCATTCAGGAATAATGAGTAAAACTTTCAGAACAAAATCATGCTTCAATAAATTACTAAAGTTCCTACAAATCAACCATTCTGTTTTTCTTTTCCTGAGTCTGCCTTACGACACATATCCATTTCACAATTTTATTAGCATAACAAATGATCTTACAAAAATCTGAAATAAATCATGGATGATCCTAACACATAAATGAACAACAGTTTTTAATTTTGTGGTCTAATTCAACATATTGTGCTCTCGGAAAAATCCACAACATGACACTCCGAACCAGCTTTTTCTAGTTCCATTCTGATTTCTACTTCTAACTTTTGAAAAGCAATCCTATACATTCTAACATACATGCATGCAAACAAATTTAATTAAGAGACAAGAATTTCAAGTTTAGAGAAACTTCCGACCTTAGGTTGTAGTAGTTGAGGGAATCTCTTCAAGCTCCTCTTGGAAATCTCCTTCTTGGTCCTCCTTTCCTTCCTTCTTCTTTTCTCTCCTCCTTCTCTTGGGGTGTTCTCTTCTGAAAATTTCAGAGCAAATGGGAGAAATGAAGTGGAAAATGGGGGTGATGGGAAGGGGTGACCGGATTTGACAACGGGTGGGGGGTAGGTTAGATCATAGGTGGTTTTGTAGGCCCCAAAACCATGGCTAGCCCGTTGGCACTACAAACCGTATTGGCTATAGCGGCGCTTTTATAAGGCTATAACGGCGCTTTTTGGCGCCGTTATAGCTCGTAACGGCGCTTCTGAAAGCGCCGCTAAAAGCGCCGCTAGAAAGTGCGTCGTTACAACCATATAGGCTACTGCGGCGTGTTCGGTCGCCGCCGCTATATGGTGTCCACCTATAATGGCGCTTTGTTAGCGCCGTTATAGAAGTATTTCGTTTTTGGGGAAAATGGCTATAACGGCGTTTCTATGAAACGCCGCTATAGGTTCGCAATCAGGAAAACCCTCTTGGTACCTTGCTGCGGCGCTGTTCCAGCGCCGCGATAGAGGATTAGAACTGTGTGTACCTATGGCGGCGTTTTGTAGTAAACACCGCTATAGGTTTATTTTTTTTTTATTTATTAAATAATATATATATATATATATATATATATATATATATATATATATATATATATATATATATATATACATTTACATTTTATTATAAAATTTTCAATTAGAAAAATCAGTAATTAATCGCATATTACAAATACATTTAATCATATTAAATTTAAATGCAAATCTAGTAAATCAAGAATTAAAAGTCACAGATCACAAAAACAACTCAATTGTAACACAAACTGTCATACAACGAGTATCAAATGCATATGTTGTAACACTTAGTTATTACAAAACATAGATATAATTCCTACAAAATATTTTTTTAAAAAGTCCAAATTCGACAAACTACGGCAAGGGAGTGTCTTCGTTTGGCCCGCTGTTGCTTCCAATTTCATCGTTATGTTGCCCTGGTGTACGTGCGTGACTGGAAACCGATGGAATACGCTGACCCTGTAGAAAAAACAATCAAAATTCAACAATGTGTTACTGCTATGCATCCTTTTACCATACCTGCATGAGTTAAAAGTGGGTATTTAGTTGTCGAATACTAACCGATGCTTGAGATGGAATTCCTTATGATTGTTGCCGGACTAACGTCGCCATTTGAACCATTGCTGCCTCCAGACGTGCCACTGTTGCCTTCAGCTGATCAACATCTTCCTGTGTGGCCCCAGCCCCAGTGTAAGAAAATGTACGAGAACCGAAGACGCTGGTGGGTGTTGGTCCTAGCCCCATCCCACGCACACGACCGGGACGCTCGCATCCCCTCAATTCGGAGAGAACTTGATACTGTAGCGTCAATGGATCGGCGGTAGAAGAAGATGACATTTCCTCAATCTTCTTTCTGGCATCTTTCTGCAAAAGATAACAAAGACAAATTTTATTTTCAAAATTATTTTATTAAAAAGATTAAATACCTAATTGAAATTAATTTGAAAGCTTTTTATTTACCACAATATTGGCTGCCACGTCATCCTTAAATTTTCCATCCTTACCCGTGTGGGTAGTTTCAAAAAAATCTACATCGCCGATCTTCTCTCCCTCATTTGATGCTTCCTATACGTATATGACAGAATGCACCAGTCAATTTTATTGTTATTACACTAAAGAGCTTTCAAAAAAATCTACACTTCTTAAATGCACAAGAGTTTTTATTGTTATTTTTAAATTGTAAAAAAATAACAATAAGGTTAAATAGTTTCATGATACCCATCTGCCTGTATAATTAAGTCCATTTTTATTCTTCCATTATATATTAATATAGATAAAGATCAAGATTAAGATATATAACAAAAATAAGATACTGGGTTTTCATGAGAGATATATAACAATCATAGGCCCAAAAATGGGTGAATCTTATCCTTCTGGTAAAAAAGTGTAATAATCACATAAACAGAGGAAAGCTAAGATTGGGAAGCAATGGAGTCATGATGGAGGATCATGTAGAGAGTGCAGAATCCATGTAAACCAAAAGACAAATTAACTTCTCTTTTGAGATTCTCCATGGTGAGAAAGAAATGATGAGATGGGAGTGATCTTCCCCCCCCCCCCCCCCCCCCCTCTGATAAAGTTTTTAAAAAAAGGACTCTGACAAAGAGCATTGTCTACATATGAATCATTCCTATGTGTGAATCCCCTTAAATTGTGCACAAGTTATAAAGCTTTCCCCTGTGCAAAGAACTCCTTAAACACTCTATAACTAACCTGAAAAAACTAACCAGACATGAAGAAGATCTATTTTCTTATAATCTCTACTGTCATTATGTTTAATTGAATAAAGAAGAAAGATTCATAATATTGTTTTCTTCTTTTGTCAAATTCACTTGAGGCCATCATCTAGATGGTGTTTGCTAAAATATCTCAGATGAAAGTATCTCATCTAGATGGTGTTTGCTATAAATGTATTTCATGACTTGTATATAACTATAATAAAAATATTTCAAAAAAAAAATTGAAGCGTAGTTTACCAGCTCATCTCGAACTACCGCAAAGCTGGCGCTCCCAGTAGTGTGCTTCAGTTTCAACATCTTTCGACTTTTTATGCCGATTTCAGCCTTTCTCTGGTAATGATTATAATTCGCAACATCAATAAAAATATATCATCAATAAAATACAAAATGACGGAAGTTGCGTTAATATATACCTTTCCCGTTTCACTTCTCCAAAAATTGACAAGAAACTGCCAATCTTGTGGTGTCACACCTACGGGAACCGCCCTCGCATTCTCAGCCTCAGTCCTCTCTGGCACATAGTACTTTCCTTTTAGGAAGCTCTTGTAATCCCTCCATTTTTTAGAGACCGATTTATCCACCCATCCGTTAACAACATCAGCATAACAAAATTTTTGCTACAAAATAACAATAATCAGATATATATAACAAAATTTTTGCTACAAAATAACATTAATCAGATATATATATATATATATATATATATATATATATATATATATACAGAAAAATGTAGTTATATATCTTTAGCTAACAGAAAAATGTAGTTATATATCTTTAGCTACTGATCATACCTTTGACGGAAGTTGCGTTAACTTCTTCTCAGACTTGTGATACATTAGGGCTAACTAAGTTTTTCTTTCAGTTCTTAAGTTCCTCTGTTTTTTAAAAATAAAAAAAAATAACTTAATGATGACAGATGCCGCTGTGTTTCATTAATAAGAAAATAACAGAATTAGAGCTCAGTTCTTAAGTTTCTATTGCTCAATAACATTAGGAATTGCCTTTCGGTACTTCTTTTCATGATGTCGTCTCTTTTTTATTCTACATTGTATGTTTCAGTTATAGTTATGTTTAAATTATTTCGTCAAATACAAGTTAAACTGTGGACTTTCATTAAAAAGTATCAGCCTTTCATAAAAAATTGAGAGCTCAAAAACCCCTCAGCCTCAGCCTTTCACTGAAAAGTATTAATTTAACAAAACATTCACAAGAAAAGAAAAACAAATGAATCTGATGCAATCTCACAAGTCTGACCCTCAAAAGCATGATGATAAATCTCCTTGTTCATACACAAATAATTATATACGCAAAAATAACCCATGAGACATGAGCCAACCAAGCTTGACAAATACTTCACCATAATTTGTTCTGTTCTTGTGAATGATTCCATAATTTGATCGAGCTAGGAACATTGACTAGTTTTTTTACAGCCTATCCATTTGATTGGAAAACAACTGATTAATACAGTTTTCTTGTTGTTCATCTTCTTTGACTATACATTTGTTGCTAAAGATCAGTAGCTAAAGATCAGTAGCCCTAATAAAATACAAAGGTATGATCAGTAGCTAAAGATCAGTTCAAACAACTCAGAATTCATAAAAGAAAACTAGATCAGTAGTTAAAGATCAGTTCTCAAAGGTATGTTCTCAAAGGTATGTTTTCAAACAAGAAAACTCGATCAGTATCTAAAGATCAGTTCTCAAAGATCCGTTTCACTTCTAAAGATCAGTATCTAAAGATCAGTTTTCAACCCTCATTTTTAAAAGTAGGACAGTGTTTGCATTCCTTGTATAAAATTCTACCCTTCTCAACTTCATACCATGTAGCCAGAATTTGTGAACATAATTTTTTTTAAACATATATCATAGATTTAAGAGCTCTTTAAAATATTGGCTTAACTATTGTCCAATATTGCTGCACATGGTTATACCGATTTTTTTGGCTAAAAGTGGGTACAAATCACATCCTCTGCTTCGAAATGGAGCACCAAAAGCAAATTTTCTTTAAATTGATATAGCAATCTATAAGACTCTTTAACAGCAGTCCAAACTGATAAGCTTGTTTGGGTTTGCAAGTTTGGAATTACACAATAGGTTTACAAGTTCAATATTCTGAAGGTATATTAGTAAATTTTGTGAAGGTACTGCTAGGTTCTAGTAATAACAAAAATCTTCTTCACCAGTCCTTTCCTGAGTTGCGAGCTGGTATATCTCAGAAAAAAATAACTGACAGCCAGTGAAGAACTACTTTATCCTATCCGTTTCCATGACTTTCGACTAGACTATTAATTCTTTGGTTGTTTGGTTTGAAAGCTACCAGCTAGGTAGCTTAAAACATACAATCAGTTTCATCATCGCAAAAGAAATATATTTAGGAAATGCACATTAAGTGAAGAAATATATGATTGAACAGGAAAGACATTAGATGATTTAGGAATACCTTGATCACAGAGAACGCTTCATCCTTGGTGGTTTTTGGAATTTTTGTCCAAGTCTCGTAGCTTAAGGGAAGGATCCGAGAATTTCTTGCTATTACCCCACAAAATTTAGCAAGCTTGTTCCCGCCATCTCCAGTCAGCTGACCGGCTGGATTGTTGCTCACTAATATCTTCACATCATTCGGGAGCTTCCATACATCCTTCATCTTGGTCGGTCCTCTCCTCCTCACAATGGTGGGTGTGCTATCCTCACCGACGTCAACTGTAGTGTCATTTGTATGCGCTGTGCCTCCACTTTCTTCTGTAGGGTGCTCAGTCGACGGTCCCATGCTGAGAGTATCTCCCAACTCTTCCTGCCTAATCGTGACCACCTTCCTTTTTCTTCTAGCCATCTGTCACTTGTTTACAGAACATTATAATAACCATAAAATTAAAATTAAGAAAATATGCATGAAACAATGAATTTTTAAGGAAATATACATGAAACAATAAATTGAGACACGTCATTTAACATAAATTTATAAAAATCACAAATTATCACAATATACCATTAATTTGTAAATGATTATTACTCAATAGAACTGATACAAAAACAAGAAATATTTTAAGAAACTATATCAACAAATATCGTCATATATGTCACCCTCTTCTCCATCTGTACGTAGCCACTTAGGGCCACTACTATAATCAAAAATGTTTACATCAAATGTAGGAAACTCGGTAGCAGTAAAATTATTCATAACATCGGCATCATCATCATCTGAATCGTCCCCCAATTGAAATAAATCTCTTGGTTGCATAGTTAGTGCCACGTATGATTTTGGCACTTTTGGGTCTTGAATGTAGAAAACTTGGAGCACTTGAGACGGAAACACAAATGGTTCATGGCTAATGTGTGTCCCAGTGTGAATTAGATGTGCAAAATTTACAATTGTAAAACCAAGCTTATCCACTTTCATGTTATTTATCCCAGCCCAATCTCCACGAAATAAGACTACTCGAAAATGCCCGTAATAATCCAAATCTATAATATCTGTGAGCACCCCATAATAGTCAACATCTCCGTCTACAGGATTCGTGTCATTTTTAGAGGCATAACTTCTAGTTTTTGAAGTAACGACAATGCCACTATTTTGAGACTTCAAATTTCTTTTACGGTCCTGAGTACGAAATCTGAAGCCATTGAATATGTATCCATTATATCTTTTAACCATTTTATGGGGCCCTTTGGCAAGAATCTTTATTTCAGATGTCGCTTCATCATCACCCAACGAAGAAACCTAAAATTATAAAGTAAATCATATTAACATATAACTTAAACTTTTAAAAATACAATTATCCAAGACACGGGACGGTGACTTACATGAGTTTCAAACCACTTGTGGAATTTTTCATTCATTAACTTATGTAGCTCACGTGGCTTCAATGTTTTGGTCTATGCCTTCTTTTCATTACCCTGATAAATTCGCTGGAACAAAATAAAATGAATGGATATTAAAAAATCTTTAACTACTTCCTAATTGTAAGCAATAAAGTCATGTTAATCCAAATTCAACTTACACTCGATATGGCTCACATGATGCACTATGATCTAACACATATCGATGTGCTTGTTCCCATGTTAAGTCATCTAACTCAAATGCATCAATTTTTCCGAAAGTAGTGCCAGCGGTCTGGAAGAGATATTTAGCCCCTTTGAGGTTTGAAGTGTCTGGGTTTCTCCTTGGTCTATTAAAACATGTCTCCACACCATGGAGATACCTTGAACAGAAATTAGAGCACTCCTCTAAAAGATACCCTTCTGCAATTGAGCCTTCTGGATAAGCTTTATTTTTAACATAACCCTTAAGTCGGTAAAGATACCTAAACAAGTATATATGGATTACAAAACGTATGGAGGAATAGCATAAAAGAACTAACAAAATTATTGGTTTAATGACGTATGAAGAATTACCTCTCAATGGGATACATCCAACGGTAATGTACTGGTCCACCAAGTCTTGCTTCATCGGCGAGGTGGATTACTAAGTGAACCATTATAGTGAAGAATGATGGGGGAAATATCCTCTCCATTTGACAAAGTGTCAAGGCAGCACGTTGTTCCAATTTGTCAATATCTTCAACACGCAGCACTCTAGAGCAAAGTCCTTTATATATGCTACATATATCTTTCAGGACAGAAGTGACTGGCTCACACATTGAAGATCTCAGAGCCACAGGAAGGATATCTTGCATCAGTATATAGTAGTCGTGTGATTTTGGACCCTGCAGCTTCTTCTCCTTATAATTTACACATCTTGCTATATTAGATGAATAGCCATCTGGGACTTTAAACTGCTGTAAAACATTGCAAAATATCTCCAATTCCATTTTTGACATGGAGTAGATTGCAGGAGGAAGTCGTACTCTGCCATTGGGTAATTCTTCAGGATGCAACTCATGCCTTATACCCAATTCTACTAAATCAAGGCGAGACTTAAGATTGTCCTTCGTCCTCCGATCATCCCCCATAACTGTTCCTATAATATTTTCACCGATGTTTTTACCAAGATGCATCACATCTATGTTATGACGTAGTAAGGTGTACTCCCAATACGGCAACTGGAAAAAAATACTTTTCTTCTTCCATGAACCTGAATCAACATGATTGTTACACTCATCCGCATCACATAAATCGGTGTTCTCATGTTGTTCTTCTCTAGCCCGCTTCTTAGATGCTTTAATTACTGCCGGATCCTTTGACAAAGTGAATTGATGGCCTTCTAGTCGCCTTAACACATCTGACCCAGACAAAGCTCTTGGAGCATGCCTCCGCTCATCGGTGCCATCAAATGTCGATGTTTCTGCTCTAAAAATATGTGTGTCACACAACCATCTCCTATGACCCATGTAGCAAAATTTTTTGCCTTTATACAACCACTTTGAATCCGTTTGCTCAGCACAACATGGACAAGCATAGCGTCCTTTCGTGCTATAACCAGATAAGCTAGCATATGCCGGAAAATCGTTTATTGTCCAAGTCAACGCAACTCGGAGACGGAAACTTTCTTTAGATGTTGCATCATAAGTTGTAACACCCTCCCACAATTGGGATAATTCATCAATCAACGGCTGCAGATACACATCTATATCATTTCCTGGGCTTTTTGGTCCAGGAATAATCATGGACAAAATGAATGATGATTGTTTCATGCACAACCAAGAGGGGAGATTATATGGAATTAATACAACGTGCCATATGCTGTAGGTGCTACTCATTTGCCTAAATGGGTTAAAACCATCACTGGCCAATCCAAGTCTCACATTCCGAGGATCCTCAGCAAAATCGGGATATCTTTCATCAAAAATTTTCCAAGATGCAGAATCAGCCGGGTGCCTAAGAATCCCATCATTCTTGCGACCTTCCGCATGCCATCTCATATCAGAAGAGGTTTTAGAGGACATGAACAATCTTTGTAGCCGAGGAATTAAAGGGAAGTAACGCAGTATTTTTGCAAACTTCTTTCTCCTAGTTGTTGTAACTGGCTCATTTGTTTGGTCATCTTCATTTGGCGTTTGTATCCATTTTGAAGTACCGCATACTTCACATTCTTCGAGAACTTTCTTATCCCCCCTAAACAGCATACAATCATATGGACATGCTGCTATCTTCTCATACCCTAAATTAAAATGCTTGAGAAATTTTTTTATAGCATGGGATGACTTTGGGATTTGAATTTCAGGAAAAGCTTCATGCAACAATTCAAGAAGCAAGTTGAAGGACTTTGCAGACCATCCATTTAGACATTTAATCTGGAATAGTCTAACAATGAATGAAAACTTTGTAAACTGAGTGCAATCACGATATAAAGGAGTCTTTGCATCTTTCAACAACTTATCAAAGGCTTCAAACTCTTTATTAGTTTCTTCACCAAACATTTCATCTCCCACCCCACCATCATGAACAAATGTTTCTGCTGGCTCATCGCAAACTTGGTTGATTGGATTGTTTGTATGGACTTGAAAGTTATGGAATCTCATACCATCTCGCACTAAAGAGTGCATCTCATCGACAGCACTTTGATTACTTGTAAATAAAGATTCGTCTTCTCGTACAACCGGACCATTTGAAACTGACCGAGCAGACTCTCCATGACAAAACCAATTTGTATACCCCGGTAAAAAACCATTGCAAATCACATATGTCTCAACTACATCGCATGTTCTCAAATCACAATTTGAACACCGAACACAAGGACACAAAATTAAATTCGGGTCTGGAGAATTCCTCTTTGCAAAGTTAATAAAATCTTTCAAACCATCCCGATACTCCTTGGATAATCGTGACTTATTAATCCAACTTTTATCCATTTCGAAAAATATGATTCAGCCTGAAATATAAAATTAATAAATTAAAATGCAAATTGCTTTGTCTCTAACCACCAAGATAATACTAACAAATAACATGGAATGACTTAACCTTCCGCTTTTTTCACTCACCCTATAAATATTGGTCAATTCAGGCAAATTTTCTGAAATCACAAATGTAGTTACCTCTTTATCATCTATATAAAATGTTGAAGAATTTATTAACTTTGCATTTTAATCATTATTTTTATTTTATTTTTAATTTAATTTAATTTTTTTATAATTATAAAGAAGCTATCATGATTCTGATGTAGTTAAGTGTGCATGACTCCTATTATTTCATTTGAAATGACATTTTTCTTTTTCCGTTTTGTTTATTTTTTGTGTCTGCATTCCCTCGGTTATACGTGGGAAATTCTTAAATTTAGTAATGTTGACAGTTCCAATATATTTATGCACTCCAATTTGTGGAGCTCAATCTCTATGGTGGTTGAAAGGCAATTCCAGTTTTTCTTTGCAGCTTCTTACACTAAGTTGTCGACTGCCATGCTTAATTGATCACCGGAAAAGGTATGCATCTTTATTTTTGAGAAGTCAAAGGGTATGTATCTTAATATTAACTTCTTGACACTATCAATCAACTATATCTCTAAATTCTGTGTAGTGTACTACTGTTCAAAGTTCCACTAATAATATTTAAGTAATTTTTATCCTTCTAATTTCATCGGGGGTGTGCTTCTCGGATGAATTTATTAATGAGATGATACGTCAGAATAGGGGGGCTGTTCAGTATTAGTATATCGGGTTATGACCCTAGCATGGAGAGCATTTTTTGTAGCCTTTATATGGGCCTCTATCTCACTAATAATTTTTTTCTGTGTTGTCCAATATTGTTACTGGTAACAGATTTCAGAATAAGAAACTTCTGTGAGATTTGCTAAAAGATTTGAAAGTTTCATTGCAAACTACATCACATTACACAGCACCCCAGAGGAAGATATTGTTATTCACCCCTATATTCTAATCCAAGGTGCACCAGAAGGCTGTAAAGTTTGCACAAGGCACAAATATGTCATGATGTTGAACCTTGGTGATTACATGAATTTACAGTATAATATTTGCCATGGATATGTAAGATTTATATGTCAGAAACTGAGGTTGATGATATAAACATCCACAATTGATTAATAAGCAGGCACAGAAGCATTCACAATCATTAATAAGGGAGACTAAGCACCTGAGCTGATATTACCAGTGAACAGTATTAACTACCATGTCATTGTACAGCAATACCTAACTAGCTTGAATGAGAATCTAGAGTAAAACAAGATGTGTTCACAATGAAATATATAGAGCAGTGATCCTGTGCGAACCTTCGCAGTGATCCTGTGCGAACTCGGTCGCTAGCCGTCCGATCAAGATCGGAACATGATCATCCAATCTTAATCATGATCCGATGCAAGATCGGACGGCCAGCGGCCGAGTTCGCACATGATCAGGCAGCTATTTATATATCTAAACAAGGTAATCAGAGGAAGCAACCACGGAACTTCAAGGTAGTAAATGAAATTGTACACCAATAAAATAAGACAACTGATATGATAGATGTAACCTGTATTATTGCTTCTTTCAACTTTGAGTGAAGATGAGACCCTGTATCTTTAATGCTTTTCGTGGGCAATATCTGCAGAAAAATAAAAGAACAGCCCATTATGAAAATAGGTTTAAGAGTAGGCTTCCTGACGTTGGATCTATACAGCATTAGGTGGTATGATTAATCTTGTGCATGTGCAACAACAATAGCCAACAAAAATTATAATAAATTAATTATAACGACAATTTTGATACTCCAGTTTGCAAGTAGATTCATAGAAAGGTTCAATGAGAATGTTTGTTTGGTATAACAGATTTCTACAACTGGAATCGGGTAAAGCTTCGGTATTGTGATGGGGCTTCCTTTGGTGGTGATTCAGTATACCGAAATGGTGTGAGTATACTCGATGCATAGATTATTGTTTTTTTCTCAATGGCTTCTTCGAAATGAAATCTGAATGTAGTTCTTTGAGCAGACGACAGTGCTTTATTTCAGAGGCCAAAGGATATGGGATGCAATAATTGTTGATCTATTCTCAAAAGGGTTCCTATTTGCACAAAAGGTACATCTCATGTGTTACCAATGCGCAACAATTAAGTCTATATGCAAGTCTATAGTATAATAACTCATCAATATGTAAAATATCACCAACCTTACGAGTTAATTTTATGTTGTAAGATTTTCTTAAAACATCCATACAAAACATCTTACACATCAGTCTCTGCCAGAGAAACAAAATACTTAGCATTAAGTTCCTGATTTTAGATTAGCATATGTGAAGCTTATTCGCTCTTTTCAATTGGTTAGGTGTTACTTTCAGGATGTTCTGCCGGTGGTCTTGCTACTTTTCTTCACTGCGATGATCTTGCTCAACTTATCCCACCCAAAGCCACTATCAAATGCATGAGTGACGCAGGGTTTTTCCTAGACGTGTAATTTCAGTTTGCTGTTTAATTTAGGCACGCATTAGTTATATCTTGTTTTCTGAATGTCAAATCCTTCCAAATTTTCACTCCATCCTTTCCATTCGCTCAATTTCTTCTAATTTTCAGGAGAGACATATCTGGAAACAATACTATTAGCCCATTCTTCCATGAGGTTGTTCAGCTGCAGGTTACTACTTCCTACCATCTTATCTCAGATCGTAGATATATTAGAATTCAAATGCCGTACAATTAAGAGTGAGCGAATTGGGAGAAAAGAGCATCCTAATATCATTACATTCATCAGTCTATTCCTAATTATATATTAAATTTGCAGGGTGTACAAAAGAATTTACATGCAATTTGCGTCTCTGCCCAGCAGTTTCCGTATCTGGTCTGTCTTTATTTATTTTTACTGAAAAAATAAAAAAAATCACATACATAAAAGTAGACTTCTAATTTCAGGGCCTTTTTCTCTCTTTGCACAGTGTGTCTTTCCCCAATATTCATTGCCATACATCAGAACACCTTATTTTATACTGAATTCAGCATATGATGTATATCAGGTAATGGTCTTCCTCGTATTTCCACACTTAAAAAAAATAGTATGAACACAATATTTAGATGGTATATAGATTTAAATAGTTCCTATAATTTATTATAATTTTCGTATGTTCAACAGTTCCATCATATATTTGTTCCACCTTCTGCTGATCCACGTGGTCATTGGAATCATTGCAAATTAAACCCATCAGAATGTACAATAGAGGAGATAAATGTCCTCCATGGTTTGCCAATTCGATCATTATTCTTTGTTCATATTTATTTCTTGCTAAATTGAAGAGAGTTTCTATCTCATGTCTAGTATAATCTACAATACATCTAACTCGCATGAATCAGAAGGATACTAGAAATGCTGTAAAACAATTTCAAAAGTTATGTCCACCCAGTTTTAAAAGAGTGACTGATCACACAGAAGCAGAGGAATGCAAATAGAAAAGATTTTTGAGTTTATGGGTTTTCCTATGAACAAAAAGTTACACTAGCATCTTTGAAGTTCATTGGCAAAGGGAAGACTGGCGGAAGATGCTTAAGCTGAGCATCATCTCAAAGAATGAACCTACACTTTGGGAGAAATTTCAGAATTATTTTCTGACAAGTTCTTTCCTGACTTAGTTAAAAAGCAGAAAGAGGTTGAATGTCTAGAACTACAACATTGATCAATAAAGACAAAGGGACATATAGCAAATGATGTGCTTATCAGTTACCAACGAACACAACGAGGTAAGTTGAACAAAAATTGAACTAAGATACAACAGTATCAGCCATATGTACATACAAATGCTACAACTACTTGGAATATCAACAAAATTAACCAATTAAAATTTCACATTCCCAAGATTAGCAAGACGACCAAAGCACAGATGGCAGCCATCACAAAATGTGAACAAAATTATTTGACAATGTAATCGTCATATTTAATAATCTCAATTTCCAATCTACCCAATCTAACTCAATATCCTTTCACAAGTTTTCCAAACCATCTTAAAAAGACTCAAAACAATATTTGTCACTATAGTTACCTTGAAATTCAATTAGCCCAAAATCTTTTTCCCCAAACATTTTGGAATGTTAAAAATGAAAGGAACAAAGATAAAAATCATTAAAAGGAACAAAGATAAAAATTGGCATACATTGAAAGGAACAAAAATAAAAAACGGAAAAAGGAAATGAAAGGAACAAAGATAAAAAAAATACCCAGGTCGAAGAGAGAACGGCAAGGGTGGCGGCGAGGGGTATACACTGGTCGAAGAGCGGCGAAGGTGGACCGGAGGAGGAGCAGCGGAGAAGGATCGGCGAAGGAGGAGCGGCGAAGTACGGGAGCGGCAAGAGTGTGCGCGCGAGAGATGCGCAGGCGAGGGATGTGAGGCGGTGAGTGGGGAGGCGAGGGATGTGAGGCGGTGAGATGCGCAGGCGAGGGATGCGAGGGATGCGCAGGCGAGGGATGCGTATGGGAAGAAGATGAGGGGGATCTTTCGTTTAGAGGGGATTAGGGGAGAGCGGAAGTAGGCGGGATTAGGGTTTGTGTGTAGAGCGGGAAGAAGATGAGCGGGATTAGAGAAGAGCGGGATTAATTAGGGTTGTAAAAATTGGGGAAAGTAAAAAGGAGCGGGGTTTAGAACGGGGTAGCTTTTCAGAACATTATTTACCCCATCCTATAACGGCGCGTATAAATAACCGCTGCGATAGGTATAGATATATATATAAAATAGCATTACTATTTGAGGCTATAGCGGCGTTGTTGCCACACGCCGCTATAGAGAGTGTCTTTTTTATAAAATAAAATACTACTATACCTATAGCGGCGCAGTGTGGTAACGCCGGAAAAAGTATGCCGCTATAGCCCATACGGTTTGTAGTGTGGTTTTGTGTTAGGTGTGTTGGCTGCCCAAAATAACTCTTAACGAGCTCCGACGAGTGTGAGACGCGTGTTTTAACGAGCGCACGCAACCTATATTCACTGTAGTACCATACCGTGTTATATTTGCATGTGCGTCGTGCCGAAAACTAGCAGTTATACTAGTATCGGTCCGTCTCGTTCTCGTGCATCTTTGGAATGCAACTCTCCCAAAAACCGTCCCGTAGCCCTAACCATCTACCACGATGGCAAAATCGACCCATAATACTACAATCAATTGCACGCATACTAATGATATACATACACATATGCATATCCTCAGGTATCGTACAAAACGGGGTGTTACATCCCTCCCTCCTTACAATCGTTCTGTCCCCAGAACGTTCTTAGTGGGAGAAAAAAAAATAACAAACAAAAATAGAAAACCCTCAAAATAAATCCGGATATAAGGCCCTTCTGCGGCTCTCCGGCTCCCACGTGGCTTCTTCCACGAACTGGTTCCTCCAGAAAACTTTGACCATCGGGATAACCTTGTTTCTCAGTACCTTGTCCTGACGATCAAGTATCCTAACTGGTTTCTCTCTACAGGAAAGATCTACCTGTAAATCCTTCGGAACCTCTGGCAACCGATGGTTCGAATCCGGGACATACTTCCATAGCATAGAGACGTGAAACACGTCATGCACTTGAGATAGCTCGCCCGGCAGCTCAAACTTATAAGCCATCTTGCTAATCCTTTTCAGAATCTTGTATGGTCCAATATACCTCGGAGCTAACTTCCCGCCTTTCCCGAACCTGATAACTCCTTTAGTCGGCGATACCTTGAGAAATACGGAGTTGCCCTCCTCAAATTCCAACTCTCTTCGGTGGTTGTCCGCATAGCTCTTTTTCCTGCTTTGTGCTCCTTGAAGCCTCTTCTGAATGAGCTCGATCTGCTCCGACGTCTGTTGCACGATTTCTGGTCCATACATCTGCCGCTCTCCTACCTCGAACCAACAAATCGGCGTCCTGCATCTTCGTCCATACAAAGCTTCATACGGGGCCATGCCAATGCTTGCCTGATAGCTGTTATTATAAGCAAACTCTACCAAGGCTAAGTATTTTTCCCAACTTCCTCCGAAGTCCAAAATGCATGCACGTAACATGTCCTCGAGAATCCTGTTGACTCTGTCCGTCTGTCCATCCGTCTGAGGGTGAAAAGCTGTGCTGAAGTCTGTTCTAGTTCCCAACGCTGACTGTAGACTTTGCCAGAATCGAGACGTAAATCTTGCATCTCGGTCGGATACTATCGACACTGGCACTCGATGTAGTTTTACTATGTTCTCAACGTAGACCTCGGCCAACTTCTCGACTGTCCAAGTCGTCTTTACTGGAAGAAAATGTGATGACTTGGTCAATCGATCCACAATCACCCATATTGAGTCATTTCCTTTAGGGCTCCTGGGTAACCCAGTGATAAAATCCATACTGATGTTCTCCCATTTCCATTCTGGGATGGGTAAAGGCTGTAACAATCCTCCTGGTTTCTAGTTTTCGACCTTAACTTGTTGGCATGTCAAACACTTGGCGACAAACTCTGCTATATCTCGCTTCATCCCTGACCACCAATAGTGTTGCTTCACATCGCGATACATCTTGGTGCTTTCGGGGTGAATCATAAGTAATGTGGAGTGAGCTTCCTTCATGATGTCTTCCCTCAACTCCCCGTCCTTTGGTACACATAGTCGGTTACCAAACCATAGTGAACCTTCTCTTATACTGAATTCCGCCAATTTTCCATCATGAACTTGCTTCTTCATGTCTTCCATCTCTTAATCTTTGGTCTGAGCCTCTTTCACTCGCTCATCCAAGCTTGGTCGTAACACTAACTATGCCAGAACTGCACTTATGTGTTGTGTAACCACTTCGATGCCTGCCTGCCTGATCTCTTCATCTAGCTCCCTCTGGATCGCTATCAATGTTGCCACACTTCTCTTCCTACTAAGTGCGTCTGCTACCACGTTGGCTTTTCCTGGATGATATATAATCTCAGGCCTGATGTCTTCAAGTACTTCCAACCATCTTCTCTGCCTTAAGTTGAGATCCTTCTGTTGGTAGATATACTTTAAGCTCTTGTGGTCAGTGTAGATTTCCACCTTTGCTCCGTAGATATAATGTCTCCAAGATTTAAAAGAAAAAATTATCGCTGCAAGTTCCAAATCATGGGTTGGATAGTTCTTCTCGTGTGGTCGTAGCTGTCTCGAACCCTACGCTATAACCTTGCCTTCCTGCATTAGCACACATCCGAACCCCAAATATGATGCATCACTGTAGATGACGTAGTCCTTATCTTCCTGAGGTAAAGCCAATATAGGTGCGGAGATCAAACGATTCTTCAGTTCCTGAAAACTTCCTTCACACTTCTCCGTCCAGTCGAAACTTTGGTTCTTTTTGGTCAAAGTTGTAAGGGGTACAGCTATCCTTGCAGAATTCTGGATAAACTTCCGATAATACCCAGTCATACCCAGAAAACTTCTTACTTCCCTCACTGTCTTCGGTAGTGGCCATTCCTTGACCGCCTCTATCTTCCGAGGATCCGTTGCCACTCCCTCCTTAGAAAGGATATGGCCTAGGAATGCAACTTCCGATTTCCAGATTTCACACTTAGATAATTTGGCATACAACTGATGCTCTTGTAACTTGCTCAAGACTGCTGTTAGATGTTCAGCATGATCCTCTTCCGTCCTTGAATATACCAAAATGTCGTCGATGAAAACCACGACAAATGAGTCGATAAACGGCTGTAGAATTCTGTTCATCAAGTCCATGAAAATAGCTGGAGCGTTAGTCACTCCAAACGGCATTACTAAGAACTCATAGTGTCCATGTCGAGTTTGAAAAGCTGTCTTAGGTACATCCTCTTCCTTGACTCGTACCTGATGATATCCAGATCGTAGATCAATCTTGGAAAATACTGCTGCACCCTGAAGCTGATCGAACAAATCATCGATCCTGGAAATTGGGTACTTGTTCCGAATAGTTACCTTATTCAATTCCTGATAATCGATACACATCCTGGACGACCCGTCCTTCTTCTTAACCAGCAATACTGGTGCTCCCCAAGGCGATGCACTTGGTCTAATAAATCCTTTCTGCAAGTACTCTTCAATCTGCTTCTTGATCTCATTCTGCTCTACTAGTGCCATTCGATAGGGTGCTTTGGATACTGGAGCGCTTCCTGGTTGAATTGTGATGCTAAACTTGACATCATGATGTGGGGGAATTCCAGGTAAATCCTCTAAGAATACAAGTGGAAAATTCCTCACCACAGGTATCTCGCTCACCTCTTCTGATACCCGTACTTCACTAGCAGTTGCGAAGGTCATTGCCTCCGATCTCTGCTCCCCGCGGAATACAAGTTCCACTCCTTCAGATGAAATAATTACCTTCTTCTCCTTGCAGTCAATGTTTGCCTTATACCTCGACATTCAATCTATGCCAATAATGACATCTGTCCCGGCAAAACCCAACTCCAACAAATCGATACTTAGGGTTTCTCCGCTAATCTGGAGCTTACATCCCCTATAGCATAGATCTGTAGTAAGGTTTGCCCCTGACGACGCAGCTACCATCAAAGCTAAATCTGGAATTGCCTTTTGTGTGCACCTTAGTTTTCTTGAAAAAGATTTTGACACAAAAGAATGAGTCGATCCACTGTCAAACAAGACTATTGCCAAAATTCCATTTATATATATGTCCTGTTACAACAGTACATCATCCATCGGTTCCCAAAACCCCAAAATACAACTTAAACTCATACACCATTTGCTTACATACCAGTAATTACCCTTCCATCCTTTTCAGCATCTTTCTTGGTCAAGGCGAATACTCTTCCTTGACGCATGGGCTTTTCCCCTTGTCGGTTGCTCCCGACCCTGTCCGGTGGTTGTTCCTTGCCAATTGGGGACATTCTGGCTTGATATGCCCTTCTTGTCCACACTGGAAACATTTCACTGCATTCTTCCTGGGGCATCGATCCATAAAGTGTCCCTGTTTTCCACAACGATAACAACTTCCGGGCTTGAATTCTCCTGCATTGGGATTGATCTTCCGGAACTTTTGGTTCTTGCCTTGCTTCTTGAACTTTGTTGCTGGGGTGGTTCTCCTCCCTTTGTTCCAGAACTCTGTCCTTCCTTGATTCTGATTCATATCTGCCTCTGTTGCTGCGGCTCTTCTCACCAGCTTGTCGAATCGGCGAATGCCCAAGGGAACCATCTTCGACCTCAATCCAGGCCTAAGTCCTTGCTTAAATCTTTGGGCTTTCTTCGCTTCTTCTTGGACCATCTCCGGCACATATTGACAACTGAGAAAACTTTGTCTCATATTCTCTGACTGTCATATTTCCTTGCTTCAAGCTATGGAACTCCATTGCCTTCTCCTATTGCACATCCAAAGGGAAAATAGTGCTGTCGGAATTCCTCAAGGAAATCTTCCCAAGTGATCTGTCCCTTTCCGAGACCACGCCTTACGGACTGCCACCAAACTCCGGCATCCTTCTCTAGCAAGATTGTAGCGAGACGTACCTTGCTGTCTTCGGGGGTCATCATCACCTCAAACACTGTCTCCACCTGACGTATCCAGTCATCAGCAGCTGTTGGATCAGCCTGTCCTTCGAAGACTGGCGGCTTCATCCTCCTAAATGATTCCACCATCTTCACTGGATCAGTGTTTACCGCAACTCCTGGTGCTCCTTGTGGCGGCGCTTGGTTCCTGCTAGCCTCCACAAATGCTCCAATCATCTGATATACTCGAGTGAACTCTCCCCTTACATCGAGGCCAGTACTGTTGGCTCCACTGCCTTCGGCTTCAATCTGGTCACTTCGGTTGCTTCTAGTCCTTCCGGCCATCTGAAAGCTAACACAGACACCATCAACCAACATCATGATGCAAAACCCCATAACGCACTTGCACTAGTCAAACATACTAGTTCCATTCATTTCAAAAAGGTTTTACAAAGATTTGTCAATACATGATCACATCATCATCATCCCATGGATTCATACTACACCCATCAAAACAATAGCGGTCAGCCTAGCTATTCAAAAAGGTCGTCATCTATACACATCAAAAGAGATCCCATAACACTAGAGGAAGTCACTGCTCTCCTGCTCCTGGCGAGTTGCCAACCTCGGAGCTATCCCCGGTAGTCATACGGTCCAACAGATCCTGCATGTCGCAAACCTGTGTCCTCAGTGCCAGATACCTGCTCTGCAGTTGACCCAGCCTCTCCTCGTATCGGTGCTTCAGCAGTACTACCCTCGTCTTCCATTTCCTTTTGGCCCTCTCCAGCTTGGCCACTCTCCTTTCTGCAGTTATCAACGCTCTTGCGAGGTTCTCAAAACGATCCTCAAGCTGTCCGTGACTCCATTTCTAGGCAGCCAGCTCCTGGGACATCCTGGTGATAACTTGTGCTAAGGCCGTGGGCTGTGGCGGTGGAGGTGGAAGTGGGGGTACAGAACCATGTCCATTTGACCATCCGTTCGAGTGTCCGTTGCCCAAGTTCGGCATCTGCAAGAGAAAATATGGGAATTTGTACAGATACGGAAAAATTATAAGGCATAAGTTGTAAATGCAATATTATGAATTATAATCATCAGCTATCTGACTAAACCCAACCCTCGCAATGCATCTAAGTTTTAATTTTCCTGCGGTGTTGGACTAATATTTGAAGTCTGCTCTGATACCAACTTAACTGTAGCACCCCAAATCCCTATACCGGGGACCTGAGACCCAACTCTAGGAGTCGAACTTCAAAATAGCCAAATCACAGAAGTACAGGAAATTTAAAAACTTTTATTCCATATAAATATTACATTTACAAGGGTTACAATATTTACAACAATATAACAATGCTTGTATATGTCCCTTGGATTCTTGGACTAACTCGAGCTCCGTGGTACCAGTAGATCGGCTCCGAATACCTACAAGGTGGGAAACGTCAGTACTTCGACTGAAGCAAAGCTGGTGATAACAGCGATCCTCTAAAATTCAATCACAACCAATAGATTATGCAAAATAGAAAGGTGATGTGCCAAAACAAGGGTTTAGTGGATTCGGGTTCTAGTGCAGTGTTATGACATGACCTTAGGTCTAGATGCCGCAAACTCACATGCCTAACTTCTAATGCAAGCAAGACTTTGGAGCACGAATGCATCCCATACTAAATACGCCCCTAAATCTAGCCGTCTTTCTCCACAATATAGGGATTCGAACCCTCGCCATGCACCCTACTCTTGTACACACTCCAGTTCCCAATAGATTATCCGTCGCCCAAGGAGATTGCAGCGGTTGGTCTATTTCCGCCCTGCAGTGCCCAAGTGGTCACCGCCAGTTGGTACCCGCGTACGGACCTCCTTAGAAATCACGTTGAACCTGGTCCGTGCGACCCTTAGTTCCACATGTCCATTCATGGACTCTCGCATGCGTGTTCACCCCTGGCCCGGGTTATGAACAAATATATACCAAACACAAAAACACAAACCCGTGCTTTAGGGACGTGAGCACCACGGAAGGTCAATTCCATCGGGCCTCCCGCACCTTACTCCAGCAAACTTTGGGAATCAACAGATCGAGATACGAGCCGGGGACTCAATCCATGAGCGGCCGAGAACGTATCCCTACAATTGAAAGATACAACACCGACTATGGCTTACTAAGACTAATGCAATTTCCCAACCCCCTAATAAACCATTCTAACCCCTACCTTACTCTAATTATTTCGGGTATGAATTACTGCTTCCACACTTGCCTATCAGCCTCTGGCCCCTGGCGACACCGGTCCGGTTCGACACTTCCCCGATTTGGACTCGTCCAGCAAAATGGCCTACGCCTGCCGCTACCCTAGCTATAAATATAAAATTGCCCCATGAGCTCCACTCACTGGCATGCTCGGACGTCCTACGCTCGGCAGAAGTCTAATAATATAGGCTTGATAGGTGCAGGGTATCCTTTACCCTAGTGACTAACTCGAGTCACACATCCCACTCAGGGAAATCAACAACCTCAATAACAGAGATTCAACCATCCCTAGCCACGAGTCACCGACTCGGCTCACACACAAGGAAAAATGCCTTCACAATCCTTAGTCCTAACCTAGACTAAGCAACCTACGGGTTTCTGCCCGAATCTCAAAATGGTCATAACTCTATTGATACAACTTTGATGGAGTGCATGACCCAACCTGGAAAGGTACGATCCTAGGCTACAACTACCAAGTTGATCACGAGCTTAGATTTAACCATCTAAGTCCTCTACATAGCTTCTCATGCTCCAGCCTGCGTGCTTCCTGCGCACGGGCTGCACCTCACCATTAACACAAAATCCTACTCGTTCATCAGAACGACACAACTCAATTTCGGTAGAAGGGTGTGGGTGTCCTCAACAACTCTCTAATTGGTCATGAGTACAAATTATACCCTTAAGTCACCCTAACACACTCATCTATCATCAATACACCCATTACACAATTGGTCTCTCCAATTCAGAGAACACAGCTCTACTCTAGTCCTCTGTCCAGTCTTACAGAAATCATAATAATTCAACCGTTTACTGGATTTGTCTAAAACTAGTTTTGTTGGAAAGGTCTAGGCGTCCCCTACAACTCTCTCCTGGGTCATGATCCTCAAAATATGTCTCTAACAGGTCTCAATTTCCTAATCTTTACAGAGTGTCGAAACTGGCTGAAAACAGCACAGTGCTCAATCACAAAACCACAGTAAATTGCACACTTGTCCAATTGACACAAAATTTATGATGGTGACACTAGACATCATACCCAACATCATGCAAAAGACCTCAAGTCAAAATTCTAATAATACAGTGAGTAATAGCTTTTGCAAGTTATCTCAGAAACCATCCAGTTTTCTTAATTCAACCTCAGATACTGATCATAGGTAGATTTTTCTCATGCTTCTAATATTGTCCAAAAAATTTACTGATTTTTTTAGATAATCAAAATGCATTCGGGAATAATGAGTAAAAATTTCAGATCAAAAATATGCTTCAATAAATTACGAAAATTTCTACAATATCAACCATTCTGTTTTTCTTTTCCTGAGTCTGCCTTACGACACGTATCCATTTCTCAATTTTATTAGCATAACAAATGATCTTAAAAAAATCTGAAATAAATCATGGATGGTCCTAACACATAGCTGAACAAACCCTCTTAATTTTGTGGTCTAATTCAATATATTGTGCTCTCGAAAAAATCCACAACATGGCACTCCGAACCAGCTTTCTCTAGTTCCATTCTGATTTCTACTTCTAACTTTTGAAAAGCAATCCTATGCATCCTAACACACATGCATGCAACCAAATTTAATTAAGAGACAAGAATTTCAAGTTTAGAGAAACTTCCCACATTAGGTTGTAGTAGTAGAGGGAATCTCTTCAAGCTCCTCTTAGAAATCTTCCCTCGGTCCTTCTCCTTTCCTTCCTTCTTCTTTTCTCTCCTCCTTCTCTTGGGGTGTTCTCTTCTGAAAATTCCAGAGCAAATGGAAGAAATGAAGTGGAAAATGAGGGGTGATGGGAAGGGGTGACCGGATTTGACAAGGGGTGGGGGGTAGGTTAGATCATAGGTGGTTTTGTAGGCCCCAAAACCATGGCTAGCCCATTGGTTTTGTGTTAGGTGTGTTGGCTGCTCAACATAACTCTTAATGAGCTCTGACGAGTGTGAGACACGTGTTTTAATGAGCGCACGCAACCTATATTCACTGTAGTACCATACCATGTTATATTTGCATGTGCGTCGTGCCGAAAACTAGCAGTTATACTAGTATCGGTCCGTCTCGTTCTCGTGCATCTTTGGAATGCAACTCTCCCAAAAACCATCCCGTAGCCCTAACCATCTACCACGATGGCAAAATCGACCAATAATACTACAATCAATTGCACGCATACTAATAATATACATACACATATGCATATCCTCAGGTACCGTACTAAACGAGGTGTTACAGAAAATTGTCCTTAGAGCAAGTCATGAACAATAAGTAGAGAAAGCAAAGAACAATGGAAATACGGTATAACAAAGAATTCAATGGATCAACAGGAATCAATAACATGGGACGATAATCAATAATCAATATCATGATAATCGATACAATGGCAATAAATTATGATTCAATATTATGTAACAATAATCAATGATCAATATGAATAACACTTAGCCAATATTCGATATCAATAGGAAAGATAATGAACAATATGTAATGTCGATGTCATGTCAATTCTTAAGTCTATTAATCATTTTATTCCTAACTAAACCATGTACTACTGCATCCCATACTACAGGTTTGATGCATACAATCATTTTCGTTTAGACCTAAGTGGAAGATTCTATAGATCATGTACAAGGCAAGATAACGGTATTTGCAGCATTGGTACACAGCAGTTTGCTCGATAATAATAAACAATACACGATCAAAGATACTGTATCAGTAATCCAACAATAAACCAATAACAACAACAATAGCCAACACACAATATTTTGGGAAACAAGGTCCACACTTCAGTGTACAGTCACTATATCATCAACTACTCCAGTCAATCCCTTAAACCCTGACTTATTAATTATTTTATTAATGCAACAATACAATATGCAATTATGAGACATAAGATGAACAATAATAACAATAGGGAAACAATAGGATGATAACTTGAATTGGACAATTAGAACAATGACAATAGGGTATTAGAATCATGAAATGCAACACACATACGCTAATTCATACAATACTACGATATAGGATTAGTTAAACTATAAAAAACTAGAAAGTGAAACACACCATTCCAATGAATATTTAAAATTCAAAATCCGACAACAGTAGCTAGGTCAAACACACCATTCTTTACAGACTTCATGTTTAAGAAGAAAATCAACATCATATTATTTTATTTTTAGAATCAGTAAAAACTCGATAATAAATTCATTAAAAATATTCTCTAGACTCCTAAACAAGTTAAGCAACAATCTGGAAATTTTCAGAGTAAAATTTTATCATTTGATCAGCATTTTTACTGTTTAAACAAGAAAGATACATGATTCTGAAAATCTGAAAGTAAAAACACAGCTATAGTAAAATAGGCATAACTTTTGCTACACAAATCAGAATTTAGAAATTCAAGATATTCTGGAAACTAGAAAGATAAGGCTACAATTCTTATTCAGAAAGTAATTTATTTTAAGATTATTTACTGGGTCGAAATTAGCAGTCAACATACAGGACAGAATGCAAGATACAAGTTTTAGGGTATTTTCATGAATAATTTAATTGGACATAATGGGTATCAATTCTACAGTCAATAAATTATGTAATCAACATGAAAAGTTTAATAGCATGATAAATACAATTAAAAACAAACACATACACAATTCTAACAACATCCAAACAACAATCAACCAATCAAACATAAAACCTAGCAATTATTTCTACAATAAATTCATTGTATCGTGACTATATGTGTAACCCTATTATCAATTTTACATGAATGCATGAAAGATTCAATCCTTGGAGTCAAAAGCAAAATGATGTCAAGAATATTGGGATTATCTCGTGTAAACCCTCAATAGACCCAACGAAAGAGATGAACAATATATAGTACGATAACAAAGGGATCTACTTGCAAGAGTTTCAACAAAACTTGAATTTGATACAATTAACAATTCAAGAGGAAAGTGACTTGCCTGTTAGACGGTTATTTCGAATATCTAGAATAACAGGATGAGAATCCCGGGGGACGAACCACGAACACAGAATCACGTGCGAACTACGTGCAAACGGCAAAATAGCGAATGAAGTCCACAAAATAGCAACCACAGCAACTAGGATCTCCCAAACAGCAAACTCCAATCCCGGATCCCCTACTCCACAACAGCAAACACCAACAACCACTAAACTCTTCTCTTCTTCTCAACACAGCAAACATGGGATCCCAACCCGAACACCAAACAGCGAAGTCCAATCCCTTCTACTGCCGAACACCAAACACAATTCCAAACAGCGAAGAGAGGAAGATTGCAGCGGGGGATCAACGGCGGCATATGTACGGCGACTGGCGACTGCGGTGCACTAGAGGGTGACCGGGGTGCTGACAGCGGGGCGCTGGCGGTCGAGGAGGGACGATAGTGACGAGGGAAGGGCAGTGCTCGAGGATACTTTGTTTCGCACCGAAATAGAGGATGGAATGGAGAGGGTCGGGGGTTCAAGCTATGGACGACGACGAGGAGGGCGAGGGGGTTTTTGTTGGTTGCGGGGACAACAGAGATGGGATCGGGGTAGGTGGAAGGTGACGAGGGATCGACGGTGGATGGGTTCAACGGAGGCAAGGCGATGGGTTCGGTGGATGGCGAAGACAACGGGATGAAGGCGAGGGCTAGGGATGGCGGTGACACGGGGATGGGGTGATGATGAGGCAGTCGATGGTGGAGACAGGGTGAGGGGGTGTGCTGTCGAGGATAGCGAGGTGCAGGGGCTTGGGGTTGAGAGGTTGAAAATGAGGGGATGACGATGAGGGCAGACAACGGGAAGATGGATGGCTGCAGGCGAGGGCAAAAGGAGGGTGAAGGAAAGATTGATGAGGACGATGGGTGGCTTCGAGATGGGTTCGGGAGAGGGAGAACAGAGGAGGGGAGAGAGAGCAGATGATGGAGAAGAGGGGCGAACAGGAGGGGGGTTAGCACAGTGGCGGCTAGGGTAGGGGTTAGGTTAGGGGTTTTAGGGTTAGTATAATAGTTTATGTAGGGTTATAGGGATATAGGCTTAATGGGTAATTGGGTTAGAATCTAGTAGGAGAAAATATTAGGATAGTAGAGTTTGTAAAATATACATATAAATATACATTAGATCAAATAATAAAATACATATAAACGGAGTATGTTTGGGTTTTACGAAAATAATAATAATGACAACAATGTTTATAATAATTGTATTAGTAATAAAAATAATTATAATAATAATTGTAACAACATCAACAATAGTAATATTAATAATAACAATAAAAATAATAAAAATAACGATAACAACAATAATAATAATAACAATAATAAAAAAAGTAACGATAATAAAATTATATAACAAATAGGAATTGGTTTTAACAAATTTATTAAATAATCCACTACATAGTAATAGTACATTTTAATTGAGCTCAAATATAAATAGCCGATCAATTAGGAATAGAAAATAAAATATACCATTATTCGAAATAAATATAATTTTCAATTAGAAAAATTTTTAATAGAAAATCCCAAAACTAATTTAACACAAAATAAATTTATCAATAATTGAAATACAGAAAATATTCAGAAAATATGTATTTACGGGAATGGGGGTTACAATCCTACCCACCTTACAACAAAATTTCATCCTCGAAATTTGCTCAGACGGTACATAGGACAAAGCAAAAGCAACTGATGAAAAAAAAAAACAAAACTGGGAATTAAAGAGAAAGAAGCAAAATGGTTGCAATACCAGAGCAAGAACGGACATGGATATGAATGAAGTGATATAGAACGATGTCAAATAATGATTCAATGAAAAATGACAATTTCCAATGAATAAATAAGGAAGTAGGCAATGCAAGGAAGGAGAAACAATAAGAGAATTCAGAGACCTGTGAGTTATGGGCCCACCACGCTTCGTTGTGCAGAAATCCAAGCTGCAGACATGTCGTTGTAGATCGAGCGATGCCAATCAATGAACCGAACAGTAATCAAAGAAAAAGATAGCACCAGAATCAAAAGAGTAGGGACAAAAGAATAAAATTACACCCAACAAGGAATCAATGAATGGAAGGGCAAAAGACAATAAGAAATGAACGAACTGAATGTGAAAGGATCAAAGAGAAATCAAACAAGACTAGTTTCCAGATTGTTGGTTATCAATTGTTCATGTGATTCCTGTATTGCACATACTGTTGAGTCAAACCGATTAAAACCCAAATCTGATTAATATATCAATCAAAGCTAAATTTCCTTTCGTTAGTCACGTTTGACTGATATATTATCCAAATCAGGGCTCCGATACCACTAAAAACCTTGTCACACCCTACTTCCCCAAAATACGGAATACGAGTATATAACATTGGCCCAGCGAATGACTAACGTCACCCATAAGCTGTTTATCCGATCAACTCAACAATATAATCAATACAGAACAATTGCGCAGGCAATAATAATAATCTCATGACAATAATACTTGGATTGAAGCAAAATGAAATATCCAAATACAATAATCCAACGTATGGAAACAATAATAGCAATATTCAGGTCAAAAGCCTACAATCTATAAAATAAATTACAAAGAAAGCTATCAGGTGGCTCACAATCAATCCCCCCCAAAATTAAAGGCCCATATCAAACCACACAAAACACATTTTTCCTCCAAAATTTCAAACCCCAAAACCAAATTTTTTCCCCCTAAAAAACTCATTACTTTATTACTATCTTTCTCTTCTCTCTTTACTTTTTCATATTTCTCTCTCTCTCTCTCTCTCTCTCTCTCTCTCTCTATATATATATATATATATATATATATATATATCTTTCCCATTCTTTCTTTATTTACTTAGAAATTTTGATTTTAAGATTTCGATTTTGTAAAAATTCAAAATTTTTAATAGCAAGTATCTCTTCAACAATTAAATTTCATTATTTTCCATACTTAAAGTTCTAAGAAGTTAGATTTTATACCCCCATTTTTAATTATTTTTCAACATATACTAATGGAAACATAGACTTTTATTTATAACTAATTATTGTCATACTATTCAAACTTGAGCTACATAATTATTGTTTTACTGTTTACATGGCTTTTCGTGTTTTGTATTGTTCCGAAGACGTGCCGTAGGCACGTGCCCACTGGCAAATCTAGTACAATAACAAATCCCAAACACAATAGTATACAATAAGTTCATTAAAATAATGAGCAACTTGAAAGCTTTAAAATCTTCATCATTACCTGTGAACACTTCATCTAAAAAGAGAAGAAAAATTGTCTTTAGAGCAAGTCATGGACAGCAAGTAGAGAAAGCAAAGAACAATGAAAATACGGTATAACAATGAATTCAATGGATCAATAAGAATCAATAACATGGGGCGATAATCAATAATAATATCATGATAATCGATGGAATGGCTATAAACAATGATTCAATATTCGGTAACAATAATCAATGATCAATATTAGTAACACTTCGCCAATATTCGATATCAATAGGAACGATAATGAACAATATGCAGTGTCGATGTCGTGTCAATTCTTAAGTCTATTAATCATTTTAATCCTAACTAATGCATGTACTATTGCATTCCATACTACAAGTTTGATGCATACAATCAATTTCGTTTAGACCTATGTGGAAGATTCTATAGATCATGTACACGACACGATAATGGTATTTGCTGCATTGGTGCACACTCGTTGGCTCAATAACAATAAACAATACATGATCAAATGGGATACTGTGTCAGCAATCCAACAATAAACCGATAACAATAACAATAACCAACACACAATATTTTGGAAAACAAGGCCCACACTTCAGTGTACAGTCACTATATCATCAACTACTTCAGTCAATCCCTTAAACCCCGGCTTATTAATTATTTTATTAATACAACAATACAATATACAATTATGAGACATAAGATGAACGATAATAACAATATGGAAACAATAGGATGATAACTTGAATTGGACAACTAGAACAATAACAATAGGGTATTAGGATCATGCAATGCAACACACATACTCTAATTCATACAAGACTACGATATAGGATTAGTTAAACTATTAAAAACTGAAAAGTGAAATTGAGGACAGCAAGAGTAGTCTGTACAAAAATACAGTTTTCCGCTGTTTCAGAAATCAAAAACTGAATCCGTCAGAAGCTCTAGAAACTAGACTATTACACGGTTCCTAATGCATATTTAAAATTCAAAATCTGACAACAGTAACTAGGTCAAACACACCATTATTTACAGACTTCATGTTCAGGCAGAAAATCGACATCATAATATTTTAATTTTAGAATCAGTAAAAACTCGATAATAAATTCATTAAAAATATTATCTAGACTCCTAAAAAAGTTAAGCAACAATCTGGAAATTTTCAGAGTAAAATTTTATCATTTGATCAACCTTTTTACTGTTTAAACATGAAAGATACACGAATATGAAAATCTGAAAGTAAAAACATAGCTGTAGTAAAACGGGCATAACTTTTGCTACACAGATCGGAATATAGAAATTAAAGATGCTCTAGAAACTATAAAGATAAGACTACAATTCTTATTCAGAAAGTAATTTATTTGAAGATCATTTACTGGTTCAAAAATTGCAGTAAACTTACAGGACAGAAAGCAAGATACAGGTTTTAGGGTATTTTCATGAAATAATTTAATTGGACATGATGGGTATCAATTCTACAGTCAATAAATTATGTAATCAACATGAAAAGTGTAATAGCATGATCAATACAATTAAAACCACACACATACATAATTCTAACACATCCAAACAACAATCAACCAATCAAACATAAAACCTAGCAATTATTTCTACAATCAATTCATTGTATCGTGACTATATATGTAACCCTATTATCAATTCTACATGAATGCATGAAAGATTTAATCTTTGTAAACCCTCAATAGACCCAACGAAAGAGATGAACAATGTGTAGTACGATAACAAAGGGATCTACTTGCAAGAGTTTCAACAAAACTTGAGTTTCATACAATTAACAATTCAAGAGGACAGTAACTTGCCTGTTAGACGGTTATTTCGAATATTTAAAATAACGGGATGAGAATCTCGAGCGACGAACCACGAACACGAGAACACATAATCGCTGTGCGAACTACGTGCAAACACAAAATAGTGAATCAAGTCCACAAAACAGTAACCACAACAACTAGGATCTCCCAAATAGTAAACTCCAATCCCGGATCCCCTACTCCACAACAGCAAACACCAACAAAAACTCAATTTTTCTCTTCTACTAAACACAGCAAACACGGGATCCCAACCCGAACACCAAATAGCGAAGTCCAATCCCTTCTACCGTCGAACACCAAACACAATTCCAAACATCCGAGAGAGGAAGATCGCAGTGGGGGATCAACGGCGGCCTGGGCACGGCGACTGGCGACTGCAGGTGCACTCGAGGGTGATCAGGGTGCTGACAGCAGGCGCTGGCGGTTGAGGACCGACGGCAGCGACGAGGGAAGGGCGGCGCTCGAGGATACTCTGTTTTGCACCGAAATAGTGGATGGAGCGGAGATGGTCAGAGGTTCGAGCTCTGGACGACGACGACGAAGGCGAGGGCGGTCATCGGTGGTTGCGGGGACAACGGAGATGTATAGTTTAACTTTAGCCAAGAGCACTAGAGGGGATCGGGGTAGTGAAAGGCGGTGAGGGATCGACGGTGGATAGGTTCAGCGGAGGCAAGGCGATGGGTTCGGTGGATGGAGAAGACAACGGGATGAAGGCGAGGGCTAGGGATTGCAGGTGACACAGGGATGGGGGTGATGATGAGGCGATCGGTGGCGGAGACAGTGTGAAGGAGTGTGCTGTCGAGGATGGCGAGGTGCAGGGGCTTGGGGTCGTGTCACGCTCCGCTTTCCAAAAAGAATACGGAATACGGATACGCAATAAAAAAACCTAGCGAATGATTTTCATCATCCATAAACCGTTCAAGAAATCTTTACAACATTTTCAAGAATCATCAGAGTCGGAAGCAAAAGAATCAACCACATGCACATAATGAGCCAAAATACCAACAAGAATACTTGAAACCAAATATATAAATTTTAAATATTCATGATCTGAATAAAACAAATATCTTAGGTCACATCACCCAAATACAAGACTAAATCAAAGTCTCAAAATACAATATTATTCAAGCAAGCTACAATAAATAATATAATAAAATGCAGCACTAATACTTCATGTCTCCGATACCATCTGGAACCTGTTCTCCAAATTTACAATTCAACGAATGCAGGAAAGAGGGAAAGCAAAAACACAAGTACCTGTCAATTGCAAGTTACGGGCTACTTATAATGTAGGATACAAATACATGGAAAAACTAACTAGCAACATGATATAAGTATAATGTCAACATAAACCACTAGCATGGCAAAGTGAACAAGTGTAAATGGCATGAATCAAGTGTCAAGTAATCAAGTATCATGTAAACATACATCAAGTGTCAAGTATTATGTAATCATGTATCAAGTATCATGTATCATGTATCAAGTCTCATGTATCATGTAGTCAAGTATCAAGCAAGCATGTATCATGTTCAAGTATCATATTCAAGTATCATATTCAAGTCTTGTAGTGATTACTATCTAGGTAGCACTTCATGCATCCCATACGGCATGGTTGCTACATCAAAATAGTTTTGCTTTAGATTTCATAGTGGACCATAGAGGGCAGTATACTCGGGGACAAGTCAAGTAATCGAGCTCCAAGCTCCAAGTATCACGTATCACGTATCATGTAATCACGTGTCAAGTTGTGCAAGTGGCAAGTATCGTGTCTTGCGTGCAAGTATCAACTAATCACGTGTCAAGTATCATGTCTCAAGTAATTACGTAGGATCAGTGGATCCCCTTCCGAGTACACATTTCTGAATTATCCACTATTAGATCTGTCCCTTAAACCCAGGCTTGGTTATTTATTATTAATGTCGAACAAGCATGTATATGTGCAAAATATATCAAGACTAACATGACATGATCATGTGACAAGTGCAAGTTGCAAGGTAAACATGTATGAGTGCAAGATGGTTCATAGAAGTATAAAATAGACAAATCTCATGTTCAGGACAGCAAGACCATACTGTAGTAAAATAGTGATTTCCAGTATTACAAACAAGAAAATATGGATCCGTTGAAGGATCTGGAAAATAGACTTCCACACGAATCCAGCGAATATAAATAAGTCATATATTAATTCAAAAAAACATAGCTTAAAACTGAGTTGAATACAAAAAATAGGTTCAGCCAGAAATTAGGAAAACGAATTCAAGAACAGGAAAATAGCATGAAAACTCAATAAATAAATCCACGAAAAATCTGGGGTATTCCCCTATATGTCCATTAACTAAATATAAAGTTTCAGAATTTTCCAGTAAAAGTAGGTCAGTCATCAAAAATAAGAAAACATCAAGAAACCATAGTTTGGCAAATCTGGAATTTCCAACACTGCTGTACGAAAACTATGATATCTCGCAACCAGTGAAACGAAATCCAATTCCGCCAAAGGGATAAGAAAATAGATAAAATATACTAACTATCATATTTCACAAACATTTTTGATACAGTAAAAGGAATCATAGTGAAATAAGGTTCTTTACAAAACAGCGAGCAAAATAAAGCAAGTATTGATTTCATAAACGAGCATGAAACAACACATAAAACTCATCAATAAAATTAACCAAAATTCTCGGCAATCGCTAACTAGATAGAGAAACACTGGCCAAAGTTTTGGATCAAAATAATATATTTAGCATACTTCTTTAAAATGATCGACACCTCTGTAGTAAAACAGTCATAACTCAGTCATATAAAAACAAAATCAAGCAAGGTTAGAGGGGTTTGAAAATAGACAAAATTCTCTAAATCTCAGGTTTTAGACCGAATTAAGATACTGACTTCAAGACAGTCCAAAACAGCAAACAACACATAAAACTCATCAATAAAATTTACCAAAATTCTGGGTAACCCCTAATTAGTCAAAGAAATACTGACCAAAGTTTTGGATCAAAATAATATGTGTAGCATAGTTAATGTTGCCGCTAAATTTGGTGTGGGGGCAAACAGATAGTATTTGTGGATTCTTAGGAAAACTGAATAGTAAACCTGTATACCTGTTCCGTCGGAGTTTGACGCCGACTCCTACCGTACACCTGCAAAAAGTGCGAGACATCTGGGTTGTTCCCGGCGACGCACCCTCCGACGCTCAAGTCAGTAATCAGGAAAGATTATGAAAGAGCGTGAAAATTGGCAAAAGATTGATTACCTCTTAATGGAGATGGATGGGGGGTATTTATAGGCATCTTAGGGACTGGATTAGGAATGTAATCCCCGTGATCTGATAAGTAATATTATCCTTGTAAACAGATTAGGAATGTAATCCCTAATTCCCAGTGGAAGGATAGGCATGAATCAGGGCCGTTGATTAGGATTTAACCAAGAACCCTAATTCTATCCCTCTGGATAGGGCTTTCCGCTGGTTGAAACCCACACCCGATTGAGGTGGATCCATTCGTGGGTTATTGGATCTTTGACGAAAAGATCCGGTACCCATCTCAGACCCATTGGTAGGTGAAATTACCGTTTTACCTCCTGGGCTTCAGGATTCATGCCCGATTTGGATAGTTCCGATTAAACCCCATTTTTAGCCATATCACGAGCCGCCCACTCCCGAAGACTGAGCTTGATCAGCCTTTGGGGAGTAGTTTTACTGTTTTAATGGCTAGTGGAGTTGTATCGGAGCCCAAATGGAAGGTTTTGAATCTTGAAGGAGGTAGTGTGGTGATTTTTCAAGTGGATTAAACTCTGAGTCGCTCCTGAGCTATCATGGTCATGTGGTGTTCTCGTAGGAATATTCTTTTAACTTTGTGAAGTGTCAATTCGTCATTCGGGGGTCTTAGAAGATTGTTCTTGGCAATAATTGCTTGTTTAGGGACTAGAAAATGCTTCCCCACCTCTACAATTGCTTTCCAGGAGTTCTTCCTTAATTTCCCGAATTTTTAATTGTTTTTTCGCGATCTCTTGGTGGACGGATCGACCGTTTTCCTTCGTTGTATGGCCTACATGCTTGTTTCACACTTCCGACTCCTTCCGGCGCTCGCTGCCCAGGAGGCCGAGGTGTGTAGGTGGTTCAGCACCTCTTTCCAAAGAGGAGAGGGACCTCGGCTAGGTTGTGAGTGCTGAGAGGGAGTTCGGCGAAGTCCGAGGTCCAATCTTTCCACGTAATAGGGTCGGTGCCAAGAGCGCTCGGCAGCTGGTGCCGAACCCCAATTTTTTCCCGTAACGGGGTAGGTATCAAGAGCGCTCAGCAGCTGGTGCTGAACCCCAATTTTTCCCCGTAACAGGGTCGGTGTCAAGAGCGCTCGGCAGCTGGTGCCGAACCCCAAATTTTTCCCGTAACGGGGTCGGTGTCAAGAGCGCTCGGCAGCTGGTGCCGAACCCCAATTTTTCCCCGTAACGGGGTCGGTGTCAAGAGCTCTCGGCAGCTGGTGCCGAGGTCCAATTTTTCCCCGTAACAGGGTCGGTGTCAAGAACGCTCGGCAGCTGGTGCCGAGGTCCAAGACTTGGCATTTTTGGCGTAGAATGCACTGCGGAGTTGGTGGCTTCTGCGCAGCTGGCAGACGTGGCTGTCATTAAATGTGATGGCTTCTGAACTTCTGACAGCTCTGACGGATTAGATGCTCATTTAATGCTGTGACCTCTGAGCTTCTGTCAGATGGGACAGTAATTAATGCGGTGTATGACTTGGCGTGGTAAACAAGGCGACGATTGAGGTCGCTTTTGTCGTTTTCTGTGAATGGGCCGGTAGTACAGGCCTATTCACCTCGTTTGGCGCACCTCTCTCTATAAAACCTCACCCCCCTCTCATTTTTCACTTCTCTTCTCTTTTGCTCAGGCGATCTTTTGTGCTAAGCGAGTGTTTCCGGCAGCTAATCTTTTAAGGTAACTTATACTCAGTTTACTTCATAAACTATGTCTCTTGCTTCTGTCTCCGAGTCGACCTCTTGGTCCGAGCCCTCCCTTGAAGTTGTCGAAGCCCATACTCCGAGTCGGCCAGACAAGGGCAAGAAGGTGTTCGGCAAAGATTCGATCGTGGAGGATTCGAAGCGTATGGGGGAGTTCGGCAGACTGCCGGGACAGCTGACGGGTCTCCACAGAGTTTGGGAGCTTCCGGAGGAGCACGCCGAGCGCATAGTTCATGGGAGGGGGAGGTCCTTCGAGGAGAATGCAGGCGAGGGAGACGACGGAGGCAGACGAGACGGTGTCGGTCCTTCGCGAAGAGGACTTGGGAGTGATCCGGGACTGTTTCCAGATCCCGAAGGAGTACGAGCTTATGCTACCAGGGTCCCGGGGTTAGGGCCAACTCGCCGCTGCTAGTGACCATGTGTTGCTGGCCGGTTGATGCCTTTATCGCCGGGGCTCGGCTACCTCTCCATCCGTTTGCTATCCTCGTCCTGAGTTGGTTCGGGGTCAGTCCCATCCAACTCATGCCGAACGCATGGAGAGTCATAAACGGCTTCGTACTTCACTGCCAAGCTGCGGGGATCGAGCTGGAGCTGAACGTGCTTCGGACAATCTATCGGCTACACCAAGGGAACAAGTCGGAGTACCGATACTATTTGGCTCCGAGGCACGGTGGCAGGCTCGTCATATGCCCCGACTCCATCAAGCACTGGCGTGAAAAGTTCTTGATAGTGCGGAGTCCGGAGGCCTGGCCGATCCCCTCCGGTTGGGTGGAAGGGGTGCCGAAGAGGGCGAGAGCGCTGCCCAAGCTTCGTCCTGAAGAAGAAGAGGCCGTCCGGACACTTCTCGATCGGTCGAAGTACGATTGGAAGGAGCTGACCGAGGACATCTTGTTCAAGGGAGGGCTCTGCCGCGTAGATCCCAGTACGCGTCTTCTTTTATGCTTTGTTTTTCATATTTTATTTTGCACGAGTTGTATAGCGCTAACGAACTTTGTCTTTAATGCAGAGGCGATGGACTATGACGTGGTGCTAGCTTTGAGGGCAGGCCTCGCCAGTAAGGCGCCGAAGAAGCACAAGAGGGTGGCCACCAAGTTGCCGACCCCAAAGACTCCGAGGGTCACGGAGACGATCGAGGAGACGGAGACCCTTAGTAGCCCGGTTGTTACCGGTGGCGGCGCCTCGGCATCGAATGCGGTCGGCGAGTTCCCCATCGCCGTAGCCCTCGGGATGACGACGTCGCCGCTGTCAGTGGCAGCCGAGGAGCTCCTGACCGAGGAGCACAGGAGGATCCATATTCCGGACTGGCAAGTTCGGAAGCATGATGGATTCTCGGCAATTCCTTGGCGAGCATGCAGGCCGTCAAGCATCTGGAGACGCCGAAGGATCGCGCTGCCATGGAGGCCGGGCAAGAAGGTGACGACGTCATCAAGATCGCTCGCTCGGCCGTTTCGGTAAGTATTGGATTTTTGCCGTCGTTGAATTTCTTTAGCTATAATTTTTTCTAACTCTTTTAGTTCTTCTTTCCTTGTCGCAGATCATTGTCCATTTTGGGCACCTCACCGACAGGTTGGTGGCTCTGGAGAAGGAGCTGAAGCAGGAGTCCGACCAGGCTCGGAAGGAGAAGGCCCGGATGGAGAAGGCCCGGACTGTTCCCGGGGCCACGTCGAGGGCTTCGACCCCGAATCAGAGGGGGAAGAAGAAGGGGAGGACGAAGCCGAAACTGAAGTCAAAGTCACCGGCGAGGTCCCGAACACCGCAGTTACCCCGCTGGCGATGGTGCCCCCTTCGGAGACGCCGACCCCCACCCCCTCTCGTCGCCCCGGGAAAGAGGTCGCACCTTGACTCCGCTTGATTTTACTTCTGTTCTTCTTCTTTTTCTTTCTTTTTTGTAACGCCTAATCGCGGACTGGCCACCGCTTTTTTGTTATGAATGAAAAAGTTTTTGGGTTCGACTCTGTGTCTCTATCATTTCCCAACAATTCCTGAAGGTTTGTTTGAAAATTTTTGAAGTGTAGGACCTCGGCAGTGCGTTTTAAAATTTGTTGTTTGTTTCGACTTCTTTTCAGCTCGTGGTGGTAACTCAGTACGTCGAGCCCACTCGCTCGGATGACAACACTCGGGCCGAGGCTGGCTTAGGGGTGACGAGGCTGTGCTTGGCGAGGTGCCGAAAGCGGCTTTACGAAGTCGAGCTGGGATTGCGCCGAGCTGAAAGCGAGCGGAACCATCTTCAGCTCATCCTAGGTCGGCGAGACATCGAGATCCGGCGTCTGGAGAGCAGGATTGCCGAGATGACCCCCTTAGGGGAGGACGAAGGTTCGTCGACCGCCTTTAGCTACGGGCTTCGGATCAAGTCATTCGCCACACCTTATCCAAAATAACAGCGGAGAGGGACGATCTGCTTTCTGAGATCCGCCACCTGCAAACTGTAGAGACGGAGCTTCGGACGGAGGGAGAGGGACTGACGGCCGAGGTGGCCAAACTGACGACCGAACGGGACGAACTGACGGCCGAGGTTGACACCCTGAAGAGAGCCACGGTAGACAAGAGCATCGAAGTCACCCACCTTCACCGTCTTATCGCGAGTCGCTCCGGCGTCCCGAGCTCCGCGATACCTCCTCGCTTTGAGGTCAATGTCAAAGATGACTCGTTGCGAGACCGGATATCAGAGCTGGAGGCGGAGGTGGCTCGTCCCAAACCGCGTTCGGGGCTGATCAATGTGAGGAGCACTTCGTGTACTCGCACGGAGAGTGATCGGGGCATCACGTTTTACGAGATGGCGACCCGTCCGCCTCTCGGCCATCCTAGCTCGGGGGATGCGCAAAGCTCGGTGGCCATTTCGTCGAGCGGGGCATCCGTCGGTGCGGCTACTAGGAGCAGTGCCGAGGGCACGTCCCAATTCGCTGGTTTGGGGTCGAGCTCCGGAGGTAAACGTTGCTGACCTTGAGTGTCCTTGAAGAGGAGCATCCCTGCGCCACGGAGGCATTGATGATCATTTTTGAAGCCTTGTAATTTTTGAAGTGTAGTGAGTCGGCATTGTAATTTTTGCTCTTCAAAGCCTTGTAATCTTGTTGTATGGTAGAGTCGCTTTGTACTACGTCCCAATTATTAATAATATTTCTCTCTCAGGCTTGCATGTTCTTTGTAGCTTTGTGTAGTTATTTTGTTTGGGACTGTGTTCGTCGTGCCGAGGTCCCTGAGCTGGTCTTGTGCTCGTGTGGGGGTCGACGACATGAGGGTTCGGCCAGTGGCACCGAGCGAGCTTCGCGAGTCGTGTCGAGTTTGTTTGATAGTAAGCTCGCGGAGTGGGATCAAGCCAAGTGTTCGCGATTGAACCATCGTTAGAGTAGTTCAACGGTTGTGGGAGCAATTCCGAATGGCGAACTACCTCTACTTCGCTTAGGAGCGAACTTGCGAAGTAGAATCGAGCCAAGTGTTGGACTCCAAACCATCGTTAGATTAGTTCAACGGTTGTGGGAGTAATTCCGAATTGCGAACTACCTCTACTTCGTTTAGGAGTGAACTTGCGAAGTAGAATCGAGCCAAGTGTTGGACTCCGAACCATCGTTAGATTAGTTCAACGGTTGTGGGAGCAATTCCGAAGGGCGAACTACCTCTAGTTCACTTAGGAGCGAACTTGCAAAGTAGAATCGAGCCAAGTGTTGGACTCCGAACCATCGTTAGATTAGTTCAACGGTTGCGGGAGCAATTCCGAAGGGCGAACTACCTCTAGTTCACTTAGGAGCGAACTTGCGAAGTAGAATCGAGCCAAGTGTTGGACTCCGAACCATCGTTAGATTAGTTCAACGGTTGTGGGAGCAATTCCAAATGGCGAACTACCTCTAGTTCACTTAGGAGCGAACTTGCGAAGTAGAATCGAGCCAAGTGTTGGACTCCGAACCATCGTTAGATTAGTTCAACGGTTGTCGGAGCAATTCCGAATGGCGAACTACCTCTAGTTCACTTAGGAGCGAACTTGTGAAGTAGAATCAAGCCAAGTGTTGGACTCCGAACCATCGTTAGATTAGTTCAACGGTTGTGGAAGCAATTCCGAATGGCGAACTACCTCTAGTTCACTTAGGAGCGAACTTGCGAAGTAGAATCGAGCCAAGTGTTGGACTCCGAACCATTGTTAGAGTGAAGAGTGAAAGCAGAGAGATGCAAACAATAGTAAAGTATGAAAAAGCTTTCTTTATTAATGATTAATAGTTGGCTGCTTCTAAAGTTGCTAGCCGTTATTACATGGGAAAAATAAAAGAAAATCGTTACAAGTAATAGGAGAGGAACAGTTTGACATCTCGAAATACTTAGAGAGGCGTTGGTGCTCTCTCTTGGTATTTTAAGTGATGGTCGGCATTCCATGTCCTAGGGATCTCCCTGCCTTCGAGGTCTTCTAGTCTGTATGTACCGGGCCGAACTTCTTTGACGATCTTGTAAGGTCCCTCCCAATTTGGAGCGAGTTTACTCTTTTGACCAGGAAAGGAGATGGCCAACTTTCTGAGGACCAGGTCCCCTTCTTTGAGGTTCGTGGGGCGGACTCTCTTGTTGTATGCCAACTCGATCCTTCTTCGGTAGCTTTGTTAACGAATGGTAGCTCTTTCTCTGATCTCATCTATCAGGTCTAGATTTGCTCTGAGCTCTCTGGCATTTTGCTCTTCTTCATAAGCTATTAGACGAGGAGAGGGTATTCCGACTTCTAGGGGGATGATGGCCTCGGACCCATAGGTGAGATTGAATGGGCTCTCTCCTGTGGGGGTCCGTTTTGTGGTGCGGTAGTTCCACAGCATGTTGGGAAGCTGATTGACCCATAAGCCTTTGGAACATTTATCCAACCTCTTCTTAATGCCGGAGAGGATCTGTCGGTTAGCATTTTCGGCTTGGCCATTCGACTGGGGATGTGAGACGGAGGAGAACCTGTGTTGGATGACAAGGTCTTCGCATAGAGCTCGGAAGGCAGCCCCGGTAAACTGGGTTCCGTTGTCTAGTATCAGGACCCGAGGGACGCCGAATCGGCAGATCATGCTCTTCCAAAAGAACTGAACAACCTTGTTCTCGGTGATCGTGGTCAAGGGCTCGGCCTCTATCCATTTTGAAAAGTAGTCGATCGCCACGACTAAGAATTTGAACTGTTCGGGAGCTGGTGGAAATGGCCCTAGTAAATCCATCCCCCACATTGCAAAGGGGACTGGACTTGATAGGAAAGTTAGTGGAGCTTGTGGGAGGCGTTAGATGTCGGAGTACTTCTGATAGGAGCTGAATTGCCGAATGTGTCGTTCGGTGTCTCGTAAGAGAGTGGGCCAGAAATATCCGTAATTCAACACTTTGTGGGCCAAGGATCTGGATCCCGAATGTGCCCCGCCGATGCCCTCGTGAAGTTCTTGCAGGGCGTAGTCGGCCTGCTCGGGGGAGAGGCATCTCAGGTAAGGCCGGCCGTCTACCTGTGTGAAGGAGCATTTATATAGGATACCTCCGATTAGTGTGTAACGCTCAGCTCGGGTTCTCACTCTTCGAGCTTCCTTGGGATCCTCGAGGAGGAGTCCATCCCTTAAGAATTCGACGAGGGGTTTCATCCAGTTGTCTTCGAACAGGACAGGCAGCGACTCCATAGAGTCGGGAGTTTCGTCCTCTATACTCGGCTTCAGAAGGACCTCTATCAAGATGGTCTGCTCGAGACCTTGAAGGGAGGAAGAGGCTAGTTTGGAGAGGGCATCGGCTTGAGCATTTTCTTCCCAGGGTATGCATTGGATGAAGGCTTCTTCAAACAATGCCATGAGGGCTCCTGACCTTGGCTAAGTATTTAACCATCCTGTCATCACGTGCTTCATATTCACCGAGGACCTGATTCACGACTAGCTGAGAGTCGCTAAAGATCCTGAGGCGTCGCGCCCCTGCATTGCGAGCCATTTCAAGGCCGGCTATGAGTGCCTCGTACTCTGCTTCGTTGTTAGAGGCCTTGAAATTGATACGGAGGGAGTATTGGAGGATGAAATCATCTGGGCCTGCCAGAATGACCCCTGCCCCGCTTCCCTCATTGCAGGAGGATCCGTCCACATACACCGACCAGACGGGTGGTCCCTTCACTGTTTGGCTGGACTCGGGGATGGTACTTTCAACTATGAATTCCGCTAAGGCCTGAGCCTTGATCGCGGTCCGAGGCTGATAAGTTATATCGTGCTGGCTCAGCTCGATAGACCACTTCATAAGGCGACCCGATGTCTCTGGCTTGTGGAGGACCTGCTTCAGCGGTTGGTCGGTAAGAACGACCACCGAATGGGACTGAAAGTACGGGCGAAGCTTTCTCGCGGCCATCACCAGGGCATAAGCCATCTTTTCTATCTTCGGGTAGCGGAGTTCGGCATCCCGAAGTACTTTGCTCACATAGTAAATGGGCTTTTGAGCCCGGTCTTCTTCCCTTACTAAAACGGCACTGAGAGTCTGTTCGGAGGCTGCCAGGTAGAGGTAGAGGGGTTCTCCAGGAATTGGTTTGCTGAGTAGAGGAGGATTGACGAGGTAAGCCTTGTGCTGGTCGAAGGACTCCTGTTGCTGTTGTCCCCATTCAAAACCTTTAGCCCCCCTGAGGGCCTTGAAGAAGGGGAGGCATTTCTCTCCGGACTTCGAGAGAAAATGCCCTATTGCGGCCAAGCGGCCTGTTAACCTCTGAACTTCTTTAACATTTTTGGGAGGGGCCATGTCTAATATGGCCTTGATTTTCTCAGGGTTTGCTTCAATTCCTCGTTGGCTAACCATGAAGCCGAGGAACTTTCCTGACGAGACACCGAACGCACACTTGTTCGGATTGAGTCTCATGTTGTGCTTTCTCAGAACGTCAAACGCTTCTTGGAGGTCGGTCACATGATCGGCACCTCGGATGCTTTTTACAAGCATGTCGTCAACATACACCTCCATGTTTCGGCCGATTTGTGCTTGGAAAACCTTGTTGACGAGGGGTTGGTATGTGGCTCTTGCATTCTTCATACCGAAGGGCATAACCCTGAAGCAATAGAGGCCCTGATCGGTCACAAATGATGTCTTCGGGATATCCGGGGGGAACATCCGGATCTGGTTGTAGCCAGAGAAGGCGTCCATGAAGCTGAGGAGTTCATGTCCTGATGTGGCATCAATCAAAGTGTCAATACTCGGAAGAGGGAAGGGATCTTTGGGGCAAGCCTTGTTGAGATCGGTAAAATCGATACAAATCCTCCAAGTCCCGTTAGACTTCTTCACCATTACTACATTCGACAACCACTCGAGATAGTTTACCTCTTGTATGAACCGGGAGAGCTTGTCCACCTCCTCTTTTATAGCTAGCTGTCACTCGGGAGCAAACTTGCGCCTCTTCTGTCGAACCGGTTTGGACCCCGAAACAACGCTGAGGTGGTGGACTAAGAGCTCTTTGGAAATTCCGAACATGTCTGCAGCTGACCAAGCAAAGAGGTCTCGGTTCCTTCGGATGCACTGTACAATGTCCGAGCATAGGGCGGACGGGAGGGTCTTGCTAACAAAGAATTTGCGAGTTGGATCCCGTTCAGAGAAGAGCGCTTCCTCCAATTCATCCACCGGCTCGGACGTCGGTCGGGCAGCATCTTGAAGGATTTCCAGAGTTTCTAAGGAGAGGACGGGACCGAGGGTAGAGGTCATGTAGCACTTGCGGGTCGTTTCCTGTTTGCCTTTTACTTCCCCTACTCCGGCCCGAGTGGGAAACTTCATTTTGAGGTGATAGGCGGAAGGGACGGCTTTAAGGGCAGCTAGGCCGGGCCGACCTAGAATGACATTGTAGGCTGCGGGGACATCTACGACCATGAAGTCCATCGACTCCGTTCGGGTAGCAGGAGTTTTGCCAGCGGTTATGTCGAGGGTGATCACCCCTTCAATAGTCACTGGCACTCCGGTGAACCCATGGAGCGTGTAGCCGGCGGACATGAGTCTGTCTCGGGAGAGCTTTAGGCCTTTAAAAGCGGCGAGGAAGAGGATGTTAACGGAGCTGCCGTTGTCCACTAGGATCCTCTCCACTTTGAAGTTCGCCATGTGGAGGCTGATGACGAGTGTGTCACAATGAGGGGTGCGGACACCTTCGAGATCTTCGTCTGAGAACGTGACAGGCACTCCGAGGCCTTTGGGAGGAGGGGTGGCGTGAACCGAATTGACTTCTCTTATAAATGCCTTTCGAGAGGAGTTTGAGGAGCCCCCCATTGGGCCCCCATGAATGAGGTGTAGGACACGCTCCTCCTCGAAGTAGGGCGTTTCATCGCATTCCGGGCGCTAATTAGCCCCCCGAGGCGGGAGAGGAAGTTCGGCTCGGTCCTTTCTTACGAACCTGGTCAGATGCCCCCTCTGGATGACGGGCTTTTATCTCATTCTTCAGGGCCCGACAATCATTGGTGTCGTGGCCGTGGTCCCGATGATAATGGCACCACTTCTCTTTATCCCTTTTCTTGGCAGGGGTGTTCATCCTCGGAGCAGGAGGTATGATCCCTTCCTTCTCAACTTCCATCAGAATGGTAGAGACATTAGTGGTGAGGGGAGTAAACTTCTCGAATCTGAGGGGGAGGTCGGCGCTGGCCGGCATTATCCTTCTGGAGCTTCTTGGCTCCTTCCTCTTCTGTTCCCTTTCTCTTAAACCCAGAGGAAGACCCCTCCAAGTTGGGGCGGTGCTCGGCTTCTTCGGCCCGAATGTACTTTTCACTTCGGAGAAGGAGGTCAGAGAAGTTCTGTGGGGGCTTCTTGGCGAGGGAGGAGCGAAGGTTGGAATTGAGGACATTGGATTGAAATGCTGCTGCAGCGACCGACTGGTCGAGGGATGCTATGGACCTGGCTTCAGCTGTGAACCTCTTCACATAGTCTCTCAACTTCTCACCCTTCTTCTGGTGGAGGTACAGTAGCGAGATGCTGGTCTTCTCAGTTCTACGGCTACTTACAAAATGGGTGACGAAGAGGGTCTCGAATTGCTCGAAGAAGAATATTGAGGATGGGGCGAGGCGAGAGTACCATTCTCGAGTCGGACCCTTGAGAGTTGCGGGGAAGGTTTTACAGAGCAGAGCATCGGAAGCTTGATGGATGAGCATTAGGGTCTTGAAGCTCTCGATGTGATCGACGGGGCCAGTCTCCCCGAAGTAGGTCTCAAATTGAGGAGGCTTGAAGCCGATTGGTACAGGTGCATCCATTATGGTTCGGGAAAAAGGAGGTCTGCTAGGAGGAAGGGTCCTTCCTCTAAGTTCTTCTTCTCGGTCTAACTGACCCAAGCGCCTCTCCATCTCATGGAGACGGCGGTACACAGCGTCGTCCCTTTGACGGTAATCAGCCGAGCCTCTAGACTCTTCTTCGTACGAGGGGGAGCGGGGGCTACGGCGACGGTAGCTCCTGGAGCGGCGAGGACTTTGCACATGCCGGGAGTTGCTGGGAGCTGGAGGAGGAGATGGGGACCGTCGGCGAGGACTTCGGACCGGAGGAGGAGAGGGGATCTTGGGTGCATGGGTGTTGGAACGGAGATTGAGAGCTTGTAGGACGGTCGCTTGGAACTGCTGGAACTCGGCACGGGTGATGGGTGCCTCATCGTTCCTAGGCTGTTGCCAACCTGCAGGAGAGTGTGGCCTTCTTCTGTAATGCTCAGGGGACTCTCTCTGCCCCCTTCGGGTAGGGGACCTTCTGTATTCTCGGCGGTGAGGAGACCGCCCATCCGGATGGTGTTGGCGGGAGGTTCCCTCTCGGGCCCGCTTTTCATCCAGATGGCGGCGAAGATCCTCATCCTTCTGCCGATTGAGGACGGTGTAGTGGTGATCGAAAGCTCGGGGATGGTGAGAGGCCATAGAGTCCGAAGAGGCGTTATGGATGGAGACGTGGTCCGGATGGAGAGGCTGTTTCTGCAGATTGGGACCTTTGGGAGGCTGTTGGTTCTGAGGAGCAGGCGGGCCCTGTTGGAGTGGGTCCTCCACCTGAGGAAGAAGTTGTCCCTGCTGTTGAGCGGGTTGAGGGGGAACTTCTTGTTGCTGATCGGGGTTGGGTCCTCGGTTGGACCCTCTGGATCTGACTTTTCTAGGAGGCATGGCTGGAGAAGATCTGTTCAACGGGAAGAGGGGAGGTTGCTTTCGTTAGTTTCCCACAGACGACGCCAATCTGTTGCCGCTAAATTTGGTGTGGGGGCAAACAGATAGTATTTATGGATTCTTAAGAAAACTGAATAGTAAACCTGTATACCTGTTCCGTCGGAGTTTGACGCTGACTCCTGCCGTACACCTGCAAAAAGTGCGAGACATCGGGGTTGTTCCCGGCGACGCACCCTCTGACGCTCAAGTCAGTAATCAGGGAAGATTATGAAAGAGCGTGAAAATTGGCAAAAGATTGATTACCTCTTAATGGAGATGGATGGGGGGTATTTATAGGCGTCTTAGGGACTGGATTATGAATGTAATCCCCGTGATCTGATAAGGAATATTCTCCTTGTAAACAGATTAGGAATGTAATCCCTAATTCCCAGTGGAAGGATAGGCATGAATCAGGGCCGTTGATTAGGATTTAACCAGGAACCCTAATTCTATCCCTCTGGATAGGGCTTTTCGCTGGTTGAAACCCGCACCCGATTGAGGTGGATCCGTTCGTGGGTTATTGGATCTTTGACGAAAAGATCCGGTACCCATCTCAGACCCATTGGTAGGTGAAATTATCGTTTTACCCCTGGGCTTCAGGATTCGTGCCCAATTTTGACGGTTCCGATTAAACCCCATTTTTAGCCATATCAGTTAATAAAATCATTTAGTCATCAAAATCATCGAAAAACAAAATCTGGAAAAGATCGACAACTCTGTAGTAAATCAATCATAACTCACTCATACGAAAACGAAATCGAGCAAGGTCAGAGGGGTTTGAAAATAGACGAAATTCTCTAAATCTCATGTTTTATACCAAAATTAAGATACTCACTTTAAAACAGTCCAAAACAGCAAACAAAACAGATCAGCGACAAAATACAGATTTTTCCCTTTAACAACAACTCAACATATATCATACAAAATTTGTTCAAAACACAACCAAACATGAAATCGAGTCTACCAAGTGTCCAAACATCATAATTTAGGGTACTTAGCATGTCCACATAAAAAATATCACATAGGGTCTCAACAAAAATACGAATTCTCACAAAAAGTCCCACATACATGATCAAAATCAAGAACGTGTAAAACCTAAGTTAATTCATGTCCATATTGTGTCGTGAGTCATCTATGGTCAAATTTTCACAATAGAGACAAAACCCATCAAGGATAACACAAAAAAGAGTCGTCTCTAGACCCAACTACACTATAGGTGGTATTTTTGACTTGTATCAAACAAATGAATTGGAGTACAAGTTATTTGCCTTAACCGAAGATGAAGAACAACGAAAACCAAGAGTAACGAGCAAAAACCACAAACGAAAATTCACGAATCAATGAATCCAAGCAACTCTAGCAAAAATCTCCACACGAACAAAACTCCCCAAAGCGAGAGAAAAATAGTGGCTTGCGGCCACAAGAGAACACCACGAGAGAGAACTAGGGTTTGTGTGATGTGAGGTGATCGGGATATGCAAGAGGGATGATCGAGAGTAGGGGCTCGGGTGTAGGAAATGCTGCCGGGATGGATGCAGGCCGATAGGGAGGAAGATGGGCTGTCAGGATGGGGGACACAGGCCGGGGAAGTGGTCGGCTTGGGGCTGGCTAGGGGTCGGGTTGGCTGTGCACAAGAGGAGGGAGAGGAGGCCGGGTGTGCTAGAGTTAGGGTTAGGGTTTAGTGGAGAGAGAGGGATTTATATATATAGGGTTTAGTTGTGGGTTAATGGGTATTGGGTTGTGGGTTTTATAACATGGTTCAATTAAATAGGAATACCAATAGGATTGGAATTTAAATTTGGCTTTGGTAATCAACTAGGGATCAACAAATAGGATTGGGAAAAAGATAACACCCAACCCCCACCACAAGCACCCAAGAAAATAAAATAAAGATAACGAAACCAAAAAAGAAGAAAGAACAAAATAATGAAGAACAAAACAAAAGAGACAACCAATCAAACACAAAGAGCTCAAAATGAAATAAAATGAATATATATATTGAAAACAAATCCAATATATGGTCCAGAAAAATACAAGAGAGAAAATACACCAAAATGAAAAAATACACTCCAACAATACACAAAAATAAAAAACAGGGGTTACAATCCTACCCACCTAACAAGAAGAATTTTGTCCTAGAAATTCAAAAAGAAGATACATAGGGTAACCCCAAAACAACCAAAAGAACAAAAAAAAAAAAAAAAAAAAAAAAAAACAAAACAAAACTACCCAAACAAATGAGGAAACTTCTGCTGAATCTCCTCCTTCAGCTCCCAAGTCGACTCACCAGGCAAGTGAGGATCCCAAGCAACACGAACCAACTTGATGACCTTGTTCTTAAGCACTTTCTCCTGCCGATCCACAATAGCAACTGGCGGAATCTCACAAGTCAAATCCAGCCGAATATAGGTTGCGTGCGCTCGTTAAAACACGCGTCTCACACTCATTGGATCTCGTTAAGGGTTATGTTGGGCAGCCAACCTAACACACACAAAACCAATGGGCTAAGCCATGGTTTTGGTCTACAAAACCACCTATAGCCTAAACCAATCCCCCCTGTCAAATCCGGCCCCCACTTCCCATCACCCTCATTTCCCACTTCTTTTCCCCCCTTTTGATCTGGAATTTTTTGAAGAGAATACCACAAGAGATGGAGGAGAGAAAAGAAGAAGGAAGTAAAGGAGAAGGAAGAAAAGGAGATTTCCAAGAGAAGAGCCGTCAAGAAATTCCTTCTACTACTACAACCTAAGGTGGGAAGTTTCTCTAAACTTAAAATTCTTGTCTTTTAATTAAATTTGGTTGCATGCATGTGTGCTAGAATGCATAGGATTGCTTTTCTAAAGGTTAGAAGTAGAAGTCAGATTGGAACTAGGAAAAGCTGGTTCGGAGTACCATTTTGTAGATTTTTCCGAGAGCACAATATGTTGAATTAGACCACAATATTAAAAGAGTTTGTCCATTTATGTGTTAGAATTATCCATAATTTATTTCAGATTTTTCTATGATCATTTGATATGCAAATAAAATTGAGAGATGGATATGTGTCGTAAGGCAGACTCAGGAAAACAAAAACAGGATGTTTGACATTGTAGGAATTTTTGTGATTTATTAAAGTATGATTTTTATCTGAAATTTTTGCTCAAGATTCATGAATGAATTTTGATTATCTAAAAAAATCAGTGAATTATTTGGATGATGGTAAAGGCATGAGAAAAATCTATCTATGACCAGCATCTGATTGTTGAATTAGAAAGCATGATGATTTCTGTGCTAACTTACAGTAGCTATTACTCACTGTATAAGTGGAATTTTGACATGAGGTCTTTTTCATGATGTTAGGTGTGATGTCTAGTGTCACCATCATTATTTTTGTGTCAATTGGACAAGTGTGTAATTTACTGTGATTTTGTGATTGAGCACTGTGCTGTTTTCAGCCAGTTTTGACACTCTGTAAATATTGGAAATTGAGACCTTTTAGAGGCATATTTTGAGGATCATGACTCAGGGGAGAGTTGTAGGGGACACCTAGACCTTTCCAAAAAAACTAATTTGAGGCAATTCCAGTGAACGGTTGAATTATTATGATTTTTGTAAGACTGGACAGAGGACTAGAGTAGAGCTGTGTGCTCTGAATTGGAGAGACCAATTGTGGAATTGGTGTATTGATGATAGTTGAGTGTGTTAGGGTGACTTAATGGGATAAGTTGTACTCATGACCAACTAGAGAGTTGTTGAGGACACCCACACCCTTCTACAGAATTTGAGTTAGTGTCGTTCTGATGAACGAGTAGGATTTTGTGTTACTGGTAAGGTGCAGCCCGTGCACAGGAAGCACGCAGGTTGGAGCTCGAGAAGCTATTTCGGGGACTTAGGAGGTTAAATCTAAGCTCGTGATCAACTAGGTAGTTGTAGCCTTGGATCGAACCTTTCCAGGTTGGGGCCATACACTCCAATCAGAGTTGTATCGATAGAGTTATGACCATCTGAGATTCGGGCAGAAACCCTATAGGTCGCTTAGTCTGGGTTAGGACTAAGGATTGTGAAAGCATTTTTCCCTTGTATGTGAGCCGAGTCGGTGACTCGTGTCTAGGGATGGTTGATCTCTGTTATTGAGGTTGTTGATTCCCCGAGTGGGATGGGTGACTCGAGTTAGTCACTAGGGTAAAGGATACCCTGCACCTATCAAGCCTATATTATTAGACTTCTGCCAAGCGTACGACGTCCGAGCATGCTAGTGAGTGGAGCTCACGTGGCAATTATATATTTACTACCGGAGTAGTAGCAGGCGTAGGCCATTATGCTGGACGAGTCCAAGTCGGGGAAGTGGCGAACCGGACCGGTATCGCCTGGGGCCAGAGGTGGATAGGCAAGTGTGGAAGCAGTTAATTCTTACCCGAAATAATTAGAGTAAGGTAGGGGTTAGAATGGTTTAATAAGGGGTTGGGAAATTGCATTAGTCCTAGTAAACCATAGTCGGTGTTGTATCTTCCAGTCGTAGGGATACGTTCTCGACCGCTCATGGATTGAGTCCCCGGCTCGTATCTCGATCTGTTGATTCCCAAAGTTCTGCCGAAGTAAGGTGCGGGAGGCCCGGAGGATTTGACCTCCCATGGTGCTCACGTCCCTAAAGCGCGGGTTTTGTGTTTTGTGAATTTTTTTGGTATATATCAGTTCATTACTCGATGAGGGGTGAACACGCATGCGTCAGTCCATCGGTGGACATGTGGAACCAAGGGTCGTAAGGACCAGGTTCAATGCGATTTCTAAGGAGGTCCGTACGCGGGTACCAACTGGCGGTGACCACTTGGGCACTGCAGGGCGGAATTAGACCGACCGCTGCAATCTCCTTGGGCGACAGGACAGTCTATTGGGAATTGGAGTGTGTACAAGAGTAGGGTGCATGGCGAGGGTTCGAATCCCTAAAGTGTGGAGAAAGACAGCTAGATTTGGGGGCGTATGTAGTATGGGATGCATTCGTGCTCCAAAGTCTTGCTTGCATTAGAAGTTAGGCATGTGAGTTTGCTGCATCTAGTCATAGGGTCATGTCATAACACTGCACTAGAACTCGAATCCACTAAACCCTTGTTTTGGCACAACACTTTTCCTTTTTTGCATAAATTATTGGTTGTGATTGAATTTTAGAGGATCGCTGTTATCACCAGCTTTGCGTCAGTCGAAGTACTGACGTTTCCCACCTTTTTAGGTATCGGTTATACCTTCCGAATAGGTGCAGAGATATCAAAGTCGCGCAGCAGAAGCCTGAAGCTGAGGAGCAAGTCCCGGGAGAGCCGATGGGCCGCTCAGCGAAGTTCCGCAAGTAATCAGTCGATTACCATTCCAGGAAGGCAGTTGATAGCTTTACAAGAGGAGTCTGTAAATACTTGTAATAAGTTGAAATGAATTGATGTAATTTGTACTCCTTGTCCAAGAACAAGTTATCGGTTGTAATCAATGATGTAATGACTTATTAGAAATAAAAAGTTTTTTAAATTTCTGTGTTATTACTGTGTGGAGTTGCATTTGAAGGTAAAGATTCTAGAAGGTGTCACGGATGTCCGGTAACGGGGATGCAGGACGCTACACCTATCCTCTTCGTTCGCCACAAGAACGGCTGCAAAGCGGCTAAGTCTCGTAAATTCTGCTGTGTACTCGTCCACAGACCTGGAGCCCTGTTTCAAGAAAGTATCATGTTACAACATTGCGTGAACAATATATAACAAAATTTCATTACTAGAAATAACGATCAACCTGTTTCACGGCTAAGAATTGTTGCTCCATCTCAACTCTGGTGCTGCTAGGAAAGAACTTCTCCAAGAAGCTCCTAGTGAAAGTGGCCCAAGTGATCGGTCTTTCGAGCCTTTCGAACTTGGACCTCCACCAGATATGAGCCAAGTCCACCAACTGGATGGTAACCACATCCACACGATCTGCATCTGCAACTCTAGCTGCCAAAAGCAGTTGCTCTGTCCGAATCAACCACTATTCAGCCTCCAAAGGCATCTTAGTGCCTGAAAATCTGTCGAGATGCAGCCTCATAAAGTCTGTGACCGTTCCCGGAAGGGGAGGAAGAACATCCTGCCTAGGCACAATAGGCGGAGTAACTCGAGCGGCTTCCAAAGTAGCCATAACCAAATCACTATGGTTCTGCTGCTGATTAATCAAGCGCTCAAGCACCGCAGTGACCGCCTCAATTGGGTCATCCTGCGACTAAGAAGTAGAACCCCTGCGAGCCATAGTCTGCAAAAAACCAAAAATAGTTAGCATTCAGATCGCTGTTGATAATATTTGATTCATTTATGCATGCATAGTTGGTGAAATGTTGCGCAGATTCCAGATCGAGTCAAACTTGTCTAATATATTAGGCAACTAATACATTAGCCAAACCTGGTGCTCTGATACCACTAAAAAACCTGTCATGCCCTGCTTCCCAAAAAGAATACGGAATACGGATACGCAACAAAAGCCCAGCGAATAATTTTCGTCATCCATAAGGTGTTCAAGAAATCTTTACAACATTCTTAAGAATCATCAGTGTCTGAAGCAAAAGAATCAACCACATGCACATAATGAGCCAAAATACCAACAAGAATACTTGAAACCAAATATATAAATCTCAAATAGTCATGATCTGAATTAAAAAAATTATCTTGGGTCACATCGCCCAAATACAAGAATAAATCCAAGTCTCAAAATACAATATTGTTCAAGCAAGCTCCAAGAATTAATATAATAAAATGCTGCACTAATACTTCATGTCTTCGATACCATCTGGAACCTGTTCTCTAAAATCTGCAATTCAACGAATGCACGAAAGAGGGAAAGAGAAAACACAAGTACCCGTCAATTGCAAGTTACGAGCCACTTATAATGTAGGATACAAGTACATGGGAAAACAAACTAGCAACATGATATAAGTATGATGTCAACATAAACCACTAGCATGGCAAAGTGAACAAGTGTAAATGGCATGAATCAAGTGTCAAGTAATCAAGTATCATGTAAACATACATCAAGTGTCAAGTATCATGTAATCATGTATCAAGTATCATGTATCATGTATAAAGTCTCATGTATCATGTAGTTAAGTATCAAGCAAGCATGTATCATGTTCAAGTATCATATTCAAGTCTTGTAGTGATTACTATCTAGGTAGCACTTCATGCATCCCATACAGCATGGTTGCTACATCAAAATAGTTTTGCTTTAGATTTCATAGTGGACCATAGAGGACAGTATACTCGGAGACAAGTCAAGTAATCGAGCTCAAAGCTCGAAGTATCATGTATGATGTATCATGTAATCACGTGTCAAGTTGTGCAAGTGGCAAGTATCGTGTCTTGCGTGCAAGTATCAAGTAATCATGTGTCAAGTATCATGTCTCAAGTAATCACGTAGGATCAGTGGATCCCCTTCCGAGTACACATTTCTAAATTATCCACTATTAGATCTATCTCTTAAACCCCGGTTTGGTTATTTATTATTAATGTCAAACAAGCATGTATATGTCCAAAATATATCAAGAATAACATGGCATGATCATGTGACAAGTGCAAGTTGCAAGGTAAACATGTACGAGTGAAAGATGGTTCATAAAAGAATAAAATAAACAAATCTCAAGTTTAGGACAGCAAGACCATACTGTAGTAAAACAGTGATTTCCAGTGTTACAAACAAGAAAATCTGGATCCGTCGAAGGATCTAGAAAATAGACTTCCACACGAATCTAGCAAATATAAATAAGTCATGTATTAATTCACAAGAACATAGCTTAAAACTGAGTTGAATACAGAAAATAGGTTCAGTCAGAAATCAGGAAAACGAATTCAAGAACAGGAAAACAGCATGAAAACTCAATAAATAAATTCACGAAAAATCTGGGGTATTCCCCTATATGTCCAGTAACTAAATATAATGTTTTAGAATTTTCCAGTAAAAGTAGATCAGTCATCAAAAATAAGAAAATATCAAGAAACCATAGTTTGGCAAATCTGGAATTTCCAACACTGCTGTACGAAAACTATGATATCTCGCAACTAGTGAAACGAAATCCAATTCCGCCAAAGGGATAAGAAAATAGTTAAAATATACTAACTTTCATATTTCACAAATATTTTTCATACAGTAAAAGGAATCATAGTGAAAATAAGGTTCTTTAAAGAACAGCGAGCAAATACAGCAAGTATAGATTTCATAAACGAGCATGAAACAACACATAAAACTCATCAACAAAATTCACCAAAATTTTGGGTAATCCCTAAGTATACTGACCAAAGTTTTGGATCAAAATAATATTAGTTAGGGTTAAGGTTTGGTGGGGAGAGAGAGGGGTTTATATATATAGGGTTTAGTTGTGGGTTAATGGGTATTGGGTTGTGGGTTTTAAAACATGGTTCAATTAAATAGGAATACCAATAGGATTGGGTTAAATTTGGCTTTGGTAATCAAATAGGAATCAACAAATAGAATTGGAAAAAAAGATAACACCCAACCTCCACCACAAGCACCCAAGAAAATAAAATAAAGATAACGAGACCAAAAATGAAGAAAAAACAAAATAATGAAGAACGAAACAAAAGAGACAACCAATCAAACACAAAGAGCTCAAAATGAAATAAAACGAATATATATATTGAAAACAAATCCAATAAACGGTCCAGAAAAATACAAGACAGGAAATATACCAAAAGGAAAAAATACACTCCGACAATACACAAAAATGAAAAACAGAGGTTACAGGTCGAGAGGTTGAAGACGAGGGGTTGACGATGAGGGTGGACGACGGGATGATGGATGGATGCAGGCGAGGGGGGAAGGAGGGTGAAGGCAGGATGGATGCGGACGATGGGTGGCTTCGAGATGGGTCCGGGATAGGGAGAACAGAGGAGGGGGGAGAGAGCGGAAGATGGAGATGGGGGGAGAACAAGTGTAATGCCCCGATTTTCGGTAATTGGGAAACCGTGACATAAGTCCGAATCTTTCCTTCAATTAGCCACAATACACAGAAAAATAGGGAAAATTTAAAACTTTTTATTCAACACAAATATATTATAAGTCCGAATGTTATAAAATTGTAATACATTACAACAGTGTTACAATAATACGTTTACAATCCCAAGTGTTACAACTTTCAATAATTTATATCAGAGTACAATGAACAAAGAACAACATATATTACAGCGGAAACTTAAAATGAAATCGACTCCTTGCTTCTCTTGCCTCGAGTCCTCCTGAATCCCGTATCTGCATTTCTGCAATTCCGTACCTATGAAGTGGGGACGTCAGTACATATACTGACGCTTTAAGGCTGATAACTAGTAGCGAATATCAACTATAGCAAACAGATTGATGAAAAGAGAAACGTGTATATATATTTGATGTGTCAGTGTATGCTATGACTTCGACTCTAATGTAAGATTAACCAACGCAATGATGCACTTATTCTAATGCAAGCAAGACTCTGGAACAGTATGCAGCCCATACTACATACGCCTCATGTCAAGCCGTTTCTCTATATATAAGGATTTGAACCCACACCATGAATTCTATTTTTGTACCCATCCTGTTCCTGACATAATACTACATGACTGGCAAAGCTACAGGTACGGTCTAGTTCCGTTACTGCAGTCAATAGGGGTGTCCATGTTTGTCACTATTGCCCGGTCGCACCGAACCTCACTTAAAAGCCAACACGAACTACAAGATACTCTTCAACTTTCTTTCGTGCCCTCAACTTATCATGAGAAGGCATAGAACCTGATGGAATCGTAGGGTCTATTTCCCTAGGAAAACTTTCGTTCTTATCATGGCACATTCAGTAATTAACAATCAAGATACGGATCCCGTGCTTCCAACTTGTCATGAAAAAGCACCACCCGTACCCCTTTGACAGGGGAATACGTCCCAATAACACCACCTAGTGTCAGCCTATAGGAGAGGTTGGATTATAAGGTATCACCCCTAACACCAACTCTCACCCTTCGGCAATGCATAAATATAAAATGGTTAAGTAACTATTACTACCCTAGCGATGTCACTAACCCTAACCAAACCAGCGAGACATGCCACTGTGCTTCCAACTAGACATGAAAAAGCACCGTAGGTGTCCCTTTTCTAACCAAACAAGTGAGACATGCCACTGTGCTTCCAACTAGACATTAAAAAGCACTGTATGTGTCCCTCTTCTAACCAAACAAGAGAGACATGCCACTGTGCTTCCAATCGACATCAAAATGCACCGTACGTGTCCTTCTTCTAGAGAGTACAACAATTTATCGACACAATTAACCAAGTCTTAACCTAGACTTCACAAGATCTTCTCGGATCCACTCATAGCCTACTTATTTAAGACAATACCTGCATACGAGCCTAATGAGCTTCGTACGAGACAACAATATACATACGAGCCAATTAAGCTACGTATGGGACCAATAGCTACATACGGGCTAAGCGAGCCACGTATGAGACAACAACCTACATATGAAAACAACCATACAGGTAATCAACCTAGAAGCAACCAAACGTGCTTACTAGAAAAACTTAATCTTCTATAATTAGAAGCAACAGAAGAATCTTCTAACCGTCTAATACAGACATACTACTAAAGAAAAGCCCGAAAGCGACATAAAAACCTTCCGACAGCCTAGAAGCAACTAGTGCTACGCTTATCTGATTTTAACAGAAATATACTTTTTAGAAAGGTAAGAATATCTACCACAACTCTCCAGTGGAACACGAATTCAGATTCTGTAAGGAATCCAAAATCCGGTCCATCAAACACACGCAACCAGTTTATCCAAACTGTAGATTTTCAACAAAAAGTTGAAACTTTGCAAGCTGGTAACTTTTGCTCTACTTGTCGGAATCTAACGAAACTGGGCAATTTGAAAAGGTAGGAACATCTACTACAACTCCCTAGTTGGCCATTTTCTCAGATTCCAGAAGGAATTCCAAATTCTTGACCTCGAATATACGCAACAGTTACCAAACTACAGATTTTCAATAAAAAGATGAAATTTCTGTAGCTTGTAACTTTTGCTCTACTTATCGGAATCTAACGAAACTGCACAATTTGAAAAGGCGGGAATATCTACTAAAACTTTCCATGACCACTTTCTCAGATTCCGTAAGGAACTTCAAGTTCCTACCCATCGAACACACTCAAAAGGTAATAAAACAGCAGATTTGACAAAGGAAAACTAAAACTTTGAAAGCCTATAACTTTTGTTGTACTCATCAGAATCTAACCCAAGAGGGCAATTCGGAAAGGTGAGAACGTCTACTACAACTCTCTAGTTGGTTGGCTCCTCAGATTCAGTGAGTAAGACACTCAAAAACTATAAGGAATTAAGACATATACAATTTCAACCAGCAAAATACACAGCCAAGCTGAAAGTTTTCGAAGCCCATAACTTATACTCCGCCTGTCGGAATTTAACCTGAAAGGTCAATTCGGAAAGGGGAGTGTCTCTACTACAACTTCCTAATTGGTCCGAACCTCAAATTCATCCATTAAGAGGCACAAAAATGACAACCAAATAGAACAGTGAGCTTCTCAGCTAGCTCGCTGTCCTGATTTTGTAATGGTCATAACTTTTGCGTCTCTCCTCGGAATTTAACGTGAGAGGTCAATTCGGAAAGGGGAGGATGTCTAATACAACTCTCTAGTTGGTTCGAACCTCAAATTCCTCAAGGTAACCCAAGTTCTAGCCCCTCGAAGCTACAGCGATGCTAACCCCTAAAACAGTGAGTGTTGACTTTTGCCTATGCACGTTGTTTTGGGGGAAACGATCGTTTCACCCATCAAAATCACTCCGGAAATTCTATAAAAATTAGAGTATGCTACTAACACCTAGGAGAACCTCCCACATAAATTTCAGGTCAAAGATCCTCTTTTAACCCAGTTAAATAAAATCAACTCTAGAACAACCAAAATCGAATCTTTATGGTTCTAATTTGTGTTTTACAACTTCAAAATTCCCATACACTTTGTTCTAGTCCATAAACAACCACAAGCACATGTTTTAGTCTAATTTACAACAATCTGCAACAATAAATAACTAAAACAAGCATGAGATGAGAAACCCTCACCCAACAATTTGTAGGAAGAACTTGCTTTCTTGCTCCCTGTTCTTGCTCCTCTTCAAGAACCCATGAACCCTAACCCCTCTTTTGATTTGATTTCTCTTTTGTTTTGATTTGAACTCGCTTTCTTTTCCTTTATTTCTCAATCATTTTCTAAATAAAAACAAGTAAAGAAGAGAAAGAATGAGATGAGAATTGAGAAGAGATGGAGGAAAATGAAAGAGGGCTTCCCCTCTTTGGTTGGGGCCGGCCAATAAGTAGGAGAGGGAGAGAAAGATATGTGGTAGAGAGAGTGCCACTTGTCTCTCTCTCTTGTGGCTCAAATTAATTGAAGATTAACTTGCAAATTTAAATTGCAATCAAACCCAATAAATTTGCAATCAACACCCGAAATCAAATCCTACCCTCCATCTCATCATGATGGGTCAAAAATAAAAGATAATTTTCCCAAATCACATACTACATGATTTTGTACAAACGTACGAAATCGATACAATTCAACTACGTACGTAAATCTGATTACACAGATAATTTTCATTAGTTAAAACAGACAATCTGTACAAAAACATTTAATTCCGAGAATAGAAAATAAAATAATTTTATTTTTTGTTCTCGGAATTAAATAATTTTTGTACAGATTGTCTCGGAATTAAATAATTTTATTACCGGCTCGGAAGATTCCAGTACCAATTTGATACAAAACAGTCATATATCGACTAGTTTATACGTATAAATACTGTTTATTAACAAACCGGGTAATGTCCACAAAAAATATTTCAGTTCTGAAAATAATAATAAAATAATAATTATAACACCTGCCCGGGATTTTCCAGACGTTTCTTCAAAAATGCGCTTTTCAAGATTTTGCACAAGTGCACAAAATTGATACAATACCTTGTATATACATACTAGTATACATGTCCAAGTAACTTTTTATTTGAAAAACCAGTAATTTCTATGAAAAATATTTTAACTTATAAAATAATAATTATACAAGTATAATATCCGTCCTGGGATATTACCCTAGGGGTTAGGTTAGGGGTTTTAGGGTTAGTATAATAGTATATATAGGGTTATAGGGATATAAGGGTTAATGGGTAATAGGGTTAGAATCCAATAGGATAAATAATAGGATTTTAGGGTTTATAAAATATACATATGCATATACATTAAATCAAATAATAAAATACATATAAACAGAGTATGTTCGGTCTTTACAAAAATAATAATAATGACAACAATGTTAATAATAATTGTATTGGTAATAAAAATAATTATAATAATAATTGTAACAACATCAACAATAGTAATAATAATAATAACAATAAAAATAACAAAAATAACGATTAGAATAATAATAATAATAACAATAATAAAAATAGTAATGTTAATAAAATTATATAACAAATAGGAATTGGTTTTAACATTTTTATTAAATAATCCAATACATAGTAATAATACATTTAAATTGAGCTCAAATATAAATAACCGATCAATTATGAATAGAAAATAAAATATACCATTATTCGAAATAAATATAATTTTCAATTAGAAAATATTTTAATAGAAAATCCCAAAACGAACTTAACACAAAATAAATTTATCAATAATCGAAATATAGAAAATATTCAGAAAATATGTATTTACGGGAATGGGGGTTACAAAAGCAGAGTTGAAGAAATAATGAAGCAGGAAATTAGGGGAGGGAACGAAGTTTTGACAGCACCAGAATAAGAAGGACATGTATGAGAGTGATATCAAATAACGAATCGAAGAATGGAGACGAATGGAATGTATCAAAAGGGGTAAATAGTACCAGAGGGAAAGAAACAGCACAAGACTTGTGAAATAACGATGCAGGAAGATGACGGAGTAGGTAGAACTGGTATCGACGAGAGAATAGATAGGGAAGAATTGAACCAAACAATGAGTCGATGGATGAGGATGAATACGAGGACTGTAAGGAAGCAAACAATGCAAGGAAGGAGAGACAAAAAATCCTGGGACCTGTGGGTTATGGGCCCACCATGCTTCAGCTGCGCCACTCTAATCGGGAAGAGTTCGTCATCAGCATCCATTATCTCCAGCGATCTGCCTCGTGGCTCACCATATCCTTGACACGTCCAAACAACATCTCTCTAGCATAAAGTTTGAACTCTTGGCAACTTCAGAATTCGAACACTTCCTGCGATCCTAGGACTCTGCATGCACATTTAGAGCAAAATACGACACTTCCTCTCCTGGTGATGATCCAAGTCACTGACATGTCATAACAGATCAAGTGATGCTGATCGAAGAACCAGCAGAAATAAAAAGAATTGATGGGACCAGAATCAAAAGAATATGGGTATGAAAAGAATGAATTTATACCCAATAAGGAATCAATCAAAGAGGGCGAGGGTAAAGGATGGAAGGAAACAAGGAATCAAGGAATTGAATACAAAAGGGATCAGAATGAATGGAATAAGACTAGTATCCAGATTGCATGATGGTTATTACAGGTTCATGTGATTAGTGCGGTGTGCATATTGTTGAGCTAACCTAGCTAAACTCCAACATGGTTAGAGTCTAACCTGGCTCTGATACCACTAAAAACCTTGTCACGCCCAGCTTCCTATTATACGGGAACACGGGTACGTAACTGAGATCCAGCAAATGATATAAGTACGCCAACTCATATCATCCATAAGTTATACAATATAAGCAACCTCAACAACACAATAATAACAACATAAACGAGAATAAAATCCAATAACCAGATCTTGGATACGAGAACTTACCAAATAGCTCGAGAATATGCAATGCAGTAACAGTTTGACGAATTCCTTTCAGTAACCCATCACTGTACCTGTATAACATAACTCAAAAGAAAGAGAAAGAGAACCCGTCAAAGCAAGCTTCGGGCGACAAGTAGTAGCAAGTAGTGAAGGAAGTAAAGGACTATATAACAAGAACAGAAATTGGAATAATATCGGAATTAATAAATGATAAACGATAACAAAATCGAAAGTCGATAATCAATAGTTCAGTATTCAGGAATCAATGTTCAATAACCAATATGCAGTATCAGTGTCAATGTTCAGTGTTCAGCTCATGTCAATAAATCTTTTATCAATCCTAACTAATGCACGCAATCCTGCTGTAATGCCCCGGATCCCTATTACTGGACATCTGTAACGCAACCAGAATCATTGCCTTCAAATGCATCTCAACACAGTAATAACACAAAAATTTAAAAACTTTTTATTGCCAAATAAGGTCATTACATCATCGATTACAACTAAAATCTTGTTCTTGAACAAGAATACAAATTACATTAACTAATTACATCTTATTATAAAAAATTTACCAACTCCTCTTGTAAAGCTATAAGCTATCTCCCGGAATGGTAATCAACTGATCACCGTCGAAGCTCCGCTGAGTGGTCAATCTGCTTTCCTGGAACTTTCCCCTCGGTTTGAGTCTTCCGCTGTGCGACTTTGATATTTCTGCACCTGCTCGAAAGGTAGGACGGGTACCTAAAAGGTGGAGAATGTCAATAATTCTACTGCCGTAATGCTGATAAGAAATAATGATTTCCAAACTGGCAACCACAAACCATCTTGAATGGGAAAAGAAACGTGCATCCTAATTTCCTAGTGTTGGTGTATGCCATGATCTAACAACTAAATGCACCAGTCACATGCCTTATTCTAATGCAAGCAAAACTTTGGGACTCTAGATCCGCATGCATCCCATACTACATATGTTCCAGAATCAAGCATGACCTAATATAATGCAAAAAAATAAAGAATGCACACGACACACCTACTCTAATGCAATTCATTTGGGAATGTATGCATCCCATACTACAACTTCCCCAAAATCAACTTCAATAGAAACGTATGCATCCCATACTACATACTTTCCAAAGAGTTTGCCTATCCTGATTGTAGGGTTCAATCCCTCGCCATGCATCCTACTCTTGTACTCATCCTGTTCCCAATAGAATATCGTGTCTAGGAGGTTGTAGTCATTCGGTATTGTCCCTTACTGCAGTCCCTAAAGTGGTGGTCGCGTTTTCCACTTAGTACCCGCGTACGGACCTCACTCAAAAAGCCGTGAAAAACATTTTGGTACAAAACCATGTACCCATAACGTCAATGATTTATATATAAAACAAAACCCATGTGCATAGGAACATGATGGCCTCGAGGGTCAAATCCCTCTATCCGACAAGATTTCCTCTCCCCATCCTTACCTTGGCTCTTTGGGAATTAACAGATCGAGATACGCGACCCACGAACTCAAAACCTAATAACCAAATCCGTATCCCTACGACAGGAAAAGTACAACATCCAACTATAGTCTGCTAGTACTAATGCAATTTTACATACCCCTATTACATCATTGTTTCCTGTACTCACTATAATCCTTTAGGTAAAAGATTGCTTCCAAAACTAGCCCCATCAACTACTGGCCCCGACAACACAAGTCCAGCTCGCCACTTCCCCTAGCTTGGAATTCGTCCATCACCACAGCCCGCGTTCATCATTAACTGGCATGAATACAACTCGATGATGCCAATTCGGACGTCCAATGCCTCGGTGGAAGTTCAAATTTTATGGTCGATAGACGTAGGGATCATCCTACCCTAGTAACTAACTCGAGTCACAACATCCTCAACAGGAGTCAAACACCAAAAATACCAGCAATAGACACCATGCATCCCCAAACAACGAGTTATCAACTCTTATGTACAAAAGCAGAAAGGTTCTTCTAAGACTTAGTCAAAAACCATGACTAAACCAAACTATGGTGTTTCTGCCTGAACTTAAAAAGGTCATAACTCCCACAATACAACTTAGATTTGGGTGTTCTAGCCCAATCTAGAAAACTAAAGACCTAGGCTACAATTCTCTAGTTGATCATCACCTCAGATTCAATCATCTAATTTCTCAAAATAGTCTCACAAATCTCAGCCTATTTACTTCATGTACACTGACTGTACATTACCGATAGCATAAAACTCTACCTGCTCATCGGAATAATACAAATCTAGGTTCTGTGGAAAGGTGTGAACGTCCTCTACAACTTTCTAGTTGATCACCAATCCCAATTGTGTCATTTGATTACCCTAAAACATTCATTTTCCTCAGGTATACAGAACCACACACACAAGCACTACTCAAACAGAGCCTATAGCTCAAAATCTGGTTTCTGTCCCAACTTGCAAAAATCATATTTATTATTATACTCATCGGAAATTCTTGAAATAGGGATTTTTGGAAAGCTCATGATGTTTGTTTACTACAATTTTCTACTTGTACACTTTTTCAAATTCTGCTCCAACAGAGCCATAAGGGTACCATCTTATCAGAGTGTCAATCCTGACTAAGTTCTGCACAGTACAGGATAAAATATTCATAATAAATTACATGCATAACCAATTGTCATAAAATTTGCATTTCCAGAAACTAGACATCATCATGTATAACATGCAAAAAGGTTCACATCCAAATTCCAGGTATTCAAGGAGTTCTACCTATTATAATCATGCATAAAAGTTCGGCCGTTCTTCAGTCACTGTCTTGACAAATCTTGATTAATTAATTTTAAACATACATCAAATTTCGTCCAAATAATTTTATTATTTTTTTGCAAAGTCCAGATGCATGCAAGATAACATGGAAAAAAAATTCAGAAATACATCATGAGTGAATTAATTCTAAGAATTCCCACAAGTTTAGTTGTTACAATAGACAGACAGAGTCTCTGCCTTACGTATCAATCCTCAAAATTGATTTTATTAAAATATCAAATAATATCAGAAAAATACGAAATAAATCATGTAGCTTCTAGACATATATGAGATCATTTTGTAAAAATTTCATGACTAAATTCCATTTATTTTGTTATCTGAAAATTCAGGAACTTAGCATGCAGATCATGTTTTCTGTTTCTATTCTCAGATTCTAACAATCTACTCCTAATCAACCATTCTCATAGCCATTACTACTTGATTCATGCAAGAAAATCAAACAAGAGAAATAAGACTAAAGTTCAGAGAACTCCCCACCGTTGGTGTAGCTTGAGAAGATGAGATTGGATTTGGCTTCCTTCTCCAAATTCCTTCTCCAAGAGCATGAGAACACCTTCTTTCTTGGCTCCTTTCTCTCTCTCATTCTCTTTCCGTTCTCTGAAATTTTTGAGCTCAAAGAATATGAGAATGAGGGGTTTTTAAGAAGAGCGGAGGTGAGAGGGTGTGAGGGGGGCCGACCAAAAGGACGCGAGGGGGGGGGGGGGGGGGGGTAGGATGGTAATGTGGCAAGTGGCTTCTTCAAAAACAAGGGTTTTTTAGCCCATTGTTATGGAGATAATGCATGGCTGAAATTTTTTAGTCTTTGACCAAGTTTTTGATGAGAGATGAGAGGTTAGATTTGAGGGCATACAAAGAATATCCATTGTAGTACCATATAATTACATATTTGTATATGCATCGCACTCAAAACTAGTGCATGTACTAGTATCTGTCCTTCTCATCCTCGTGCATCATCTAGAATGCAACCATTCACACGAACCGCCCTGTAAATCAAAATGCATTTCATCATTCATACATATATAATCAAGCGAACACTGCAATATATATATATATATATATATACAGACATTTTTATATATATACAAAATATTATCTTACCCAGGGTATTACACCTGCGTCCCATACCACAGGTTCGGGGTGCATACAATCAAGTGAATGTTTGACTATAGTGGTGAATTCTACATGATCCTGTACTGGGGTCTTGCAATATCAATGAGGAATGACTGATGACCAATGACCGATGACCGATGACCGATGACCAATATACGATAAATTAGGATACTGTATTCAGTAATCCACAATCAATCGATAACCAGTATGACCGATAACAATGACAAATATGGGTTGTGACCAATATCCCCTTCCGAGTACACTCTCCTATATTGTACACTACTAAGTCGACCCTTATTAACCCGGCTTGTTATCATTTTGTTAAAAATCAGTTATGAACATGCAATCAATATGATTAATGAGAATGGTGGTATCAATACAATATCATGGAGATATCAATGCTATGCAATATATGAAATATACATAGTGCAATTCATTAAATATGGAAAATACGGGTTTATATGCAAAACAAAACAATATATGGACACAATGTACTACAATTTCTATCTGCAAGGTTTAACTTTCTGTGTCAGGAACCGGGTCAAAACCTCAGTACAAACTCGGGCAAATGACAGGGCAGCATATTTGAATGTTCCATAATACAATAAATTTACGTTCAGGTTTTATTTCAATAGCAATGGCATGATAAGACGACTATGAATCAATAACATGATACAATAAAGGGAACAATGGAGTTCAATTAGATGCGATATTCAATTCGATTACTACTTTCCAGATTTCAATGAGTGTTTTCTAGAACTAGAACAATAAAAATGAGTTCAAGAGACACTTGGCTGTTAGAAGACGATTTTGAATATAAAAAAATAACAGGACAAGAGTCCCGATGGCAGCACACGAGCAACACATGTATAACGTGCATACCTGCAAGAACACTTGCAAACACGTGCACACACGAAACAACAACAAGAGCTCCAATCAGCAACAGCAACAAGACCAACAACAAACTGCAACAACGGCAGATCCCAACAGCAAACGGCGATCCCATAGAACAGCAAAAAGCGTGCAAAACAACCACAGCCGATCAAACACAACAACAACGAATCGAGGCAAACATCGCAAACACGAGATTGGATCCAACATAGCATACAAGAACCCAAACAACAAGATCTACGGCTGCAACTTCAGCAATAGCGGGAGACAGCAATGGCAAGGTTAGTTGCTCGAGGACGGCAGAGTAGGGTGCTACAGTGGCACCGGGGTAGGAGCAGTGGTTGAGTGCACGACAGCAAGAGAAGGAGGGGCAATGGCGGTGTTTCGACGAGGTGCTGGGTTTCGAAGGCAGAGGAGCAGTGGAGGAAGATAAGCGAGGGCTCGAGCGGGGGACTGGCGGTGCGAGGAGTTACGGTGGCAGTCGACGGCGCTGGAGGTGGTGTTGGACGGCGAGGCGAAGGGTAGAGCGTCAAGCAGTAAAGGCAAGCAAGGGGTCGACTCTCTATTTTGCAAGAAAACAGAGGAGGAAGAAGGAGCAGCCATGGCGGGAAGACGGTGATGGCGGTGCGAGCGGGGTCGCAGTCAACGGCGTCGACGAGGGCAGAGGTAGGGGATTTGGCGACGGGGGTCGCGATGACAATGGCGGAGGGCGATGAGGCTTTCGGAGATGGGAGTCGGCAGGGTTTGGTGGAGGTGATGAGGAGGGGCTCGAGGGCGATCGGGATGGAGATGACTCAACGGTGGTGCTGGTCGAGGATGAAGAAGACGACGAGGGGAAGCCTCGGGTCGAGGAAGATGAGAGGCATGGGTTTGGCGCTCTATTTCGGGAGAGAGAAATAGAAGGGGGAGAGAGAGAGAGTACGGGGAGAGAGAGGGGGGAAGGGGGAGAGAGAGTCTGAGTTGGGGGGAGAGAGTACGGGTGGATGGGTTTTATTAATAAAATAATATAATAATGGGTTGAAAGCGTGGGAGTAGTTAGAAGGTATGGGGATCGTGAGAGAGGGGGGATCGTGAGAGAGGGAGTTTTGATCTGGTGAAAAGCATATTAGGGGAATTGGGTTAACGGGTTGAGTATGTAAATGTGGGTTTGGGTTTGTAAACTTGGGCTTTACATTTGGGCTTCACAAATTAGAATAAATATGAATAAAAATAAAATGAGATTGGGCTCTAAAATTATATATTAATAAAAATTGTAATTATAATGAATATAAAATTGGACTTCATAACAAGGAAGTTTAATAATTAAATCACAGGGTGGGCTTTAGCATAAATCCTATAATCAACTAAAAAATTTATAGAATGAATTAGGGTGTTTGGGTTTTTTACAAAATAATAATAATAGTAATAATAATAATAATAATAATAATAATAATAATAATAATAATAATAATAATAATAATAATAATAACAGTAGTAAAATAATAATATGGAGTTAAATAATCAAATAGTGATACATAATAGTGTAGGTTGAAATTCTGGGTTCAAACAAAATAGTCGAGTATTTAAATGAATGCAAAAAATTTGGGTTCAAAAGAATTGAATAATTTATAGGGAAAATTTGAATACAAGAATACGAGAAAAGAAAAGAGAAATCCGTATAAACGGGAATGGGGTTTACAATATAAATACCAGGTCTCCACCACTGTTAGAAGAGAATGCATTTTTTGCCTCTCAAACCCTAGTCCACTTTTATCAGTGACTGACTAGATCATCGGAGGGCCTGTCGCTGGGATCTCTACTAGTGATTCTAAGCATTTTGCAGGTATCCGGCGGTAGTCAAGCACCACTAGATTCACCTCACCCACCATTCACTCAACCACGAATCTGGACTAGATATGTGCCTTAGATCTGTTTTTCCTCTTCAAATAACAAGAACTCACATTGTTGCTGACACTCCAAAACCGCAACATCATTCTTATACACCAGAAAAATCAGAACACCAACAGTGATGTTTAGCACCCTTCTAGTTTAAATTACATTTATATTATCTTTTTGAGGAAAATTGTTTAGAACACTTATTGGGTAGCTCTAAAGAAATAATCCCCACATTACTTACACCAAAATCTGCACCTTATCAGAAACAAATAGGACCCACATAGATTGTAACGCCCCGAATTTCAAATACGACCGAATTCAAAGTTCCACAGGATCTTTACACTTCATTTCATACAATTTTACAAGGAATTTAAAATTTTATTACCACAGAGTCTTTTACATTAACACGCAGCGGAAAGAAATGAAATACAATAATATAAAATTACAATTTCAACAACTTTAACACTTAAATGATTATCAGCATCAAGTCAACTTTATATCTTCTTGAAAAATCCAAATCCTGCATATAAAACTATGGGCACGTCAGTTGTTTACAACCCACGAAATATTATATGTGACCATCCTCTTTATGCCGAACACTATAACGATCTTTTAATACTTTAACAAGCAACAAACTTGAATGCAAACAAAGTGTGAAAGTATCTACTCTAAAAATGTAAGTATATGCAATGCCTTAATGCCTAATGCCGATATTTTACACTAAGATGACACTGATGCATACTTGTTCAGATTCTATGCATTCCATACTACATAGGTCCGAGGGACAAGCACCTACGTACTCTACAATAAAGGGTTCGATTCCTCGCCATGACAACTACCCAGTAATAAAACAAAGTTTAGACATTCCACGTGTACGGATCCCAGTCCCGAAGTCCACCGCCCGAACATCCCGCAAGTGCCCCTCTAGCCCCGGTATACGTATATACACTAGAGTACGGACAAACTATCTGCCCGACTACACATAGTTCCGGATTTAAAATAAAAGCTCGTCTCCATCGAAGCAACCACAGTCCTGGAATCCACCGCCCGACTATATAGAAGCGCCTCACTTACGTTTGCCCAAGTTTACTGCATCTTCACTTAGTGCCTAGTTCTTAAGTTCAAGACATGAATCAATTACAACCCCTAGAGTTAGCTTTACCCCCTACCCGACTTAATCACAAAATACCGAGATAGTTCACAAAGCCATATCTCAAAATAACTCAATCTTTTAATTCAACTTGCCGGTACCTGGGGTCTTACTAAACCTCTAGATCACAACCTTTCATGTACTAGAATCCATGGGTACTCATACCCTTCAATAATCGTATATTAAACTTCATTATATTCATATCTTCAACTTAATCAATCTCATGAAGTTCAATTCATTCACTTATACACCATTCTTTCAAAAAGAACAATTCATTTCATGGCTCATAATATGGAGTAATCACTTCATAATTTAATCACAAACCGTATCTTAATCAACCAAAATAATTATAGAATCTTATTAAGAGCAAAAAAATCAACTGCATTGTCCAAAATTTCATGTTCCTATAATTCAAGGTCATACTCTTGAATAAATTCTCAAATTCATCAACTTATCAATTTATCTCAATTCTACTTTTAATTAGGTTCTTCTCACACTTCCAGTGCTTAAAAAAAATTTAATAAGGAGTTTGAGAAACCCAGTCCGAACTTCACCAAAAAAAATAATGTTTAGAATCAAGTCAGAGAGCTCACAAAAAAAAGAAAAGTGTTTTAGAACCCAAGTCAGAGAACCCACAACTCAAAAATTAATTAACAAGTGTAGGAAAACAAGTGTAGGAAAAGTGCTCCTAGTTATTGTCTAGGTGTTTGTTACAAAACAAGTGTAGGAAAAGTGCACAAAATAAATGTAGAATTATTCGTAGGCCTTTTGCATCGGACTCTAATTAATAATTAATTTATTTGTTCTATTTTGATGGGCTATTAGGTCTAGAGGTTTAATAAAAGACTAAATAAAAGGATTCATGCATACTACAACATAAATTTAAATGAGAGGGACGAAAAATAAAGATGAAATTTGCACGTCTATTGCACGTGCGAAAATAATTGAAAAAAAGTACTTTTAATTAAAGTAAATTATATGGGATGTTACATAGATATATTATTTGCAAAAATTTTCGTAAGTGGGGTTAGAGAGAAGGAATGGTCTCCATGCCTTCTTGTTCTTTAGCTGTTGAAGCTTGAAAGGAATGTTGGTCTCCTGAAGAAATGTTGCACTTTACCCGTTCAATAATTACTCAGAGGCTGACATGTGGGGTCCACTAGCATTTCACATTGTAGGCCCACATGTCAATCTCTTTGTGTAATTGGAGTTAATTATTTTGTTAGGACAAAAATTGAAAATATTTGCAAAATAGGGACAATGACCAAACTATTTGCAACTAAGGGATAGTTTTTAATTAATATTCTATGCTTCCTATCCTATAGATTTTTCTAGAGGATGTGTGATCTTTCTACAAATTTAAGATTTGTTTTTGTAATATTTTCTATTTCTCTTATCTAATCAATTTTTTAACTACTTAAATTGTACTAAATATTTTGAGAAAACAGGTGAGAGTTACTTACTTAGAAATAAGGCTCTGATACCAACTGGAGTGAAGCATTACAGGACTGGTTAGAAGACCGACTCTGCGCAGAAACAAATAAAAGTACATAAAATAAACTCACAAGACTAACACGACATAAAAAAAGTAATATAGTACAACATGAAGAAAGTAGCACAGCTAGTATGCTGTCTAGATAGGCTAGTATGCCCATAAGCCTTCAAGTCACTTTCACCATTGTTAGATTCTATCTTCAAATCACTTTCACCATTATTAGGTTCCATTATTAGATTCCCTTTTATTTGTCACATTCTCCTTTATTAGATTCCATTATTAGATTCCCTTTTATTTGTCATAGTCTCCTTTGTTAGATTCTATTTCTTATCTCCCGTACATCCATTATTTTCATAAATTAAATTCAAGTCCCTTACTTGCCTTCTTATTTATTATTCTCTTCTTACTTGTCTTCTTCGTCTTCATATGTATTTAGTATGCTCTGATACCAAATTAAGGTTGCGAAGCATGAAAACACCTATAAATATAAGATGTACCTTCAAGATCTCTCATTGCTTCTGATTCTGTTTCTGATTATTCTGATGTGCTGCATGACTATATTAATAGAGTTGTAAATAAATTAAATTCAAGTCCCTTACTTGCCTTCTTATTTATAATTCTCTTCTTACTTGTCTTCTTCTCTTCATATGTATTTAGTATGCTCTGATACCAAACTGAGGTTGCGAAGCATGGAAACACCTATAAATACAAGATGTACCTTCAAGATCTCTCCTTGCTTCTGATTCTATTTCTGATTATTCTGATGTGCTGCATGACTATATTAATAAAGTTGTAATTGTCTTCAAAAGAGAACAAAAGAGCATAAAAAAACTTTAAAATGAAATCATGAGTGGAAAGATATTTCTTAAGGATACCATAAAAATCAAAATAAAATGGCCCATCATGCTTCCAACATAGTTAAACTTCTTTGAGCTGCTCCGTACCAGGTACTACCAGTGGATAAAATACATCTGGTATGCACCCCGATTTCAGTACTCCTTTTATGTTCCTCTCATCCCAGAACTGCTATGCTCTTCAAGAGAGCTTCGTTCAAGGGATAAGTCTAGAACAACTGAGTAGCACTTCAGTACAGGCAACCACAACCTAGCTCGCTTTCTGCTACTAGGTGTACAACTTAACTATAGAAGGTTGCAAATTGATTTTTTCACAAGACTTTTCTGACAAAGCCTTACCAAGCTCTCCCTGAGAGGAAGAGATTAGTTAGTCATGCTTTAGTCAAGAAATAACAAGAAAGATTGTATGGATGAAAGAACAACGAGAATTGTATGGCATTTCTCTCTTGGATATTTTCTCCTAATATTCTCTCCAAACTTCTTTACAAACTCTCCTTACAAACTTTTATGGATTTTTTTTTTCTTTCCTAGATCTTATATCGTCTCCCTTACTCAGTCTCCCCTTTTATAGAAGAAGGGATGGCTTTACATCAGTTACATTATTGTTCTCATTACATCACTGCTTACATCATAGATGAATAATTGAGCCTATTACGTCATTGCTTACATTAAAGATTCTTTTTTGGCCAACATCTTCACGTGCTTCACATCAGAAATAACTCTTCGTCGGCCTTCTCTTGTTCTTTTCCGCATTTTCTGCATTTATGTTGTGGTTCCATCCTCATCAATCTACAATAGTGGACAGCTGTCTCTTCTGTCATTGTCATGGCTCCTTTATGTAGAATTTGGTTCCAGCTGTTAAAGACTTCTTTTTTTGACCGTGGTTGTTTAATCTTTGTAATGTTGTAAATCATTAATTTTTATGGGTCAGGTCTATCATAGTTGCATATGTTACTGTCTTTATTTTGTATGTCCTTTAGTTCACAATACACTGTTTTAAATCTCATATCTCTTCTTTCTAGGATCAGTTTTTAAAATTCTTCATTTTTATATTGTATAATATTGGTTGCTCCAAACAGGATTTGTGCAGTCCCTTATCTTTATAATATGCTGAGCGGGGAGTTCTTCATCATCTTCAAAAAATTTTGGAATAGTTGAAAATACCCGGACATATATTTTGGAGGTCATTGTAAGACCAAAATAACTCTTAGCAGATTTATATACTTCTCTTGGTAGCTGGCTAAGTTCTTGACATTCTCGGGATGGATATATGCAGTGGATAAGCCCTCTTTCGAATTATACTCTTATTGTGTTTGGATTTGCTCCTAGTAGTATGATCGCTTTGTTCATATGTTGTTGACAAATAGTTTTGATAAATTGATTGATCTGAGTGGTCTGGCATAATTTCTCAATATATTGTAAAAATAAATCTTTCTTGAAATACTTTGGAGGATCTGAGAGTAAACTCTCTTTGTAGGTAGTAGATTGTATGGATGTGGAGTTTCCCTCTTGTATGGCTATTTTTGTGATTTCACTTGTATTTTGTGGGTTAATAGATTCACTCCCTTCGCTCAATTTTTCAATAATAGGAGCATTTATATATTGGTAAAATATACTTTGAAGACCATATATTTGCAACTGTAGTTGGTTAAATATTCCTGTTAATTGCTCCACAGTCTCCTTAAGGTAGACTATGTCCTGTTCTATATGTTGGACTCTATTTTCCATCCTGTAAAAATGAAATTCTTAGTTTCTTGATAAGAAATCTGCTAGGATGTTATCTTTTCCTTTTATATTCTCTATTGAAAAGTCGTATGTGCTAACTCCATTTGCCAATCTTAGCAATTTTTTATTTGCTATAGTTTGGTCTACTATTTTGTTAATCCAACTCTTTACTTGTGTAATATCTGTCCTTACTATGAATTTTGTATGTATTATGAATAATTTAAACTTTTTTATAGCTTTTAAGATTGCTATTAGTTCTTTCATTTATGTGGTAATTTTGTTTGGTCTGTGTGAATGATTCACTAGTATATCTGGCTAGTCTTTCCTCTTTTTCACTTATTTCAATGAATTTAAATACTGCTCCACAATTATTTTCACATGCATCTGTTTCTATTATACATGAAGGGGTTAGCCATTTCTGGTGTGAGTAGAATTATTAATTTAATAAATAAATTAAATGGTATAAAGAGAATGAATTGAACTTACAAACATAAAGGTAAGAATATTTAACCAGGAGTCTGAACATAAAAATATCACCAATACGACTTTATATCAAAGTACTCTTCAATTCTGCATCCAACTAAATACCTATCCATAACTTCAAACATTTCACTATGTGCATCACACTAACCTCATATACCCTTATTTTACATTTGCAGAATACAAAATCACATACAATCCATTACTTTTCAATTTGAATTCTCTAACACAAACATTCATCTTTCCACAATTATCGTCACAACAGCATTTCATTGTTTATATAGATAATCACATGATGTTACTACATCTCTTCTTCATCTTTATTTAGCCATGCACTTCATTTACTTGTATCATATCATCAACTCACTCATTCACCCTAGAAGTTGTGCCAAGGCAGGCAGTTCCCACCATTCACACGGAAATAGCGGGCGAGTAGTTCCCCGACACACTTCCAAGATATATAAACTCATATCACAACGAACTTTCTTTAATAACCATTTTCATAACCTCTCAATGTACATATTTTTATTTTATTGTATTACATCACAAATCGCGTCATAAACATATGCATTCATTCATATTACCACATTCATTCATGTGGTATAACACAAACGTAACATCTCTTTACCCATTATGACGTGCTTGCATTTCATCATATCATCACCGTATCACTTATGTGAATGCTCATTCTTATTGCATCAAAAGCATGTTTTATAACTCATTCTCATCCCGTTATATCACTTTAGTTACTACTCAATCATATTGAAAATTAATCTTACTTTCATCTTCACTTATATCTCAAATTGCCATTAATTTCATTTCCATGCTCATCACAATATCCTCCATATCCCAACCATAGTTTGTGTAATAACATATCACACCTCAAAGCTGACAGCTTGGGTAATAATCACCGCACCCCAAGTAAAACTTGGGTAATATCACATCACATCCCAAGCCGATAGCTTGGTTATATTCACTGCAATTACTTCTCATCTTCACTTTACTTTCAAATTTCACTTTCTTAACTTTCTCATTCTTATTTACACTTATTTATTTTATTAGTTTGTCGACCCGTGTCCATGTCATCACACAACTGAAGCCGATAGCTCAGTCAAAATACAGATTGCTACCCACCAAGGGTCTTACGCATGACATTCAAATACATATATCGCTGCCACATAGGTCTTATGCATCAACTACACATATCCCTGCCACATAGGCCTTACGCTTCAAATACACATATTGCTGCCACATAGGTCTTACGCATCAAATACGTATATCGCTGCCACATAGGTCTTACGCATCAAATACACATATAGCTGCCACATAGATTTTATGCATCAAATATACATATCGCTGCCACATAGGCCTTACGCATCATATACACATATCTTTTTCTCATTTTCAGTGCCCACACAACTGACCTCCTCGTACAACACAGGGACCTCTGTGCCTCCCCTCCCGTATATTTCAATCCCGCTAACCCACCATATCACCCTTATCCAGGTTTCCTAAGCATCTATCATTTGTGGGCTGGATTGAAAGTACGGTTGCGCGCATGTCCAACCAAGACTAAAACCAGAAGGCTAGTCAAAAATAAATATAACATGCAGATCGATGCTCACATAGAGTCTTACATGTCCGAGGCTACATCTTCCTCTTGGCCCTATACCACCGAGGGAAACTCCTTATCCCCAAATATAATTTGGGGCAATGCATAACTCGTGATCCCCAAATAAAAAATTTGGAGCAATATATATATAACTCCTGTTCTCAGGTGTATCCCGGGCCTGTGGGGTCTATCACAAACCCCTGGGAGATTGTGCGACACTGCAATATTAAAATTTCTCCTTTAAAGAAATATATATCTCCTTTATAACATAACTCCTTTATAATATAACTCCTTTATAATATAATTTTGCCTTTATAATATAACAAGAATGCATATAACTCCATTAAATTCATAAGCATACACAAGACATTAATCTCATCGATTATCATATAAAATTCTCAGTTATCACCCACATGGCACACACACACATCATGCCAATTTTCACATCACATTATCACATAAATTCGCATGCCAATTATTACACGCCTATCACACATACACCATATCATTCATATTATCATGTTATCGCATCACAATATCATATCATACACACCATGCTTTCCATCTCATCACATTAGTCGGGTGATCACACGTCACACATACACATACATTCAGATATATGCATATAGATATCTATCTACAAGCACCAACACACTCCCATACATATATATATACTTATTTTTTACACCTCATAATTTACTCCGTATCATACATACGAATTTTTCTATATTCAATATAATTTACATTTCACACATAGCAAACCAAATTTTAACATTGTCATAGCACATTATGCACATAAAATAAAAAGATCATGCTCACAGAATATCCTGCGAAGACTCGAAGTGCCACCACGCCATCCTGCATCCAAAGTCACTAATATATCCTATTATCAAATTTCAAAACAAATAAGGCTCAAATCATCCAAACCAATCACAGGAGCTAATAACAATAATACTAATTATCTTAATATCACACATGCGTTTTGTTGAACGTCTGGGATACATGTGTGATGCACGTAATAATCTAATATCTATGGGATTTTTTTTATCCTCAAATAATTACTAGAACCACTCCCAAATTATTCTAATGGCCCAACTATACTTTCCATTACTATACGAGAAATAATTCATACATATATAATTCTCTTTTACAAACCCAAAACCCTAATTTATTAACAACTTGCCAACGATCTAATAATATGCTAATTTCTCGCCTCTACTACTCCTGACATCTCCAAACCTCCCTACCATAATATTTCTACTTAATAAAATCTAACCACACTTAATTTTATACAATAAAATAAAATGGGGTATGCCTTCCCAAAGCCCTCTCCAAAAACCGATACTACCACGATGTAGAGAACCCTTCAATTAGCCTATCTCTCTATTTAATTTGAAAATCATGGAGAGATGGAGCGGATTTGGGCGTGGGAGGGATCGGCCGAATGGGTTTCGGTTTTGGTCGGGAGGAAGAAACGGGAAAGGAAAAGAAAAGAAAGAAAGAAGGAATGGGGGGGTGGGTTTTAAAAATATAATATATATAATAATAATAATAATAATAATAAGGTATATTAACATATAAGCTCCCCAATCCAAAATATTGCAAATAAACGCCAACTCTTTTCTTTAATAATATAAACACTACAAAATACATCAAAATTATCTCATATTAATCCACCAAAATTTATAAAATAAAAATAAACAATATTTCTTCACATAAATCTCAACTCTGAGCTCTACTAAATCAATAATACCAATCTACCACAAATATATACCCCAATATCAATATTTAAAATAAAATATGCTTCAAAAGATAGAAAATGAGTATTTTTCGATATTTACAAATTCGAGGTATTACATTCTACCCACCTCAAACGAAGCTCGTCCTCGAGCTACAAGAATTCCCAAATATGGTTCTCTCTTGTCGACTACACGCCTCAAAAGAGGCGTATCCATTATCGTCTGATAACTAATATCCTTCTTTGTTCCAGGCCACCAAAATATTCTTTTAAAATCTTGATACATCTTCATGCCACCGGGATAAACAATGTACTGAATATAATGAGCAATCTCCGCTGCCTGCTACCATAAGCCATCCACATCAAAAATACCAAATCTACGATGATAATAAAGATCTTCCTTACTGCTTACTAAACAGTCTACAGGATATTCATTGATCCCATCCAAAATTCTGGTACCATCCACTCTTGGGATATATAAAAAGAAAGCCAATATTCTTCTTCTGCTTCAGACATCTGCCACTCTATTCCTTCCCGGTGATAGTTTACTTCCACATCAAAGCTACGAAGAAACTTGAGCCACCATTATTTCCTCATGCTAAGATCTTTTGCGGGAACAAATTCCTCAAACCTGTATGATCTGTGAAAAGCTAAAACTGTTTTCCGAACAAATAATGTCTCCAGATATGCAATTGCATACACCACTGCTGCTGATTCCAAATCATTATGATTTCACGCATTTCATGGGACCGCAATGCCCTAAATATACAAACCACCAGCCTGCCCTCATTCATCAAACTGCACCTACCTGTACCACATGCATCAGTATATACTTGAAGAAACACTCCCTCCTCGGGGTAACCCAAACAGAAGTTGTCGTTAACTTTTCCCTTAACTCTTGAACTATCTTTTCACACTGCTCGGACCATACAAACAGCACATTCTTCCTGGTAAACTAAGTCATCGATGCAGTAATAATAGAATATCAAGGAATGATCCTCCGATAATAGTTAGCCAAATCCAAGAAAATCTGAATCTCCGACACATTCGTGAGCTATCTCCCGTCTTTTCACCTTTTGAAATTTTCTTCGGATCCACAAATATGCCTTCAACATACACAAAATGCCCCCAAAAACTCACCCTTCTCACTCCCAAAAATGACAATTTGCACACTTATCATACCACTTTTGATCCCAAAGTGTCTACAAAAAAATTCTGAGATGCCAACTATGCTCCTCTGTGCTGCAAAAATACACCAAATCATCATCTACAAACACAATCACAAACCTGACAGTATAAGGGTAAAAGGTCTGGTTCATCAAATCCATGAAAAATACAAGGGAATTGGTCAGCCCAAAGGCATCACCAAAAACTCATACAATCCATACCAAGTACGAAAAGCAGTCCTTGGGATACTTCCCCCCTCCATGTTCGTCTGATGGTACCCGGTCTGAAACTCCAGCTATGAAAACACTGTAGCTCCCCACAACCGATCCAACAACCCATCAAATCTCGGCAATGGATACCCTTCTTAATAGTCACCTTACCCAACTCCCGGTAATCAATACTCAATCTCAGGGAACCATCCTCTCATATATCAGAAAGTTTATAAACCACATCAAAAATTTAAATCTTCACTTTGGGTCTTTCCACCGAACTCAATAGTCATACTTACATCGTCCATGTCATTCCATACAATCAAAAATGGGTTTTCATCGGGCTTTTTCACCCGAATTCACCTTGCACCATACCCCAACTATGCATAAAGTCTTCCCAACCAACCCATCTCCCAGCATAGAATAATGACCACAACAACACATCACCTCACAGTCTATAGGATATACACCTATATGTCATACACAAGATTCAAAAAAAATAGCCCCAATCGGCACACAGCAACCCATATAATAGAACTCTCTAATGGTGTACAATTTCTCGCCCGGGTCTTCTAAGGAAAACATAACAATGCCATAATGCAAAACATACGTTTGGGCTATAAGGGATAACACTGACCCAAAGTCAGATAAAAGTCTAATAGGGATCGCACCATATATAATATAATCCGTACTTAGCAAAACACCCACAATACATAAAACAAACTTCATATCCACGACTTAGCAATAATGAACCCACACACACATGACAGGATCACTAGGATAAACAAGAATTCCTAGTCAACCTAGGCTCTGATACCAACTGTAACAGCCCACTTTTTTTTTGACTCCAAATTCAATTCTTTCAATTTCTATGTCACTTTAAACATAAACTAAGATAGTTATATTTCAAAGAAAATTTTGACAGAGTTTCCACTGAAATTGCTGGCCCGAAACACAAAAAGCTTACATAATTTTGCTCTAAATTCTGTAGCTCACATCACAAGCAATAATATCATGGGCTCCCCAGGCTGAAATGAGCAGAATCACACAGGCAATATAATATCATGCTCTGGGGGCCAAACTTATAATAGAATATCAAATATCAATTAAAAATCATAAATTTCTCTGAAAACGAGATAAAAATTTTAGAAAAATCTTTGTAAAACATACTACAGGGCCCGGTACTCCACAACGAGATGGGTACGGGTCACAAACATACGTACCACTCCGCTCTATACTCATCATCATCATCTACATGCTTATACATTCAAAATACAATTTAAACCATAAATTCCACTATTCACATAACTGAGCTTATACATAAAATTTAAAGTAAAAGACTTCACTCATTGAAATCTACGCCTCACCTCTAGATTGCTGAGGACCTGTAACAGTAGGGACCTAGGGTAGTCTGGGGACTTCCTAACTCCCTAAACACTAAGAGGTTAGCTATTTCTGGTGTGAGTAAAATTATTAATTTAATAGATAAATTAAATGGTATAAAGAAAATGAATTGAACTTACAAACATACAGGTAAGAAGATTTTACCAGGAGTCTAAACATAAAAATATCACCAATACGACTTTATATCAAAGTACTCTTCAATTCTGCATCTAACTAAATACCTATCCATAACTTCAAACATTTCACTATATGCATCACACTAACCTCATATATCCTTATTTTACATTTGCAGAATACAAAATCACATACAATCCATTACTTTTCAATTTGAATTCTCTAACACAAACATTCATCTTTCCACAATTATCGTCACAACCGCATTTCTTTATTTATATAGATAACCACATGATGTTACTACATCTCTTCTTCATCTTTATTTAGCCATGCACTTCATTTACTTGTATCATATCATCAACTCACTTATTCACCCTAGACGTTGTGCCAAGGCAGGCAGTTCCCACCATTCTCACGGAAATAGCGGGCGAATAGTTCCCCGACACACTTCCAAGGTACACAAACTCATATCACAACATACTTTCTTTAATAACCATTTTCATAACCTCTCATTGTACATATTTTTATTTTATTGTATTACATTACATATCGCATCATAAACATATGCATTCATTCCCATAATACCACATTCATTCATGTCATATAACACAAACGTAGCATCTCATTACCCATTATGACGTGATTGCATTTCATCACATCATCACCGTATCACTTATTTGAATGCTCATTCTTATTGCATCAAAAGCATGTTTTATAACTCATTCTCATCTCGTTATATCACTTTAGTTACTACTCAATCATATTGAGAATTAATCTTACTTTCATCTTCACTTATATCTCAAATTGCCATTAATTTCATTTTCATGCTCATTACAATATCCTCCATATCCCAACCATAGTTTGGGTAATAACATATCACATCTCAAAGCCGATAGCTTGGGTAATAATCACTGCACCGCAAGTAAAACTTGGCTAATATCACATCACATCCCAAGCCGATAGCTTGGTTATATTCACTTCAATTACTTTTCATCTTCACTTTCTTTACTTTCTCATTCTTATTTACACTTATTTATTTTACTAGTTTGTCGACCCGTGTTCATGTCATCACACAACTGAAGCTGATAAGTCAGTCAAAATACAGATTGCTGCCCACCAAGGATCTTACGCATGACATTCAAATACACATATCGCTGCCACATAGGTCTTATGCATCAAATACACATATCGCTGCCACATAGGTCTTACGCATTAAATACACATATCACTGCCACATAGGTCTTACGCTTCAAATACACATATCGCTGCCATATAGGCCTTACGCATCAAATACACATGTCGCTGCCACATAGGCCTTACGCATCAAATACACATATCGCTGCCACATAGGTCTTATGCATCAAATACACATATCTTTTTCTCCTTTTCAGTGCCCACACAACTGACCTCCTCGTACAACATAGGGATCTCTGTGCCTCCTTTCCTGTACATTTCAATCCCGCTAACCCACCATATCACCCAGATCCAGGTGTCCTAAGCATCTATCATTTGTGGGCTGGATTGAAAGTACAGGTTGCGTGCATGTCCAACCAAGACTAAAACTAGAAGGCTAGTCAAAAATAAATATAATACGCGGATCGATGCTCACATAGAGTCATACACGTCCGAGGCTACGTCTTCCTCCTAGCCCTATACCAGCGAGGAAAACTCCTGATCCCCAAATATAATTTGGGGCAATATATAACTCCTGATCCCCAAATATAAAATTTGGGACAATATATATATAACTCCTGTTGCCGGGTGTATCCCGGGCCCGTGGGGTCTAGCCCAAACCCCTGAGAGATTGTGCTGCACTAAAATATTAAAATTTCTCCTTTAAATACATATATATCTCCTTTATAACATAACTCCTTTATAATATAACTCCTTTATATTATAATTCGCCTTTATAATATAACACGAAAGCATATAACCATATTAAATTCATAAGCATACATAAGCCATTAATCTCATCGATTATCGTATAAAATTCTCAGTTATCACCCACATAGCACACACACACATCATGCCAATTTTCACATCACATTATCACATAAATTTCCAATTTATCACATGCCTATCACACATACACCTTATCATTTATATCATTATGTTTTCGCATCACAATATCATATCATACACACCATGCCTTTCCATCTCATCACATTAGTCGGGTGATCACACGTCACACATACACATACATTCACATGCATATATCGGATTATTAAAACCACGTAACATATAGATATCTATTTACAAGCATCAACACACTTCCATACATATATATATACTAATTTCTTACACATCATAATTTACTCCGTATCATACATACGAATTTTTCTATATTCAATATACTTTACATTTCACACACAGCAAACCATATTTTAACATTATCATAGCACATTATGCACATAAAATAAAAAGATCATACTCACAGAATATCCTGCGAAGACTCGAAGCGCCACCACGACATCCCGCATCCAAAGTCGCTAATATATCCTATTATCAAATTTCAAAGCAATTAAGGCTCAAATCTTCCAAACCAATCACAGAAGCTAATAACAATAATACTAATTATCTTAATATCACACATGAGTTTTATTGAACGTCTGTGATACACGTGTGATGCACGTAATAATCTAATATCTGTGGGATTTTTTTTATCCCCAAACAATTACTAGAACCACTCCCAAATTATTCTAATGGCCCAACTATACTTTCCATTACTATATGAGAAATAATTCATACATATATAATTCTCTTTTACAAACCCAAAATCCCAAATTATTAACAACTTGCAAACTCTCTAATAATATGCTAATTTCTCGCCTCTACTACTCTTGACATCTGCAAACCTCCCTACCATAATATTTCTACTCAATAAAAACTAACCACACTTAATTTTATACAATAAAATAAAATGGGGTATACCTTCCCAAAGCCCTCTCCAAAAACCGATGCTACCACGATGTAGAGAACCCTTCAATTCGCCTATCCCTCAATTTAATTTGAAAATCATGGAGAGATGGAGCGGATTTGGGTGTGGGAGGGATCAGCCGAATGGGTTTCGGTTTTGGTCTGGAGGAAGAAACGGGAAAGGAAAAGAAAAGAAAGAAAGAAGGAATGGGGGGGTGGGTTTTTAAAATATAATATATATAATAATAATAATAATAAGGTTTATTAACATATAAGCCCACCAAATCTAAAATATAGCAAATAAACCCCAACTCTTTTCTTTAATAATATAAACATTACAAAATACATCAAAATTATCTCATATTAATCCACACATATTTATAAAATAAAAATAAACAATATTTCTTCACATAAATCTCAGCTCTGAGCTCTACTAAATTAATAATACCAATCTACCACAAATATATACACCACTATCAATATTTAAAATAAAATATGTTTCAAAAGATAGAAAACGGGTATTTTCGATATTTACAAATTCGAGGTATTACAGTATGTATCCTCTTGTTTGATTTAGTAGTCCGATTATGGATTGTACTTCTCTTTTTTCTTTTAGGACATTAGAAAATGTCTTTATTTTTTCTGCTATACGTGGCTGTAGTTCTATTCCTTTATGTGATAATTTTGTTCCTAAGAATTCTATCTCAGTTTTGAACAATTCCATTTTTTTTTTTGTTTGTATAATACCTGCATTTTAACTATTTCTATGAATTTTAGTAAATGCTCTTTATGTTGCTCTTCGTTTTCGAATCCTATTAGAATATCATCTACATAAACTAATATAAAATTATTGTATTTATCAAATATCTTATCCATATATTCTTGAAATATTCCTGGATTGTTTTTATATCCGAATGGTAATACATTCCATTTATAGAATCCATGAGGTGTGCTAAATGCCGTTAACTGTTTTGAGTCTTCTGTTAGTTTTACGTGGTAAAATTCGAATTTACAATCAAATTTCGAATACATTTTTCTTATTCTTACTATGTTAAGTAATATTTGCTTACCTAGTAGTGGATATCAAAATCTCTTAGTATTTTTATTTAATTCCTTATAATTTACTACCATTCGAGATTTACCTATTTTTCTCTTCTGAATGTTTTCTTACTATAAATGCTGGTGATGAATGTGGACTTTGCGATTTTCTTATGTAATTATTTTTCATCAGTTCTTTTATATGTATTTTGAACTCTTCTAAATCTGTTGGAGTGTCTTTTATAGGTTTAATTTGTAATATTTTGTTCTTATCTATTAACTCTATATGTGATGTGGGTTTACTTAAGTCCCATTTTACTAAAGGGTCCTCTGCGCAAAGATTTTCTAATTGTTTTTGTAAAATTTCTTTTGTAGTGATTTCTCGGACTTGATGTATTTTAGTTTTGTTTGGTAAATATTGATATTCACCACGCTAGGTTGAATAAATTCTAATATGCAGCAAGTCGGTTCTAGAGTAAGGTTGGGTTATTCTAATTGCTATTGCTTGGTGTTGACAAGGTGTTGTAAATATAACAGATTTATGTGATATTGTTATAGGATAGTATTGTTGGAAAAAGTCATTTCCTAATAGTACATCATTATTCATATCATCAAATTGGTATATTACTGGTATTTTTAGTACGTAATTTCCTATTTGTATATTAACATTTTATTGATTCCTATTAAGTATGATGGTTTGTCCAGTTAATCTAGTTATAGGCTTTTTATTATATCCATCTTGTCTCCATCTTGGTAGTATATTTTCGTGGCATAAGCTAGTATCTGTTCCGGTGTCTATCAGACTATGATATTTTCTTGTTTTGTATCCTTCGTAAACAAAGTCTGCTAGTATATATAACGTATTTTTTGTTGCTCTTAATGGATTCATTTACTCAATATTCTATTTATTACTTTACTTTCATTATTTACTGTTATGGTGATTTTTTCTTATTGAATTGAGTAAGGTTGTACTGATGTAAGGAAGTAAGTTCCTAATAACATTTCATTAACATTGTGTTCTGGATCTACATATAAATGTAATAGCATTTCATTTATACCATTTATCCTTAGTGGCAGTATTATTTTATGTACAATTGAATGTCTATTATTATAATAGTCTAGGTAGTAATATAGATTTTCTAATGGTATTAATTCTATTGTTTTTATATTTTTTTTTGTTTAATATGTGAATTAATAGCTCCTGTATCTACTAAGGCTACTTATTTATTCTATTTTCCACTGTCATAATATTCTATTTATATTTTAAATTGGTTATTGTTCTGATTATCTAATGTATTTATTATTGGTATTAATTTCAATGTTCGTTGTTTGTTTCTTATTGATAGTGATCTCTTTCCGAACATTATTTGTGGTGTTTTTCCTTTTATAATTTCTTTAGCTTTATTAAAGTCAAATTCTATATGATTTGGTATAGTCATTTAAGGATTTTTTCTAGCTGGTTTGTATCTTATAATTTTGCTGAATAGTGGTTCTATTTTAAAATTATCAGTATTTCTATTTTTTTACTTCATACTTACTAGTGAAAGCATAAATATTTCTTATTTGTATACTCATAACTTTGATTTTCTCTATCATTTCTATTCTTAATAATCTGTGGTACATGATTAAACTTTTGTCCTTATTTTCTTCAGCCATACTTATAGAAAAATTAGGTTTTATTGTAAATTTTATCTTTTGATACATTAAGTTTTCTTATAGTATTCCTATTAAGGCATCTTGTGTACTTGATATTATTCTATCATCCATTAGGTATATTTCCAGGGGTGTATTTATTCATTTCAAATAAGCTTTTATTATTATTTGCACAACTCCTAAATGTATGTGTTAATATTTTTCTGATTTTCTCACTTATTTTTCCACCTCTTGTCTTATTATTTTTTTAGTTATTATTGGGATTATGATTTTTCCTTGTGCTTATTCAATGTCTATAGGTTATTCATTATTCCTGGCTATTATAATGGTATTCTTCTTCCTTTAAAATATTGGTAGTTTAAATATCTCTTTTGGGTTTAAATCTAATTTGGTTACTCTTATTTTATCGTATTTTTATATGTCAAAGCACATTCTTTTCCTTACTTCTTCATTATTTTATTCTCTTTCTAATTGCTCTTCCTTTTCTGTTATTTTTGTCATCATATTTATTTCACATTCTTCTGTTTCACCTTCACTACTTCTACTATCTTCTTCTAGTATCATTATTTCTTCATCTTCACTAATTTCTGACCAGTTTTCTCATATTCTATGCGTTCATAGTTTTTATTATTCATTTCTTCAATTTCTTCTACGTATTTTGTATTTTCTTTTTTCATTCTCTTAAGGCAATTTGGTGATATATATCATACTTCTCCACATATATGACAATTACATTTCTTTGGGTTTTTTTGGATATAATATATTTTTATTTAATCTTCTGAAGTATTTTTATATGGTTTTTTATTTCTCTTAAAAGTTTTTCTATATTTTGGTTTATATTTTTGAAATTTGTGTTTACTCTTCCTTGTATAATTATAGTTATTGTTACATCCCCAATTATTCGGTCTTGCATCTTCACAACAAATTCTTTGTTTATATGTTCTATAGTATTTCATTATTGCTCTAGCATCTTGGCACACTTTATCCCTATAATCTTTTACAAATTGTATTCTATACCCTAAAGTATCTACTTCTGATTTTACTTTCTCACCTATGTATGCACTATATATGTTTATACTCTATGGATCAGGTAGTTTTAGAAAGAATGAGTCCAAGATTGGACTCCGTTCTTCTTTTGTATAATAACTATCTTTAAAATATTCTCGAAATTCACAAACATAGTTGTCAAAATAACACATGTCGCATATTTCTAAATTACTTAGTCTCCATCTTGCTTGGTTCTTTTTGTATATAGTGTGTTTTTATACTTTATCGTATACACTGAATTTTGTTCTTATTGCTATTTTGTAATTTGTAATTATTTATTTTAGTTCTAAGGTTCGTTGTGATGAGCTTTCTTCTGTTCCTTTATCATCAGTTGGTCTTGATTTTCTGATAGTATTCATTTCTTCTTCCATTAGTCCATTCCACCATTTTGCTACTACTCCTATAAAAGTTGCTTCTATAAATTTCTTAAATGAATTTCCTGAAAGATTTTGCCTCAATCCTCCCGTTAGTGAAGCCTTTACCCATTCTTCAACTGTCCTATCTACGTCTTTTACACATTCTGGATCTAGCCATTCTCTATTTCCTGCTATTTCTTTTTCGTAGTGTTCTGCAGGTTCATATTTTGGGGTTTCTTTTTTTTGTCTCTTCCTAACTTATTACTTTTTGTGTTTTTTCATTTTCATGGTAAGTGATAAGGTCTTTTGTTGGGTGGTGGCCTTAAGATTTCGTACATTTCAGTTTGAATTTCTGCAGGTTTTGCTATATAATCTTTTCTTTCTCTTGATCCATTTTTATTTCTTCATTCGTTATATCTAGATTTTTTAAGGCTTCATACTTCCACTGAATTGGAATTTGCCATTAAATCTTCTATTAATAGAATTTTTATACTAAGCTTTTTTTATAGTTTCTAACTCCTTCATACCTTCTTCTGTTATGCCTAGTTTTTTTTCCGTCTTCGGTTATATGTCTACCTAGTTCTTTTATGTTCATATTTATGATTTTTAAATCTTTTCTTATAGTTCCTACAAACTCTGGACTATTGTAATCTTCTTCCAACTCTTGTATGTTTATCATATAAATTTCTGATTCTATTTTTGAATTTAATATTTCTACTTTATTAATCATACTTAGCCTAATATTTTATATGTTAGCAGGTGTTGGTAATACCAACTTGCTTCTTCGTTTCTATAATCTAATACCTTGTATGTTATCTCTTTTTGTATTTCCTTAGGTAGTTTTTTAGTTAATTTATTTGTTATTAACAAATATTCTGATATTTCCCTATCAGTTATATGCTTCTGTTAATCTTCTATCAATGTATCTAATTTTAAATTTTGAGAGACTTTTTAATCTTAAATTTCTTTATTTTATGAGAAATATCCAGTTTTTAGATAGGGTAGTGAAATATGTAAATTTTTAGTTTTAAAGTTGTGTAAATATCTACAAAGGTAGGGTATTTCTTAGAAAATTACTTCCAATTGTCCTATTTTTGTAAATAGTTTGTGGGTGTCCTATATTTTCAAATACTTTCTAAAAAATTCCGATATGTGAAATTGACTCGTGTAAGAGTGTGTTGCAATATAACCTTTTCTTTGGGGAATTTAGGTTAAGGCATAACTATCATATACTAGTCCCTCATTTTCAAAATATAAATCATTCTAGATTTCTACACGACTATTAAAAAATAATATAGGATAAATTAAAAATACTATATATTCTTAATTTTTGAAGCCCATAAATGAGTTATCTATTGTTAAATGTCCGGGTTGCCCTCTTCTATAATTTTCTATTACTCCTCTTACAAAAAGGATATAGGTAATGTTTGAAATCTCATAAAACATTAATTCATAGACATTGATAAATGACAAGCCCTCTCCATTGAAAACCTAAAGTGACTTATATTATGAAACAAAATAAAAAATACTAGAATGACTTATATTTTGAAACAGATGGAGTAATTACATAATTTCAAATAGGCATCAAGGTCATGAGCATGACCTTTTCATATAATTTCATAATTTTATTAGCATCACAAATTTTCACTTTCAATTCTCCCCGAGGAGACAGGGAAGTTGAAGCCACCCTGTTGCCTTGGATATCGAGTCCCTGTTTGACTCTCCGAAAGCAAAATACATAAAAACCATTGGCGGAGGGGATAACCACAACATCCCTCACATGTTTCCACTTAAAGATCAGAGCTTTGGCAACAAAATCTGAATGAAAACAGTGGCTCAGAGCTTCCACAATGGTGTGTGCTATATTTTGGCAAAATGGCAAAATGAGAAATAGCAATTTTGAGAAGTGCCACACTAGTTTATTTGCCAAATTTGGAGTTGCTATTTTTTTTATCGGATGGAACATGTTATTTCGTCCGAGAGGTAAAATTGTGATATTTAGGGGAAAAAAAATTGTTTAGTTATTAAATAATCATTAGTTAATTAATTAGTGATTAAAATAATACTAAATCCTAATTAAATTAATAAAGTGAGTGATTACTAATTAAAATAATGGAAAAGTGAGTGATTAATTGGGGATTGATGCTGACATTTCTCAAAAGGGACATGTTGTCCTGTTTGGCCCATTTTTGAGCTCAGACAGGACAACATGTCCCGTCGGTTGCTTTTTAAAAAAATTTTAAAATCTTTTTTTTCGACAGAACAACATGGTCTGATTCAAAAAAGAAATTTTAGAAAAAATCGGGACGAAACATGTTGTTTCGTCCGATCCTATAAAAAAAAATTAGGGACGGAACAACATGTTCTGTCCCCTATATTTTGAGAAATAACAATTTGTTTCTCAAATATAAGAAGCGACTGTAGCTGGTTTCTCAAAATATTGCAAAATAGCAAACCGTTGCAGATAATTTTTTTCTCAAAAAATGGCAGAATGACAATTTTAGCAAACCGTTGTGGATGCTCTCAGGAACTTTCTAATGAGAGTTTGACCTCGCCATTCTTTACGAGTTTACCCTATCTCCTCTGAGAACACAATAGCTTCAGTAATGCCTCTTGTAAATGTAATATTTCTTCATCAAAAACCACCTCTTTAGCCCTTCGACTAGTGCTATTAGCCTTAGAAACAGAAGACCAGAGTTGTTTTGATTGTCCCACTGCGCCTACGTTAGTAGAAGTAAGGGACGCCGCCATCATCTTTCTAAGATAACCTCTTATTCATTTTTTGTATATAAGCTGTTGGAAATTAGTATACATTTAAAACACTTATTTTATTACTTACTATCTACATTGTCGTGTGGCCCAATGGTTAAAGTTTTGAGCTCACATGAGGTTGGAGGATCCACTACAAGAAATTTGCCATATACCAACGGACACCTATAGCGACGGATCACTAAAACCGTGGGTATAGGCATCATATACCTACAGACGTGTAGTAAACGGTGGGTATAGGTATCCTATAGCTTTAGAGATTTTAATCCGTAACTATAAGTTTTACCAACGGATAAAACACTGTGGGTATACTCTATAATTTAATTTCCCCCCCAAATTTTTCATTTTCCCCCCCCAATCTCAAATCCCCCAATTTATACACACTCTCTCTCACCGATCTCCGCCTCCTTATTTTCATCCATTCCGTCCTCCTCTTCACCCACAACCACAAAAACCATGCCACCACGTCAGCGTCGCCGCTGTCCTCGCCCCGTCACCGGCGACTCCGAAGATGGGCAGATTCCGAAGGCGGATGGAGGAGGAGGACGTACGGCGGAGGAGGTTTTTGGCGGAGGCGGTGGAATCGGACGGTGGAGAGAGCTTCTTGATCGAAGGGAGGAGAAGAAATCTCATATTTTGCCGGAAGTGGGACCCGATCACCGGTGGTGACGTCAGGTGAGCTTTCGATTTGGTTGGTTTCTTGTTAGGGTTAGGGTTTGAAATGGTCAAGAGCTATTTTTGGTAGTAAAGAAACGAACTTTATGGGGAATTATGTTGATTGCAATTTAAAAGTTTGAATTTTGATGAATGTTTGGTATTTAATTATAGTTATTTGGATAATTGTCAGGAATTCGATGCATGATATTGTTGGCTTTTGAGAAAGTGGTGTAAGACCTGTGATTAGTATAGATTTAGGGAATATGTGTTGTGAGAAATGGAAATGGAGGCTATATTTTTGTCCTATATCTTCTTGATGGTTTTCCTTCTATTTTTATGATTTTTTCCCACTTGCAGAATTTCAACTTATATATAAATAAGTTGTAGATACTGAGCGCTTAATCCCCAAATTTCACCTCCAATTGATCTAAATTTTGATCAAACCCTTAATCCTCTAAATTTACACCTAATTTTGCAACTTGATTGATCTTAAGTTCTCATCTTTGTAGATACTGAGTGCGTATTTCGTGATATTGCCGCTTCGGGACGACGGCGCGATCGCATTAGGGTTGGGGAATTTGCCTGGGTTGTTTGTGGGGTGTCTGGTTCTCACCCTCGTTGCTGCTCCATTGTCCACGCTCTTCTTCTCGCTTCCTAACATTTCTAAGTCCAGGGTAATTGTTACAATTGTGTGATTATTTAATTTTGTTTGTAATCTAGCTTTAGTTTCAGTAGTTGGATGAGATATTATGGATGTCTACATCTATGTTTTCTGAGTTATGTAGATCATTCTTACGGCATTTTATTAATGCAATGGTTATATGAACACATTCAAGATGCATATCTTTATCAAACATGACACCTCGCTCCTTGATATTTATCGTATGTCGTATGTTTTAACATCTGTTGCCTGACATGTCTGCTACATGAATTTGACTTCCGCCACTTAGAATTCCCTTCACACCAGTTACCATGAATAATCTTAGGCTGACATGTCTGCTACATGACTTTGGCACCCTGCATTTAGATTCTCTCTTCACAACAATCAGTATGAATATTCTTAGGCTGACATGTCTGCTACATGATTTTGACATCCAACTTTTATAATCTCCCTTCAGGTCGATTACCATGAATATTCATAGGCGGACATTTCTGCTACATGACTTAGACACCCTGCATTTAGAATCTCCCTTCATAACAATTACTAGTCATTCCCAGTCCATATGAGCAGCCAGCACGAGTACGTGATTCCTTAGCAGTAACCTTTTGCAAACAATAAGGAGTTCCTTTCTTATGATTACCAGACAGTTCAAGCTTACACGCATATGAAAACTAAAGGGAAATCTCACATCTTAGAATGGGATCAAGTATAGTGGTGTAGTTGCTTCTATTTTTCCAAGTTGGATGACAAAATTCCACCTCAGTACGTAGAAGATGGAAAGAACCAGGATATCATGCATCATGCTAGACTCAGATTCTACAATTGATGGGCTACAAGTTAAATGCCAAATAGAAAACTAAAGTGAGAATACAACCACTGAAGCTCATTCAGATCAAAGTATCATTTGATAATTAATTTAATGTAGACATGTCAGAAACTAAAGTGGAAGTATAAAGATCGTTGAAATAACCATACCTAATTACTAAATTGCGTCACATATTTCTGCCAATGCTAAGAACTAGCAGAATAACTTCAATAAAAGCTAGCTCAAACCAAACAATTTTTTTTTGAAATAGTAAGACAAATATAATTATCTTACTTGCAATCCTTACATAAAGTAAACACATACATGGTAAACAGATTAGAGAATAGTATAACTATCCTAATGGAACAACAGAACAACCAAAAACTTCCTTAAAAAAAACCCCACCAAAAAAAATAAAATTTAATTTTAAAATTTGAAGGGGAAAAAACACTAGCTAGTTTGAACTTGCAGTTACAATAAGCAACAAATACGTGAAATTACTTCGACTCTGTTTGGTACTGGTGTAAATGAATGTGAATGAAAAGTTCTTTCACAAAGTGTTGTTAATTATCAAAAGTGTTGTAAGAAAGAAAGAAAAAAAAAATGTTTAATTTCAAAATTGTTTTTGTAAGTAAAAGCATTTAGAAAAGCTATAAAAGCACCACTTAAGGTATGTTGAGAAGAAGGTTCAAAATGGAGATTTTGGAAAATTACTTTTGGCTAAACACTCTATTTATTAAGTTACAAACACCTATGTTGAGTCTAAAAGTGCTTTAAATCTAAAATCACTCTTCAAAAGCAATACCAAGTGGAGCCTACACGTTACAGAACAAAATTATCACTGTGATCATATGCACTAGTCTTAAATATTCCTTCTGGAAAAGATAGCATTGATTACCAGGAACATCCGACAGCATTAGATTGAGGAGCAACTTTCTGCGGACTTCTACAGCATGCTGCACTTCACGAAGAAAGATTGCATGTTCTTTCAAACCTTTGATGCCAAAGGTCTAGGCCTCAGCGCCGCATGCAATGACTAGAGCTTGTCATATGCCATACTAAATTTTCAAGGCTCCACGAGGTTTGTGCTGCTGTCTCCTTTGGTATAGTTTCACAATGAACCTTATATAGCATGCATCAGAAAGACTCACTTTAAGACAAAAATTCCTGACCATTCAGGATTGTTCTGTATATAATACTTCACCTCAACATCACATATATATAGAAAAAGAAAAGAGAAAGGAAATGCTAAAATAGTGTTAACTATTAAGTATAGGAAAAATGATATATCAGTTATTTTAAAATGTTCATATTAGTGTCTATATATAAAGCAGCTAGCACAAGCGAACTAAAAGATAGATTTTCAAGTTTTCCACTTCTCATATCCAATCAGGAAAGCACCCTTAATTTGCACCCATCTCAGTTTAGCAAAACATACTAGTACTGCATATCCAATGCATTATGCATGCTTTGCTATCTGCTTATATACACTGCATATCTATATAATAAAACACAAAGAAAGCTATCAGGTGGCTCACATTCAATCTCTTCCAAAATCAATGGACCAGATCTACTCTCACAAAACATATTTTCCCGCCCAAATTTCAAATCCAAAAATTTCAAATCTCTCAACTCAAACCCCCTTACTTACCGCTGCTCTCTCTCTCTCTCTTCTTCCAATCTCTCTCTCTCTCACTCATCCCGTATCCCCCCTTCTCTCTTCCCAAAATCCAGAACCCAAACCGCCTTGCAACCCCGCCATCCCCCCCACCTCACTCTGCACCCGACCAACCTCCACCCACCTGCACTCCCGACCTCCTTCGATGCTCCGTCAGCGCCACCTCATCGAAACCGCCGTCGAACCTCCACCTCCTTCGAAGCTGCTTCAGCTCCGTGAACCCAACCACCACCTCAGCGAAGCCCACACTCGAAGCTCCGTCACTCGAAGCTCCGTCACACTCAGGTTAAATAATTTTGTATTAGGGTTTAGCAACAATCGATCGCTTGCTCTTTCTCTCACAAACAAACCCTAATCCCCAATTGAAGTCGTCACCTCCGTCGCGTGCCTCGCCTGACTTTGCCAAGGCTCTCTTTCTTTCTCTCTCCATCTCTCTCTCTCCCCCCTCAAGCCCGACCGACCATGAGAATCTCTCTCCCCCAAGCCCCGACCGACCACTCTCTCTCCCCAAGATGTCATGCCTCTTCCTTTCTCCCAAGCAACGACTGAGACTATCTCCCTTTCCCCCAAACTGCCGTGCCAGACTAGACACGACCACCGACGGACTGATGTGTGCCTCTTTCTCTCCTTTACCGCTGTGCCACTTTATCTCTGTCTCTCACAAGGTTTGATCTTCTTCTACCTGCATACAAATTAGATGAGAATGAATAAGAAATATGAAAATATTGATTGAATGGGAAATATGGAATGAGTTCAATGTTAAGTGTTAATTGATTATGAATGAGTTCACTATTAATTGATTATGAATGAGTTAATATGGAATGAGTTCACTGTTAATTATGAATGATTTCACTGAGATAGTTCACTGAATGTCTTACTATTAATTTAACAGTGTCACTAACTGTTAATTGATTGTTGATAGTTAGTTCATTGATTGTTAATAGATAGATAGTTCATTCTAATTCTTCTTGAGTGTTAAAAGTTGGTTTTTAATTTTTATGTTACATATTCATAATTGATTGTTAATTGTTAGTTTTTAATTATATAGATTGTAATACTTTTGAATTTTTATTATAAGAAAGCTATCAGGTGCCTCACATTCAATCTCTTCCAAAATCAATGGACCAGATCTACTCTCACAAGTTTTGGTGTCAGAGTTCCGCTTATAGAGAAAGGTACTTTTTTGCTCTATCAATCTTTGGCTTGCTTTGTTTGATTGTTATTTCTGCATATGTCATTTTTGGGTGTTGCATGTTGTTAGTTGGAGTTCAATTTCTTTATTGTACGTGTCGTTGGTGAGGTGCAGTTTGCTGCCTGTTGAAGTTTGTTGGTTGGTTTGTTGGTTGGTCTTTTGTTAGAAGTTTGTTAGAAGTTTGTTGGTTGGTTTTGTTTATTGTGTGTATCGTTAGGGTGACACATTTTACTTTCTATTCGTTCTATAATTTCCATAGTTTTTTGTTAGAAGTTTGTTTAGCAGTGTTAGTTGCTGGTTATTTTTGCTGTTGTACATGTTCTTGCCGTCTTGATAATCAATCCAGTTTGACCTGTTACATATTTTTTTTGGGTTGGTCATATAGACCCCCCCCCCCCTCTCTCTCTCTCTTCATTTGGTTTTATATTTTTGTATGTGATGGTGATTATAAGTTTCTTCTTTTGTTATCACTGTTTAATTTGGTTTTATGTTTTTCCTGTGTATTTCAGGTTTAGCACGTCGGCGTCCACTTAACATGAAAAGGTATAATTTCTTGCTCTCAGGTTCTCCCAGCAATTTTGTTTCATTGTTATTACTGCATGGGTGACTTTTCATTTTACATGTTATTTGTTGTTGTTTATTTGTTGTTGGTTCTTTTCAGATGTTCAGGTTTTTGGCATTTAGGGAGCTTCGTTCCTTTATCTGTGTACTTGGTACGGTTGGTGGACAAGATAATTACCTTACTCTACCATTTGTTATTGGAAAATTGCATGCTATGTACATTTTAATGTGTTCCATGGGTTAGGTTAAAGATCCCTATGTTTGGGTTGAAAATTGTTGGGTTTTTGGGGATGATTGATTTTGAGTGATGGAATATGTGGTGTAGGTTTATAAGCAGCAGAGGCCATCGCAGGAGCTGGTTGCCAAGGATTTGAATGAGACAGAGTGGAGGTTTCGGCATATCTATCGAGGTATTATATTAATAAAGCACACTTTAGTAAATTGATTGAATGCCAAATTTTTGGTTTGGAACTAATATTTGTCTTCATTTAAAATTTCTGGTTTGAAACTAATAATGAAAAAAATGAGTAACACATGTCAGCCACTTATAAAGGAAAAATCATCAATTAACATAAGGAAAAAGAATGTTTGTTACCTTCATTAAGTAAAATTCCATGGCAACATACCTTACAGTCCGAATAAACCTTACGATATCCTTTTAGTCAGATAAATATTCATAGCATTGCGACCTATCTGATTTTTTACAAACCTATGCACTTCTCATGATGCTTAGGGAAAAAAACTATGATACCAGTGAGAAGTTACTTCTGCATGTACAAACCCTTAGGAAATTTCCTATTGAAAAGCTCCATGGTGAAATTGTCATTGTTTGGTTTGATGCTGCTATTTTTCTGGAGATAGGCATAAGTTGGCTCTCTATACAGAGAGCTCTTTCTACAATAATGTTGGTGCCAAAATGACTATCTAAAATTGTGTGTAACTACTAACTAGATGTCCTTCACAAATACAAGAGTAAACATTTAGTAGATATTCTAAACCCTATCGCCTCATTCATTATCCTTCAGTAGTAAATATTTAGTAGATGTTCATGTACACTTTAAATTCATTTTTGACTCATGGATGAAACCAAGAGTAAACAGATTGCAGTCAGTCATAATGATGAATAAAAATTTCTTCTAATTGATCCTATAACTTCTTTCTGATGCCTTCTATTTCGCCTTACCAGTTACCAATAGGACCCTCCCATTATTCTTCACTTTTTATACTTTTTCTGAACTATGTTGGCATTTTCAATTGTGCATGCCTTCGTCAATAACTGAATGGTTCTTTGTTATGCCCTCTTTTGAACTCTTCTTTTCTCAGGTGAAACTCTCAGGTTCAATCAGTAGTCAGTACCTTACTGCATTGCTCATGGCAGCTCCCTTAGCTCACGGAGATGTGGAGATTGAGATCGTGGATAAACTATTTTCTGTCCCATATGTTGAAATGACTCTGAAACTGATGGAACGCTTTGGAGTCAGTGAAGAACATTCAAGTGACTGGGATCGTTTCTTCAATAAGGGTGGTCAAAAATACAAGTGAGTCAAAAAAAAATCCGGTTTCACCAATTATTGACATAAGTAACTATCTTTTATTCACACCGAGATCGAATTTGTGGTAGGTCACCTGGAAAAGCTTACGTAGAAGGAGATGCATCGAGTGCCAGTTATTTTCTAGCAGGTGCTGCTGTAACTGGGGGCACATTGACAGTTGAAGGTTGCGGCACAAGCAGTTTACAGGTATACTTTTCTTTCACTCTTGAATCCTTCATCTCAAAAGTTCTATCCTATATGGACTTTGTATGTTTTGGTTCTCAGTATATATCTGATCCTTCGAGAAAATACAGGGTGATGTGAGATTTGCGGAAGTACTCGAGAAAATGGGAGCAAAGGTTACATGGACTGAGAACAGTGTCACAGTAACAGGTCCACCACGAAATTCTTCTAACAAACAATTGCAAGGCATTGATGTGAACATGAACAAAATGCCTGATGTTGCCATGACCCTTGCTGTTGTTGCCCTATATGCTGATGGCCCGACTGCCATTAGAGATGGTTAACCTTATTCATCTTTTGGGTTAACCCGTCTGATGTATTATCAATTTGATGGAAGTTCTGATTCTCTATCACTTTACTTTCAGTTGCTTCTTGGAGAGTGAAGGAGACCGAACGTATGATTGCCATTTGTACAGAATTAAGAAAGGTTGGTATTTTTACAGCCATATATCTAGGTTATATTTGGTATTTGGTACTGCTTTTAGAGAATCCAAATGAAATTTTAAGCTGATGTATGGTTTTGGTAAAACTGAGGACAAAAAGAATTCAGCCTTTTCTTAGAGCATCCACAGTCGTTATGGTTAAAAAATGCATAAATGGATAAATGCATATAGCGAGGTGTCGTTTCGCTGCAATCGTAGAATGCTATATTTGTTTACACCCACCTTTTTTTTACCTCTTTAACAATTATTCGGTCCAATCAAATAACTCTAACTAAATTTACATGCAGTTCCGAATACGTGCCGTAGGCACGTGCCACAGGCATACCTAGGTTAGCTTTTGGGATAAGCTAATTAATAAGAGTTGTAGGTTCAATGCATAAATGAAAGATGGCGAGGCTAAAGAATTAAAGATCAGAGTCTCAACTAAGGAGATTAAAACAACTTAACACCTATTTATTTATTCAACTTTTTTGTAATTCCATTTCTTAATTAATGTTCAAAAGGAGGTGCTAGGATTACTGAGCATACCTGCTGCATTGGTGTTTTCAGTTGGAATAAACTAAATGATGTTTCCTAAATGAAGTAATTAGTACAAGGTAGAGCTAAACCAGACTTCTAAATGAAGTTGCCCATTTTTTTTCTACATTCACTGTTTTCAACTTTTCTAACCAAATAGGCAGCCCAAAAAATGACATCTTTATATGACTAATGGAACTAAGAAGTGAATAGATTATATATTCCATAATGGAAGGCTCAGGAAAATTCAAAAGCAACTACTAAATAATCTAAAATTGCCAAAAACAATAAGTATAGTTATACAAACCCAAAAACCATAAAACACAAACAAAAATCAATTAGCTGAAATTACCAGATAAAGCAACACAAAAAATTCCCCAAATGTAATCAGAGATGATAAATGCTTATTTACCGAACTCCTCAGAATTTTGGCCCAATTTCCCTCCCCAAACTTTTTTACCGCATCCCTCAAACATTGTTCTTCCTCGGGGGTCCACCTTCTCTTCTTTGTTTCTTCATCCTCTCCCATTTCTTACCTTACTAAAACTTATTTTCATTGTTGTTTTACTTTTGAGCTTTAATAGAACTGGGAAGCAGCTGATATGGACCTCAAATTTATAAATGCAACTACATTGATGAATTGGGGTTGCAATAAGGTAAATTTATATTTACTACAACTACACCCTATGTTAACCGTTAATTGCTGCTAATTTAATGCTTCTTTTTTTCCCAGATTGTCGTCCACACTCAAAACCGTCATGTACATATTGACAGTTTAATTTTTTGTAGGGTGATGAGGAACATGTTTGGTTGAAGCCATTATTCTGTTTGAAAGGTAATGGTTTCAAAACTATTACTACTGTTTTAATTGTTAATTGTAAACTCTTACTATTTGATTCAAAACTCTAACTGTTTTTTTAAGCTCACTGTTTGGTCATATTTTTGAAGACTTCAACCATTGTGTTCTCCTACAACCATGTAATTTTTTTTTTTCATTCAGTTGGTTGGTGTTTAGTATGGTGGAGGATGTAATAGTTGTAATAATTGTAATATTTAGTATGCACGCATTCTACTGGCTTTGAAAGAGAAAGGGCTCAATGGATCGTTAGTATTTCCAGAAGATGGTGGAATTACTGCTTCTGATAATAGTGACATTACCACTCAATCCTCCTTAGTGGGAAAGAAGAAGATGTGATCATCAAAACAAATAAAACACAAACTGAGATATGTTGTTCAGATGAAGGCATAGTTGCTAGAATTTGCGAAGCTTTCAGCACTGTTTGCGATGGTATTTAGTATCGTCTTTTCATTTAGAATTGTGTAGCATATAGTATGTGATCTCGCTCTGCTGTATGTCTATCTGGATGGGGAATGTATTTTTGGTATCTTAAGTTTAATAGTTTATCAGATGTTATTGTAATGTTGAAAAGCGACCTAAGACCAGTAGAAAAGTTAAAAGGAAGGTGAATAATTATTCTTTTTTAATGCAATTAGCTAAGAATGTGTTGGAAATTGGTGAATATCATTATAATTGATACCCAATGTTTGGTTTTAGATGTTCTTTATTATAATTGGAGGTCTTGCGAGTACTTTTGAATGTTTGGATTGTGTTGAATTTTTGTAAGAGGGCTAATATTTTAGGGGAGGTTCTGTCAAAATTTTTACTAAATTTTCTAAAATCTATTATGTTTTCAAACGATATCTTGGTTTTTATTAAACAGTTTATATAGGATAACATGTCTCCATGGTTAGACAGAAGTGTTCAAGTTCTGATGAAAATATATTAGATAAGCATATCTTACTAATCATCATCAATGTTAAAGTCATTCTGCAAAGTAGTAACTCTAAAATTAAAAGCAGCAGCCAGACGTCATTCTGCAAAGTAGTAACTCTAAAATTAAACGCAGCAGCCAGAGGATCAACTAATTGTGGGCTTGAAGTTGATCTTAAATTCAAGTATTGGTAAGTTGGTGCCAGATTCACAAAGAAAGAAGATAAGATGAAGGAGACACATATACTGCAGACCTTCAATCTTGCACTTATCAAATGTCCAATCTGCAATCCGATTTCTGATATGAAATTTATTTGACAGACCTACCCTGTATTCTGCCCTATAAAAATTTTCCAATGTCCTATATTGAATTAATGGCAAATGTGAATACACTGAAATTCCCTTTTCCCCTCCTATACTCTCATTTTATTGTATAGATTGGTGGAGATTGAGGGCATTTTGAATTGAACAAAGTGGGATATAAAATGTGATTAACTTTCAAAATATGGAGATTCTGTCAAAATTTTCAGAAAATTTTCTAAAATTTATTATGATTCCAAACTATATCTTTAGTCATATGATTTTTTTTTTCCAGAGCCTAATATATATTATGACTGTGTAATGTGGCTTGGATTGGGCTAGGGAGGATTTAATTTCACTGTCTATGATGTTAAGGAATTGCTCTCAAAGGAATAATATTTCATCAGAGATTCTATCGAAATTTTTACTACAATCATGCCTGTAAAATTTTAAATAATACTGTCGAAATATTTACTAAACATTTTAAAGAAAGTTAAGACGTCGCGATAACGTGCCGTATGAAACATTTTAAGGACGTCGTATTAGAAAACTATTAGGAAGCAATATAATTTCAGAAGAGGCCTGTATGGAGTAGTTGATTGTATTAGAAAGGTGGGTGTATTTGTTTACACCCACCTTTTTTTTGTTTACACCCACTTATTCGTTAAAATGTTTTAATTTTTTTAGAAATTTATATGCAGTCCACCCAATCAAATAAATCTAACTAAATTTACATGCACTCCCGAATACGTGCCGTAGGCACGTCCCACGGGCATACCTAGTACATATACAAAGCACAATGACCAGATCGACTTGACTGGGAATGACTAGTCCACCTAGAGTTTACAATTAATTTTACATACATATCAACAAGGAATTTATTATTCATTCATTGTTGTATCCTAAATACTAATTTGTGACCTGTATGTGGAGTTGCTAATGAAAATCGTCTATTCAATAGAAAATATAGTGTCTTGTTTAATTGTTCCTCCATGTTGTTGTTTTGCATTGTTCTTGTACGATTACTAAGTTAACCTGTTTTGGCAGATTGATTCACAATCATCAGAGATAGAACGATTATTTGAAGAGAACTCCAGTTTATCTTCGTCCTATCAAGATGCGCTGGTTGTTGCAGGGCAGTGGGAGAACCAGGTAGGCTAAGTACATTAATGCTAAGTACATTAACAATAATGATGACTGCATCCTGGAGTGCAAACCTTGCTTTGACCTATTCTACAATTATTGAAAATGTTTTATCAATTTTTTTGTTGGGTACCACACACCTCTACTATGTGAAGATGATATATTCGAGCCACTATTTTTGTTGTTAAATGATGCAACCATTTATATAATGTTGACTGCAGCTATCTCAAATATTGACTGCATGAGCACCATGATGAAATGCATAACAGTAAGTTCTTATGAACTTCTACATTACTACAAGTAGTATTGTCCCCTAATATGAGTCAATGGCCTTCTATTATTATATAATTTGGGTGAATGGCCTTCTATTATTATCTTAGTTTCAAGATACATACTATTATTATATGTGAGGAATATGAACATGTTTTTGCTAATTTTTTTGTTTCTTCAAATGTATCAGCTCGGTGCTGTGGAGTTCCTTCAGAAACCACTATTTGAAGACAAACTTAGAAACATATGGAGCATGTTGTTCATAAGGTTTGTTTCTAACGAAAGCAAAAGACACCTAGAAATATCTGTGATTGTTTTTGATGTGTCTGTATGAATTACTTGTGAACTGCGATTAATATGGTGAAACCATTTTGACTTCTCATATATACTTAAGACGAGGCTAGAAAATATACTCAAGAAAATATACCCTCAGGATTTACTTAAGTACATTTTCAAGTTCTCATATATACTTAAGTATATTTTTAAGTATATAAATCCTGAGGGTATAATTCAAGTTCTCTTAAGTATAAATCCTGGTGGTATATTTTCTTAAGTATAAATCTTGGGGGTATATTTTCTTAAGTATAAATCCTGAGGATTTAGACAGAAAAATCTATTAGTGGATTTGCTAAAAAAAAATTGTATTTTTGTCAAGAAAATGCCTAGTGGTTAGGGTAATTAATTTCTTTAGTTCAGGTTCACATTATTCAGGAAACTTGCCAACTACCCTTTGTGACTTCTTAGTCATTCCTTCATTTGAATGGTAGATACTGAAGGATTTAGAAGTCCAAGTTTATGTATCCCATTGTATTCAGGATTAATCTTGATGGTTATGGTCATTACAACAAAACATTTGTACTAATTATATAATGCTACATTCATTTGTACTAATTTTTTAGCATCTGGAAGTATAATATCAGAAGTCAGAACCATGTTTCTGGGTATGAAGTCTGGTTTCTGTTTTCCCTTATTACTTCTGCATGAACTAGTAGAGCTCCACTATATCTTATAAATCATAAATCAATATATTTGATCTTACACGATGTTAGTATCCAGCGAGATATGCACAAAATTACCATACAGATTAAAAGATTATCACATTCTTAACTTTTTTACAAATTGTGTAGGAGTTCTATTCCATCTGGGGTCAGCTTACACCCGAACAGTCCTGTTCTAAGCTTGAGGTATGGGCTTTTGCTCGACATCTCTTTGACCGATCAGTCAATTGTTATTAGTATTTATTAGAATATATAAATGCTTCAATTTTAGGAGAAAAATAACTTTATTTGATGTTTAAAGTAACTAATTCTTACTGAAATTGTTAATATTTCTTATGTTGAGTAATGTTATGATTCATTTGTTCTTTTTGCTACTTGCAGGTGAGGATTAGAAGCTCATTTTTTCTTGATGGAGGAAACTTAGAAATTGAGTGGATGAGATTGTTATAAGACTTTATATGTTTATTATATGTCAGTATGGTACTCTTAGGTTGACTTGTCAACTATTTTGTAATTGACACTCTTGTAATACTTTATTTATTTTTAATATGATTGAAGTTTAATTTTATTTAATTTTGTTTCATAAACACATTTATTTATTTTATTGTTTACTTAGTTTATAATTGGATTAATATTATAAAATAATATATTAAATTATCATAAGCGTAATTAATAAGAAAAAATTGTGTATAGAGCAAATTATGACCTATACATAAAATTCGTGGGTGGGGTGTATGTGTAAAAATGTCGCTAAAACCTATACCAATGGACCGCATAAAAAGAACTATACCAACAGAATAAACGCGGTGGGTATATATTCAAATAATTGGATGCGAAAACCATCGCTAAAACCTATAGCAATGGAGTTTCAACCGTGGGTAGAGGAAAGCAAAAGGTGTCATTAAAACCTATACCAACGGATACGAAACCGTGGGTGTAACACCGAGGTTTTGTCCAACGGGTGAAAAAACCGTCGCTATAGGCTATAGTGACGACATTTTGCCGTGTGTATAGCTAATTAAAAACGACTCCGTTGGTATAGGTTTTATGGGCTATACCTACGGTTTTTCGCCTTTTACCCACGGATTTTTGCTGTCACTATATGTCAAATTCCTTGTAGTGATCAATTCCCATCCTCCACATATTATATATATACAGATATTCATATATCTTTGACCGGGCCGGGTCTTAGGGCAGCCATTTTTTTATCAGTAAAGAAAAATTATTGAACCATTTTAATGGCAGTAAATGATCCTTTTATGATGAAAATAAATACTATTTTATGACCAAAAATCAGAAAACCGTTTTTTCCTTTCTCTTCTATTGCTATAAATAGTTGTCTGTCAGATAGAACACAGTAGTGAGAAAAAAATATATATATTCTTCCTTTCTTCTCAAATATTGTTTCAATTATTGAGCAATTTTTTGGTGCAAGCTTGGTTTGTGTTGCCACTGGAGTATTAGGCAACACTATAAATAGAAGCTCAATTTATCCTGGGGGGAGTATTTAACGATCAACGATTCATCTCCAGAATTGGCCAAATAGCTTCTTAAAGAAAGTGTCAACCACGCTTCGAGCCATTCTCACAATTCTTCCCGTTGCAGTTATAACCGCTCGCTTAAATCCATTCCACAACCGTGCCGTGCTATCAGAAGTTGATTTGGGCATTCAGGACTACTAGTAATTTTTATTATATCAACAATTTTAAGAAATTATTTTGTTGTAATCTGTAATGGCACTTGTATCTGACCGGAAGTATGATTCCAACAAACCTACGAAATTTGCAGACCTGAACTTCAAGCAATGGAAGAACAAGATGTTTTTCCATCGTCGCTGAAGGAAGTTGCCTATGTTCTTAGCACCGACTGCCCTGTTATGCCTAACCCAGAAACTTTCAATGTTCATGAAAAAGACCAAATCTTAGATAACATTTCAGAATCGAAGGATGCCGATTATAATCGTAGGAATTTCATTTTGAATGGGCTATCCGTCAAACTATCTGACTATTACTTACAGTCCGGTATGAGTAGATCCATTTGGGAGGCACTGCAAAAGAATTATGACACCGAGGAAGCTGGCGCGAAGAAATTTGTAGTCAGTCGCTATCTCAAATACACCATGGTCGACGAAAGCTGGTAACTATTCAATCACACGAGTTACAACATATAGTTCATGAGATCATTTCACAGGGTATACCCCTCGATGAGCAATCTCAAGTAGCTGTGATGATTAACAAGTTCACAACCCTCTACTTCTTCTAGTGTACCTCAAGATGGTACACCTCTTTATGGTTATTCTCATAATATAGATTCTGAACCTCATAGAAGTAAACATGCTAGAACTACTAAAGATTTTGGCAATGATTATGTGGTATATGCTTTAGAATTTGACCTAGTTCTATAAAAGAGGCCTTAACTTCACCCAATGCCGATTTTTGTCAAAAGCCATAAATGATGAGATGGATTCACTAAGCTCTGATGGTACTTGGGAGTTAGTGGACTTACCTCGTGGTAGTCGTACTATAGGGTGCAAATGGATTCTTAAGAGGAAACTAAAACCAGATGATACTAATAAAAAGTTTAAAGCTAGATTAGTAGTTAAAGGATATGTTCAAAAAGAAAATATAGACTTCTTTGACACTTACTCTCCTGTGACTCGTGTGACTACCATTAGAGTCTTATTAGCTATTTCTGCTGTGCGTAATTTTTTGATTCACCAGATGAATGTTAAAATAGCTTTCCTTAATAGAGAACTTGAAGAGGAACTTTATATGTAGCAGCCTGAAGGTTTTGTGATTCCAAGGAAGGAACACAAAATTTGCAAGCTAAATAAGTTTATATATGGTCTTAAGCAAGCTCCTAAACAGTGGTACGACAGAATTGATCAATTATTATTCTCAAATGGTCTTTCTATTAATAATATTGATAAATGCCTCTATTATAAAGCATATAGTGATAGTTGCATTATGCTTTGTCCATATGTAGATGATTTACTCATTTGTGGTTCTTCGCTTGAATTAGTTTTAGAGATTAAATCTGTGCTTGGTCAAAATTTTGATATGAAGGACCTAGGTGAGGCCAATGTCATTTTAGGCATGGATATCACACGTACTGAGACTGGTACTACTCTTGATCAATATGATTCCATTGAGAAGATCTTGAAGAAAAACAATTACTTTGACCATTGACCTGCATGTACACCTAGTGACCCTCAGGTTAAACTTTTGAAAAAATTTGGTGCTGTAGTCGGACAAAAAGAATATGCTAGTATTATTGGTAGCCTTCGCTATACTACTGAATGCACTAGACCTAACATTGCAAATGCAGTAGGGGTATTATGTAGATTTACGAGTTGTCCTTGTTCTGAGCACTGGAATGCTATTCACAGAGTCATGAGGTATGTGAGAAAGACCATGAACTTAGGACTACATTATGAGAGGTTTCCCGCTGTCCTTGAGGGATTTAGCGATGCAGACTGTAATTCATTTTCAGATGATTCCAAGGCCACAAATGGATAATTTTTTAGTATCACTGGTGGTGCTGTTTCTTGGAGGTCAAAGAAACAGACTATCCTAACTTACTCTATAATGGGGTCTGAGTTAGTTGCTAGTGCTAGTGAGGAAGCAAGCTGGTTGAGGATCCTCTTGTCTTATATTCCTTTATGGAGTAGGCCTATACCTTCGATCATGATCCACTCAGATAGTACTACTACCATAGACAAAGTACAAAACGCTTACTATTACGGTAAGAAATTAGCGATTCATCACAAGCACAGTACGGTGAGATAACTCCTCACGTCTGGTGCTGTTACTGTGGATTTTGTGAGATTGGAAAGTAACCTTGCCGATCCTTTGATGAAAGGATTGTCTCGAGACAAAGTTTGGAACACAGCGATAAGGATGGGACTGAAGCCCATTTAGAATTACATATGGTGGGAACCCAACCTATACGACTGGACATTCCAAGACATAGGTTCAATGGGAAAACCAAGTCATACTGTGATTGAAATCATGCAACCCAAGAGTTTGCCACTCCTTAGTCTATCCTGATGTGTATGTGCATGATATCATGTAGCGTTAGTAAGGATAAACTTAGCTCTTATTGAGTTTGATATCTCTGTATGAGAGGAGTGTCTAGCTACAAGTGCACTTTTGATAGACTCACCGGGGTGACTGTGAAGTGTAGCTGCTTCTATGAGAATGGAGCTGATTCTCTATAACATTCATCTATACTGGGATAAAGCACTAGGCCGGAATGTGCCGGCATCTAAGAACTTGCACCTGGTAGAATCATGTGTGGTTTTTGTCATGCCTCGCTTCCTAAAAAAAGATTACGGAATACGGATAGGTGGCTAAGTCCAGCGAATGATTTTCATCATCCATAAGCTGTCAGGATCTTTACAACATTTCACAGGAATGATTTTCACAGGAATAATCAAAGTAGGAAGTAAGAGATGTCAACCACGAATGCATAAATGCATCAATATACCAACAGAAATTTACTTGAAATTTTTTTTAATAAATTTCAAATATAGCAGATCTAAACAAGTCAATAATTCTAGGTCACATTGCCCAATACAAAATACAACTAGCAATTACATTTATTCAAGAACAACAGGAAAGTAAATTGTAGCCAGAACTCCAGCCAGCTAGAATTTTAGATCACCTACTCCATCAAGCAGCTGGTCACCAAAGTCTACAATTTAATAAATTGCAGGAAAAAGGAAAGAGAAATAAAACGCCCATCAAACCAAGTTACGGGCCACTTGTAGTGCAAACACAAGTACAGAAAAAGAATAAACAACATGGCATGGAATAGACATGGCAACAAAATAGAACAACTAGCATGAATCATGAATAGAATCAACTAATGTGATGAGATAATTGGTGTAAGTGACATGTAACAGGTAACATGCAAGCTGGTAAACATGTAACAGGTGTCAAGTAGCATGTACAGGTAATAATGTATCAGGTAAGCATGTAAAAGGTATTATGTCATGTCAAGTCTTATATTTATCACTATTTAGGTGGCACTTCATGCGTCCCAAGTTTTTACCACATGGTTGCTACTTACATGCAGATTTTGTTTAGGCCTAGTGGTGGGTTTCTATAGAGCCGTGTACTCAAGCATCAGGTAGCAGGTAGCAGGAACAGGTTCATGAATCAGACAGGTACACGAATCAACCGGTTCATGCATCAGCAGGTTCAGGAATCAACAGGTAATAGGTATACGAACTAACTGGTCCATGCATCAAAGCATAAAGTACAACAGGTTCACAAATCCACAAATTCATGAATCAAACATACAGTGCAACAGGTTCATGTATCAACATGAATCAAATATAAAATGGGAAACACAGGCCCCCTTCTAAGTACACATACCTATATTGTCCACTATTAAGGTCCTTCTCTTAACCCCGGCTTGATTACTTATTATTATTATTAAACAGGCATATACGTGCACAAAACAGAGCAAGAATAACATGGCATGAACAAGTAACACGTTCAGATTGAAAGATAAACATGCACAGGTGATAGGCAACACATAAAAGGATCGAACAACGAAAATTCTAGTTCAGGACAGCAAGACGGTTTTGCACTAAATCTGAAATTCCCGTTGCTACAAATGTGCAAATCTGGATCCATCAGAAAATCTAGAAAATAGATTCTCGGCCGAATCCAGAAAATATATAAGTCATATGTTATTTTACAAAAACAGAATATAAAACAGACATGTATCCAGAAAACGTGTTCAGCCAGAAATCAGAAGTTTGTATTCATAACAGGAAAACGGCATAAAAACTTACTAATTAAATCCAAGAAAAATATGGGGTATTCCCTAGTATGTCTAGTATCAGCAAATAAATTTTCATAATTTTCCAACATAGATAGTTTAGTCAAATAAAATCAGAAAATAGCAAGATGCAGCAATTTTGTAAAATAGAAATCATAAACACAGCAATACTAAAACAGCAATAGATTACAAAATACAAATCGAAATTCAGATCCGTCAAAAAGGTGATAAAATAGATACAGTAGGCTACAATTCATATTCACAAAGATTTTATAAATGGAAAATTGAATCAGGTTGAAATTAAGGCTCTTTACTGAACAGCATGAAAATTAGGAGTTAATCCCAATCAAGTCTAGTTATACTTAGCAAAATATTTGATCAAAATATTATCTTTAACATCAGTATCAAAATAAATTACCATACAATATTCATATAAAATAATCTAGAATTTTTCTACACATCTGTAGTAAAACTGCAATAACTTGCAACTCACTAAACGAAACTGAGATCTGTCAGAAATTCTGGAAAGTAGACAGAATTCTCTATAGTTTACATTCACAAATAATTTTCATTCACTGACATTATTAGGGCCTAAAATACTGGACAAAATGGGGTAACAATAAGGACAGAATTATTCTTCATGCATAAAATCAACTAGATCATACGAAACTCATCCATATCGTAACAAACATGAAATATGGTGTACTAGATGTCCAAGCAATATGGTATAGGGTATTTATTAAGTCTACAACAAGTTATACTATGACTAACACATGCAAGTATACGACATCATTTGAACAACATGTATACAAGAATTGATTATCTCTAAGTCTAAATTCATGTGGTGTGTGTAATGAGACAACTACGGACGGTTCAACACATAGAGACACGATATAATAGGGATTTTGCACAAGAATTGTCTCTAGAACATACCTACACTACAGGCGATATTTAGTACTTGTGTTACACAACTAAAAGAATACAAGTTAGTTGCCTTATAGATGCCAACGAAAACAACGAAGCAAGAACGAGAATAATGGGAACGGATTCCTGCGAACGAACTCAACGAACCACGAACACAAAAAGAACACACGATCACAACGAGATCCAACACACACACACGAGAGAGGGCAGCGAAGGGTGTGCGCTACGAGGAGGAGACGACGGAGGCCAAGAGCGACGTGGTGGGAGCACTTGCTACTGCCGACTGTCGCTATCAAAGGGGGAACACAGCACAGCATGCAGGGGGTGTCGGGTGTTGTTTTCGCTGCGTCGTCGAGAGGAGCACACGGCACATGGGGGATAGCAGATGGGCTGTTCCAATTTCGCGACTGAAGGAGGGCGGCACTGCGGTGCATCAAGATGAAGGGTGCAACAACGGGGGAAGCCGACCAAGGGGTGGTCACGAGCAGTGAGGCATGAGGGGACCAGGGGTTCGCGAGGAGGGGCGACTGCTGGTCGACGACCGGAAGGAGGAAGGTGGCGACGGGAGTGGGTAAACAGGAGGTAGGGGATGAGGCGGCTGAGTAGGTTTTTGCTGAAGTTAGGGTTAATAGGGGTAGGGATATATATAGGGTAGTTAAAGGGTTAATGGGTATTGGATATCCAATAAGGAATAGGGTTTGGGTTTTGGGCTTAAAATCCAATAGAAAATATACAATTAGGATTTAGATTAAAAGTAAATAATTAAATCAATTATAACAAATAGTAATACAATAGTATAATGAATCAAATAGTATACATAAAATCCGTACTCCAAAAAAAATAATGAAATATAATCACAATCTACAAGTTTTCCAAAAAAAATAATAAACCATATATGTTTAATGATAATAATAATAACAATAATAACAGAAGAATGGGATTGTATTAGAATATAAAAATCATCGGAAAATAGCTACAAATAAAATTACTGATTTAGAATAGACTTTAATTCGAGATTAAATTATGAATTTTAACGAAAGGAATTTAAAAGCGGAAAAATAATTTACAAAGAATCAAAAATTCGAAAATACACAGAAAATATGTGTTTGTGAAAACATGGGTTACAAATCCTACCCACCTTACAACAAAATTTCTTCCTCAAAATTTGCTTAGGCGGTACATAGGACAAGGCAAAAGCAAACTTATGGGGTAACAAATAGAGAATTAGGGAAACAGAAATAAAATGTGGCAACACCAGAAATAATAAAGAAGTGGATAGCAATGATGTCAAATGGGGTTCATGAAAGAGAGTAAACTGTATCAAAAGAAAAGTAACAAAGCAAGATAGGGAATAGGTAGAACTGGAATTAAAGAGAGAATGAACAGGGAAGAATTGAATCAAATAATGAATTGGTGCCTGATGGCAAGATGGAATGCAAGAAGTAACCGGTATAAAAAATGAAGAAGAAACAACACAAGAGTTGCAAGATAACCATGCAAAGAGATGAAGAAATAGATAGAGCTGGAATCGAGGAAAGGATTGACAAGGAAGAGTTAGACCAGCCAATGAGTCAACGGATGAAGATGAATACATGGAATGGAGAGAAGCAAACAATACAAAGAAGAAGCAACAAGGGAATCCTAGGACCCGTAGGTTGTGGCTCCACGACACTTCTGTTGCGCCACTCTGATCTGGAAGACTCTGCCAATATCATCCAGTAGCTCCAGCAATCTGCTTTGTGGCTCACCGTGTCCTTGACACGTCCAAATGGCATCTCTTTAGCATGAAATTCAAAATCCTGGTAACTCCAGATTCTGAACACTTCGTGAGATCCTGGGACTCTGCATGCACATCTCGGAGCAAAAGACGACACTTTCTTTCCTAGCAATGACCAAAGCTGCTGACAAGTAGAAGTAGAACCAGCGATGCCAAACAGAAAATAGAAAAAGAATGGATGGCATCAAAATCAGAAGGATATGGGTACGAGAAGAACGAATTCATACCCAAGAAGAAATCAATCAAAGAGGACGACTAAAAAAGACGGAAGAAACAAAGAATCAAGGGATTGAATAAGGAGGGATCAAAATGAGCCGAACAAGACTAGTATCCAGATTAAGTTGACTATAATTCATTCATGTATGCATGGTCTGTGTACGGTTGAGCCAATCCCAGATCGAGCCAAGCTTGTCAAATATATCAGTCAAACTAATACATAGCCAAACCTGGTACTCTGATACCACAAAAAACCTTGTCACGCCCTACTTCCCAACCGAATACGGATACGTGACTAAGTCCAGCGAAAGATTTTCATCATCCATAAGCTGTCAGGATCTTTACAACATTTTACAAGAATAATCAGAGTAGAAAGCAAGAGAAGTCAACCACGCATGCTTAAATGAATCAATATACCAACAGGAATTTACTTGGAACAAAATTTAATAAATTTCAAATAAACCAGGTCTGAGAAAGTTAATAATTTAGGGCCACATTGCCCAATACAAAATTCATGTAGAAAATAAATTGTAGCAAGAACTCCAGCCGGCTAGAATCTTAGATCATCTACTCCATCGGACAGCTGGTCACCAAAGTCTGCAATTTAATAAATTGCAGAAAAAGGAAAAGAGAAACAAAATCCCCGTCAATGCAAGTTACGGGCCGCTTGTAGTGTAGGCACAAGTATATGAAAAGAATAAACAACATAGCATGGAATAGACATGGCAAAAAAATAGAACAATTAGCATGAATCATGAACAGAATCAAGTAATGTGGTGAGATAATAGGTGTAAGTGACATGTAACAGGTAACATGCAAGAAGGTAAATATGTAACAGGTGTCAAGTAACATGTACAAGTAATCATGTATCAGGTAAGAATGTAAAAGGTATTATGTCAGGTCAAGTTTTGTATTTATCACTATCCAGGTAGCACTTCATGCGTCCCAAGTTTTTACCACATGGTTGCTACTTACATGCAGATTTTGCTTAGGCCTAGTGGTGCGTTTCTATAGGGCCGTGTACTCAGGCGTCAAGTAGCAGGTAGTAGGCACAGGTTCATGAATCAGACAGGTATACGAATCAACCGATTCATGCATCAATAGTTTCATGAATCAATAGGTAACATGTACACGAACCAACAGGTCCGTGCATCAAAGCATAAAGTACAACAGGTTCACGAATCCACAAATTCATGAATCAAACATAAAGTGCAACATGTTCATGTATCAACATGAGTCAAATATAAAATGGGAAACACGGGTCCCCTTCTAAGTACACATATCTATATTGTCCACTACTAAGGTCTTTCCCTTAACCCCGGCATGATTACTTGTTATTATTATTAAACAGAAAAATACGTGCACAAAACAGAGCAAGAATAACATGGCATAAACAAGTAACAGGTTCAGGTTGAAAGATAAACATACACAGGTGATAGGCAACACATAAAAGGATCGAACAACGAAAATTCTAGTTCAGGACAACAAGACAGTACTGCACTAAATCTGGAATTTTCGTTGCTACAAATGTACAAATCTGGATCCATCAAAAAATCTGAAAAATAGACTCTCGGCCGAATCCAGCAAATATATATACGTCATATGGTATTTCAAAAAATTGAACTCAAAACAGACTTGTATCCAGAAAATGTGTTCCGCCAGAAATCAGAAGTTTATATTCTTAATCAAGGAAATGGCATAAAAACTTACTAATTAAATCCAGAAGAAATCTGGGGTATTCCTTAGTATGTCTTTTATCAGCAAATAAATTTTCATAATTTTCCAACATAGATAGTTTAGTCAAATAAAATCAGACGAGCAAGATGCAGCAATTTTGTTAATCTGAAATCATAAGCACAGCAGTACTAAAACATCAATAGATTACAAAATACAAATCGAAATCCAGATCCGTCAAAAGGGTGTAAAATAGATACAATAGGTTACAATTCATATTCAGAAAGTTTTTATAAATGGCAAACAGAATCAGGTTGAAATTAAGGCGCTTTAATGAACAGCATGAAAATTCTGCTAGTACAATAGTTGTTTGCAAGCATAGAATAGTTTGTAAAAGTCATCAATTAAATCCACAAAAATTAGGGGTTAATCCCAATCAAGTCTAGTTCTACTCAGCAAAATATTGGATCAAAATATTTTCTTTAACATCAGTATCAAACTAAATTACCTTACAGAATTCATATAAAACAGAATCTGGAATTTTTCTACACATCTATAGTAAAACTGCAATAACTTGCAGCTCAAAAAATCAAACTGAGATCTGTCAGAAATTCTGACAAGTAGACAGAATTCTCTATAGTTTATTTTCACAAATAATTTTAATTTACTGACCTTAATAGGGTCTAAAATACTGGATAGAAATGGGGTAACAATGAGGACAGAATTGTTCTTCATAAATAAAATCAACTAGATCATAAGAAACACATCCAAATCGTAACAAACGTCAAATATGGTGCACTAGATGTCCAAGAAATATGGTATAGGGTATTTAGCAAGTCTACAACAAGTTATACTATGACTAACCCAAGCAAGCACATGACATCATCCAAACAACATGCATGTATACAATAATTAATTATCTCTAAGTCTAAATTCATGTCGTGTGTGTAATGAGACAACCACTGACGGATCAACACATATAGACAAGATATAACAGGGGTTTTGTACAAGAATTATCTCTAGAACAAACCTACACTACAGGCAGTAATTAGTACTTGTATTACACAACAAAAAGAATACAAGTTACTTGCCTTATAGATGTCGACGAAAACGACGAAGCAAGAAAAAGAATAACGGGAACGGATTCCTAGGCATGAACTCAACGAACAACGAACCACAAACCAACAATGAACATGCAATCACATCGAGATCCAACACACGAACACGTGAGAAGGCAGCGGAGGGTGTGAGCTGCGAGGAGGAGACGACGGCGGCCAAGAGCAATGCGATGGGAGCACTCGCTACTACCGACTATCGCTATCGACAGGGGGAACATAGCACAGCACGAAGGGGTCATCGGGTGCTGTTGTCGCTTCGTCGTTGGGAGGAGCAAAGGGCGCACGGGGGATGGCGAATGGGCTGTTGTGGCGTCACGACTGAAGGAAGGCGGCACTGCTGTGCGTCGAGATGGAGGGTGCAGCACCGGGGGAAGCCGACTAGGGGGTGGTCGCGAGTAGGGAGGCGCGAGGGGACCACAGGGTCGCGAGGGGGGCGACTGCTGGTCGACACCCGGAAGGAGGAAGGTGGTGATGGGAGTGGGTAAACAGGAGGTAGGGGATGAGGCGGCTGAGTAGGGTTTTGGTGAAGTTAGGTTAATAGGGGTAGGGATATATATAGGGTAGTTAAAGGGTTAATGGGTATTGGATATCCAATAAGGAATAGGGTTTCGGTTTTGGGCTTAAAATCCAACAGATAATATACAATTAGGATTCAGATTAAAAGTAAATAATTAAATCAATTATAACAAATAGTAATACAATAGTACAATGAATCAAATAGTATATATAAAATCCGTACTCCAGAAAAATAGTAAAATATAATCACGATCTATAAGTTTTCCAAAAAAATTAATAAACCATATATATTTAATGATAATAATAATAACAATAATAACAGAAGAATGGGATTGTATTACAATATAAAAATCATTGGAAAGTAGCTACAAATAAAATTACTTATTTAGAATAGACTTTAATAGGAGATTAAATAATGAATTTTCACGAAAGGAATTTAAAAGCGGAAAAATAATTTACAAATAATCAAAATTCCAAAAATACACAGAAAATACGTATTTTCGAAAACAGGGGTTACAGTTTTCCTTCATTATGTGAATACGGGAAATGAGTTCAATACTTAAGATCACTCATTCTTCTTGCATTTTGGGGATTGTCCACTATGTAATGTTCAAGTCTTCGGGCACCTTACTTATGCATGGCTCTATACTTTTAAGAAAACCACTTCTCTTCAAATTAGTGTTTTAAATATATAATGGGGGATTGTTGGAAATTAGTATACATTTAAAACACATATTTTATTACTTACTATCAACATTGACTTGTGGCCCAATTGTTAAAGTTTGAGGACACATGAGGTTAGAGGATCAATTCCCATCTTCCACATATTATATATATAGATATTTATATATCTTTGACTGGGTCGGGCCTTAGGGTAGCCGTTTTTTACTAGTAAAGAAAATTTATTGAACCATTTTAATACAGTAGATGATCCTTTTAATATGAGAATAAATATTGTTTTATGGCCAAAAATTAAAAAAACTGTTTTTTTTTTTCCTTTCTCTTCTATGGCTATAAATAGATGTCTGTCAGATAGAACAGAGTAGAGAGGGAGAAAAAATATATATTCTTCCTTTCTTCTCAAATATTTTTTCAATTATTGAGCAATTTTTTAGTGTAAGCTTGGTACGTGTTGCCACTGGAGTATTAGGCAACACTGTAAACAGAAGCTCGATATATCCTTGGGGAGTATTTGGTGATCAACGATTCATCACCAGAATCGGCCAAATAGCTTCTTAAAGAAAATTCCATCCACGCCTCGAGCCTTTCTCACAATTCTTCCTGTTGTAGTTATAGCCGCTCGCGTTAATCCATTCCACAACCTTGCGGTGCTATCAGAAGTTGATTTGGGCATTCAGGTCTACTTGTAATTTTTATTATATCAACAATTTGAAGAAGCAAGATATTGTAATCTGTAATGGCTCTAGTATCTGACTGCAAGTAAGATTCCAACAAACCTGAGAAATTTGCTGGCCTGAACATCAAGCGATGGAAGAACAAGATGTTTTCTATCTGTCGCTGAAGGAAGTTGCCTATGTTCTTTGCACCGACTGTCCTGTTATGCCTAACCCAGAACCTGTTGATGTTCATGGAAAAGACCAAATCTTAGATGACAATTTCAGAATTGAATGATGCTGATTTTAAGTGTAGGAATTTCATCTTAAATGGGCTATCCGACGAACTGTATGACTTTTGCTTACAGTACGATATGGGTAGATCCGTTTGGGAGGCACTGCAAAAGAAATATGACACCGAGGAGGCTGGCTCAAAGAAATTCGCAGTCCGTCGCTATCTCAAATTCACCATGGTCGACGACAAGCTGGTAACTATTCAATCACTCGAGTTAAAACACAGTTCATGACATCATTTCAGAGGGTATACCTCTTATGAACAATTTCAAGTAGATGTGATGATTGACAAGTTCACAACCCTTTACTTCTTCTAGTGTACCTTAAGATGGTACACCACTTTATGTTGAGTCTCATAATATAGATTCTGAACCTCGTAGAAGTAAACGTACTAGAACTACTAAAGATTTTGGCAATGATTATGTTGTATATGCTTTATAATCTGACCCTAATTCTATCAAAGAGGCCTTAACTTCACCAGATGCCGATTTTTGGTAAGAAGCCATAAATGAAGAGATGGATTCACTAACCTCTGATGGTACTTGGGAGGTAGTGGACTTACCTCATGGTATTCATACTATAGGGTGCAAATGGATTCTTAAGAGGAAACTAAAACCAGATGGTACTATTGAAAAGTTTAAAGCTAGATTTGTAGGTAAAGGATATGTTCAAAAAAAAATAGACTTCTTTGACACTTACTCTCATGTGACTCGTGTGACTACCATTAGAGTCTTTTTAGCTATTTCTGTTGTGCATAATTTTTTGATTCACCAAATGTATGTTAAAACTGCTTTCTTTAATGGAGAACTTGAAGAGGAACTTTATAAGGAGCAGCCTGAAGGTTTTGTAATTCCAGGGTAGGAACACAGTGTTTGCAAGCTGAATAAGACTATTGTTGCCGCTAAATTTGGTGTGGGGGCAAACGGATAGAATTTGTGGATCCTTAGGAAACTGAATAGTAAACTGTGTACCTGTTCCGTGGGCTTCGATCGTCACTCCCGCCGTACACCTGCAAAAAGTGCGAGACACCGGGGTTGTTCCCGGCGACGCACCCTCCGACGCTCAAGTCAGTAATCTGAAAGACTATGAGAGAGCGCAAAAACTGGTGAAAGATTGATTACCTCTTAATGGAGATGGATGGGGGGTATTTATAGGCATCTTAGGGAACAGATTAGGCATGTAATTTCTGCGTATATAGATAAGGAATGTAATCCCTAATCCCCAGTGAGAGGATAGATATGAATCAGGGCCGTTGATTAATATTAATCAGAAACCCTAATTCTATCCTGCTGGACCGAGTTTGTTGCGGGTTGAAACCCGCACCCAGTTGTGGTGGATTCGTTCGCAGGTCATTGGATCTGTGAGAAGGAGACCCAGTACCCGTTTCTGACCCGTTTGTGGGTGAAATTACTGTCTTACCCCTGAACTTCAGGATTCGTGCCCAATTTGGACGGTCTTGATTAAACCCCTATTTTTAGCCATATCACGAGCCCCCCACTCCTGAAGGCTGGGGACAATCAGTCTTTGAGGAGTAGTTTGACTGTTTTTAGTGGCTAGAGGAGTTGTATTGAAGTCCGAATGGGTGTTTTTGGAATCCTGAAGTGGATGGTAAGGTGATTCCTTTTTCTTTCTTGAAGTCATGTGGTATATCAAGTTTTTATCTATCTTTTCAGGCTATTTATCTAATTTTGCGATGCGTTAGCTAGTCGTTCGGGGGTTTTAGCCGTGCATTCTAGGCAATAATTGTTCGTTCGGAGGCTCAAAAATGTCCCCCGAATTTTCAATTATTTCCTAGAATTTTTAGCTAATTTTCTCGAATTTTCAGCAATTTTTCGCAATTTTTAGATAAATAAAATAATTTAAATAAATAAAAATCAATTTTTTAATATTTATTTATGACGTGGCGTCATCAGAACCCTCGATCAGGGCGGAGCGCGAGTTTCGGAGTGATCAGACGGTCCCTGCTCCTCGGCAAGTTTTTCCGCCGTATACGAGGGTCGGTACCTCGGTACCCCGGCTCGGCTTGGTACCTCGAGGACCAGCACCTCGGCTCGGAGGGTCAGTGCCTCGGCTCGATGAATTCGAGGTACGTGGCATCATCTGGGCCGTCTATTTCAGCGTGGATCTCCATAAAACGCTATCTTGTCGTTTAGTGGACGTGGCCAATCTGGGCCGTCCATCATGACGAGCGCGCTTTTTCTCAAGATCTAACGGCTGATATGGATAGGCTTGATTTTTTGCCATATACGAGGGTCGGTACCTCGGCACCTCGGCTCGGAGGGTCAGTGCCTCGGCTCGAAGAATCCGAGGTACGTGGCATCATCTGGGCCGTCTATTTCAGCGTGGATCTCCATAAAACGCTATCTTGTCGTTTAGTGGACGTGGCCAAATCTAGGCCGTCCATCATGACGAGCGCGCTTTTTCTCAAGATCTAACGGCTGATATGGGTCGACGTGATTTTTTGCCATATACGAGGGTCGGTACCTTGGCACCTCGGCTCGGAGGGTCAGTGCTGTTGGTCGAGGTGCTGAGATGGCTGTTTTGGAGGAAGTGTTCTTTGAAGATTCCACCTTTCCGTGCCCAGTGGCTCGGCTGTTCGGTAGCTCGGCTGAACAAGCCGGTGGCAGGCAGCTCGGAAGAGACGCGTGGCTGGTTCTGGGCCGTTCATCATGGCGCGCATCACGAGGATGGGGTTCAGATCACGAGAAAACGTTATCTTGTCGTTTTGTGGGCGTGGCATGATCTGAACCGTCCATCAGATCTGTCACGAATTTTGGAGAGATCCGACGGTGACTTCGCCTCGGGAGGATTTTTTGCCATATACGAGGGTCGGTACCTCGTCATCTCGGCTCGGCGCATCAGGGCTGTTTGGCCGAGGTGCTGAGTTGGCTGTTTTGAGGGAAACGTCTTGAGGGTTCCACCTTTCCGTGCCTAGTGGCTCGGCTGTTCGGCTGAGCTGTTCGGTAGCTCGGCTGAACAAGCCGATGGCAGGCAGCTCGGAAGAGACACGTGGCTGGATCTGGGCCGTTCATCATGGCGCGCATCACGAGAATGGGGTTCAGATCACGAGAAAACGTTATCTTGTCGTTTTGTGGGCGTGGCATGATCTGAACCGTCCATCAGATTCTGTCACGAATTTTGGAGAGATCCGACGGTGACTTCGCCTCAGGATGATTTTTTGCCATATACGAGGGTCGGTACCTCGTCATCTCGGCTCGGAATATCAGGGCTGTTTGGTCGAGGTGCTGAGTTGGCTGTTTTGAGGGAAACGTCTTGAGGGTTCCACCTTTCCGTGCCTAGTGGCTCGGCTGTTCGGCTGAGCTGTTTGGTAGCTCGGCTGAACAAGCCGATGGCAGGCAGCTCGGAAGAGACGCATGGCTGGATCTGGGCCGTTCATCATGGCGCGCATCACGAGAATGGGGTTCAGATCACGAGAAAATGTTATCTTGTCGTTTTGTGGGCGTGGCATGATCTGAACCGTCCATCAGATTCTGTCACGAATTTTGGAGAGATCCGACGGTGACTTCGCCTCGGGAGGATTTTTTGCCATATACGAGGGTCGGTACCTCGTCATCTCGGCTCGGCGCATCAGGGCTGTTTGGCCGAGGTGCTGAGTTGGCTGTTTTGAGGGAAACGTCTTGAGGGTTCCACCTTTCCGTGCCTAGTGGCTCGGCTGTTCGGCTGAGCTGTTCGGTAGCTCGGCTGAACAAGCCGATGGCAGGCAGCTCGGAAGAGACACGTGGCTGGATCTGGGCCGTTCATCATGGCGCGCATCACGAGAATGGGGTTCAGATCACGAGAAAACGTTATCTTGTCGTTTTGTGGGCGTGGCATGATCTGAACCGTCCATCAGATTCTGTCACGAATTTTGGAGAGATCCGACGGTGACTTCGCCTCGGGATGATTTTTTGCCATATACGAGGGTCGGTACCTCGTCATCTCGGCTCGGAATATCAGGGCTGTTTGGCCGAGGTGCTGAGTTGGCTGTTTTGAGGGAAACGTCTTGAGGGTTCCACCTTTCCGTGCCTAGTGGCTCGGCTGTTCGGCTGAGCTGTTTGGTAGCTCGGCTGAACAAGCCGATGGCAGGCAGCTCGGAAGAGACGCATGGCTGGATCTGGGCCGTTCATCATGGCGCGCATCACGAGAATGGGGTTCAGATCACGAGAAAACGTTATCTTGTCGTTTTGTGGGCGTGGCATGATCTGAACCGTCCATCAGATTCTGTCACGAATTTTGGAGAGATCCGACGGTGACTTCGCCTCGGGATGATTTTTTGCCATATACGAGGGTCGGTCCCTCGTCATCTCGGTTCGGCATATCAGGGCTGTTTGGCCGAGGTGCTGAGTTGGATGTTTTGAAGGTGGGCAGTAGCTCGGTTGCCCAGCCGGGCTGTTCGATAGCTCGGCTCGGCAGACCGGTGGCCGAGTTGTCGACTCAGTGATTTGAAGAGTTTTTCGCTTCTCGTATCGTCGCTGTTCTCCGCTTGTCGCTTTGGTTTCTTGGTAGGCTTTTTACGTTTCCCAAGGAGGCCCAACTTGTTAGGGGTTATAAGCTTTCACCCTCACTCTCAAGCTCATTTCTTACTTTTTACTCTCAAGTTTTCACTTTCGATCTCTAAGTTCTCTGCTAGCGGCAATTTTCGCTCCAAGGCGTTGCTGTTAGCTGTCGCATGGGCCAGGCGATTTCCGGCGAGAGCACTCCGACCGTGAATGTCACTTCAAAAGGTCAGTTCACTTAGTCTAAAACAATTTTTCTAGAGATGTCTCGAGTGAACTCGGGGAGTGGGGCCTCGTCTTCGGGCAATGATGGTGCCGAGGAGAGGAGGAGGTTGGAGATCCGGAGAAAGGGTAAACAGGTTACCGAACCGTCTGTAGCCGAGACGAGGTAGGAGAAGAAGAAGAGGAGGGTGGATATCCAATCTCCTGTAGTGGTGGTGATTGTGGAGAATCCGAAGCAAGCTCCCGAGATGGGACGATATCCTTCTGTCCTGTCCGGGCATTCGGGGATCAGGCAATACGAGGGCGACCTGTTGGAGAAGGCGATCTATGGGAAGTCTAAGATCGTCGAGGAACCTAACCCGGCCCTTCCCACCGAAGCCGACGAGCTCATCTCGGTGTTGTCCGAGAAGGACCTACTTCGGGTTAGAAAGGCCTTCGCCATCCCTCCGGAGTACAAACTGATTCTCCCTGGTCCCGGGATGCGAGCGAATTCCAAGCTGCCGTCATCGGATATGTGCATGTTCGATGTCGACTCCTTGAATGCCGGGCTACGTTTCCCGCTGCACCCTTTCATCCTCAAGATCCTCGGCTGGTTCTGCCTCGCGCCGACCCAATTTATGCCGAACACATGGCGCCACGTGAATGCCTTTTTGCTTCAGTGCCACCGAGCCGAAGTGGAGCCAGATCTAACGGTCTTCCGAGGAATGTATCGCGTAAACCGGCAGCACAAAACGAAGTATCGATACTACTTGGGGCCGAGGAAGGGTGTTAGGATTATAGAGAATCCTGACTCAATTAAGGGTTGGAAAGAAAAATATTTTATAGTAAGGGGCGAGGCGATTCGGCCTATTCCAACCCGGTGGAAAGTGGAGGTGCCGAAATTCACGCGAGCCGATCCTGTTTTGTCTGAGGCCGAGGAGGAGGTGGTGAGGAAGATAATGGCTCTTCCGATGTTGAGTTGGAGGGAGTTGACGGAGGAGGTGTTGTTCGGGTCCGGCCTAAGCCCCATCGACCCGAGTATGCTCCTGACATCTCATTTGTTTTCGTTTTTCTTTCAAGTCTTTAGTTCGACTCGCTAACTCGTCTCTTTCTTTTTTTTTGTGGCTCGACGCAGAATCAATGATGATTGACTTCAACTCCATGATGGCCGACAGGTCCAAGTTGGCCGGGGGTAGAAAGAGGAAGAGGGCGACCGCGACTGCCTCGTCGACTCCGCAGCCCACGGTCGCCTCGACCATCACCCCGCCCCCTCCGACCGTTGAGGCGCCCTCGGAGGTTGCTGTTGTTGAGGAGCCCCCAGCCCCTGTGGCCCTGGGCGTGATTGAGGGGGCCTTCGACGTAAACGCGGCGCTGTCGCTCGAGGCGCCACCGCTGACCAAGGCTGCCGAGGAGATTCTGACCGAGCAGCACAAGCAGCTGTTCGTGCCGAATTGGCGAGTGAGGAATCACGACGGATTCCTCGGTAACTCCCAGATGTCCGTGCAGGTCATCAAGCACTTGGCGACCCCGAAGGACAGGTCCGCGCTGAAGGCAGGGACGGTCAGCGACGACACTTATGAAGTCGCTCGGTCACTCGTGTCGGTAAGTGTCTTGCAAATTTCTTTAAGTTTGTTGCTCGGCTTGCGCATCACTGACAGATTGTCCTTGCAGGCCACTTGCCACTTCGGCCACCTCCTCGAGACATTTGCCGAGCAGGAGAAGGAGCTGAGGGCCGCCAGCGACAGAGACAGGTTGGCAAAGGTCAGGACGGTCAAGGAACTCGAGGCCGAGCAGAGGAGAGCCGAGGCCTTGGAAGTCCAGGTGGCCGACCTTGTTGCCGACCTGGAGAGCGCCAAGGGGCGCTTCGAGGCGGAGCCTGCAAAGGCCGCTAAGGCCGCCGAGGAGCTGGCTGCGGCGAAAAAGTCCCTGTCCGAAGAGAAGGCGGAGAAGGAGGCCTTGGCGACAAAAATCAGGGCCGAGGTGGAGAAGGAGGTCGAGGCCGAGGCGAAGAAGCACATGGCCGAGAACATGGAGCGGTCTTATCAAACGGCGCTCGACCATGTTCAAGAACGGATCCCTGGCTTCGAGCGGGTCGGCTACCGACTGTTTCCAGGGTCGTCTTCAGGCGACGAGGGGGAGGAAGGCGAAGGCGACGAGACCGAAGGCGAAAACGAGGAGGGGGAAACCGAGGGGAGGATCGAGGGGCCATCTGTTAATGCGCCGGTGGTCGAAGCGGCGACGCAGGTGGACCCTTGATCCCCTCGTTAAATTTTTTGTAGTTTTCGTTTTGTTTTCTTCTTCCGAGCGTTGTAATGCCTTTTGCAGACTGGCCACCGCTTTTAATGAATGAAAAGTATTTTGAATTCGAAATCTGTCTAAGTGTTTGGTTCGGCAATATTGTTCTTCAATGCTATCCCTTTCTTATTTCAGATTGCCGAGCAGACTCTTATCACCTCGGCCGATCGGCGACGAGCCGAGTTGTTTAAGCGATCTCGGGAGGACCGTCTTGAGGGTGAGGTTCACTTGACGAGGAGGATACTTCACAACTTAGAGATTAGGCATAGTGAGGCTCTGGCCGAGCTGCACCATCTACGGATAGTCGAGGCCGAGCTATCCGCTAAGGAAGAGGAACTGGCGCGAGTTTCGGCGGAACGAGATGGCTTTGCGAAGAAGGTGGAAGAGCTGCAAAGGGTGACGGTCGACAAGAGTATCGAGGTGACCCACTTGCGCCGCGTTATATCCGACAGTGCTGAGTCACCAGGTTCGGCAAAACTTTCTCGGTTTAAAGTGATAGTAAAGGATGACACACTGAAGGATCGGATCGTCGAACTGGAGGAAGAGGTTGCTCGGCTCAAGCCTCAGCCGGTGAGGGCTAACGTCCAGAGCACCTCGTGCACTCGCGAAGAGATCGAGCGAGGGATCACATTCTATCAAGCGGCGAGCCGGACTCCTATCGTAGGCAAGTCTGCGGCCGACGCCCAGAGCAGTGTAGCGGTGTCCTCAAGCGGTGCTTCGGTTGGAGCAACTGTCAGGGTCAGCGGCTATGAGGCATCTCGGTTCGTTGGACTGGATTCGAGTTCGGAGGTCAAGAAGCGCCGACCCAAAGTGTCACTGAACCGGAGCATACCCCTTCCTCGGAGGTAGTAGACGGGTCGTGTCTTGTTGTTGTAACCCATTTGCAGGCTTTTGTTGTTGTAATCCATTTTGTAATTCTACCCAAGCTATCAATAGAATTGGAGTTGTTTTATCCGAACTCTTCTCTGCTGTCTCCTTATTTGTGCTCTAGTCGCGCTAACTAGGGTAGGCTAGAAATGAACCGCGAGGCAGGTGTTCGCATCGCCGAACACCTTGGCCTCGGAACTTTCTCTTTTGTTGCGCTTCTGAACCCTGCCCGGTCCCTTCAAGTGCGGCTCGGTTCGGCGGCTAAGGCGTAGTTGTTTCTCAACTGTGCCCACGTGGCCTGATCATTGCTTGAAGGCCGGGGTGACTTCTGCCGAGCGAAATGAAGCGATCAGAGCCGTCTGATGTTTGCACGAATCTTGAGGCGGGTCCAGTTTCCAAGAAAACACTATCTTGTCATTTTGCGGACACGTGGCTGAATGAGATCCGCTCATCACGCCCTAGCACACTTTCTGAGATGATCTGATGGTGGTTTCGTCTCGGGAGGTTTTTTCGCCATATACGAGGGTCGGTACCTCGTCCGCTTGGCTCGATAGTCGCGGGGCAGGTTGGGATGGCCATCTAACTCCGGCCCGTTTGAGGACGAGCCGGTGAGATAGAGTCGAGCCATAGGAGAGATCCGATCGTTAGATTAGTTTAAGGGATGTGGGAGCAGTTCCGAATGGCGAGCTACTTCTAGTCCGCTTAGGAGCGAACTTGCGAAGTAGAATCGATCCAAGTGTTGGACTCCGATCCATTCAACGGCTGCAGGAGCAATTTCGAACGACGATCTACTTCCGGTTCGTCTACGGACGAGCCGAGGAAGAAGAGTCGAGCCGAGTGCTGGACTCCGAACCATCGTGAGATTAGTTTAAGGGATGTGGGAGCAGTTCCGAATGGCGAGCTACTTCTAGTCTGCTTAGGAGCGAACTTGCGAAGTAGAATCGAGCCAAGTGTTGGACTCCGATCCATTCAACGGCTGCAGGAGCAATTTCGAACGGCGATCTACTTCCGGCTCGTCTATGGACGAGCCGAGGAAGAAGAGTCGAGCCGAGTGCTGGACTCCGAACCATCGTGAGATTAGTTTAAGGGATGTGGGAGCAGTTCCGAATGGCGAGCTACTTCTAGTCCGCTTAGGAGCGAACTTGCGTAGTAGAATCGAGCCAAGTGTTGGACTCCGATCCATTCAACGGCTGCAGGAGCAATTTCGAACGGCGATCTACTTCCGGCTCGTCTATGGACGAGCCGAGGAAGAAGAGTCGAGCCGAGTGCTGGACTCCGAACCATCGTGAGATTAGTTTAAGGGATGTGGGAGCAGTTCCGAATGGCGAGCTACTTCTAGTCCGCTTAGGAGCGAACTTGCGACGTAGAATCGAGCCAAGTGTTGGACTCCGATCCATTCAACAGCTGCAGGAGCAATTTCGAACGGCGATCTACTTCCGGCTCGTCTATGGACGAGCCGAGGAAGAAGAGTCGAGCCGAGTGCTGGACTCCGAACCATTGTGAGGTTGAAGAATTAAAGGCAGAGAGATGCGACAGTATCAAAAATATGAAAAACTTTATTTATTAATATCCAATGATCGGCTGCTTCTAAGTTGCTAGCCGTTATTACAATGAAAAAATAAAGGAAAAATTACTGCTAGTAACAGGAAGGGAATGGTTCGACATCTCGAGTTACTTAGAGAGGCGTAGTTGCCTTCTCTTGGTATTTCAAAAGATGGTCAGCATTCCAAGTCCTGGGAATTTCTCTGCCTTCAAGATCTTCTAGCTTGTACGCACCGGGGCGGATCACTTTTGAGATTTTGTATGGTCCCTCCCAATTCGGGGCCAGTTTGCTTTTCTGTCCGGGGAACGAGATGGCCAATTTTCGGTGGACCAGGTCCCCTTCTTTGAGGTCCGTTGGGCGGACTCTTTTGTTGTAGGCGAGCTCAATTCTTCGGTAACTTTGTTGCCGTATAGCAGCTCTTTCTCGGATTTCGTCTATCAAGTCTAGGCTTGCTCTGAGCTCTCTGGCATTCTGCTCTTCTTCAAAGGCTATCAAACGAGGAGAGGGTATCCCAACTTCTAGGGGAATGAGGGCCTCGGACCCATAGGTGAGATTAAACGGGCTCTCGCCTGTTGGGGTCCGCTTCGTGGTGCGGTAGTTCCATAGCACGTTGGGCAGCTGATCGACCCACAAGCCCTTGGAGCACTTGTCTAGTCTTTTCTTGATGCTTGAGAGGATCTGTCGGTTGGCATTTTCGGCCTGGCCATTGGACTGGGGATGTGAGATGGAGGAGAAGCGATGTTGTATGGCGAGGTCCTTACATAAGGCTCGGAAGGCAGCCCCAGCAAACTGCGTTCCGTTATCTGTAACTATGACCCGGGGAATGCCGAATCGGCAGATCACATTTTTCCAGAAGAATTGAACGACCCTATGCTCGGTGATTGTAGCCAGGGGCTCGGCCTCTATCCATTTCGAGAAATAGTCGACTGCCACGACTAGAAACTTTAGCTGTCCGGGAGCTGGCGGAAACGGTCCTAGTAAATCCATCCCCCACATTGCGAAGGGGATCGGACTTGATAGGGAGGTGAGTGGTGCTTGTGGAAGGCGTCGGATGTCGGAGTACTTCTGGCAGGAGCTGCATTGCCGAACGTGTTGTTCGGCGTCCCGTAGGAGAGTGGGCCAATAATACCCATAGTTCAACACTTTGCGCGCTAGGGCCCTAGAGCCAGAATGAGCCCCGCCAATGCCCTCATGGAGTTCTTGCAGGGCGTAGTCAGCTTGCCGGGGGGAGAGGCACCTTAGGTAGGCCCGACCGTCTACCTGGGTGAAGGAGCGTTTATACAGAATGCCTTCGATTAATACATAACGTTCGGCTTGGGTTCTTATCCTCCGTGCTTCCTTCGGATCCTGGGGGAGGAGTCCGTCTCTTAGAAACTCGATAAGGGGCTTCATCCAATTGTCTTCGAGGAGGACTGGCAGTGTTTCAACGGAGTTGAGCGCATCGTCCTCTATGCTCGGCTTCAGGAGGACTTCTATCAGAACAGTTTGTTCGAGGCCTTGAAGGGAAGAGGAGGCTAATTTGGATAGGGCGTCGACCTGAGCATTTTCTTCTCTGGGGATTCTATGGATGAGGGCCTCCTCGAACAGTGCCATGAGGCTTTTCACTTTAGCCAAGTACTTAACCATCCTGTCGTCACGGGCTTCATATTTGCCAAGGACCTGATTAATGACCAACTGAGAGTCGCTGAAGATCCGCAGGTGTTGTGCCCCTGCATTTCGGGCCATTCCAAGGCCGGCTATGAGCGCCTCGTATTCGGCTTCGTTGTTCGAGGCTTTGAAGTTTATACGGAGGGAGTATTAGAGGATAAAGTCATCTGGGCCTGCCAGGATGACCCCTGCCCCACTTCCCTCGTTACAAGAGGACCCGTCGACATAGACCGACCAGACGGGTGGTCCCTTCATTGTTTGGCTGGAGTCGGGGATAGTGGTTTCGACTATGAATTCGGCCAGTGCCTGTGCCTTGATCACGGTCCGAGGCTGATAAGTTATATCATGTTGGCTCAGCTCGATTGACCACTTCGTAAGGCGACCGGACGTCTCGGGCTTGTGAAGGACCTGTTTCAGCGGCTGGTCGGTAAGGACGACCACCGAATGGGACTGAAAGTAGGGTCGAAGCTTTCTCGCGGCCATTACCAGTGCATAGGCTATTTTCTCAATCTTCGGGTACCGAAGCTCGGCGTCCCGAAGCACCTTGCTGACGTAGTAAATGGGCTTCTGAGCCCTTTCTTCTTCTCTGACTAAGACCGCATTAAGCGTCTGTTCGGAAGCTGCCAGGTAGAGGTAGAGTGGTTCGCCAGGTATCGGTTTACTGAGAAGAGGTGGATTGACGAGGTATGCTTTAAGCTGGTCGAATGAGTCTTGTTGCTGTTGCCCCCACTCAAATCCTTTAGCCCCCCTGAGGGCTTTGAAGAACAGAAGGCACTTCTCCCCGGACTTCAACAAAAAGCGCCCTATGGCGGCTAGGCGACCAGTCAACCTCTAAACTTCTTTGACATTTCTAGGAGGGGCTATGTCCAATATGGCCTTAATCTTCTCCGGATTTGCTTCTATTCCTCGTTGGCTAACCATGAAGCCGAGGAACTTCCCTGATGAGACGCCGAATGCACACTTGTTTGGGTTGAGTCTCATATTGTGTTTTCTCAGAACATCAAATGCTTCTTGGAGGTCAGCCACATGATCAACACCTCGGATGCTTTTCACCAGCATGTCATCAATGTACACTTCCATGTTCCGGCCGATCTGGGCCTGGAAAACCTTGTTGACGAGGCGTTGGTATGTCGCCCCTGCATTCTTTAGGCCGAATGGCATGACTCTGTAGCAATAAAGGCCTTGGTCGGTCACAAAAGATGTCTTCGGGATATCCGGGGGGAACATTCTTATCTGATTGTAACCCGAGAAAGCGTCCATGAAGCTGAGGAGCTCATGTCCCGAGGTTGCGTCAATTAGAGTTTCGATGCTCGGCAGAGGGAAGGGATCTTTGGGGCAGGCCTTGTTGAGGTCGGTGAAATCAATACAAATTCTCCATGTCCCGTTGGACTTCTTCACCATTACTACGTTTGACAACCACTCAGGATAGTTTACCTCCTGTATGAATCGGGCCTTCAACAGTTTGTCCACCTCCTCTTTGATAGCGAGCTGACGCTCGGGGGCGAACTTGCGTCTCTTCTGCTGAACCGGTTTGGACCCCGGATCAATACTCAGGCGGTGGACCAAGAGTTCTTCGGAGATACCAGGCATATCTGCTGCTGACCATGCGAAGAGGTCTTGATTGGTTCGGATGCATTTTACAATATCTGAGTATAGGGCGGACGGGAGGGTCTTGCTAACGAAGAACTTGTGGGTCGGCTCTTGCTCCGAGAAGAGCACCTCCTCCAATTCGTCCACCGGCTCGGAAGTCGGCCGAGCGGCATCTTGGGGAATTTTCAGTGTTTCTAAAGAGAGGACGGGTCCGAGGGTAGAGGTCATATAACACTTGTGGGCCTGCTCCTGATTGCCCTTTACTTCTCCTACTCCGGCCCGGGTGGGGAATTTCATTTTGAGATGATAGGCAGAAGGGACGGCTTCAAGGGCGGCTAGACCGGGCCGACCCAAAATGACATTGTAGGCTGCTGGGACATCTACGACCATGAAATCCATCGACTCCGTGCGGGTAGTAGGAGTTTTGCCAGCTGTGACATCGAGGGTAATCACTCCTTCAATAGTCACCGGCACTCCTGTGAACCCATGGAGCGTGTAGCCGGCGGGCTTGAGTCTGTCTCGGGAGAGCTTCAGGCCCTTAAAAGCGTCGAGGAAGAGGATGTTGACGGAGCTGCCGTTATCTACTAAGATCCTCTCCACTTTGAAATTGGCCATGTGGAGGCTGATGACGAGTGCTTCACAATGAGGGGTGCGGACACCCTCGAGATCTTCGTCAGAGAAGGTGACGGGCACTCCGAGGCCTTTGGGAGGAGGGGTGGTTCGGACTGAGTTGACTTCTCTGATAAATGCTTTCCGAGAGGAGTTCGAGGAGCCCCCCATTGGACCCCCATGGATGAGGTAGAGGACTCGCTCTTCCTCAAAGTCTGGCGTCTCTTCTCGTTCCGGACGCTTGTTAGCCCCCGAGGCTGGGGAGGAAGTTCGGCTCGGTCCTTTCTTACAAACTTCGCCAGCTGTCCCCTCTGGATAAGGGTTTCGATCTCGTTTCTCAGAGCACGGCAATCGTTGGTGTCATGCCCATGGTCCCGGTGATAGCGGCACCATTTCTCTCTATCTCTTCTCTTGGCGGGGGTGTTCATCCTCGGAGCTGGAGGTAAGACCCCTTCTTTTTCGACTTCCATGAAGATGGCGGAGATGTTAGTGGTGAGGGGAGTGAACTTCTCAAATCTAGGGGGAGGTCGGCATTGGCCGGCATTATCCTTCTGGAGCTTCTTGGCTCCTTCTTCTTCCGTTCCCTTCCTCTTAAACCCGGAGGTAGATCCTTCCCAGTTGGGTTGTTGCTCGGCCTCTTCGGCCCGGATATACTTTTCAGTGCGAAGGAGGAGGTCGGAAAAGTCCTGTGGTGGTTTCTTGGCGAGGGAGGAGCGGAGGTTGGAATTGAGGACATTGGATTGGAACACTGCGGTAGCAACTTACTGGTCGAGGGATGCGATGGTTCGGGCTTCAGCTGTGAACCTCTTCACGTAGTCCCTCAATTTCTCCCCCTTCTTCTGACGGAGGTGCAATAACGAGATGCTGGTCTTCTCAGCCCTATGGCTGCTTACGAAATGTGTGACGAAGAGGGTTTCGAACTGCTCGAAGGAGAATATTGAGGAAGGGGCGAGGCGAGAGTACCATTCTCGAGCTGGTCCTTTGAGTGTGGCGGGGAAGGTTTTGCATAGGAGGGCATCGGAAGCTTGATGGAGGAGCATCAGAGTTTTAAAGCTTTTGATGTGATCAACTGGATCGGTCTCCCCGGTGTATGTCTCAAATTGGGGAGGTTTGAAGCCGTACGGGACAGGTGCATCCACTATGGTTCGGGAGAAAGGGGGTCGGCTAGGACGTAGGGTCCTCCTCCTGAGCTCCTCTTCTCGGTTTATCTGACCTAGGCGTCTTTCTACTTCATGAAGACGGCGGTTCATGGTGTCATCTCTCCGACGGTAATCTGCCGAGCCACGAGACTCGTCTTCGTATGAGGGAGAGCGATGGCTGCGGCGATGGTAACTTCGGGAGCGACGAGGACTTGGGGTACGCCGGGAGTTGGTAGGAGCAGGACGAGGAGATGGGGACCGCCGGTGAGGGCTTCGGACTGGAGGAGGGGACGGGTCCTTCGAATCATTAGGATTTTGACTGAGGTTGAGAGCCTGCAGGACGGTCGCTTGGAACTGCTGGAACTCGGCACGGGTGATTGGTGCCTCATTGTTCTTGGGCTGTTGCCGACCTGCGGGGGAGTGCCTTCTTCGGTAATGATCGGGGGACTCTTTCCTCCCTCTGCGGACGGGAGACCTGTAATACCGGCGGCGCGGAGACCGATCGCCCGGATGGTGTTGGCGGGAGGTTCCCTCTCGGGCCCGCTTTTCATCCAGATGGCCGCGGAGGTCATCATCTTTCTGGCGGTTGAGGGCGGCATTGTGGCGGCCAGAGGCTCGGGGGTGATGGGAGGCCATAGAGTCCGTAGAGGCGTTGTGGATGGAGAGGTGCTCTTGGTGAAGGGGTTGTTTCTGAGGGTTAGGACCCTTTGGAGCAGGAGGGGGAAGGTTCTGTTGGAGCGGGTCTTCCGCCGTAGGGGGAAGCTGCCCTTGTTGTTGAGCAGGATTGTTGGGAACTTCTTGCTGCTGATCAGGGTTGGGTCCTCGGTTGGACCCCCTTGATCTGACTTTCCAAGGTGGCATGGCTGGAGAAGACCTGTTCACCAGGAAGAGGAGAGGTCTCTATTCGTTAGATTCCCACAGACGGTGCCAATCTGTTGCCGCTAAATTTGGTGTGGGGGCAAACATATAGAATTTGTGGATCCTTAGGGAAACTAAATAGTAAACTATGTACCTGTTCCGTGGGCTTCGATCGTCACTCCCGCCGTACACCTGCAAAAAGTGCGAGACACCGGGGTTGTTCCCGGCGACGCACCCTCCGACGCTCAAGTCAGTAATCTGAAAGACTATGAGAGAGCGCAAAAACTGGTGAAAGATTGATTTCCTCTTAATGGAGATGGATGGGGGGTATTTATAGCCGTCTTAGGGAACAGATTAGGCATGTAATTCCTGCGTATATAGATAAGGAATGTAATCCCTATTCCCCAGTGAGAGGATAGATATGAATCAGGGTCGTTGATTAATATTAATCAGAAACCCTAATTCTATCCTGCTGGACCGGGTTTGTTGCGGGTTGAAACCCGCACCCAGTTGTGGTGGATTCGTTCGCGGGTCATTGGATCTGTGAGAAGGAGACCCAGTACCCGTTTCTGACCCGTTTGTGGGTGAAATTACTGTCTTACCCCTGAACTTCAGGATTCGTGCCCAATTTGGACGGTCTTGATTAAACCTCTATTTTTAGCCATATCAACTATATATGGTGTTAAGAAATCTCCTAAACAGTGGCACGTCAGAATTTATCAATTATTACTCTCAAATGGTTTTTCTATTAATAATGTTGATAAATTCCACTATTATAAACCATCTAGTCATATTTGCATTATGATTTGTCTATATGTACATGATTTACTCATTTGTGCTTCTTCGCTTGAATTAATTTAACAGACTAAATCCATGCTTAGTCAAAATTTTGATATGAAGGACCTAGGTGAGGCCAATGTCATTTTAGGCAAGAAAATTGCACGTACTGAGACTGGGATTAGTCTTGATCAATCTCATTACATTGAGAAGATCTTGAAGAAATACAATTACTTTGATCGTAGACCTACATGTACGCCTAGTGACCCTCAGGTTAAACTTTTGAAAAGTTCTGGTGCTGCAGTCAGATAAAAAGAATATGCTAGTATTATTGGTAGCCTTCACTATGCTACTGACTGCACTAGACCTGACATTGCATATGTCGTAGGGGTATTATGTAGATTTACGAGTTGTCTTGGTTCTGAGTACTGGAATGCTATTGACAGAGTCATGAGGTACTTTAAAAAGACCATGAACTTAGGACTACATTATAAGAGGTTTCCCGCTGTCCTTGAGGGATTTAGCGATGTAGACTGAAATTCATTTTCAGATGATTCCAAGACCACAAGTGAATACATTTTTAGCATCACTGGTGTGGCGGTTTCTTGGAGGTCAAAGAAATAGACTATCCTAACTTACTCTACAATGGAGTCTGAGTTAGTTGCTCTAGCTGCAGCTAGCGAGGAGGCAAGCTGGTTGAGGACCCTCTTGTCTTATATTCCTTCATGGAGTAGGCCTATATGTCCGATCATGATCCACTCAAAAAGTACTGTTGCCATTGCCAAAGTACAAAATGCTTACTATAACGGTAAGAGATTAGCGATTCGTCGCAAGCACGGTATGGTGAGAGAGCTCCTCACGTCTGGTGCTTTTACTGTGGATTTTGTGAGATCGGAAAGTGTAATACCCTGAATTTTCCTAATATATAAAGATTATTTATTTTTACATATGGTATGCATGTGTAATATTTGTTTATTATTTTTCAATATGATGAATAAGCATATTATTTTCTATAAGGATTTTCCCTAAAGCCCAAAGGTTAATTTACTTATCTTCTTTTAAAAATATTTATTTTGGCCCAATTAATTTAAGCCCATGAATTTAAACCTCTTGTATTATTTCCTACAACTTGTATGTGTAGCATCTTTTCTTTATTTCCGGGTATTTGATGTACAATTTTGTAGAGTGGGTTGTGTGTGCACGTGCATTCAATGTACACGTGCACAAGCACACAAGTATGGCCGGATTGGGTGAGTAGTGGGGATGAGATGTGGGCGGTTATGCAAGGTGTGGGTAGTTTTCACAACTTCCTAGTAAATCTTAGCCCTTGATCATCCAACTCCCTAGTGCATCCTAACCCTCCATTCCACCTATATTCTAGTATAAATACCCCCCTCTTATTCTTTATTTCTTTTACACTAGATTAATTTTATAAGAGAGGTTTTGTGAGAGTTGTGTGTGGGAGTTTTTCTGTGGAGGCCGAAAGAGTACCCTGAAGGATTTCAGTGTGGAACAAGGAGCAAGGAGCAAGGAGTGCGGCACTGCATTGAGGACTTCGCTGGATTCGATTATTTCTTCAAATAAGGTGGGTGGTTCTCAGGACTTCTAATGTAGAAAACATGCTGTAATTATAATGTTTGTTCCTGTACTCTTGAGGAGTAAGATAGTACGTAATAGAAATGCTTGAGCATGTTTATTGTTGATAATTATGGAGGACTAAAAGTGTAGAAATGGCACGGAAAACAAAGATGAATTGCGTCGGTACAGTCGACTATCGTGTAGATAAGTCGACTGGTACGAGACAATTACTTTGTGATGTGGTGATAAACATGTGTGCAAATAGACCTAATGGTGTGATTATTAAGTTTGTATTTTTCCTATGACACATATGATGGAGGAAAGGTAAATGAATGAAAAAAACTAACGATGATTAACAAAAAAGAACTGTCGAAGTAGTCGACTGACACTGTGTTCAGCCGACTGGTGCTGTACTTTAATTATGGTTATTTGGAAATTCCATGTAAGGAGATATTCCATCATGTTGACCTAGTGTAATGAATTGAGAATTATATCTTCATCTTCGCAAGGAAGTTATGAATAAGTGTGAATGCATGTTTAAAAATATTCCCTCGAGGAAGAGATAACATTCGTAACTTGAAGTTTCATGGTTGTGATGTTACTGAACAAAAAGAGACACTGTTTATGAAACATGAATTTATGTATATTGTAAATTGATATCATGATGCAAGTGCATGTAAGAGCTGTAGATAATCTCTTAATTTGAAGTATGGATCTGTCCAGTCGACCGAATGCGTGTAGCAAGTCGACTGAGCTGAACGTAGAAATGAACTGCTAAAAACCCCAGGACAGACGACTGATGAGATAACAGTCGACTGTCATGAGGATAGTATTGTGAACATGAAAAGTTGCGGGACAGCCGACTGGCCAAGTGCAGCAGTCGACTCTCCCGAGTATTTTTATGAAGAATCTGATTTGACTGTACCAGTCGACTGGTCCTTTTCCAAGTCGACTGTACAGAGTGGAATTTGATATGACAAGTTTTATTTTGATTACTGTTAAGGAATTGCGACTGAGGTTGTTAGAATCTATTCTGCTGCTGCATGAATAAAATGAATCGTATTTCATGAAATGAGTCATGCTTGAATAAAGAATTATATGAATATGAAAATTAAAGAACATGATATGCTGAGGCACTGAAAAATGAATTCATGAGTTAGATTTGCTCAAACTGGAAATTGTGAATTTGAAATTGAAACGAAAGAGTAGCTAAGTCTCCCCCGGCAATGGAATTGAAATTGAAAAGAAGACCAGGGTCGATCATGTATTGAAATGAATGGATAAGTCCGGTTTAGGGAGAGGCTAACTCTAGAGCTTTGATTTTATTCATGATTTTATTAAAATAAGGACTAGTACATAGTGGAGATGTGATGAAAGTAAGAGACAAACATTGAGTATGAGGGCTATTGGGTAATGGCGAGAGTGTATCCCAGGAATTCCCATGATGAGTCTGGGTGAGGATACTACTCCAGAGTACCGTCCCAGTGGCGACGCTCGTGGGATGTTCGAAGACTACGGGTGGTGTCATGTCTACGGTGAGAGCTGAATTACCACAGGATGTTTGCATGATGAGTCATGTCAGCGATGGGATTCCCTCCAGAGTGCCTAGACATGAGTCCGTAGGTTGGAAAATATCTAAGATACTTACCGTAATTACAGTAGTAGAGTAAGTCATGGCGAGGGATTGAACCCTATGAAAATGAAGAGCGATTAAGAGGCTTGCCCTCGGACCTATGTAGTATGGGATGCATAAAATTCGAACAAGTGCGCATTAGTGTCATGTAAATTAAATAGTTGCATTAAGGATTAAGTGCACAATCACGACACGACATCTTTAAGAGTTCCCTTTTGAATTACATGCTTATATTGAACAAGTTTGTGATTTGTTAAGAAATGAGATTCGTTATACTGTTTCTGGCATAGAGAGGATGGCCATGTATAATTATCGTCAGTTGAATAAACTGACGTACCCACAGTTTTGTATGCAGGATAAATTACATGTAAAGAGGAATGGATGCATAAAGATCTTATCATGTTGTTGTACATTGATGTAAATGTTGTATATTTTGCTTCCGCTGTGCAAATGTAAATGTATTATGATGTAAACTCTGATGTAAAAAGAAAAGTTTGAATTTTCTTGTAAAATTGTACTCAAAGAAAGTGAAAAGATCCTGTAGAACATCTCGAATTCAATGATTTAGGATTCGGGGCGTTACAGAAAGTAACCTTGTGGATTCTTTGACGAATGGATTGTCTCGAGACAAAGTTTGGAACACAGAGATAAGGATGGGGCTGAAGCTCATTTAGAATCATATATAGTGGGAACCCAACCTATACGACTGGGGATTCCAAGACATAGAATCAATGGGAAAAACAAGTCATACAGTGATTGAAATCATGCAACCCAAGAGTTTACCACTCCTTAGTCCATCCTGATGTGTATGTGCATGATGTCTTGTAGCGTTAGTAAGGATGAGCTTAGCTCTTAATGAGTTCGATATCTCTGTATGAGAGGAGTGTCTAGCTATAGTAGCACTTTCGAAAGACTCACCGGGGTTACTTTGAAGTGTTGCTTCTTCTATGAGAATGAGGTTGATTCTCTATAACATTCACCTATACTGGGAAAAAGAATAAGACCGGAATGTGCTGGCATCTAAGAACTTGCACATGGTAGAATCAGGTGTGGTTTTTCTTCACTATGTGAATACGGGAAATGAGTTCAAGACTTAAGATTACTCATTCTTCTTGCATTTTTGGGTATTGTCAACTATGTAATGTTCAAGTCTTCGGAAACCTTACTTATGCATGGCTCTATACGTTTAAGAAAACTGCTTCTCTTCAAATTATTGTTTTAAATATATAGGTGGGGGTTTGTTGAAAATTAGTATACATTTAAAACACTTATTTACTACTTACTATCAACTTTGTATTGTGGACCAATGGTTAAGCTCACATGAGGTTGGAGGATTAATTCCCAACTTATATATATATATATATATATATATATATATATATATATATATATATATATATATATATATCTCTCTCTTTGACCGGGCCATGCCGTAGGGCAACCGTATTTCACCAGTAAAGAATTATTATTGAACCATTTTAATGGTAGTAAATGATCCTTCTATGATGAAAGTAAATACTGTTTTATGGCCAACAATCAGAAAACTGTTTTTTTTTCCTTTCTCCTCTATGGCTATAAATAAATGTCTGTCAGATAGAACAGAGTAGAGAGAAGAAAAAAATATTCTTCCTTTCAACTCAAATATTTTTTCAATTATTGCTTATTTTTTTGTGCAAGCTACGTGTTGCGACTGGAGTATCAGGCAACACTGTATACAGAAGCTCATTGTATCGTGGGGGGAGTATATGGTGATCAATGATTCATCTCCAGAACAATCCAAATAGAATCTTAAAGAAAGTGCCATCCATGCCTCGAGCCATTCTCATAATTCTTCCTGTTGCAGTTATAGCCGCTCGCTTCAATCCATTCCAGAACCGTGCGGTGTTATCAGAAGTTCATTTGGGCATTCAGGTCTACTAGTAATTTTTATTATTTCAACAATTTTAAGAAGCTATTTTTTGTAATTTGTAATGGCTTTAGTATCTGACCGCAAGTATGATTCCAACAGACCTGACAAATTTGCTGGCCTAAACTTCAAGGGATGGAAGAACAAGATGTTTCTCTATCTGTCGCAGAAGGAAGTTGCCTATGTTCTTAGCACCGACTGCCCTGTTTTGCCTAACCCAAAACCTGTTGATGTTCATGAAAAAGACCAAATCTTAGATAAGATTTTAGAATGGAAGGATGCCGATTTTAAGTGTAGGGATTTCATCTTGAATGGTCTATCCGATGAACTATATGACTATTACTTACAGTTCGATTTGGGTAGATCCGTTTGGGAGGCACTGCAAAAGAAATATGACACCAAGGAGGCTGGCTCGAAGAAATTCGCAGTCAGTCGCTATTTTAAATACACCATGGTCGACGACATGCTGGTAACTATTCAATCTAAAGAGTTACAATACATAGTTCATGAGATCATTTCAGATGGTATACCCCTCGATGAGTAATTTCAAGTAGCTATGATGATTGACATGTTACCACCTGGTTGGAAAGACTTCAAGATTATCTTGCGACACAAGTCAAAAGAACTGACCATGGAGAATTTGATAACAAGGCTTAAAGTTGAGGATGAATCCAGAAAACAAGACCAGAAAGTTGAAGTTATGTTTTTTCATCAGAACAAAGCAAAGGTCTATCTGAAACCAAAGAACAAGCCGTTCAAGAAGAATACTAATTGAAAGTTCAATTCGAACAACCGGCAGAACGGTCAGAATGGACGTCAGAATCCAAATAAGGGAATTAACCAGCAAGCCCAAACCAATAACAATGGAACAGATCCTGTTGAGTGTTGGAAGTGTCGTCGCTTTGGACATATCGCTAAGAACTGCCGATCGCATGCGCCTGCACCACAGGCAATTGCTATCGAAGGGCCTTTAGTGGCCATGATCACTGAGATCAACATGGTCGGTGTAACCGACGGGTGGTGGGCTGATACTGGCACTACTAGACATTTCTGCTATTAGCGCAGCTGGTTCAAAACCTATAAGGAGACTGAAGATCAGAAAGTTGGTGATTCTCATTCTCAGGCCCCACTTCCCAAAAATACAGAATACGAGCACGTAACAAAAGCCCAGCAAACGATTTTTATCATTCATCAGCTGTTCAGGAATCTTTACAACATATCACAGGAATAATCAGAGTCGAAAGCAAAAGTATCCATCAACATGCACATATGAACCAAATACCAACAAGAATACTTGAAACCAAATACATTAATCTCAAATAGTCATGATCTGAATAAAACAAATATCTTGGGTCGCATTGCCCAAATACAAGGATGAATCCAAGTATCAAAATACAATTGTTCAAGCAACTACAAGAATAATAATAATAACAAGATCCAGCACTAATACTTTATGTCACCAATACCGTCTGGAACATGTTCTCCAAAATCTGCAATTTAACGATTGCACGGAATAGGAAAAGAGAAAACAAGTACCCGTTAATTGCAAGTTACGGGCCACTTATAATGTAGGATACAAGTACATGGGGAAAACTAACTAAATTTAAGTAACAAGCCTAGCATGGTATAAGCAAGATAACATAATATAAATCATGGCACGACAAGATGATCAAGTATAATAGCATGTGTCGAGTGTCAAGTAAACAAGTGTCATGTATCAAGTAACCAGTATCAAGAATCATGTAATCATGTAGCATGTATCAAGTATCAAATCTAATTTATCATGTAGTCAAGTATCAAGTGTCAAGTGAACAGGTAAACATGTATCATGTAACAGGTAGATAGGAACAGGTAACCAAGTAATCAAGTACAGGTAATCAGGTATACAGGTAAACAGGTACAAGTACAGGTATCATGTAACAGGTAAATAGGAACAGGTAGTCATGTAACAGGATAATCAAGTATCAGGTGATCAGGAGCAAGTAATCAGGAAAACAGGTAATCAAGAAATTAGGTTATGTCATGTCAAGTCTTGTTTTATTACTATCTAGGTAGCACTTCATGCGCCCCAAAAACATAACACATGGTTGCTACAACAAACTGTTTTGTTTTAGATTTCGTAGTGGAGTCCATAGGGCAGTGTACTCAGGGATCAGGATAACAGGAAATAGGAACAAGTAGAACCTAGTGGCTCTCTTCCGAGTACACCTTCCTATAGGGAAGTATGCAGTCAGGTACAGGAAACAGGCATAACCTAGTGGTTATCTTCCGAGTACATCTTCCTATAGGGAAGCATGCAGTCAGGTACAGGTAACAGGATCGTGAATCATGTAGTCATGAACACGTAACAGGCAGGCAGGACACAGGTCCTCTTCTCAGTATATGTTTCTATATTTTCCACTACTAGATCTTTCCCTTAACCCCGGCTTGGTCATTTATTATTATAATCAGCATGCATGTATGTGTCGCAAAACAAATCAAGGATAATAGGGTATAAATATGTATCAGAACTAGGGTGCAAGATAAATAAGTATAGGTACAAGATAACACATAACAGGGTAAAACAACTAGTTTTCTAATTCAGGACAGCAAGACAGTGTTGTACTAAAACAATGATTTCCGCTACTACAGACATTCAAATCTGGATCCGTCAAAAAATCTGGAAAATAGACTTTGACACGAATCCAGTGATCATATATAAGCCATATAGTGTTTCACAAAATCACAACTCTAAACTGAATCTAAACCAGGAAATGCGTTTAGCCAGAAATCAGTAAATTATATCCAAGTGCTGGGAAACAGCAAGAAATCATCATAATAAATTCCAGGAAAAATCCGGGGTATTCCCCTATATATCTAGCATCAAAATAAAAAATTTTATAATTTTCCAGAAAGATTAGTTTAGTCATCAAAAATCCGAAAACATTACGAAACGGTAGTTTGGCAAATCTGGAATTCCCAACACTGCTGTACGAAAACTGAAATATTTTGCAAGCCTTGAAACGAAATCCAAATCCGCTAAAGGGAGATGAAAATAGACAAAATATATTAACTTTCATATTTAACAAATATTTTTCATATAGTAAAAGGAAATAGGGTGAAAACATGATTCTATACAGAACAACGACCAAAATACAGCAAGTATAGCTTTTAGAAACAAGCATGAAACGGCGTATGAAACTAATCAATAAAATCTACAAAAATTCTGGGTAATCCCTAGATAGATATAGGAGTATTGACCAAAGTTTCAGATAAAAATAATTTGTGTAGCACAAGTATCAAAATAATTAAGTCATCAAAATCATCAAGAAACGAAATCTGGAATTGATCAACACCTCTGTTGTAAAACAGTCATATCTCACACATACGGGAACAAAATCAAGCAAGGTCAGAGGGATTGGAAAGCAGACGAATTTCTCTACAATTTATGTTTTATACTAAAATTAAGATACTGACCTTAATATGATCTAAATTACTGATCAAGGCAGATTAGCGGCAAAATACAGATTTTACCCAAAAACAAAAATCAACATAGATCCAACGAAACTTGATCCAAACGCAACCAAACATGAAATCGAGTCTACCAAGTGTCCAAACATCGTGAAATAGGGTAATTAACGTATCTAATACAAATCTATCACATGGTTCTCCACAAATACCCAAATTCTCACAAAATCCATTATACATGATCAAATCAATAACTGGCAAAACCTAAGTTGTTTCATGTCAATATTGTATCGTGAGGCAACTATGGTCAAATAGCACAATAGAGACAAAACCCATCAAACATAACACACACACGAGTTGTCTCTAGAACCCAACTACACTATAAGCAGTATTTTTGACTTGTATTATACAAAGAAATTTGAGTACAGATTACGTGCCTGAAAGACGACGAAAACAACACAAGAGCAAGAATAACGGGAACGGATTCCCGGGCACGAACTCAATGATTAAATCACGAACCAATCACGAACACAAGGAACAACAGATCATGAACACGATCAGACGACTGAGATAAAAAGATCAAGAGATCAAGGTGACCGGATTAGATTGGATGACTCTGATCGAAGATCAAGGTCAAGATCGAGATGTGATCAGTATCTTGATGATGATAATGACGATCGTATCAGATCGACGATCTAATGGCCACCAATCAAAGTGATCAAAGAACTCCATGATGATGATCATGATGATCAAGAACAGATGGCCAATATTCAAACCATCAAAACCCACATGATCAAGAAGGTCAAGATGAGAGATCATAAAGATCCAATGGCCCACAACAAAGATGATCAAGAACTCCAAGATGATCAAGCCAATACCAATAGTAACATCCATGGCTGCACTGGCTTGGCTCCGACAGTGGGACAGCGATGGTGGCGGCGAGGAGCACCGGGGGCATCGAGGGGTTGCCGCAGGTGGCTACAGGCGAGGAGTAGGGCAAAGGAGAACCGGGTGCGGCACTGGTGGACAGGCAACCAGCTGAGGAGAGGAGGATGGAGTGGATGTGTCGTCGATGCTGGATGGCGGCCATGGCGATGGCCAGGGAACACAGGGGATGGGGAGCGGTAGCCAAGGGATAGCAGCGTCGGGGACAGCACCGGGGGAGCACAGCACTACGGCTGTTGCTATGCTTGCTGCTCTGTCGCGGCGCACCGGGGAGAGACGCACAGGAGAGTGCGGGGTGGCGCGCTACTATCGCCTAAGCTGTCGACTGCTGCAGGCAGGAGAGAAGAAGGGAACGAGAGGTCAACGGCGGTTAGAGGAGCGAGAGGACAAGGATGACGAGAAGGGGTGGGAGAAGGTCAGGTGGAGAGGAGATGGGTTTAGAAGAGGTTGCAGCTGTGATCAGGAGAGGGATGAAGGCGGCTGGAGGGAGGAGACGAACAAGCATAGGGGCATGAAGAGTCGGGATGGGGTTTTATATAGGTAAAGTTAGGGTTGAGGGGGTGAACAGAGGTTTCAGGTGGGTTTTAATAACGGGTCTGGCGACGGGTTAAGTAAATAGTCAAACAGGTGGGTTTAGTTATAAATTGGTATAGGGATTAAGAGAATGGGTATAATGGGTTTTGGTTTCAGGGGATTGGTAAGTAACAGGGTAGGGGTTTGTTTTGATGGGTATAACCAGGGTAAATGGCTATTAGATGGCTAATGGATAATGGGTTTGGTGTAATTGGGTTTTGGGTTTTAATAGGGTTTTAGGGTATTAGGAAATCACAATAACTAATAAAAATATACAATTAGGTTTTGCTAGTGATATGGCTAAAAATGGGGTTAAATCGGAACCGTCCAGATGGATCACGAATCTTGAGGCACAGGGGTAGAGCGGTAATTTCACCTTCTGACGGGTCTGAAGCGGGTACTGGTTATCTTCCCCGAAAATCCACTTACCCGCGAACGGATCCACCTTAATCGGGTACGGGTTTCAACCCGCAGCAAACCCAGCTCAGAAGGGATAGAATTAGGGTTCCTGATTAATATTAATCAACGGCCCTGATTCGTGTCTATCCTTTCACCGGGATTTGGGATTAAGTTCTTTATCTGATTACAGGGAATATACCTTATCAGATTACATTCCTAATCTGTTCACAGGAAGAATATTCCATATCAGATCACAGGGATTACATTCCTAATCCGTTCCCTAAGACGCCTATAAATACCCCCCACCCATCTCCATTAAGAGGTAATCAACTCTTCACCAGTTTTTGTGCTCATTCATAGTCTTCTTAGATTACTGACATGAGCGTCGGAGGGTGCGTCGCCGGGAACAACCCCGGTGTCTCGCACTTTTTGCAGGTGCACGGCGGAGCGACGATCGACGCCCGACGGAATAGGTACACAGGTTTTTCTATTCAGTTTCCCCAAGAATCCACAAGTTCTATCTGTGTGCCCCCACACCAAATTTAGCGGCAACAGATTGGCGCCGTCTGTGGGAAACTAACGAATAGGGACCTCTCCTCTTCCCGGTGAATAGGTTTTCTCCTGCCATGCTGCCTCGCAAAGTTAGATCTAGGGGCTCCAACCGAGCGCCCAACCCTGACCAGCAAGAAGTCCTTCCTGATCCCGCTCAGCAACAAGGGCAACTCCCTCCTACCATGGAAGAGCCGCTCCAACGGAACCCTCCACCTCCTGATCCCAAGGGGCCTAACCCCCAGAAACAGCCTCTTCACCCAGAGAACATCTCCATCCACAACGCCTCCAGTGCTTCCATGGCCTCCTATCATCCCCGAGCCTCTGGTCGCCACAATGCCCCTCCCAAACGCCCGGAAGATGATGACCTTCGTCGCCATCTAGATGAAAAGCGGGCTCGGGGGGAAGCCTCCCGCCAGCAAGAGCGATCCCCCCGACACCGAGAGCACAGGAGGTCCCCCGTCCGAAGAGGGAGAAAGGACTCCCCCGATCACTACCGAAGGAGGCACTCCCCAGCAGGTCGGCAGCACCCTAGGAATAATGAGGCGCCTATCACCCGTGCCGAGTTCCAGCAATTCCAAGCAATGGTACAGCAGGCCCTCAACCTCCGTCAGAACCCCAATGAGCCGAGGGCCCCATCCCCTCCTCCCGTCCGAAGCCCTCGCCAACGGTCCCCTTCTCCTCGACCCGCTCCTACCAATTCCAGGCGCACCCCAAGCCCTCGTCGTTCTCGAAGTTACCATCGCCGCAGCCCTCGCTCCCCCTCATACGAAGACGAGTCCCATGGCTCGGCAGATCACCGTCGGAGAGATGACACCATGAACCGCCGCCTAAACGAGGTGGAAAAACTCTTGGGACAGATAAACAGAGAAGAGGAGCTCAGGGGGAGGACCCTACGTCCTAGCCGGCCCCCATTCTCCCGGACCATAGTAGATGCCCCTGTTCCGTTCGGATTCAAACCTCCCCAGTTCGAGAACTACACTGGGGAGACCGATCTAGTTGACCACATCGAAAGCTTTAAGACTTTGATGCTCCTCCATCAAGCTTCTGATGCCCTCCTCTGCAAAACATTCCCTGCAACTCTCAAAGGCCCAGCTCGAGAATGGTACTCTCGCCTTGCCCCGGCATCGATATTCTCCTTCGAACAGTTCGAAACCCTGTTCATCACCCATTTCGTCAGCAGCCGAAGGGCCGAGAAGACCAGCATCTCATTATTGCACCTCCGTCAACAGAAGGGGGAGAAATTGAGGGACTACGTGAAGAGATTCACAGCTGAAGCCAGAACCATCGCATCCCTCGACCAATCCGTCGCTACCGCGGCATTCCAATCCAATATCCTCAATTCCAACCTCCGCTCCTCCCTCGCCAAGAAACCGCCGCACGACTTTTCTGACCTCCTCCTCCGCACTGAAAAGTACATCCGAGCTGAAGAGGCCGAGGAACAGCCCAACTGGGAAGGAATCACCTCCGGGTCTAAGAGGAAGGGAACGGAAGAAGAGGGAGCAAAAAAGTTCCAGAAGGATAATGCTGGCCAGCGTCGACCTCTCCCTAGATTCGAGAAGTTTACTCCCCTCACCACAAACATCTCCACCATTTTCATGGAAGTCGAAAAAGAAGGGGTCTTACCTCCTGCTCTGAAGATGAACACCCCTGCTAAGAGAAGAGATAGAGAAAAATGGTGCCGCTATCACCGGGACCATGGGCACGACACCAACGATTGCCGTGCGCTAAGAAACGTGATTGAGGCCCTTATCCAGAGGGGGCAGTTGGCAAAATTCGTGAGAAAGGACCAAGCCGAGCTTCCTCCCCAGCCTCGGGGGGCTAACAAACGTCCAGAGCGAGAAGAAATGCCAGAGTTTGAGGAAGAACGAGTCCTCCACCTCATCCACGGGGGTCCAATGGGGGGCTCCTCGAACTCTTCTCGGAAAGCTTTTATTAGAGAAGTGAACTCTGTCCGAGCCACCCCTCCTCCCAAAGGCCTCGGAGTGCCCGTCACCTTTTCTGACGAAGATCTCGAGGGTGTCCGCACCCCTCATTGTGACGCACTTGTCATCAGCCTTCACATGGCCAATTTCAAAGTCGAGAGAATCTTAGTGGATAACGGTAGCTCCGTCAACATCCTCTTCCTCGACGCCTTCAAGGGGCTGAAGCTCTCCCGAGACAGACTCAAGCCCGCCGGCTACACGCTCCATGGGTTCACGGGAGTGCCGATAACGATTGAAGGGGTAATCACCCTCGATGTCACGGCCGGCAAAACTCCTACCACCTGCACGGAGTCGATGGATTTCATGGTCGTAGACATCCCAGCGGCCTACAACGTCATTTTGGGTCGGCCCGGCCTAGCCGCCCTTGAAGCCGTCCCTTCTGCCTATCATCTCAAAATGAAATTCCCCACTCGGGCTGGGGTGGGAGAGGTAAGGGGCAATCAGGAGCAGGCCCGCAAGTGTTATATGACTTCCACCCTCGGACCCGTCCTCTCCTTAGAAACACTCGAGATCCCCCAAGATGCTGCTCGGCCAACTTCCGAGCCGGTAGACGAGTTGGAAGAGGTACTCTTCTCGGAGCGGGAGCCGACCCGCAGGTTCTTTGTCAGCAAGACCCTCCCATCCGCACTATACGCGGATATTGTAGAATGCATCCGAGCCAACCAAGACCTCTTCGCATGGTCAGCTGCAGACATGCCCGGTATCTCCGAAGAACTCTTGGTCCACCGCCTCAGTGTTGATCCGGGGTCCAAACCGGTCCAGCAGAAGAGGCGCAAGTTCGCTCCCGAGCGTCAGCTCGCTATCAAAGAAGAGGTGGACAAATTGTTGAAGGCCCGGTTCATACAGGAAGTAAATTATCCTGAGTGGTTGTCAAACGTAGTGATGGTGAAAAAGTCCAACGGAACATGGAGAATCTGTATTGATTTCACTGACCTCAACAAGGCCTGCCCTAAAGACCCCTTCCCTCTGCCGAGCATCGACACTCTGATTGACGCAACCTCGGGACATGAGCTCCTCAGCTTCATGGACGCTTTCTCGGGTTACAATCAGATAAGGATGTTCCCCCCGGATATTCCGAAGACATCTTTTGTGACCGACCAAGGGCTCTACTGCTACAGAGTCATGCCTTTCGGCCTAAAGAATGCCGGGGCAACATACCAGCGCCTTGTTAACAAGGTATTTCAGGAACAGATTGGCCGAAACATGGAAGTGTACGTGCACGACATGCTTGTGAAAAGCATCCGAGGCATTGATCACGTGGCCGACCTCCAAGAAGCATTTGATGTTTTGAGAAAGCACAATATGAGACTCAACCCGAACAAGTGTGCGTTCGGCGTCTCATCAGGCAAGTTCCTCGGCTTCATGGTTAGCCAACGAGGAATAGAGGCAAATCCGGAGAAGATCAAAGCCATACTGGACATGGCCCCACCTAGAAACGTCAAAGAAGTTCAGAGATTGACTGGTCGATTAGCCGCCATTGGGCGCTTTCTGTCGAAGTCTGGGGAGAAGTGCCTCCCGTTTTTCAAAGCCCTCAGGGGGGCTAAGGGATTCGAGTGGGGGCAGCAACAACAAGATTCCTTCGACCAGCTTAAGGCTTACCTCGTCAGTCCACCTCTTCTCAGCAAACCCATACCGGGAGAACCACTCTACCTCTACTTGGCAGCCTCCGAACAGACGCTTAGTGCGGTCCTGGTCAGAGAAGAAGAAAGAACTCAGAAGCCCATTTACTACGTCAGCAAAGTGCTCCGGGACGCCGAGCTCCGGTACCCGAAAATCGAGAAAATAGCTTACGCCCTAATAATGGCTGCGAGAAAGCTTCGGCCATACTTCCAGTCTCATTCGATGGTCGTTCTTACCGACCAGCCGCTGAAACAGATCCTTCACAAGCCAGAGACTTCCGGCCGCCTCATGAAATGGTCGATCGAGCTGAGCCAACATGATATTACTTATCAGCCACGGACCGCAATCAAGGCGCAGGCGCTGGCCGAATTCATAGTTGAAACAACTATCCCCGACTCCGAACAAACAATGAAGGGACCGCCCGTCTGGTCGGTATATGTCGATGGATCCACTTGCAACGAGGGGAGCGGGGCAGGAGTCATCCTCACGGGCCCAGACGACTTTGTCCTCCAATACTCCCTCCGGATAAACTTCAAAGCCTTGAATAACGAAGCCGAATACGAGGCACTCATAGCCGGCCTTGGGATGGCCCGAAACGCAGGGGCGCGATGCCTGCAGATCTTCAGCGACTCTCAGTTGGTCGTCAACCAGGTCCTCGGCGAATATGAAGCCCGCGATGACAGGATGGTAAAGTACTTGGCTAAAGTAAAGAGCCTCATGGCGCTCTTCGAGGAGGCCCTCATCCGAAGAATCCCAAGAGAAGAAAATGCCCAGGCCGACGCCCTGTCCAAATTAGCTTCCTCATCCCTGCAAGGCCTCGAACAAACTGTTCTGATAGAAGTCCTCCTCAAGCCAAGCATAGAGGACGAGGCTTTCAACTCCGTCGAAACACTGCCACTCCCCCTCGAAGACAATTGGATGAAACCCCTCGTCGAATTTTTAAGAGACGGACTCCTCCCAAGGGATCCGAAGGAAGCCCGAAAGATAAGGACCCGAGCCGAGCGTTACATACTGGTCGAAGGCATTCTGTATAAGCGCTCCTTCACCCAGGTGGATGGTCGACCCTACCTAAGATGCCTCTCCCCCGGACAAGCCGACTACGCCCTGCAAGAGCTCCATGAGGGCATCGGCGGAGCCCACTCCGGCTCCAGAGCCTTGGCGTGCAAAGTATTAAACTACGGGTATTACTGGCCCACTCTCCTACGGGACGCCGAACAACACGTTCGGCAATGTACCTCCTGCCAGAAGTATTCCGACATCCGACGCCTTCCACAAGCACCACTCTCCTCCCTATCAAGTCCGATCCCCTTCGCAATGTGGGGGATGGATTTACTGGGGCCATTTCCACCGGCCCCCAGACAATTGAAGTTCCTAGTCGTGGCAGTCAACTATTTCTCAAAATGGATAGAGGCTGAGCCCCTGGCTACAATTACCGAACATCGAGTCGTTCAATTCTTCTGGAAAAATGTAATCTGCCGATTCGTTGTTCCTCGGGTCGTAGTTACAGATAACGGTACGCAGTTCGCTGGAGCTGCCTTCCGAGCCTTATGTGAAGACCTAACCATACAACACCGCTTCTCCTCCGTCTCTCATCCCCAGTCAAATGGCCAAGCCGAGAATGCCAACCGACAGATCCTCTCCGGCATCAAGAAGAGACTCGACAAGTGCTCCAAGGGATTGTGGGTCGATCAGCTGCCCAATGTGTTGTGGAATTACCGAACCACGAAGCGGACCCCGACAGGCGAGAGTCCGTTCAATCTCACCTATGGGTCCGAGGCCCTCATCCCACTAGAAGTTGGGATACCCTCTCCTCGTTTGATAGCTTTTGAAGAAGAACAGAATGCCAGAGAGCTCAGAACGAGCCTAGACTTGATAGACGAAATCCGGGAAAGAGCAGCCATACGGCAACAAAGTTACCGGAGAAGAATCGAACTCGCCTACAACAAACGGGTCCGCCCAACCGACCTGAAAGAAGGGGATCTGGTCCTCCGAAAATTGGCCATCTCGTTCCCCGGACAGAAAAGCAAACTGGCCCCAAATTGGGAGGGACCATACAAAGTCTCCAAAGTGATCCGCCCCGGTGCATACAAGCTAGAAGATCTTGAGGGCAGAGAAATTCCCAGGACTTGGAATGCTGACCATCTTTTGAAATACCAAGAGAAGGCAGCCACGCCTATCTAAGTAACTCGAGATGTCGGACCACTCCTCTCCTGCTGCTAGTAATTTTTCCTTTGTTCTTTTTTCATTGTAATAACGACTAGCAACTTTAGAAGCAGCCGACCATTAGATATTAATAAATAAAGTTTTTCATATTTTTGGTACTATCGCATACCTCAGCCTTAAATTTTCTAACCACACGATGGTTCGGAGTCCAGCACTCGGCTCGACTCTTCCACCTCGGCACGACTATAGACGAGCCGGGGGTAGATCGCCGTTCGAAATTGCTCCTGCAGCCGTTGAATGGATCGGAGTCCAACACTTGGCTCGACTTTGCTTCGCAAGTCCGCTCCTAAGCGGACTAGAAGCAGCTCGCCATTCGAAACTGCTCCTGCATCTCTTAAACTACCCACACGATGGTTCGGAGTCCAGCACTCGGCTCGACTCTACCTCCTCAGCACGTCTATAGACGAGCCGGGGGTAGATCGCCGTTCGAAATTGCTCCTGCAGCCGTTGAATGGATCGGAGTCCAACACTTGGCTCGACTTTGCTTCGCAAGTTCGCTCCTAAGCGGACTAGAAGCAGCTCGCCATTCGAAACTGCTCCCGCATCCCCCAAACTAAACTAATCTAACGATCGGATCTCTCCGATGACGTGACCCTACCTTTCCGACTCACCCTCGGTCGGACCAGGATCAGGAACAAATCACAGCCCTCGCGTGCCGAGCCGAGGTACCGGGTTACCGACCCTCGTATATGGGAAAAAATCACTCCGAGGCGAAGCCACCGTCAGATCGCCTCGGAAAGTGCGCTAGGGCATGATGAGCGGATCTCATTCAGCCACGTGTCCGCAAAACGACAAGATAGTGTTTTCGTGGAAAGTGGACCCGCCTCAAGATCCGTGCAAACATCAGACGTCCCTGATTAGGCCACGTAGGCGCAGTCGAGAAACAACTGCGCGCCGAACCGAGGTACCGGGTTACCGACCCTCGTATATGGCAAAAAATCGCTCCGAGGCGAAGCCACCGTCAGATCGCCTCAGAAAGTGCGCTAGGGCGTGATGAGCGGATCTCGTTCAGCCACGTGTCCACAAAACGACAAGATAGTATTTTCTTGGAAACTGGACCCGCCTCAAGATCCGTGCAAACATCAGACATCCCTAATTAGGCCACGTGGGCGCAGTCGGGAAGCAACAATGCCTTAAGCAGCCAAACCGAGCCTATGGCTCATAAACGCAGCGAAAAAGGAAAATTCGAGGATGAGGAGTTCAGCGAAGCGAACACCAACCTCGTGGTTCGTCTTAAGCCTACTGTAGCTGACAACCATAGCACGGATAAGAAGACAGCCAAGGACAATTCGGATAAAACAACTCCAATTCCATTAATAAGTTGGATAAAAGTTACAAAGCGGATTACAACAGCAAAAACTTGCAAGTAGGATTACAACACAGGGACACGACCAGCCCGTTACTTCCGAGGAAGGGGAATACTCCGTTTTAGAGACACTTTGGGTCGACGCTTCTTGACCTCCAAGCTCGAATCCAGGCCGACGAACCGGGACGCCTCCTCACCACTAGCCCTGACGGTCGCTCCTACCGAAGCACCGCTTGAAGACACCGCCACACCGCTTTGGGCATCGGCGGCTGACCTGCCTACGAGGGGAGTCCGGCTCGCCGCTTGATAGAACGTGATTCCTCGCTCGATCTCCTCGCGGGTGCACGAGGTGCTCCGGACGTTGGCCCTCACCGGCTGAGGCTTGAGCCGAGCGACTTCTTCCTCCAGCTCGACGATGCGATCTTTCAAAGTGTCATCCTATACTATCACCTTAAACCGAGGGAGTTTCGCCGAACCGGGGTATTCGGCGCTGTCAGAGATAACGCGACGCAAGTGGGTCACTTCGATGCTCTTGTCGACAGTCACCCTCTGCAACTCTTCCACCTTCTTCGCCAAGCTGTCCCGTTCGGCTGAAATCCGAGCCAGTTCCTCTTCCCTAGCGGATAGCTCGGCCTCGACTATTCGCAGGTGGTGTAGTTCAACTAAAGCGTCGCTATGCCTTATCTCCAAGTTATGAAGTATTTTCCTCGTCAAGTGAACCTCACCCTCGAGACGATCCTCCCGAGATCGTTTAAACAGCTCGGCTCGGCGCTGTTTGGCCGAAGTGTTACAAGCCGGCTCGGCAATCTGAAATAAGAAAGAGGGCATTGGATACTTTTCATTCATTACCGGGCCAAACACTTAGACAAATTCCGGAGTCAAAATACTTTTCATTCATTGAAAGGCGGTGGCCAGTCCGCAAAAGGCATTACAACGATCAGAACAAAAAAAAAACTACAAAGACTGAGGGGATCAAGGGTCCACCTTCGTCGCCACGTCAGCCACAGGTGCCTCGACGGAGGGTCCATTGACCTGGCCATCTCCCACAGTCTCTCCATCCCGTCCTTCCTCGTCTTCGCCTTCGGCCTCGTCCTCTTCGCCTTCCTCCCCTTCGTCGTCCGAGGTCGGCGTTGGAAACAATTGATAGCCGACCCGCTCGAAGCCGGGGACGCGCTCCTGAACGTGGTCGAGGGCCATTTGGTAGGACTTCTCCATATTTTCCGCCATGTGCTTCTTCGCCTCTTCCTCGACCTCCTTCTCCACCTCGGCTCGGATCTTCGTCGCCAGAGCCTCCTTCTCCGCTCTCTCCTCGGCCAAGGACTTCAGCGCTGCAGCTAAGTCCTCGGCAGCCTTGGCGGCCTTGGCAGACTCCGCGTCGAGCCGCTCCTTGGCCTTCTCCAAATCCGACCCGAGATCCGCGACCCGGACTTCCAAGGCCTCAGCCCTCCTCTGCTCGGCCTCAAGCTCTTTGACCGCCCTGACCTTCGCCAGCCTATCCTTGTCGCTGGCGGACCTCAGCTCCTTCTCCTGCGCGGCAAATGTCTCGAGGAGGTGGCCGAAGTGGCAAGTGGCCTACAGAGACAACAGTCACTAATACGCATGCCAAGTTACAGACTTGAAGAAATTTGCAATACGCTTACCGAAACGAGTGACCGGGCGACTTCATAGGTATCATCACCGACCGTCCCCGCCCTCAGCGCGGCCCTGTCCTTCGGGGTCACCAAGTGTTTGACGACTTGCACGGACATCTGCGAATTGCCGAGGAACCCGTCGTGGTTCTTCACTCGCCAATTCGGCACAAACAGTTGCTTGTGCTGCTCGGTCAGGATCTCTTCGGCGGCCTGGGTCAGCGGTGGTGCCTCAATCGACAGCGCCGCGTTCACATCGAAGATCCCCTCGATCATGCCAGGGACCGAAGAAGACGGAGGCTCCTCGGCGAGGATAACTTCCGAGGGCACCTCCATGGCAGGGGGAGGCGGAGTGATGGCCGAGGCGACGGTAGGTGCCGGGGTCGACGAAACAGTCGCGGCCGCCCTCTTCCTCTTCTTCCCCCCGGCCAGCTTAGATCTGTCCGCCATCATGGAGTTGAAGTCGATCTTCATTCCTTCTGCAACGAGTCAAAAAAAAAAAAAAAAAAAGGAGAGGAGGGGGACAAGTTAGCAGGCCGAACCAAAAACTTAGAAGAAAAAAAAAAAAAAAAAAACGAGATGTCAGGAGCATACTCGGGTTGATGGGGCTTAGGCCGCACCCGAACAACACCTCCTCCGTCAAATCCCTCCAACTCAGTATCGGAAGGGCCATTATCCTCCTCGCCACCTCTTCCTCGGCATCAGACAAAACAGGGTCGGCGCGTGCGAAATTCGGCACCTCCACCTTCCAACGGGTTGGGATGGGCCGGATCGCCTCACCCCTCACTATAAAAAACTTTTCCTTCCAACCCTTAATCGAGTCAGGGTTTTCTACAATCTTGACTCCCTTCCTCGGCCCCAAGTAGTATCGGTACTCCGTCTTGTGCTGACAGTTCACTCGATACATTCCTCGGAAGACCGTGAGATCCGGCTGCACCTCGGCTCGGTAGCACTGAAGCATAAAGGCGTTCACGTGGCGCCATGTGTTCGGCATGAACTGGGTTGGCGCGAGGCAATACCAGCCGAGGATCTCGAGGATGAATGGGTGCAGAGGGAAACGCAACCCGGCATGAAAGGAGTCGACGTCGAACATGCACATGTCCGAAGACGGCAACTTAGAATTCGCTCGTATCCCAGGACCTGGATGAATTAGTTTGTACTCCGGAGGGATAGCGAAAGCCCTTCTAACCCGGAGCAGGTCCTCCTCGGATACCAAAGTGATGAGCTCATCCGCTTCGGTGGCAATCTCCGGATTGGGCTCTTCGACGATCTTGGACTTCCCATAGATCGCCTTCTCTAGCAAGTCCCCCTGGTACTGCCTGACCCCCGAATGACCGGACAGGACGGAAGGATACCGTCCTATCTCGCCTGCCTGCTTCGGATTCTCCACAATCACCTCCACAATGGGGGATTGGGTCTCTACCCTCCTCTTCTTCTTCCCCTTCTTCGTCTCGACTACAGAAGGTTCAGCGGCTTGCTTACCCTTCCTCCTAATCTCCGACCTCCTCCTCTCCTCGGCACTCTCGTCGCCCGAAGACGAAGCCCCACTCCCCGAATCTACTCGAGACATCTCTAGGAAAATTATTCAGACTAAGTAAACTGACCTTTTGAAGTGACGTCTACGGTCGGAATACTCTTGCCGGAAATCGCCTGGCCCACACGACAGCTAACGGAAACGCCTTGGGGAGGAAATCGCCGCTAGCAGAGCTCTTAGAGAACGAAAGTAAAAACTTGAGTTAAAAGTGAGAAGTGAGCTTTGAGAGTAAGAGTGAGCGCTTTTAACCCCTCCAAGTTAGGCCTCCTTGGGAAACGCAAAAAGCCCAACAGGGAGCCAAAGCGACAGGCGGAAGCGGAAAAAATACGGAGCCTACTCAGAGCAAGAGACCCTTAAAAATGCCTCGGCCACGTACTAGAAACCCATAGGACGCCCCGGCTACATAACTTTGTGCCTCGGCCAGTCAACTTCGATGCGCCGAGCCGAGATACCGGGGTACCGACCCTCGTATATGGCAAAAAATCGCTCCGAGGCGAAGTCACCGTCGGATCTCCTTAAAACTCGCGACAAAATCTGATGGACGGTTCAGATCGTGCCACGCCCACAAAATGACAAGATAGCATTTTCTCGTGATCTGAACCCCATCCTCGAGATGCGCGTCAAGATGGACCGTCCAGATCCAGCCACGCGTCCCTCCTTGCTGCCTGCCATCGGTTCGCCCAGCCGAGCTACCGAACAGCTCAGCCGAGCCACCGAGCCACTAAGTGCCGAGGAGGTGACCCCTCAGGAAGCACCTCCAAAACACACAACTTTGTGCCTCGGCCAGTCAACTTCGATGCGCCGAGCCGAGATACCGGGGTACCGACCCTCGTATATGGCAAAAAATCGCTCCGAGGCGAAGTCACCGTCGGATCTCCTTAAAACTCGCGACAAAATCTGATGGACGGTTCAGATCGTGCCACGCCCACAAAACGACAAGATAGCGTTTTCTCGTGATCTGAACCCCATCCTTGAGATGCGCGTCAAGATGGACCGTCCAGATCCAGCCACGCGTCCCTCCTTGCTGCCTGCCATCGGTTCGCCCAGCCGAGCTACCGAACAGCTCAGCCGAGCCACCGAGCCACTAAGTGCCGAGGAGGTGACCCCTCAGGAAGCACCTCCAAAACACACAACTTTGTGCCTCGGCCAGTCAACTTTGATGCGCCGAGCCGAGGTACCGGGGTACCGACCCTCGTATATAGCAAAAATCCGCTCCGAGGCATATCAGCCGTTGGATCTTGCCAAAAAGCGCGCTCGTCATGATGGACGGTCCAGATTTGGCCACGTCCACTAAACGACAAGATAACGTTTTTTGGGGATCCACGCTGAGATGGACGGCTCAGATGATGCCACGTACCTCGGAACCGTCGAGCCATCCGAGCCGAAGCACCGACCCAACGAACCGGGGTGCCGAGACGCCGAGCCGGGGTACCGGGGTACCGACCCTCGTATATGGCAAAAATCCGCTCCGAGGCATATCAGCCGTTGGATCTTGCCAAAAAACGCGCTCGTCATGATGGACGGTCCAGATTTGGCCACGTCCACTAAACGACAAGATAACGTTTTTTGGGGATCCACGCTGAGATGGACGGCTCAGATGATGCCACGTACCTCGGAACCGTCGAGCCATCCGAGCCGAAGCGCCGACCCAACGAACCGGGGTGCCGAGACGCCGAGCCGGAGTACCGAGGTACCGACCCTCGTATATGGCAAAAAATCGCTCCGACCCATATCAGCCGTTGGATCTTGCCAAAAAGCGCGCTCGTCATGATGGACGGCTCAGATGATGCCACATACTTCGGAACCGCCGAGCCGAAGCACCGAGCCATACGAACCGAGGTGCCGAGGCGCCGAGCCGGGGTACCGGGGTACCGACCCTCGTATATGGCAAAAAATCGTTCCGACCCATATCAGCCGTTGGATCTTGTCAAAAAGCGCGCTCGTCATGATGGACGGTCCAGATTTGGCCACGTCCACTAAACGACAAGATAGCGCTTTACGGGGATCCGCGCTGAGATAGACGGCTCAGATGATGCCACGTACTTCGGAACCGCCGAGCCGAAGCACCGAGCCATTCGAACCGAGGTGCCGAGACGCCGAGCCGGAGTGCCGGGGTACCGAACCTCACATACGGCGAAAAAGCGAGCCGAAGAACAGGATCCACTTGATCTCTCCGAAAATCATGCTGCGCTCTGATCAAGGGCTCTGATGACGCCACATCATAAATGGGTATTTAAAATCAATTTTAATTTATTTTAATCGTTTTATTTATTTAAAAATTGCGAAAAAATCACCAAAAATTCGGGAAAATTCACTGGAAAATCTAGAAAATAATTATAAATTCGGGGTAATGTTTTCGAACCCCTGAACAAACAATTATTGCCTAGAATGTATCGTGAGGGCCCCCGGACGGCTGGTTAACACATCGCAAAATTAAATAAATAATCCGAAAAAGTAGATAAAGACCGTTGGGCACTCAGAGATGCTTAAAAACAAATTGCAACTTCCAAAAACACACTACTACCCCCTTTAAGATTCGAAACCCTCCATTTGGACTCCGATACAGCTCCGCCAGCCATTAGAACAGTTAAACTACTCCTCAAAGGCTGATCGAACTCAGTCTTTAGGAGTGGGGGGCTCGTGATATGGCTAAAAATGGGGTTAAATCGGAACCGTCCAGATGGATCACGAATCTTGAGGCACAGGGGTAGAGCGGTAATTTCACCTTCTGACGGGTCTGAAGCGGGTACTGGTTATCTTCCCCGAAAATCCACTTACCCGCGAACGGATCCACCTTAATCGGGTACGGGTTTCAACCCGCAGCAAACCCAGCTCAGAAGGGATAGAATTAGGGTTCCTGATTAATATTAATCAACGGCCCTGATTCGTGTCTATCCTTTCACCGGGATTTGGGATTAAGTTCTTTATCTGATTACAGGGAATATACCTTATCAGATTACATTCCTAATCTGTTCACAGGAAGAATATTCCATATCAGATCACAGGGATTACATTCCTAATCCGTTCCCTAAGACGCCTATAAATACCCCCCACCCATCTCCATTAAGAGGTAATCAACTCTTCACCAGTTTTTGTGCTCATTCATAGTCTTCTTAGATTACTGACTTGAGCATCGGAGGGTGCGTCGCCGGGAACAACCCCGGTGTCTCGCACTTTTTGCAGGTGCACGGTGGAGCGACGATCGACGCCCGACGGAACAGGTACACAGGTTTTTCTATTCAGTTTCCCCAAGAATCCACAAGTTCTATCTGTGTGCCCCCACACCAAATTTAGCGGCAACAGCTAGAAATAAAAATAATAATAATAAAAACAATAACAATAATAATAACAATAATAAAAATTGTATTGAAATATAAAATCATAGAATATAGTTACAAATACAATTGTTGATCGAAAATAGATTTTGATAGAAGATTCGGTAGTACAATTTGACCAAAAAAAATTTGAAAACTGGAAAAATAATTTGCGAAATTTTTAAATACAGAAAATACAGAAAAATATATTTTTTTGGAAAACAGGGGTTACACTCATTGCATCAATGTGCTAGGAACTGGAGAGATGGACTTGGAGTTTACCTCTGGTAGGACTGTAACCCTGAAGGATATCTTGCACACTCATGTTATGAGGAAGAATTCGATTTCTGGATACCTACTCAACAAGGTCGGGTTTCATCAGAGTATCGGATCTGACAAGTATGTTATAACTAAGAATGACATGTTTGTGGAAAATGGATTTGCTTGTAATGGGATGTTTAAGCTTAGTATTCAAATGAATAAGAATAATGCTTCTGTTTACTCCATATCTTCATTTAATTTATGGCATTCTAGACTATGTCATGTTAATAAGAAATTGGTAAATAATATGAGCAAACTAGGCATGATACCGAAAATTGACTTAAATGAATTTGAGAAATGTACTTCCTGTAGTCAAGCTAAGATAATTAAAATTTCACATAAAGGTGTAGCTAGAGAAACAAATATTCTAGACTTGATACATCCTGACATATGTGAGATGGATGGAACTTTAACCAGAAATGGAAAAAGATATTTCATTATGTTTATTGATGATCATTCCAATTACACTCATCTTATGGCACATAGGAGTGAAGCAATTGACATGTTTAGAACTTATGTAGCTGAAGTGCAAAATCAATTTGAAAGAAATATTAAGAGATTTCGTAGTGACAGAGGTACATAATATGATTTAAATGAATTTAAACAATTATATGCATCATTAGGAATTATTCATGAGACTACTGCACCTTATTCACCTGAATCTAATGGAAAAGCTGAAAGGAAGAATAGAACTCTTACTAAAATTGTAGTTGCTTATCTTATTAGTTCAGGTGCACCCAAATCTTTATAGGGTGAAGCCCTTTTATCTGTTTGCCATGTTTAAATTGAATTCCTCATCTGTCTTCTGACACATCACAATATGAATTATGGAGAAATAGAAAGCCGAATATTGATCATTTTATAGTTTGGGGTTGTTTAGTATATGTTAAAAAACCTGACCCTAATAGAATCAAACTTGCAAGTAGAGCATATGAATGTGTTTTTATTAGGCAGATAACAGTAAGGCTTCAAGATTTCTAGACTTGAATAATAATATGATTATTGAATCTTTAGATGTTGATTTTTACGAGGATAAATTTTCTTATTAAGGAACAGTGGGGGTAGTAGTTGGGGTTCACAACCCTCTACTTCTTCTAGTGTACCTCAAGAAGGTACATCACTTTATGTTAATTCTCATAATATAGATTCTGAACCTCGTAGAAAAGTAAACGTGCTAGAACTACTAAAGATTTTGGCAATGATTATGTTGTATATGCTTTAGAATCTGACCCTAGTTCTATCAAAGAGGCCTTATCTTCACCCGATGCCGATTTGTGGCAAGAAGCCATAAATGACAAGATGGATTCACTAAGCTCTAATGGTACTTGGGATTTAGTGGACATACCTCGTGGTAGTCGTACTATGGGGTGCAAATGGATTCTTAAGAGGAAACAAAAAACCAGATGGTACTATTGAAAAGTTTAAAGCTAGATTAGTAGCTAAAGGATATCTTTAGAAAGAAAATATAGACTTTTCACGCCCCGCTTCCCAGGATGTGGGAACACGAGTACGTAACGTAGGCCCAGCGAATGATGTATACACCATCCATAAGCTGTACCTGACTATCTCAGCAATAAGAACAACAAAGATACAACCACGCAGGAAAATATAATCACACGAAACAAGATGAATTCCAATAATAATGAAATAAACCAACAGTATAATTATCCAACATCCGGGATCAAAACAAAACTACGGGTCATAGAGCCCAAACAAAGTACAAGTTTTAACAATGTTCAAGAAATAAATAGCAATAAGTAAAATTAAGCAGCGGAGACTGGATCCATCTCTAGAAATGTTGCTCACCAATCCTTTCAGGAATAGATTCTTCAGCACCTGTAAATTCCTGGTCTAAAAAGAAATAAAGGAGTGCCCTTAGAGCAAGTCGTGGGCGGCAAGTAGAGAAAACAAAGGATAAAGGAAACATGAATATCAAGGAATAAGGAGATGGTTAAAGACAAGAAACAAAGCAAAGAGCAGGCAAAATATTCAAAGGTCTACAGTAAATCACGCATGTAATGAGTGATATCAGGATCAAGCAGGAAATGCAAGTTATTAAGTATTTTATTAATCTATCTAGTGCACGTAGTACTGTGTCCCATTCCACAGGTTCCGCACAACACACGGTGAACGCTTTAGACTGATGGTGAATTCACGGTTCGTGTACTCGGCCTAGAAATCAGTATATCATGTTCAGTATCAGTGTTACTCGAGCAGTATTTATGGCCATACAGTATAGTCAGTACAGTAGGGCTCGACCGAGTACAGTCTCCGATTGTTCACTACCAAGTCATCCCATATAATCCCCAGCTTGTTATCATTTTAATTCATCCTATGTGAGCATGCAAGAGGGTGTCAATATTGTTCATTACTATGTGTGACTAATTCTAAGAGTTACAGACAAGGCATGGGACAACACATCATATAAACACATTTCAGAAAATCATGACTGCATGACCTTGCTGTACCAAATCATGGATTGCGGACACTACAAATTAGCAAAACTGAATCTGCAGAAGATCTGAAAAATAGACTTCCACACAGTTTCAGCGAGTATAATTAAGGCATACAAATGGTATAGGAACTAGGGTGAAAACTCTATTCTAATCAGATTTTAAGTCTAGGCAGCATGCAGTAGGTTGTATTCAACTAATTGTTTCGGGTCAGAAAACTCATTAATAAAATTTATATAAATTATGGGTGATACCTATACATGTCTAGGTTCAGCCTAAATTATTTCAGATTTTTCTTGTACTATTAATAGGATCAAATAAAATGTAGAACAGCAAAGAATGCATGAAAATCTGAGTCCGAAATTACTAACACAGTTGCATTAAAATGATGATAACTAACAGATGACAGATTGGAATTTAAATCCAGACCAGAGAAAAATTATCTAGACATTAAGGGCTACATTTTATGTTTAGTAAGTTCTTTTAAATTATGTCTCTAGCATGGTCAAAAATCTATTTTAAAATAATATATACAGCAGTCCAGTAATTGTCTTAACATGATTAGGCAAATAAATAAATCATATGATCATATAAAGCATGCAAATTTGTGATCAAGTGAATCCTAGGTGTCAACATACAATTTCTAAGGTTCATGGTACATTCATTAGAGTCATTGTGTCAATTCATCAATTAAAAACAGATTCGGTACATTTAATTCAACATGTCCAATTCAACAAGCAGTTCTAAGTACAAATTTAGTTATTTTAATTGCGCATATGCATGAAACATTGGGGACTGGGTTAAAGGTCAAAGAGATAGCACGAAGTTAAGAGTATGTCGGGTTAGATCGTGTAAACCCTCGATAATCATAACAGAATTGTCAAAAGCAGAGTTTTGATAATAAAATGTACGGATCTACTTGCATGAGATCAATTAATCTTGAACACAAACAATAAAAAGGGTTCAAGAAGAGACTTGCCTGTTATTGCATATATAATTAAAAAAATAGAATAACGAGATCAGAATCCCAGGCAAAATCTCTATGGCGAAGAATCGACAGCAACAGCAAGATCCTAGAGCAATTTCCTCACACCCGATCCGGACGGAACACAGAACACCGGAACTGGATCTGGTGCACACAGAACACGGAACACTGAAACAAACCAATAGAAACTCAGTTCCACACAGGATCTGGTCCAAAATAGCGGAGAGCAAGATTGAGATCGGCTGCGGCAGAACACGGGACAGTGAAATCGGCCCAATGGAATCCTGACCTCACACCGGATCCAATCGAACAGCAGACAGCGAGCTGGATCTGGCACGGCCGAACACGAAACAGCGGGGGCAACCAATCAGTGGTCGTCTTCTTCCTCGGCCAGGAGAGAGAGAAAGAGACGGCAGTGACGGCGGCGACTCTGCGGCACAGCGGCGGGGGCGAAGCGGCATCGGCACCACGGTCGGGAAGCGACGGCGGTGACGGCAACCACAACGAACACCGGCAAAACTCTATTTTCGGCAGAAAATAGAAAGCTGCAACAACAGCGCTCCGGGACTCGAACGACGGTGCTAGGGAACTCCGATGAAGCGGCGAGGGACGACGAGGGCAATGGGGGTGCACGGAGATGTGATAGGGCAACGGAGAGGGAGTTATGGCAATGGATGAAAACTCGGACATGGGTTCGAACAGATGAACGAAGATCAATGGAGAAGATGGAGAAGATGATGAAGACGGGGGGAAGATGGGGATGATGATGTTGGTGGTGACGGTGGTGAAGGATGATCGGAGCAAGTAACGGGGTAGGGGATATGCGGTTGGGGTGTTTTTGGGTTAAGCAGAAAAACAGAGAGAGAGAGAGAGTACGGGGAGAGAGAAAGCGGCAGAGCGAGAGAGGGGTATTAATTAGGGTTTAATAAGGATCCAGGAATTTGGGTTTTGGGTCGATATATTGGGTACTAGGTATTGGTTCCGGCTCCAAAAAAGAGACAAACAAATGCAATGAGACGAGACGAACACAAAAGAGAACAAATCAAATTCAAAGTAGAAAAGAGCAAAATTCACCAAAGAACGGAATCCAATCAAAGGAACACAGATTGATCCAGAGAGAACAAAAGAATCCAAGAAAAGACAAAATGCTCCATAACAAAAGAGTTCAAATACAATAATCAAAAGAACACAAAATACAATAAAATCTGAAAATAGGGCTTACAAGACTTCTTTGACACTTACTCTCCTGTGACTCGTGTGACTACTATTAGAGTCTTATTAGCTATTTCTGCTATGCATAATTGTTTGATTCACCAGATGGATGTTAAAATAGATTTCCTTAATGGAGAAATTGATGAGGAACTTTATATGGAGTAGCCTGAAGGTTTTGTGATTCCATGGCAGGAACACAAAGTTTGCAAGCTGAATAAGACTATATAGGTCTTAAGCAAGCTCCTAAATAGTGGTACGACATAATTGATCAATTATTACTCTCAAATGGTTTTTCTATTGATAATGTTGATAAATGCCTCTATTATAAAGCATCTAGTGATAGTTGCATTATGCTTTATCTATATGTAGATGATTTACTCATTTGTGGTTCATCGCGTGAATTAATTTCAGAGACTAAATCTATGCTTAGTCAAAATTTTGATATGAACGACATAGGTGAGGCCAATGCCATTTTAGGCATGAAAATCACACGCAGTGAGACTGGTATTACTCTTGATCAATTTCATTACATTGAGAAGATCCTGAAGAAATACAATTACTTTGACCGTAGACCTGCATGTACACTTAGTGACCCTCAGGTTAAACTTTTGAAAAATTCTGGTGTTGTAGTCAGACCAAAAGAATATGCTAGTATTATTGGTAGCCTTCGTTATGATACTGAATGCACTAGACCTGACATTGCATATGCTGTAGGGGTATTATGTAGATTTACGGGTTTTTCTTGTACTGAGCACTGGGATGCTATTGACAAGTCATGAGGTACTTGAAAAAGACCATGAACTTATGACTACATTATGAGAGGTTTCCCACTGTTCTTGATGGATTTAGCGATGCAGACTGGAATTCATATTCAGATGATTCCAAGGCCACAAGTGGATACATTTTTAGTATCGCTGGATCATAACTTACTTTACAATGGAATCTGAGTTAGTTGCTCTAGCTTCTGCTAGGGAGGAGGCAAGCTGGTTGAGGATCATCTTGTCTTATATTTCTTCATGGAGTAAGCCTATACCTCCGATCATGATCCACTCAAATAAACCTACTACCATAGCCTAAGTACAAAATGCTTACTATAACGGTAAGAGATTAGTGATTAGTCGCAAGCTTAGTACGGTGAGAGCGCTCCTCATGTCTGGTGTTGTCCTTGTGGATTTTGTGAGGTCGAAAAGTAACCTTGCAGATCCTTTGACAAAATGATTCTCTCGAGACATTGTTTGGAACACATCAGTAAGGATGGGGCTTTAGAATCACATATGGTGAGAACCCAACCTATACGACTGGAGATCACAAGACATAGGTTCAATGGAAAAACAAGTCATACTGTGATTGAAATCATACAACCCAGGAGTTTACCACTCCTTAGTCCATCCTGATGTGTATGTGCAAGATGTCTTGTAGCATTAGTAAGGATGAGGGATGAGCTTAGCTCTTAATGAGTTCTATATCTCTGTATGAAAGGAGTGTCTAGCTACAAGAACACTTTTGATAGACTCGCTAGGGTGACTGTGAAGTGTGGCCGCTTCTATGAGAATGTGGTTGATTCTCTATAACATTCACCTATACTAGGATAAAGCACAAGGCTGGAATGTGCTGGAATCTAAGAACTTGCACCTGGTAGAATCATGTATGGTTTTCCTTCACTATGTGAATACGGGAAATGAGTACAAGACTTAAGATCACTCATTCTTTTTGCATTTTGGGGATTGTCCACTATGTAATGTTCAAGTCTTCAGACACCATACTTATGCGTGGCTCTATACTTTTAAGAAAACCGCTTCTCTTCAAATTAGTATTTTAAATATATAAGTGTGGAATTGTTGGAAATTAGTTTACATTTAAAACACTTATTTTATTACTTACTATCAAAATTGTCTTGTGGCCCAATGGTTAAAGTTTTGAGCTCACATAAGGTTGGAGGATCAATTCTCATCTTCCACATATTATATATTTATAGATATTTATGTATCTTTGACTGGGCCGGGCCTTAAGACAGCCATTTTTTACCAGCAAAGAAAAATTATTGAACCGTTTTAATGGCAGTAAATGATCCTTTTATGATGAAAATGAATACTGTTTTATGGCCAAAAATCAGAAAACTGTTTTTCCCTTTCTCTTCTATGGCTATAAATAGATGTCTGTCAGATAGAACAGAGGAGAGTGGAAAAAAAAAATTCTTCCTTTCTTCTCAAATATTTTTTCAATTATTGAGCAATTTTTTGGTGCAAGCTTGGTACGTGTTGTCACTGGAGTATCAGGCAACACTGTAAACAAAATCTCGTTGTATCCTGGAGGGAGTATTTAGTGATCAACGATTCATCTCCAGAATTGCCCAAATAGCTTTTTAAAGAAAGTGTCATCCATGCCTCGAGCCATTCTCACAATTCTTCCTGTTACAGTTATAGCCACTCTCTTCAATCCATTCCACAACCGTGCGGTGCTATCAGAAGTTGATTTGGGCATTTAAGTCTACTAGTAATTTGTATTATTTCAACATAAGCTACTTGGTCATTGTCCATGCTAGTAGATAGTCTGCATCATAAAATATTAGGGTTATCCCTAGAAAGACAATTAACGTGTAAATTATTAGGGCACATTCTAAGTAAACCACTTGAGAAATCTGATTTTTTAGCAGAATGAGTGTAAAATATATAAATTACCATCCACTTTTATCTCTCAACCCTAACCATAATTGTAATCTCAATTTCATTCTTCAAATTCTCCTACTACTCGAGACAAAGATGGGTTGGTGGTGTGTGAATTATGGTTAAGAGAGATTTGAGAGGTTAAGCAAGACACAATTGTTACTTGGCAATGATGTGTGGTTTTTACTAGAGTTATACTAACGAAATCTAAGAGAGTGACCTTGTTGGATGAGTAAATAACAAAATCTAACGAAGTTACCTTTTTTAGATGAGTCTCATATTATGGGTGGTATATCTGAAAAAGCAGTTTGTGAATGACTTATTTGGAATTATATCATTTGTGGGCGACCTTCATGGAAAAAACTCAAATTAATATGAATGAGTTGGTTGCACTTCGTGAAAGACTGTTACAGATGGTAAGTGGGACGAATGAGTTTCTAGGACTAAGCATGTCTACCCTTGAGGGGTTTTTTTGGGTTTGGGTTTGGGTTTGGGTTTGGTAAATTTGGTTTTATACTTCTTAGATGGGAAAGCTCTTAGTTTATACTCCATGTATTTAATTAATAGACATTGGCCGCAATTTCTATGAAAATAATATATTGAAACATAGATAACTCCATGCTATCAAAGATGAATAAACTATTTTATGATAGAAAGATTCACTACAGCGTTTACATATTCGTATGCATGTTTGGGCAGAATTTAGGCGCTTCTATAAGTTTAGGCAAATTTCAGTATTCGAATAACAACTTCACTAGAACAATTTATGAGATATGGTGTTTAAATTTGGGATAGTTTGAGAGTTTTTTTTTTTTTTTTTTTTGGTTTTTTTTGTTTTTTTTTGTTTGTGTGTGTGGAGGGAAGGGATAGTTTGAGAGTTAAATGAAAGATACATACAATCAGATGCCAGTAGTCCACAAAATGTTGAAACAGATATTTCCCATGTATATCCTGACCATATCTTCTTGTAAGAGAGGTGATTTAGGCGAAGTCTAAGTTGGAGATGATCACTATTAAATAGACTAAGTTATCTTAGGAGAATAACACAAGATTTGGTAGACTGTTAATTAACCAAGTCAATTGTGAATTTTTGTGTAGAGATCAATAGCATGGTAATGGTAATGATAAAAGGAATACCTTCGATTTAATATTCTACTCACTAGAGTTCATTCATGATATCGTAAGTGGCGCTTGTCATGATTCACAATTTGGATGTAACTGTATTTGCATTTGAAGAGTCTTGGTTAGCTGATGATTAGTGATCCTGAAAGATCCCCTATGTAACTCCTATTATAGCCTATGAGATAGACATTGAGTAATATGAGTATGGTTTGTTGCAAGATAAGAGGTTTTAATATATATATATATATATATATAAGAATAATGCTTGTGTGGATGTTATGTCTGATTGGTTGATTAGTACCAAAGTGCGATCTATTGGAGTTACTCTAATATTCATAAACCCAAACTGTTACAACCCAAAAATGTTTGTTTGAGGAGTATCCTAGATTCAATATAGGGCTAGTGGGAGATTGTTGGAAATTATGAGCCATTGATTTCAAATCCGATGGGATATAATACCAAATACTTTTTACTTCTGGCTTTCTGGTTATCTAACAACAACAAAGTTTTTTCCCAATTAGTTGGGGTCGGCTATTGCTTTATAGTTCTAATGTGGGTTATTTGGTTTATTAGGGATTAATCCTATTGGATTAGGATCCTTAATGGGCAAAAGACCATATTATGGTTAGTCATGTATGGCTAGGGTTTCTACATATATATATATGAGCCTCTCCCTCCTCTATACATAAAAAAACTAATTATTACTTGTGCAACAAGAGACCTGTCATCTTCCATCTCCTCTTCTCAAGTTAATATCTGAGGCCCACTCTTCAGAAACGCGAAAGGAGAATACTTGGGGAGGTCTTGAGGTCTTCGAATATCTAATTAGTCTGCAAATTTGCAGGCTTCTTCTCCGACTCTTTGGCACTTCTAACTTGTGGTGTAGGTGAGAACTTTCTTTGAAACCCTAGTAGTATAATCTCTGTGATGCATTTAAATTTATAATTGCTTTAGATGATTAAACCTTATGAGAATTTTTCCGCTGCGGTATTTTGTGCATATATAGAAATTGTAATAGAACGATTTTTTTGCTTAAGTACATTCATGAGTTACCTTTCCTTAAACATGAATATAATGACAATGAGAGGGTAGATTGGAAATGGATTTTTTGACTCAAAACAGTTTTGGAGTCAACCATCTTGTAGTCTAGAAATTTGCCAACTACAAACTTTTTGGAGCCGGCATCTTCCGTTTTGTACTTCTTTTCCAATAACCCCCACAGAAGTTTGGAAGTCTTGAAGATACAGTACACATTGTAGAGAGGGTCTACCAAGTCGTTCAGGATGTAATTCCTACATAAATAGTCACCCTGAGTCCATGCATCAACCGCAGCAACGGAGTGCGCATCCATGGTGCCAACATAGGGGCAGTTTCAGTGAGAAACCTGTCCAGCTTCAAGGTGGTCAGGTAGAACTGCATCTTTCCTTGCCACTTCTTGAATCCAGTTCCATTGAACTTTTCTAGTTTTTCTCCCACAGTTAGATGTGTGGGCAGAATGACCGTTTATGTCGCAACCGATTGTGCAGTCACATTTTGGGTCACTGGTATTTGAGCACTGAGTACCATTGACATTCTCAATTTGTGTATTTTCCATTTTTTCTGAAACAGTTAAAATTTAACTTTTAGTTTTAGTTTTTTTCTGAAATGATAACTGTACCTTGTAAAGAATCGTCACAGAAACTGTTAGTATAGAGGAAAATTTTTGCTTTAAGATTGTTTGAACTCGAATATCATAAAATAGGAAATTCTTAACAATGTTTATGAATAACCACAATTACAGGAATGAAAGAACAAACTAGACACTTTAATACAGAGTCGAGATTAAGATTTTTGTCCTTAAAGCAAAATTCGCCCCGTAGTGTGACGGTAGTTGACGAATTGCCTCCCAAGATACAACTGTATATTACATTTTCCTGAAGAGCAGCATCGTAGCTTCAGAGATATTAGCGAACCAGTAGCTGTGTTGTACTCTCAGACTCAGAGGAAGAAGAAGAAGAAGATTATGAAGTGCAAAAATCTGTGTCTCTGGCAGACAAAATTGCAGGGTCTTATAGGTGATGAGGGCATAACTGATGGATCATGGATCCATTACTCTACAATAGTAGAGTAATGGTCCATTACTCTGTAATAGTAGAGTAATGGCTCCAAAAACATAACTGATTGATCCATTATTCTGCTGTTATAGAATAATGGCACCAGTAACAGAATTTCAAACGCCTCAAAAACTAGATCCAGCAGAAAAATTGGAGAGGAGCAAAAAATAATGTAGGCCAAAGCCAAGCCAAGCCAGGCCGAACCGAACCAAGCCAAACCGAACCGAACCAAACCAAACCAAGCCAAGCCAAGCTGAGCCGAGCCGGGGTCAGGTCGGGCGCACGTGCGTGTGTTTGTAATTTTGGCTAGGTCCTTTCTCCAATACACGTTAGTGGTAACCCTAGTGCTACGCCCTTTAGTCCATTTCTTTAGCTTATATACTAGAGAAAGCTTTTCCATCTTCCAATGTGGGACTATCAATTTTCTCATAATTCCCAATTTAGTACATTTCGAGTACCCAACTTTGGACCAACATTTCTCATTCATACGAAAATTGTTTTTGGCAAATGAGTACATTACAGAATAGTACTCGACGAGAAGAACATAATCCAATCACTTTCCGATGCCGCCGGTGGCCGGAGCCCACCGGAATCTGGCCCGAAAAATATGCCAAAAATATTTTCAACAGTCCCCCACATGAATGGAAATTACTAGACTAGGCAATCCAGAGACGACAGAAAAAGACATGACAGAAAAGACTCTGAGAGTACAATCGGAAAATCACTGCATCAGGAATGGTAGTAATTTTTCAACTTTGAACCACCCTTAGTGAGTAGCCACACTACAAACCGTTAGGCCTTTAGCGGCATATCTGTCCCGACATTTCACCAACATGCCACTATAGGTATAGAAGAATTTTATTTTATAAAAAATACACTCTCTATCCCTGCGTTTGACTAAAATGCTATTATATATATAGCACCTATCGCGGTGGATATGAATACACGCCGTTATAGAGTAGAGTAAATTACGTTCTGAAATTTACCCTACCCTATCGCGGTGGGTATGTATACGCGCCATTATAGGGTAGAGTAAATTTTGTGATGGAATTCACCCGCTCTAAACCCTGCCCCCAATTTTATTTCCCCCAAACATTATAACCTAATCCCGTTGTACCCTTAAACCCTCCCGCTCTCTCCTTACCATATCCCGCTCTAAACCCAACCATGTTTCTCTCTCCCCTCACCACTCACCGCCGCACCACCATCGCCACTCCTCCTTCGTGCCGCACCACCATCGCTGCTCCTCCTTTGCGCCGCACCACCCTTCGCGCCGCACCACTATCGCCGCTCCTCCTTGCGTACCCCTCGCTAGACCTCCTTCTACTGCCCTAATCCATCGCCGCCGCCCTTGTCGTTGCATTTGGTGAAATTTTTTAATCCCCTAATAATTTCAACATGGGTTTTCAATTTATTAGCTGTTGCATTTAATTCTTGCTTCAATTTCATTCAAACCCTAATGCTTTGATCTTGATTTAATGATTAAAATTTGAACAAACTTTAATAACCCAACTTGCATCTCATGTGTTTGATTTTTTGGCTTTGTGAAGTAGAAATGTAATATTTTGAACCTTATCTTGGGTGCTGTCTTCCAAAAAAAACCACTTATGGGTTTTAGAGATCGTTTCAAAGTTGTGAGCTTTAAAGAGAAATTTGATCTATTATGAGCACTTAATACTTGATTCAATTTCACTCAAACCCAATTGCTTAGATCCTGATTTAATGGTTACTTACTTGATTCTATTTACTTGATTCTGTTAAAGGACACAAATGATTGCTTAATACTTGATTCTATTTACTTATCACTATTATAGGACACAAATGATGCAAATTAGTTTATTCAGCAAACTAACTTAGCTTCCTAGAAAGGGATATGCACCAGTTGTGCTGTCGGTAGAGTAAAAGAGTTATGGATGCCATACTTTCACTGTACTATGTTTATTATATGTCAGATTATATCAGTTTATATCAGTAAACAAACTTTAGTCATGCCATTTTATCTTAGTTAATGGTTCTGCCATTAGTATTTTGATGCCATCAAGTAACACATTCTAGTTTATGATGATTATATGATGATTATTGTAGGGCTGATCAATCTGTGCTTTTAGATTATGAGCTCAACTGAGAATGTATCTTAAAGAAGGCTAAATTCCCACTTAACCCCTATTATATTTATCGAAATCGCAACACTCTCCTTCACTTGCACTTTTGGGTCACTCAGCTACCCTTAGCATTATTTAGTAATGCTATTCACATTCAGCATGCAATGAGCATGGGTTGCACAAATATTCACAGCCCATAATTATGGGTGTAAAATTATTAAGTGTTCTAAGTTTCAGTCTGAGACTCCTACTTCTCTACTCAGTCTACTCCTCCCTGTTGCTAGTTTGCATTGGTTTGCCTTGTTTACTTAAAATTTTCACATACCAATTAGACCATCTTTTTTAATGCATTAATTACTTTTACTCTTACGACACTTTTGCGCAAATTTGACTATATCCATGATCCATTGTTGAAATGTTGTCTGTTTACTATGTTGGGAATTCCTTCTAAGCAGACGGAGATGACCTATATATTTCAACGGCGACATCCAACAGAAGATTGATGAATTGACATCAAATTCTTCTGATCTGTTCAGTACTTTCCCTAACAAAAACATATGTGACACTCGTTGAACTATTTTATAATCTCTATTGAAATATAAAATTTGGAGAAGAAAGTGACCAAAGGTTTGTAGATAATGCCAAGTTGTGCAAACTTATGGATGAGTTTTCATAACATCGAGGAGTCTTACTAATTTACTGAAAATTTTGATGACTAGTTAGTTTAGTTATGATTATGACAATACAAAAGAAAAATAAGCGAAATAATTAAAAATGGTTTGAACACTACTAGTTTGGAAGCATCCATAACATGAATGATTCCTCAGAGAAAAGAGATGTGATGTCTCAACCTTTCATGAGCTTTCAAGATGGGATATATGGATTTTCTTTCTCATTTATCATCAGCAACAAAGAAGAAAATCTATTAAAGAAAAGATTGTCAAGATTAGTATTTTGTTTTTGTGTTTTTTAATTTATTCCTACAATTGATTGTTTATGTATTAATACATTTTCATTGTGGTTTGCGTCTCATTTTGAAGGACATGATGTAAAAACTCAGAAGGAGCAACGAGTCCTTAGCTATTTATATATATTTCAAGTAAAATTAGTAATTTTCTTTATTGCCATTTCACAAGACATAATTGTGACCTACTTCATGTCAAGATTTTTTGCTTAAACTATCTTTAGTATCAAAATTATGTAAGTTTCATTTCACATGATTGGTAAGCATTCTATAACCCACACATATGTAGTACAAGTCTAAATTAAGTAAATTCTTCAACATTTGTGATTCTTCAATGCCACCCAGCTAATGTATGTATGGTTAATAAATTCTTCAACATTTTATATACATGAAAAAGAGGTAACTACATTTGTGATTTAAGAAAAAATGGATCAGCCCATTCACTCCATCGGAGGGAGTAGCAAACTTAGTTTTGAAACAACTTTGCCATTATTTCACTCGATCGGCTTTAATTTACTGTGCATTCCATTCACGTCCTTTTTTTCCCATGTATTTAGAACTTGTAGTCACATACTATATAGATTGTGTAGTCATAATGCTGACCTTTTCCTTGTCTTATTTAGCATTCTTATTGGTAGCTTATTTCAACATTTTCATCCAAGTTGTAAAGGTCATATGAAATAGCAACTGTGGTGAAAATTGGTCAGACAATTTCTTAGTTCAATATTCTTCACTATTTTTTCATTATTTTTTATTATTCATTATTTTTTATTATTTTTTCGCTATAGCAGCCCACTTTGGGAGAGGGGATTTTCCAACATCCCAAATTCACTCCGTCTAACGGCTGGAATCGAACACCTCTCACTTATGAGTGAGAAGTCTTGCCACTTGCACTACTAGTGTTTTACATATTCTTCACTAGTTAGATATGGATATTCACAGGTATATCCAAATTAAAGACGATTACTTCTAAAAAATCCACCTTTGGATCCAAATCTGGCATACAAATTCCCAATAATATCTGAAGTCTTCAGCAATCATAGGGTCATAGCTTATTTGGTGTTATCTTGCGTTATATTATTATTATGTATATTTTGTTAGTTCATATGAAGGTCAATTTATCAGATTTATGGTGAGTCTTCTTTCATGTTACAGTTCAAAAGAAATGGTTATATTGATATCCTTGTCAGTAGATTAAATATAGATACAATATCCGAATTCGGCATGCTAGTCCAATTAATACCTGATTGTCTTCAGCAACCATAGCTTATTTGATGCTATATTGCTTTGTTTTATGTAGTATTAGTTCAGTTTGATGAATTTTCCTTCATTTTAAATTAGGAATTTCCCGATATCCATTTCTAATAATGCATCTAAACTAGATCAACTTAAGCACTATGGTTAGAGCAATACCAATTCATACTCAATTTGTTCTTAATCTTAAATAATAATTTTTTTACGAGTCATACACTTGATGGTCTTAGTGGACTCCACTTTATTTAGACTGGTGTAGCTTCAAGCATTGCCAAGACTCTACAATGAATGCATTTTTCGTCAATTGAGCTTCAATAGAACCAAAATTTTCTTAAAGATTATTGTAAGGTGATTATTACTAAGAGCAGTCAGTTTTGCAGCTTGGAATTTAGGATCATTCTTCATTATGGATGGATTAAGAAAGATGTTAGAGGGGTTAACGTGGATATTATGATGTTATCCATGAAATTTAAACTGGATAGTGCTTCTTGATGATTATATGATCATATCATACCTATCAAATGAAAGGAGAACTTTATAAGAAAACCATATTTCCGTCCATGCTTTATGGGCCAGAATGCTAGGCAATTTCAGGACATATCTTTGGTTAATGGGCACAGGTGAATTTAATATATGTTTATATGAATGTTAGCAATAAGCTAATAGGTAGTATTATAAGAAGACGATCAGAATAGAAAATGTTTATGTGGATGGTTAGCAATAAGCTAATTGGTAGTAGTGAATAGTGCATATTAAAAGGTTCGAGATAGCAGAGTCAGTCTACAATAAATTAAATGAGGTCTATGTTTTGGGTGTGATGGAGGGTAAAAACTTTGTGAATTAATAGTAGCAGGATCAAAGTTGATGGAGTGACAAGTAGTAGGGGTAGCTAAGCTCAACTGGTACATAGGTTCGACCAATAAAAAGTTCAAAAATATTTGTTTGCCTAATATAGTAGATGATCCTGAGGATAGCAGAATAAATTTAAAGTTGATCCAGAATTTTGCATTGAAGGGTGCATTGTTGCTTATGTTTTCACCTGTTCTCTGACCTTCATTGTGGAGTTGAATCTTGATGGGGAGTTCACAAGAACTTCAAAATTTATTTACTGTTCAAGTATAGAGGAGTTTATCTTCTCTTCCAGTTGAATTTGGCCTCCCAATCTCAAAGAAGAGTCCTTGGCTATTCAACCTATTGTACTTAGTACAATTAGACTTGTGCCACATACATGGTGATTTGGAGTGTTCAACCAGATTCTGTGATGTTCCTTAACCAAGATATTGTTGGTGGAGGACCGAGGATAACAAACATGGGGCCTAGTTGGAGTTTTCCATCTCCTCCTTTGTTGAAACTTCAGATCAACTTTTTGAGTCAATAAAATCTTTCTTGTATTAAGAGCTGTACAACTTGATTGGGTATCTAGATTGCATGTTGAGACTCAATGCTTCACACTGATATTAACTGGTTACCAACTTAACATCGGTTACGCAGTTGAAGTAGCTGTAATGATCTTCCCCTTGTTTTATGAAGAATCTAGAATTAGTTTCATAAATTAATGTCTAACGCCATTCCCTTGGTTCGATAAAATTATTTTTTCCCTTTTTGTTTGTGATGCAGGTCAGTGACATTTTCAGGGGATGTAGTTTCATGGTTTTTGCAGATTCCTTAGAAAACGATGGCATTATTAAAGCACTTTGTCTGCCTTCTGGTTCCCAAAAGTTTTCAAACACAGCCGTGAAAAAGGGTGATATATATTCAGAAGCAATAAAATCTGGTGCGAAGGGCTTGCCTTTCCTCAAGGTCTTGGATAATGGTGAACTTTCTTTTATCTTTAAATGTTATTTTCATATTTTTATAGATTTCTTTGATTTGTGCTGACATTTGTGCTTTGGTACATTATGCTTTTCTGCTCAAATTGTACAGGTGATCTTGAAGGTGTTCCAGCGCTTGTATCAAGTTTGGGACCTGGAGGAAAAGAAAGATTTCTTAGCCTTTGTTCTGCAAAACCTGGTGACCTTATTTTGTTTGCTGTGGGTCACAATGCAGCAGTTAATAAGAATCTTAACAGACTCCGGCTATTTTCTGCTCAGCAAATGGGATTGATTGACAATGTAAGTCTTTAAGTTTTCATTCTCGCGAGTTTGTTAAATTCTTTCTTTTATATTTCAGTTATTTACACTTTTCCTTTGAACTCCTTTTTTTTATTGCATTAGAGTTTTTTTTCGTTCTAATAATCATATGCATGTGGTGTGCTAGCACATGATAATTTCTTTCTGTGCTTGCTGGGAAATAAAAATCATATTTTTTTTAATGGTGTGTTTCAAACCTTTGCACCACAGTGCAGAATCCTAATTAGAATATTTTACTTTTTTTGACCCTCCAGAAAAGTATTGTTTAATTTGGAGCATTTCCCAATCATCTTAATGTTTTGTTAGGTCAAGTAGTTATTATCTGGGCTACTAATGGCTCGCTTTGTTGTGCTACTACTATGAATTTTGTCTGTCAAAAAGCTAATAAAAAACTATTGAGAAGGGTTAAAATTATAAGTTTTCCATCTTTGAGGATATGAGCGAGAGAGTTTGGTTATAGGTCATGGCTCTCTATCTCTCTGACACGCGCAAATGGTGGACATTCACTATCAACAGATTTCTGTATGTACGTGTGCAAAACAGATTCCTGTTGCTCAAGCACATTTGTTGTCATTGAGTTGTTTTTCGTGAGTTTTCATACCAGATTGATACTTAATACTGATATGAATTTTTTGCCTCTTAACTTAATGATTTCTTTTGAAATGCGTAGTCGAGGCATTCGGTTTTGTGGGTGATGGACTTCCCAATGTTTGAGTGGAATGATACAGAACATTTAAGTTCCCAGTTTGCTTTTATTGGATACGAATTCTTATCTATATTAATTTTTAGAACATTTGAAAATTATGACAACACGTTACTGATGCTAGATATCAATCAATTGGATCTTAAATGCATGCTTGGTTACCAGCTTCATTTATAGGGGTTGTTTCTAGGTTTATCTCTCACTGTGAAAGAAAGATGGGGCAGAACTCAGTTCTGTGACTTCTCAGTTATTCTAAAACAGGTTTTTTACAAGCAACCACACTGTATTTTCAATATTTTCGGTTAACTTTCATAATCAACAGTGATGTTTATATGTTACCTCCGAAGAATATGAGGATTAGATTTCTCCTTATAGATTTCTCTAAAAGGGAAAAAGAACCCCATAGTCTATTTAGGGATTTAGGATTTTTACTCTGGCATTTGCCCAATATTGATATATTTCGACTCCCTGGGTCTTTGCATCCTCTCTTTAGTTCCTCTTTCTTTCTGTTCATAGAAAAAGAAAAAGATCAAATGATGCTTCCCTTTCTCTTTCTACCAGTGATTTAGATGAATTCACTGGGAAAGATTCATGAGGCTTTTAGCTCTGCAGTTCTTCCAAGCCCACTAAGTCCACCTGACAGATTTTTTGACATGCATGATGCATGAGTTGCCACTACTTCTAGATCATTATTCTATGTTTATGCCAAAAAAAATATCTTCTGGCTACATCACCAAGATATTGACACTATACATTAAGTTTAATTTTTTTCTTTGCTATATATTGAAGGGCATTAGTTGAAATTCTGTTATAATTAATTGATGTGACATTGTTCTCCATTCTGTAAGTAGTTTGGCAAATTTATGATCTTATGCTGTCTATGAGACTATTCATGGATTTTGCAACTATGGATGGCTTACCATTGTTCAAAGAACATTTTTTTTTGATTTTCCTCCAAAATTGCTGGTATTGGACTAGAATATGGGTTACTTCAAAGGACTAGACTACTGAACGATCATATATTCTACATAATAGACATCTAACTAACTTGTAGGATTATTATAAATTTTCTCTGACCGCTTACAATTCTTTATGAACTTAGCAATAAAATTTCACTGAGACAGTATAAGCTGCTACTGACCTAAGTTTAACAGCAAAGTTATTATATATACACACATCCTTTTTCTTCTTTAGTTTTATGATCTGATATATAGTAGGAACACTAGGATCCATAATTGTTGCATGATGTAATTGTTGTTCTGTTCTCTCAATTTTTTTTTTAACATCGGGCGGGTACCGGACTGCTTGTTTCTCTAGGCTCTGCACCATCCATTTACTGCACCAAACCTTGACAATATAGATAACCTTTCAACAGCACGTGCATTGGCTTATGACATGGTCTACAATGGAGTTGTGGTAACTCTTTTTTCTGCCTTTTTCCTCTTTCTCTTTTTTTTAATAAAAAATTGCTACTATACTATAATGCTTCTATCCAGCACCATTAAGTATCTCAGTCTGCTCTTATGTCCATCAGGTCTGCAATTTTTTTGTTGATCTAGTGGAGATTTGTAAATAGAATGTTTTTACTCTGTCGCTTTTGGAGACTAGTGCGTTCTCTTAAATCTAATATATAACTGATGTTTCTCTGTTATACTTTTTATTTGGACCAGATAGGTGGGGGCAGCTTGAGAATTTATAAACGTGAAGTTCAAGAAAAGGTTCTGGAAATTGTTGGTATTTCTCCAAAGCAGGTGCAACTCTTAAACTTATTAAGCAGTCTGATTACCTTTCAATTAGTTTCTATATTTTTTCATTTTCACCTGCTTTTAATGTAAGTTTCTTTTTCCCATTGGATACAATATTTTGAATGTGTGAGTAAAGAATGTACAGAGGGGTATGGTGTTTGTAGCTTATAAAGAAGAATGAAGTGGGACATTCTTTGTATCACAATTTGTATATACGAAAAGATGGATCCAACTATATAGTCAAATAGATTGATATATTTTAGATCTTAAAATGTATACTTCAGGCCATCATCGAGTAATTTCTTGGATGGTATAAGAGTGGAGTATAAAATTATGGCTAGGATGAGACATCGGTGATGATTTTTAACCTCCAATTTATGTAGTTTGTAGTTTCAATGTACCTGCCAGGAACAATTTATGACATTCTTCGGGTACCTGCCAGGAATAATCTATGCCGTCTATGTCCTTACTAAAGATGAATACTAATTGTACTGCTTTTGCACTACTCACACAGTTTTACGTGTTTTTAGAACTATACAGCAAATTTAGAACTATACAGCAAATTGAGCCACCCTCATTTGATGCTTCCTATATATAGTTATCATTTATACATTATCATTTATACAGTTATTTATTTCTATGTGTATGTGTATGTGTATGTGTTGAATCTCATATCCATTACTTTACTGAAATATTTATATTTTTTCTACAGGGCCAGCGTATTCCATCGGTTTCCAGTCACGCACATACAATAGGGAAAAATAACAATGGAATTGGAAGCAACAGCGGGCCACACGAGGAAACTCCCCTGCTGTAGTTTGTTGAATTTGGACTTTTTTAGAAATGTTTTGTAGGAGTTATATCTATATTTTGTAATAACTAAGTATTGTACAACATATACATTTGATACTCATTGTATGACAGCTTATATGTGTTACATATTTTGTTTTCTATTGAGTTGTTTTTTGTGATGTGTGAATTTTGGTTCTTAATTATGATATTATTGATTTACCTGATTTGCATTTAAATTTAATATGATTAAATGTATTTGTAATATGCGATTAATTACTGGATTTTTCAATTGAAAATTTTATAATAAAAATAAATAATAATAAATTAAAAAAAAAAACCTATCGCGGCGTTTACCATGAAACGCCGCAATAGGTACTCCAACTTCTGGGTACCCTCTATCGCGGCGCTGGATCAGCGCCGCAGCAGGGTACCAATGCTAGCTTTTTAATCGTGGTGCAGTCCCGGCGCTTGGAAAAAGCGCCGCTATAGCTATTTTTTAAAAAACGAAACGCTCCTATTACGGCGGTTTGGCAACGCCGTTATAGGTGGCCACCCTATAGCGGCGGCGTCCGAACACGCCGCGACAGCCTATATGGCTATAACGACGCATGTTCCAACGGCGAATTTAGTGGCGATTTCAGAAGCGCTGTTATGAGCTATAACGGTGCCAAAAAATGCCGCTATAGCCTTGTAAAAGCGCCGCCATAGCCTGTGCGGTTTGTAGTGCCATCGGATTCACTTCACCAGGTGGTGAACATGATGTCTTGAACTACCCGGGCTTTGATGTGAACCTAGACAATAACTTTCACACAGTTTCATCACCTTACAGAACTAGGTTCTCTCGTTGTGTTCATTTTGACCTTGAACAACCCTGGTTAATTGTGAGTGAACATGGAGAATGTAGCATCTCTTCATTCTCTTAGAGACAGCCCCATTTCACACTCACAAAGTGATTGTCCATAAAGAGTATCCTGCCATACCCCAATTTTGTTTCAATGCTATGGGAATCATTAAAAGCTAAGCTTATCCTAGCCTCTTGTAGGCAGCATTGTTTTATCATCCTAAGAGTGGGTACGAGATTTTAATCTCTCAGTGCTCACGTCGATTCAACAAGATTTAGTTGTCCCCTTGAACCTAGATCTTGGGATCTCCAATTCCTAGGTAGGGTTTCCATCAAGTATCCTCTTTCGTCATAGGCTTTAAACCTATTCCTCTTGATGATCTCACAACTTGCTCTTGTGACAAACCTTTAGTAAATGGATCCGCTAGGTTGACCGATTTTATATACTCTATAGAGATTATTCCATTTGAGAGCACTTGTCTAATGGTTTTGTGTCGCCTTCTGATATGACGAAACTTACCATTATACATACAACTCAGTGCCCTTGCTATAGCCGACTGGCTATCACAGTGTACACATATAGTAGGTACTGGTTTTTTCCATATAAGAATATCTTCTAAAAAAATTTGAGGCCACTCTACTTTCTCTACCGCTTTATCTAAAGCAATAAACTCAAATTCCATGATGGACCTGGCCAGTAACGTTTGTTTAGAGGATTTCCACGACACACCTGCACCACCAAGAGTGAAGACATACCCACTTGTCGATTTCGACTTTCTTGGAGTCTGATATCCAGTTGACATCACTGTAGCCTTCTAGTACTGCTGGATATCTAGTGTAATGCAGCTCATAACTGTAAGTATGTCGCAAGTAGTTCAATACTCTAGTTATTCCTTTCCAGTGAATTCGTCTTGGATTACTTATGTAGCGGCTCAGTACATTTACTGAATGTGCCAAGTCCGGTCTTGTACAATTTGTTAAATACATCAGACTACCGATTACACGTGCATATTCCAATTGTGATATGCTGTCACTCGTATTTTTGAACAAGTGAAGACTGGGATCCACCGGACTTTTGGCAGTCTCATTTGAGTTATTCTTGAATCTTTCAAGTACCTTCTCAGCGTAATGAGCTTGAGACAAAATAATTCCCTCAGACGTCCTGAAAACTTTGATTCCTAGTATGACATCTGCAACTCCTAAATCTTTCATATCAAACTTACCACTAAGCATGTTCAATATCATTATTGCTACCAATAATAAGTATGTCATCTCCATACAGACACACCAGAATGTATCCATTTGGAGTATCTTTGATGTAGACACACTTATCACATTCATTTATTTTGAAACCATTTGACATCATAATATTGTCAAATTTTGCATGCCACTACTTTGGAGCTTGTTTCAGTCCGTACAAGGATTTTACAAGCATGCACACCTTGTTTTTCTGTCCAGGAACTACGTAACTCTCAGGTTGATTCATGTATATTTTTTCTGCTAAATCCCCATTTAGAAATGCGGTTTTGACATCCATTTGATATATTTCAAGGTTACATAGAGCTGCAATAGCTATCAGCATTCTTATGGAAGTTATTATTGTGACCGGGGAATAAGTATCAAAGAAGTCTAGGCCTTCCTTTTACCTAAATCCTTGTACCACAAGTCTCGCCTTATGTTTCTCTATTGAACCAACTGGTTTCACTTTTTGTTTGTAAATCCATTTGCATCCTAAAGCCTTACACCCAGAAAGCAAATCGACCAAATCCCATGTATGATTTTGCGTAATGGAGTCTATTTCACTTTTGATTGCTTCCTTCCACATAGAAGCATCAGGCGTAAACATAGCTTCCTTGAATGTTCTGGGCTCATTCTCTAACAGAAAGGCCGTTACAAAGTTAGGACCAAATGACTTTGATATTCTAGCCTGTTTACTTCGTTTAGGTTCATCATTATCATCTCCTGATTCATCAACCGAGGTACTTGCATTCCCTTGCTGACGTGTATGTTTGGGATACATAGTATCCTTGCACGGAAACACATGTTCAAAGGAGGCATTCCTTGATTCCATTATTGTATTCACATGGACGTCTAGTATATCCGATTTATATACCAAGAACCGATATGCACTGCTGTTATGTGCATAGCCTATGAATATGAAATCAATGGGTTTAGGTCTTATTATGACCTGTTTGGGATTAGGTACTGCTACCTTTTCTAGACAGCCCCTCACTTTGAGGTATTTGTACGAAGATACATTACCTTTCAACAGTTCATATGGTGTCTTGCCAGTTTTCTTGTGAGGTATTTTATTGAGAATATAATTGGCGGATAGCTTCACCCCACATGTTCTGGGGTAACCCAGAATTCAACAACAAGGCATTCATCATCTCTTTTAGAGTTCGGTTCTTACGCTGGGTAGTACCGTTTGATTCAGGCGAGTAAGGAGCAGTGGTCTGACAAACTATTCCATGTTCAAAACAGAACATATTAAACGGTGCATCATATTCCCCTCCTCTATCACTCCTAACGATTTTAATCATTTTGCCAAGTTGATTCTCAACCTCAAGCTTATATTCCTTGAATTTATCCAATGCCTCATTTTTGCTATGTAAAAAGTATACATATCAGTATTTTGTGCAATCATCTATGAACGTCACAATATACTTTTTATCACCACTGGTCTGCACGTATTTTAAATCACACAGATCCGCGTGAATTAGACCTAGAATTTTAGTATTTCTTTCTACACGGGATTGAGTTTTAGTGAGTTTGGCCTCTGTGCAAACTTCACATTTGTCGCAGTTGTCCACCTTAAAATTTGATAGTAAATTCATGTTAATTAATCGACACAGAGAATTGAAATTAACATGGCCTAGTCTTTCATGCCAAACAGAAGAAGACTCAACAACATAAGCAACAAGATTAATTTTATTAATTTTGGGAACAACAGGAACAACAAATTTTTTGGTGACTATCATTACATTGAATTTGAACAGTCCATCCTTAACATACCCTTTTTCCAAGTACACCCCATTCTTTGAAAGTACAAAATTATCAGATGCAAGAACGACCTTAAATCCATTCTTGCTTAGCAAAGATCCCGATACCCGGTTCTTTCGAATATCCGGAACATGCAACACATTGGTTAGTGTTAGTTCCTTGCCAGAAGTCATCTTCAGCACTATTTTCCCTGTTCCTTCAATCTTGGAGGTGGAAGAATTCTCCATGAACAACTTTTCATTCTTGTTGCACTTCTGGTATGAGATGAACATATCCTTGTCCGAGCAGATGTGCTTGGTGGCCCCAGTATCATACCACCACTCATCAGGATTGCTCTCCACCAGATTGACCTCCGATACAATAGCATAGAGGTCTAAGTCAGAGAGACCAGTGGACAGGTTCTCAGCAATGTGCGTATGGAATTTGTCATTCCCTTTTGCCTTTCCTGTTCCAGCATGGATGTTATCCTTGCTGCGACAGTCAGAGATTTTGTGCCCCAGCTTAACACACTTGTGCCATTTTCCAACAAACCTCTTTGCGATAGGTTTTTTGGTCGAGGCCTGTGGTAGGAACTTTCTCTTTTTCCCCTTCTGTTCGTGCTCCACTACGTTGACCTTTTCTATGGACTGGTTTCCATAGGACTTGTCAGCTTTGCGATTCTCCTTTTCAATTCACAACCTGATAATCAGGTCCTCAAGAGACATTTCCTTTCGCTTGTGCATGAGCTAGTTCTTGAAGTCCTTCCATCCAGGTGGAAGCTTCTCAATGAACGCTGCAACCTGGAATGGTTCACACATCGTCATGTTCTGGCAGCAATTTTGTGCATTATCACCCGCAGTTTCTGAAGTTGACTCACAACAGTCTTAGAGTCAACCATCTTTTAGTCCAGAAATTTGCCAACTACAAACTTTTTGGAGCCAGCATCTTTTGTTTTGTACTTTTTCTCCAAAGATCCCCACAGAAATTTGGAAGTCTTGAAAACACAGTACACATTGTAGAGCGGGTCTACCAAGCTGTTCAGAAGGTAATTTCTGCATAAATAGTCACCCTGAGTCCATGCATCAATCGCAGCAACGGAGTGCGCATCCATAGGTGCCAGCATAGAGGCAATTTCAATGAGAAACCTGTCCAGCTTCAAGGTGGTCAGGTAGAACTGCATCTTCCCTTGCCACTTCTCGAATTCAGTTCCATTGAACTTTTCTAGTTTTTCTCCCACAGTTATATGTGTTGGCAGAACGATCGTTTGTGCCGCAACTGATTATGCAGTCACATTTTGGGTCACTGGTATTTGAGCACAGAGCACTCCACTGACATTCTCATTTTTTGTGTTTTCCATTTTTTCTGAAACAGTTAAAATTTAACTATTAGTTTTTGTCTTTTCCGAAACGATAACGGTACCTATAAAGAATCTTCACAAAAACTGTTAGTATAGAGAAATTTTTTTCTTTAAGATTGTTAGAACTCGAATATCATAAAATAGGAAATTCTTAACAATATTTGTGAATAAGCACAATTACAGGAATGAAAGAACAAACCAGATACTTTAATACAGAGTCTAGATTAAGATATCTATCCTTAAAGCAAAATTCGCCCCGTAGTGTGACGGTAGTTGACGAATTGCCTCCTAGGATACAACTGTATATTACCTTTCCCTAAAGAGCAGCACACTAGCTTCACAGATATTAGCGAACTAGTAGCTGTGTTGTACTCTCAGACTCAGAGGAAGAAGAAGAAGAAGAAGAAGATTATGAAGTGCAAAAACCTGTGTCTGACAGACAAAATTGCAGGGTCTTATAGGTGATGAGGGCGTAACTGATGGATCATGGATCCATTATTCTGTAACAGTAGAGTAATTGTTATTACTCTGTAACAGCAGAGTAATGGCTCCAAAAACGTAACTGATGGATCCATTATTCTGTTGTTACTGAATAATGGCACCAGTTATAGAATTTCAAACACCTCAAAAACTAGATCCAGTGGAAAAATTGGAGCGGGGCAAAAAATAATGTAGGCCAAGCCAGGCCAGGCGCGCGCGTGTGTAATTTTGGCTAGGTCCTCTCTCCACTACACGTTAGTGGTAACCCTAGGGCTACGCCTTTTAGTTCATTTCTTTAGCTTATATACTAGAGAAATCTTTTCCATCTTCCAATGTGGGACTATCCATTTTCTCCAAATTCACAAGTTAGTACATTTCGAGTACCCAACTTTGGACCAACATTTCTCATTCATACGGAAACCGTTTTTGGCAAATGAGTACATTACGGAATAGTACTCTACGAGAGGAACGTAATCCAATCACTTTCCGGCACCGCCGGTGGCCGAAGCCCACTGGAATTCGGCCCGGAAAATATGCCAAAAATATTTCCAACACGAATGTGGGTATCGAAGGTGGGGAGAGGATGCATCCCCACTAGTGAATGGCTCAGACAAAGAGGCACGTGGGATGGTCTGTTGTGTCACTACAAATCGCAGGGCTTGTAGCGGCATTTCTATCCCGGCATTTCAATGAAACGCCGCAATAGATGTAGAAGATTTTTTTTATAAAAAAACACACTCTCTAAACCGGCGTTTCACATAAACGTCGTAATAGGTGCAAACAGTAGCGGTGTTTTACATATAACACGCCGTGATAGGCCCTAATTTTTTTTCTTCCAAAAACCCGCTCTAAAACCTCGCACTGTTTTCATTTCCCCCAATTTCCCAAATCACTTAACCTAAACTCTTTCTTCTCCTCGCCACTTTCTCATCGAACCCAATTTTTTCTCTTGCCCTCATCGCTAACCGCCGCACTTCTTCAACTTCTCCCCCGTTCCAAATCAAAAATCCCTCCTCCCCCCATCCCCTATCTCACGAAATCTATACCCAATCACCCATCCTCCGCACCTCCCGAAGCCCCGACGCGCCATCGCGCAACATTACTTCTCGTCCCCACCCCCCGAAGCCCGTCCCGCCGTTGCCCAATGACCTCTTCTCCTCCCCGCCCCCCGAAGCCAGACCCACTGTCGCCCAACACCCTCTTCTCCTCCCCACCCCCGAAGCCCCACCACGCCATCACGGCTCCGGAACGCCCTCTTCTCCTCCCCGCTATCTCCAATGCTAGCCAACTCCAGGTAATTTTCTTTGCTGAATCGATCGATGATAGGGTTCCTTTTTGTGAGAGATTAGAATCAGATTGTTATGTGCTTTGGGTTCGCCCGAATACAAATCATTATGTGCTTTGGGGTTTAGGGTTTGGAATTTCGGGGATTTTTGGGGTTTTTTAAGATCACATCTCAGAAAAAAGTTGTTTTGTATTATATTGATTATGAAGTTTATATTAAAATTTGAAATATTTATCTAAACCTACATGTGCCATATTTTATAATCTTGGCCCTACAGTCTTATCTTAGATAGAAGAAAGATGCCTTATATTCTATAGATCATGATGTTTCTATCATGACTTGAGATGTTTTTGGATATGAGTGGCTCGTCAATCATATTTTAATTTTTTGCACCATTAATGCATTTTCTATTTAGGATCGTTTCCTCTCATGGATTTTGATTTAAACCATGAAATATTACCCACTTGGTTTGCAAGACAACGAACAATTACGCTTCAAATGTCGTTGCCCACTTACTTCTAGTATTTTAGATTTTACTCATAATAACATCTTTCCTATGTATGTATGATAGAGCCATAAATTGGTTATAGTTGCGGCAAGCGAGCACCACGTACAAGTTGATGAAGCTGTTGTCGAGGGCGATGACAGTAAAAAGAATGGCGGGAAGGAGGAGGAGGAGGAGAAGCCAGTAATTGAGACTAAAAAGAGCAAGAGGGTGGCAGCTTTGGATGACTTTAGAGGACTCACCATTGTGGTATGATCGATTAACTAAATACCATGCACTATGAGCAGATGATTAAACGTACACAACATTTTCCTTAATAACTCTTTTCTATTGGTTTTGATGGAAACAATGTGGTATGATCGATTAACTAAATACCATGCACTATGGAAACACTAAATTATTTTTTCGATGAACATTGGTAAGTATGTAAAAATTGCAATTACAGGACCCAGTCAAGTAAAATAAAAAATGATAGGAGTCAATCTGACTTGCTGATATTGGGTACTTGTTGTCCAACCTTTGGTATTTGTATCTGACCCAATGCACTTAACTAGAATTGTGATTATCTGATCTGAGCAAGTGCACTTATGAACATAAATAAGTATGTAAATTTGGTATGGTTCATTTTTATTCTCCTTTGCACACAATATGGTACGCAATGTAAATGAGCCTGAAAATTTTTGTCACGCCCCACTTCCCAAAAAGAATACGGAATACGAATACGTAACAAAAGCCCAGCAAATGATTTTCATCATTCATAAGCTGTTCAGGAATCTTTACAACATATCACAAGAATAATTAGAGTCGGAAGCAAAAGATACAACCAGACATGCATAATTGAAACAAGATACCAACAGAAATTACTTGAAACCAAATATAATAATATCAAATAATCAAATTTTGAACGAGTCAAATATCCTGTGTCACATTGTCCAAATACAAATAAATATCCAAGTCATCAAGTACATGTTTATTCAAGTTCAAGCAACAAGTAATAATAATAATAAAGCATAAAATCCAGCACTAATACATCATCTTACCAATACCATCTGGCAGTCGACCATCCTGATCTGCAATTAGTAAATTTGCAGGAGAAGGAAAAAGAAAAACAAGTACCCGTCAATTGCAAGTTACGAGACACTTAAAATGTAGGATACAAGTACAGGGGATAGGTAATTCTAAGTAACAAGCATAGCATGGCTGTTGTAATTACCTGGGATCTAAATCTATTGTTCTTCAGTTCTTTCTATCCCTGTTGGTAGTTATTTGGTTTGATTCTGCCGTGGATGTTTTGTTTTTTGCTGGCAGCTTCGATGAAGCGTCCTTTTGCGGTTCTGTTTTGATTTGCCGCTGTTGTTATGCGGTGGAATCCATCTATCTTTCCCCCTATTGTGTTCTATGTATCATGCTGCTGTTTTATCCCTGGGATGCTCTTTAATCCCAGTTGGCGCTTATAGGATCATGTTAATCTTATTCTGCTGATCCGTTATAATGCTTCTTAATTTGGCTTTTTTCCTTTTCCTGCTGTGGTCTTTATACTGCTTGTATTCTTTTAGCCGCTAGACGATTCTCTTTGTCTGCGGTTGGGCTCTCCTGGTAGCATGGGTCTATCCCAGTGTGGCTTCTTTTCGGGTTCAGTTGTGATTGTGGTGCTGGACCTGCTTGCTTTAGTTGGTTTAACCTGTGGCTCATTGTGTCCAGCACTTTTGTTATATTCTGGTGGGTTTAGTATCGGTTTGTGCAGTGTTTCACTTTCGTGGTGGTGCCTCGTTCTCGTTCTCATTCTCGTTTGGTGCGTGCGGGGTCACTCGGTTCTTTTGCTTGTCGTTGGCTTTTGGTGTTTCAGCCGATGGTCTTCTTTCCTTACGTCGGGTGTGACCCCAGGCATGTTGCTTGTGGTGAGATTTGTCTTTCTCCTCGCAGCAGCGTCGTGGTCTTTTGGTCCAGGCTCCTGTGTCGTCCCTCATCCGGTATTGATGTGTGGACCCACTGCTCGCTTGCGGCTACGGCTTTTGGAGTTCGCTCGCTCCATCGTTTAGCTACGACTTCTCAGATTTTTTGTTATGCCTTTTGTATCGCTCTTTATCTCTTCTGATTAGCCGAGTCCGTGTTATCCTGGGCTCTTTAGCTATTTCGATGTTTACACCTTGTAAACCTAGGACTGATTATCCCTGTTTGTACTATCGTTTTGTTATATATATTTGATTGCATGGCTGGAGCTTTTGGGATCTATCCGGTTCATCAAAACAAGCATAGCATGGTATAAGTGCGTCAACAGAAATATAATATCCAGCATGAATCAGGAAAATAGATACAAGTAGCATGGTATACTAACAAGTACAGGCAACATGTATCAAGTGTCAAGTAATAGTAAACAGGTAACAGGTAACAGGTAACAGGTAATCAGGTATACAGGTAACAGGTACAAGTACAGGTAATCATGTAACAGGTATCAGGTTATGTCAAGTCTTGCTTTATTACTATCTAGGTAGCACTTCATGCGCCCCAAAAACATAACACATAGACGCTACAACAAACAGTTTCGCTTTAGATTTCGGAGTGGAGTCCATAAGGTAGTGTACTCAGGGTTCAGGATAACAGGAATAACAGGAACATGTAGAACCTAGTGGTTCTCTTCCGAGTACACCTTCCTAAGAGAAGTATGCAGTCAGGTACAGGAAACAGGTATAACCTAGTGGTTATCTTCCGAGTACATCTTCCTATAGGATAACATGCAGCCAGGTATAGGAAACAGGATCGTGAATCATGTAGTCATGAACACGTAACAGGCAGGCAGGACACAGGTCCTCTTCTAAGTACACGTTTCTATATTTTTCACTACTAGATCTTTCCCTTAACCCCGGCTTGGTCATTTATTATTATAATCAGGCATGCATGTATGTGTCGCAAACAAAGAAAGGATGACAGGGTATAAACATGTATCAGGTTCAGGGTGCAAGATAAACAAGTATAGGTACAAGATAACACATAACAGGGTAAAACAACTAGTTTTCTAATTCAGGACAGCAAGACAGTGTTGTACAAAAACAATGATTCCCGCTACCACAGACATCCAAATCTGGATCCGTCGAAGGATCTAGAAAATAAACTTCCACATGAATCCAGCGAATATAATTAAGTCATATAGTAATTCACAATATCATAACTCAAAATAGGTTTGAATCCAAATAACATGTTCAGTCAGAAATTAGTAAAACGAATTCTCAGTCAGGAAAACCGCATCAAAACCTCTCAAATAAATTCAGCAAAAATCTGGGGTATTCTCCTATATCTCTAGAATCAAAATGTAAAGTTTCATAATATTCCAGAAAAATTAGTTTAGTCTTCAAAAATAAGAACACATCAAGAAACGGTACTTTGGCAATTCTGGAATTCCCAACACTGTTGTACGAAAACTGAAATATCTCACAAGCCGTGAAACAAAATTTAAATCCGCCAAAGGGACATGAAAATAGAAAAAATATATTAACTTTCATATCTCATGAATATTTTTCATACAATAAAAGGAATCAGGGTGAAAATAAGATTTTTTACAGAACAGCAAGTAAAATACAGCAATTGTAGCTTTCATAAACGAGCATAAAAACACATAAAACTCCCCAATAAAATTCACCAAAATTCTGGGTAATCCCTAGATATGTATAGAAATACTGGACAAAGTTTCAAATCAAAATAATATGTGTAGCACACGTATCAAATTAATTTAGTTATCAAAATCAACAGGAAACGAAATCTGAAATTTATCTACACCTCTGCAGTAAAACAGTCATAAGTCACTCATACGAAAACGAAATCAAGCAAGGTCAGAGGGGTTGGAAAATAGACGAAATTCTCTAAAATTCTTGTTTTATACCGAAATTAAGTTACTGACTTCAAGGCAGTCCAAAACAGCAACCAAAACATATCAGCATCAAAATACAGATTTTTCCCTTTAACGACAACTCAACATATATCATACAAAACTTGTTCCAAGCACAACCAAACATGAAATAGAGTCTACCAAGTGTCCAAAAATCATGAATTAGGTTTATTAACATATCTAAATCAAGCCTATCACATGGTTCTCAACAATTATCCAAATTCTCAAAAAAAGTTTCACATACATGATCAAATCAAGAACAGACAAAACCTAAGTTAATTCATGTCAATATTTTGTCATGAGGCAACTATGGTCAAGTTTTCACTATACAGACAAAATCCATCAAGAAAAACACAAACAAGAGTTGTCTTTAGACCCAACTACACTATAGGTGGTATTTTTGACTTGTATCAAACAAAGGAATTGGAGTACAAGTTACTTGCCTTAATCGGGATGAAATGAACTCCAAGAATAACGGGAACGAATTCCCGGGCAACAAGCAAAAATCTACGAACAGGACAATCCAAATCCAAGAGCAACGAACCCACGCACAAACGCACGAACACATGGCACGCTTCTCAAAGCAAGAAAAGAAAAAACCGACAACAAGAAAGATGTGAACTTGTGGTGCTTGTGGCTTGGGAGTGTTGATCGGCAAGGGGGGAGAAAATCGGGATGAGGGGGATGTATGGTGGCCGGAGGTGGTCGAAGGGTGGCTCGGGTGTGCGAGTTGGAGATGCAGCCGGGAAGAGGTGGGGGTTGGGTGCTAGCGTCGGGTTGGTGTACGACAGCGCAAGCAAGGGAGGGAGAGGGAGAAAGACCGGGGGCTAGGGTGAGGGTTAGGGTTTGAGGGGAGAGATACAATTATATATATTGAGAGGATTAGGGTTATTGGGTATTTGGGTTAATGGGTATTTGGGTAGATTAGGAGTAGTAATAGGATTAATCCAATAAGACAAATGGGAATCAAATTAAATAGGATTCAAACTAGGATTGGGTTTAATTTAGCTTTGGTAATCAATTAGGGATCAAAATAATAGGATTAGGAATGGGGTAGACCACCAAATCACCAAGAGCACCCAAAAAAAAAAAAATAAAGAGCACGAGACAACAATAAGGAGCGAAAACAACAGCTATGAACAAGAACAACCAAGAAATCGGAAATAACTCGCAAAAATCAAGAATGAGAAAAGAAAATGATGATATATTGAAACAACTCAATGTACGGTTCAGAAAAATACAAGAGAGAGTACAAATACACAAGAAAATAAAAATAAAAAAGAAATACGAAAAATGAAAAACTTGGGTTACAATCCTACCCACCTAACAAGAAAAATTTCGTCCTCGAAATTCAAAAAGAAGATACATAGGTTAACCCCAAAACAACCAAAAGAACAAAACAAAAACTACCCAAACAAATGAGAAAATTTCTGTCGAAACTCCTCCTCCAGCACCCACGTCGACTCACCAGCCGAGTGAGGATTCCAAGCAACACGAACCAACTTGATGACCTTGTTCTTAAGCATTTTCTCCCGCCGATCCACAATAGCAACTGTCGGAATCTCACAAATCAAATCCGGCCGAACGGTCAACTCAGAATAATCGATCATGTAGCTCTCATCTCGGATATATTGCCTGAGTTGTGAGATGTGAAAAACGTCGTGCACTCCTGATAAAGCTGGCGGCATTGCGAGGCGATAGGCCACCTTGCCTACTCGCTCCAAAATCTCAAACGGTCCAATAAACCTAAGGCTAAGCTTGCCCCCACCATTGAACCGAATGACACTACGCCACGGCGATACCTTTAGGAAAACATGATCACCAACACCAAACTCCAAAGCTCTCCGATGGACATCAGCCCATCGCTTCTGCTGATCCTGAGCTGCCTGCAAATGCTTCCTGATCTGAACCACAACATCCACTGTCTTGGTGATCAACTCTGGATCCAACAACTGCCTCTCACCAATGTAATCCCAGCACACTGGCGATCTGCACTTCCGCTCATAGAGTGCCTCGAACGGAGCAGCTTTAATACTGGCTTGAAAGCTGTTATTTTACGATAACTCTATGAGATGCAAATGATCCTCCCAAGATCCACCAAACTGAAGCATACCGAACCTCAACATGTCCTCAAGAATCTGAATAGTCCGTTCTGACTGTTCATCAGTCTGAGGATGAAAAGCTGTACTGTACTTTAATTTGCTTCCCAAACTGTGTTGAAGACTCTCCCAAAACTGAGATCTGAATCTCATATCCCTGTCGGGTACAATATTGACTGGAACCCCATGAAGTCTAACAATCTCTTGCATATGCCTCTTAGCTACGCTCTCAGTAGACTGACCAACACGAAAAGGAACGAAGTGAGCACTCTTAGTCAAACTGTCGACAATCACCCAAATAGCATTATGACCCTTAGGACTCCTCGGTAAAGCAGTCACAAAATCCATAGTGATATGTTCCCACTTCCACTCTGGAATAGGAAGCAGTTGAAGAAGTCCAGCGGTCCTCTGATGCTCTGCCTTAACCTGCTGGCAGACCAAACACTGAGAAACAAACCGAGCCACAGCCCTCTTCATACCATGCCACTAGAAATGAAGCTTCAAATCTCGATATATCTTAGTACTGCAAGGATGGATAGAATACGAAGACTGATAAGCTTCTTCAAGAAACATCTGAAGAACTTCACCCTTAGGGACACACAACCAGGAACCAAAACGAAGAGAATCATCTGCATGAATAACCATGTCCGTCCTAGACCCAGACTCAACCTCAGCTCGAAAACCCTGTAACTGCGCATCACCAGCCTGCGCCTCTTTAATTTGCTCAACAAGAGACGACTGCAGCTAGAGCGCCAAACAACTCCGACCAGAACTCGGCAACACAACATCTAGCTCCAACCTCCGCATTTGCTCAATGAGATCACTCTACTGAGCAAGAAACATAACTGCCGGTCTCCTGCTCAAAGCATCTGGCACCAAATTTACTTTACCAGGATGGTATTGCAAACTGATGTCATAATCGGCCATAAGCTCCAACCAATGCCTTTGCCTCATGTTTAACTCCTTCTAGGTGAAGACGTACTTGAGACTTTTGTGGTCTGTAAAGATCTCCACTCGGTCCCCAAGTAAATAATGTCTCCACAGCTTCAAAGCATGAATCACTGCCGCTAATTCCAAGTCATGAGTAGAATAGTTCTTCTCATACGGCCTCAACTGCCTCGATGCATATGCAACGACTCGGTCCTTCTGCATAAGAACGCTCCAAGACCCTTACCAGAAGCATCACAGCGAATTACAAATCCACCTGAACCATCTGGAATAGTCAACACATGCGCAGACGTCAATCTGTTCTTCAACTCAACAAAAGCCTTATTGCACTCATTAGACCAACAAAACTTCTGATCCTTCCCCGTCAATTTAGTCAACGGTCCTGCTATCTTCGAAAAGTCTTGAACAAACCTCCGATAATAGCCAGCCAAACCAAGAAAACTTCTGACCTCTGAAACTAACTTCGGAATAGGTCAATCCTTCACAGCCTCAATATTGGCAGGATCCACAGAAACACCATCACCAGAAATAATGTGCCCCTAAGAAAGAAAAATCCTGTCGAGCCAAAACTCGCACTAGCTGAGTTTCCTATAGAGCTGATTCTCTCTCAAGGTCTGCAGAACCACTCTAAGATGCTCAACATGATCTTCCTTATTCCGAGAATACACCAAAATATCATTAATGAAGACCACCACAAACCTATCTAAGTACTGAGAGAAAACCCGGTTCATAAGACTCATGAATACAGCCGGCATGTTGGTGACCCCGAACGGCATCACAAGATACTCATAGTGCCCATATGTAGTCCTGAAAGTAGTCTTTTGTATATCTGCAGCCTTCACCTTAACTTCATGATACTCAGAACGAAGATCCAACTTCGAGAAAATAGCAGCCCCACTCAACTGATCAAATAAATTATCGATCCTCGGCAACGGATACCGATTCTTCACAGTAACTCTGTTTAGTTCCCGATAATCCATGAACAATCGACGACTACCATCCTTCTTGTCAACAAAAAGGACTGGAGCACCCCAAGGCAAAACACTAGGTCTGATGAAACCCAAATCAAGCAGCTGCTGAATCTGCACCTTAAGCTCTACTAGCTCAACCGGTGCCATCCTGTAGGGACTCTTCGATATCGGTACTGTTCTAGGCTGAACATCAATACTGAATTCTACTTTCCTATCAGGGGGTAAGCCAGGCAACTCATCTAGAAAAATATCCAAGAAATCCCGAACTACTAGAGGTGCAGCCTCACAGCCTGAGTGCAATTCCATCGCACAATCCACATGTTCAACTGCAGTCTTTGCTTGGCTAAGGAAAGACTCCCTGGCATGGAACTCAAATTCTGTTCAATCTGGAATTCTGAAGACAACTTTCTTAGCACGACAATTAATAATGGCATGGGCTTCACCCAACCAATTCATACCGAGAATGACATCGAATCCTGAATTTCCTATTATAATCAGGTTAGCTTTGAAATCTGCGTCCCCAACAACAACGGGATATTGCCTGCCCTCATGAGAACATATGACAACTCCACTACCTATCACAATGTTCCAAGCCTCTGACATGTTGCTGCACTCCAACTGATGGCGAGCGACAAATCGAGAGGAGACAAAAGAATGGGTTGCCCCAGAATAAAAAAGAACATGGGGCAGGAAAAAAGCAAACAAGGATGATACCTAAAAGGAATCAATTAAAGACAAGGAGAAAGAATAGACAATTAAGGGTGAGGGAAAAACAACAATGTAGAAAGAAAACATAGAGAAGTAGAGCAAGACCCAAAAGAAATAAAACAAAAGAGAAATAAAACATCAAAACGACCAAAACAAAATATACCTGCCACAACTCCTTCAGCTCTCTCAGTATCTGCAGCAGTCAAGTTGAAAGCCAGACCTCTCCTCGGAACAGCGGTGCTCTGACCGACAATCTGGCGCTGAGGAGAAAGCGGTGGCCTAACTGGACCACGAGCTAGAACTGTCTGCTGAACAGGACCCCTGGCTGGAAGAGCCAACTGCTGCAACGGCTGTGGACAATCTCGCACTGTATGGTCAGTAGAGCCACACCTAAAGCATCAGCGATTGGCGCACCTACATTCCCTGCGATCATGCACAGGCAACCGACAGAAATCACAGAAACTACCCCTCTGGGAACCAGCAGAAGAGTAAGGAGCTGCCCTGACTAGATGGACGAAAACAGGCCTCCGAATAGGCCCACCAGAAGGCCTAGCAACACTAGCGGGAACAGTCCACTAAGAAGGAGTCACCCCACCGCGAGCCTGCTCCTGAGCTCGGGCTGCCTCAAGAGCCTCAGTGTAGGTACGCAAGCGAAGAGAGACAAGATGCCTCTTGATATCCTGCTCAAGTCCATTCATGAATCTACGAGCCCTATCCTCTTTCGTTGCCACAAGAACGACAGCGAAGTGACTAAGTCTAGTAAACTCAGCTGCGTACTCATCCACTGACCTGGAACTCTGTTGCAAGAAAGTCCATGTTACAACATTACATGAACAATTATGTAACAAATTCAAAATGGAATAATGACTTAACCTGTTTTAGGACCAGGAATTGTTGTTTCATCTCAACTCGAGTACTACTGGAGAAGAACTTCTCCAAGAATCCCCGAGTGAAAGTAGCCCAAGTAATAGGCCTCTCAAGTTGCTCAGACAAGGCCATCCACCAGATATGGGCCAGATCCACTAGCTGGATGGAAACCACGTCCACCCGATCAGTCTCGACAGCATGAGCCACTAACAACAAGCGCTCAGTCCGGATCAACTACTGTTCAGCCTCCAAAGGCATTTCAGTGCCCGAAAAATGGTCGGGATGCAGCCTCATAAAATCTATAATTGTTCCTGGATGAGGCGAAAGATTTTCCTGCACAGGCACAATAGGAGACGGGACCCGGGCAGCTTCAAGAGCAGCCATCACAATATCACTGTGGTTTTGCTGTTGATTAATCAGCCGCTCAAGCACATTAGTGACAGCCTCAATCGAATCAACCTACGACTGAGAAGTAGAACTACTGCGAGCCATAGTCTGTACAAAACCAAAAACAATTAGCATCCAAAATCAGAGTTGGTATAAATTCATTTATGTATGCATGGTTGGTGAAATGTTGAGCCGATCCCAGTTCGAGCCAAGCTTGTCTAATATATTAGGCAACTAATACATTAGCCAAACCTGGGCTCTGATACCACTAAAAATCCTGTCATGCCCCGCTTCCCAAAAAGAATACGGAATACAGATACGTAACAAAAGCTCAGCGAATGATTTTCATCATCCATAAGCTGTTCAGGAATCTTTACAACATATCACAGGAATAATCAGAGTCGGAAGCAAAAGATACAACCAGACATGCATAATTGAAACAAAATACCAACAGAAATTACTTAAAACCAAATATAATAATATCAAATAATCAAATTCTGAATGAGTCAAATATCCTGGGTCACATTGCCCAAATACAAATAAATATCCAAGTCATCAAGCACATTTTTATTCAAGTTCAAGCAACAAGTAATAATAATAATAAAGCATAAAATCCAGCACTAATACATCATCTTGTCAATACCATCTGGCAGTCGACCATCCTGATCTGCAATTAGTAAATTTGCAGGAGAAGGAAAAAAGAAAAACAAGTACCTGTCAATTACTAGTTACGGGCCACTTATAATGTAGGATACAAGTACAGGGGATAGGTAATTCTAAGTAACAAGCATAGCATGGTATAAGTGTGTCAACAGAAATATAATATCCAATATGAATCAGGAAAATAGAAACAAGTAGATGGTATACTAACAAGTACATGCAACATGTATCAAGTGTCAAGTAAACAGGTAACATGTAATACCCTGATTTTCAATTATGAAAATTATTAAATTTTTTTGCACGTAGTGTGCACGTGCAATTTTTGTAGAGTGAAATCTTATAATTATTTTCATTATGGATGATGTGTGTGTGTGTATATATATATATATGTATATGTGTTCTCTAATTATTTTTATAAAGGCCCATTTTTCTTCAAATAAACATAAGCCTTTCTTTTTAGCCCAAATCTAATTTATTTTTGTAAAACTATTATTTGGCCCATTAATTAAAGCCCATGAGTTATTTCTCTTTTAATTACAACTTGTAATGTAGGATATTTTTATAAGATTATTTTTATAGAAAATTTAATGTACAACTTTTTTAAATGGAGAACTAATGAATGCACGTGCATTGCACGTACACGTGAAAAAAGCACACTAGGAGGCCGGTTTTGGATTGGAGGGAAAATGAAAAAATGAGTGGAGTTATGGGTGGTAGTTGTTTGATCATGGTTGGTTACTACAACTTCCCCTTGAATGCTAGCCTTTTATTTTTAACTCCTAGATTGATCCTAACCCTTCATTTGCTCCAAATTTTAGTATAAATACCCCCCCCTAGCCTAGTTATTTTTGTACTCTTCATTTCTCCAAAACCTATAGTAGAAAATAAAATTGTTAGTAGTATAGTAAGTGAGATAAAAAGATTGAGAGTTGTGTGTGAGTGTGTTTGCACCAATGGAAGGCCGACATCATCATCAAGGAGCTCTCGGGTTGGCATCTTTTGAGGCTCGGTGGTGCACATCAAGGAGGAGGAGGAACGCTCTTTTGACAAGGACTCTTGTGTTTAGGAGGTGTTGCAATTTTATTCTCTCCAAATAAGGTGGGTTATTTTCTATGTTTCTAATCAGATAGCATGCTAAGATTGAATTGAAATGATAATGCATGAAAAAGATTAATAAGAGTGCATTTAAATAAAAAAAAATGGCTTATTAGTTGATTGAAATGTTGCTAAATAGATTGTATTTTATTCCATCATCAATCTTAAGTTGTGTGTGAATTGTTTCTAGTTATGGAATGCTTGAATTAAAATTCGTTATTAGCATCAAAACTATATGCAAATGCTAGTAGATGAAATTGTTGCCTTATGTGCTTAGATGGACTTTTGTGATAATGTTTATAATGGATGACTTAAAATATATTTTTGGGTTTGGAAAAAGGAATATAAATAGGGAATTGATATAGAAAATATTAATGCTAAATTGTATAAGAAATATCAAAATGAGATGTGGTAGTAGTAGCGTACAATTTAAACTAATTGTATGAAGAATATGTGTTTAATTACTGGAAAAATTATTTTTAAATTACTGGAGTATCAAATATTGTTTGAATAATTATTCTGGAGATTTAAAGGAAATTTAGTAAATGCAAAACTCAAATGAGAGCTTTTGAAACATCGAAATGTTTTATTAAACAGAGAACTGATTTAATTAAAATATAAGTTGTATTCAAGACAACTTGAGCCTATAGCTCAAGTGGTCGGGAGGCTTCTAATGCTACAGTGTGTGCGGCTTGTGTCCCACGGATCGCTGGTTCGATACTGGATGACACCATTTTATTTTGTGTGCGTTTAAAAATTAAATCAAGTTCAGTCCGAGAGTATATAACTCTCCAATCCTTCTTTATACCGATGAGAACAAGTGGCCAAGTGGCTAGTGTGTGCGGTTGGGTTCTCTTTGGTTGCTGGTTCGAATCCTGGTCTCGGCCAGAATTTTACTTTGTGGAAAAAAATGATTTTTTTGATGGGTTTTTGATGTCTAAAAATTATGGAAAAAAGTACTATTATTACACTAAAATTATGTGTGACTTATGAAAAATAAATTGGGAGTTATTAGAATGAAATGAAGTATATTTTGGGAATAAAAGTGTAGTTGGAACTATGGTTCTACACTTGTATATTTTTGTGAAAGATGTGTTTTGCAAAAGAATTGAAATATGTGCTAGAAAAGGAAAATAACAAAGAAAGAAAATATATATTGTGAAGTTTGCGTGAATTATTCTTATTGAAGAATAGTGTGACAAGAATGAGTTGTGAATATTCATTTTGACCATATAATTGGTGATATGATTTTAATGTGGAAATAAATATTTGATGAAATATATGATGAATAATTGAACTCCATGTATGGTTATTGACTCATGAATAATTTAGAAATCATGTGATTGGAAAAGAGAAATGTTATTGAGTATGACAACTCTAACATGTGAATTTGTGAATTGAAATTGGAAATTAGGGTGTAGCCAAAACTCACACCGGCAAGTGAAAAGTGACGAATTATGATTATTGACATTGAAAAGACCAGTTTGGATCATTGTGAAATGAAAGAAATAAGACAGGTAGTAGTGAGAGGGTTAACTCTAAGAGCTTGATTTTGTTCATGATTTCATTAAATTAAGAATTAGTGCATAGTGAAGAGGTGATGAAAGAGAGAAAAATACAAGTATGAGGGCTTCGAGTCTACGATGTGAGAGTGAGCCACAGAATGCATGCTTGATGCGTCGGTACATGGCATGGGCACTACTCCGGAATTATCGGGATCTTGGCGACACTTGTGGGATGTTTGGTGACTGCAAGAGAATCGTGTGCCATGAAGGAGGCTGAATTGCCACAGAATGCATGCTTGATGCGTCAGGACATGGCGTGGGATTCCCTTCCAGGTTTTCTGTACATGAGCTTGTACTCATAGATCATCTAGGATACTTACCGTAGTTACAGTAGTAGATTAAGTCATGACGAGGGATTGAACCCTACAAGATGAAGAACGATTAAGAGGCTTGCCCTCGGACCTATGTAGTATGGGATGCATAGAATCCGAACAAGTATGCATTAGTGTCATATAATATAAATAATTGCATTAAGGACTAAGTGCACAATCACAACACGACATTAATAGAGTATTCCCTTTAGTTTGATATGTGACAAGTTTGTGTTTGTTAAATATGGAAAATCAGTTATACTATTTCCGGCATAGAGAGGATGGCCGTGTATAATGTTCGTCGGTTGAATAAACTGACGTACCCACAGTTTTGTATGCAGGGTAAATCACATGATAAAGATTAAAAAAGAACAGATGCGTAGAGATTATTCAAATGTTGATGTACATTTATTTAAATATTGTAAATTTGTTTCCGCTGTAAAATGTAAAGTGAAAAGTTTTAAATTCCTTGTAAAATTGTACGAAAGATGTGTAAAGAGCCTGTAGTTACTCGAATTCAGTGTATTTTTGGAATTCGGGGCATTACATAACAGGTAACAAGTAATCAGGTACACAGGTATACAGGTAACAGGTACAAAGTACAGGTAATCATGTAACAGGTATCAGGTTATGTCAAGTCTTGCTTTATTACTATCTAGGTAGCACTTCATGCGCCCCAAAAACATAACACATGGTTGCTACAAACAAACAGTTTCGCTTCAGATTTTGTAGTGGAGTCCATAGGGCAGTGTACTCAGGGTTCAGGATAACAGGAATAACAGAAACAGGTAGAACCTAGTGGTTCTCTTCCGAGTACACCTTCCTAAGGGAAGTATGCAGTCAGGTACAAAAAACAGGTATAACCAAGTGGTTATCTTCCAAGTACATCTTCCTATAGGGAAGCATGCAGTCAGGTACAGGAAACAAGTATAACCTAGTGGTTATCTTCCGAGTACATCATCCTATAGGGAAGCATGCAGTCAGGTACAGGAAACAGGATCGTGAATCATGTAGTCTTGAACACGTAACAGGCAGGCAGGACACAGGTCCTCTTCTAAGTACAAATTTCTATATTTTCCACTACTAGATCTTTCCCTTAACCCCAGCTTGGTCATTTATTATTATAATCAGGCATGCAAGTATGTGCCGCAAATAAAGCAAGGATAACAGGGTATAAACATGTATCAGGTTCTGGGTGCAAGATAAACAAGTATAGGTACAAGATAACACATAACAGGGTAAAACGACTAGTTTTCTAATTCAGGACAGCAAGACAGTGCTGTACAAAAACAGTGATTCCTGCTACTACAGACATCCAAATCTGGATTCGTCGAAGAATCTGGAAAATAAACTTCCACATGAATCTAGCGAATATAATTAAGTGATATAGTAATTTGCAACATCATAACTCAAAACAGGTTTGAATCCAGATCACATGTTCAGTCAGAAATTAGTAAAATGAATTCTTAGTCAGGAAAACCTCATCAAAACCTCTCAAATAAATTCGAGAAAAATCTAGGGTATTCTCCTATATCTCTAGAATCAAAATGTAAAGTTTCATAATATTCCAGTAAAATTAATTTAGTCTTCAAAAATAAGAACACATCATAAAACGGTACTTTGGCAATTCTGGAATTCCCAACACTGCTGTACGAAAACTGAAATATCACGCAAGCCGTGAAACGAAATCCAAAATAACAAAATATATTAACTTTCATATCTCACGAATATTTTTCATACAATAAAAGGAATCAGGGTGAAAATAAGATTCTTTACAGAACAACAAGAAAAATACAGCAATTGTAGTTTTCATAAACGAGCATGAAACAACACATAAAACTCCCCAATAAAATTCGCCAAATTCTGGGTAATCCCTAGATATGTATAGAAATACTGGACAAAGTTTCAAATCAAAATAATGTGTGTAGAACAAGTATCAAATTAATTTAGTTATCAATATCAACAGAAAACAAAATCTGGAATTTATCTACACCTCTGCAGTAAAACAGTCATAAGTCACTCATACGAAAACAAAATCAAGCAAGGTCAGAGGGGTTGGAAAATAGATGAAATTCTCTAAAACTCATGTTTTATACCGAAATTAAGTTACTGACTGCAAGGCAGTCCAAAACAGCATCCAAAACAGATCAGCATCAAAATACAGATTTTTCCCTTTAAGGACAACTCAACATATATCATACAAAACTTGTTCAAAGCACAACCAAACATGAAATCGAGTCTACCAAGTGTCTAAACATCATGAATTAGGGTTATTAACATATCTAAATCAAACCTATCACATGGTTCTCAACAATTATCCAAATTCTCACAAAAAGTCTCACATACATGATCAAATCAAGAACGGACAAAACCTAAGTTAATTCATGTCAATATTGTGTCATGAGACAACTATGGTCAAGTTTTCACAATACAGACAAAACCCATCAAGCAAAACACAAACAACAGTCATCTCTAGACCCAACTACACTATAGGTTGTATTTTTTACTTGTATCAAACAAAGAATTGGAGTACAAGTTACTTGCCTTAATCGGAATGAAACGAACTCCAAGAATAACGGGAACGAATTCCCGGGCAATAAGCGAAAATCCACGAACAAGAGAATCCAAATCCAAGAGCAACGAACCCACGCACAAACGCACGAACACACGACACGCTTTTCAAAGCAAGAAAAGAGAAAACCCACAACAAGAAAGATATGAACTTGCGGTGCTTGTGGCTTGGGAGTGTTGATCGGCAAGGGGGGAGAAAATCAGGGATGAGGGGGATGTATGGTGGCCGGAGGTGGTCGAAGGGTGGCTCGGGTGTGCGAGTTGGAGATGCAGCCGGGAAGAGGTGGGGGTTGGGTGCTGGCCTGGGGCTGGCATCGGGTTGGTGTACTGCGGCCGCAATCAAGGGAGGGAGAGGAAGAGAGACCGAGGGCTAGGGTGAGGGTTTAGGATGTTAGGGTTAGGGTTTGAGGGGAGAGATACAATTATATATATTGAGAGGATTAGGGTTATTTGGTATTTGGGTTAATGGGTATTTGGGTAGATTAGGAGTAGTAATAGGATTAATCCAATAAGACAAATGGGAATCAAATTAAATAGGATTCAAACTAGGATTGGGTTTAATTTAGCTTTGGTAATCAATTAGGGATCAAAATAATAGGATTAGGAATGGGGTAGACCACCAAATCACCAAGAGCACCCAAAGAAAATAATACTAAAGAGCACGAGACAACATAAGGAGCGAAAACAACAACCATGAACAAGAACAACCAAGAAATCAGAAATAACTCGCAAAATTCAAGAATGAGAAAAGAAAAAGATGATATATTGAAACAACTCAATATACGGTTCAGAAAAATACAAGAGAGAGTACAAATACACAAGAAAAGAAAAATACACCAGAAATACGAAAATTGAAAATCAGGGGTTACAATTTTATGCGTTGGTGTTATCATTTCCATGTGTCGTCAAAATTGGTGAGATGGTTACTTAAAGGATTTTACAACTAGCTGTGTTGTTGCAACTCCAGTAAAAGAAATTTTCTTCTAGAATACGATTTGTGATAAATTATAATTGTGCGCACATTTGAATGCAGAATCTTCCTCCTTCATGGTATGGGTATCAAATTTATACTTGTTCGGTAGTTTTCCGGGGACTCATGTTCAAATTGATAAGATATTGGCAGGGAGAGAGGAGAGTATATATACACTTTGCTAAATTGCAGACTATATTACTTTCATTAAGATTGACATTTCGCACTTTCATTAAGATTGATATTTTGCGCTCCACATAATTATTTTTAAATCAGGTTTTTTTTAGATAGCACATGCCAATGCTTTACAAAGCCAGAACAGCTACAAAAGTACATATAATTGTATGTGCATGTTATTGTTTCTGCCTTTTCACCTAATTATTTATTTTCTTACAAATATTGTGTGGGTTTCAAATTGGTCGTCCCTTTCAATGTTAAAACATCTGGTATAATGTTTTATTTAATTGCTTATGTCAAATTCAACTTGCAAGATTGGCATTGGTATGCTTATTTATGACTTCCAGTAGTCTCAAGAATAAATTTTCCTGCTACAACATCCATAGCTCTTGCCCATTTATTTCGTTACATTAATAAATTGTAATGCTGATCCTGCAGAAACCAAGCAAGGTCAAAGCAAAAGAAGAGACTTCTGGTCATAGTTCTGATGAAAGTGAAGAACCCCAGACAAAGAACAAAGCTTTGGTGCATGTCAATTATATGTTGATCAATGTTATCAATGACTTATCCAATTCATGCACATTTACTTATGCCCTAAGTTAACATCTACATGTAGGATGCTGTCTCCAATGGCAAGCCTACTTCCAAAGCTGTCAATGACGACAACAGCAGCGAAGAAGAGGATGATGACAGCTCCAACGAAGATTATGAAGATGAAGCCCTGATATGGCTAAAAATGAGGATAAATCAGAACCGTCCAAATTAGGCACGAATCTTAAAGATCAAGGGTAAAATGGTAATCTCACCTACAGACGGGTCTGAAATGGGTACTTGGTCCTTTTTCCAAAGGCCCAATAACTCACGAACTGATCCATCTCAACTGGGTGCGGGTTCTAACCCGTAAGAAACTCAGTCCAGCTGGATAGAATTATGGTTTATGATTATACTTAATCAACGGCCTTAATTCCTTCTATCCATCCACTGGGAAGTAGGGATTTATCCCGAAACTGGTTCCTAAGGCGGCTATAAATACCCCCTATCCCCCAGTGTTAATAGGTAATCAACTTTTTGCCATCAAAGCTCTTTCATAATCTTTCTGATTACTGACTTGAGCGTCGGAGGGTGCGTCGCCGGGATCAACCCCGGTGTTTCGTACTTTTTGCAGGTCAGCGGCGGGAGATCACGGTCAAACTCTGGCGGAAAGGTGTTTCAGGTTTTGCTATTCAGCGGCAACAAGCCCCAAAGGCAAAACAAAATAAGGTGATTGTGACTTTTTTCTCTATAGGGCTGTTACATTGCATGAGGGTTGGGTAGTGCAATAGACTAATGCATATCCAGTTTATGCTTGTAGTGGGTTGCGGATGTAAAACCAACCCTAAAATAGATAATTTCCAAAAATCTTAATGGGTTAATTTTACCAACATGAAAGTGCGAATCTAAGTTGGAAGTTTTAACAGTTAACAGGTTCGATGGATTTTCAAGAATTGAATAAGTGTAATAGTCCCAATTAATAAATCAACCTTACAATCAATTAAATCCCTACGTGTTTTAGCAAGTAAGAAGTTCAATACTGATTCGTACTCTATTCTAGCATGTGGGTCACTCAATCTCAGTATTTTGTGGACGACAGGCAAATTAGATAATATACTAGATAATAGGGCAGTAAAACACAAATATTAATAGTGGAAAGAGTATACCGAATGCGACGAAAACCAGCGTAGATCTCGGAGTTAGGCAGCAACCAAATAACACAGTAACACAGTGAGCAAAGTCAGCAACGAAGCCACGTAGTGGCAGATCTAGTCGTCGGCGGTTGACGGTGAGCGGGGTGGCGACGGCCGGATGCGACGGTGCCGGCGGAGGGTGCTGCGGTGGGGAGAGAGGCAAGGACGAGGATTAAGGGGTTTGGAGCTGTGGTGGGTTTCGGGAAGAGGGGATTTTGGGGTCGGTAGTGGAGGAGGAAGGAGGCGAGGGGATGGAGACTGTAGTGGTGGTGAGGGGTCGCCGGAGTTTGGGGGTGCGGGATTGGGTGGCGACGAGAAGTGGGTTCGTTCGGGACGAAGGTGAAGAAGGAGGGGAGACTGGGTTTGGAATTTGGAGGGGGATGGGTTCGGGAGCAGGAGTAGAGGAAGAGGAAGAAGAAAAGATGAAGTGGCGGCTGTAGAGGGGGGGATTAGTTTAGGATTTTGGGGATTAGGGTTTGTATTAGGGATTTGTATTTGGGGATTTTTTTAATTAGGGGTAGATTTTAGAGTTTATCACAAACCCTAAAATTTGATTAGGATTTATCACAAGCCCTAATGTAGATCTCAGTTGTATCACACAAAAGAGAAGGAGGAAGAGCAAAACTCAACACAGATTTTTTTTTAATCAATAATGGCATATCCTCTCATTCATCTCAAGGCCTTTAAATAGGCTCAAATACATCTTGAAACACATCTCCAAAGTATTCTCAAAATCTAAAAAAATACAAAAAGATTACATATGGCTATAATTGCCAGAAACAAAAATGGTAATGAAATAAAAATTCTAAACTAAATAAAACAGCTGATGATGACGACGCCTGCGCTGATAGAAACGCCCAAATCGTCTCGAACCGATGTCCTCATGAGTTGCACTATGGTCTGGTCCAATTCTAGTACTAATGCTTAACATTCCTTCCGTAGTAAGCTTTATGATTAGTTAATATTCAAAATGTATGATGGAGATGTGAAAATGGAAGAGGCGTCACCATTAGCAAAATCTGACAAGCAGGGGGTAATGCTACTGCACCTTTATTAATGTAACTTTATGTATCACATCTTTACTTATCAGAACTGACTAAATTTTTTCCATCTAGTTAGTTACAAACTCCTGCAAGTAACTAGAGTCAGAAATTTGGATCAACAACACTGTTTGTAGGAAATCTGTCTTATAAGAGCATCCACAATGGTTTCTTATAAATGGCAAATTGCCATTTTATAAGAAACGGATCGCTGCAATGGTTTTTCATTTTGACATTTTATAGCAAACCTGCTATATTCGTTTCTCATATATGAGAAACAGAATAGCGATTCTCAAATTTTAAAAGACAGTACAACATATACCAACCGGTATATGTTATACCGTTTCATTAATTTTTTTTTTTTTTAAAGTGGGTCGGACGGTATAACATATACCGTCCGGTATATGTTATACCGGCCCACGTATATTATTTTTTTTTTAAATTTTTTTTCTAATCCAACGGTTAGATTTATTTAAAAATAATAATAATAATTAAAAACCTCAGACGGTATAACATATCCCGGCCAGGATATGTTATACCGGCTGACAATAATCAGCTCAGGTTAGTGGGTTTAATAGGTTTTAGTGGGTAGGTTAGTTATTATTATATTATTTAATTTATTTGATTAATATAGTTTAATAGTTAATAAGTAATTAACTTTTTTAAATTTATTTTTAAACGATGAGACGGTATAACATATACCGTCGCTCGCTTATTTTCTAAAAAATGAGAAACATATAGCAAACGACCACTGCAGCTAGCACGCTTATTTGCTATTACTGTAGATGCCATATTTTAGCAAATGAGAAAAACCATTGTGGATGCTCTAATGCTGGAGATGATGACTTGTACGCGTCTTATACTGACTACTGAGTTTTTTCATCTTCGTCTTCTTCTCTTTTTTCTTTGTGTATGTCCTTTGAATAGTTGTAATATGTGTAGGGTGGAATTTTTCAAAGAGGCAGGGGAAGTATATGTACACTCACACACAATGGTTATATGTTATATTCGTAACTTCGTGGTGTATTCATATATTAGCAGAGGAACTTATTTACTGTTGGTTAAATTTTCTACTTCCACACCCACAAGTTTCTTGTTTACTCATCAGGTTCCGAAATCGAAGCAAGGAAAGAGTACCTTTTCGGAAGCATACAAATGAAAATAAAATTGGTAGAAGGGGACTCTGCTGGTACTGCAACTACTTATTATGTAAGTTCTAACGATATTAATCTCTCTGATTTATAGAAAGACTTCGTCTCAAATTTTCTTTCTGATTTTTTGTCGGACTCCATCCATGGGCTTAGCATGTCTAACTTTTCACTCTACTTTTTTCTTTATAGATGTCCTCAACCTCAAACCCCTCATTAGAAGATAAACATGACAAAATGGACTTTGAATTCCTGGGAAATGTATCAGGGCAGCCTTGTATAATCCACACTACATATGTGTTTGCAAAGGGGATCGGTAACAGGGAGCAACAATTCTACCCGTGGTTTGACCCGACTGCTGATTTTCACAACTCCACCATTTGCTGGAACCCAAGTCAGATTGTGTAAGCTAAATTCCTCGTATCTCATTCTTAAGAACCCAAATCATAAACCAAATTTCAGCTTTCACAAGTTTAAAATTCTCATGATAAATCATATATAGACTCAAATTTTGTCATTTCAGGTGGTTTGTTGATGGCTTTCCGATTTGATACTTTAAAATCTATGAAAGTATCGGGATACCATACCCGAACCAGCAAGAAATGAAGACTTATTCCAGCATATGGAATGCTGATAGCTGGGCAACTAGAGGTGGACTAGTCAAAAATATACTGGAACAGTGGGACCATTCATGGCGAGGTATCTCTAGCTTAGTCTTTAGAGCTTGTGAGTGGAAACGGCAAAATAGCATCTACGAATGCGCTGCAAATTCTCCAGATAACTGGTGGACATCTCCTAGAATATAGTCAACTGAGTTATGCACAGATTGGACAGATGATGTGGGTGAGAAACAACTACATGATCTAAGACTACTGCAAAGATATCAAGAGATTTAACATCAAACTTCCTCTCGAGTGTTATCAGCAGCCACTTTGATTCTGTTCCACTTAATCCCTTTCATGACCACATAACCTTATTATTATTACAGAGTTTTGAAATTTCATTGAGATTTATATTTCGTTAGCTCATTCAGCTAAGATGAAAAAATAATATGCATAATTGGTTTTTTTCAGTACAAATAAAATGAGGTATCTAAGGATTTGAAGTCTCAACTGTGTCTAATACATCGATTTTGATGGACGTTTCAAGGGATTTGGTGATGTTAAATTTTCAGATGAAGAAGCGGCTCAGAAGGTGTGCTGTTTTTCGTTTATTATGTTGAAGTTCTCAAGATATGTACCTAACTTTCGGTTCTCTTGAGAGCATGGCTTTATGATTGTGTTACCCCTTTTTTTTAAAAGGGACCGGGTTACCCTTTTGATTCTGCAAAATTTGGAATTAGATGGCACTTTAATGATGGTAATGCCCGTAATACTTTTTTCTGTAGGCAATTGAAATGAATGGGCAAGAGCTATTTATGTTTCTTCAGTACATTTAATTATGTTTGTAACTGAATAATAAACGATACATTTTCTGGTCCAATGTGGTGTGAGAAGGCGCCTAGGTTAAGCTTGTAACGCAGTGGGTTATGTTGACAGACAGGTCTGGGGCATAAACCATCTGTATTCACGGCCAGTTTGGATTCGATCAAAGGTAATTTGATTAAAACTAGCATTCTAAATTATCACCCAATTTTATTTATTTATTTAATTTTTTTTTCTTCCTTACACTCTTCTCTTTTGTTTCTAAGTTCCTCTATTATTTTGTTTGGTGAAATTGTCAGGCTTGTACATATAGTTCTCCACTTATAGGACCAGGACCATTCCGAGCTGATGCTCCATCTTGGTGCCTCGCTCCCTTTGAACCCGAAGGATTGTTGAGGTTTACATATGTTCCACATCTTATATAATTTATTTTCTTTTGAAAATAGTTTCTCTTACGAGATACACTTGAATTTCGTTTGTATTGCTTCGAGCTCAATATCAGCCATCGTCTCAGGAACTATCGGAGTCTACTATGGTCATGTTCTGATCCATTTTAAGGTGATTACTATACACTTTTTATTGACATCTTTTACTGTATTCGTAGCAAAAGAACTCAAATAAACTCATAATATATTTATTTTATGAATAATCTTTGCAGGGTCATGCAGAGAGACATAAGCATTAGGTATGATTGGCGGTTGGTTTCCTTATAAATTGTAGTGTGATAGAGAGATTCTAATTAACTGGTTTGTTGGTTTTGGACTTTTTTTTTAAAAACGTTTTGCAGGAATTATATCTATGTTTTGTGATAACTAAGTATTGTACAACTTATACATTTGACACTCGTTGTATGTCAGTTTATATTTGTTAGATATATTTTGTTTTCTATTGAGTTATTATTTTTTGTGACATGTGATGTGACTTTTGGTTGTTGATTATGATGTTATTATTGATTTTAAGATTTAAGCATTTAAATTTAATATGATTACATGTATTTGTAATATGCGATTAATTACAGGTTTTTTCAATTCGAAGTTTTATAATAAAATGCCAAAAAAAAGTAGAGGTATCCTGACATTTAACAGAAAACGCCGGCATAGGTACAAATTCTATAAATAATTCTCTCTATTGCGGCGCTGGAAAAGCGCCGCTGTACGGCAAGCCAATATTTCAATACAGGCTATCTCGGCATTTTTAAAATGCCGCTATAGCTCATCTTTTTTTAAAAATAAAACGGAAATCCACCTATAACGGCGTCGTGGAAATGCCGTTATAGGTTGACCCCTGTAGCGGCGGCGTCATAAAACGCCGCGATAGCCTATATGGCTATAACGACGCATGTTCTAATGGCACTTTTAGCAGCGATTTTAGAAATGCTGTTATGTGCTATAACGGCGTCAAAAACCGCCGCTACAACCTGTGAGTTTTGTAGTGTGTCCTCGTTGCTGCTCATGCTCTGATGACCTGGTGCATTAAATAATACATCTGAATCTGCAAGTATTTTCGATGGCCTTAAAATTCTACTTCATGTTGACGTGTTGCCTGCTACTATAGTTGGCTAGTGGGAATTCCTTTGTAAGGGTGGTTTAGATGGGTCCAGCTACATTTGTAAAGACTAGAGGCGATCGTTGATCGGCTACGATGGATGGGAAATTTGGAGGCAGCAAAATGTTGCTGCATTTGAACGAAACTCTACTTTGACACAACATGTGCTTTCTAGGATTTTTTACCAAGATATAGAGCGGACACTGTAGGTGAAGATCTTGTTGGAAGGAAATTTTAGGTGGTTGGAGGAAGTGTTTAAAAATGGGAGAGATTAGTGATTTTAGAAAAAGGAAGGCTACTTGTATTATTGAGTGTTTCTAATTTTTGGCTTGATTCAAACACAAAGACACCACCCCTATTTATACTAGTGGCATTACCCAACCAATGGTTAGGATTTTGCCAACACAACTCTAATCTAATCGCTATAATTATCTCTCTAGAATTTTCTCTACAAGTCTAAGGTTATCCTTATCTTCTAGATAACTCTTAAGACTTATCTAGAAAAAACTTATAGATAAAATTTCTCTAGAGTAAGTTTCTAGAAGTTGGGCCTATTACATCAAATACATAAGATAACATATCTATTTGGGCTAAGACCCAAATCAAGTTAATATTTCAACACCCCCCCTTAAACTTGATTTGTTACTCCAGTCAAACTTCTTAACCTTATGAAGTCTTCGCGCTTGAGAGGCTTGGTGAAGATATCAGCTACTTAATCATGAGACTTCACGTACTACAGTTGTACGTCCTTTCTGGTGATGCACTCTCTAATATAGTGATAACGTGTATCAATGTGCTTACTTCGATCATGAAGACTGGGTTCTTGGCCAAAGCTATTGCTGACTTGTTGTCCACAAAAATCTTGGTCGGCTCCTCTTGTGGCAAACTCAACTCCTTCAACAGGTTTCGTAACCAAACTGCATGACAAACACATGAAGTAGCAGCTACGTACTCCGTTTCGCATGTGGAAAGAGTGACAATTGGCTGCTTCTTTGACATCGATGTGAAGGTCGTGTCTCCCATGTAGAACACAAAACCACTTGTGCTCTTGCGGTCATCCATATCTCCACTCCAATCGCTATCGCTATATCCAACAAGCTTGTAATCGTTAGAAATAGAATAGTACAAGCCAAAATCTGTTGTACCTTTGACATAGCGAAGAATCCTCTTTGCCGCCTTCGAATGAGTTGTTGTTGGATTCTCCATGTATCGACTGATAGCTCCAACCGCATATAGAATATCGGGTCTTGTGCAAGTTAAATATCGCAGACTTCCGACCAAGCTCTTAAAGAGTGTTGGATCCACCCTTTCTCCTTCCTCGTGTTTTGACAACTTGATTCCACATTCCATTGGCATGCCAACCGGGTTAGAGTCATCCATCTTGAACTTCTTGAGTATCTCCTTAGCATAGCCTTCTTGAGTGATTAGGATGCCTTTGTCTTATTGCTTCACTTCAATGCCGAGGTAGTAAGACATGAGCCCAATATCCGTCATCTCGAACTCCTTCGTCATCTCTTTCTTAAATTTGCCAAACATGCTTGGATTGCTACCTGTGAAGATCAAGTCATCTACATATAAGCATACAATCAATATATCATTGTTCTGGATTTCGATATAGAGTGCATACTCGTATGGACACTTGGTGAAGTTTCTCCCTTGGAAGTATTTGTCAATTCGAGCATTCCAAGCTCTTGGAGCTTGTTTCAACCCATAGAGTGCCTTTTTCAGCTTCAAGACCTTGCCTTCTTCTCCCGTCACTTCGTAGCCTTGTGGTTGCTCAATGTAGACTTCTTCTTCGAGGACTCCATTTAAGAATGCAGATTTGACATCCATTTGATGTATCCTCCAATTGTTTTGAGCTGCCAGTGAAATTATTAGTCTAACATTTTCTAGTCGAGCAACCGGAGCAAATACCTCGTCATAGTCGATGCCCGCTCTTTGACTGTAGCCTTTTGCCACCAATCTCGCCTTGTATCTTTCAACTTCTCCTTTGGCGTTATTCTTTGCTTTGTACACCCACTTCACACCGATTGCCTTGTGCCCTTTTGGAAGTGAAGCTAACTCCCATGTGTCATTCTTCTTGATTGCCTTTATCTCTTCATCCATAGCATTTCTCCAACTCTTCTTTTCCATAGCTTCTTAGAAGTTCATGGGCTCAAAATCCGCAAATAGGCAAAGGAGAGCAAGATTGTCTTGATTTTCAGTTACCTCGTAAAGTTCTTGTAGGCTTCTAAAGTGCAGGTGTCCTTTCACTTGAGCTTTCGTCTCCTTGAGAACTCGCAGCTGGTGAAGCTGGTGGGGTAGCAAGCTCCTCTCTTGGTTGCTTTATCCTTGATTGCTCCATGTCGTCTTCAAAATGTGGAAAGAAGTTGTAGTCTTCATTTTGTGTGCTCCAATCCCATTCTCCTTCTTCATCGAACACGACATCTCAACTGATGATTATCTTCCCCGTACCAGGATTGCAGAGCTTGTAGCCTTTGGATTTGGTGTCGTAGCCAATGAAAATGTACTTCTCACTTTTATCATCTAACTTGCTTCGCTTCTCGTCCGGTATGTGTACGTGTGCTATGCTTCCAAAGACTCTTAGGTGGGAAATGCCGGGCTTCCTTCCACACCATGTTTCTTGTGGTGTTTTTTCCCATACGCTTCTTGTCGGAGATCGGATTGATAGGTGGTATGGCGAAAAATAGGGTTAAATCGGAACCGTCCAAATAGGGAACGAATCTTAAAGCTTAGGGGTAAAATGGTAATTTCACCTACGAAAGGGTCTGAAATGGTTATTGGATCTTCTCTCCAAAAGCCCAATAACCCACGAACGGATCCACAACAACTGGGTGCGGGTTTCAACCCGCTATAAGCCCAGTCCAGCAGGATAGAATTAGGGTTTCTGATTCTATCCTAATCAACGGCCCTGATTCGTATCTATCCTTTCACTGGGAATTAGGGATTACATTCCTAATCTGATCCTAGGGATTACATTCCTAATCTGATCCCAAAGACGGCTATAAATACCCCCCATCCATCACCATTAAGAGGTAATCAATCTGTTGCCAATTTACGCTCTTTCATAATCTTCCTGATTACTGACTTGAGCGTCGGAGGGTGCGTCGCCGGGATCAACCCCAGTGTCTCGCACTTTTTGTAGGTGAACGGCGGGAGTCAGCGGTCAAACTCCGGCGGAACAGGTTTGAGGTCTGCCATTCAAGTTCTCCAAGAATCCACAAATACTATCTGTTTACCCCCACACTAGATTTAGCGGTAACAGATTGGCACCGTCTGTGGGAAACCGCAAATAGCAATCCTTCCTCTTCCCTTGGTTAAGATCACCTCCAGCCATGCCTCCCCAAAAGCTAAGATCAAGAGGGTCCAACCGTGGGCCCACTCCTCCTCAACCACAACCGAAAATTCCTCTCCAAACCGTCCAGCCAATGGGACCCTCTTCTCAACCTAATCAAGCCCCGCAGCAGGACCAACCTCCTCCTCAGAATCTTCAACCCCCTCGCGGTCAAATCGGGCCTCAGAATGCCGGCGCGGGGGGCTCCCGCCCCAATCCTCAGAAACAACCTCTCCAACATGATCACATCTCCGTGCACAACCCCTCTACTGATTCCATGGCGTCTCACAATCCCCGAGCATCTGATGACCTCCACAACACTCTAGATAATCGGCACAAAGAAGAGGATCTTCGCTGCCGTTTGGATGAAAGGCGGGCCCGAGAGGGAGCCTCCCGCCAACACCGTCCAAATGAGCGATCTCCTCATCACCGAGAATACAGAAGGTCCCTCCTCGCGGAGGGCAGAGAGGGAGTCCGGGCCACCATAGGAAAAGACCCCATTCCTCTGCTGGTCAGCATCCCATGAGTAATGAGGAGGCGCCCAATACCCGCGCCGAGTTCCAGCAATTCCAAGCAACCATCTTACATGCCCTCAACCTCCAACCCAATAATAACAATGCTCAGAGGGTTCCCACTCCTCCGGTCCGAAGTCCTTGCCAACGGTCCCTAACTCCTCCCCCAGCTCCTAGCAACCCCCGGCGCATTCCTAGTCCTCGCCACTCCAGGAGCTACCGTCGTCGTAGCCCCCGCTCTCCCTCATACGAAGACGAGTCCAGTGGCTCGTTTGATAACCGTCAAAGGGATGACACTGTCTACCATCGTCTCCACGAAATGGAGAGGCGCTTGGGTCAGCTAGACAGAGAAGAAGAGCTTAGAGGAAGGACCCTCCACCGAGTCGACCTCCTTTCTCTCGAACCATCATGGAGGCCCCCGTTCCAATAGGCTTCAAGCCTCCCCAATTCGAGACTTATTCCGGGGAGTCCGACCCCGTCGACCACATCGAAAGCTTTAAGACCCTCATGCTCATCCACCAAGCTTCTGATGCTCTGCTGTGTAAGACCTTCCCCGCCACCCTCAAGGGTCCGGCCCGGGAATGGTACTCTCGCCTCGCGCCATCTTCGATATTCTCCTTCGAGCAATTCGAGACCCTCTTCGTCACCCACTTCGTGAGTAGCCGCCGAACTGAGAAGACCAGCATTTTGCTACTTTACCTCAACCAGAAGAAGGGTGAGAAGTTGCGAGACTATGTGAAAAGGTTCACCGCGAAAGCCAGGTCCATCGCTTCCCTTGACCAGTCGGTCGCTGCAGCAGCATTCCAGTCGAATGTCCTCAACTCCAGCCTTCGGTCTTCCCTCGCCAAGAAGCCCCAGCTGAACTTCTCCGATCTCCTTCTCCGAAGCGAGAAGTATATTCGGGCCGAGGAAGCTGAGCACTGCCCCAGCTTTGAAGGGCCTTCCGCCGGGTCCAAGAGAAAGGGAACAGAAGAAGAAGGAGCCAAGAAGCTCCAAAAGGATAACAGCGGTCAGCGCCGCCCTCCACCCAGATTCAAGAAATTTACTCCTCTAAATGCCAACATTTCTACTATTCTTATGGAAGTAGAAAAGGAAGGGGTGATACCTCCTGCCCCGAAGATGAACACCCCTGGCAAGAAAAGGGATAAAGAGAAATGGTGCCGCTACCACCGGGACCATGGCCACGACACCAATGATTGTCGGGCCCTTAAGAACGAGATCGAGGCCCTCATCCAAAGGGGGCAGCTGGCCAAATTCATGAGAAAAGACCAAACCGACCTTCCTCCTCCTCCTCGGGGGGCTAACAAGCGTCCTGAACGACACGGTGAGACACCCGAATTCGAAGAGGCGCGTGGCCTACACCTCATTCATGGGGGCCCAATGGGGGGATCCTTCAACTCCTCTCGAAAGGCCTTCATAAGGGAAGTCAATTCAGTACATGGCATGCCTCCACCTAAAGGCCGTGGGGTACCCGTCACATTCTCAGATGAAGACCTGGTAGGCGTCCGAACCCCCCATTATGATGCACTAGTCATCGACCTCCACATGAAGAATTTTAAAGTGGAGAGGATCCTAGTAGACAATGGCAGCTCCGTTAATATCCTCTTCCTCGATGCTTTCAAAGGACTTAAACTATCCCAGGATAGACTCAAACCCGCCGGCTACACACTCCACGGGTTCACGGGAGTGCCAGTGACTATCGAAGGGGTGATCACCCTCGACGTAACCGCTGGCAAAACTCCTACTACCTGAACGGAGCCAATGGATTTTATGGTCGTTGATGTCCCCGCAGCTTATAATGTCATCCTGGGCCAGCCTGGCCTAGCTGCTCTCGAAGCTATCCCTTCTGCTTATCACCTCAAGATGAAGTTCCCCACTCGGGCAGGAGTAGGAGAAGTAAGAGGCAGTCAGGAGATGGCCCGCAAATGCTACATGACCTCTACTGGGGGTCCAGTCCTCTCCCTCGAGGCACTTGAAATCCCCCAAGAAAGTGCCCGACAAGCATCCGAGCCGGTGGATGAACTGGAGGAAGTGCTCTTCTCTAAGCAAGATCCGAGCTGCAAGTTCATTATCAGTAAGACCCTTCCATCTGCCCTAAGCTCAGACATAGTCCGATGCATCAGAAAGAACCGTAACCTCTTCGCGTGGTCGGCGGCCGACATGCCAGGAATCTCCGAAGAGCTCCTCGTCCACCACCTCAGCGTTGCTCCGGGGTCCAAACTGGTCCAACAGAAAAGGCGTAAGTTTTCTCCCGAGCGCCAGCAAGCCATAAAAGAGGAAGTGGAAAAGCTCCTAAAGGCTCGGTTCATACAAGAGGTCAATTATCCCGAATGGCTCTCGAATGTTGTGATGGTGAAGAAGGCCAGTAGGACCTGGAGAATTTGCATCGACTTTATCGACCTGAGCAAAGCATGCCCCAAAGATCCATTGCCCCCTTCCAAGCGTCGACACCCTGATTGACGCCACTTCCAGCCATGAGCTTCTCAGCTTTATGGACGCTTTTTCCGGATACAATCAAATCCGCATGTTCCCCCCGGACATCCCGAAGACTTCCTTTATTACTGATCATGGCCTCTATTGCTACAGGGTGATGCATTTCGGGTTGAAGAACGCAGGCGCCACTTATCAATGCCTCGTTAACAAGGTCTTCCAAAATCAGATCGGTCGTAACATGGAGGTGTATGTTGATGATATGCTTGTGAAGAGCATCCGAGGGGCCGACCATGTAACCTACCGGCATGAGGCATTCGATGTGTTAAGAAAGCATGATATGAGGCTCAATCCGAACAAGTGTGCGTTCGGAGTCGCGTCGGAAAACTCCTAGGCTTCATGGTCAGCCATAGAGGTATCGAAGCCAACCCTGAAAAGATCAAGGCCATACTGGATATGACTCCCCCCAAAAGTATAAAAGAAGTTCAGAAGCTAATCGGGCGCCTCGCAGCTATAGGGCGCTTCCTTTCCAAGTTAGGGGAGAAGTGTCTTCCCTTCTTCAAGGCTCTCAAGGGGGGCTAAGGGCTTCGAATAGGGTCAGCAACAGCAGGAATCGTTCGATCAGCTTAAAGCCTACCTAGTCAACTCCCCTCTCCTCAGCAAGCCTATCCCCGGGGAAACACTCTACCTCTACTTAGCTACCTCTGAACAAACCCTCAGCGCTGTCTTAGTGAGGGAAAAAGAAAAGGCTCAGAAGCCCATCTATTACGTAAGCAAGGTACTTCGTGATGCCGAGCTTCATTATTTAAGGCTAGAAAAGATGGCATACGCCTTGGTTATTGCAGCTAGGAAGCTTTGCCCGTATTTCCAGTCTTACTCGGTGGTCGTTCTTACCGACCAGCCGCTGAAGCAAGTTCTACACAAGTTGGAGACCTCTGGCCGCCTTATGAAGTGGTCGATCAAGCTGAGCCAGCATGATATATCCTACCAACCTCGGACTGCGATCAAGGCTCAGGCCTTAGCTGAATTCATAGTTGAGAGCACCATTCCCGAGGTCAGTCAAGCGGAAAACGGGCCTCCTATTTGGACAGTATATGTCGATGGATCCTCTTGTACCAAAGGGAGCGGAGCCAGGGTTATTCTGGCAGGCCCCGATGACTTCGTCCTCCAATACTCCCTCCGCATCAACTTCAAGGCCTCCAACAATGAAGTGGAATATGAAGCACTTATAACCGGTCTCGGAATGGCTCGCAAGGCAGGGGCACAATGCCTCTGCATATTTAGTGACTCTCAGCTGGTCGTGAATCAAGTCTTGGGCGAGTATGAAGCATGAGATGACCGAATGGCTAAGTATCTAGCCAAGGTCCAAAATCTCATGGCTCTCTTCGAAGAGGCACTTATTCGGCGGATCCCCAGGGAGGAAAATGTCCCAAGCAGATTCTCTCTCCAAGTTAGCATCATCCTCCCTCCAATGTCTCGAGCAGACCGTCTTGATCGAAGTGCTCCTGAAGCCGAGCATAGAAGAAGAAACTCCCGACTCCATGGAGTCGCTGTCTGTACAACTTCAAGATAATTGGATGAAACCCCTAGTAGAATTCCTAAGGGACGGGCTCCTCCCCGAAGACCCTAAAGAAGCTCGCCGAGTCAAAACCAGAGTGGAGCGGTACACCATTGTTGAAGGGGTCTTGTACAAACGCTCCTTCACTCAAGTGGACGGCAGACCTTATCTGAGGTGCCTCTCCCCCGAACAAGCCGTATACGCATTGTAAGAACTTCACGAAGGCATAGGCAGAGCACATTCAGGTTCCAGATCACTTGCCCGAAAGGTGCTGAATTATGGATACTTCTGGCCTACCCTCTTACAAAACGTCGAACGACACGTTCGGCAATGCAGCTCTTGTCAAATGCATTCCAACATTCGTCACCTACCTCAAGCTCCGCTCATCTCCCTATCAAGCTCGATCCCCTTTCCAATGTGGGGAATGGATTTACTAGGGCCGTTTCCCCCAGCTCCTAGCCAGCTCAAATTCTTAGTCGTGGTAATCGACTACTTTTCAAAGTGGATAGAGGCCGAGCCCTTGGCTACAATCACCGAGAACAAAGTCCTACAGTTCTTCTAGAAGAGCGTCATCTGCAGGTTCGGTGTCCCTTGAGTCCTCATAACCGACAATGGAACACAATTTACAGGAGCTACATTCCGAGCTTTATGTGAAGACCTCGCCATCCAACTACGCTTCTCCTCTGTCTCCCACCCGCAGTCAAATGGTCAAGTAGAAAATGCCAACCGACAAATTCTCTCCGGTATCAAGAAGAGGCTGGATAAGTCCACTAAAGGTTTATGTGTCGACCAGCTCCCAAACGTACTGTGGAATTACCGCACTACCAAACGGACCACTACAGGAGAGTCGCCGTTTAATCTCACCTATGGGTCGGAAGCTGTGATCCCCTTGGAAGTCGGTGTACCCTCTCCCTGCCTCATTGCCTATGAAGAAGTGCAGAATGCCAGGGAACTTCGGGCGAACCTGGATCTGATTGATGAGCTCCGGGAAAGAGCTTCGATTCGCCAACAAAGCTACCGTAGGAAGATCGAGCTGGCCTACAATAAGAAAGTCCGTCCCACCGACCTCAAAAAAGGGGACTTGGTCCTCAGAAAGTTAGCTATCTCATTCCCCAGTCAGAGGAGTAAGCTGGCTCCAAATTGGGAAGGACCTTACAAGATCACCAAGATAGTTCGACCCGGAACTTATCGTCTAGAAGACCTCGAAGGAAGAGAGATTCCCAGGACTTGGAATGCCGACCATCTCTTGAAGTACCAAGAAAGCGCATGAACGCCTCTCTGAGTACCGTCGGATGTCGAACCGCTCCTTTTTCTTCACTTGTAATTTTACTTTTGCTTCCTTATTTCTCCAATGTAATAACGGCTCGCAACTTAGAAGCAGCCGACTGTTAGTTTTCAATAAAGAACATTTTTCCTTATATCTTACTTGTGGATTACCTGTATCTCTCTGCTTTTACCTTCTTCAAACTCAAACGACGAGTTCGTAGTCCAACACTTAGCTCGACTCCGCTTAGCAAGCTCGCTCTTAAGCGAGCTAGAAGTGGTTCGCTATTCGGAATTGCTCCCACAACCGTTGAAAATTACTCGAACGACGTGTTCGGAGTCCAACACTTGGCTCGACTCCGCTTCGCAAGCTCGCTCTTAAGCGAGCTAGGAGTGGTTCGCCATTCGGAATTGCTCCCACAACCGTTGAAAATTACTCAAACGACGTGTTCGGAGTCCAACACTTGGCTCGACTCTGCTTTGCAAGCTCGCTCTTAAGCGAGCTAGAAGTGGTTCGCCATTCGGAATTGCTCCCACAACCGTTGAAAATTACTCGAACGACGTGTTCGGAGTCCAACACTTGGCTCGACTCCGCTTCGCAAGCTCGCTCTTACGCTGGTTAGAAGTGGTTCACCATTCAGAAATGCTCCCACAATCGTTGAAAATTACTCAAACGACGAGTTCAGAGTCCAACACTTGGCTCAACTCCGCTTCGCAAGCTCGCTCTTAAGCGAGCTAGAAGTGGTTCGCCATTCGGAATTGCTCCCACAACCGTTGAAAATTACCTCGAACGACGTGTTTGGAGTCCAACACTTAGCTCGACTCCGCTTCACAAGCTCGCTCTTAAGCTAGTTAGAAGTGGTTCGCCATTCGGAATTGCTCCCACAATTGTTGAAAATTACTCGAACGACGAGTTCGGAGTCCAACACTTGGCTCAACTCCGCTTCGCAAGCTCGCTCTTAAGCGAGCTAGAAGTGGTTCGCCATTCGGAATTGCTCCCACAACCGTTGAAAATTACCTCGAACGACGTGTTCGGAGTCCAACACTTGGCTCGACTTCGCTTCGCAAGCTCGCTCTTAAGCGAGCTAGAAGTGGTTCGCCATTCGGAATTGCTCCCACAACCGTTGAAACATGCTCTCGTTCCGCCGCCGCGCGCGAAATCCTTACAACTAAACTAAACATGGAAGAGCTAGGTCTACCATTCGTATGCTAGTCTTGGCACACTACATCTCTTGATCCTCACGGTTGGAAGGTCATTGACATGAATTCGCTATATTCTTCGTGTTTCCCCAAGAGAAGATGTCAGCTTCAAACATGAACTTGATAGAGGCTTCGGCGAATTCCAAGCCTGAACAGTCCTCAGTTTTTTTTACAAGGCGAAGTCGAAGGACCGCGACAGCGCTAGTCCTTTGATCAAATACTAGACTATGAAATTACCTCCAGAACCTCGTATATTGTCGACCCAAGCCCAGGACCCTGAGGAGCTAACCTTTGGCTCTTAAAGTTCACTTAAAGTTGAAGTAATCCCCTAATAGGTGGCTCTCCACTGCAAGAAACTCACTCTCACGGATTCACGAGCCAAGAGGCTCGAAGCAGTGCTCAGCCCATCCAAACAAGCAAAAAACCTTGCTTTGGGCTTCGTCATACGTTGCCGAGCACTCTTGGCACCGACGCCCAAACAAGCAAAAAACCTTGCTTTGAACTTCGGCACACATTGCCGAGCGCTCTTGGCACCGACGCCCAAACGAGCAAAAAACCTTGCTTTGGACTTCGGCATACATTGCCGAGCACTCTTGGCACCGACACCCAAACAAGCAAAAAACCTTGCTTTGGGTTTCGGCACACATTGTTGAGTGCTCTTGGCACCGACGCCCCAGAGGTCCAAACGAGCGGAAGTTTATCCCCGGACCTCGGCATGCTAAAGACAGTCGCGAGTAACACAACAATAGAAGGGGTTCAAAAACGCACAAGGTAAAGAGAGAAAAAGTGACATTTCGATTAAGTACGGGGAGACGATTACAAAGCGGTGCCTTCTCTACAACCGAGCTACAAGACTTTCAAAAAGCAAAAACTACAATGCCGACTCATTACACTTAGACGAAATACAAAGCTTGAAAAACAAAAAAAAAAGTCTTCAGCGCTTCCTTGGCGCAGGGATGTTCCGCTTCAAAGACACCCGAGGGCGGCGACGCTTGACCCCGGTACTCATCCCTAAACTGGCAAATTGAGAAGTGTCCTCAGGCGCTGCTCCTGACAGTTGTCCCGAACGGATGCCCCACTCGATGAAATCGCTACGCCGCTTTGGGCATCACCCTGGACTTGGCCGACCTACGGGAGAACGTGAAGCGAGCTCATAAAACGAAATGCCTCGCTCGCCCTCCTCGCGAGTACATGAAGTGACCTTGACATTGATTGGCCTCGAGTGTGGCTTTAGGCATGCCACTTCAACCTCCAACTCAGCGATCCTCTGTTTCAAAGACTCATCTCCTACCTCCACTTCAAAGTGAGGAGGCACGGCGGAGCTCGGAATGTTGGGACGATGGGCAATGATCCGATGGAGGTGAGTGACTTCGATGCCCCTATCCACTGTGGCTCTTTTCAATGCATCGACCTCCGCCGTCAGCTCGTCACGTTCGGTCATTAACCTGCCCACCGCCTTGGTTAGCTCTTCTTCCTCCGCCAGAAGTTCGGCCTCCACTATCTGCAAGTGGTGCACCTCGGTGAGCATGTCGTCCCTCTCTGCTGTCATCTTCGACAGAGAGAGCTGGAGACACTTCAATCTTAGCCTGTTGGTAAAAGCCGTCGACGAGACCTCCGTCGACAGAGAGAGCTGGAGACACTTCAATCTTAGCCGTCGGCGAGTCGACCCTCCAGTCACCGAATCTCGATGTCCCGTTGGTTCAAGATCACCTGCAAGTGGTTCTGCTCGCTCTCAGCCCTGCGCACTCCTAGCTCGACCTCATAAAGGCGCCCCCGACACTTGGCCAGACTCAACCTCGTCGACCCCAAGCTGTCCTCGGAACCAAACTCCTCCTCGGAGCAAGTAGGTTCGGCTGAGAGGGTCGCCTCGGCAAGCTGAAAAGATCCAGGAAAATAACGGAGCTCGGTAAATAGTCAAAAGTTCACTCCTCGTCCGACCCTTGAATAAAAGCTACATGCACTAAAGCAGAAGTTCTTCGTCTAAACACTTGGCGATACAGGAAACACCGTTGAAAATTTCAAGCAAACACCAAAAAAAAGGAGGTGGTGGGGGGCTATTCAAAGGTCACGGGGGGTCGAGTTCAAAAGTTTCTTTCATTTATCACAAAAAAATGCGGTGGCCAGTCCGCAATTAGGCGATACAGGACACAACACACACACACACACACACACACACACACACACACACACAAAAAAACATGAAGTGGTGAAATCAAGGGTCGACCTCTTTCCCAGGGCGTCGAGAGTGGATGGGGACAGACCACCCGATAGGGGCTGAATCGCCAGCGGGGTCGCTTTGGTGATCTGCACCTCGCCAACGACCTCAACCTCGCGGTCGTCCTCATCCTCACCTCCGTCTTCCTCTCCTTCCGAGTCAGGGTCGAAGCCCTCAACATGCCCCGGGAACAGCTTCCACCCCGAGCAGTCCACCTCAGGGTGTCGCTCCGACACCTGAGAGATGGCTTAGGCATAGGCCTTGGCCATGTTTTGGGCAAGGAAGCCCTGTGCCTTCGCCATGGTGGCCTCTTCGGCCTCCTTAACTGCGGCGTCCTTGGCTTTCTCCGCCTCGGCCAGTTGTCTGGCCGAATCCTTCTTCTGCCGTAGAAGATCGGCCTCGAGCTTTGCGGCATGGCCTTCGAGGTACTCGACCCTCAGCTTGTCGAGCTCTGTCCCCATTCGAGCCTTCTCGGCCCGAGCCCGGTCGGTCTCCTGCTTCAACTCCTTTTCCAACTCCGTCATCTTTTCCGAAAGATGACCAAAGTGGACGATGATCTGCAGCAAAAAAAAGGGGGGGGGGGAGGGAGGGTGCCAAGAGTTAGAAAAATCGAAAGAGAAAGTAACCCACGAGAGCAAAAATTCAACACTTACCGAAACTGCTGAACGCGCGATCTCAATGGCGTCGTCGCCAGCCAGCCCGGCCTCCGTTGCGGCTCGGTCCTTTGGTGTCGCCAGGTGTTTGATCACCTGCATACTCACCAAGGAGTCGCCAAGAAACCCATCATGTTTCCGAACCTGCCAGTCCGGAACATGGATCTTCTTATGCTCCTCAGTAAGGAGCACCTCGGCTGTCGCCGTCAACGGGGGCGTCTCCATCCCGAGAGCCGCGGAGATCGGGAAGTCCGCTGCCTCATTCGACGCCGAGGCTACTCCCGCTGCCGAGGTCAGGGTCACCACAATCAGAGTCTCAACAGCCTCGACTTCGCTCGCGCCCCTCGGAGCCTTCGTGGAAGGCAGCTTGGTGGAAACCCTCTTGCGCTTCTTCGGTGCCTTACTTCTGAGGGCAAGCCCTCTATGCCATCACCGCATCAAAGTCCATTGCCTCTGCATCGAATAAGAAGTCAGTTAAAGACAAGTTAGAATGAGCAAGATAAAAAAAAGAGAGAAAATGAAAGCATTGAAAGAGCCGCGTACTGGGATCTACGCGGCTGAGCCCTCCCTTGAAGAGAATGTCCTCGGTAAGCTCCCTCCAATCGTACTTCGGCCGGTCAAGAAGAGTCTGCACTGCCTCCTCTTCTTGGGGGTGGAGCACCGGTGACTCCTTCACTTGCCTCGACACATCCTCCACAAAACTGGTGGGAATGGGCCACGCCTCAACGCCCCGCACCACCAAGTATGTGTCTCGCCAGTGCTTGATGGAGTCGGGGCAGACGACTAGCCGACCTCCGTGCCTCGGAGCAAGGTAGTACCGGAACTCCGACCGATTCTGCTGATGAAGACGGTAGATAGTCCGAAGTACCCTCAGCTTCAGCTTGATCCCAGCCGCTTGGTAGTGGAGTACGAACCCATTAATAACCCTCCACGCGTTCGGCATCAGTTGAATCGGGCTGATCCCAAACCACCTCAGCACCTTGATCGCGAACGGGTGAAGAGGTAGCCGAGCCCCGGCGATGAAGGCGTCGACTGGCCAGAAACATATGTTCACTGGCATCGGCGAATTTGCCCTAACCCCGGGACCCGGCAGCATGAGCTCGTATTCCTCCGAAATTTGAAAGCAACCCCGGATTACTGCCAAGTCCTCCTGGCTGAGAATGGAGACCGTCTCATTGGCCTCGGAGGTCTCTCTTGCCTCGTTTTCCTCGAAGGCTCTCCCTTCCCATGAATGATGCGCTCGACGTGCTCCTCGGGAAGTTCTCGAACCCGCTGAAGCCCTGTCAGTGGTCCTGGATACCTGCCAAACGGCCCCATGCGCTTCAGGTCTTCCACTATACTATCTCGTCCAAATACCTTCTTGCCTTTATCTTGGCGACGCGGAGAAGGGACTTCGGCGGCAGAAGGAGAGGGCTCGGATATGGGAGAAAGAGACATATTTATACTCAAAAAATGACTAAGTATAAATTACCTTTGAGCTGATGGGAACTGTCAGAATATTCACCGGAGAAACAATCGACGATCACCGTGAGCTCTCACTAGTGGAAATTACCGCCTGAGTGAAAATTCGAGAAGTGAGAAATGAGAGGGGGGTGAAGTTTTATAGAGCCAGGCACACCAAACGAGGTTAATGGGCCTACAAGAGCCAGCCCATTTACATAAGACGACAAAACGACTTGAATCGTCACATTATTTACCGTGCCTAGCTGAACTGTCTCATTGATGACCGTCACATCTGTCAGAGTCGTCAGAAGATCAGCAGCCATCGCATTAAATGACTGTCACATCTGTCAGAAGTTCAACAGCCGCCAACTAAGCCTGACGTCTCCTATGTTGCCAAAATCGCCCCTCAAGACCTCGGCACAAGTTACCGAGCATTCTTGCCACCGACCATATTACATGGAAATATTGGACCTCGGCACATGCTGCTGAGCGTTCTTGCCACCGACCATGTTACATGGAAAAATTGGACCTCGGCACACACTGCCGAGCGTTCTTGTCACCGACCATGTTACATGGAAAAATTGGACCTCGGCACACGCTGCCGAACGTTCTTGCCACCGACCATGTTACATGAAAAAATTGGACCTCGGCACATGCTGTTGAGCGTTCTTGTCACCGACCATGTTACATGAAAAAATTGGACCTCGGCACACACTGCCGAGTGTTCTTGCCACCGACCATGTTACATGGAAAAATTGGACCTTAGCATACGCTGCCGAACGGTCTTGCCACCGATCATGTTACATGGAAAAATTAGACCTCGGCACACACTGCCGAGCGCTCCTACCACCGATCCAATTATAAGGAAAATTGGACCTCGGCACAAGCTGCCGAGCGCTCCTGCCACCGACCCAATTATAGGGAAAATTGGACCTCGGCACAAGCTGCCGAGGTATCTACGCACCTCGGCGGAGGGTGCCGAACCCTCACAGACCTCAGCCTCTTCCTTGGCAGGCGTACGAGGGGGGTCGGCAGCAGCTTCGAAGCACCCGAGATATGAAACAGTGGAAGTCGCTCCTTCAAGCTAGCGCAGGCGTCAGATCTCTAAAAAATCAGTGCCCAATACTGGCGAAAGGTTTACATCCCACCGTGTCTTGAATAGAATCGGGTTGTCTATCTAAACATTGCCAAAAAGATGACTAAAGATTCGGGGGAGGATTAATTGGAAGTTCTAAAGGATAATTACACATTCAGGGGAGTATCTTCAATCCCCTGGGAGAGCAATTACTGCTTAGGATAGCTGGTTAAGGCCCCCAAACAATAGGTCGTCACTTCGCAAAGTTAGATAACCGTCGAAAGAAGGGCTCAAGAACAACCTAGAGCACGCAACCAACTCAGGAAATCACCATACTACCTAATGAAAAAAATTCGTTCCCTATCCAGACTCCGATACAACTCCGCGCGCCATTAAAAAACTACTCCTCAAAGGCTGATCAAACTCAGTCTTCGGGAGTGGGGGGCTCGTGATATGGCGAAAAATAGGGTTAAATCGGAACCGTCCAAATAGGGAACGAATCTTAAAGCTCAGGGGTAAAATGGTAATTTCACCTACGAAAGGGTCTGAAATGGTTATTGGATCTTCTCTCCAAAAGCCCAATAACCCTCGAACGGATCCACAACAACTGGGTGCGGGTTTCAACCTGCTATAAGCCCAGTTCAGCAGGATAGAATTAGGGTTTCTGATTCTATCCTAATCAACGGCCTTGTTTTGTATCTATTCTTTCACTGGGAATTAGGGATTACATTCCTAATCTGATCCTAGGGATTACATTCCTAATCTGATCCCAAAGATGGCTATAAATACCCCCCATCCATCACCATTAAGAGGTAATCAATCTTTTGCTAATTTACGCTCTCTCATAATCTTCCTGACTACTGACTTGAGCGTCGGAGGGTGCGTCGCCGGGATCAACCTCGGTATCTCGCACTTTTTGCAGGTGAATGGCGGGAGTCAGCGGTCAAACTCCAGTGGAACAGGTTTCAGGTCTGCCATTCAAATTCTCCAAGAATCCACAAATACTATTTGTTTACCCCCACACCAGATTTAGCTATAACAATAGGTAAACCGTGCACACAACCGCTTTCGCCCAAAATTCCTTTGGCAGCCTCTTGCTTTTGAGCATGCTCCTCGCCATCTCAAGGATTGTCCTATTCTTCCTTTTTGCTACTCCATTTTGTTGGGAGGGCCTTGGCACCGTCAGTTGTCGTCGAATTCCATTATCTTCACAAAACTTTTGGAATTCTTTTGATGTGAACTCTCCTCCACGGTCGGATCTCATGGCTTTGAACACAAGGCCACTTTCCTTTTCAACACGAGCTTTGAACTTCTTGAAGTTCTCGAACACCTTTGATTTCTCCTTCAAAAAATATACCCATGTTTTTCTTGAAAAATCATCGATAAAGAGAAGGAAATAGTTACTCTTACCAAGTGATCTTGGCTTGATTGGACCACACACGTCCATGTGTATGAGTTCCAATGGCTTTCGCGCTCTAGAGTTTGACTCCTTTGGAAAGCTCATTTTGAATTGCTTTCCAAGTAGACATCCTTCGCACACTTGATCGGGGTGGTTGATGCAAGGTAATCCTCTTACCATTTCCTTCTTGGAGAGCAACTCTAATCCTCCGAAATTGAGATGTCCAAATCGAAGATGCCAAAGCCAAGACGCATCTTTGTAACACATCTTGAGACATTGTGCGACATCATTTTGAATGTTGAGCACGAACATTCTATTTCTTGATATCGGCACCTTAGCAATGAAGTTGCTTGCATTGTCTCTTATAGAAAGGTTACTATCTTTCAATCGAATATCATAACCTTTCTCTAAGAGTTGTCCTAGGCTCAAGATGTTACTCTTCATGTTTGGCACGTAGTAAACATTTGAAATGAATTGGTGCTCTACATTCTTCAGTCGGATCAGAACATTTTCTTTACCTTTCACCGCCACCTTTGATTCATCTTTGAAAGCTACAATGCCCTTGACCGATTCATCAAGCTCCACGAACATGCTTTTTCTTCCGCACATATGGTTGCTTGCACCGCTGTCTAGGTACCATTGATTTTCCTCGCCTCTTCCATTATCCTTGTAAGCCAACAGTAAGGTACCATCTTCTTGACTTCTTTCTTCAACGTAGTTGGCCTTCTCTTCGACTCTATTGTTGCTAGGAGCTCTGCACTCTGAAGCATAATGTCCAAACTTCTCACAATTGTAGCATTTGACGCATGACTTGTCATACCTTGATTTTGAATTTCCTTTCCCACGACCTCTTCTTGAGCTTTCTCCTCTTTGGTTGTTGTTGTTGTCATTGTCGTCATTGGGCCTCCAACTTCGTCCGTGTCCGTGTCCATGTCCACGACCTCGTTCTCGACCACAACCTCGTCTTTGTTGGCTTCGACCGCTTTCTTCTTTTGTTGAATCAACCCGCATCTTGAGTACTTGCTCCACGATCTCTTCCTTCTTCTTTTTCTTTTCATCATAAGCTTGCAACGAGCCGAGAAATTGCTCCATTGTCATGGCCTCCAAGTCTTTTGTCTCTTCAATGATGACGATAATGTGTTCGAACTTTGGATCTAAAGATCTAAGAATCTTCTCCATAATTCTTACATCATCTAACTTCTCTCCGTTTCTTTTTAGGTTATTAGTAACCGTTAAAGTTCTTGAGAAGTAATCAGAGACAAGCTCACCTTCTTTCATATGCAAAGCTTCAAACTCTCCACTTAAAGTTTGAAGACGTACCTTCTTGACTTGATCGGCTCCCTTGTATGAGGTTCGAAGCTTCTCCCATGCTTCCTTGGCCGACTTTGCTCCTGAAACCTTTTGAAACGTATCTTCATCTAATCCTTGATAGATTAGATAGAGAGCCTTCTTGTCTCTCTTCCTTGAGTCTCTCAAACTATCCCTTTCAGTTTGAGATAGACTACCTTCATTCTCCGGTTCGGTGAGACCTTTCTCAACCATCTCCCACACGTCGTGTGCTCCAAGGAGAGCAATCACCTTTAAGCTCCAATTGTCATAGTTGCTCTTGGTGAGCATCGGGACTTAGAAGGGAATACCGCTATTCGCAATCTCTAGGAGGATCTTCAAGCTCTGATACCACTTTGTTGGAAGGAAAATTTTAGGTGGTTGGAGGAAGTGTTTAAAAAATGGGAGAGATTAGAGATTTTAGAAAAAGGAAGGCTACTTGTATTATTGAGTATTTCTAATTTTTGGCTTGATTCAAACACAAAGACACCACCCCTATTTATACTAGTGGCATTACCCAACCAATGGTTAGGACTTTGCCAACACAACTCTAATCCAAGACTGTGTTTGGTTGGAGGGGAATGGAGGGGAGGAGTTTTTTAAAACTTTTTATGTTTGGTTCATTTTTTAGGAGGGGAGGGGAGGGAAATTGGGGGGTGCAACACCCCTCCTGAGCCAATTTTGGCTCCCCTCCAATATTGGGAGGATTTGAAGGGGAGAAAAATTATGTCTAATATTTTAATGTGAATGGCCTAAGTTGTCCTTTTAGTTAGTTCTCCTTGATATTTTCCCTCTTCAATCTCCACATCATCTTCGTTGTTGTATATGTCAGATTTGAACAAACTTCTCGATTGCTCCTCTTGTCACATGATGCTGTATATGTCAGATTTGAAATACGCTTCAAAGTTCAGGACAATCTGCTATAGTTTAGACTAATGATAAACCATCAAAATCATCCATAAACAGTTCATTGGTACCCAATCTGTTCAGGACAATGATACCCAATCTGTTCAAAAGGAGATATCTTTTGGTTCATTTCACCAAGAACAAAGTACCAGTTTTGACATATAAAATAAACAAATATTATGTCCCCTTCAACAAAAATGCTTTGAGCTCTATAAATATCATATACTACTTACTAGTGTTTCAAGTGATGATGCTCGATTGTAGACAGCAACACCAACTCGCTTTGTTGTTCGTGTTTTGTTTGTAGCAATATTTTTTCCCCAACGAAGAACATCCCTACACCAAAATTTATTGAAACTTTAAAGCTATTTCATTTGCAGAACATATGCATGAATATCAATAATATCAGTACATTTTTCAACAATATCTGCAGGAAAACTGCACAGTGATATTACTTTGCACGAACAAGAACCAACGAAGATAATTTTAAGTTAAAAAGCTTTTCAGTCTAACCTTTCTTCTTGTGTTAAGTAGTCCTCGTTAAGAAGCTTCTTGAGCAATAGATCCTGAAACATGAGATGAAAGGATACAGGCCATAAATAATACGATTTCAAGTATGGTGATGAAAGGATTTGGTTCCAAGATCGAAAGCCTCATTAGTTCATTAGTTTTTATGCTGAAAATTAAGTTTTTATGTCCACATCTCTTTACTCTGAAGGGTATAAAAGTAATTTTATTATAAAATCCATTCCCTCCCTTTGTGAACCAAATAATAAGATAATTATTTTCCCTCCCCTCCCCTCTTTTGAACCAAACAGAATCTTCATTAATCCCTCCCCCTCCCCTCCATAAAAATCTCTCCCCTCCCCTCTCCTCCTTTGAACCAAACAGAGCCTAATGGCTATAATTATCTCTCTAAAATTTTCTCCACAAGTCTAAGGTTATCCTTATCTTCTAGATAACTCCTAAGACTTATCTAGAAAAAACTTCTAGATAAGATTTCTCTAGAGTAAATTTCTAGAAGTTGGGTCTATTACATCAAATACATAAAATAACATATCTATTTGGGCTAAGACCCAAATCAAGTTAATATTTCAACAGATCTTTCCTATAACTCTGAGCCGTTGAACTACAACCATTGGACCCCTCCTCCATGGGCAAAGATAAACTTCGATGGGTCTATTGGAAATTATTCTAAGGCTAGATCAGCGTTTGTTACCCGTGATAATGCTGGTATTTATTGGAGGAGTTGCCATCGCAGAAGCTGGGGCAATTGATGAGGCTGAACATCGCTTTAGAGGAAGGTGTCAAGTGGGCATCCTCTAACCTCCCCTTATCAAATATATGATTTGAGGGGGACTGCTTAAAAAATATTCAAAGTCTCCAGAGGCTACAAGGCAATGTTAGTGTGTCCGCTTATGTCGGAAATTACAGATATGTTCAGTTCCTTTGCGAAAGTTAAATTCTTTCATGTCAGGCGTGATGGTAATAGACTCACACACTGTCTTCCAAATGGTGCACAACCTTTGGAAAAGCCTTAGGTGCTAGGGGTGATTTACCCATTGATTTTTTAAATCTTGTTGTTATTGATGTGCGATGTAACCAGTCTTAGTATGTAATTTCTATATGAGAAAACGACAGAAAATGTGGCATAGGAGAAGACACCTTAAATAATCCTACTCCTCCCAAATGTATGATTAATATTCTTCACAAGTTCGAACATGTGATAAAATATAAGAGGATAAAATATTATCAAAGTTGAATGTGTTTTGCTCATGTATTTAATAAACGTAATAGTTGTATTGCTAAAAAATTGTTCAGTTTACCACCTCATGATGATTGGACAAAATATATTCAAATTTAATATTTTTTTCTTCACTTTGTGTTTAATGATATGAAGATCACTTGAACGGCATAGATCGTTAATTTTGATTACGGAAAATGAGTTATTAGTGGCTAGAGGAGGAAAATTTCTCCTATGACATAGGATTTCCCTTATTCTCTTTCTATTTCTCTATTATGAAAAAAAAATCTATTGGTATATACTAAACAAAGTTAGCATCATCCATAGTATACAATGTAAATATGAAATTTATATGGACTAATATGTCAAAAATCCTAATGTTTTATTGAAAGAATATTATTACCGTCATCCCTGTTAAAACGAGGCCAATCTGATCATCAGGGGCGTATCTGAGTTTCAGGGGGTCCTAAGTATGTTTTAAAATGAGATCTTTTGCAAGTTTACAAAATAAAAAATGAGAAATATTTAAATACAAACAAACTTTGAGCCTTAGAGGACAAACTACTTAAATGAAATCAAATATATATATATATATATATCCTTCCAAAAAAAAATGATAACCAATGGTCTGCATGATCATTAATTACTAGAAGAATTGAAGAAATAACTCCACACTTACAATTCCTGTTTGCAGTCCCCTTCTTTAATCTTTCTTAATAACTCCATACTCCACAGTAATGTAATAACTCCACAGATCACACTATCACAGATCACAGATGATAACTTAAAAAAAAACAAGAAGATAGGAGATGAAGTCTTGAAGACAATGAAATTACCTAGCACTGTGGCATAGCGATGTCAGCGACTCGCACAGTCGCACTCGCAGGGAGATGGCGACGGGTGACGGGTGACGGGCGATGCGGCGACGGGCGATGGGCGACACGGCAACGGGCGACGGGCGAGAGGGATTAAGAAGATTTGAAGATTTGAAGATTTGAAGAAGTATTATGGGATGGAGAGACTGAGAGACAGAAAGAGAGGAAGAGAGGGATTAAATTATTAAAATTTATGAGAATCAGAGAATGCTGAATGCAAATTGTCAAATAAGGTATTAAAGGGAGAGGGAGAGAAATTAGGTGACGGTTGGGATTTATTTATTTATTTATTATTATTATTATTATTTTTTAATAACAGGGATTTTATTTTTTTTTAAATGGAGCCCTACAAATTTTGGGGTCCAAAGCAGCCGCTTGGACTGCTTGGGCCCAGATCCGCCAGTGCTGATCATCACATGAAGAACACCTCCATCGCAGCTAAGAACATGCAACTCATACATGTTGCTTCCCACATTCTAAATTGACCCGTGTCCCCAGAATGCCCTCACACAATAATCAAGTTAACTAGCAGTGTTCCCCACGCCTTGCATGAGACTATAGGTTTTCTATACGTGTCCACGAAGTAAGTACGTAGAAAAAAAATAATTGTATAGAAGTTGAAATGCACCGAGATTTGAACAACAGAAACCAGGAAATAACATGAGTGCAGTTTTACACAGAGACACATGGATTGAGAATAGCATTTAACCTAGTGTCAATCTCTACTATATTAATGGGAGAATTGGGTTCAAACAAACAAATAAATTTTTATTATTTTTTTGTCACCAAACAAACTCGTGCGTTGCATGCATATTTCCATCTCTATTTATTAACACGTGTATCACACGTGCAAATAAAACTTTTCAAAATTCTCAAAGAAACAAATATTTTGTAAATATTTTTTTCACCAATCAAATCCGTGCATCGCACGGGCACCTCCATCTTCATTTATCTCTATTTATTAACATGTACATCGCACGCACAAATACTCTAACTAGAAAAGTCAATGCTTGAGCTTGAGATCTGGTCCGGTATGTCCGTCAAACTTACTAGGATAAGCGTGTATTATTGAAACAGACGAAACAACAAGCGATGAAACTAAAGACAGATAAAACAGCTAAACTGTAAGACAATCAAAATTTACAAAGTTTTTATTTATTTTTTTGGGAATTAAGTCTATCACCGGTTTAACTCCAACTTTTCAATAAAACACCACTTTCTCATCAAACATATCCGAACACCACACGTACAACTCCAACTCTATTTATAACACGTGCATCACACGTGTAAATCTAAGTTTTTTCTTCAACATCCTTTAAAACTTTAAGAGTGTCGCCGTTCAACTCCAACTTTTTTTAAAAATTAAAACATTCATCGCGTGTGCTAATTATTACCATCTTACGTATATCAAATGTTTAACTTCAAGTCTTTATTAAAAATGTTCATCACACGTCGAAACTTACTAGTAATATAAAGGTGCATTAGTCTACTTTGGATCCTTATAGATCCCAAAATTTTCTATCTAATATTATAATGGGAGAAGGCCTTAGTGTCATTTGTAAATGTTTTGTCATTCTACCAACCCGTGCAACGCACGTGTTGGTAGATTTTTTTTTTGTTCTTTTCATTCCCCCCTCCGCATTTTCCCCACGTGCAACGCACGTGTATAATACTAGTAATATTATAATGAAAAATGCCTTAGTGTCATTTGTCATTTTGTCATTCTACCAACATGTGCAACGTACGTACATAACTAATATAAATGAGGTTTCCAGTTCAAATCCTCCATACGTCAGAGTTTTTATTTCTATTTTTTGAAATTATTAAAACATACATTGCACTTGTAAAGTACTAGTAATATCTAATATTATAATGGGAGAAGGCCTTAGTGTCATTTGTCATTTTGTCATTCTACCAACATGTGCAACGCACGTACATAACTAATATAAAGTAGGTTTCCGGTTCAAATCCTCTCTACGTCAGAGTTTTTATTTTTATTTTTTGAAATTATTAAAACGTGCATCGCACGTGTAAATTACTAGTAGTATTTTAACTGGAAGTGTCCAGAAAATTATGCATGAGCATTTTTTTAAACCTAAAGTAGCATCGTTCTTTTGTCCGTCAGCTATTGCATGTGGTTGTGTGCATGTCTGTGTCTGTGCTCCCTTCAAAAGTACTCTCTAAAGGTGTAAACAATATGGACCACGAGATTATTATTATTATTATTTGATGGTTAAAATATTTAGAAAACAAAGGCTATAGAATGAAATGAGCATATAAATGAAATATGAGAAACAATGGTTCAGTAAAGAGAAGGTCATGGTTTTAACTGTAAAAATACCATACAGGGAACCGAATGAAATAATTATCTGATTACTTAGGTTATTTTGCAAGAAAAACCAAGCCTCATATTCGTGTGATCATTAAGGCTTATATCCATATTATTAAACTAGTATCATACACGTGCACACGTGCACGTGGAAAAAATTGAAGGATAATAAAAAGGGTAAAAAGAAAATAATTTTCAAACTGATCCACTGTCGAAAATATTTACCAAACTGGTCCACTTTCGAAAATATTTACCAACGTTAGTCCATAACCCAACACGTGCGTTGCACGGGTTGGGTTAAGGACTAAGGGGTTCTCCCATTATAGTAGTAGAGATGGTAGATCTAAGCAGTTCTTTTGAAGAAAATTCTTCAGATTTGGGCTCAAAGCAAACTTAACAGTCAATTAAGATTCCAATCTGGAGCCTTTGGTGATATTGGTAAAAATTGCAACAAATCAGGGTTATATGATTTCAACACAGATCTTAAAGTATCTGCAGACAGATTAACAGTAGTGAGCCTCTTTAACAGGTGTGGGCCTTCTTCAAGCTTATTAATAAGACATGGGCTGGTTTTAAATCCATTAAAAGCGCCTAGGACTACTAGGAGAGAAACCCAGTCCAAAATAGCTATAAGTCAAATCTCTTATCCCAATAAGAGAGTAATTGATTCTAGTTCTTAAAAGGGGGAGAATCAACATGAGATAATGGATTCATATCGATCTCCTAACTGTTTCTTAGGCCTATAAATCCCCCCCCCCAGTTAGAAGATAGTCTGCAATTTCTTTCTTAAACTCTCTTTCTTTTTCTGATTCTGACTTGAGCTTCGTAGGGTCTGTCACTTGAGCCATCCCCATAGTTTCAAACTTTTTGCAGGTTTATCAGCCATGTCAGCAACTGTCAGATTCAGATCAAGGCGCCCTTTCAACAATCCAGATCCAATCTCAGGAGCTCCAACCACTTTTTACGGCGACGATCAAAGGTTAGATCTTTAGAATTTTCAAAATATAAACTGACTATCGTTTGCCCCCACAACAAAATAAGAAGCAACAGATTGCTGTCGTTTATGACAAACTACACAGATTACTTCACATATTAGAACATGCCATGAGAAACACTTAATTCTCTCGCCATGCCACCAAGATTATGAGGGAGAGCAGTGGCCTCAAGCTGTCTAGCCAAACTCTCTTCATCAGCAAGCTCCTCTTGTGGAGGACCCTACTCCTTATCATAAGTCGGATCCGCCCGAACAACCTATTCAAGCTCCTATCAACGGAAAGGCACCGGGGGGTTCCCGACAAATCCGTCATGAACAACATCCTCTACAAGACCGTGTCTCATTTCATAATGCTCCGAGTGACTCGATGGCATCTCGAGGTCCCCGGGGATCAAGAGATCTCCGTCAAATTATCAATGCCAGACAACAAGAGAAAGATCTACGGATCCATTTGGATGAAAGTCGTACCTGGACAGAGGCCTCCCGTTTAGAATGTCAAGTAAATCGGAGAAGCAACTCTTCCCGAAGGCTGAGATCAAGACACTCCTCTCAAAGGGGGGGGGGGGGGCACAGAAAGAAACCTGACTCGTGAGAGTCGAAAGCATCTTGAGAGAAACAAAGAGCAAAATGACCCAATCACTAGGGCCAAATTGGAAAACTTCAAGCATGACATCCTCCAAGCAATCCGAGCTACTCATGATCAGGGTTGATGCTCATGGAGCCGCCAGTCTACTCCTTCAAGAGAATAAGAATCCAGTGACTCGACCAGATTTAAGGGGAAGGACGACCAAGTTCTTTGCTGCATCCGAGAAGTAGAGGACTGTCTGGAACAGGTAAAACATGAAGGGAACTTGTAACCCCCATTCCCGTTAATAAGTATTTTCCGTATATTTTCTATAATTTGATTTCTATAAATTTATTTTACGCTATATTCATTTCGGATATTTTATTAAAGTGTTTCCTAATCGAAAATTATATTTATTTCGAATAGTGGTGTATTTTAATCTTACTTTATATTTCTTATTGATCGTCTATTTATTTGTAATATCCTAAACTTTCATTTTTAATAAAAATATTGATTTTCACGTATTGTGCACGTACAAATTTCATATGTATATTTATTTATTTATTTTTGCATATAAAAATTTATTTTAATAGTATGAACAACTATTTTCTTCTTTTATTTTTCTAAAAGCCTATTTTATAACGCCTAAAACACTATTTTATTTGTTAAGCCCACTTTAATAATTCTTTATTTTATTAGTTTGGCCCACAAGCCTAAGCCCACTAATTGTGAAGCCCACAAATTTAATTAATCAATTAAATGGTCACACTTGTCATGCGACACAAATTGTGAAAATTTTGATTAATTAAAATTGTACAAACTTCAAATAGGGGTACTAGGGGGCACGTGCATGCACATAGTATGCAATGCACACTAGTTGGGGCCGGGTATGCTTGGAGTGATGGGGAGTGTGGGTGTGTGTGCTTGGGTGGTTACTTTGTGCATGTGTGGTTGTTACAACTTCCCTTCCTATCCTAGCCATTCAGCCTATAACTATCTAGTGAATCCTAGCCATCCAATATATCCTAAAATTAGTATAAATACCTCCCCCCTTCCTATCTACTTGTATTCTACACTAAGCATCTATTGAAAGAAGAAATTATATAGGAGGAATTATAGTAGTGTGAATGTGAGAGTGTGTGTGTACCATTGGAGGCCGGCCATCATCCCCACACTTGGAGCTTTTGGTTTTGGCAAGGAAACAAGGAGAGGAGGCTTTTGCATCGCAATCTAGGAGGAGAAGACACTCTCTCGCATTCTAGGGGACTCTAGGAGATTTCTTATTGGCTTTTCTTCAAAGAGGTGGGTGTTTCTCATGACTTCTAAAGTAGAAATCATACTAGGAATGAAATTGAATTGTCATTATAAGCTACTAGTTGAAATAAAATGCATGCTTGCCTAATTAGAAGAGAAATGATAAATTAGCAAATGTGTGTTGTTTGATTACTAGATTTATTAATTATGAGTAAAAGTGAATGTTCTCATTGTTTCTAATGCTAGTATGCATGCTAAATATGTTCTAAATACAAACTATGTGGATTAACTAGTAAAAGGACTAGAACCATGTTTGTTGATTAAAGTATTAAAGTAGAATGTTATGCTAGAGATGAATGAATGGGGTAATTTATTAAGAAATGATTGTTAATGGAGGTAATGATTCCCCATCGCTATATTTGCCATATGAGAATTAGAATAAACGAAAAGAATGTACTTTTGCAAACAAATGATTGAATGCATCATGTGTAAACTAGTTAATAAAATAGAAGTTTTATTTCGCTTATAAAGATGAGTTTTTGCTTTAAAAATATCGTGGTTGTAAATGAGTAAGAAAATCATTATTGTAGTGATTTTGTGGGAGAAACTATCTTTAATTATGAATAAGTATGTATTAGTTCTCGAATGTCGAAATAGTGTTCATAAAATACAAACTAAGGCTAAATATAAGTTTTAAAGAGTAAAAAATACCTTTAAAAAATACTGGATTCTGTAGAATTAAAGGTAGTTTTATTCTGTAAATATTTGTTTTCAAAAGAAGAGGAAAAGAGACAATTTCGTTTTGAGAATTTTTGAATCATAGTTTTGAACAGAGAATAAGATCAAAACCTATTTTAATTACTTCCTAATCAATATGTCCACCTAGATCGATTGGTCGGCAAAGCTTTGGGTCGCTACAGTTTCAGAGGTCTCGGGTTCGATACCGCGGCTATGTTTTTATTTTTTTGTTAAAAACCCAACTAGCCAAACTCGATACTTAGGGATTTTTACCCCTAGTTATATCAGTTGACTGCTTCGGCGCGTCGGTCTTGTGCGCTATCTGTTTTGACGTTGGTTGTGGGTTCGAATCTGAGTGGGGGTTTGTGTTTAGAAAAAAATGTTTTTTTTTTGATATTTTTGTATTAAATTGAGTTTTAAAATGGAATAAAAATTGGAAAAAATATGTTTTAATTACTGAAAAATTATTAGAACTTTATAAGAAATATTTATACAACTTTTGATAAAGTGTGATTAAGAAATTGGGATTTTTGCAAGAAAAGAATTCTCTTTGAAATTAAATTGTCCTTTTAAATAAAAGAAAAATAAATGGAATTTTTGTGTTATAAAAGAGGAAAAATTAATAATGAGGAATTTTGAAAGTGTGCTTGATGTGATCAATTGAACTTCTACTGTGTGCTAGTAGTAAGATTTGGAATTGTGAATAATAGATTTGTGGAATACACAAATTATTGGTGGCTATTAATTGAAATTTATTCTTACGCGTGAGTTGCACGTGAAGTTGAATTGTTGATTGTGATGAGTTGTGAATACATGAATATTATGTTTATGGAACATGAATTGTGATTAATCATGAAAAGATCTTATGAGTATGAAAATCTTGATATTGTAATTATGAGTTGAAATTGAGAATTAGAGTATAGCCAAGCCTTATACCGGCAATAAAAGAAATATGAAAATGATATTTGAAATGAGAAGACCAAGATTTGGGTCATCTGAATTAAATGAATAAGACCGGTATAGTGGAAGTGCTACATTCTAAGAGTTGATTTTATTCATGATTCAATTAACTAAGGATTAGATACATAGTGAAGATGTGATGAAAGTAAGAGAAAAATATTGAGTATGAGGGCCATTGGATTGGCGGTGTGAGAGTATTCACAGGATGTCCCATGATGAGTCATGATAGGGCGTGGATACTGCTCCAGAGTACCATCCCGGTGGCGATGCTCGTGGGCTGTTTGACGACTGTGGGTGGTTTCATGTTTATGGTAGGTGTTGAATTACCACAGGATGCCTGCATGATGAGTCATGTGTCAGTGCGTTGGGATTCCCTTCAGGGCGCCTAGACATGAGTTCGTAGGTCAGAAAATATCTAGAATACTTACCGTAGTTACAGTAGTAGATTAAGTCATGGCGAGGGATTGAACCCTACAAGATGAAGAACAGTTAAGGGCTTGCCCTCGGACCTATATAGTATGGGCTGCATAGATTCTGAACAAGTGCGCATTAGTGTCATATAATATAAATAACTGCATTAAGGACTAAGTGCACATTCACCACACGACATCAATATGACCCTTTAGTTTTGATTGTGACAAGTTTGTGGTTTTCTAAGTAATGAGAATCGTTATACTGTTTCTGGCATAGAGAGGATGGCCTTGTATAATATTTCGTCAGTTGAATGAACTGACACGCCTACAGTTTTATATGCAGGGTAAAGATGCTTGACACAGTTGAAGTCTACATGCTGCTCAAGATTGTTTTAAATGTTGTTCCATGTAAATTATTGTAAAATTACTTCCGCTGTGACAATATACAAGTGTAATGTAACTCTGATATAAGAAATGTTTTTATTTCCTTTTAAAATTGTACAAAAGAAGTGTAAAGATCCTGTGGAACTTTCGGATTCAGTGGTATTTTGGAATTCGGGGTGTTACAGAGTGGTATCAGAGCACGCTTCTAAGTAATACAAATCTATAAGGAACGACACCCTAGAAGTGCACATTAGAGTGTGTGTTGAGTCTAGAGATTTAAATGTAAGTCACTTACATTTGTGTTGCTCTATGATTTATGCTTCTTCATCTCTATCTTTAAGATGGCGGACCACTTCAACCCAGCTGGAGATGACAATTGGCAAATTATTGAGGAAGATTACTACCCTGGGCAAGCAGATTCAGATGAGGAAGATTCCGAAGTAGTGGAAGAGGAATGGCCTTAGTCCCGATAGATCACTCCACCTCCGGATTCATCTGATGATTCTTCTGACGGAGAGGAACCAGTTCCGGGTAATCTCATTGTGTCTCTTCAGAGGCAGGTAGAGACTCTACGGGAGAGAGTCAGACTACTAGAGGCTCAGTTGGCGAAGCGCAAGGATGATTTTGCAGTTCTCAGTCATCGTGTTTGGGAACTCGAGAAGAGAAAAAACATGACTGATGTGCTGAAGGAGAAAGTGGAGGAACTGCAGGGAGAGCTTCGTGAAGCCAAGAGGAACCGTAGGAGTTAGACCGTTGTATCATCTACTGCTTTCATTTTGATGTCAGAAATATTTTGAATTCGAATGTATAAAGTTTCAAATTTAATGAAATGGAAATGTTGACTTAAAAGTTCATGTTTATACTTCGAATTTAATGGGTCTTTTGCATCAGAATATGGCTGGAATACGAGCTCGAAATAGTGAAGGTCTCGACCTAGAAACGAAGCTAGCGAGGGTCTATCAGACACTCAATGCCGTTGCCATGAATCAGAATCAGGGGGAGGGTGCTTGCGAATCCAGTACCTGAAGCAATCAAACCAGTGGAATCATTTAAACTGATGAAAACACCGGTGTTTGAGAGGAAGTCAGACTCTGACACGGCTGACAATTGGATCCGGCAGGTAGAGACTAGCTTCGAAGTCTTGGAGACTCCGGAGGATAGCAAGGTGAAGTTGGCGACTCTGCAATTCGAGAAGGATGCGGCTGTATGGTGGCAGTCGATGAAGCGGACGATGGAAGACATGGTTCTTGGCTGGAAGGAATTCTTGGAGGAATTCTGCAGTCATTATTTTCCCTCAGACTTCCAGGAGAAGAAGGCCATGGAGTTTCTGTCACTGCAGCAGGGCGGCATGTCGGTTAGGGAGTATGAGACCAGATTCACTCAGCTCTCAAGATATGCACCTGAATTGGTGATGGATGAGGCGAAGAAGGCTCGTAAGTTCGAGCATGGTTTGAGGTCAAGTCTGAGATTCAGGATGATACCCCTCGGTATCAGGAGGTTTGACAAGCTGGTCAAACGAGCAGTAGCCACGGAGGCGGACATGGAGCAGTTCCACGCTGTTCAGAATTGGAGGAACAACTGGAATGCGGGGAAGAGGCCCTGCAGTTGCTGGCAATGTCAAGGGGACAGCCACCGACTCAAAGGTTCAAGCCTACGGGTGCGAATGCTGTTCAAGTGGTAGGAAGACCTGGGAATACTTGGGCGAGACCTCCAGTGACTTGTTTCAACTGTGGAGAGATAGGCCACTACAAGTCTCATTGCCCCAAACTGCAGGATGTCGTCCGTAATGGACCAACTCAGCAGACCGGGAAGAAGTCGTACCAGCAGGGGCGAGTATTTGCCTTGACTGAAGCTGACGCTGATGAGGTGGATCACGTCATCACTGGTATGAGGGAGGATGTTTAGGAACATTTTCTGTTGTCTCTTTTTTCCGTTAATTAGTGAACTGTTATATGACAAGTGTATGTTATGTAACAGAAGAACTTATTTTGAATTGAAAGAAAGCTGTTGTTTTGTTTGATACTGGGTCCTCTCATACTTTTGTATCACCTAAATTTGCTAAACTTCTGGGAGTCGAACCAAAAATCTTTCCAGGCAAGGTTTTAGCAGTAGCTACTCCGTTAGGGGAGACTCTAACCACTGACCAGTACTATGCTGACTACGAGATCGTGATTGGAGATCGAATTTTCGGGATCGATCTGATCAAGCTGAATATTTTGAGAGTCGATGTTATCATTGGGATTGATTGGATGTGGTATACAGTGCGAACATCGAGTGCAAGACCAAGACGGTAACAGTGAAGGCTCTAGGTGGACCTGAAGTCACTCCAAGGGAAGAGGAGATGTTCAGATTTGGTTGCTGCTATCAGCCAGAAGAGAGGGATTCCTGTAGAGGTGCAACATATTCCTGTGGTTCGGATTATCCGACCGTGTTCTTGGAAAATTTGCCTGGGTTACCCCCGCATCTTGATGTGGAGTTCAGCATCACTATTCAGCCAGAGAGTGCACCTATTTCCAAGGCACCGTATAGGATGGCGTCTGTGGAGCAGGATGAGATCAAACGGCAGATTGAGGAACTGTTGGAGAAGGGCTTTATTCAACCGAGTGCGTCACCTTAGGGAGCGCCGGTGCTTTTGGTAAAGAAGAAGGATGGTTCGATGAGGATGTGCATCGATGATCGAGAGCTGAATAAGGTCACTGTTAAGAATAAGTATCCAATTCAACGAATTGATGACTTGTTCGATCGTCTACAAGGAGCAGCTGTTTTCTCCAAAATAGATCTTCGATCATGATACCATCAAGTTCAAGTGAAAGCTGAAGACGTGCATAAGACTACGTTCAGAACTCGACACAGGCATTACGAATTCTTAGTTATGCCGTTTGGAGTGACGAATGCGCGTGCAATCTTTATGGACATGATGAACAGAGTTCTGAGGCCGTTCATTGATTCTTTCGTCGTGGTGTTTATCGACGATATTCTCGTGTACTCCAAGTCGGAGGAGGAGCACACGGAGCATCTGGCAGTCTTGAGGAAGCTTCAGAAGTAGGAGTTGTATGCCAAGTTATCCAAGTGTGATTTCTAAAAATTTGAAGTGGCATTCCTAGGTCACATCCTTTCTAAGGAGGGAGTGGCAACTGATCCTCAGAAAATAGAGGTAGTGAGAGATTGGGCAAGGCCTACTACAGTGAAGGAAATTAGGAGTTTCCTTGGGTTAACTTGATATTAGAGGAGATTTGTCCAGGGCTACGCTCAGATAGCCGTGCCGCTAACTGGTCTGACTAAGAAGAATGTGAACTTCAAGTGGACTGAGCAGTGCGAGGCAAGCTTTCAGGAGTTGAAAGAGAGGCTGACTACTGCACCCATTTTGGCTTTGCCTAGGGCATGTGTTGAATATGATGTCTATAGTGATGCTTCATATCGTGGGTTGGTTGTGTCTTAATGTAAGGAGAAAAAGTAATCTTTTATGGGTCTAGGCAACTAAGACCGCATGAGAAGAATTATCCGACTTATGATATGGAGTTGGCTGCGATTATCTTTGCCTTAAAGCAATGGAGACACTATGTGTATGGTGAGAAGCTAAACATGCACACAGACCAAAAAAGCTTGAAGTACATCTATCAGCAGAAGGATCTGAACCTGAGGCAAAGGAGATGGCTGGAGGTACTTGAGGACATTCGTCCGGAGATTAAGTATCATCATGGGAAGGCTAATGTTGTTGCTGATGCACTTAGCCGCAAGAGCAGTCTGGCAAGTTTGATTACAACTCAAAGGAAGCTGGCAGAGGAGTTGGATCGGGCTAGAATTGAAGTTGTTCTGCAAGGCTTAGGATCATCTTTAGCTCAGTTGAGGCTTCAACCGACGCTGAATGAAAGGATTATTGCAAGTCAGAAGGAAGATGCAGAGATTCAGAAGATGAAGGAGCAGGTTGGTGCTGGCAAGTTGCCCGGATTTCAAATTAGGGATGAAGTGCTATGGTTTGGTGAGAGGTTGTGTTCCGGATCAGTCGGACTTGAAAGAAAGTATTCTTCATGAGGCACATGCTACTCTTTTGTCTGTACATCCTGTGAGTACCAAGATGTATAAGGACATTAAACAAGTCTATTTGTGTCGAGGTGTGAGATTTGTCAACAAGTCAAAGCCGAGAATCAAAAACCTGGAGGTCTATTGCAACCGTTACCTATTCTGGAATGGAAGTGGGCTTAACCTTAGTATGGATTTCATCATGGGTTTGCCTAAGAGTCCTAAAGGTAATGATGCGATTTGGATCATAGTTGATCGACTAACCAAGTCCGCTCACTTCTTGGTGATGAAACTCACTGCTTCGATGGAAAAGTTGGCTGAGATGTATGTTGGCGAGATCGTCAGGCTTCATGGTGTTCTGCTAACCATTGTGTCTGATCGAGATGTGCGGTTTACTTCGCATTTCTAGAGGAGTCTTCAGACAGCTTTGGGTACTAAGACGGATTTCAGCACTGCTTTTCATTTCCAGACCGATGGGCAGACCGAGAGAGTCAATCGTATTCTTGAGGACATGCTTCGGTGCTGTGTACTAGACTTTGGAGGAAGTTGAGAAAGGCATTTATCTTTGGTGGAGTTTTCCTACAACAGCAGTTTTCAGACTAGCATTGAGATGGCACCGTACGAAGCTTTGTATGGCAGGAAATACAGGACGCCTATCTGTTGGTTCGAAGTTGGGGAGCGTCAGATGTTTGGACCTGAGATTGTGCAGCAGACCTCTGAAAAGATTGATCTGATCAAGAAGAGGTTGGTGGATGCTCAGAGTAGGCAGAAGAGCTATACAGACAACCGGAGGAGGGACCTTGAGTTTGAGGTTGGTGACTTTGTCTTTCTGAAGGTATCGCCCAGCAAAGATGTGATCCGATTCGGCAAGGGTGGAAAATTATCCCTAAGGTTCATAGGCCCGTATAAGATATTGAAAAGAATCGGGAAAACTGCTTACCGGCTTGAGTTACCGGAAGAGTTGTCTCAGGTGCACAATGTCTTTCATGTGTCTATGCTGAGAGGTTACATTCCAGATCAAAGTCATCATTTGCCCAAAGTACCAGAGGGTTTGCAGTTGGATCTGAGTTACATTGAGCTTCTAGTTGAGATTGTTGATCGTCAAGAGAAAGTCTTGAGGAATAAGACGATACCGATGGTCAAGGTAGTCTGGAGAAACCAGTTGGTTGAAGAGGCTACTTGGAAATCTAAGGAGAGGATGATGAAGGATCATCCTGAGCTTTTCGTTTGATTGTATTTTCTTATTGTGTTTTGTTTTCTCACACTTTAATTGTAGTTCCGGGGACGGAACTATTCTAAGGATAGAGTGTTGTAATATCCTAAACTTTCATTTTTAATAAAAATATTGATTTTCACGTGTTATGCATGTGCAAATTTCATGCGTATATTTATTTAGTTATTTTTGCATATAAAAATTCATTTTTATAGTATGAACAATTATTTATTTTTTTTTTTTTTCTAAAAGCCTATTTTATAAAGCCTAAAACACTATTTTATTTGTTGAGCCCACTTTAATAATTCTTTATTTTATTATTTTGGCCCACAAGCCTAAGCCCACTAATTGTGAAGCCCACAAATTTAATTAATCAATTAAATGGTCACACTTGTCATGTAGACACAAATTGTGAACATTTTAATTAATTAAAATTGTACAAACTTCAAATACGGGGTACTAGGGGGCACGTGCATGCACGTAGTGTGCAATGCACACTAGTTGGGGCCGGGTATGCTTGGAGTGATGGGGAGTGTGGGTGTGTGTGCATGGGTGGTTGCTACAACTTCCCCTCCTATCCTAGCCATTCATCCAATAACTATCCAGTGAATCCTAGCCCTCCAATCTATCCTAAAATTAGTATAAATACCCCCCCCCCCCCCCCCCCCCCCCATCTACTTGTATTCTACAAAGAGCATCTATTGAAAGAAGAAATTATATAGGAGGAATTATAGTAGTGTGAGTGTGAGAGTGTGTGTGTACCATTGGAGGCCGGCCATCATCCCCACACTTGGAGCTTTCGGTTTTGGCAAGGAAGCAAGGAGAGGAGGCTTATGCATCGCAATCTAGGAGGAGAAGGCACTCTCTCGCATTCTAGGGGACTCTAGGAGATTTCTTATTGGCTTTTCTTCAAAGAGGTGGGTGTTTCTCATGACTTCTAATGCAGAAATCATGCTAGGGATGAAATTGAATTGTTATTATAAGCTACTAGTTGAAATGAAATGCATGCTTGCCTAATTAGAAGAGAATTGGTAAATTAGCAAATGTGTGTTGTTTGATTACTAGATTTATTAATTCTGAGTAAAAGTAAATGTTCTCATTGTTTCTAATGCTAGTATGCATGCTAAATATGTTCCAAATGCAAACTATGTGGATTAACTAATAAAAAGACTAGAACCATGTTTGTTGATTAAAGTAATAAAGTAGAATGTTATGCTAGAGATGAATGAATAGGGTAATTTATTAAGAAATGATTGTTAATGGTTGTAATGAATTTCCCCATCGCTATAATTGCCATATGAGAATTAGAATAAACGGAAAGAATGTATTTTTCCAAACAAATGATTGAATGCATCATGTGTAAACTAGTTAATAAAATAGAAGTTTTATTTCGCTTATAAAGATGAGTTTTTGCTTTAAAAATATCGTGGTTGTAAATGAGTAAGAAAATCATCATTGTAGTGATTTTGTGGGAGAAACTATCTTTAATTATGAATAAGTATGTTTTAGTTCTCGAATGTCAAAATAGTATTCATAAAATGCAAACTAAGGCTAAATACATGTTTTAAAAAGTGAAAAATAGCTTTAAAAAATACTGGATTCTGTAGAATTGAAGGTAGTTTTATTCTGGAAATATTTGTTTTCAAAAGAGAAGGAAAAGAGACAATTTCGTTTTGAGAATTTTTGAATCATAGTTTTGAACAGAGAATAAGATCAAAACCTATTTTAATTACTTCCTAATCAATATGTCCACCTAGACCGATTGGTCGGCAAAGGTTCGGGTCGCTATAGTTTCGGAGGTCTCGGGTTCGATATCGCGGCTCTGTTTTTATTTTTTTGTTAAAAATCCAACTAGCCGAACTTGATACTTAGGGATTTTTACCCCTAGTTATATCGGTTGACTGCTTCGGCGTGTTGGTCTTGTGCGCTGTCTGTTTTGCCATTGGTTGTGGGTTCGAATCTGAGTGAGGGTTTGAGTTTAGAAAAAAATGTTTTTTTTTTGATATTTTTGTATTAAATTGATTTTTAAAACGGAAAAAAAAATTGGAAAAATTATGTTTTAATTACTGAAAAATTATTAGAACTTTATAAGAAATATTTATACAACTTTTGATAAAGTGTGATTAAGAAATTGGGATTTTTGCAAGAAAAGACTTCTCTTTGAAATTAAATTGTCCTTTTAAATAAAAGAAAAATAAATGGAATTTTTGTGTTATAAAAAAGGAAAAATTAATGATGAGGAATTTTGAAAGCGTGCTTGATGTGATCAATTGAACTTCTACTGTGTGCTAGTAGTAAGATTTGGAATTGTGAATAATAGATTTGTGGAATACACAAATTATTGGTGGCTATTAATTGAAATTTATTCTTACACTTGAGTTGCACGTGAAGTTGAATTATTGATTGTGATGAGTTGTGAATATATGAATATTATGTTTATGGAACATGAATTGTGATTAATCATGAAAAGATCTTCTGAGTATGAAAAACTTGATATTGTAATTATGAGTTAAAATTGAGAATTAGGGTATAGTCAAGCATTATACCGGCAATAAAAGAAATGTGAAAATGATATTTGAAATGAGAAGACCATGGTTTGGGTCATCTGAATTAAATGAATAAGACCGGTATAGTGGAAGTGCTACATTCTAAGAGTTCATTTTATTTATGATTCAATTAAACTAAGGATTAGATACATAGTGAAGATGTGATGAAAGTAAGAGAAAAACATTGAGTATGAGGGCCATTGGATTGGTGGTGTGAGAGTATTCACAGGATGTCCCATGATGAGTTATGATAGGGCGTGGATACTGCTCCAGAGTACCGTCCCGGTAGCGATGCTCGTGGAGTGTTTGACGACTGCGGGTGGTGTCATGTCTATGGTAGGAGCTGAATTACCAAAAGATGCCTGCATGATGAGTCATGTGTTAGTGTGTTGGGATTCCCTTCAGGATGCCTAGACAGGAGTTCGTAGGTCAGAAAACATGTAGGATACTTATCGTAGTTACAGTAGTAGATTAAGTCACGGCGAGGGATTGAACCCTACAAGATGAAGAACGGTTAAGGGCTTGCCCTCGGACCTATGTAGTATGGGCTGCATAGACTCTGAACAAGTGCACATTTGTGTCATATAATATAAATAACTGCATTAAGGACTAAGTGCGCATTCACCACACGACATCAATAGGATAGTCCCTTTAGTTTTGATTGTGACAAGTCTGTGATTTGCTAAGTAATGAGAATCGTTATACTGTTTCTGGCATGGAGAGGATGGCTGTGTATAATATTTTGTCAGTTGAATGAATTGACGTGCCCACAGTTTTATATGCAGGGTAAAGATGCTTGACACAGTTGAAGTCTACATGCTGCTCAAGATTGTTTTAAATATTGTTTCATGTAAATTATTATAAAATTGCTTCCACTGTGACAATGTACAAGTGTAATGTAACTCTGATATAAGAAATATTTTTATTTCCTTGTAAAATTGTACGAAAGAAGTGTAAAGATCCTGTGGAACTTCGGATTAAGTTGTATTTTGGAATTCGGGGTGTTACAATATTTGAGCCCAAATCAAATATATTATTAATATGGGATTATTTTAATAAATTCTTTAAACTCGAATGCAATTTAGTTATATAATTTTATTATTATTATGATTATAATTATTAATTGTTATTTCTTGATTATTTAATAAAAATTCATCTATTGAATTAATTTATTATTGTACTTGATCTAATTTTCTTGGCGAATTCTAATTTATTTTTAAGCCCAATTTATATTCCTTTCATTTGTATTGTTTATTTATCTATTTGGATTCTAACCCATTACCCATTTTTATTGGATCCAAACCCTATACCCAATAACCCACACTTTTCCCTATATATACTACTCTACCATAACCCTAACCTAACCTATTCAACCCTAGCCGCAACTCTCCTGTTCATCCGCTACCTCCGAAACCCCCTTCCACCGTTTGTTTTGAAACCCGAAACAGAGCACGCCACCCCCCCTCTAAGCTCCATCACAGCCAGCCACTCTCCGCCTACAACCGCCTCTCCTTGCCATTGTTCGCCGGTCGGGAGTTGGGGGATTTTGTTGTTTGGTGTTTTGGTGAAGGGAGCCTTGTTGTGTGTTGTTTTGATCTTGATCCTTGACCTTGATCTCGGTCGTTGATTGCTTGATCTTGCACTTGATCATCGATCGTCAATTTCCATCAAGATCTGTACCCGATCGTGATCATCACATCAAGATATGCTTGGTTCGCGATCTTCTTTGGGATTCTCATCCCATTATTCTTTGGTATTAAAATTAATCGTCCATAAGGCAAGTCACTTTTTCTCTTGAATTGAATCTTGTATCAAATTCAAGTTCTATTGAAATTCTTGTAAGTAGATCTAATTATTCATCATATCGTATATTGTTCTTCCTCTTTCGTTGAGTATATTGAGGGTTTACACGAGTTAACCCAAATATTCTAGACTTCATGCCTTTGTTGTCTCTAAAGATCGAATCTTTCATGTATTCAAATGGTATTGGTAATAGGAGTTGTTCATATAGTCATCACACAAAGATATTATCGTAGAATCGAATGCTAGGTTGATTGCTTGGATAATGGATTGATGAATTGTGTGGTTAATTTAGTGTATGTGTGTATTCTTAATTGTATTTACCATGCTTTTTTGCCTACTATGCTGATTATGAAGTTTATTAATTAATTGAAGTGGAACCCATCATGTTAAATCACTTTATTTCATGAAAAATATCGAAATCTGTATTTACTTGCTATCTGGAAATCATATGACATTTTCGACCCAGTACTTGACATCAAAATTAATAACTTTCTAAATAAGAGTTGTATCCCTATGTCTCTAGTTTCCAGAACATCTAAGATCATTAAATTCAGAGTTGTATTTCAAAAGTTATGATGATTTTACTACTGCTGTGTTTTATTTCCAGAATTTCAGATCCATGTATGTTTCCATGTTTAAACTAATAAAAAGCCAAATTAATAGTAGAATAATGCTTTGATAATTTCCAGAATGATAGTTAACATGCTTAGGAATCTAAAGAATATTTTTAAAGAATTTATAATTTAGTTTTTGCTGATTCTAAAAATATAACAACTTAATGTTAATTTTCTGTTTGAACATATAATCTGTAAAGAATGATGTGTTTAACCTAGCTACATTCATTTGATTTTATATTTCAAATATGCGTTGGAATCGTGTGGCGGTCTAGTCTCCAGAATTTCTGATGGTTTCAGTTTTCGATTTCTGTCGCAGCGGAAAAATTGATTTTTGTACAGTGGCCTCTTGCTGTCTAGAAATTCAATTTTCAGATTTTCTTAATATAAGTATATATACATCATTGTATTGCATGAATTAAAGTGTATATGTTGCACTGCATGATGTTAGTGTTATATTTTCATCATTCTAGTGTTCCTTGTTGGTCGCCTTATCGTTTCCTCATTGATATTAGTGTCCCTATTGTTTTCCTATTAGTATCGTATATTGTCAACCGTTATTGCATAATGATTGAATAAAGAATTTTTAATCAAGCCGGGGTTTAAGGGTGACCTAGTAGTGAACAATATAGGAGATTGTACTCGGAAGGGAGCTCGTTATTTTCCTACAATTGCTGAATGACTGAATGACTGAATAACTGGATAATTGCATATTATTCCATGGACATTGATACTGAATAACTGAATGACTGATTTGTAGATTCTTGATTTTGATGACTACAACACAATACACATTTGTTCTATCATACATATCTTTTGCAGTGTGTACTTAACACTTTAAAAGCTACAGTACAAGGAAGCTTTCAAAGCTCAAGATCAAGCCACAAAGACAAGAAAGATTTCAAGACTCAAGATCAAGATACAAGAAAAGGTTTTTTTTCAGAGCTTCAAAGATTCTCAAGTGATTAGCTAAAGAACAAGTGATCAGAACAAGTGTGCTGTAATTTTTTGTAGATTTTATTTGTCTTAGAAACTTTGTAAAAGCCTTGATACACACACTCACACATCCCCTAGAAATTAAAATAAAGTTTATTAAAATCAAAATGTCAAAATCAAGCTTGTATAAGTTCATCTGTCAGAGTAAGTACGAAACAGAATGAACTTACTCAAGCTCTAACCAGTCGACTCCTTTCGCAATCCATTCGACTGTTCGAGCAGTTTTGATAGTTTTCTAAAGTTTAAAATTTGATTTTCAAACTCAAAACTTTCCTACCATTTATTGGCAGTTGGTGAACCGTTTTCCAACAATCTTGGAGTTCTCACTCTATAAATAGAGTTCAAGATGAACTTGGAAAAGGTTAACCATTTTTTACCAAGTCCTTGCTTATTTTGTGAAAAAGAACTCAAGCTTTCAAGTACTCTCTTTCTCTAGATTTGGTTCTCTAATTTCAGTCTTGCATAACTAAGATTATTTCAAGACTACGATTGGAAGTTGACCTATAGTCTCTATACAAAAAGCACACTAAAAAATCAAGGCTCTAGGTGTTGTAATCTTCAATTTTTTGTTGTTCACTCTCGGGTTGTGAGAGTGGTCCTCTCAGTTGGAGAGAAGGACTCTTGGTGTAGAGTCAGTATCACTCTAGGTTGTAGAGTGGGGTCTTGCTCTCTCTAGTGGTGAAAGAGGTCTACGGGTTTGGTATAGTTGTTGCTAAATGTCGTATAGTATTCTTATATTTTTTCAAGAATAGTGGAAAATCTCAAGTGGATTGCTTGGGAACTGGATGTAGATCGGGAGGACCGAACCAGGATATATCGCAGTATTTGCATTGTTGATTCCATTTGAATTCTCTAACTTGCAATTTTAATTTAGCTGCACATTATTGAAAATTGTGTCTGATCAGTCGACTGGTTTCTCCTTTAAGTCGAATTAACAAACTCGCTGTTCTTCAATTGATTATTTTTCTTTTATCTGACGTTTCAGACGACTGGTGTTTCTTTTCAGTCGACTTAACAATTGCATCAAGTTTAAATTATTTTTTATTTTTTATATAACACTATTCACCCCCCTCTAATGTTATTTGCCTTGCATACAGGATCCAACACTTGGTATCAGAGCCTAGTTAAGTGCAATGGCATCTACTTCAAATGCAAGTCAATACCATGAAGGTCAATCCACACAAAGGCCGCATCTCTTTGATGGAACAAACTACAATTACTGGAAATGTAGAATGAAGATTTAATTACAATCCATCAACTATGAGATTTGGAACATGAGCGAGATGGAGTATACCGTGCCTACTCTTTCATATGCTCAATGGAATGACAATATGAAGAACAATACCATGAACAATGCAAAGGCGATGAATGCTCTCTTTTGTGTACTTACCAAAGAAGAATTCAACCGTGTGTCAAACGCAACAACAACATTCCAAATATGGCATACTCTTGAGGTAACACATGAAGGCACAAATAAGGTCAAGGAATCTAAAATTTTTGTTCTTATTCACAGGTTCGAGATGTTTCAAATGAAGGAGAATAAAAATGTATCGAATATGATAACAAGATTCACCGACATCACAAACTCCCTTGTGGCTCTTGGCAAAACATATACGTAAGCAGAGATGGTGAGAAAGGTTGTTCATGCTCTTACCCCCGAATGGGAAAAGAAGATTACCGCAATTGAAGAAGCCAATGATTTAACACAACTCTCGCTTGAGAATCTTGTGGGAAATCTAATGGCTTATGAAGTACAATTGGAGGAGCGCAAGAAGGACTTAGAACCTGCAACAAGGTAAAAAGAAAACTCTTGCTTTCAAGGTCATGTCTGAATCAGAAGATGATGAAGATGATGAAGAAGAAATGGCTATGTTCACAAGGAAATTTAAGAAATTCCTTTGCAAGGTTAAATTTAATTCTAAATTAAAGGATACTAATGAACCTCCTACTTGTTTCAAATACAATAAGATAGGTCACATGAAGAAGGACAGTCCATTGGAGAATGCAAAATCTAAAGGTAAAGTCTCTAACTTCAAGAAGGAAAAATTCACGAAAACCAAGTACATGAAGAACAAGAAGGCCTACCAAGCAACATTCGATGATAGTTATTCATCTTCAGAAGAAGACAATGAGGAATCTAATGAAGTTGCAAACGTGTGCTTCATGGCAAATCAAAGCAATGTAAGTAGTAATATAGATTCTAGTGATTTATTAGAAGTTTTTAATGAAATTTTTCAAGAATTAAAAATGGAGAAAATAAAAGGTAAAAATCTAGAGAAAGTTAATCAAACTCTTTCTCGAGAAAATCTTGATTTACAAGTTGAAGTCAAGTCTTTAACTTCTTGTATTTCCAACTTGGATATAGATCTTATATCTCTAAAAAGGAATTATGAAGAGATATCTAAGAATATATCTAAGTTAAATGAGGGAAAAGAGAATTTAAATGAAGTTATTCAAAATCAAGTTCAATCTAATAAAAGATTTTGACTAGGTTTTCAAAAAATTCTTGAAAAAGGCCATTCTTCTAATAACACTAGTAATAATAAGATTTATTCTTCTTCTAGTGTAACGAATAAGTTGTATGATTTTTATGAAAAACCAAAAATTCTTTTTAATCACGAAAATAGATTTTTTTTTTCCGAAAAGACCAGTCGACTGGCCCCTCAATTCAGTCGCCTGTCTAGTAGGGTGAAGTCTTATTCAAAAAGACAACAGCCTCATATAAGTCGACTAATTTCACCTCCCAGTCGACTGCCTCCATAAAACAGTCGACCAATGGGTAAAAAGAAGTCCACTGGACAGTGCAAAAGTATTTCGGTTCCAGTCAATCTAAGTCTTAATGAAAGGGTTTCTTATTTAAATTCTTTTGTAAATATTGTTTGTAATTCTATTAATTTTAAACCTGCATATGGTGGTAAATCAAACTCACTTTGAGTTTGGTTTCATAAGCACTAATCTCTTTTGGACCCAATGAAAATGGTACCATATTCACAAATAATATTTTGTAGGTACCTAAAAGGGAATGATGGATACTTGACAGTGGATATTCTAAACACATGACTGACCATGCAAACTTGCTCTCTCCAATTCAAGATATAGATGGGGAAACCGTTACTTTTGGTGATAATAATAAAGGAAAAGTCATCGGAATAGGCATGGTCAGTAAGAATACTACTCCTATTATTGAAGATGTATTCATAGTTAGTGGTTTAAAGCACAACTTATTAAGTATTAGTCAATTATGTGATAAGGGTTATAAGATAGTGTTTGAAAAAGATGCATGCTTGATTATTTATGATTCGACTTTGAAAAATGTGATTTTTCAAGGCATTAGAAAGAATAACATATATGACCTTTGTTTAAAAACAAATGAGTTTTTGGATGATTTTTGTTTAGTTGCTTCGAACAACGTTCTTGGCTTTGGCATAAAAGATCTGGACATGTAAATATGAAAAATAACGCTAAACTTTCTAAGAATAACCTAGTTAAAGGACTGCCAAAATTATCTTTTAAGAAATATAAAATGTGCAATGCATGTCAACTAGGGAAACAAGTAAAATCTACTTTTAAAACAAAGAAAATGATTTCTACTAGTAGGCCTTTCGAACTGATCCATATGGATTTATTTGGTCCTACTAGAGTCGCTTCCTTAAATAAAAGTAGATATGTATTTGTTTTAGTATATGATTTTTCAAGATTTACATGGGTATTCCTTTTAAGACATAAAATTGAAGCTTTTGAAGAATTTGCAAATTTCTGGAAACGTATTCAAAATCAAAAATCTCTAACCACAGTCACTATTAGAAGTGATCATGGTGGAGAATTTGAGAATGAAATTTTTTCAGAATATTGCAACAAGAATGGTATAACACATACTTTTGCATTTCTTAGAGCTTCACCACAAAGTGGAGTGGTTGAAAGCAAAAATATGACATTGCAAGAATGTGCACGTACCATGCTTATTGAAAGTAATTTGCCTAAATACTTCTGCGCTGAAGCTGTTTCTACAGCATGTTATGTTTTAAATAGGATATTAAATAGACCAAAGCTTAAGACAACTTGTTTTGAGTTATTTTATGAACGAATTCCTAAAGTTTCTTATTTTAAAGTATTTGGTTGTAAGTGTTTCATATTAAACACAAAAGATAACTTAGATAAATTTGATGCTAGATTTAATGAAGGTATCTTCATTGAATACTCAAATAGGAGTAAGGCTTATAGAATTTTTAATAAGTCATCTTTAATTATTGAAGAATCTATGCATGTTTCATTTGATGAATCTTTACCTTCATCTAGTGTTATTTAAGATGATGAAATTGAATCTTCGCCACTTGATAACATTGTTAAGTCACTTGAGCAAACTACTCTAGATAAGTCGACTGATGGACTTCATAAGTCAATTGATGTGTTGAATCAGTCGGCTGATGGGTTTATTAAGACGATTGATCCTGTAGAGATAACTCCAACTTTAACAAAGTCATTTGTTGAAGTTCGAGATCATCCGCATGACTTAATTATTGGTGACATCTCACACAACATTCAAACAAGATCACACTTTAATATGATTTCTCATACTGCTTTCTTATCGAGTTTTGAACCGAAAAATATTCAAGAAGCATATGAGATATATTTTGGTTGAATGCTATGCAAGATGAACTTAACCAATTTGTAAGGAATGATGTATGAGATTTAGTTCCACAACGCCCTGATCATACTATTATTGGTACCAAATGGGTATTTAAAAAATATATTAGATGAATTAGGACAAGTTGTTAGGAACAAGGCTAGATTAGTTGCCCAAGCATATAATCAAGAAGAAGGAATTGATTTTGATGAAACATATGCTCTTTTTGCTAGACTAGAAACAATTAGAATTCTGTTATATTTTGCATGTTTTATGAATTTCACACTTTTCAAATTGGATGTTAAAAGTGTTTTCTTAAACGGTTTCATTAAGGAGGATGTTTATGTTAAGCAACCACCCGGTTTCGAACATGAACAATTCCCTAACGATGTTTTTTAATTAAAAAAGGCTTTATATGGTCTTAAACAAGCACCCCGTGCTTGGTATGATCGTCTAAAAACTTTTCTATTAGAAACAGGGTTTGAAATTGGTAAAGTAGACACTACATTGTTTATTAGGAAAATAAAATCAGACATATTAACCATACAAATTTACATAGATGACATAATCTTTGGATCAACTAACAGTAATCTATGTCAAGAGTTTGCTGCTACCATGCAGAATGAGTTTGAGACGAGTCACATGGGTAAACTTAATTATTTCCTTGGACTTCAAATAAAACAGCCACAAAATGGCATATTTATTAATCAAGAAAAATATGCTAAGGAATTACTCAAACGATTTGGCATGGATGGCACTAGTAGTAAGATCACACCTATGACTACTACTACTACACTTGACAAAGATGAATTAGGTAATAGTGTAAATCAAAAGCTCTATCAAAGTATAATTGGCTCACTCTTATATGTAACTGCTAGTAGAGCAGATATTATGTTTAGTGTATGTTTGTGTGCTAGATATCAATCTGATCCAAAAGAATCTCACTTTAAAGCAGTGAAACAAATTTTAAAATATATTAAAGGCACATCTGAATATGGTTTATTTTATTCTCGCACCAATAATTTTCATTTATTGTCATATAGTGATGCTGATTTTGTAGAAGTAAAACTGACTGCAAAATTACTAGTGGAGCCTGTCACTTTTTTGGACATTCCCTAGTATCTTGGTGCAGTAAAAAGAAAATTTCGGTATCTCTATCTACCACAGAGGTTGAATATATTGCTGCAAGTTTGGCTTGTGCTCAAATTTTATGGATGAAACAAACTCTATTAGATTATGGTATTTCTTTTTCAAAACCTTCTATAATGTGTGACAATACCAGTACCATTAATTTGTCTACAAATCCGGTTCAACATTCATGTACAAAACATATTGATATTCGACACCATTTTCTACGTGATCATGTTTTAAAGGAGATATCCTATTGGATTTTATTTCAACTGATAAACAAATAGCAGATATCTTTACCAAACCATTGAAAGAAGATATTTTTATCAAATGTAGAAGAGAACTATGAATTTGCTCATTTCATGATTTTGTCTGAAAAAATTTGGTGTCTAAGTCAACTTATACAGCATTTATGTGTTTGTGTTTCTTTCTTGATTTTGTCTCAATGCCCAGTCGAATGTCTTGATTTAAACAGTCGTCTGATGATAACTTTATCAAACTATTTCTTGTTTGGTTTTATTTTTCTCTCGACTAAGTCGACTGCTCTAAAAGCCAGTCGACTGTCGCGACTGTATTATGATTTTTTAATCTGAATCGTCACCTACTGAGGCTTCGTTTACTTTTATGAGATCCGGGACCCGATCTCTACTCTTATCCTCTTACTGAGATCTACACCATCTATTCAATCTTTCTTGTAATCTCAACCCTCCATTCCTTGTAAAAACCCTAGCTTCTTTCACTTTCCCCTTTTTACCCTTTTACTCTTCTTCAAGCCCCAGACCAGTTGGCTATTGGAGATCTTGGATTTCGTTTTCTCGGCGATTGTTGTTTGGATTTTGCAGATCAATTTGCTACTTTGCTTGCCTCTTCAAAAGATTTCAGTTCTTGAAGCTTTGGCGCTCACTGTTTTTGTGTTCTTCGTATCTTTCTGTTGTTGGGTACTCTATTTTCTCTCCTATCTCTAGCTGTTTTAGGTTTCTTTATGCTCATAATGCCAAAGTTTAAGAGATCTAGCTCTTCAAATGTTGAGGATGAACAAACTAATCCTAACTATCTTCAATATTTGAGGCACCCTTTTCTTGTTGAAAAGTCCTTTATTATTTGTCAAATTGTTATCTTTCCAGGTAGATTTATTAATTTTCCTGACTTGGATAGATATCCCATTTCTCCTTTATTTCAACAATGTGGGTTATTTTATCTCCTATCTTTAGTCAATCAACACTACTACTACCCGCAACTGATTTATTTATTTTATACAAATATGAAAGTTGCTAATACTGATGATGGTAGTGAGCTATTTTCACTACCTCTATGAAAAATGTGAGAATGAAATTGACTGTTCAGAAATTAGGGCAAATTTTGAACATTTCTAATGAAGGGTTGAATATAGGAGAAATTGAACTTGATGATCCCTCTATTTTGTCCAAAATCTTTCTTCCTAACTGTGCTCCTCCAATGACCAATAAGAGTATTACCCCGCTTGCCAAACTAGTTGCACGAATTTTGTCGTACAATATTATCCCTAAAACGGGAAGTTACGATCAATTTTAGTACGAATTACAAGCGGCAGTGTGCTATTTTTGGGAACATTCAAATAAATTGGAGTCAAGTGATCTTTAGTCGTCTCCATAAAGCTCACTCTTCTTTTCTACCTTATGGTGCACTTCTCACTCATGTCTTTAACCATTTTCAGGTAGATCTCAATTCAGAGTCTAGTGTTGTGACTCGTTTTGAATCGTTTGATCGTGCAAGTCTTGCTCGTACGAAATTACTTCATACACCCCCTTATTCACCTCCTCGTATTACGCCACCTATCTCTTTAGCTACTTCCATTCCACATCGTTCTTCGGCATCTAGTTCATCTACTAGTGCTCGTCCTAGGGCTAGTTTTTCCCATCCTGAGAGTCTCTATACCTCTTACAACTATCTCATTGATCGTCAGGATCTTATTTTGGGTCGAAAAGACTCTCTTGAGGTTAGTATTGTAAACCTCACCCAGTTGTTTGTTAGGCAGTTTCCTCAACCTCCTCCTGCCTCAAACAATGCCGATGAAAACGAAGATTGATGTTAATTTTAAATTTGACTTTGTATTTTTGTATTTTTTTTTCTATGGTTGTTTGATGTTATCTTTAAACTTTATGCACCCTCTTTGGTTGTTTATGTATAACCTCTATGGGTTTCTTCTTTATGTTTTTGTATGAGTTTGGTTATCCTTCTTTAATTTTGTTGATGCCAAAGGGGGAGAAATTTTACATGCTTGGTTTTGTACATGTTCAATTTTTGTGCATGTTGTATCTTATCATTCTGTGCATTGTGTGCATGTTTTATTTTATTCAGGGTTTTTTTTTTCAAATTGTATATCTATGTGTGTGAGAAGCAAGCTTTTTCAAATTGTATATCTTCGTGTGTGAGAAGCATGTTGTTTAAATTTATATTCTATATTGTTTAGTTATTGTGTTGTCATCATCAAAAAGGGGAAGAATGTATATTCTTGATTTTGATGACTACAACACAATACACATTTGTTCTATCATACATATCTCTTGCAATGTGTACTTAACACTTTCAAGGCTACCATACAAGGAAGCTTTCAAAGCTCAAGATCAAGCCACAGAGACAAGAAACATTTCAAGACTCAAGATCAAGATACAAGACAAAGTTTTTTTTCAGAGCTTCAAAGATTCTCAAGTGATTAGCTAAAGAACAACACACATTCACACATTAGCTTCAAAAATCAAGCTTGTATAAGTTCAGCTGTCAAAATACCAGTCGACTTACTTCGGTAAGAAGTCAACTGTTCTAGTACGAAACAGAATGAACTTACTTAAGCTCTGACCAGTGGACTTTTTTGGCAACCCAGTCAACTGTTCGAGCAGTTTTGATAGTTTTCTGAAGTTTAAAATTTGATTTTCAAACTCAAACCTTTCCTGCCGTGTATTGGCAGTTGATGAACCGTTTTCCAATGTTCTTGGAGTTCTCACTCTATAAATAGAGTTCAAGATGAACTTGGAAAAGGTTAACCATTTTTTTACCAAGTCCTTGCTTATTTTGTGAAAAAGAACTCAAGCTTTCAAGTACTCTCATTCTCTAGATTTGGTTCTCTAATTTCAATCTTGCATAACTAAGATTAAGTTCAAGACTACGATTGGAAGTTGACCTATAGCCTCTATACAAAAAGCACACTCAAAAATCAAGGCTCCAGGTGTTGTAATCTTCAATTTTTTGTTGTTCACTCTCGGGTTGTGAGAGTGGTCCTCTCGATTGGAGAGAATGACTCTTGGTGTAGAGTCAGTGTCACTCTAGGTTGTAGAGTGGGGTCTTGCTCTCTCTAGTGGTGAGAGAGGTCTACGAGTTTGGCATAGTTGTTTCCAAAGGTCGTAGAGTATTCTTGTACTTTTTCAAGAATATTGGAAAATCTCAAGTGGGTTGCTTAGGGACTGGATGTAGGTCGGGAGGACCGAATCAGGATATATCGCAGTGCTTGCATTGTTGATTCTCTGTAGTTTGAATTCTCTAACTTGCAATTTTAATTTCACTGCACATTACTGAAAATTGTGTCTGATCAGTGGACTGGTTTCTCCTTTAAGTCGACTTAACAGACTCGCTGTACTTCCGTTGATTATCTTTCTATTTGTAACCCCTGTTTTCCATTTTATGTATTATAGAGGATATTTTTTCATTTTGTGTATTTATATCTCTCTTGTATTTTTCTGAACTGCATATTGGATTTGTTTTCAATATATATTTTTTTTCTTTTCATTTGAACTTCTTGTGTTGTTTGTTCGTCGTTTTGGTTCGTTTTCGCCATTTTTGATTCTTTTCTTTATTTCTGGCCTCATTATCTTCATTAAAATTTTCCATGGTGATGTGATGGTAATTTGGTGGTGATTTGCCAAACCTATGATTTTTGACCCCTTAATGAGATTTTTAGGAGCCATAAAATTCACTATAAATTGTATCCCCATTTGAAATCTACCCAATACCCATTACCCATTTGTATACCTATTACTGCATATTCATACCCACAACCCAATAACCCACATTTAAACTCCTATATAAATACCCTAATCCTTTTAACCCTAAACCTAATCTCTATTAACCTCTCTCCCTCCCCGAAACATCCCGACCCCCTCTTTTTCTCTCCTCCTCCCGGCTGCCCTCATCCCCCAACCAACCTACACCTCCTTGCAATCCGACCGGCCATCCCTCCATTACAAATCCGACCACATCAACCCTTAACCATACTTCCTACACGATATACAAACCCCCATCCTTCTCCTTGTTGGCCGGCTATCACAAACAGCACCACCACCATCAAAAACACCATCAAACCCTTCCTTTGTGGTGTTCTTGAAGTGGGTATTCTCCCCTTCGTTCGTTGCATCAAGGAGATTGTTCGTGTAGGTGTTTTTGTTCGTGGGTTTGCTTGGATCGCGCTTGGAAAAGGATTCGCTCGTGGGTTTTGTTCCTAGTCCTATTTGCATCGCATTTATCTCCATAACAAGGCAAGTAACTTGTACTACAATTCATTAGGTTGATACAAGTCAAAAACTTCACATATAGTGTATTTGGATCTAGAGACAACCAAAATTTGTATTTTCCATGATGGGTTTTATTTCTATTGTGATAATTTGGCCATAGATGACTTATGACACCAATTGTGATAGGAGATAACCTAGGATTTACCCAAAACTTGATTTTTAGTCATGTATGTGAATGTTTGCATGAGTTGTGTTTGATTGAATGCCCATGTGAAATAATAGGCTTGGACTTGTTAGTAACCCTAAAACATGATGTTTAGATATTTGGTAGGTTGTATTTCAAGTTTGGTTAAGTTTGGATCAATATTGTGGAGGTTATGACGTTTTTGATTAGAGGCGTGAAATCTGTAACTTGCTGCTTGTTCTGTTTCATTTGCTGTTTTCGTCCATGCTACAGTCCAAATTTGAACATCAAAATTAAAAGTGAATTGTAGATTATTTTGTCTATTTTCAAATTCCACTGGTTTTACTTGATTTGGATTTCGTATGATTGAGTTATGATGTTTTTGGTATAGCCGTGTCGATAGATTTTAGATTCTGTTTTGTGTAAATTTTGTTAACAAATTATTTTCAAGAACTAATATGGACATAGTATCTTGGTATAATATTTTTCTCAGTGTTTTCTTATGATACTAGGGACAACCCAGATTTTTGTTGTATTTTAAAGATAAGTTTTATGTGGTGTTTCATATTCCTTTCTAAAATAATCTTGTGCTGTAATTTGCGTGCTGTTCTATATTAAATGCAGTTTTCAACATAATTCCTTATATTGTATGAAAATTCTTTGTGAGATATGAAAGTTAGTAAAATCTATCTATTTTCACGTCGTTTTGGCAAAATTGGATTTCAATTCACTGATTGCGAGATATCCTAGTTTTCGTACAGCAGTGTTGAGAAATTTCAGATTCGTCAAACTATGATTTTGTGTTACTTCTTATTTTTGATGGCTTATCTATACTTACTGGAATATTATGAAACTTGTTATTTTGAGTCTATACCTATAGGGGAATACGCCAGATTTTTCGTGGAATTATTTGACGTATTTTCATGCTGTTTTTATGCTTTTGAAGTTGTTCCCCTGTTTTCTGGCTGAACATAAATTCTGTATTCAAATCAGTTTTGAGTTGAGATGTTGTGAACTAGTATGTAACTTAATTATACTCGTTGGATGCGTGTGAATGTCTAGTTTCCAGATCCTTTGACAGATTCTGGTTTGCATGTTTGTAGCTCTTGGAATCACTGTTTTAGTACTTCTTGGTCTTGCTGTCCTGATTATGAACCTAGACTATTTTGCTCGTATATGTGGATGTATATCATTCATGCATGCTGATTTGTTAACCTGAACCTAAACCTGATCATACCATGTTTATTTGACACTATTTCACTCACATTCTTGTCCGTTGGATAACAATAATAAAAGTAATCAAGCCGGAGTTGATGGGACAGATCTAGTAGTGGATATTGCAGAAACGTGTACTCGAAAGGAGACTTGTGTTTCTTGTATAACACATGTTACCGATCAAGTTACTGATCAAGTTAATATTCTGTTACCGATCAAGTTTACCGATCAAGTTACTGATCAAGTTTACCGACCAAGTTTACCGATCAAGTTACCGATCAAGTTTACCGACCAAGTTCTGTGATTCTGTGAATACCTGAGTACACTGCCCTGCATGGTTCCCTATGAAATCTAAAGGGAAACTGTTGTGTTGTCGCAACCATGTGGTGTGGGCGGCATGTCGTGCTTCCTAGATAGTAAATCACACAAGACTTGATACATGATACTTGAATATGATACTCGAACCTGATACTTGAATAAGAGCTTGACATGATACTTGCTTGCTTGATACATGAGACTTGATTACATGAGACTTGAAACATGATGCTTGATACATGATTACACAACACTTGACACTTGATGCATGTTATAAGATACTTGTTTACTTGATACTTGATTTATGCCGTGTACACTTAACATTTTTACCATGCTAGTTTGTCTAGGTTGACATTATTCCTATACCATGTACTAGTTAGTTTTTCCCATTCCATGTGCTTGTATCCTGCTCCATTTGTGACCCGCGACTTGCAATTGATGGGTACTTGTCTTTTCTCTTTTTCTCTTTCCTGCATTCATTGTATTGTAGATTTTGGAGGACAGGTTCCAGACGAGATTGGTGACATGATGTACTAGATGCTGGAATTTTGCTATTATTATTTCTTGTAGTTGCTTGAACAATATTGTATTTTGAGACTTGTATTTATTCTTGTATTTGGGCGATGTGACCCAGGATTATTTGTGTATTTCAGATCATGACTATCTGAGATTAATATATTTTATTTCAAGTATTCTTGTTGGTATTTGGTTCATATGTGCATGTGGTTGACTTTTCTGTCTTCCGACTCTGATTATATTGTGATAAGTTGTAAAGATTTCTGAACAGCTTATGGATAATGAAAAACATTCGCTGGGCTTTTGTCGCGTATCCGTATTCCATATTCTCTTTTGAGAAGCGGGGCGTGACAGGGTTTTTAGCGGTATCAGAGCATCAGGTTTGGCTAATGTATTAGTTGCCAAATATATTAGACAAGCTTGACTCGAACTGGGATCTGCACAACACTTCACCAAACATGCATGCATAAATGAAACATAATACCAACTCAAATTCTGGATACTAGTCTTATTCCATTCATTTGATCCCTTCTTATTCAATTCCTTGATTCCTTGATTCTTCATCCTCTTTTAGTTCATCTCTTTGATTGATTTCTTGTTGGATATGAATTCATTCTTTCGTACCCATATTTTTTATTCTAGTGTCATCCATTTTTTCTTTTCTGCTCGGTCCGTCCGTTGGCATCGCTTGATGCTATTGGCTGTCTTTCCGATCAGAGTGGCGCAGCGAAAGCGTTGTGGGCCCATAACCCACTGGTCCTAGGATCATATTGTTGTTTCTCCTTCCTTGCATTGTTTTGGTTTTCCCTATCTCTTGCAATTGTTCTCATCCGTTGACTTATTGTTTGATTCAATTCTTCCCTATCTTTTCTCTCTTTGATTTCAGTTCTGCCGACTCCCATATTGCTTTGTTATCTTGTGTTGATTCTTTCCTTTTGATGCTGTTGTTCTCTTTCTCGCACTCCATTTGACATCATTGTTATCCACTTCTTTCTGGTTTGCCCCTGCTTTGTTCCTTTCCCTTTAGCCCTCTGTTTGGTTACCCCTTCCCCAGTTTGTTTTTTTGCCTTGTCCTATGTACCGCCTAAGAAAATTTCGAGGACGAAATTTTGTTGTAAGGTGGGTAGGATTGTAACCCCTGTTTTCTATTTAATGTATTTTAGAGGGTATTTTTTCATTTTGTGTATTTATATCTCTCTTGTATTTTTCTGAACCGTATATTGGATTTGTTTTCAATATATATTCTTTTTCTTTTCATTTGAGCTCCTTGTGTTGTTTGTTCGTCGTTTTGGTTGGTTTTCGCCATTTTTGATTCTTTTCTTTATTTCTGGCCTCACTATCTTCATTAAAATTTTCCATGGTGATGTGATGGTAATTTGGTGGTGATTTGCCAAACCTATGATTTTTGATCCCTAATGAGATTTTTAGGAGCCATAAAATTCACTATAAATTGTATTCCCATTTGAAATTTACCCAATATCCATTACCCATTTGTATACCTATTACTACATATTCATACCCACAACCCAATAACCCACATTTAAACTCCTATATAAATACCCTAATCCTTTTAAACCTAACCCTAATCTCTATTAACCTCTCTCCCTCTCCTAAACATCCCGGCCCCCTCTTTTTCTCTCCTACTCCCGGCTGCCCTCATCCCCCAACCGACCTACACCTCCTTGCAATCCAACCGGCCATCCCTCCATTACAAATCCGACCACATCAACCCTTAACCATACTTCCTACACCATATACAAACCCCCATCCTTCTCCTTGTTGGCCGGCTATCACAAACAGCACCACACCATCAAAAACACCATCAAACCCTTATTTTGTGGTGTTCTAGAAGTGGGTATTCTCCCCTTCGTTCGTTGCATCAAGGAGATTGTTCATGTAGGCATTTTTGTTCGTGGGTTTGCTTGGATCGCGCTTGGAAAAGGATTCGCTCATGGGTTTTGTTCCTAGGCCTATTTGCATCGCATTCATCTCCATAACAAGGCAAGTAACTTTTACTACAATTCATTAGGTTGATACAAGTCAAAAGTTCACATATAGTGTAGTTGGGTCTAGAGACAACCAAAATTTGTATTTTCCTTGATGGATTTTGTCTCTATTATGATAATTTGGCCATAGATGACTTATGACACCAATTGTGATAGGAGATTACCTAGGATTTACCCAAAACTTGATTTTTAGTCATGTATGTGAATGTTTCCATGAGTTGTGTTTGATTGAATGCCTATGTGAAATAATAGGCTTGGACTTGTTAGTAACCCTAAAACATGATGTTTAGATGTTTGGTAGGTTGTATCTCAAGTTTGGTTAATTTTGGAACAATATTGTGGAGGTTATGACGTTTTTGATTAGAGGCGTGAAATCTGTAACTTGCTACTTGTTCTGTTTCATTTGCTGTTTTCGTCCATGCTATAGTCCGAATTTGAACTTCAAAATTCAAAGTGAATTGTAGATAATTGTGTCTATTTTCAAACCCCACTGGTTTTACTTGATTTGGATTTCTTATGACTGAGTTATGATGTTTTTGGTACAGCCGTGTTGATAGATTTCAGATTCTGTTTTGTGTAAATTTTGTTAACAAATTATTTTCAAGAACTAATCTAAACATAATATCTTAGTATAATATTTTGCTCAGTGTTTCCTTATGATACTAGGGACTACCCAAATTTTTGTTGTATTTTAAAGATAAGTTTTATGTGGTGTTTCATATTTCTTTCTAAAATCATCTTGTGCTGTAATTTGCGTGCTGTTCTATATTGAATGCAGTTTTCACTAAAATTCCTTATATTGTATGAAATTTTTTTGTGAGATATGAAATTTAGTAAAATTTATCTATTTTTGTGTCGTTTTGGCAGAATTGGATTTCGATTCACTGATTGCGAGATATCCAAGTTTTCGTACAACAGTATTGAGAAATTCTAGATTCATCAAACTATGATTTTGTGTTAGTTCTTATTTTTGATGGCTTATCTATACTTACTGGAATATTATGAAACTTGTTATTTTGAGTTTATACCTATACGGGAATACCCCAGATTTTTCGTGGAATTATTTGACATATTTTCATGTTATTTTTGTGCTTTTGAAGTCGTTCCCCTGTTTTCTGTTTGAACATAAATTCTGAATTCAAATCAGTTTTGAGTTGAGATGTTGTGAACTAGTATGTGACTTAATAATACTCGTTGGATGCGTGTGGATGTCTAGTTTCCAGATTCTTTGACGGATTTTAATTTGCATGTCTGTAGCTATTGGAATCACTGTTTTAGTACAGCTTGGTCTTGCTGTCCTGATTATGAACCTAGACTATTTTGCTCGTATATGTGGACGTATATCATTCATGCATGCTGATTTGTTAACCTGAACCTAAATCTGATCATACCATGTTTATTTGATACTATTTCTCACACATTCATGTCCGTTGGATAACAATAATAAAAGTAATCAAGTCGGAGTTTATGGGACAGATCTAGTAATGGATAGTATAGAAACGTGTACTCAGAAGGAGACTTGTATTTCCTGTATGACACATGTTACCGATCAAGTTTACCGATCAAGTTACGAATCAAGTTAATATTCTGTTACCGATCAAGTTTACCGATCAAGTTACCGATCAAGTTTACCGACCAAGTTTACCGATCAAGTTTACCGATCAAGTTTACCGACCAAGTTCTGTGATTCTGTGAATACCTGAGTACACTGCCCTGCATGGTTCCCTATGAAATCTAAAGCGAAACAGTTGTGTTGTAGCAACCATGTGGTGTGGGGGGCATGTCGTGCTACCTAGATAGTAAATCACACAAGACTTGATACATGATACTTGAATATGATACTCGAACCTGATACTTGAATAAGAGACTTGACATGATACTTGCTTGCTTGATACGTGAGACTTGATTACATGAGACTTGAAACTTGATGCTTGATACATGATTACACGACACTTGACACTTGATGCATGTTTATAAGATACTTGATTACTTGACACTTGATTTATGCCGTGTACACTTGACACTTTTACCATGCTAGTTTGTCTAGATTGACATTATTCCTATACCATGTGCTAGTTAGTTTTCCCCATTCCATGTGCTTGTATCCTACCCTATTTATGACCCGCGACTTGCAATTGACGGGAACTTGTGTTTTCTCTTTTCCTCTTTCCTGCATTCGTTGTATTGCAGATTTTGGAGGACAGGTTCCAGACGGGATTGGTGACATGATGTAGTAGATGTTGGAATTTTGCTATTATTATTTCTTGTAGTTGCTTGAACAATATTTTATTTTGAGACTTGTATTTATTCTTGTATTTGGGCGATGTGACCCAGGATTATTTGTGTATTTCAGATCATGACTATTTGAGATTAATATATTTTATTTCAAGTATTCTTGTTGGTATTTGGTTCATATGTGCATGTGATTGACTTTTCTGGCTTCCGACTCTGATTATATTGTGATATGTTGTAAAGATTTCTGAACAGCTTATGGATGATGAAAATCATTCGCTGGGCTTTTGTTGCATATCCGTATTCCATATTCTCTTTTGGGAAGCGGGGCGTGACACTTTTTCTGACGTTTCAGTCGACTGGTGTTTTTTTTCTGTCGACTTAACAGTTGCGTCAAGTTTAAATTATTTTTTATTTTTTATAGAACACTATTCACCCCCCCTCCTCTATTGTTATTTGCCTTGCATACAGGATCCAACATGAATAGCTGAATAACTGAATACTGAAGAGAATCGTTTGTATGGTCTCCCGAGTACATGATCTACAGAATTCACCACCAGAGTCTAAACAGAAGTGTTTGTATGCATCGAACATGTGGCATGGGATGCAGTAGTATGTGTATTAGTTAGGATTAAAATGATAATAAGACTTAAAAATTGACACAACATCAACATTGCATATTGTACATCATCGTTTCTATTGATATCGAATATTGCCTAAGTGTTATTAAAATTGACATTATACATTGTCATCGAATATTGAATCATTGTTTATACCAATTGCATTGACTATCATTGATATTGATTATTGCTATCGTCCCATGTTATTGATTTCTATTGATCCATTGAATTCCTTGCTATATCGTTATTCCATTATTTTTTTGCTTTTTCTACTTGCTGTCCAAGACTTTCTCTAAGGACATATTATTCCTCTTTTTAGATTAACAACTTACAGGTAATCAAGGAGAATTGCCTGACGAATTGGAAGGACAACATTAGTGAAGGAATTGATAACATCGCCGCTTAAGCTGTCTACCCATTCCACTAAAAACATTGTCACACCTTATTTCCCAAAAAATACGAAATACAAGCACGTGACATTGGCCCAGTGAATGACTTGCGTCATCCATAAGCTATCTATCCATGCAACTCAACAATATAAACAATACAAAATAATTGTGTAGACAATAAGAACAACCACTTGAACAATAATACTTGGAATATGACAATATGAAATATCCAAATACAATAATAATCCAACATCTGGAACAATAATAATAATATTCGGGTCAAAGCCCACAATACAAGGAAATTACAATGTTCAATAATTAAGTCTACATGACAAAGCAATAATTTATTAAGCGGCGATGCTATCAATTCCTTCACCAATGTTGTCCTCCCAATCCATCAGGAAATTCCTTGATTACCTATAGGCTGTTCATCTAAAAAGAGAGAATAATATGTTTTAAACCAAAGTCTTGGACAGCAAGTAGAGAGAACAAAGAAACAATGGAATAACGATATAGTAATGAATTCAATGGATCAATAGAAATCAATAACATGGGACGATAACAATAATCAATATCAATGATAGTCAATGTAATTGGTATAAACAATGATTCAATATTCGATGATAATGTACAATGGTCGATGTCAATAACACTTAGGCAATATTCGATATCAATAGAAACAATGATGTATAATATGTAATGTCGATATTGTGTGAATTCTTAAGTCTAATTATCATTTTAATCCTAACTAATGCACGTATTACTGCGTTCCATGCTAAAGGTTCGATGCATACAAACACTTCCAGTTAGACTCTAGTGGTGAATTCTATAGATCATGTACTTGGGAAACTATATAAACGATTCTCTTCAATATTCAGTTATTCAGTTATTCAGTCATTCAGTTATTCAGTATCAATGTCCATGGAATAATATGTCGTTATCCAATCATTCAGTCATTCAGTAATTGTAGAGAAACCAAGAGCTCCTTTTCGAGTACAATCTCCTATATTGTCCACTATTAGGTCACCCTTAAACCCCGGCTTGATTAACAATTCTTTATTCAATCATTATGCAATAATGGTTGGCAATATACGATACTAATAGGAAAAAAATACAGACACTAATATCAATTGGGAAATGATAAGGCGACGAATAAGGAACACTAGTATGATGAAAATACAACACTAAGATCATGCAATGCAACATAAAAACTTCAATTCATGCAATTCAATGATATATAAATATATACTTATATTAAGAAAATCTGGAAAACGAATTTCTAAACAGCAAGAGGTCACTGTACAAAAATTAATTTTTTCGCTGCTACAGAAATCGAAAACGGAAACCGTCAGAAATTTTGGAAACTAGAATGCCACACGATTCCAACATGTATTTAAAATACAAAATTCGATGAAAGTAGCTAGGTCAAACACATCATTCTTTACAGATTATATGTTCAGATAGAAAATCGACATCAAGTTGTTATATCTTTACAATCAGCAAAAACTCAATTATAAAATCATTAAAAATATTCTTAGACTCCTAAGTAAGTTAACTATCATTCTGGAAATTATCAAAGCATTATTCTAATATTAATTTGGCTTTTTAATACTTTAAACTGGAAAACTTATATGGATCTGAAATTCTGAAAATAAAACACAACAGTAGTAAAATCATCATAACTTTTGCAATACAACTCGGAATTTAATGATCTTAGATGTTCTGGAAACTAGAGACATATGGCTACAACTTATATTCAGAAAGTTATTAATTTTGATGTCAATTACTTGGTTAAAAATTTCATACAATTTCTAGATAGCAAGTACATACAGATTTTCGATATTTTTCATGAAATAAAGTGATTTAACATGATGGGTTCCACTTCAATTAATCAATAAACTTCATAATCAGCATGGTAGACATAAAAGCATGGTGAATACAATTAAGAATACACACATACACTAAATTAACCACACAATTCATCAATCCATTATCCAAGCAATCAAACTAGTATTTAATTCTACGATAATATCTTTGTGTGATGACTATATGAACAACTCTTATTACCAATACCATATAAATGCTTGAAAGATTCGATCTTTAGAGTCAACAAAGGTACGAAGTCATGATTATTTGGGTTAGCTCGTGTAAACCGTCAATATACTCAACGAAAGAGAAACAATATACGATACGATGAACAATTGGATCTACTTGCAAGAATTTCAATAAAAACTTGAATTTGATACAAGATTCAATTCAAGAGGAAAAGTGACTTGCCCTATGGACGATTAATTTGAATACCAAAGAATAACGAGATGAGAATCTTGGAGCAACGACGACTATCGCGAACCAAGCGAATCTTGATGTGATGATCATGATCGGGTACGAATCTAGATGGAAATCGACGATCAATGATTAAGTGCAAGATCAAGCAATCAACGACCGAGATCAAGGTCAAGGATCAAGATCAAAACAGCACACAGCAAGACTCCCTTCACCAAAACACCAAACATTAAAATTCCCCCTACTCCCGACTGGCAAACAGTGGTAAGGAGGGGCGGTTGTAGGCGGAGAGTGGCCGGCGACGATGGAGCTTGGAGGGGGGGGGGGGCGTGCTCTGTTTCAGGTTTCGAAACAAAGGGAGGGAGGGGGTTTAAGAGGTAGAGGTTGAACAGGAGAGTTGCGGCTAGGGTTGAATTGGTTAGGTTAGAGATAGGGTAGAATAGTATATATAGGGAAAAGTGTGGGTTATTGGGTATGGGGTTTGGGTCCAACAAGAATGGGTAATGGGTTAGAATCCAAATAGATAAATAAACAATACAAATGAAAGGAATATAAATTGGGATTGAAAATAAATTATAATTCACCAAAAAAAATAGATCAAATACATAAATAAAATAATTCAATTGCTGAATTTTTAATAAATAATCAAGAAATAAAAATTAATAATTATAATCATAATAATAATAAAATTATATAACAAAATAGTAATTGGGGTTAAAGAATTTATTAAAATAATCGAATAATAATAATATATTTGATTTGGGCTCAAATATAAATAGCCAAGAATAGAAAGTAAAATTAAAATACACCACTATTCGAAATAAATATAATTTTTAATTAGGAAACACTTTAATAAAATATCTGAAATGAATTTAGTGTAAAATCTATATAATAAAACACAAAGAAAGCTATCAAGTAGCTCTCATTCAATAGGGTTGAAATCAATGGTCCAGATCTAACCTCACAAAACATATTTTCTCGCCCAAAAGTTTTCCCCCAAAACTTAAATTCAAATCCACCCAAAACAACACCATTCTTTATTTATTTCTCTCTCTCTCTCCCCCTCTCTCTCTCTCTCTCTCTCTTTCTCTCACTCATTCTCTCTCTATTTACTCAGAAATTTATATTTTCAGATTTCAGGTTTGTATATTTTCATATTTTTATACATTTTTTTATTGTTCATGTTACATTGAAAATAGCAAATATCTCATCAACAGTTAAATTTCATCATTTTCCACACTCAAAGTTCTAAAAAGTTGGATTTTACACCACCATTTATAATTATTTTTCAACATATACTAATGGAAACATGGACTTTTATTTACAACTAATTATTGTTTTACTATTCAAACTTGAGTTACATAATTGTTGTTTTACTGTTTACAAGACATTCATATGTTGTATCGTTCCGAAGACATACCGTAGGCACGTGCCCACGGGCAAATATAGTAAATTTAAAAAACCAAATTATAGAAAATACACAGAAAATATTTATTAGTGGGAATGGGGGTTACATAACTGCTCCAACAGGGCTTACCGCCCCAGTCGACCTCCTTTAAGCAAATCAATCCTCGATGCCGTCATTCCAAATAACTTCAAAACCTCTCAGTTTGAATCTTACGATGGTGAATCGGCCCCGGCTGACCATATTAAGAGTTTTAAAATTCTTATGATGGTCTATAATGCCACTGATGCGCTCAATTGCAGAACAATTCCTGCAAATTTGAAAGGGCCAGCAGGGGAATGATGCTCTTGCCTCACTCCAGGGTCAATATTCTTTTTCGACCATCTTGAATAGCTCTTCATAGCCCACTTCTTTACTAGCTAAAAGGCTGAAAAACGAGTGCTTCCATATTGGAATTAAAGCAAAAGGATGGAGAATTGCTGATCAAGTGCTTCACAGCCGAAGTACTCCTCCTTGGACTCGTCAGTGGTGGCTGCAGCCTTCTGCCACAACGTCGCATACAAAGACCTGAAGGCATCCCTCGTGAAGAAGCCTCCTAAATATTTCGCCGAGCTCCTCCAAAGGAGTGACAAGTATATCAGTGTTGCGGAAGCTTTTTATCCTCAAGGCAAGGCAAAAATGCAAGCGAGAAAGGACCCAGAAAGTTTCAGAACGACGGTGCAGGTCAACTCTGTCCTCCTCCAGCACCGTGCTTCGAAAAATTCGCTTCCCTTAAAGCGAGTGTGTCTACCATCCTCATCGCAGTTGAAAAGATGGAATAGTCCACCCCCTCCCTAAGATGACCACAGTCAGCAAAAGGAGAGACATGAATAAGTAGTGCACATTTTACAGAGATCATGGACATACCACCAACAGCTGTCGAGCCCTCAAAGAAGAAATTGAAGTTCTGATTCATTGATGCTACCTCTCCCAATTTGTTTAGCAAAATAACAATGCCGAAACCCTTCTGGTATGGGGAGATAATAAGCATCAAGAGAAGCCCACTGAATCGCAAGAATCAGAACACATGACCATTCTCCACTCCATTCATGGAGGTCCAATGAGGGAAGATTACAACTCCTCCCACAAGGCCTTTATGAGGGATATCAACTCAGTACACAACATCCCTCCTGCTAAGAGCCTAGGCATCCCTGTGTCATTTTCCGACAGAGATCTAGAGGGCATCAAGATGCCTCACTGTAATGTGTTGGTCATAAACCTATGCATGACAAATCATGAGGTGTGGCGCATCCTTGTAGATAACCGTATCTTGTAAGCATCTTCTTCATGGCCCCATTCGATGCTATCAAGCTCTCATGGGACCAGCTCAAGCCCACCGACTATACACTCCACGGGTTCTCAGGTGCACCCGTTCAAGTTGAAAGAATCATCACACTCGATGTGACAGCAGAAAAAGCCCCCGCAACTCGAACAGAAGCATTGGACTTCATGGTAGTTAACATCAAAGTCACGTAGAATGCTATATTTGGTGGCCCAAGCCTGGCTGCCTTCCATGCTGTCGCCTTCGCATTTCACAAGGAGATAAAATTCCCTACAACAGCACGCATCAGTCAAGTTGTAGGAAGCCAAGAGGCAGCACGAGCTTGTTACACTGCCACAATGGGGGCTCAATTCTTCCACTCGATGCCATCGAACTACCGCCTAGAAAGAAGTCACATAAACTCCGAGCCCGTGGACGAATTGGAAGAGATCATTCTCTTAAGAGGATCATAACAAGTGTTTTCGAGTAAGCAAGACCCTTCATCTTCAACTCAAAGAGTGACTCATTTCCTGTATAAGAGGGAAGAAGGACTTGTTCTTCTAGACCGCAGCAGACATGCCAAGATTTTCTGGAGATCTAATCATGCACTGCCCTAGCGTGAGCCTAGATGCCAAGCCTATCAAACAAAGGCACCGCAAATTTTCTCCTGAAAGGCAACAAGCTGTCAAAGAAGAAGGCAACAAACTCCTAGCCGCACGCTCCATCTAAGAATTTAGCTACCCTGAGTGGCTAGCAAATGTAGTCATAATTAAAAAAGCTAATGGTAAATGAAGAATGTGCATAGAATTTACCGATCTCAATAAAGCATGCCCGAAAGATCCATTCCCTCTCTCAAGCATAGACACATTGGTCGATGCCACGTCTGGACATGAACTCCTAGCTTTCATGGATACCTTCTCTGGGTACAATCAAATTCAAATGTTTCCACCTGACACCCTGAAAACATCTTTCATAACATATCAGGGCCTCTACTGCTATCGATTCATGCATTTTGGCCTGAAAAATGCCAGCACCACCTACCACCATCTGGTAAATAAGGTATTCAAGAGTCAAATTGGCAAGAACATGGAGGTGTACATAGATGACATGTTAGTCAAAAGTCTCCGGAAAGAAGACCATATGACCGATCTCCAAGAAGAGTTCGAAGAATTGCGTAGGCATGAGATTGAATCCCTCAAAGTGTGCCTTCGGGGTCCCATCTAGTAAGTTATTCGGCTTCATCAGTAGTCAGAGGGGGAATCAAAGCCAATCCCGAGAAAATTCAAGCAATTCACAACATGTCTCCCCCAACCACTGTTAAGGAAGTGCAAACTCACCTGACACTGAGCTGCCATCGGTCGATTCCTCTCTAAATTATGGGAGCAGTGCCTGAAAATAAGTGCTCCTCAAACCTGAAAGCTATAGAAGACTAATGAAGTGGTCCATCGAATTAAGTTAGCATGACATCAACTACCATCCAAGAACGGCCATCATGACCCAAACCTTGGCCGAATTAATCGTGGAAACTACTATTCCCGACTCTCTTGAGGTAGAGGAAAAGCCCCCACTCTGGAAGGTGTATGCAGATGGATCCTCTTGCCTTGAAGGAAGCAGAGCCGGAATCATCTTGCTCGGACCTGATAAGTTCACACTCCAATACTCATTGTGCCTCAACTTTCCCTGCATCCAACAATGATGCTAATTATGAAGCATTAATTGTCAATCTCCGTTTAGCGAGTGAAGCAGGCGCATGAAGATTCGAGATGTTTAGCGACTCACAATTTGTCGTCAACCAGGACCAAGGAGATTATGAAGCCAGAGATGACCGTATGGCTAAGTACATGTCGCATATGAAGAAACTCCTAACAACGTTCAAACAAGCAAATGTCACTCACATTCCCTGTGAGCAAAACGGGAAAACATATGCTCTCTCCAAGCTAGCTTCCTTATCTCTCGATGGGCTTGATCACATGGTCCTCATTGAGGTCATTCTCAAGCCGAGCATTGAGGAGGAAGAGTTGGAGATCATGGTAGTCACCCCCCAAATGTCCGAAGAATGTTGGATGAAGCCTTTGATCGACTTTCTCGACAAGGGAATCCTCATTGAAGTCCGTAAAGAAGCAAGGAAGATTCTGATAAGGGCCAAAAGATACACTCTCGTAGAGGGACTCCTGTACAAACGATCATACACTCTAGTTGACGGTAGGCCCTACTTGAAATGTCTTTCTTCTGAAGAAGCACAGTATGCCATTAGAGAACAACATGAAGGAATCGGCAGTTGCCATGAAGGAGCAAGGTCCCTTGCACACAAGATACTTAATCATGGGTATTATTGGCCCACACTACTCAGAAGCACTCGGCCTAAAAAAGAGGGCCCCAAGCAACCCTTTGCCATGTGGGGTATAGACTTAGACCATTTTTGCTAGCAGCCGGACGAAGAACTTTCCTAGTTGTATCCATCGACTACTTCAAAAAGTGGGTCGAGGCGGAGCCATTTGCAACTATCACCGAGCAGAAGATTCAACGGTTCTTTGGAAGAATATCGTCTGTAGATTTGGGTTTCCCCGCATACTAGTATCTGACAACGGAATACAGTTCATCGGAAAAGGATTTCGACAGTTTTGCACTGATTTAGGAATCACAAAATGCTTTTCATCCATCTCACATCTCTAAACTAACGGCCAAAAAGAGGCTTGGTGAGGCTGCAAGGGAATTGTGGGTCGAAGAATTGCCAAGTGTACTGTGGTTCTACAGAACCATAAAGCGAACCCCAACTGGAGAATCACCGTTCAACCTCTCTTACGACCTGGAAGCACTTATGCCCTCAGATTTCAGATTATCATACCTACATCTCCTCTCCTTCAAAGAAGAACAAAACTCCAACAATCTTTGAGCCAATATCGATAACGATGAGGATGTACGGGAAAAACAAGCTATACGGAGGAACATTTTCCAACAAAGGGTCGAGAAGTTTTATAATAAAAAAGTTCGGCCCACTAATTTGAAAGAAGGAGATCTTGCTTTGCGAAAACTCGAAATCTCCGACCCGCGAAGGAAGGAAAAGCTCGCTCCCAACTGGAAAGGGCTATACAATGTCGCCGAAGTAGTCCGCCCAGGGGCCTACCGACTTGAAGACGGGGGGTAGGGGGGGGGTTGAGAGGTGAGATATCAAGAAATTAGAATGCCGAGTACTTATGAAGTACAACGAGGGCGTCTAAAACGTCATCTCTTAGTAGTAAACTTTCTTAGCTTATAACAAAGGCCAGCCTCTAAAGAAACCGTTTACTTTTATTTTTTAATAAAGACTACTTTCTCTATTGGTCACTGCATGTAATAAAGGCAAACCACTAGAGCAGGCACTTAGTATATTTTTTTCAATAAAATCAGTCATTTAGGTTTTTGAAGACTTTGAACAATTTTGTGGATGCAAATAATGAGTTAAACGCAAGACATATACCTAAAAAAGTGTAACCCCTATTTTCGTAAATACGTATTTTCTGTGTATTTTCGGTATTTCAATTTTTGTAAATTATTTTTTTTTTTCAAATTCTTTTTGTTAAAATGTATTGTTGGATCTTCTATTAAAGTCTAGTTTTAATCAATGATTTTAATTGTAACTAGTTTCCAAGGATTTTTATATTGTAATACAAATCTTATTATTATTTTTATTATTATGACTTTGATTATTATAGATATTATTATTATTATTATTATTATTATTATTATTAAACTTATTGTTTATAAAAAAATTTGAAACCGATAGATCGTAATCTATATTGTATTTTTATTAGGGAATGGATTTTATCTATACAATTTTATTTAATTAAATAATATGTAATATTATTTTGCTGCTTAATATATTTTGGTTCGATTCAATACAGTCTTGATCTTTTCGTGAGGTCCTACATTCTGTTGTATTTAGTAGTGTTTGAGTATTAAGTTGATGCATACAAATTGATTAATTGTATTACTATATTATTATTGATCTATTTAATCATTTATTTGTCTAAAACTCCAAATCCATTTTCTTATTGGATCTTAACCCAGAACCCAACTTCTTATTGGATCCTAACCGTACCCGCAACCCAATATCACCCTAACCCTAATTCTAATACCTGATAAATACTAATTATCTCCTAATCACTCTTAAACTCTAATTATTTTCTAATTCCTTAGCTGCCAAAACCAAGTCCCCTGTTCATCATCTTCATCCCGTCACCCCTACCTCCCGTCCTCCGAAACCTCCATCTCCTTTCCCCGTCTTCATCCCCTACCTCCTTCACCCTCCTGCTCATCTCTCCTCGTCCTCCAGACCAACTTCCTCCCATCTGCCGACTACCCCTCGTGCATCACTCCTCGCGACCCCCAGTCGCACCACCCCAGCACCGACAACAGAGCCCTTGGTCCTCTCCCTTCCTCTCCCGAAGCAGCAGCATCGCTCACCGCTGTGTCGTGTTGACTCCCTATGCTGCCTTCCTCCTGAGAGCCACACACCAGCCAGAGCCAACGACTGCAGCATCCGCAGTAGCAACACCCGCAGTCGCGACTTCCCTTTCCTTCCTTCTTCTGTTCCCGCCAGTCCCCTATGGTGCTGTCCCCTTGGCCGCTGTCGTCTCCTCCTCGCAGTGCACACGTTCAACCCGACTACCCCTCCTTGTGTGTATGTTGTGGTTTGATCGTTTTGGCCGAGTGAGATCTCGACCGTTGGATCGCTTGATCTTTATCATCATCATCACATCTTGATCGCTATGTTCATCATCGAGATCCGTGAATTGTGTTCATCATTGATTCGTAATTCATTTACTTGAGTTCGTGCTCGGAAATCCGTTCTCATTATTCTCGTTCTTTGCATCATTTCTGTCGTCAATTACAAGAAAAGTAACCTGTATTCCATTTGTTTCATATACAACTACTAAATACCGCCTGTAGTGTAGTTTTGTTTCTATAGTCAATTCGTATGAAACCCTTGTTAGATCTTATCTCTACTTTTTGATCCATCCGTAGTCGTCTTTGATTACACACACGACATGAAATAACTTAGAAATAATTAATTCTTGTTGAACATATGCGTGTTGTTTGTGATCCATGATGTGTTGTATGATCTTATATGCATGATGTGTTAGCTAGTCATAGTATATCTTGTTGTAGACTTGTTAAACACACCATACCATGTTGCTTGGACATCTATTATACCATGCTTGTGTTTTTTTTTTATTTGGATTTGTTGCGCATGAACTAGTCGATTTAATGCATAAGAGGATTTCTGTTTTTGCTACTTTTCCGTTTTTGTACAGTATTTTAGACCCTATTAAGGTCAATATATAAAAACTATTTGTGAATATGAATCATAGAGATTTCTGTCTACTTTCCAGAATTTTCGACAGATCTCAGTTTCGATTTGTGAGTTTCAAGTTATTGCTGTTTTACTACAGATGTGTAGAAAATTTTAGATTCTGTTTTATATGAATTCTGTATGGTTATTTATTTTTATACTGATGTTAAAGATAATATTTTGATCCAGTATTTTGCTGAGTACAACTAGACTTGATTGGGATCAACCTCTAATTTTTGAGGATTTAATTGATGACTTTTATAAACTATTCTATACTTGCAAATAATTACTATACTTGCAGAATTTTCATGCTGTTCAGTAAAGAACCTTAATTTCAATCAGATTCTAATTGCAGTTGATAAAAACTTTGTGAATAAGAAATTTATCTTACTGTATCTATTGTGTCACCCTTTTGATGGATTTGTATTTGGATTTATATTTTGTAATCTATTGTGTTTTAATACTGCTGTGTCAAGAGTTTTAGATTTATAAATTTGCTGCGTCTTGCTGTCTTCTGATTTTATTTGACTACACTATCCATGTTGGAATATTATAAAATTATATTTAATGATACTAGACATACTAGGAAATACCCTAGATTTTTCTTGGATTTAATCAGTAAGTTTTTATGCCGTTTTCCTGTTTATGAATACAAACTTCTGAATTCTGGCTGAACATGTTTTCCGGATATAATTCTGTTTTAAGTCCTGTTTTTATGAAATACCATATGACTTGTATATATTTTTTGGATTCGGCCGGGAGTCTATTTTCCATATTTTTGGACGGATTCAATTTTCCACGTCCGTGGCAACGGGAATCCCAGATTTGGTGCAGTACTGTCTTATTGTCCAGAACTAAAATTTTTGTTGTCCTAGTCTATTTGAATCAATTATCATCCGTTCGTGTCCTTTATTCAACTTGTACTTATTCTTTGTCATCTTACCATATTTCTTGACTTGTTTGCGCACGACCATGCTTGACTTGAATAATAATAAGAAGAAATTAGGCCGGGTCTTAAACGGAAAGATCTAATAGTTGAAAATACAGAAACGTGTACTCGAAAGGGGATCTATAGATCCTACGTGTATACTTGATATGTGATACTTGGAGCTTGACACGTGATTACTTGATACTTGATACACTTGATTACATGACACTTGCACACTGGAGACATGATACTTGGTACTTGGAGCTTGATACTTAATACTTGATACTTGATTACTTGATACTTGTCCCTGAGTATACTGTCCTCTACGATCCACTATGAAATCTAAAACTTAATTTGCATGAATGTAGCAACCACGTGGTAAAAATTTGGGACGCGTGAAGTGCTACCTAGATAGGACTAGATACAAAACTTGAATATGATCACTTGACCCTTGCTACTTGTTACTCATATATGATACTTGATTACTTGACACTTGTTACTCGTTACTTGTTTACAAGATACTTGACACTTGTTACATACCACTTGCATCCGTTCATCTTGCCATGCTAGTTGTTTCTGTTCTTGACTTAGAGTTAGTTAGTCTATTTTGTTGTTATATCTTTCCATTCTATACTTGCATCCACTGTCATTATATTCTTGTTTATCATTTCTGTACTTGTTTCCTGCACTACAAGCGGTCCGTAACTTGCATTGACGTGCGTTTTATTTTTCTTTTTGTTTTCTTGCAATTTTTTAAATTGCAAATTATGGTGATCAACTGCCCGATGGAGTAGGTGATCAAAGATTCTAGTTGGCTAGAGTTCTTACTATATCTATTTATCTCTTGTTGATTATCTTGAATAATTGTAATTTGTTACTTGGATTATTTGTGTTGGGCTTTTTGTCCCAGACTTGTGTTTTGTTCCAGACATGATTATTTGAAATTTAGTAATCTTGCTTCTTGTTTCAAGTAATCTTGTTGACTATATTGATTCGGTTATGCATGCGTGGTTGACTATTCCTCTTGTATATCTCTTGTTTATACTTGTACTCGTTGTAAAGATCCTGACAGCTTATGAATGGTGAAAGCCATTCGCTGGACTTAGTCACGTATCTGTATTCCGTATCTCTATTTTAGGAAGCAGGACGTGACAAAAAGGCACAAAAAACTCATCAAAAGCTCCTTATACGATGAGTTCGGAGTCTATACACATGGCTCGGAGTTGCTCTTGCAATTTACAATAAAGCAAGTTTAGAGTGCAACTCGCCATTTGATCTACTCCTGCAACACTTGAACGACAAGTTCAGAGTCCATACCCAAAGCTCGGAGTTGCTTTAGCAACCTGCAATCAAGCATGTTCAAAGCTCAACTCGACATTCAATCTGTTCTTGTAACCTGTTAAACCCCTAAAAAACATATTTGTAATGCATACCCATGTCACGCCCCGCTTCCCATAATATGGGAATACGAGTTCGTGATGAAGGCCCAGCGAATGATATTAATATCATCCATAAGGTGTACGAATCTTAACAACATGAAAAGAATAATCACAACCACGCAGGAAAAGCATAATCACATAAAAAAAGATACTATGATAAAACATGCAATAGTCTAAAGTAATAACCAACAATTGCGAATAAACAACTTCGGGTCAACAAAATTCCGGGATACAAAGTTCAACAAAGTAATAATGCAAGTACAAAATAAACATGAAGAAAATAATTTATTGTAGGCAATGCTCTAGCTTCCATCCTAGAAGAATTGCTTACCAAGACCTTTAGGCAATTCTCCTTGTGCACTTGTAGTTTGATCATCTAGACTTGGGGGGAAATGTCCGTTAGAGTAGGTTTGGACAACCCGTAGTGAAAAGCAAAGAGTAAAGGAACATGGTACATCAAGGAATATGAAGCTAAAACAAAATCAAATGAAATAACATGGACTGATGAAAAGTCTAAATTTAACAATGTAATTTTCAATAACAATAATCGATAAACAATGTCAATGCCAATAGTCATGATCAATGTAACTACCATTTCTGTTCTTTTCATTTTTTTCTTTTCATTGAACTATTTTATTTGCAATCTTATAAAATACTTTATTTTTCCTTGATCATCTTAATTAAATTTTGTTCATGAATTGCTTTTATTCTTGTTGATCCTATTTCTATTTTATTGTGAGTATTTTATTTGAACCCTATTGTCATTAAATCCATCCTTTTTAGAACCCAAAACTCAATTGCAATTATTTCTAGACCAAAACCCATTATTATTGGATCCTAGCCCATTAACCCAACAACCTAATTACATTCTATAAATACAATCCTATTGTAAACCCTAAAAACACAAAATACAAACTTTAAACCTAGTCGTCTCTCTCTCCTCTCTCCTTTCTACGGTCTGCCACTGTTACCCGCCCAAACCCATTATCACCATTTCTGGCGTCCACCCCGTCTCCGTCTCCGGCGACGCACCCCGCATCGCCACCCCCCGACCGCCAGCCACCAGCGAGCGCCGCCCACACCTGAAGTCCCCCCTCTGCTCCTCTATTTCCTTGACGAAAGTAGACTAAGTCCCACCAATATTACTGTTGTATGGCCAGTCGACGCGTGCCGCCAGTTGACGGCAGTGACCCCAGTCCCACCGCCGACGTCAGCCAACCCTGGCATTAACCTTGCATCCCCCTCTATCTCTTGCTGTTATGGGCTTTGCTATTATTGCTTGGTGTTTCTTTGTGCACGTAGTTGACACGTATATTCTCGTGGGTTTGTTTCTCCAGGATTCTCATCCAGTTATTCTTTGGTATTCAAATTAATCGTCTATAAGGCAAGTCACTTTTTCTCGTAAATTGAATCTTGTATCAAATTCAAGTTTTTATTGAAATTCTTGCAAGTAGATCCAATTGTTCATCGTATCATATATTGTTTCTCTTTCATTGAGTATATTGACGGTTTACACGAGCTAACCCAAATATTCTCGACTTCGTGCCTTTGTTGACCCCAAAAATTAAACCTTTCATGCATTCATGTAGTATTGATAATACGGTTATTCACACAAACATCACACAGATAATCTATTGTAGAATTAATTACTAGGTTGAGTGCTTAAATAATTGATTGATGAATTGTGTGGTTAATCTAGTGTATATGTGTGTATTCTTAATTGTATTTACCATGCTATTGTACCTACCATACTGATTATGAGATTTATTCACTATAGAATTGAAACCCATCATGTTTAATCACTTTATTTCATGAAAACATCGAAAATCTGTATGTTGCTTTCTGGATTTTGCCTGTCATTTTCAACCCAGTATTTGATTTCAAAATAAATAACTTTATGAATATGAGTTGTATCCTGATGTCTTTAGTTTCTAGAACATCTTGAATCGCTGAATTCCGAGTTGTATTGCAAAAGCTATGACAATTTTACTACTGCTGTATTTTATTTCTAGAATTTCATATTCTTGTATGTTTTCATGTTAAATCTATTAAAAGGATTATTTAATATTAGAAGAATGCTCTTATAGTTTCCAGAATGTTAATTAACATGTTTAGGAGTCTAAAGAATATTTTTGACAAATTTTTAATTGAGTTTTCGTTGATTTTAAAGATATAACAACTTGATGTTGATTTTCTGTCTGAACATATAATCTATAAAGAATGATGTATTTGACCTAGCTACTATTATTGGATTTTGTATTTTAAATATGCGTTGGAATCGTGTGGAAGTCTAGTTTCTAGAATTTCTAGCGGTTTCAGTTTTTGATTTCTGTAGTAGTGGAAAAACTGATTTTTGTGCAGTGACCTCTTGCTGTCCAGAAATTTGTTTTCCAGATTTCCTTAATATAAGTATATATATATATATCATTGTATTGCATGGATTAAAGTGTATATATGTTGCATTGCATGATCCTAATGTGTATTATCATCATTCTAATTTTCCTATCCAAATTTATCATCTTTTTGTTCCTCTATTGTTACTATCGTTCATCTAAATGTCCCTAATTGCATAATGTATTGTTGCATTGATAAAATGATTAACAAGCCGGGGTTTAAGGGATTGACTTGGGTAGTGAATGATATAGTGACTGTGTCGGCCAGTGTTTCATCGATTAATTATTGGAGCACTGACTACGACACCCCAATCTTTCGTGTATCGTATCAGTATATCGTATCAGCGAATCAGTGAAACATTATAATGTATCGTGCACTATACTTTTATCGTATCAGTGATTATCGTACCGATACATGATATATAGAATTCACAACTAGAGTCTAAACAAAATTGAATGGATGCATTGAACATGTAGTTATGGGATGCAGTAGTACATACATTAGTTTAGGATTAAAATTATTAATAGACTTAAGAATTGACACCATATCGGCATTGCATATTGAACATCATTGTTTCTATTGATATCAAACATTGCCTAAGTGTTATTGACATCGACCATTGAACATTGTCATCGAATATTGAACCATTATTTATAACCATTTCATCGACTATCATTGTTATTGATTATTGCTATCGTCCCATGTTATTGATTCCTATTGATCCATTGAATTCGTTATCATATCATTATTTTATTGTTCTTTGCTTTCTCAACTTTCTGTAAATAATTTGCTCTAAGGACAATTTTTCTCCTCTTTTTAGATGAAGTATTCATAGGTGATCATGGAGAATTACCTGCAGGAATTGAAGAACAAGCTTTCTAAAGATTTATGCTTTCTAGTTGATTATTATTGCATTGGATTTATTGTATTGAAACTTATTATTATTGTGATTGGATTTATTATTGTATTGGGCATATGACCCGGATATTATTATTTGTTTCCAGATGTTGGATTATTGTATTTGGATATTTCATATTGTCTTATTCCAAGTATTATTGTTCGTGTGGTTGTTATCATTGTCTGAGCAAATGTTTTGTATTGTTTATATTGTTGAGTTGAATGGGTAAATGTCTTATGGATGACGCAAGTTATTCGCTGGGCCAATGTCATGTTGTTGAGTTCCATATTTTTGGGAAGTAAGGCATGACAATCAAGGGTGCAAGTGTCAATCTAGTCTATTTAGCCTAACTAATGCACGTACTACTGCGTCCCATACCACAGGTTCAGTGCATGCAACCAGTGTTCATTTTAGACTGATGGTAAACTCAACAGATCGTGTACTCGGATATCAAGAGAACGTGATAACAAGATAACAAACATTTCTCCACCTTCCATGTTAAGTGTTCATGTAAACAAGAAGGGTTCTACCGAGTACAGTTTTCGATTGTTCACTACCAAGTCAACCCATAATACCCCGACTTGTTACCATTTTATTATGTCAATCATGATCATGCAAATGTGTATAAGAGTGTCAAGGCGATGATAAGGATGCAACAAAATGATGCGATGCATGATATATATTCGATTATCATTCACTAGATGCAAGGTTAACACATTTACATGCAATACTATGAAAGCGCACATTCTGAACCACAAGACGTTGATGTACAAAAGTGAACTTTTCTGCTGCTACAGGGAGGAAAATCTAGATCTGTCAGGGATTCTAGAAACTAGACTCTCTGCCGGTTACAACGAATATACACACTGTATATAAAAACCACAGAAACAAGGTCGAAATTCCTATTCTTTTCAAATTTCATGTTGAGGCAGCAGGTTATCGATTGTGTTCTCATATATGTTTCAGGTTAGAAAATTCATCAATTAAATCTACAAAAATTCAGGGTGACTCCTAAGCATTTCTAGTCTCAGCCAAATTTATTTCAAATTTTATTTTTACTGTTAACATGTTCTGTTTATTAATAGATAAAGGTTAAACACATAAAATTGTGAATCTGGAAATTCTAGCAGTACTAAAAGACTGATATCTTACATATTATAAAACGGAATTCAATTCTATTGAATGTTCGGGAAAATAGACACATGGGAATACAATTTATATTTAGCAAGTTTCAATTGATTCTGGTTATAGCTAGGTAGATTACTCTATTCTTCAGCAGTCTAGAATCGAATCTCTACATGTAAAATCAACGTGTAAATTCAATACAAAAATCTATAAAATTTAGAAAGTGGACCCTAAGCATGTCTATTAATTTCCTGGACAACTTCATGTCATTATTCTACTAATAATACTGTGTTTCAATAGAAGTTGTGTCGATAATCCCTAAGCAGCAAATCTGGAAATACAAAGCCAACAGTAACAAAAAGTGTGATATCTAGTAGCTCATGAATCAGAATTTGAATCCGTAAGATGTTCTAGAAACTAGATTCATCAAGCTACAATTTCTTTTTATATAGTTCTAGTTAATTTTAATAGTAACAGGGTCGAAATCTCAGTAAAAAACAGGACAGACAGCAGGATAAGATGAAATGCAATCATATACATCCGTCGAAATGAACAATCTACATGCTCTATATCATGGAATGCACTAACATTATATGCAACAATTTAAGATGAATTTCTACAATATACAAAGTCAAATTATTATTTTACGATTCAAATCTTAAGATCACAATCGATCATCACACATTCAAGTCACCATACATTTCCTATATGCAAGTTTCTAGTCTAATCATTCATGTCGTGTGTGCATATAAACTTGGGTTTGAATCAAGGATATTGGCACGAAGTCAAGAATACCTCGAGTTAGCTCGTGTAAACCCTCAATGTACTCAACAGAAGTTATACAATATAACAATATGATAATTGAAAGAGAACTAATTGCGGAGATCATCAATCTTGAACTAAAATAACGAGTGAGTTCAAGTAGACTTATCTTTATAGACGATTAGATTAGCCTAAATATACAAAAATAACGGGATCGGGATCCCGAGCGACACGTGCACGCTACGTGCAAAAGAGACACAGCAACAAGAGCACACAACAGCAAAAAGATAGTACCCACCTGAATAGCAAATGGCAAACCCACAGAATAGCAAACAACATGCAAAACAGCACACAGCCAATCCCTCCAACGGCCAAATAGCAAACAGCCCTGGGTGACAGCGACAAGGCGGTAGGGCAGGCTCCGACGACGCTAGCTTCATTGGCGATAGCGATGGACTGGACGTGCAGAGGTGGTCGACTGAGTGCAGGCGACGGTGGAGTACAAGGGAAGGCTGCGGAGTTGTAGGGGTTTAGTTGCGGTGGCTACGGTGTACAGGGACGATGAGGAGGGCGACGATATGGGGGCAATCGAAGAGGGATGCGGCTATGGCGATTGCGGCGGGTTGAAGGTGATGGGTCGACGGACCAGACATGGGAGACGAGGAGCTCCGGGAGTCGATGGCAATCGGGGATGCTCTGTTTTGCAAGAAAAACAGAGGAGAGGAAGGAGCAGCGATGATCGAGGGATTGCGGTGGTGCTCGACGAAGGCAGGGGAAGGGTGATGGTCGATGGTTGCAATGGCAAGGAATGGAGGACGATGCTGGAGGAGTCAGCAGCTCGACCGGGTTGGGGGAGATGGTCAGGCAGTCGGTGGCTCTGGCAAGGAACATGCCGCACGTGGACAAGGGTGGATGAAGGCGGAGAACAGAGGAAGAAGGCGGCGACAGGTGAAGAGGTGGAAACGAGGAGAAGGGCAACAAGTGGTAGGATGCTCGACTATGGTGGTCGAGGGCTGAGGTGAAGGAGGAAGATGAGGAGTCGGGGGGGGGGGGAGGGAGGGGGGGCATTTAATAAATATTATTATGGGGGTAGTTGAGATAATGGGGTAGATAATGTGGTTAGTCCTTATTAGCAGGAGATTAGTGGGGGATGTGAGTGTGGAGAGATTTTGGGATTGACTGTTAGTGGGAGTTTGGTAGGATTCAATAGGATATGGGTTTGGGTTTGGGTTCCAATAAGATGCGGGTTTGGGTTTGGGTTAGAATTCAATAGGAGATGGACTTGGGTTAGGCTCTGTTTATAGATTAATAATGTAAATCAAATGAATATAAAATTGGGCTTTAGATGATGAGCTTCATATTACTAAATAATACTACAAGATATATTAAAATCAATGGACTTTACAATAATAATAATAATAATAATAATAATAATAATAATAATAATAATAATAATAATAATAATACATGACATAATATAATTTGGATTCAACACTTTTATGAAAATAATTCAATAATAATAATAACAATAAAAATAATGAAAAATAATAATAATAATAATAATAATAATAATAATAATAATAATAATAATATTAATAATAAGGTTATATAACGAAATAGGAATTGGGTTTAACAAATTATTAAAGTAAATCCAAATATTTTTGATTTGGCTAAATTGTAGATAGTCGATCAATTATAAAATGGAAAGTAAAGTTAAAATACACCCTTATTCGAAATAAACATAATTTTCGATTCGAAAAGATTTTAATAGAAGATCCAAAATGAACTAAAAACCTAACAGATTTATAATTATTAAAAATACAGAAAATATTCAGAAAAACATGTATTTACGGAAACGGGGGTTACAATCCTACCCACCTTACAACAAAATTTCGTCGTCGAAATTTGCTTAGGCGGTACATAGGACAAAAGCAAAAGCAAACTTGTGGGATAACAAAACAGAGAATTAAAGGGGAAAACGAAATGTGGTAACACCAAAATAAGAAAGAACATGGATAAGAATGGAGTAATCTAGAATGATGTTGAATAATGGTTCAATGAATGATGACAATGCAAATGTAAGAATAAGGGAGAAAACAATGGAAGGAAGGAGAAGCAATATGAGAATCCTGGGACCTGTGGGTTATGGGCCCACCACGCTTTCGCTGTGCAACTCTTATCGGAAGGATACCATCATCAGCATCCATTAGCTCCAGCAATCTGCCTCATGGCTCACCATATCCTTGACACTTCCAAGCGGCATCTCTCAAGCATGAAGTTCGAACTCCTAGCAACTTGGGATTCTGAACACTGCCTGAGATCCTGGGACTCTGCATGCATATCTTGGAGCAAACGATGACAGTTCCTGGGGATGTTCCCAACCGCTGGTATGTCATTGCAGATCAAGTGATGCCGATCGACGAGTCAAGCAGCAATAGAAAGAAAAGATAGCACCAAAATCAAAAGAATATGGGTACGAAAAAGAATGAAATTATACCAAAAAAGAAACCAATGAATGAGGACGACTGTAAGGGATGAAGAAAATGAGAAAGAAAGGAAGTGAATATGAAGATATCAAAAAGTGGATTGGAAAAAGATTAGTACCCAGATTATATGTTGGTTATTACATGTTCATGTGATCAACGTGGTGCGCATATTATTTAGTTAACATGACTAGAGCCAAATCTGACTAACATATCAGCCATACATGACCAACACATTAGCCAAACCTGGCTCTAATACCACTAAATACATGTCACACCCCGCTTCCCAAAATACGGAAATACGAGTCCGTGACGAAGACCAAGCGAATGATATTAACATCATCCATAAGCTGTACCAATCATAACTCAACAACATGAAAAGAATAATCACAACCACGCAGGAAAAGCATAATCAAATAAATAATGATACTATGATAAAATATGCAATAGTCCAAAGTAATAACCAACAACTGCGAATAAACAACTTCGGGTCAACAAAAGTTCAGGATACAAAGTTCAACAAAGTAATAATGCAAGTACGAAATAAACATGCAGAAAATAATTTGTTGTAGGCAATGCTCCAGCTTCCATCCTAGAAGAATTTCTCACCAAGACCGTCAGGCAATTCTCCTTGTGCACCTGTAGTTTGATCATCTAGAGTTGGGGGGAGATGTCCATTAGAGCAAGTATGGACAGCAAGTAATGAAAAGCAAAGAGTAAAGGAACATGGTACATCAAGGAATATGAAGCAAGAACAAAATTAAAAGCAATAACAAGGACTGATGAAAAGTCTAGATTTAACAATGTAATTTTCAATAACAATAATCGATAAATAATGTCAATGTCAATAGTCATGATCAAGGATGCAAGTGTCAATCTAGTCTATTAGTATTTAGCCTAACTAATTCACGTACTACTGTATCCCATACCACGGGTTCGGTGCATGCAACCTAGTGTTCGTTTTAGACTGACTGTGAACTCAACAGATCGTGTATTCGGATATCAATAGAACATGATAACAAGATAACATGATGACGTGATAACAAGATAACAAACATTTCTCCACCTTCCAAGTCAAGTGTTCATGTAAACAAGAAGCGCCCTACCGAGTACAGTTTCCGATTGTTCACTACCAAGTCAACCCACAATATCCCGGCTTGTTACCATTTTATTTTGTCAATCATGATCATGTAAATGTGTATCAGAGTGTCAAGGCGATGATAAGGATGCAACAAAATGATGCGATGCATGATATATGTTCGATTCTCATTCACTAGATGCAAGGTTAACACATTTACATGCAATACTATAAAAGCGCACATTGTGGACATCAAGACTTTGCTGTACAAAAGTGAACTTTCCCGCTGCTACAGGAAGGCAAATCTGGATCCGTCAGGGATTCTAAATATTAGACTCTCTTCCGGTTCCAACGAATATACACACTATATATAAAAATTACAGAAACTATGTCGAAATTCCTATTCTTTTCAGATTTCATGTTCAGGCAACAGGTTATAGATTGTGTTCTCATATATATTTCAGGTCAGAAAACTCATCAATTAAATCAGCAAATGTTCAGGGTGACTCCTAAGCATGTCTAGTCTCAGCCAGATTTATTTCACATTTTAATTTTACTGTTAATATGTTTTGTTTATTAATAGATCAAGGTGATACACATAAAATTGTGAATCTGAAAATCTAGACCTAGCAGTACTAAAAGACAGATATCTAACAGATTATAAATCAGAATTCAATTCCGTTGAATATTCTAGAAAATAGACACATGGGGATACAATTTATATTTAGCAAGTTTCAATTGATTCTGATTATAGCTAGGTCTATTACTGTATTCTTTACAGATTAAAGGTTCTGGCAGTAGTCTAGAGTCGAATAGCTACATGTAAAATTAAGGTGTAAATTCAATACAAAAATCTATAAAATTTAGAAAGTCGACCCTAAGCATGTCTATTAATTTCCTAGAGAACTTCAAGTCATTATTCTACTATTAATATTGTGTTTCAATAGAAGTTGTGTCGATGTTCCACTAAACAACAAATCTGGAAATACACAACCAGCAGTAACAAAATGTGTGATATCTAGCATCTCATGAATCAGAATTTGGATCTGTAAGATGTTCTGAAAACTAGATTCATCAACCTACAATTTCTTTTGATATAGTTCTAGTTGATTTTAATAGTAACAAGGTCGAAATCTCAGTACAAAACAAGACAGGCAGCAGGATAAGATGAAATGCAATCATATACATCCGTCAAAATGAACATTCTACATACTCCTATATCATGGAATACACTAACATTATATGCAGCAAATTAAGATGAATTTCTACAATATAAAAAGTCAAATTATCATGTTACGATTCAAGTCTTAAGATCACAATCGGTCATCACTCATTCAAATTACCATACATTTCCAACATGCAAGTTTCTAGTCAAATTATTCATGTCGTGTGTGCATACAAGCTTGGGTTTGAATCAAGGATATTCGCACGAAGTCAAGAACACCTTGGGTTAACTCGTGTAGATCCTTAATATACTCAACGGAAGGTATACAATATAATAATATGATAATTGAAAGAGAACTACTTGCGGAGATCAACAATCTTGAACTAGAATAACGAGTGAGTTCAAGTAGACATGCCTTTATAGACGATTAGATTTGTCCGAATATCCAAAAATAACGGATCGGGATCTCGGGCGACACGTGCATGCTACGTGCAAAAGAGACACAGCAGCAAGAGCACACAACAACAAACAGCTAGCACCCACCCGAACAGCAAACGGAAAACCCACAGAACAGCAAACAGCGTGCAAAACAGCACACAACCAATCCCTCTATTGGCCAAACAGAAAACAACCTAGGGTGACAGCGGTAAGGCGGTAGGGCAGGCTCCGACGGCACTAGCTTCGACGGCGGCAGCGATGGACTGGACGTGCAGAGGTGGTCAACTGAGTGCAGGTGACGGTGGAGTACAGGGGAAGGCAGCGAAGTTGTAGGGGTTCAGTTGCAGTGGCTGTAGTGTACAGGGCCGACGAGGAGGGCGACGGGATGTGGGCAGTCAAAGAGGGATGCAACAATGGCGATTGCAGCGGGTTGGAGGTAATGGGTCAATGGAGCAGACAAGGGCGATGAGGAGCTTCGGAGGTCGATGGCGATCGGGGATGCTCTGTTTTGCAAGAAAATCAGATGAAAGGAAGGAGTGGCGATGATCACGGGATTGCGGTGGTCGAAGGCAGAGGAGCGGTGCTGGTCGACGGTTGCAATGTCAAGGAAGGGAGGACGGTGCTAAAGGAGTTGGCGGCTCGATGAGGTTAGGGGAGACGGTGTAGGCGGTCGGTGGCTCTGGCGAGGAACAAGCTGCAGGTGGACGAGGGTGGATGAAGGCGGAGAACAGAGGAAGAAGGCGACGACGGGTGAGGAGATGGAGACGAGGCGAAGGGCTACAAGTGGCGGGATGCTCGACTATGGTGGTCGAGGGCTGAGGTGAAGAAGGAAGATGAGGAGTCGAGGGGGGTGGGGGGGGGGGGGGTTAATAAATATAATAAATATTATAATGGGGGTAGTTGAGATAGTGGTGTAGATAATGGGGTTAGTTCTAATTAGCAGGAGATTAGTGGGGGATGTGAGTGTGGAGAGATTTTGGGATTAACTGTTAGTGGGAGTAGGGTAGGATTAAATAAAATATGGGTTTGGGTTTGGGATCGAATAAGATGCGGGTTTGGGTTTGGGTTAAAATTTAATAGGATATGGGCTTGGGTTAGGCTTTGGTTATATATTAATAATGCAAATCAAATGAATATAAAATTGGGCTTTAGATGATGGACTTCATATTACTAAATAATAATACAAGAGATATTAAAATCAATGGACTTTACAAATAATAATAATAATATTAATAACAATAATAACAATACTGATAATAATAATAATACATGACAGAATATAATTTGGATTCAACACTTTCATGAAAATAATTCAATAATAATAATAAAAATAAATAATAATAATAATAATAATAATAATAATAATAATAATAATAATAATAATAATAATAATAATAATAATAATAATAAGTTTATATAACAAAATCGGAATTGGGTTTAACAAATTATTAAAGTAAATTTAAATATTTTTTATTTGGCTAAAATGTAGATAGTCGATCAATTATAAAATGGAAAGTAAAGTTAAAATACACCCTTATTCGAAATAAACATAATTTTCGATTACAAAAGATTTTAATAGATGATCCAAAATGAATCTAAAAACATAACAGATTTATAATTAATCAAAATACATAAAATATTCTGAAAAATATGTATTTACGGAAACGGGGGTTACAACCCATTGCTTAAAGTTGTTTTAGCGACCTGCAATCAAGCACGTTCATAGCTCAACTCGTCATTCGACCTGTTCCCCAAACTTGTTTAAAAAATCCTTAAAGACAGATTAGAGTTCCATAATCGTGGATTGCAGTACGTCCGCCAAACCTGTAAATAAGCAAGTTTTGGAGCTCAACTTGCAACTCAAAGGACTCTCACAATTTGTTGGAGGACCAGTATAGCAAGTTTGGAGAATAACTCTTCCTTAGAGTCGCTCCTACAACTAGCTAAAATGCTCATACAGCAAGTTCAGATTCAAGCTCTTCCTTAGAGTCGGCTCTTCCTTAGAGTCGCTCCTACAACTAGCTAGCTGCAAAACGGATAAGTGCTAACTCCGTCAAATGCTTCTCACTGCTCGAGATCCATCAACAACTCTTTAAGTACAAACAATGAGTTCGACGCCTTTCTCATTGCAATAGCTCTGTCAACGACTCATCAACTTCATACAACAAAAGATACATAAAGGATCAAGTATATAAAAGAGTTCTTCATTGCACAAACAAGTTTTCTCTACAATCATGGAATTATCTCAAATTTGTCTCAGATCCAATATCAATTCCAAAATTTACCAGTACAAAACTATGCGCAGTGTTACAATTGTTGAATTACAATGAATCTGCAACTTCAAATAAAATAATCACCACAAAGGTTTGTTGAAACATTGAGCAGTACAGTTGTCTTGCAAGATGATCTACATGCCATCCTTTCGGCTGCGTGGGCAAGGAATGTTCCTCTTAAGGGACATAAGCCTCATCATGGGCTTTTTGACGGCACCACCTATGTAACACCCTAGTTTTCATTTATGTAAATTTTGTGATTTTACGTGTTGTACATGTATGATTTCATTTGTATAATTTTTCATATAAAAAATATTTTTATAGTATTTGTTCTCTCTTATTTTTCCAAAAAAGTTATTTTCTTTTAAAGCCTAATTAGAATCTACAGCCCAAATTGTCTTTTAGCCCACTTTATTATTTAAATATTTTAATTTTTTGAGCCCATAGTCTCTTGGCCCATTAGTGAGCCCATGCAATTTAATTAATCTCTATTTTAGTCTAACTTGTAGTGTAGACTCAAATAATAGATAATTAATTAGCATGTACAAAGTTGTGAGTGGGGGACACTAGGGTAACACGTGCATACAATGGGGTGTGCATTGCACACCTTTCACCTGGGCTGGTTGGACAAAGAGAGAGGGAGAGATGGAGCTAGTGGAGAGGTAGTTATCTCATCATGGGTAGTTGCTACAACTCCCTAATTCATCTAAGCCCTTGATCCTAAACCACTTGATTTAATCCTAGCCCTTTATTTCCACTAAAATTATGTATAAATATCCCCTAGTTCTTCTCATTTTAGTACATTAGAAATTGATTAAAGAAAGAAAAGAATTAGAGTGAGAAAAGATTGAGAGTTTTTGGGGAGTAAAAGATTGAGGAGATTCTTGTGTGTGGGTGCTCATCCAAGAGAAGGCCGGAATTGCACTAGGAGAGGCTCGGTTTGCTACACCAAGGAGGAGGAGGCAACCTTGAGGCACAACCTAGGAGGAGAAGGATCTATTCGTGCATTCTAGGAGATTTCTAGGAGCTTTCCATTCGTTTTTCTTCAAATAGGTGGGTGTTTCTCATGACTTCTATTTCTAGTTACCATGCTAGGAATGTTTAATAGAATGATTAATGAAAACCTAAGTGAAATTGACTCCATGATTGCTTATGTAGAGATGAATTGATAATTTAGAAGATGTTTGTTGAAATGATTGCTAGTGGATAAATCATGAATTAAAATGCTAGAAGACATCATGTATTACCATGCTAGATGTTTAAGAAAATCTATACATAAGATACAAAGTTGAATGTATCTTGTGATAGGGATTGTTTAAATTAAGGTAACTCTCTTGTGGTAAGATGAGAATCTGTGTTCGAAAAGATTGCAGATTGCTAACAAATGAAAGAACGAAGTAATGAAGTATTTTTGTAGAAGTTATATTTCAACATGTGTGCAAACATGATATGTTCTCAATGTCGAAATTATGGACATAGAACCTAACCTAAGATTCAAAAATGCATGTTTCATAAGCAAATAATGAATCTAAAATACTGGTTTACTGCATTTTGTATATGTTTCAAAATTTGGAAAGTTATGTTTCGAAAAGAAAAGAAAAGTAACAGAGAAAAATATTTTAAGAATTGAAAAATCTAGTGGTACAGTCGACCGATCATGTTGAAACAGTCGACTGGCCTGAGAAAGATGAAAATATAGTTCAAATCTCTCACGGAACAGTCGATCGATCATGGCTTGACCGTCGACTACTCTGATCAATTATTCTTTTTTTTAACTTTAGAACTTTGCAGAACAGTCGACCGACTGTGTTGTAATAGTCAACTGCCCTGAGTATTTATCTTCGAGTTTTTTTATTCTAGCTGAACAGTCGACTGGCTATGACTGACAGCCGACTGCCCTGAAGTTCAAATGATATCCAGTTTTCATGAATTTTTCTACAATCTTTGGCTTAGCATATTTGAGACTACTTCTACAAGAAAGAACTACTATAAATTGTTAGCCAAAATAATTTTTTTGGATAAAGAAAAATGTATCGATTAAAAGATGTTTTGAAAAGAGTTTTGTTAATGAAAGAAAAATGAAAGTATGATTGTTAGACTTAGTATTGATAAAGTGAGAATACGGAGTTTATGAACCATCGACTATGACCAATTGAATTTCTTTGTTTTTGCATGATTATTGTACATGAAATTGAAATTTTTATTAACATGATGAATATACAAATGTTATGAACATGAAAAGAAAAAAAAAACTATTGTTAATCTTGAAAAGAGAACTTATGAGTTTGAAAGGCTCAATTCTGTGTGATTGTGAATTGAAAATGAGAACTAGAGTGTGGCCAAGCCTCTTGCTAGCATTGAAAAGAAATGAATGGAAATGAAATTTGAAATGAAAAGACCAAGATTTGGGTCATGTTGAATAAATGGTTAAGATCGGTATATTGGAAAGGCTAACTCTAGAGATTTGATTTTGTTCATGATTCTAAGAACTAATGATTAGATACATAGTGAAGATGTGATGAAAGTAAGAGAAAAACATTGAGTATGAGGGCCATTGGATTGGAGGCGTGAGAGTATCCACAGGATGTCCCATGATGCGTCACGATAGGGCGTGGATACTGCTCCAGAGTACCGTCCCGGTGGCGACGCTCGTGGGGTATTTGACGATTGCGGGTGGTGTCATGTCTATGCTAGGAGCTGAATTACCAAAGGATGCATGCATGATGAGTCATGTGTCAGTGCATTAGGGATTCCCTCCCGGGTACCTAGACCTGAGTTCGTAGGTCAGAAAACATCTAGGATACTTATCATAGTTACAGTAGTAGATTAAGTCATGACGATGGATTGAACCCTACAAGATGAAGAACGATTAAGGGCTTGTCCTCGGACTTATGTAGTATGGGCTGCATAGACTCTGAACAAGTGCACATTAGTGTCATATAATATAAATAATTACATTAAAAACTATGTGTACAATCACAACACGACATCAATAGGACAGTCCCTTTGGTTCTGTTTGTGACAAGTTTGTGTTTGTTAAGAAATGAGGATCGTTATACTATTTCCGGCATAGAGAGGATGGCCATGTATAATATTTCGTCAGTTAAATGAACTGACGTGCCCACAGTTTTATATGCAAGATAAAGATGCTTGACAATTGAAATATACATACTGTGCAAGACTATTTTAAATGTTGTTTCATGTAAATTTATTGTAATATTGCTTCCACTGTGATACTGTATAAGTGTGATGTAACTCTGATAAAAGAAAAAGTTTTTATTTCCTTGTAAAATTGTACGAAAGAAGTGTAAAGATCCTGTGTAACTCGAATTCAGTTGTATTTTGGAATTCGGGGTGTTACAACCTATCCCAGACCACTTACATCTTTGATAGGAAGCACTGATCCCATGAACTGAGTTTGGGGACCATGACCCGCACACACGTGACCCTCCACGGGTAGAGGCCAAATCTTAATGCAGTCACCCCACTCTGAGCATCACTAGGAAGGGGAGGGGCTACCTGTGCAGTCGAGCCCGCTCCTGTAACAGTCGACCCGGCTCCACAATCGTCGCATGCTTTCTAACACCAACAGCACGCGAAGTGCTAGCCGAGTGTAGCCCCTTAAGCTTCGCTTGGAGACGGTATATCACCAAATCATTCTCAACAAGCACATCTCTAAGAAGGGCACATTCTCCAATACTACCTTTCGGCACTTTTGGGAGCAAGAGCATACCATCGAGGCGATCAACAAGCAGAAGGGCCAACTCACAATCCCTCATGATTAGCACTGTCTTAAGACGAATTATCTCCAAGCATTCGTCCTGTGATTGATCACGCAAGCTGTAATATCCCGATCAGTTAATAATAATTTTTTTATATTTTATTATTGTTATTTATTATTATTATTATTATTTTATTATTTTATTTTATTTTTTTGGAATAGAAATATTTTTGGTGGTTATTATTTAGTTTAATTAATAACCATCATTTATATATATACCAGTCCATATGCATGTGCGAAATACCGTTTTGGTACTGGAAACTTTCGACCCGACCATAAAATTTATTTATTATTATTATTTTCAGAATTAATTTACTTTTATATGGATTATGAGGTTTTACAAACAAAAATTATCGGTACACTTATTAATCTATACGTGCGTGTATTGTATCGATTTCATGCATTCGTATAAATCATGTAGTATGTGTTTTGGACAAAATATATCTTTTTGTCATAATTAATCACAAATTGGATGGCTACGTTTTAATTGAAGGATTAAACCAAGGGTTTGGATTAATTAGGATTACATAAGAGTTTAAGGAGACTTCTACTAGAAGCCTCTCCACCCCCTCACCCCTCCACCTCATCACTCCACCTCACCCCCTCCCCCATAGGAATGGCCGGCCACCTCTTGGACCAAGGGGGTTTTTGCAAAATCCCCTTGGTGCATTTTCACTCTCCACCCCCTCCTTTGTCATATAAATACCCCCCCCCCCCCACCCCTTGCCTCATTTACCAATAATTGAGAGGAAATGAAAGAGAGAAGAAAACCCTAGAGTTCTCTTGTAGGTTTGATGCTTTTAAAATACTAGGAGGAAGGAGAAGGTGCAAAGGTAGTCCTTCCTACTTGAAAAATACAAGGTGGGGGTTTCTCTACTTTCTTATATGTTGATTTTTTTGTTTAATTTGTTCATTACTTATGGCTAGATGTGTGTATATATGTTTTATGTTGCATAAAACAACTTGGACTAAATTATGAGTATATAAGTAGTAATATGGATCAAAAAGAATCCTATGAAGAGTATGAATGGCGGAACTTGATAAAATAACATAAAGATGAGATCTTTGAACTTTGTTATGGTTATGTTGCCTTTATGGTTAATTTTTACTACTTGGACTTTAATCTATGCATAAGAATGGTTGGAAAAATCAAAGGGATGGCATATAAGGAAAGTTAAAAGGATGGAACTCACAAAAAACCCATAAGATCGGACCTTTGAACTTGTTGTGTTTATGGTTGTTATTTTGGTTATTTTGTTAAACACAAAGTTAACAACTTGGACTAAATACTATGTGCATTTAAGACTAAGTAAGTGAGAATGGTCACATAACCATTTTAAGGGTTATAGAACTTAACATGTTAATTAAGAGACAAGTCTTTTGTTGTATGTAGTTTCCTATCTTTTTCAAGAGCAAGTCTTCACTAACTTTTGTTCATAAAAAGTAAGTTTTATTGATGTAGGCACTTGTAGGTTGAAGTAAAATAAGTTTTGTAATATGTAGGATTGTGGACTTAAGAAAGTTATTCTCTGCTTTATGTAAGAATTTGTAATTTGGTAAAAGTAGATCTTTTGTAATAAGTGAGACTTGTAATCCCTAAAAGTAGTCTTTGTAATATGTAGGTAAGTTTTGATAGTTGTTTAGTTTTATTACCATGCTTGAGTGTGTAGCATCTAGTTAGATTCTTAAAGAGATCCCATGAACCCATTCATGCTTGTGAAACCCATGAACCCATCATGCTTGAGTTGTAGTTGAATACCATGCTTGAGTTGCTAATTGTTCTTAGTAAAGAACCCATCATGCTTGAGTTGTAATGAGAACCCAACATGCTTGATTTATGTTAAAATAAACCCATTCATGCTTGTGTGACATTCTAAGTAACCCATCATGCTTGAGTTGTAGTAGAATATCATGCTTGAGTAGCTAATTGTTCTTAGTAAAGAACCCATCTTGCTTGAGTTATGTTAAAATGAACCCATTCATGCTTGTGTGACATTCTAGTAACCCATCATGCTTGAGTTGTAGTAGGATACCATGCTTGAGTTGCTAAAGGTTCTAGTAAAGAACCCATCATTCTTGAGTTGTAGTGAAGGAACCCATCATGCTTTAGTTGTTGTGGTAAAGGAATCATGGTTGAGTTGTAGTGAACAATCATGCTTGTGTTATATGTGGAAACCCATGCTTATGTTTTGTTGTAGTTAAATGTTCTAAGAAAAGAACCCATGCTTAAGATGAGTAGTTGTTCTAAGATTCAAAGAACACATGCTTAAGTGTGTGTAATAATGGTTTAGTTAAAACTCTCAAAGGAACCCATAAATATAGCTCCCATGCTAACCTAATTAAACTATTGAAATAAACTCATGCTCCGTGGTTATTCTAGTCGACTCTTAAAAAGAAATCCATGAAACTAGCTCCATGGTGGTTCTAGCTAAGTTGATGGAGAACCCATGCACGTAGGTTCTAGGTGATTCTAGCTCAACTTGAGAAAGAACCCATGAACCTAGTGCATGTTGTTCTAGTTCAATTTAGGAAAAAGGAACCCATGAATTCTAGTCGTGTGAGGTTCTAATTGAAGTTGGACCCTATCATGAGAACATTCTTCATCTTCATTGTGTGGGTAATTAATGGATTGAGAAAGTTACTAATGAGGATAACTTGATCAAAGCTCTTCTAGAGTCTTGTAGTTACCTTAGGAGTCATTGACCATCAAGACTCGCATCTTACCGGCTTGGAAACTAGGATAAATCTCACCTTGGGCACCGACGGATCTTAACCGGTATGGGTTGATTACGGGCCGAGAGTATTGACAAGATCCGAGTTAGGGGTAGTGATGAGTGAAGGAGATCCCCTCACTAAAGTCTTGGATCAATAGGCCGTAGGGTTGGACCATGATAAACTCAAAAATTTCTAAGTTAAAATCTCATAAGATTGGTTAGGTTTAGTGACATTGTTAGGGTAGTAACTTATAAAGATCATTATACCATTCTTGCCAAAAGAGAAAAGTTGGAATTAGGGGTGATACCTTATGACCCAACTCGTCCTATAGGCCGACACTAGGTGTATGGGGTTGTACCTTCCCGTCAAAGGGATACGTACGGTGACTTCTCACGAGTTGGGAGCACGGGTTGCGTATCTCACTCTGTTAATTCCTGAAATACCATGATAAGAACGGTCTGTCGGAACTAGGGAATGGACCCCGAAAATTCCGTCACTAACTATGCCAGGGAGAGCGAACGGGCCATAGATCATGGTCTATGAGTTATGGGTGCCACAGGGTAGGCTTTGTGCTATCCTGCGCTTGCGAGACCCTATGTTCGTCTGGTTTTTGAGTGAGGTCCGGTGCACCGGGTAGTAGTTGTAAACATAGACACCATGAGCGTACTGGATTAGTAGGACTTGACCACGTTTGCAACCTCATCAGTCACGTTGTATTGTCGGGAATAGGTTGTGTACAAAATAGAATTCCTAACATGGGTTCAAATCCCTAAATATGGAGAACGGCCTGATATGGACGTATGTAGTTATGGGATGCATGTGATTCCAGATTCTTGCTTGCATTAGAATAGGAGCATCCTAGCCTTAGTTGATATTGCATTAGACTCTAAGTCATAGCACTCACGAACACTTAAACTACATTGACATATTTCACCATGTTTTTATATGTTTGTTTTTGGAGATTCGCTGCTAGTCATCAGACTTTAAGTATCAGTATATGTACTAACGTCCCCACTCTAATAGGTTGTGGATACAGGATCACCAAACCAGGAGGACTCCAGTCAAGGCATGGTCTACAAGTAAAGAGCTCGATGTTTATTATTTCCATTCATGTATACTCTGATGTAATATTGAATCAATGGAAACACTCTCCTGTAATATTATATCAGTAAAAGTTTTAAAATTTTCCTGATTTCTGTGTATTGTGACTAATTGAATGTAAAGGTCCTGGCTCGTGTCTCAAATTCTCCATATAGGAAGTTCGGGGCATTACAGAGTGGTATCAGAGCCAACTTCAATTTATAGTCCAACATAGGAGGAAAATAGACTTAGATGCCTTGTAGGAGTTAGGTTTTCTTTTAGCTTTTTGTAGATAATTATAATTCATACTGTTGTTCCTTCAACTTATGTCTTATGATATTTCTATATCTATGCTAATTCCCGTGTTCACTCCTTGCACGATGGCGAACGGAGCATTTCCCCTAGGGAATGGATGGGCACACGGGATCGTGATCGAGGTGGACTCGGACTTAGAGCCCATCTCAGATGGGGATGAGTCACCGGTTGGGGCCGGATTGGCCAACAGGGCCCCCGCAGCTGCCACAGCAGGGGATGCCCCTGTAGGGGACCCGATCCCAGTACACGCACCCCCGCCACCTCCCCATCTTACCCGAGTAGAGCAGGTCCTTGAGCAGGTCTTTCGCGATATCTCGACATGGGATTGGTGCCATGTCTATCTCGAGAAAAGGATGGACGCGTGTGAGTTTGTAACCCTCCACAATGAGAGGGAAGTGGGGGAGTTAAGGAGGGCCAAGATGAGGGCTGACCGCAGGATGGTGATCCTGAGGCACGCCTACCATGTGCAGTTTGCGTGCACAGGGCGCAGGTGCACGGAGCTTCAGTTGTAGATCACATAGCTACAGGCCCTGCTAGCACCTCCTCCTGCTGGAGGGAACTCAGCAGGAGACACAAGTAGTACCGACTAGGCAGTTAGGTGCCCGAAGGTTATTTTGTTGTTTTGATATTTTGCTTCCTACTTATATGATACAAATGTAAAGAAGATAATGCATATATAAGATAAATGATTATAATGAAATGAAGTTTAGCTTTATGTTTTTTTTCCAAGTCTTATGTGCATGTTGAGATTGGATGAATGTTATTTTCACAATATCACAATATGATGCCTTTGCATGTTCCATTATTTTTTCACTATCAGATGTCTCGCAGAACAAGGAGCGGTAGGATCGACCCGATTGAGGGCGAAGGTAGTGGAAGAAATGGCATAGGTCTGGATATAGGGGCAGAATTCGCTCGTATGTACCAGGCTTTCGGTGACCTAGCTAAGGCAAGCCAAAACAATGTGCAGCAACAGGGAGCACCCGTAGGTAACCATGGTATAGCAGCTACCTACCCCATCAGGATGGTCGAATCCTTCCGAAGGATGAGGCCACCCATTTTTTAGGGGAAGGCAGACCCTAGAGCGGCTGACGATTGGGTTCATCAAGTCAAGACCGTGTTCGAAGTGATGCTGACACCCAATGACAGCAAGGTCAGGCTGGCGATCATTCGGCTGGAAAAGGACACCAAGGTCTGGTGGCAGTCAGTGAAGAGAGGTATGGGCGAAGGGCCCATTACCTGGGAGGATTTCCTAGCAGAGTTCAGCCAGCACTATTTCCTGTTGGATGTGCAAGAAGAGAAGGCCATGGAGTTCTTCAACCTAAAATAGGGAAGCATGACGGTTCGTGAATACGAAACCAAGTTCACCCAGCTTTCCCGTTATGCTCCTGAAATGGTACAGGATGAGGTCAAGAAGACTAAGAGGTTCGAGCAGGGGCTTAGGCCCATACATAGAACCAAAATGATACCTTTTTGCATCCGAAGGTTTGAGAAGCTGGTCCGTTGTGCAGCTACGACGGAGTTGGATGAATAGGGGGCCTGAACCGCAAGCAAACATTGGAGGATGGAACAAAGGGAAGAGGCCTACACCTGCATCAGGATTCAGGAACCAGGGTCAAAATTAGAAGTTTCCAAGGACTGTTGGCAAGACTGGAGACACCAAGCCAGGAAGTTTTTTCCTATGCGGCGTGCCAGAGCATTTTCAGAATCAATGCCCCAAGAAGAACCCTCAGAATGATACCCGCACTTGTTACAATTACGGGAAGATTAGCCATGTTCGGCTAGACTGTCCCCAGCTTCGGAGGGGCAACAGTAGGCCGGCTCCAAAGGCAAATAGCAAAGGGAAGGGAATTGCCCGCCAAGGGCGAGTATTTGCACTTACTGAGGAGGACGCCGATGAAGACGAGGGAGTCATCACCGGTAGGTGAAGAACTAAGGTTATGTTACTATAATATTTGAATATTTTGACATAAGATAATGATGTAAAGACTTTTTTGCAAACAGGATGGATTAATATAAATGGGATCCAGACAACTTTTTTATTTAATAGTGGCTCATCACATTCTTTTGGTGTCTGAAGTATGTTCAAAAAGGTTGAAACGCACCCAAGAGGCAACTCCGGAATCAGTTTTATTGGTTGCTACCCCGTCTGGAGCGACTCTGTAATACCCCAGATCTCGAGCGAACAGTCGACTGGTGGGTAGATCAGTCGACTGGTATGCACGGGATTTGAGATTGAGATTTGAGAAATTTAGTCCCACATGGGAGGTTTGATAGGATAATTTGAGTATAAATACTATTAGCCAATGATCAAGAGTCACCAATTCGGTTAACCACCTTTTGAGAGGCAACCTGTGGTGGGCAGTTGCACTACATAGTATTTATAATTTGTCTGAGTATTGGGGCGGGGCGTTACAAATGGTATCAGAGCCGACTTTCGACACCGGATGTACTAGAGGTCTATATGATCTGCGGTGCTGGGAGTCATTGAGCTCCGGGGTCGGTGTTGAGTGTGGTATCCGATTTGCGGTGTGGTGAATGATTGATCTTCGGGATCGAGGACTATACTACATCGGCTAGAAAGGGCGGTCCTACACGAGATGTGTGCCCTGTACTCAGCGAGGACGCTGATTCCTAAGGGGGGTGTATGTAATACCCCAGATCTCGAGCGAACAGTCGACTGGTGGGTAGATCAGTCGACTGGTATACGCGGGATTTAAGATTGAGATTTGAGAAATTTAGTCCCACATGGGAGGTTTGATAGGATAATTTGAGTATAAATACTATTAGCCAATGATCAAGAGTCACTAATTCGGTTAACCACCTTTTGAGAGGCAGCCTGTGGTGGGCAGTTGTACTACATAGTATTTATAATTTGTCTGAGTATTGGGGCGGGGCATTACAGACTCTCCCTACGAATTTGTGCTATAAGGGATGCAAACTCCAATTTGATGGAGAGACCCCGAGTATAGATTTGCTAGAGTTAAGCTTTGCAGGGATGGACGTGATCAATGGAATGGATTGGATGTCAAAGCATAAGGCTAGCATCGACTGCAGGAAGAAGAGGGTCGCCATTATACCAACCAGAGGACCAGAACTTGTGTTTCAAGGAAAGAGGAAGCAGGGTGAAGATATTCTTGCTACTGCAAATGGAGTGCATGTGCCAGTGAAGTCAAGGTGGTACCAATCGTACGTTAATTTCCTCATGTATTTTTGGAAGAATTATCTGGACTTCCACTGCACAGGGATGTTGAGTTCAGCATTACTGTCCAGCCAAGCAGCGTGCCAGTATCTAAGACACCATATTGAATGGCACCCGTGGAGTAGAGAGAAGTCAAGGAGCAAATTGAAGAGCTGCTACAGAAGGGATTCATCAGGCTGAGTGCTTCACCTTGGGGAGCACCCGTACTACTTATGAAGAAGAAGGATGGGACCGCGAGAATGTGCATCGATTACCGGGAGTTGAACAAGGTTATGGTTTGGAACCAGTACCAAATTCCCAGGATCGACGACTTATTTGATCAGCTCTAGGGTGCTGCTGTGTTTTCAAATATTTACCAACTTCAGGTTATCATCAATTTTGGGTTAAGGAAGAAGACATACCCAAGACAGCATTTCGAACTCGACACGGGCATTACGAGTTTTTGGCGATGCCATTCGAGGTGACCAATGCTCCAGCAATCTTTATAGATATGATGAACCGTATCTTACGGCCATTTATCGATTCATTCGTGGTTGTCTTCTTAGATGACATCTTGGTGTATTCGAAAACAAAAGAGAAGCATGCTGAGCATCTAACTACAGTATTGAGCAAGCTACAGGAGCATCAGCTTTATGCCAAGCTGTCAAAGTGTGAATTCTGGATATCTGAAGTGGCATTCTTGGGCTATGTCCTTTCTAAGGAGGGAGTGGCTACAAACCCGGAGAAAATCGAGGCAGTAAAGAGTTGGCCTCAGCTGAGAACTGTGAAGGACGTCAGGAGTTTCTTGGGCATGATGGGGTACAACAGGAAGTTCATCCAAAACTATGACAGAGTTGCTGTACCACTTACAGCACTGGCCAAGAAGAATGTGAGCTTTGATTGGACTGAGAGATGTGAAGGGAGCTTTCAGGAGCTGAAGAACAAATTGATTTCCGCACCAATTTTGGTTCTACCTCAACTAGATAAAGGGTATGTAATCTACAGTGATGCCTCATTTTTGGGATTCGGATGTGTCCTGATGCAAGAGGGGAAGGTCATAGCGAATGGATCAAGGCAACTTCGACCACATGAGAAGAATTATCCGACGCACGACTTGGAATTGGCAGCGATAATTTTTGCTCTGAAGTTGTGGCGACACTATGTCTATGGGACCAAGGTAGAGATGTTCACCGACCATAAGAGCTTGAAGTATATTTACTAGCAAAAAGATTTGAATCTCAGGTAGAGGCGATGGTTGGAGGTTTTGGAAGACATCAGGCCAGAGATATTATATCATCCAGGAAAAGCCAATGTCGTGGCAGACGCACTTAGCAGAAAATGGAGTATAGCCACGCTCATTACAACGGGGAGAGAGCAAGATGACGAGATCAGACAAGCCGGTATTGAAATAATTGTTCAAGATTTGAGCACGGTTTTGGCACGTCTGGAATTGCAACCGAGTCTGAATGAACGAGTTAAGAAGGCTAAGATAGGAGATGCAGAGATCGAAGCACTAAAGCGACAAGTCAGTGAAGGAAAAGCCTCAGAGTTCAGCATGAAGGACTGGTCGCTTTTGTATGGAAATAGGTTGTGTGTACCTAAAGACGATGAATTGCGGGATGACATCATGAAAGAAGCACACTCAACCTTACTCATGGTTCACCCAGGAAGCACAAAGATCTATAAAGATGTAAAACAACATTTCTGGTGGGCTGGAATGAAGCAGGATGTGGCAGGATTCGTAGCCAAATGCCTTACATGTCAAAAAGTTAAGGCAAAAAATCAGAAATTATGAGGTCTACTACAACCATTGCTAATTCCAAAGTGGAAATAGGCGAACATTAGCATGGATTTCATCACTGGTCTGCCCAGAAGTTCGAAAGGGAATGACTTAGTTTGGGTTATAGTAGATCGTTTAACAAAATCTGCACACTTTTTTCCAGTAAAGACAACTTGGTCAATAGAGAAGCTAGCAGAAGTCTACATCGAAGGCATTGTAAAGCTACATGGAGTGCCAATATCGATCGTTTCTGACCGAAATGCATGGTTTACGTCTCGATTATGGCAAAATCTGTAAGAAGCATTAGGGACGAAATCAGAGTTCAGCACAGCATTCCACCTGCAAACTGATGAACAGACAGAGAGAGTTAACAGGATTCTCGAGGATTTGCATAGAGCATGCATAATGGATTTCGGAGGGAGCTGGGAATGACACTTGGCATTGGTAGAGTTCGCATATAATAACAGCGACCAAGCAAGTATAGAGATGTCTCCATATGAAGCATTGTATGGAAGGAAATGTAGGACACCCGTGTGCTGGTACAAAATTGGAGAGAGGCAGATGTTTGGACTTGAAATAGTGCAGCAAACGTCCGAGAAAATCGAGCTAATCAGAAAAAGATGCAAGTAGCACAAAGCAAGCAGAAGAGCTACGCCGCTAATCGTAGACGAGATTTAGAATTCAAAGAAGGCGATTCGGTATTTCTGAAAGTCTCGCCTACAAAGTGGTGATCAGGTTCGGAAAGGGTGGCAAATTAGCACTGAGATATATTGGACCGTACTAGATTTTGAAGAGAATCGGGAAGATGGCTTACAGGCTAGAGCTACCAGCCGAATTGTCTCAAGTACACAATGTATTTCATGTTTCAATGCTGAGGAAGTACATACCGGATCCGAATCACCAACCGCCAGACATTCGTAAAGACCTACGAGTGGATCTTACATATAAGGAACGACCGGTGAAAATTATTGATCGTCAGGATAAGGTGATAAGGAACAAAACTATTCCGATGATCAAGGTTCTTTGGAAGAATTGTGGAGGAAGCCACTTGGGAACAAGAAAACCAGATGAAGCTTTCTTTTCCCGAGTTATTTTGAGTATTTCCTTTTATTTTCTGTTCTTCCCACTTAGTAACAGTTCTGAGGACATAACTAGTCTAAGGAGGGAGTATTGTAATATCCCGATCAGTTAATAATAATTTTTTTTATTTTATTATTATTATTTTATTGTATTTTTTTGGAATTGAAATATTTTTGGTGGTTGTTATTTAGTTTAATTAATAACCATCATCTGTATATATACCAGTCCATATGCAGGTGCGATATACCGTTTTGGTACTGGAAACTTTTGACCCGACCATAAAATTTATTTATTATTATTATTTTTAAAATTAATTTATTTTTATACGGATTATACGGTTTTACAAACAAAAATTAACGGTACACTTATTTACCTATACGTGCCCGTATTGTATCGATTTCATGCATTTGTATAAATCATGTAGTATGTGTTTTTGACAAAAAAATATATTTTTGTCATAATTAATCACAAATTGGATGGCTAGGTTTTAATTGAAGGATTAAACTTAGGATTTGGATTAATTAGGATTACATAAGAGTTTAAGGAGACTTCTACTAGAAGTCTCTCCTCCACCTCACCCCTCCCCCTCATCACTCCACCTCACCCCCTCCCCCATAGGAATGGCTGGCCACCTCTTGGACCAAGGGGGTTTTTGCAAAATCCCCTTGGTGCATTTTCACTCTCCACCCTATCCTTTGTCATATAAATACCCAGCGCCCCCCCCCCCCCCCCCCCCCCCCAGCCTCATTTACCAAAAATTGAGAGGAAAGGAAAGAGAATAAAACGCTAGAGTTCTCTTGTAGGTTTGAAGCTTCCAAAAAACTAGGAGGAAGGAGAAGGTGCTAAGCTAGTCCTTCCTACTTGAAAAATACAAGGTGGGGGTTTCTTTACTTTCTTATATGTGGATTTTTTTGTTTAATTTATTCTCTACTTATGGGTAGATGTGTGTATGTATGTTTTATGTTTCTTAAAATAACTTGGACTAAATCATGGGCATATAAGTAGTAATATGGATCACAAAGAATCCTATGAAGAGTATGAATGGTAGAACTTGATAAAATAACATAAAGATGTGATCTTTGAACTTTGTCATGGTTATGTTGCCTTTATGGTTAATTTTGACTACTTGGACATTAATCTATGCATAAGAATGGTTGGAAAAATCAAAGGGATGGCATATAAGGAAAGTTGAAAGGATGGAACTCACAAAAAACCCATAAAGATGGGACCTTTGAACTTGTTACGTTTATGGTTGTTATTTTGGTTACTTTGTTAAACACAAAGTTAACAACTTGGACTAAATACTATGTTCATATAAGATTAAGTAAGTGAGAATGGTCACATACCAATTTTGGGGGTTATAGAACTTAACATGTTAATTAAAAGACAAGTCTTTTGTTGTATGTAGTTTCCTATCTTATTAAAGAGCAAGTCTTTACTAACTGTTGTTCATAAAAAGTAAGTTTTATTGATGTAGGCACTTGTAAGTTGAAGGAAAATAAGTTTTGCAATATGTAGGATTGTAGACTTAAGAAAGTTATTCTTTGCTTTATGTAAGAACTTGTAATTTGGTAAAAGTAGATCTTTTGTAATAAGTGGGACTTGTAATCCCTAAAAGTAGTCTTTGTAATATGTAGGTAAGTTTTAATAGTTGTTTAGTTTTATTACTATGCTTGAGTGTGTAGCATTCTAGTTAGATTCTTAAAGAGAACCCATGAACCCATTCATGCTTGTGAAACCCATGAACCCATCATGCTTGAGTTGTAGTAGGATACCATGCTTGAGTTGCTAATTGTTCTTAGTAAAGAACCCATCACGCTTGAGTTGTAAGGAGAACCCATCATGATGGAGTTATGTTAAAATGAACCCATTCATGCTTGTGTGACATCCTAAGTAACCCATCATGCTTGAGTTGTAGTAGGATACCATGCTTAAGTTGCTAATTGTTCTTAGTAAAGAACCCATCATGCTTGAGTTGTAATGAGAACCCATCATGCTTGAGTTATGTTAAAATGAACTCATTCATGCTTGTGTGACATTCTAGTAACCCATCATGCTTGAGTTGTAGTAGGATACCATGCTTGAGTTGCTAACTGTTGTTAGTGAAGGACCCATCATGCTTGAGTTGTAATGAGAAACCAACATGCTTGAGTTATGTTAAAATGAACCCATTTATGCTTGTGTGGCATTCTATGTAATCCATCATGCTTGAGTTGTAGTAGAATACCATGCTTGAGTTGCTAATTGTTCTTAGTAAAGAACCCATCATGCTTGAGTTGTAATGAGAACCCAACATGCTTGAGTTATGTTAAAATGAACCCATTCATGCTTGTGTGACATTCTAAGTAACTCATCATGCTTGAGTTGTAGTAGGATACCATGCTTGAGTTGTTAATTGTTCTTAGTAAGGAACCCATCATGCTTAAGTTGTAATGAGAGCCATCATGCTTGAGTTATGTTAAAATGAACCCATTCATGCTTGTGTGACATTCTAGTAACCCATCATGCTTGAGTTGTAGTAGAATATCATGCTTGAGTTGCTAATTGTTCTTAGTAAAGAACCCATCTTGCTTGAGTTGTAATGAGAACCCATCATGCTTGAGTTATGTTAAAATGAACCCATTCATGCTTTTGTGACATTGTAGTAACCAATCATGCTTGAGTTGTAGTAGGATACCATGCTTGAGTTGCTAAAGGTTCTAGTAAAGAACCCATCATTCTTGAGTTGTAGTGAAGGAACCCATCATGCTTGAGTTGTTGTAGTAAAGGAATCATGGTTGAGTTGTAGTGAACAATCATGCTTGTGTTATATGTAGAAACCCATGCTTAAGTTTTGTTGTAGTTAAATGTTCTAAGAGAAGAACCCATGCTTAAGATGAGTAGTTGTTCTAAGATTCAAAGAACCCATGCTTAAGTGTGTGTAATAATGGTTTAGTTAAAACTCTCAAAAGGAACCCATAAATATATCTCGCATGCTAACCTAATTAAACTATTGAAATAAACTCATGCTCCATGGTTATTCTAGTCGACTCTTAAAAAGAAACCCATGAAACTAGCTCCATGGTGGTCTAGCTAAGTTGATGGAGAACCCGTGCACGTAGGTTCTAGGTGATTCTAGCTCAACTTGAGAAAGAACCCATGAACCTAGTGTAACCCCTGTTTTTCATTTTTCGTATTTCTGGTGTATTTTTTCTTTCTTGTGTATTTGTACTCTCTCTTGTATTTTTCTGAACCGTATATTGAGTTGTTTCAATATATTATTATTTTCTTTTCTCATTCTTGATTTTTGTCAGTTATTTCCGATTTCTTGGTTGTTCTTGTTCATGGTTGTTGTTTTCGCTCCTTATTGTTGTCTCGTTCTCTTTATTTTTTTTTTGGGTGCTCTTGGTGATTTGGTGGTCTACCCCATTCCTAATCCTATTATTTTGATCCCTAATTGATTACTAAAGCTAAATTAAACCCAATCGTAGTTTGAATCCTATTCAATTTGATTCCCATTTGTCTTATTGGATTAATCCTAATACTACTCCTAAACTACCCAAATACCCTATTAACCCAAATACCCAATAACCCTAATCCTCTCTATATATATAATTGTATCTCTTCCCTCAAACCCTAACCCTAACATCTAAACCCTCACCCTAGCCCCCGGTCTCTCTCCCTCTCCCTCCTTTGCTTGCGCCGCCGTACACCAACCCGACGCTAGCCCCAGGCCAGCACCCGACCCCCTCATCTTCCCGGCTGCATCTCCAACCCGCACACCCGAGCCACCCTTTGACCACCTCCGGCCACCATACATGCCCCTCATCCTGATCTTCTCTCCCCTTGACGATCAACACTCCCAAGCCACAAGCACCGCAAGTTCACATCTTTCTTGTTATGGGTTTTCTCTTCTCTTGCTTTGAGAAGCATGCCATGTGTTCGTGCGTTTGTGCGTGGGTTCGTTGCCCTTGGATTTGGATTCTCTTGTTCTTGAATTTTCACTTGTTGCCCGGGAATCCGTTCTCGTTATTCTTGGAGTTCGTTTAATCCCGATTAAGGCAAGTAACTTGTACTCCAATTCTTTTGTTTGATACAAGTCAAAAATACCACCTATAGTGTAGTTGGGTCTAGAGACGATACTTATTTGTGTTTTGCTTGATGTATTTTGTCTCTATTGTGAAAACTTGATCTTAGTTGCCCCATGACACAATATTGACATGGATTAACTTACGTTTTGCCCATTCTTGATTTGATCATGTATGTGAGACTTTTTGTGAGAATTTGGATAATTGTTGAGAACCATGTGATAGGCTTGATTTAGATATGTTAATAACCCTAATTCATGATGTTTGGACACTTGATAGACTCGATTTCATGTTTGTTTGTGCTTTGAACAAGTTTTGTATGATATATGTTGAGTTGTCGTTAAAGGGAAAAATCTGTATTTTAATGCTGATCAGATTTGTTTGCTGTTTTGGACTGCCTTGAAGTCAGTAACTTAATTTTGGTATAAAACATGAGTTTTAGAGAATTTCGTCTATTTTCCAACCTCTCTTATCTTGCTTGATTTCGTTTTCGTATGAGTGACTTATGACTGTTTTACTGCAGAGGTGTAAATAAATTCCAGATTTCGTTTCCTGTTGATTTTGATAACTAAATTAATTTGATACTTGTGCTATACATAATATTTTGATTTGAAACTTTGGCCTGTCTTTCTATACATATCTAGGGATTACCCAGAATTTTGGTGAATTTTATTGGGGGGTTTTATATGTTGTTTCATGCTCGTTTATGAAAACTACAATTGCTGTATTTTACTTGCTGTTTTGTAAAGAATCTTATTTTCACCCTGATTCCTTTTATTGTATGAAAAATATTCGTGAGATATTAAAGTTAATATATTTTTTCTATTTTCATCTCCCTTTGGCAGATTTGGATTTCGTTTCATGACTTGCGAGATATTTAAGTTTTCGTACAGTAGTGTTGGGAATTCCAAAATTGCCAAAGCACAGTTTCTTGATGTGTTCTTATTTTTGATGACTAAACTAATTTTACTGGAATATTATGAAACCTTATATTTTGATTCTAGACATATAGGGGAATACCCCAGATTTTTACTGAATTTATTTGAGAGGTTTTGATGCGGTTTTCCTGACTGAGAATTCGTTTTACTGATTTCTGACTTAACATGTTCTCTGAATTCAAACCTGTTTTGAGTTATGATGTTCTGAATTACTATATGACTTAATTATATTCTCTGGATTTGTGTGGAAGTCTATTTTCCAGATCCTTCGACGGTTCCAGATTTGGATGTTTGTAGTAGTGGGAATCAGTGTTTTGGTACAATACTGTCTTACTGTCCTGAATTAGAAAACTAGTTATTTTACCCTGTTATGTGTTATCTTGTACCTGTACTTGTTTATCTTGCACCCTGAACCTAATACATGTTTATACCCTGTTATCCTTGTTTTGTTTTGCGACACATACATGCATGACTGATTATAATAATGAATGACCAAGCCGGGGTTAAGGGAAAGATCTAGTAGTGGAAAATATAGAAATGTGTACTTAGAAGAGATCTGTGTCCTGCCTGCCAGTTACATATTCATGACTACATGATTCACGATCCAGTTTCCTGTACCTGACTGCATACTTCCCTATAGGAAGATGTACTCGGAAGATAACCACTAGGTTATGCCTGTTTCCTGTACCTGACTGGATACTTCCCTATAGGAAGGTGCACTCGGAAGAGAACCACTAGGTTCTACCTATTCCTGTTACCTGTTATCCTGTACCTACGTACACTGCCCTATGGACTCCACTACGAAATCTAAAGCGAAACTGTTTGTTGTAGCAACCATGTGTTATGTTTTTGGGGCACATGAAGTGCTACCTAGATAGTAATAAAGCAAGACTTGACATAACATTATACCTGTTACATGATTACCTGTACTTGTACCTGTTACCTGTATACCTTGTATACCTGATTACCTGTTACCTGATACCCGTTACCTGTTTACCTGTTTACTTGACACTTGATACATGTTGCCCGTACTTGTTAGTATACCATGCTACTTGTTTCTATTTTCCTGATTCATGTTGGATATTATATTTCTGTTGACACACTTATACCATACTATGCTTGTTACTTAGAATTACCTATCCCCTGTACTTGTATCCTACATTATAAGTGGCCCGTAACTTGCAATTGACGAGTACTTGTTTTTCTTTTTCCTTCTCCTGCAAATTTACTAATTGCATATCAGGATGGTCGACTGCTAGATGGTATTGGCGAGATGATGTATTAGTGCTGGATTTTCTGCTTTATTATTATTATTACTTGTTGCTTGAACTTGAATAAAAATGTACTTGATGACTTGGATATTTATTTGTATTTGGGTGATGTGATCCAGGATATTTGACTCGTTCAGAATTTGATTATTTGAGATTATTATATTTGGTTTCAAGTAATTTCGGTTGGTATCTTGTTTCAATTATGCATGTCTGGTTGTATCTTTTGCTTCCGACTCTGATTATTTCTGTGATATGTTGTGAAGATTCCTGAACAGCTTATGGATGATGAAAATCATTCGCTGAGCTTTTGTTACGTATCTGTATTCCGTATTCTTTTTGGAAGCGGGGCGTGACAGGATTTTTAGTGGTATCAGAGCCCAGGTTTGGCTAATGTATTAGTTGCCTAATATATTAGACAAGCTTAGCTCGAATTGGGATCGGCTCAACATTTCACCAACCATGCACACATAAATGAATTTATACCAACTCTGATTCTGGATGCTAATTGTTTTTGGTTTTGTGCAGACTATGGCTCACAGAGGTTCTACTTCTCAGTCACAGGTTCATCCGATTGAGGTTGTCACTACTGTGCTTGGCGGCTGATTAATCAGCAGCAAAACCATAGTGACCTTGTGATGGCTGCTCTTGAAGCTGCCCGGGTCCCGCCTCCTATTGTGCTTATGCAGGCAAATCTTCCGCCTCGTCCAGGAACAGTTACAGATTTTATGAGCCTGCATCCCGACCGTTTTTCCCACATTGAGACGCCTTTGGAGGCTGAACAGTGGTTGATCCGGACTGAGCACTTGTTGTTAGCGGCTCGTATTGCCGAGGCTGATCGGGTGGACGTGGTTTCCATCCAGCTGGTGGATCTGGTCCATATCTGGTGGATGACCGAGTCTCAGCGACTTGAGAGGCCTATTGCTTGGGCTACTTTCACTCGGGGATTCTTGGAGAAGTTCTTCCCCAGTAGTACTCGGGTCGAGATGGAACAGCAATTCCTGGAACAGCAATAGGGGTGTCGGAATGATCTGCTGCAGCCCTGAACTGTGGAAGGGCTCGATCAGGGAAGTAAAACTGTACTACATAAAAGTTTTTTTAGTGGCATTCACGTTAAGCACAACTGTCTCATCGCCATGCACACCAGTATTAGCCTACCCAGTCTATTGTCCGTGTACGATTACCATGCGACATACTCATCTCCAAGCTGGTCAAGCTCATCTCTGTAGTAGGTCAAACCACCACGTGTGTCCCCCAGTCCAGTACACACCAAGCGGAGCCAACATATGCTCATTCTCTGCATCTTCCAACCACAACAGCGACTGCCTACTTATTCGGGCTCGACTATATGGATACGCTCCCAACTCCATATCTTCAATATCACAATCGGTCCCATTATCTGCACCACATTCAACACCCCTGCACACAGACATTGGTACAAAGAGGCTAATGTTGCATTACCACAACTATACCGACCGGCCATCCTAAGATCGATGAGCAATGAAAGATACATGAGTGACACGACATCACCCAAAGAGGTAAGAAAGATAGTTCGGTTGAGTCATCGTTCAAGGGGTGGAGAACATAGACTTTAGCCATGCAGTTGTATCGTTTGGCCCACTAATGCCATCTCATCAACCCCAACAGCGAGCAATCTCTAACCAACTCCTCCCCATCAAATGCCATAATTCCAGTCACAACCATTCTATCGATCGAAAGTCCGGAAATGATGGCAAAACCCTGTAGTGTCACAGTCTTCTCACCTACAAGACCACCATATCTTAAGAAGAGCCTTAAGCAGTGCACGATCTAGCTTCAATCCTTTGATGCCTATCAATCATACTCCATAGAATCCAATTAAATACGCGAATGCATGGGTAACAGCGTGTGTATGTGGTACGTGCACTCCTTTGATGAGTCATTCCAGACCGACCGTGAATTGTGTCTCTGTTGTAATGTAAGGAGTGTACGGTCTATGGGTCATGAACCTGCAGGTGCATCATACGATGTAGATGGTTGTCCTGTTACCTACACAAATATGAGAAATTAGTTTAATTAGTTACAATGTAATATCTAAAGATTTAAAACCGTGATAAGGAATCATAGTAAACGTACATGTGTAGGTGCTCGTCTACTAAAGATGGCCATCCGCTACTAGTCCAGGGTCATCGGCTACCTGTACCAGCAGCCTCATCTGTATCGTCCTGCAAAAAATAGATACGTTTTGAAAATACATGAACATAAACATGTTATTTAAATATCCAAAACATATTACTTACCTGGTGCATATTAGTACCACTCGAGGGTCTGCTAAGCGTTCGTGCCATTGTATCAAAGATGACACTGCATTGTTGTATTGCAAATATTAGCCAATGAAATATATTGTATCATACAATTCTCAGTATACTAATCATATTAATCAAACCCCAAACACTACATACATACACTACTCATATTAACAAAACCGAATTGTGCGTTCACAACATCCCAAAACACTACTCATATCGATTAATACGTATACAACAATTCTAAAATCATTGCCTTATTATCCAATCACAAAGATTATCTTTATATACTACTCATATTAACATAACCAGATTGTTCATTCACAACATCCGAAAACACTACTTATATCGATTCATATGTATACAACAGTTCTGAAATCATCACCTTATTATCCAATCACAATGATTATGTTGATACACTAATCGTATTAACCAAACCGAATTGTCCCTTCAGAACATTCCAATACACTACTCATATCGATTCATACGTACACAACAATCTCAAAAATCATCGCCTTATTATCCAATCACAAAGATTATGTTTATAAACTACTCGGATTAACCAAACTGAATTGTCCCTTCACAACATCCCATTACGCTGCTCATATCAATTCATACGTATACAAGAATCTCAAAATTTTGAGTCGTTATCCAACATCACAAGCATAATAAACGAATTTGAGTAAATTATAACAAAACATATAATTTAGGGTTTTATGATTATATGGAAAAATTATGAAACTTGACGGTGGAAGATGACAGTGACGATGATGTCGAGGATGAGTGCAGAGGATGCGAGAGACCTCTCTTGAGCTCTTGAGTTCGTGTTTTGCTTTGGAGATAAAGAGTTGAAATCAGGGGAAATCTCAAGGAATTAAGGCTTTGGGATTAGAGAGATCCAAGTGGAGGGAGAGAGGAAAAATGTGAAGCTTCATTTTTTGGAAGAGATTTGACAAAGATGAGGAGATTCCGCGGTTGGGGAGATTGGGAATCTATATATATATATATATATATATTTATATATATTTATTTATTTTTATTTTTATTTTTATTTTTCTGTTCGGAATGGAGGAGAGAGAGTGAAAATAGACAAAGTGAAAAGTAGATAGAGGAGCTTGATATATTAAGTGTTTTTGGGAGTGGGGTCCCGCTTGAGAAGCGCGACCTCAGGATAGTCGAGGCTACAGTTCTCCTACAACCTCTATTCTAAATAGAGGCCACAGTTCCCAACTGCGACCTCTCTTTTGCATAAAGAAACTTGCAAACTTTTTCTGTGTCTCCACCACGTGGCTGTCTCTGTCTCACATATTGTCGGTTTTTCACTATAGTTGCAGTTGGGAACTGCGACGTTCAAAAAATAAAATCAAAGAAGAAGCCACAGTTGGGAACTACAATTTTAAAATATCTATAGCCGTAGTTCCCAACTGCGGTTATAGCTGACATGGCGAAGGGTGGCTTACTCGGGGAAATAGTTTGGGTAGTGGCTTAGAATTGGAAATAGTTTCAAAAAGTGGCTTAGTATGGGAACAAATTCTAGCAAAAAGCTACCATAGAAGAACACATACGTGAACTCTCTATCTCTTTATTTTTTCCCGAACTAAGCCACTTTTGGAAACTATATCCCAAACTAAGCCCCTTTCCAAACTGTTTTCCTAAATGGGCTAGTCGATGCCACGTAAGCTTAACCCTCAATTGGGAACTGTGGCTACAACTATTTTTGAGCGGCAGTTCCCTACTATAGCTTCTTCATTTTTTTAACGTCGTAGTTCCCAACTGCATCAAGAATGAAAAGTTGAAAATACTGGATACACAGAGAGCCAAGTGGTGGAGACAGAAAAAGTTTCTAGGTTTTTTTTATCTTAAAGAGAGGCCGCAGTTGGGAACAAAATTGAGGTCCCACAGCCGTGTCATTTCCAATCAGGCATCGTGACTCAGAAGGACATACTCGAACTCGTCCAAGAGCATTCAATAGGCCAAGTCTATCGCAAGAAGACATTCCATGACTTTTGTTGTACCCAGGATTTGCAATCCCGAACGGGTTCAAACCTCCCAACATCGTACGATACAAGGGGATACGCCTACTGACAAGTGGTTGTCAATTTTCTGTGACAGTCTCATGCCACATTTCCATAATATTGACTATATACTCCATATGTTGAACCATGCAATGGAATGTCTGGCACGAAAGTGGTTCGACAGTTTGAGACAAGAAGAGTTGACTGATTTCTCTGCATTGAAAGAAGCATTCAGGCGTTGCTTCAATGATCAAACCGAGAAGGGCCCATCGGTTGTTGACCTCACCAATGAGCACATGAGAATTGGGAAAGACTTCAAGAAGTATGTAATCAGATGGCGTACTTTGTACTCTATAGCCAAACTTCGGCTACAAGAAAAGCATTATATCGAAATGATAATCAATAATGTAGAGTCTGGTTTCAATGCTGTTTTACTTCTTCCCAAGCATACCACTTTTGCAAAACTTGATGATATTGTGCTTGACTTGGAGAATGCTCACAAGGAGGGCCTCTTCGGGGCAATCCACTCTTAATCCAAAGGCAAGGACAACGTTGTAAAGGGGGCAACCGTTGAGGGAATTATGACCAAATGTCAAGTAAATGCAGTTGAGCAGCAAGACACCCAGCAAGGGCAAGCACAGAACAGTTACAATAATGGTCCTTCGCTGTACAGAGAATAATTGTATCACGATAGAAGGGTACAATACCTCATGGTACTAGTTAACTACCTTATTGTATATAAGATTCTCAGGAAAATGACAGATCTAGCTACCGCCTCCTAGGGATATCCCAGTGGCTAAGAAAGAAACAAGTACTGCCAGTACCACTAAGCGTATTGTCATGCCCCGCTTCCCAAAAATACGGAACACAAGCACGTGACATTGGCCCAGCGAATGAATTGCGTCATCCATAAGCTGTTTACCCATTCAATTCAACAATATAAACAATACAAAACAATTGCGCAAGCAATAATAACAACCATATGAAGAATAATACTTGGAATAAGACAATATGAAATAACCAAATATGATAATCCAATATCTGGAAACTAATAATAATATCCGGGTCATAAGCCCAATACAATAATAAATCCAAACACAATAATAATTAGTTCCAATACAATAAGTTCAATAAAATAACTATCAACTAGGAAGTAATAAATCTTTAAAAAGCTTGTTCTCCAATTCCCGCGGGTAATTCTCCATGATCGCCTGTGAACACTTCATCTAAAAAGAAGAGAAAAAGTTGTCCTAAAGCAAGTCATGGACAACAAGTAGAGAAAGCAAGAAAACAATCGAATAACGATATAACAATGAATTTAATAAATCGATAGGAATCAATAACATGGGACGATAGTAATAATCAATATCAATGGTAATTGATGCAATGGTTATATACAATAATTCAATATTCGATGACAATGTTCAATGGTCGATGTCAATATCACTTAGAGAATATTCAAATTCAATAGAAACGATGATGTTCAATATGCAATGTCGATGTTATATTAATTTTTAAGTCTATTAATTTTCAACCTAACTAATGCACATACTACTGCATCCAATTCTACAGGTTCGATGCATATAATCAGTTTTGTTTAGACTTATGTGGAAGATTCTATAGGATATGTACACGACACGATAACACTGATTGCAACATTGATGCACACTGGTCGGTACGATAACACTAAAATAATACACGATGAATTGGGATACTGTGGTCAGTAGTCCAACAATAAATCGATAACACTAGCCGACACACTATTTTGGGAAACATGGCCCACACTTCCGAGTACAATCACTATATCATCAATTACTCTATTCAATCCCATAAACCCCGGCTTATTAATTATTTTATCGATGCAACAATACACTACGCAATTTAGAGACATTAGATGAAGGATAGTAACAATAGGAGAACAATAGGATATTAACTTTTGATGAAACAAATAGAATGATGACAATAGTATATTAGGATCATGCAATGTAGTACATACACTTCAATTCATGCAATACAATGATATATTTATAACTATATTAAGCAAATCCGGAAAACGAAATTTTGAACAGCAAGAGGTCACTGTACAAAAATAAGTTTTCTACTGCTACAGAAATCGAAAACTGAAACCATCAGAAGTTCTGGAAACTATACTTCCCAACGATTCCAATGCATATTTAAAATACAAAATCCGACAACAGTAACTAGGTCAAATACATCATTCTTTACAGATTACATGTTTTGACTGAAAATCAACATTAAGTTGTTATATCTTTAGAATCAGCGAAAACTCAATTATGAATTCATCAAAAATATTCGTTAGACTCCTAATCATGTTAACTATCATTCTGAAAATTATCAGAGTATGATTCTAACATTAACTTAGCTTTTGAATATTTTAAACATGAAAATATAGATGAATCTCAAATTCTGGAAATAAAACACAGCAGTAGTAAAATAATCATAACTTTTGCAATACAACTCGGAATTTAAAGATCTTAGATGTTCTGCAAACTAGAGACATAGAGATACAACTCTTATTCAGAAAGTTATTAATTTTTATGTTAAATACTAGGTCGAAAACGTCTCACAAATTCCAGACGGTCAGTAAACATACAGATTTTCAATAGATTTCATAAAATAAAGCGATCCAATATGATGGATTCCACTTCAATTAGTCAATAAATCTTATAATCAGCATAGTAGGTACAATAGCATGGTAAACATCATTAAAAATACATTAAAAATACACACATACACTAATTTAACAACAACAAAACATCAATCGATCATTCAAGCACACAACCTAGCAATGAATTCTATGATAGTTTATTTGTGTGTAGTTTGTTCGAGTAAACCCTACTATCAATACTACATGAATGCATGACAGATTCAATTTTTGGAGTCAACAAAGTCACGAAGTCGAGAAAATTTGGGTTAGCTTGTGTAAACCCTCAATAAACTCAACGAAAGAGGAACAATAGTATATGATACGATGAACAATTGGAACTACTTGCAAGAATTTCAATAAAGACTTGAATTTGATATAATATTCAATTCAAGGTGAAAAGTGACTTGCCTTATAGAAGATTAATTAGAATACCAAATAATGACGGGATGAGAATCCCGGAGCAACGAACACGAAACCACGAAGCACGTGCACACTACGTGCACAAGAGAACACAACAACAAAAGAGGGAAGCAACGACAGTAAGAGCACACAGCATCCACAACAAGGCTGCTGTTGCTGCTGGCTACGATGGGCGGCAGAACTGGTGTCGAGTGACGACACGTCAGGAGGGCATCGAGGGTCTGGGCGGCGCTCGGGGTCTCAGGTCTATTGCTGTCAAGGGAAAAGAGGAGCAGCAGAGGGGCATCGGCCGGTCGGGAAGTAAGGACAATGCAGGCTCGATTGGGGATCGCTGGAGGTAAGGTCGGGAGAGATGAAGGTGCAGATGAAGGGGGGTCAGGTTTGGCTGACGGGGAGAGAGGAGAGAGGGAGAGGAAGACGACTAGTAGGTTAGGGTTGTGTTTTTTAGGGTTTACATTAGGGTAGTATTTATATAATACAATTAGGTTGTTGGGTTATTGGGCTAGGATCTAACAATAATTGGTTTGGGTCTAGAAATAATTGCAGTTGGGTTTTGGGTTCAATAAGAGATGGATTTGAAGGTAATATGGATAACATTGGTATCGGGTCGGGTCCTTCACTAGCCAGACCCGGACCCGGTCCCCTAAGGGTCCAAAAATTGGACCCGGAGCTGGATCCGTGAGGACCGGGTCCGTGTCCTATTAAAATATTCCTACCCGTTCGGATAGGAGCAGGAGTGTAGGCGGTGAGCGGAGGCGGACAGTGGAGGATTTAGAATAGAGGAGAGAAGAAAAAGGCATGAGTTTTTAGTTTGGAAGAGGGAGATTTAGAATTGAGGAGGAAGGAGGGGAGGGATGAGGATAGAATATTTATTTTTATGTTGATTTTTTGGATTTTTTTAACGGGTCCGGGTCCGGGTCGGGTCTCTTTTGAGCGGAACCGGACCCGGACCCGGACCCGAAAGTACAACGGGTCTCATTTTAGGACTCGGACTCGAACCCGGATAGGCCGAGTCAGTTCCGGTCTAATGCCGGGTTCGGGTCGGATCCGGATTGCGGGTATTTATACCAATGCTAAATATGAATAAAAAAATCACAATTTAACAAAATAAAATCTACAAGATAGACAACCCAATAAAAAGAAAAAGAATAGCTCATGAACAAAATTTAATTGAAATGATCAAGAAAAAATATGGAGTATTTTATTCAAATTGCAAATAGAAAATTACATTGAAGGGAAAAAGGGAAATAACGAAAAGGGTAGTTACAATCCTACCCACCTTACAATAAAATTTTGTCCTCGAAATTTAAGCAAGTGGTAATAGGGTAACCCCAAAGAAAAGAAAAGAACTACACAGAAAGATGGGGAAACTTCTTCTGATTCTTTTCCTCATGCACCCAAGTCAACTCACCCGGCGAGTGAGGATTCCAAGCAACTCGAACCAATTTGATGACCTTATTCTTCAAAATCTTCTCCCGTCGGTCCAAAATCGAAACCGAAAGGATCTCACAGGACAAATCTGGTCGAACAGACAATTCCAGGTAGTCGATAACATGACTATCATCGCTGACATACTTTCTGAGGGTGGGAGACATGGAAGACATCATGCACTCTAGATAGAGTCGGCGGCAACGCGAGTCTATAGGCCACCTTGCCTACTCGCTCCCCCACATCAAACAGACCAATGAATCTAGGACTTATCTTGCCCCCACCTCCAAACCAAATAGCACCTCTCCATGGTGATACCTTAAGGAACACATGGTCACCCACTTCGAATTCCAACGACCTCCTGTGAATGTCTACCCATTTCCTCTGCCTGTCCTGAGCTGCCTAAAGATACTTCATAGTCTAGGCCACTCATCAACAGTCCTCGTGATCAGTTCTGGCCTCAAAAGATTCCTCTCACCAATGTCATCCTAGCACACTGGTGATCTACACGTATGACCACACAAAGCTTCATACGGAGCTGCCTTAAGACTTGCTTGATAGCTGTTGTTTTATGAAAACTCCACCAAATGTAGGTGATCTTCCCAAGATCCTCCAAACTGAAGAACACGAGACCTCAACATATCCTCCAATGTCTGAATAGTCCTCTCCAATTAACCATCTGTCTATGGATGGAATGCAGTACTGAATCTCAGCTTACTCCCAAGATGAAGACTCTCCCAGAATTGAGATCTGAATCTAGTGTTTCTATCTGATATAATGCTGACAGGGATCCCTTGCAATCTGACAATCTCCTACATATACTTCTCTGCAAGGTTCTCCGTAGACTAACCCACTTTGAGGGAATAAAATGAGCACTCTTCGTCAAGCGATCCACAATCACCCTAGATGGCATTGTGACCCGTGGGCCTTCTAGGAAAAGCAGTCACAAAATCCATGGTAATGTTCTCCCACTTCTACTCCGAAATAAGAAGCGTTTGAAGAAGTCCAGTAGTCCTCTGATGTTCTTCTTTCACTTGCTGACAGATCAGAGACTGCAAAACAAATCTTGCCACAACTCTCTTCATACCAAGCCACCAGAAATGCAACTTCAAATCCCAATACATCTTCGTACCACCGGGATGAATAGAATATGGCGAACGATGAGCTTCTTTGAGTAGCTTCTGTCTGACTTCCCCCTTTGGAACACATCGACAGGTCCCAAAGCAGAGAGATCCATCCTCATGAATAACCATATAAGTCCTTGAACCTACTTCAACTTCAGCTCGAAACTTCTGCAATTGCTCATCACCAGGCTGTGCTTCCTTAACCTGATCCACCAAAGACGACTATAATTGAAGCACCATACAACTCTGCTCGGAACCAAGCAAAACTACATCCAAATCTAATCTCCTCATAGCTTCCAAAAGTTCATCTTGCTCAGTTAGAACCATGGCAATCGGTCTTCTTCTCAAAGCATCGGACACCAAATTAATCTTACCAGGATGATACTGCAGATTGATATCATAATGTGCCATCAATTCCATCCATCACCTCTGCCTCATATTCAGCTCCTTCTGAGTGTACACGTACTTGAGACTTTTGTGGTCAGTGAAAATCTCCACTCAGTGTCCAAGTATGTAATGCCTCCAAGCTTCAAAGCAAAATCACAGCTGCAAGCTCCAAATCATGTGTAGGATAATTCATCTCATGCTGTCTCAATCGCCCAAAAGCATATGCGACAACCTTGCCTTGTTGCATCAAGACAGTACCTAAACCTCTTCCTGAAGCATCACAGTGAATTATGAAACCACCTGATCCATCCGGTATAGTCAACATAGGTGTTGATGACAATCGATTCTTCAATTCAGCGAAGGCTTCATCACAGGATTCATCCCACACAAACTTCTGATCTTTCCCAGTCAACTTTGTCAACAGCCCGACAATCCTCAAAAAATCCCGAACAAACTTTTCTGTAGTACCCTGCTAGACCAAGAAAACTCTGAACTTCAGATATGGACTTCGGCATTGGCCAATCCTGATTCTCTCTTAATATTTGTAAAACAACATTCAAGTTCTCAGCATGCTCATCACGATTCCATGAATAGAAAAGGTTATCATCAATGAACACCACAACAAACTTGTCCAAAAAGGAAGAGAAAAACCGATTCATCAAGCTCATGAACACAGCTGGAGCATTAGTAACTCCGAAAGGCATCACTAAGAAGTCATAGTGCCCATATCTTGTACCGAAGGCAGTCTTCTGCACATTCTCAACTTTCACCTTAACCTGATTCTAACCAGAACGAAGATCCAACTTTGAAAATACAGAAGCACCTCCCAATTGATCAAATAGGTCATCAATCCTTGGCAACGGATACCGGTTCTTCACTGTGACATTTTCATGTCACGGTAGTCAATGCATAACCTGCGACTACCATCCTTCTTATTGACGAACAGTACCAGAGCTCTCCATGGCGAAACACTCGGCCTGATAAAACCCTTATCCAGCAACTCCTGAATCTGCTCCTTCAACTCAGCCACCTCAACAAGAGCCATTTTGTACGGACTCTTAGAGGTCGGAGCTGCACCTGGCTGAACATCAATACTGAACACCACTTCACGATCTGGCAGTAATCCCGGCAATTCCTCAGGAAAAATATCCAAAAAGTCTCGCACAACCAATGGTGCAACATCACCATCAGCACACACTTCTACCATCACTCTAGCTTCTTGACTTGCCAACTTCTCCACACAACCAAGCGGTGTTTCACCGGCATAGAATTCAAATTCCAAACATCCCGACATTCGGAACACACCTTTTTTCACACGACAGTCAATTATAGCATGAGTAACACCAAGCCAATCCATCCCCAAGATAACATCAAAACCAGAATTGTTGATGACAATCAGATCGGCAACAAAATCAACACCACCAATAATCAAAGGACTCTGGTCACAGATCTGAGAACACACAACAACATCTCGACCTGTAGTGATATTCCATGTTGCTGGCATAGTGCTGCTAGCCAAATGATGCGGGTCGACGAAGCGGAAGAAAACAAAGGAATGAGTAGCACCGGAGTCAAAAAGAACATAAGCGGGAAAGGAGTGACAAGGATAATGCTTAGCAGGAAGTCAAAGATGAGAACACAATATGCAGAAAGCAAGATGCAAGAATCATACATGAATGGAAATGTAGCACCCCGAATCCCACTACCGGAAGTCAGTGACACAAACCAAAAATCTTTTCCTTCGAATGCATCTCAACACATTAATATCATGGAAGTTTAAAAACCTTTTATTGCCAAATGAAGTCATTATATCATAAATTACAATCATTATCTATTCTTGAACAAGGAATACAAATTACATTAAAGTATTACAAATACTATTTGTAACTGCTACCATCTTCCACCTAGAACGGTAGTCAGCTGCTCTCTAATGGAACTCCATCAAGTGGTCATGCTACTTTCCTGAGATACGCCATGTAGCTCGAATCTTTCGCTGCGCTACTCTGATATCCCTGCACCTGTTCGAATGGTAGGTAGGTATAGTGCTACTCTATTTGGATGCCCTGCTTGTCTTGAGTCCTCTATACTTGCGACCCAGTATCCAGCACCTAATTGAGTGGGCACATCAGTACATATACTGACTCAATGCTGATAAAACCAACGATCTCCAACTAGCAGTCACAATCAATCTTTGAATGAAAAAGCAACATGCATCCACATTTTCTAGTGTCAGTGTATGTCATGACCTGAAGTCTAATGCATAGTACATAATACAGAAACAGATGCACTTAGTCTAATGTCAGCAAGACTTTGGACATGCATGCATCTCATACTACATACGCTCCAAATCAAGCTGTCTTCTTCAGTTCCAGGGTTTTGAACCCTCGCCATGCAATGTGTTCTACTATTGTACATTTTCTGTTCCCGATAAGTACACATGATTGAGGAGGTCATAAAATTTCGGGGTATTCCCGTTTGTCACTAATGACCATCGCACCGGACCTCTATCAAAAGCTGTGATGAAATTACACATACACCGCCGCATACCCATTGCGCCGAAGATCCATGAGACCGCAACCCCTACGGTCCATTCGTGTCCACCAACATAGAATAAAGGAATATCCCGTTCTTATCAAGTTACCTCAGAAATTAACAGAGCGAGATACGGCTCCCGTCTTCTTAACAATTCAAAAGACACAGCCCGACAAGAAGAGACAACCCTAGTTATCACCGTCTAGTGCTGGCCCTTAGAGCAAATCAGATTATAGAGAATCACCCCTAATACAAAATTTATCTTTAAGCAAAAAGCAAAGAGAACATATTTAAACAGCAGTTTACTGAAAAAATACGTTTGTCGCCCAAAATCATGCACGAGGTTTTCTCAAATAATTGATCCCCGACTGGTCTGTCAAATTAATAACCAGGCGAATCGATACTCATCAACTGCCATACCCCTATTGGTCCTTGACCCAACCCTCGGCCCGTGACCCTCAATGAGTGGTACATCGGTGCCAAAGGAATGTTTTTCACCGGCAATACTTACAAATATGACACCAAAACTATTGACAGACCAAGGCTATCAAACACAAGTAACATACTCAAAACGTGATAAAATCAACATTTTGAGTATAGCAATGCTACAAGCTCACAAATCCATAACTTGGAGTGAAGCAAAATAAACACTCCACTAAAAGGCCTAGATCTGCCCTGATATTAGAAAAAAATCATAACTTCTAAAACACAACTCTTAAATGCATGATCTTACCCATTCTAGAAAGCTAAGACCCTATGCTACAAGTCTCTAGTTAACCATTCCTTCAAATTCAGCCATCTAGATGCTATAAAAACCCTATATGTTCTCAGCTGTACACTTCTCCAATGTAATGGTGCATCTTGTTATTAACATAAAAACTTGCTCTCTTATCGGAATTACTCAATCTTGAATTCTATAGAAAAGTGAGAGTGTCTACTACAACTTCCTAGTTGATCACATCCTCAGATTCATCCACTAAAGCACTCTAAAACTCCAATTTCTATCACTGTACACACAAAGAAATGAGTTCCTCTACAAAGCCCAAGTCCTTTTATTAGGACTGGTTCTGCCCCAACTTAGAAAAATCATAACTTTTGCTATATAAAGTGGAATTGCATGATTCAAGATGTTTGGACAGCTACGACTCTCTACTACAAATCTCTAGTTCACATCCCTTCAGATTCTAAACGTACATTTCTAGAATTTCACAAATTCACAGCCCAACTAACTCAGAGCTGAAACTGAACACAGTCCAATCATAATTCAATATCAATTCAACCATAAGTCCAATACATATGAAATTTTAGATTCAGTAACTAGACATATACAAGTCTAACATATTCAAAAATTGTATTCAGATTCATAACATGTAGATATTTATAGCTTTTTAAACTCAGCATAAAATTTCCTTCTATTTTTAGACAGGGTCTCTACCTCTTTTTACAAACTATTTTTAAAACTCCATCACATTTTATCTAACAATCTTGAAATTTTAGAATCATGATCAAGACGCAAAACAAATTCTACAGTAACAATTTCATTGTAAGATTATGCACCAATTAGTAGTTATGAATTAATGAACTTCAATTCCAAAACAGAGCTGAACTAGGTTTTGGTTTTGGACCTGCTGCCAATCAATATTTTTTCTAAGTATCAAACGAACTCAGAAAAATGTGAAATTGGAAAATATGGTTGTTAACTCATTCAAGAACCCCTAGTAAAAATTTGAGCTTTATACACTCTACTAATTTTGAGATATGGTATTTGGAAGAGCACCCAAATTTCTATGAACACAGTAGTTTCTTTACTGCTCACTGCTCCAAAATTAAAAATTTGTTTGAGCTACTAAACAAACCCAGAAAAATATGAAAGAAATTAGAGAATGCTCTAAACTCATCCTAGAACATACCACAAAAATTTCATGATCAAATTCTAAGCCATTTGCATAGTAGAAATTCCTAAGTCACAATATCACATACACAAATTAAATAACTAGATTAGAGTTTGAGAACACCCATCTTCAAAATTGAGACAAAGGCTAGTCTTCAACTCTCCTTATCCTTCCTTCACCATGCTAACCTCCACTTGATTTAAAACCTACAACCAAAGAGTAAATGCTTGTTGCCTAAAACTGTAATGCCCCGATTTTTGGTGACTGGAAAACCGTGACATAAGCCAGAATCTTTTTTTCAATTAGCCACAATACACAGAAAAACAGAAAAATTTAAAACTTTTTATTCAGCACAAATGTATTACAAATCTGAATGCTACAGAATTGCAATACATTACAACAGTGTTACAATAATACCTTTACAATCCTAAGTGTTACAACTTTCAACATATTACATCAGAGTACAATGAATAAAGAGCAACACTTGGTATTCCTCTTGAATGCTTTCCAACAAATAAATAATTTACAACAATTTATAGCGGAAAAACTTTAATGAAATCGATTCCTTGCTCTCTCGCCTTGAATCCTCCTGAATCCTATACCTGTACCTGTATCTGTACTTCTGCAATCTAGTACCTATTGAAGTGGGGACGTCAGTATTCACTGACGCTTTAAGGCTAATAACTTCTCAACTATAGCAAACAGATTGATGAAAAGAGAAATGTGTATATATATAATTGATGTGTTAATGTATGCTATGCCTTAGACTTTAATACCCGATTAACTAATGCGATGATGCTCTTATTCTAATGCAAGCAAGTCTCCGGAACAGTTTGCAGCCCTAACTACATACACCCCTTCTCAAGCCATTTCTTCATATATAGGGATTTGAACCCGCGCCATGAATTCTACTCTTGTACTCGACTTGTTTCTGAAGATACAACGTGACTGATGAGGTTGCAGGTACAGGTCTATTTCCGTTACTGCAGTTATATAGTGGTGTCCATATTTGCCACTATTGCCTCGCTCAAATATCTGACGAGTCCTTGGAGTTTATGCTGATTTCCAGGTTAGCCGAAGCCTCCTCTGCCGCCTCCTTGGGTTTATGCTGGTTACCAGGTTAGCCGAAGCCTCCTCTGCCGCCCCCTAACCGGACCGTAGTCTATGGCTTCTCGCACTTAGTTACAAGACTAAACAGAGTTCCGGGGGTCCATCCCCTACCTCCGACAGGAATCGCTCCTGCTTATCAAGGCCCTTCAAAAATTAACAAACGAGATACGGATCTCGTGCTCCCAACTCATGAGAAGGCACAAACCATATCCCTTTGACAAGAAAAGTACAACCCAATAATACCGCGTAGTGTCGATCTATAGGACAGGTTGGATCATAAGGTATCACCCTTAACACCAACTCCTTCTCTTCGGCAATTTATAGATAAAAAAAAATGGTTAAGTAACTGTTACTACCCTAACGATGTCACTAACCCTAACCAAACAAGCGAGACATGCCACTGTGCTTTCAACTAGACATGAAAAAGCACCGTACGTGTCCCTCTTATAGAGAGTGTAATAATTTGTCGACACAATTAACCAAGTCCTAATCTAGACTTCTCAAGATCTCCTCGGATTCACCCACAACCTACCTATTCAAGACAATACTTACATTGTCACGCCCCGCTTCCCAAAAAGGAATACAGAATACGGATACATAACAAAAGTCGAGCAAATGATTTTCATCATCCTTAAGCTGTTTCAGAATCTTTACAACACATCACAGAAATAATCAGAGTCGGAAGCAAAAGGCACAACCATTCATGCAAATTTGAAACAAATTACCAATAGAAATTTACTTGAAACCAAATACAATATTCTCAAATAAATTAGAGTCTGGAGAAAAACAAATATCCTGGGTCACATCGCCCAAATACAAATAAATATCCAATAAACCAAATACACTTTATTCAATGTTCAGCAACAACTAATAATAATCATAAACCAGAAATTTCCAACTTAATACACCCTCTTGCCATTACCATCTGGTAGCTGACCAACCTAATCTGCAATTAGTAAATTTGCAGAAAATGGGAAAAAAGATAAAAATAAGTACCCATCAATTGCAAGTCGCGGGTCATAAATAACGTAGGATACAAGCACATGGGGAAAACTAACAGATCTAATTAATAGTAAAAACAGACCTAGCATGGTATGACAGAATCAACTAGTATGGTATACTAACATGTCTCAAGTGTTAAGTGTCAGATAGTATGCAAACAGATATACAGATAGTGTCAAGTAATGTGTCACATGGAAGTGTCAGACAGATAATAGATAATCAGATATTCAGATAACAGATAGTCATATACGTATAACAGATTCAGATTCAGATTCAGATTTCATATTTCAGATTCAGATTTCAGATTTCAGATTTTTATAAGTCTTGTGTGATTACTATCTAGGTATCACTTCATGTCGCCCATATAACATGATTGCTACAACAAACAATTTCGCTTTAGATTTCGTAGGAGATCATCTAGGGCCGTATACTCAGGGTTTAGATAGATAACAGATCAGACAGATAGAACCTAGTGGTTCTCTTCTTCTCTACACCTTCTTATAAGAAGTAAGGTAGATAGGGTCAGAATATAGATCCAGACAGACAGATAGAACCTAGTTGTTCTCTTCTACTCTACACCTTCATATACGAAGTAATGTAGACAAGGTCAGATAACAGATAATTATATGGGAAACACGGGCCTCCTTCTAAGTACACATTGCTATGCTTTCCCACTACTAGATCTTTCCCATAAACCCCGGCTTGGTTACTTTTATTTTGGTTATCAACAGACATGAATGTGTACGAAATAATGTCCAATTAACATGGTATAATCAGTATTAGGTTCAAGGAAACAAATAAACATGCATGGATGATATACAGTCACTCCAACGAGCAAAACTGTGTATGTTTATATTCAGGACAGCATGACAGATCAGTACTAAAATAGTGAATCCCGTCACTAAAGAAATGAAAACCTAGATCCATCAAAGGATCTGGAAACTAGACATCCATACGAATCTAATGCATATAAATAAGTCACATACTAGTTCACAACAACACTACTCAAAACTAATTTGAATATAGAATTTAGGTTCAGCCAGAATTAGGAAAACAACTTCAAGAACAAGAAAACAGCATGAAAACACTTTGAATAAATCCACGTAAAATCTGGAGTAATCCCCTATGTGTCTAGAATCAAAATATAGAATTTCAGAATTTTTCAGGAAAGATAGATTAGTCATCAAAAATACGAAAGCATCGAGAAAACATAGTTTAACGAATCTGGAAATCTCAACACTGCTGTACGAAAATTAAGATATCTCGCAATCAGTGAATCGAAATCCAATTCTGCCAAAGGGATATGAAAATAGATAGAGTTTACTAACTTTCACATTTCACAAGAAATTTTCATACAGTATAAGGAATCATAGTGAAAATAGGATTCTTTACTGAACAGCACGCAAAATACAGCATGTATAGGTTTTAGAAACGAGCATGAAACACCACATAAAACTTATCAATAAAATCCATAAAAATTCTGGGTAGTCCCCAACTTTATAAAGAAATACTGAACAAAAATATTTGATCAAGGTAATATGCATAGAATAGTTCTGAAAAATAGTTTGTTAATAAAATTAACCCAAAACAGAATCTGGAATAGATCGACACCTCTGTACTAAAACAGCCATAACTCAGTCATATGAAATCCAAATCAAGCAAAACCAGTGGGGTTTGAAAATAGACAAAATTATCTATAATTTATCTTTTATTTTGAAATCAAGATTCTGACTGTAGCATAGACGAAAACAGCAAACAACACAGAACATCCAGAAAATACAGATTTCACACTTCTACACAAGAACATCACAACTTCAAGAATATTGATCCAAACATATCAAAACTTGAAATACAATCTACCAAACATCTAAACATCATGATTTAGGGTTATTAACATGTCCACACCTATTATTTCACATGGGTCTTAAGCCAAACACAAATTCACACCATTATTCACATACATGACTAAAAATCAAGAATTGGGCAATTCCTAGGTTATCACATATTAAGATTTGTGTCATGAGTCATCTATGGCAAAATTATCAAAATAGAGACAAAATTCATCAAGTAAAACACAATCTTTGTTGTCTCTAGACCCAACTACACTATAGGTGAATTTTTTGACTTGTATCAAACAAATGAATTGGAGTACAAGTTACTTGCCTTAGTCAGGGGATGAAAAACGATCCAAATGCGAAGAGAAGCAAAACCCACTAACGAAATTTGCTCCAAGCAACGAATCCAAGCCCAATGAACGAGAACTTCACACGAACGATCTCCTTGAAGGAACGATCAAAGTGGGCAATACCCACTTTGAGAATCCACAAGAAAAGAGATGCAAGGATGTTGATGGTGATGCTTTGGTGGTGTCGGCTAGGCAACAAGCAAGGGAGGCTCGGTTGTAGGGGATGTAGGGTTTTGTGTGGTGGCTGAATGTGGGGATGTTAGGTGCTCGGCTATGGGAGATGTGGTGGTCGGGATTGGGGTTAGGGGGTGTCGTGTTTGAGGGGTTTAAGCAGGCCAGGAGCACACCAAGAAAACGGGGAGGCCAGGATTCAGGAGAGGGAGAGATAATAAAGTTTAGGGTTAGGGTTTAAGGGGTTAGGGGTTATATATATAGGGGATTAATGTGGGGTAATGGGTTGTGGCTATTAGTATGTAGTAATAGGTATACAAATGGGTAATGGATATTGGGTCAATAACAAATGGGGATACAATTTAGAGTGAAATCTATGGTTCTTGAAAAATCTAATTAGGAGTCAAAATCATAGGTTTGGGGAAACCACCACCAAAATTCCATCACAACACCAAGGAAAAATAAAATAAAGATAACGAGTCCAAAAATGAGGAAAAGAATCAAAATGATGAAAACGAACAAAAATGACGAACAAACAACACAAGGAGCTCGAAATGAAATAAAACGAATATATATTGAAAACAAATCCAATATACGGTTCAAAAAAATACAAGAGAGGTAAAATACACAAAAATGAAAAATACACTCCAAAATACATAAAATGAAAAACAGGGGTTACATACATGCGAGCCCAATGAGCTTCATATGAGACAATAACATACATACGTGCCAAATAAGCTATGTATGAGACCAACAGCCACATACGGGCCAGTCGAGCCACGTATGAGGTGACAACCTACATATGAAAACAACCATACAGGTAATCAACCTAGAAGCAACGCAACGTCCTTATTAGCAACTCTTGATTTTCTACAATTAGAAGCAACAGAAGAATCTTCTAACGGTCTAATACAAACATATTACCAAGGAAAATTCCAAACGCGACATAAAAACCTCCCGACAACCTAGAAGCAACCAGTGATATGCTTGTCGGAATTCGATAGAAATATACTTTTAAGAAAGCTAAGAATATCTACCACAATTCTCTAGTCGAACACTTTTTTAGATCCAATAAGAAATCCAAAATCCGATCCATCAGACACACGCAAACAATTTACCTAAACTACAGATTTTCAACAAAAGCTGAAACATTGCAAGCTGGTAAGTTTTGCTCCACTCATCGAAATCAAACGAAACTGGACAATTTGAAAAAGTGGGAACATCTACTAAAACTTTTCAATTGACCAGTCGTTCAGATTCCGAAAGGAAATCCAAATTCCTAACCCTCGAACATACGCAAACAGTTACCAAACTATCAAATTTCAATAAAAAGATGAAACTTCCGTAGTTTGTAACTTTTGCTCTACTTATCGGAATCTAACAAAACTGGATAATTTGAAAAGGTTGGAATGTCTACTAAAACTTTCCAGTTGACCAGTCGCTCAGATTCTATAAGAAAATCCAAATTCCTACCCGCCGAACACATACAAATGATAACAAAAGCAGCAGACTTAACTAAGAAAAACTGAAACTTTCAAAGTCCATAACTTCTACTCCGCTTATCGGAATTTAACCCAAGAGGCCAATTCGGAAAGGAGAGAATGTTTACTACAACTTCTCTAATGGGTCTCTACCTTAGATTCAACCATTAAGACCCTCAAAAACTTCAAAGAATCAAAATAGTAATCACTCAGTCAGACAACTTTTAGCTGTATTTTTCAAAGGCCATAACTCCTACTCCGCTTATCGAAATTTAGCCCGAGAGGCCTATTTGGAAAGAGGAGAATGTCTACTACAACTTCTCTAATGGCTCTCTACCGCAGATTCGACTACTAAGAGGCTCAAATACAACAATCAATAAAAACAGTGAGCAACTCAGTCAAGTTGCTGCCCTATTTTTGATACGACATAACTTTTGCGTTTCTTAACGAAATTTAACACGAGAGGTCAATTCGGAAAGGGGATAATGTCTTCTACAACTTCTTTACAGGGTTTCCACCTCTAATTCCATAAGGAAACACATGTTATAACCACTCGAAGCCACTACGAAGCTAACCCCAAAATACAGACATCACTTTTTGCCCCTAAAGCTCGCTGTTTTAGGGGAAACGGTTGTTTCACCCATCAAAACAGCTCCGAAAAGTCTACAAAAATTCTAGCATGGTAATAACACCCTTAAGAATATCTCCAATAAATTTCGAGTCAAGGTTCTACCTTTAACACATGTAAACAAAATCAACCCTACAAGCATAAAAATTGAATCTTTAAGCTTTTCTTTGGTGTTCTACCTCTTCAAACTTTGCATGCTCTTTACTCTAGTTCATATGCACATGAAACTCCATCCATACAATAGCACACAACAATAAATACCCTAAAATAACTAAAAAATACATGAGATGAGAAAACTCCACCTTGATTTTCTTGTAGGAATAACTAGCTAGCACCCTCTCCTTCCTTGCTCCTTGTTCTTTCTCCCTTCAAGAACACCATGAAATCAAACCCATGAAAACTCTAACTCTCTTTTCTTTTTCTTTTTTTGATTTGATCTCCTATCTTTCCTTTTTTCTTTCTTCTCAATCTTTTCTAAAATAAAAAACCAAGTAAAGTAGAAAGAGGAGAAGAGATGGAGAATGAGATGAGAAGAGAAATGGAGAACAAATGAAGATGAAAATGGGAAAAGGGGAGGGGGGCCGGCCTTTATATAGGAGAGGGAGAGAGAGGGGGGGGGGGGTGTGGGGGAGGTGTTATGTAGGGGAGGGTTTATGTAGGGGAGGGTTTATTTGGTGGCGGAGAGTTCCAGCAATTGGAATTTACTTGCAAATATATATTGCAATCAAGCCCTAACTCATCCTAACCTTCCATCTCATCATGATGGGTCTAAAAAAAAATAAAATTTGTCAAATCATATACTACACAATTTGTTCAAACGCCCGAAATCGATACAGTTCGATTTCGTACGTATATCTGATTATACAGATAATTTTCATTCGTGAAAACGAACAAATCAGTACAAAAATAATTTAATTCCAAGAAATAAAATAAAATAATTTTATTACTGGCTCGGAAGATTTCAGTATCAATTTAATACAAAATAGTTGTATACCGACTAGTATATATACATATAAAATGTTTATTAACAAAACTGGGTGATGTCCACCAAAAATATTTCAATTCTGGAAATAGAAAATAAAATAATAATAAAATAATAATTTTTAATATCCGCCCGGGATTTTCTAGATTTTTTTCCCAAAAACGGATTTTTTCAAGATTTTGCACAAGTGCACAAAATTGATACAATACGTATATATACTTACTAGTGTATATATCTAGATAACTTTTTTTGTAATTTGAAAAACCAAGTAATTTCCAATAAAAATATTTTATTTTAAAAATAATAATTATCCAAATATAATATCCGTCTGGGATATTACAAAAACACTCCTCCTTCTCACTATTTTTTTTTTGAACTAAAGAAACATGAAGAAGGAAATGGTGAAATGTTGATCTAGTTGGGGTTTTATAGCAAATGGAAGTGGGCTTCTAGCGTTTGGCTAGATTTGGAGCTTGGAGGGTGGGGATGTGGTGGTGAGGTGGTTATTGGAATGGAGGGTTGAGATGGTTTCCAATACACCATGGCCTAGAATGTTCTTGATTCATCTCAATCTTCTTAGAAGAAATAACACATGGTTAATTATTGACCCTTGGATTATCATCAATCACATCCTACACAAATCATAAGGTAGGGTTCCTAACCCTAGGTTAGGCAACCCCAACCCTAACCCTAATGCAAAAGAAAATAGGAAATGTTACTTTGATCGTATATTCAATCGATTCAATCAATTTCATATATAATAAACAATATATGTCTAGAAAGTATATTTTATTCAGACATATTCATATCAAAACAATTATAGGTCCAATACACGTTATTCAATTGTATATATAGATTTCTATCTATATAGTTACAAATAAGATAATATGAATTTATAACAATATATGTTTATAAAATTATTTTTTTTCCGAAGATTGTCTTGTTAAAACAATCCGGGCAAAACCACAATTTAATTGAGAAGATATCCCGAGTCTTTCTCATCGATTAAGAGTAACTAATATATCTGAATTTTCTCAATTAAAACTAATAATTATTAGAAAAGATATATAATCGCGTGCATTTCTCAACTATGCACGGATTACAATGTAAAATAACCATATGCTATTTTGCGGGGTGTTACATTTAATCGTGTAGTGCCCTAAATTCCTAACTTAGGAACTCATGACACTCTCCAGGATCTTTCTTCAAATGAGTCACAACACAATAAAAATCACAAGAAATTAAAAAGTTTTATTACATCAAATTATTATTACAATGTCCAATAATTACAACAATTACAATTAATTGTTACAACAAGAATGTACAATAAAGATTTAGACAGTAACTTCCACTTGGATGCTTTCCCCTGCTAGAGCTTTCCCGCAGTTGATTAGCACTGACGAAATACTATATTCGGCCATCCTCTCTATACCATAATATAGCGATTCCAACATCATCAACCACAAATAGTATTTGATGTAAAGAAAAAGGGTGATGTCAAACAAGTGTTGGTGTATGCCATGGCCTAAAATGTAACACCCCGCAAAATAAAATGATTTATTCTGCATTACTAAATAATATTAACATGGTAAAGTTGACTATTTTGACTATTTTCTTGAAATTGCAATTTTGCACGTGCAACACACGTGCAGAGTTAGGATATTTTGAATTCTTGAATTTATGGTTAATGATTGATTTTCTTCATTTATTTATGATATTTTAATTTTCAGATTTATTTGAATATATTTGACCATTTTATGAATTTATCAATTTTACACGTGCAAAATACGTGCAAATTTTTTTTGGGGGCAAATCTCCACATTTAAATTTTTGGATACTTTTTCCTATTTATAATTAAGCATTTCCTAAATTTTGGGATTTTTCTGAATAGAAACTATTTTTGTAAATAACTCGAAAGAGAGGGGCTGTTATGTAAAAAGCCATTTTGATCTCAGACATATAATGAAAATTCATTTTTACTTATTTTTGGGCTTTCCATGGTCATCATTGAAAATCAAATCTATTTAAGTTTTATTTAGAGTTGATTTGGTAAAGATTTAAACAAATATGGGGTTTTTGCAAATATGAAATTTAAATGGATCTTGTGCAAATGTTGTCAAGAAAAGTTCAGAGTCAAAAATTATTTTGGGGAAACTCGTTATTTATTATTAGATATTATTTGTGAATTTTCTGAATTTTTCTGATAATTATTGGCCCTATTTGCAGATATTACAAAAGAGGGATTTTTGTGCAAAATTACCGCTTTGGGTGCAATCCAATTTTTTTTTAAATTCTGGGCTGTATAGGATGGCTGGATAATTTAGTAGTAAAAATATTTGGTTTTATTTTAATTTTTTAAACTTGTTTAACGACTTTTTTAAAGAAAGGTTTATATATGTAAAGTTCTAATTTGTTATGGGATGTTTCCATAAACTTGTAAAGCCCTAAAAATTCTAGATTTCGGCCTATATTATGGCCACTACAGCCGTCCATCTCCTCTGTAAAAATAAAATATATTTTTACTATTGGATTTCTTGGAGTTTTAAAGCGATGATCTTGGATTTTGTAAAAGAAGGGGTTTTACTTATTCTTTATTAATTCGAATTGATTTCTTCATTGATGTGAGTGACTTAGTTTTGTTTTCTTATTGTTCTATGTATGTTTTATGAGTTGATCTATTTATTAGTAAGCATATTAGATGATGATGTGAAGATATAATGAATTTTGATGTGTGGGTGAATTAAAACTTGAATCTTTTCCTGAAACTATGCTATTGATAATTAAAACCCTAATTTGATGACTTGTGATTGTTGAAGAAGCCAATAGAGATCACGAGTAGGATGGTTGCAATTATTTTGTTGCTATTTGAATGTATATAATGGTTGTGTGATGTTATAGCATGAAAATAAATAAATGTGAACTAGGGTGAGATTTGTCTCTGCAGGTATGTACATATACACACTGTCGATGCATAAAACTTGCTAATTAGTCATGATAATTGTTTAAAATCATAGATAAACTATTGTAGACGATTGGAGTACGTATATAAATAGTTTTGAACTAAAAGGAACAAGCTGTGAAGTGAAAGAAGAAAAATTACCTTTTCGAATATGTTGTGTGCATGTTTTTTGTGGATTTTGGGCAATTTAAGGACTGAGGTGAATGAACCACTTGAATTTGAATTTAAATATTTCAAATAACAATACATTGAGAGGAATTAGGTTTTAAAGTAGAGATCTTCAATGTGCACGTTGAGTGGTCCTTGTTTTCAAAACTGATACATGAGTAAAGAAGTTTATAGAATTGGTTTTGGGTTGAAGCATTGAACTGGCTGAACTGAGTGTGAATTGTCCATTCCATTCTTGATCTAGTAGATATATATACTATTACACTGCTTTCATCATGAAGGGAATTTGTTAGCTACTGATCATATCTATATGAGTACATATATACAAGCACTAATGCTTAATTACCCTACTTGCTGTCTTTTTGAAGAACTTTGTGAAATCTCTATTTTTGAGATCCTGATAGGTCTTGGTGCATTTTAATAACCCCTATATGTTATACTAGAGATAGTTAATCACTTCAGGAAATTAGGCTTGAGTTTACAAAGTCTAAGTGTGTATCTATTGGACGCATGAACAAAGACCCAAGCTTTAATCTGATTTGAGTTGGGTAGATTTAAACTCAATACGACACCTATATACAATGAATCCTTGAAGTTTACTGTTGCTTTCTAAGTCCTAATATACCTTAACAACTACCAAGTAAACCAGCCCTATGTCTTCAATTAATTAGTAATGTGTTTGAGTTTTGAAGAGTATTTGTTTCTCTCTTTTTTGGTTACCATAGATTGCTGCTGCCCCTTTGTGCAGGTGCACACATGAACAAATCCACCTTTACACCACCTCCATCTTTTCTAAGTAGTTGTAGTCATAAATATAGTGTTTGGTAGTTCTCTGAGTATGCAGTAAAGGTATTTTCTACACCTGCATGTTTTTCACTTCAAATCAGTAAAAGCGGCTTTCTATACATATCATATATATACATATACATACTTCACTTCAGAAAAAGGGGGGTTTTCTAGGACATCTGCATATGCTTCACTTCATCAAAAAGTCCTTTTGATATATCATAAATATATGTATTCTTCATAACCAGTGTAAGGGGTTTTCTATATATCAGTTAGGTATACATATACATATGTTTCAACTCAGTGGAAGGTTTTTTGCTACACCTTATATACACTTATATACTTCAAATCAGTAACAAGTTTACCTCAACATATCAGACATATATATATATGTAGATACTTCGATCAGTGAAAAGGAATTTTCTATATCTCCTATATATGCATGATGGTTCATTTCTCACATCCTCCATATACTTCATATCAGTTAAGAGATTTCTCTATACATACATATATACTTTATATCAGTAAAGTGAAATTTTCTATATATATATATTATATTGTATACATACATACCACACCTCAGTAAAAGAATTCTTCTACGTAAGAGATACATACACTTCATATTAGTTAGGAAATTTCTATATCATATATATATATATATATATATATATATATATATATATATATGCATATATATCCTTCAATTCAGTTACAAGAGCTTCTATATATATTATATGTATACACACAAACCTTATGTCAGTAAAAGAAATTTCCTCCTATGTTATATATACACACATTTGTACCCTTCATATCGGTAAAGAGGACATTTACAAATACACACATGCCCAACTTCTTATAGTAAAAGAGTATCTTTTTAAACTTGTATACAACAATGTGAATGAATGAATTTGTCACTGTGAGTAAGTTAACAATGAAATGAAATGATTAAAATGAAAGATGTGTTTTGTGTTGATAGTTGAGTTGTGAGTCTCTAGAGGGTGTGTGGGACAGTAGATACCGGCAGTTGAGATTTTGTAGTTTGGCCAGTTGAGGCTTTGTTGTTGATCAGTTGAGTTAAGTCCGGTAGGGTACACTAACTCTAGGAGATTCGATATTAATCAAATAACTTAAAAGATAAGCACAGGAACTATATGGTGATATGATGAAATGACTGCAAACGTAAGTTAATGGACTCCAGGATGATCCAAGGAGTGAGATATTCTCTAGTATTCTGGGAAGATGGACGTATGGGCCACAGAATAATCTGCGGAGTGGGATTGATCTCCAGTATTCCGAGGACGAGAGCGACACTCATGGGATGTTTGTGCAATGAGGGTTCCAGGATGACCTGCGGAGTGAGGCAATCGCCACAGTATTCCGGGACGATGGACGTATGGGCCACGGAATGATCCGCTGAGTGAGATTGGGCTCCAGTATTCCAAGGACAATTTCCAATACTTGCAAAATATCTAAATCTCATAGTAGTCATAGTAGTAGGATTAGTGGCATAACGAGAGATTAAACCCTATCAAGTGAAGAACGATAAGGGCTTGCACCGGACCTATGTAGAGTGGGATGCATAGAATCCGACAAGTATGCATTAGAGAGTCAGCATATAGCATTGATGTTTTCTTGACCTGGTTTTATGCATGTATTTCCCTGTTTTCTACACTTGACACTTAGACTAGTTCACTTGATGTTTTCATGTATTAATTATTATTATTTCTTATTTCATTTATTCTTAATGTAGATACATGTTGTTTATGATTTTAGGTTTCGTGTTTTATTGATGTTGCATTTACTTTTTATGTCACTCACACCGTTATGGCCGACCCCTATAGTTTTGGGGGTTAGGGTTATCTCTAATCTCATGTTTCACAGGTAGGTGCCTATAGCTTGGGATTTGGATGCATGGGTTAGAATTTGTAACACCCCGTTTTTGTACGGTACTTGAATATATGCACATGTGTATGTATATTGTTAGTATGCGTGCAATTGATTGTAGTATTACGGGTCAATTTTGCCATCGTGGTGGATGGTTAGGGCTACGGGACGGTTTTTGGGGAGGGTTGCATTCCAAGGATGCGTGAGAACGAGACGGACCGATACTAGTATAACTGCTAGTTTTCGGCCCGACGCACATGCAAATATAACATAGTATGGTACTACAGTGAATATAGGTTGCGTGCGCTCGTTAAAACACGCGTCTCATACTCGTTGAAGCTCGTTAAGGGTTATGTTGGGTAGCCAACCTAACACACACAAAACCAATGGGCTAAGCCATGGTATTGGTCTACAAAACCACCTATAGCCTAAACCTACCCCCCCCCCCCCTGTCAAATCCGACCTACACCTCCCATCACCCTTATTTCCCACTTCATTTCTCCCTTTTGCTCTGGAAATTTCAGAAGGAGAACACAACAAGAGAATGAGGAGAGAAAGAAGAAGGAAGTGAAGAAGAAGGATCAAAAGGAGATTTCCAAGAGAAGAAGCTTGAAGAAATTCCTTCTACTACTACAACCAAAGGTGGGAAGTTTCTCTAAACTTGAAATTCTTGTCTTTTAATTAATTTTGGTTGTATGCATGTGTGCTAGAATGCATAGGATTGCTCTTCTAAGGTTAGTAGTAGAAGTCAGAATTGAACTAGGAAAAACTAGTTCGGAGTACCATTTTGTGGATTTTTTCGCGATCAAGATATGAGGAATTAGACCATAAAATTAAAACTTTTTATTCATATATGTTTTAGTATCATTTTTAATTTATTTCAGATTTTTCTATGATTATTTGATATGCTTATAAAATCGTGAGATGGATATGTGTCGTAAGGCAGACTCAGAAAAAGAAAAACAGGCTGGGCTGATATTGTAGGAATTTTCGTGATTTATTAAAGCATGATTTTCATCTAAAATTTTTACTCACTGTTCCTGAATGCATTTTGATTATCTACAAAAATCAGTAAATTATTTGGATGATTTTAGAGGCATGAGAAAAATCTATCTATAGCCAGTATCTGATGTTGAATTAGAAAACATGACGGTTTCTGTGCTAACTTGCAAAAGCTATTACTCACTGTATAATTAGAATTTTGAAATGAAGTCTTTTGCATGATGTTTTGTATGAAGTCTAGTGTCATCAATATAAATTTTGTATCAATTAGACAAGTTTGCAATTTACTGTGATTTTGTGATTGAGCACTGTGCTGTTTTCAGCCAGTTTTGATACTCTGTAAAGATTGGGAAATTGAGACCTGTTAGAGGCACATTTTGAGGATCATGACCCTGTAGAGGGTTGTAGTGGACACCTAGACCTTTCCAACAAAACTGATTTGAGGCAATTCCAGTGAACGGTTGAATTATTATGGTTTTTGTAAGACTGGATAGGGGACTAGAGTAGAGCTGTGTGCTCGGAATTGGAGAGACCAATTGTGTGAGTTGGTGCATCGATGATAGATGAGTGTGTTAGGGTGAATTAATGGTATAAATTGGACTCATGACCAACTAGAGAGTTGTTGAGGACACCAACACCCTTCTACAGAATTTGAGTTTGTGTCGTTCTGATGAACGAGTACGATTTTGTGTTAATGGTAAGGTGCAGCCCGTGCGCAGGAAGCACGCAGGCTTGAGCTTGAAAAGCTATTTCGAGGACTTAGATGGTTGAATCTAAGCTCGTGATCAACTAGAAAGTTGTAGCCTAGGATTGTACCTTTCCAGGTTGGGTCCATACACTCCAATCGGAGTTGTATCGAGAGAGGGATGACCATTTGAGATTCGGGCAGAAACCCGTAGGTCGCTTAGTCTGGGTTTTGACTAAGGGTTGTGAAAGCATTTTTCCCTTGTGTGTGAGCCGAGTCGGTGACTTGTGTCTAGGGATGGTTGATCTCTGTTATTGAGCTTGTTGATTTCCCCGAGTGGGATGTGTGACTCGAGTTAGTCACTAGGGTAAAGGATACCCTGCACCTATCAAGCCTATTATTATTAAACTTCTGCCGAGCGTAGGACGTCCGAGCATGCCAGTGAGTGGAGGTTGCGGGGAAATTATATATTTACTGCCGGAGTAGCAGCAGGCGTAGGCCATTATGCTGGACGAGTCCAAGCAGGGGAAGTGGCGAACCGGACCGGTATTGCCAGGGGCTAGAGGCTGATAGGCAAGTGTGGAAGCAGTAATTCTTACCCGAATAATTAGAGTAAGGTAGGGGTTATAATGGTTTATTAAGGTGTTAAGAAATTGCATTAGTCCTAGTAAACCATAGTCAGTGTTGTATCTTCCAGTCGTAGGGATACGTTCTCGGCCGCTAATGGATTTGCGTCCCCAGCTCGTATCTCGATCTGTTGATTCCCAACGTTTTGCCGAAGTAAGGTGCAGGAGGCCCGGAGGAATTGACCTCCCGTGGTGCTCACGTCCCTAAAGCACGGGTTTGTGTTTTGTGTTTTGGTATATATATGTTCATAACCCGGGCCAGGGGTGAACACGAATGCGAGAGTCCATGAATGGACATGTGGAACCAAGGGTCGTAAGGACTAGGTTCAACGTGGTTTCTAAGGAGGTCCGTACGCGGGTACCAACTGGCGGTGACCACTTGGGCACTGCAGGGCAGAATTAGACCGACCGCTGTAATCTCCTTGGGCAACGGACAATCTATTGGGAACTGGAGTGTGTACAAGAGTAGGGTGCATGGCGAGGGTTCGAATCCCTATATTGTGGAGAAAGACGGCTAGATTTCGGGGCGTATGTAGTATGGGATGCATTCGTGCTCCAAAGTCTTGCTTGCATTAGAAGTTAGGCATGTGAGTTTGCTGCATCTAGACTTAAGATCATGTCATAACACTGCACTTGAACCCGAATCCACTAAACCCTTGTTTTTGGCACATCACCTTTCTATTTTGCATAAACTATTGGTTGTGATTGAATTTTAGAGGATCGCTGCTATCCCCAGCTTTGCATCAGTCAAAGTACTAACGTTCGCACCTTATAGGTATCCGGAGCCGATCTACAGGTACCACGGAGCTCGAGTTAGTCCAAGGATCCAAGGGACATATACAAGCACCGTTATATTGTTGTAAATATTGTAACTTTTATTTGGACATTGTAACCCTTGTAAATGTAACATTTATATGGAATAAAAGTTTTTAAATTTCCTGTATTTCTGTGATTTGACTATTTTGAAGTTCGACTCCTGGAGTAGGGTCTCAGGTTCCCGGTATAGGGATTTGGGGCGCTACAGAAGTTGGTATCAGAGCAGACTTCAAATATTAGTCCAACACAGCAGGAAAATTAAAACTTAGATGCATTGCGAGAGTTGGGTTTAGTCAGATAGCTGATGATTATAATTCATAATGTTGCTTTTACAACTTATGCCTTAAAATTTTTCCGTATCTGTACTAATTCCCATATTTTTCTCTTGCAGATGCCGAACTTGGACAACGGACCCTCGAACGGATGGTCAAATGGACATGGTCCTATACCCCCACTTTCACATCCACCCCCACAGCCCACAACCTTAGCACAAGTTATCACCAGGATGTCCCAGGAGCTGGCTGCCTACAAATGGAGTCACGGACGGCTAGAGGATCGTTTTGAGAACCTCGCACGAGCATTGATAACCGCAGAAAGGAGAGTGGCCAAGCTGGAGAGGGCCAAAAGGAAATGGAAGACGAGGGTAGTACTATTGAAGCACCAATACGAGGAGAGGCTGGGTCAGCTGCAGAGCAGGTATCTGGCACTGAGGACACAGGTGTGCGACATGCAGGATCTGTTGGACCGCATGACTGCCGGGGATAGCTCCGAGGTTGGCGACTCGCCAGGAGCAGGAGAGCAGTGACTTCCTCTAGTGTTATAGGATCTCTTTTGATGTGTATAGATGACGACCTTTTTGAGTAGCTAGGCTGACTTGCTATTGTTTTGATGGGTGTAGTAATGAACCCAAGGGATAATGATGATGTGATCATGTATTGACAAATCTTTGTAAAACCTTTTTGAAATGAATGGAACTAGTATGTTTGACTAGTGCTAGTGTGTTATGGGGTTTTGCATTATGATGTTGGTTGATGGTGTCTGTGTTAGCTTTCAGATGGCAGGAAGGACTAGAAGCAACCGAAGAGACCAGACTGAAGCCGAAAGTAGTGGAGCCAACGGTACTGGCCTTGATGTAAGGCAGAGTTTACTCAGGTATATCAGATGATTGGAGCGTTTGTGGAGGCTAGCAGGAACCAAGCGCCGCCACAAAGAGCACCAGGAGTTGCGGTGAACACTGATCCAGTGAAGATGGTGGAATCATTTAAAAGGATGAAGCCACCAGTCTTCGAAGGACAGGCTGATCCCACAGCTGCTGATGACTGGATACGTCAGGTGGAGACAGTGTTTGAGGTGATGATGACTCCCAAAGACAGCAAGGTACGTCTCGCTACAATCTTGCTAGAGAAGGACGCCGGAGTTTGGTGGCAGTCCGTGAAGCGTGGTCTCGGAGAGGGACAGATCACTTGGGAAGATTTCCTTGAGGAATTCCGACAGCGCTATTTCCCTTTGGATGTGCAAGAGGAGAAGGCAATGGAGTTCCATAGCTTGAAGCAAAGAAATATGACAGTCAGAGAATATGAGACGAAGTTTTCTCAGTTGTCAAGGTAAGCGCCGGAGATGGTCCAGGAGGAAGCGAAGAAGGCCCAAAGGTTTGAGCAAGGACTTAGGCCTAGATTGAGGTCGAAGATGGTTCCCTTGGGCATTCGCCGATTCGACATGCTGGTGAGAAGAGCCGCAACAACAGAGGCAAATATGAATCAGAATCAAGGAAGGACAGAGTTCTGGAACAAAGGGAAGAGAACCACCCCAGCAACAAAGTTCAAGAAGCAAGGCAAGAACCAGAAGTTCCGGAAGATCAATCCTAATGCAGGAGAATTCAAGCCCGGAAGTTGTTGTCGCTGCGGAGAGCAGGGACACTTTATGGATCGATGCCCCAAGAAGAACGCAGTGAAATGTTTCCAGTGTGGACAAGAAGGGCATATCAAGCCAGAATGTTCCCAATTGGCAAGGAACAACCATAGGACAGGGTCGGGAGCAACCGACAAGGGGAAAAAGCCCATGCGTCAAGGAAGAGTATTCGCCTTGACCAAGAAGGATGCTGAAAAGGATGGAAGGGTAATTATTGGTATGTAAGCAAATGGTGTATGAGTTTAAGTTGTATTTTGGGTTTTTGGGAGCTGATGGATAATTTACTGTTGTAACAGGACATATACATAAATGGAATTATGGTAACAGTCTTGTTTGATAGTGGATCGACTCATTCTTTTGTGTCAAAATCTTTTTCAAGAAAACTAAGATGCACGCAAAAGGCAATTCCAGATTTAGCTTTGATGGTAGCTACGCCGTCAGGGGCAAACCTCACTACAAATCTATGCTATAGGGGATGTAAGCTCCAGATTAGCGAAGAAACCCTAAGTATCGATTTGTTGGAGTTGGGCTTTGCTGGGACAGATGTCATTATTGGCATGGATTGGATGTCGAGGCATAAGGCAAACATTGACTGCAAGGAGAAGAATGTAATAATTTCAGCTGAAGGTGTGGAACTTGTATTCCACGGGAAGCAGAGATCGGAGGCAATGACTTTCGCAACTGCTAGTGAAGTACGGGTACCAGAAGAGGTGAGCAAGATACCAGTGGTGAGGAATTTTCCACTTGTATTCTTAGAGGATTTACCTGGAATTTTCCCACACCGTGATGTCGAGTTTAGCATCACAATTCAACCAGGAAGCGCTCCAGTATCCAAAGAACCCTATCGATTGGCACCAGTAGAGCAAAATGAGATCAAGAAGCAGATTGAAGAGTATTTGCAGAAAGGATTTATCAGACCAAGTGCATCGCCTTGGAGAGCACCAGTATTGCTGGTTAAGAAGAAGGACGGGTCGTCCAGGATGTGTATCGATTATCAGGAATTGAATAAAGTAACTATTCGGAATAAGTACCCAATTTCCAGGATCGACGATTTGTTCGATCAGCTTCAGGGAGCAGCAGTATTTTCCAAGATTGATCTACGATCTGGATATCATCAGGTACGAGTCAAGGAAGAGGATGTACTAAGACAGCTTTTCAAACTCGACATGGACACTATGAGTTCTTGGTAATGCCGTTTGGAGTGACTAACGCTCCAGCTATTTTCATGGACTTAATGAACAGAATTCTACGGCCGTTTATCGACTCATTTGTCGTGGTCTTCATCGACGACATTTTGTTATATTCAAGGACGGGAAAGGATCATGCTGAACATCTAACAGCAGTCTTGAGCAAGTTACAAGAGCATCAGTTGTATGCCAAATTATCCAAGTGTGAGTTCTGGAAATCGGAAGTTGCATTCCTAGGCCATATCCTTTCTACCATATCCTTTCTAAGGAGGGAGTGGCAATGGATCCTCAGAAGATAGAGGCGGTCAAGGAATAGCCACAACCGAAGACGGTGAAGGAAGTAAGAAGTTTTCTGGGTATGACTGGGTATTATCGGAAGTTTATCCAGAATTATGCAAGGATAGATGTACCCCTTACAGCTTTGACCAAAAAGAACCAAAGTTTCGACTGGACGGAGAAGTGTGAAGGAAGTTTTCAGGAACTGAAGAACTGTTTGATCTCCGCACCTATATTGGTTTTACCTCAGGAGGATAAGGACTACGTCATCTACAGTGATGCTGTCGTATTTGGGATTCAGATGTGTGCTGATGCAGGAAGGCAAGGTTATAGTGCATGGTTCGAGACAGCTACGACCACACGAGAAGAACTATCCAACCCATGATTTGGAACTTGTAGCGATAAATTTAGCTTTGAAATCATGGAGACATTATATCTACGGAGCAAAGGTGGAAATTTACACTGATCACAAGAGCTTAAAGTACATCTACCAGCAGAAGGATCTCAACTTAAGGCAGAGGAGATGGTTGGAAGTACTCGAAGAAATCAGGCCTGAGATTATATATCATCCAGGAAAAGCCAACGTGGTAGCAGACGCGCTCAGCAGGAAGAGATGTGTGGCAACATGGATAGCGACCCGGGGGGAGCTAGATGAAGAGATCAGGCAGGCAGGCATCGAAGTGGTTACACAACACATAAGTGCAGTTCTGGCACAGTTGGTGTTACGAAGAACAAGCTTGGATGACCGAGTGAAAGAGGCTCAAACCAAAGATCCAGAGATGGAAGACATGAAGAAGCAAGTGCATGAAGGAAAATTGGCGGAATTCAGTATAAGAGAAGGTTCACTGTGGTTTGGTAACCGACTATGTGTACCAAAGGACGAGGAGTTGAGGGAAGACATCATGAAGGAATCTCACTCCACATTACTCACGATTCACCCCAGAAGCACCAAGATGTATCGCGATGTGAAGCAGCACTATTGGTGGTCAGGGATGAAGCGAGATATAGCAGAGTTTGTCGCCAAATATTTGACGTGCCAACAAGTTAAGGCCGAACACCAGAAACCAGGAGGATTGTTACAGCCTTTACCCATTCCAGAATGGAAATGGGAGAACATCAGTATGGATTTTATCACTGGGTTACCCAGGAGCCCTAAAGGAAATGACTCAATATGGGTGATTGTAGATCGATTGACCAAGTCAGCACATTTTCTTCCAGTAAAGACGACCTGGACAGTCGAGAAGTTGGCCTGAGGTCTCCATTGAGAACATAGTAAAGCTACATGGAGTGCCAGTGTCGATAGTATCCGACCGGGATGCCAAATTTACGTCTCGATTCTGGCGAAGTCTACAGTCAGCGTTGGGAACTAGAACAGACTTCAGCACAACTTTTCACCCTCAGACGGATGGACATACGGAGAGAGTCAACATGATTCTCGAGGACATGTTATGGGCATGCATTTTGGACTTCGGAGGAAGTTGGAAAAAATACTTAGCCTTGGTAGAGTTTGCTTATAATAACAGCTAGTCAGGCAAGCATTGGCATGGCCCTGTATGAAGCTTTATATGGACGAAGATGCAGGACGCCGATTTGTTGGTTCGAGGTAGGAGAGCGGCAGATGTATGGACTAGAAATCGTGCAACAGGCGTCGAAGCAGATCGAGCTTATTCAGAAGAGGCTTCAAGGAGCACAAAGCAGGCAAAAGAGCTATGCGGACAACCGCCGAAGAGAGTTAGAATTTAAGGAAGGCGACTCCGTATTTCTAAGGTATCGCCGACCAAAGGAGTTATCAGGTTTGGGAAAGGCGGAAAGTTAGCTCCGAGGTATATTGGACCACACAAGATTCTGAAAAGGATTGGCAGGATGGCTTATAAGTTGGAGCTGCCAGGCGAGCTATCTCAAGTGCATGACATGTTCCACATCTCTATGCTACGAAAGCATGTCCCGGATTCGAGCCATCGGTTGCCAGAGGTTCCGAAGGATTTACAGATAGATCTTTCCTGTAGAGAGAAACCAATCAGGATTCTTGATCATCAGGACAAGGTACTGAGAAACAAGGTTATCCCGATGGTCAAAGTTCTCTGGAGGAACCAGTTCGTGGAAGAAGCCACGTGGGAGCCGAAGGGCCGCATGAAGGCCTTATATCCGGATTTATTTTGAATGTTTTCTATTTTTGTTTGTTGTTTTTCTTTCTCCCACTAAGGATGTTCTAGGGACAGAACGATTCTAAGGAGGGAGTGATGTAACACCCCGTTTTTGTACGGTACCTGAATATATGCACATGTGTATGTATATTGTTAGTATGCGTGCAATTGATTGTAGTATTATGGGTTGATTTTGCCATCTTAGTGGATGGTTAGGGCTACGGGACGGTTTTTGGGGAGGGTTGCATTCCAAGGATGCGCGAGAACGAGACGGACCGATACTAGTATAACTGCTAGTTTTCGGCACGACGCACATGCAAATATAACACGGTATGGTACTACAGTGAATATAGGTTCCGTGCGCTCGTTAAAAAAGGCATCCCACACTCGTTGGAGCTCTTTAAGGGTTATGTTGGGCAGCCAACCTAACACACACAAAACCAATGGGCTAAGCCATGGTTTTGGTCTACAAAACTACCTATAGCCTAAACCTACCCCCCCCCCCCCCCCGTCAAATCCGGCCTACACCTCCCATCACCCTCATTTCTCACTTCATTTCTCCCTTTTGCTCTGAAATTTCAGAAGGAGAACACCACAAGAGAAGGAGGAGAGAAAGAAGGAAGTGAAAAAGAAGGATCAAAAGGAGATTTCAAGAGAAGAAGCTTGAAGAAATTCCTTCTACTACTACAACCAAAGGTGAAAGTTTCTCTAAACTTGAAATTCTTGTATTCTAATTAATTTTGGTTGCATGCATGTGTGCTAGAATGCATAGGATTGCCCTTCTAAGGTTAGAAGTAGAAGTCAGAATTGAACTAGGAAAAACTGGTTTGGAGTACCATTTTGTGGATTTTTCCGAGAGCAAGATATGAGGGATTAGACCATAAAATTAAAATGGTTTGTTCATATATGTGTTAGAATCATTCATGATTTATTTCAGATTTTTCTATGATAATTTGATATGCTTATAAAATCGTGAGATGGATATGTGTCGTAAGGCAGACTCAGAAAAAGAAAAACAGGATGGCTGATATTGTAAGAATGTTCGTGATTTATTCAAGAATGATTTTGATCTAAAATTTTTACTCAATTTTCCTGAATACATGTTGATTATCTACAAAAATCAGTAAATTATTTGGATGATTTTAGAGGCATAAGAAAAATCTATCTATAGCCAGTATCTGATGTTGAATTAGAAAACATGATGGTTTCTGTGCTAACTTGCAAAAGCTATTACTCACTGTATAATTAGAATTTTGAAATGAAGTCTTTTGCATGATGTTTTGTATGAAGTCTAGTGTCATCAATATAAATTTTGTGTCAATTAGACAAGTTTGCAATTTACTGTGATTTTGTGATTGAGCACTGTGCTGTTTTCAGCCAGTTTTGATACTCTGTAAAGATTGGGAAATTGAGACCTGTTAGAGGCACATTTTGAGGATCATGACCCAGTAAATGTTTGTAGTGGACACCTAGACCTTCCCAACAAAACTGATTTTAGGCAATTCCAGTGAACGGTTGAATTATTATGGTTTTTGAAAGACTGGATAGGGGACTAGAGTAGAGCTGTGTGCTCGGAATTGAAGAGACCAATTGTGTGAGTTGGTGCATCGATGATAGATGAGTGTGTTAGGGTGACTTAATGATATTAATTGGACTCATGACCAACTAGAGAGTTGTTGAGGACAACAACACCATTCTACAGAATTTGAGTTTATGTCGTTCTGATAAACGAGTAGGATTTTGTGTTAATGGTAAGGTGCAGCCCGTGCGCAGGAAGCACGCAGGCTGGAGCTTGAAAAGCTATTTCGAGGTCTTAGATGGTTGAATCTAAGCTCGTGATCAACTAGGAAGTTGTAGCCTAGGATCGTACCTTTCCAGGTTGGGGCCATACACTCCAATCGGAGTTGTATCGAGAGAGGGATGACCATTTTGAGATTCGGGCAGAAACCCGTAGGTCGCTTAGTCTAGGTTTTGACTAAGGGTTGTGAAAGCATTTTTCCCTTGTGTGTGAGCCGAGTCGGTGACTCGTGTCTAGGGATGGTTGATCTCTGTTATTGAGGTTGTTGATTTCCCCGAGTGGGATGTGTGACTCGAGTTAGTCACTAAGATAAAGGATACCCTGCACATATCAAGCCTATTATTATTAAACTTCTGCCGAGCGTAGGACGTCCGAGCATGCCAGTGAGTTGAGCTCACGGGGCAATTATATATTTACTGCCGGAGTAGAAGCAGGCGTAGGCCATTATGCTGGACGAGTCCAAGCAGGGGAAGTGACAAACCGGACCGGTATCGCCAGGGGCCAGAAGCTGATAGGCAAGTGTGGAAGTAGTAATTCTTACCCGAATAATTTGAGTAAGGTAGGGGTTATAATGGTTTATTAAGGAGTTGGGAAATTGCATTAGTCCTAGTAAACCATAGTCGGTGTTGTATCTTCCAGTCGTAGGGATACGTTCTCGGCCGCTAATGGATTTGCGTCCCCAGCTCGTATCTCGATCTGTTGTTTCCCAATGTTTTGCCGATGTAAGGTGCAGGAGGCCCGGAGGAATTAACCTCCCGTGGTGCTCACGTCCCTAAAGCACGGGTTTGTGTTTTGTGTTTTGGTATATATATGTTCATAACCCGGGCCAGGGGTGAACACGCATGCGAGAGTCCATGAATGGACATGTGGAACCAAGGGTTGTAAGGACTAGGTTCAACGTGGTTTCTAAGGAGGTCCGTACGCGGGTACCAACTGGCGGTGACCACTTGGGCACTGCAGGGCAGAATTAGACCGACTGCTGCAATCTCCTTGGGCGACGGACAATCTATTGGGAACTGGAGTGTGTACAAGAGTAGGGTGCATGGCGAGGGTTTGAATCCCTATATTGTGGAGAAAGACGGCTAGATTTGGGGGCGTATGTAGTATGGGATGCATTCGTGCTCCAAAGTCTTGCTTGCATTAGAAGTTAGGCATGTGAGTTTGCTGCATCTAGACTTAATATCATGTCATAACACTGCACTAGAACCCGAATCCACTAAATCCTTATTTTTGGCACATCACCTTTCTATTTTGCATAAACTATTGGTTGTGATTGAATTTTAGAGGAGCACTGTTATCACCAGCTTTGCGTCAGTCGAAGTACTGACGTTTTCCACCTTATAGGTATCCGGAGCCGATCTACAGGTACCACGGAGCTCGAGTTAGTCCAAGGATCTAAGGGACATATACAAGCATTGTTATATTGTTGTAAATATTGTAACTTTTATTTGGACATTGTAACCCTTGTAAATGTAACATTTATATGGAATAAAAGTTTTTAAATTTCCTGTACTTCTGTGATTTGGCTATTTTGAAGTTCGACTCCTGGAGTAGGGTCTCAGGTTCCCGGTATAGGGATTTGGGGCGCTACAGAATTGATGTTATGGCTTACGTAAATTGTAAAAGAATGTGTTGTAAAAGAAAGAAATTGTAATTCAAGGTGTTTAATTTTCTGTTGTGCTTTGTAAACAATTGATGTAATAAAAAGTTTTAATTTTCCTTGTATTGGTTGCTATGTTTATGATTACATTGATGTTGATTCTGAAATTGTGCCACGTATTTCTGAGATATTATATTGGAAATTCGGAGCGCTACACAGTTGGTATCAGAGCATGCTTCAATTAGTAATTTTAAACATAGTACAGGGAATAAACATAACTGGACATTAGAAGTGTGAGTACACAAGTGGACATTAAATAGAACCTAGGTGGACATTAAAAGTGTGAGTACCTTTGTGGACATATGATGTGTGTGACTTGATTGTTTGGTCGTGAAGACCTGTAATAAGATTTAGACTGTTTGTATGTTTAGACTTGAAAATTTTCTTATCGCAAGTGCATTGGTTATTTTTGCATAAAACATATACTTTTCTCACTAGCTTTTTTGATCTCTTTTGTCTGTTTTATGCATTTGATATTTTATTATGTAAGGTATTACCCCCCTCAACTTGTATATTTTCTTTCTTACTTACTAATACTTACTATATCTTTCCCTATTTTACTCACTGTATATAATTTTTGGTAACTATGATTTTCGCCAGTATTTTTTTCTTCATTTATTAAATTTAATTATCTTCCACTACATTCTTTTAATTATTTATCCTCTTGTATTTTAAAAGAAAAATGTTCCTTAGTTTTGTAGATCCCACTCTTGTATCTTATCACTTTTACTATTTTACATTTGTTTGCTTACTAGATAACCTTTTGTGTAAATTAACTTATTTCTACTTTCATTTAGTTTCTTTTATTGTCAGTGATTGATTTTACTTTTAGTTTCTATATCTCTAACCGAATTTATATTATTTCTATTCGTTAGTACAAACATTAAGCTTCACTAATTGTCGATCTTATTTTTCTTTTAAAATTATTTCTATGACTTTACGATTGGTCATTACTATTTATTCTTTTGTCCAAATTATTATTTTGTAACTTTTGCTGTAATTCAACAGTGCATCCTTTAGCATTTCACAAGATTTTTTTTTTTTTTTTGCAACCCTTACATATCTCTTTCTTGACGTTTTTATCCTTCTTACTTCATGCGCTTTTACGTTACTCGTATATTTTGATATTACTTTTACATATTACATTAAGTTTTGAATTACTACGTGTTAAGTTATTATTGCAACTTCTATTTCCTTTCATTATTATTTTTGCTATATTATAAAATTCGGTTTTGCATATTTTCTTTCATTTTATAAATACTTGGATTTTTCGATACTATATTTTTCATTATTTTGTAGTGTCTTATTTATTTTGGAGCATTTAAACTTAATTGCAATATTTTACTCATATAAATATGATATACCTCTGCACATTTTAAATTTTTATCATTAATTTTGTTTTTGCACCTTATGTTCAATACCTTTATTATTACATAATGTTTACTGTTTTTGTTATATTTACTTTCCACAATTTAAAGCTACTTATTAATTTTGTTGCTTTATACTTCTCGAATGAACTATATGCACCCATTACTTATATTTTACTTAATTTTATTATAAATTTTTATTATCATTACATTCTTGATTTCTACATGTACTTCCTACTAATTACTATATATGTACCATGTATTTCAACATACTTGCTATACATATCATTTTACTCTTGTTTAATTCCTACATTACTGTATATTTTATGATATATTTATTGTGTAAATTTGCTACACTGCATATTTATTTTCTCATTCACATTTGCATTGTGCTTATGCATGTATTTCATTCCATTTTTCTCCTTATTTTTATAAATCATTTTCACTACTACTATTTTGTACAATTGTGTTTGATATTTATAATCTATGCATCTATTTTAATATTCCATCGTGTGACTTTCAACTTCATTTCTTACTTTTTCTACTATTTTTATATCACGAAATTTCAAACATAACATCATACTTAAATTAAATGTCCAATATCCCTGTGCATATGGAAGGTTACATCTTCCATTTTACCATTTCGGTGCAACCTAATGTCGAGATGGCAAATATGCAACTCGCTGTCAATGGAGGCAAATTGCAACTGGATGTCGGGGAGGCAAAATGTGCAACCGAATATCCAGACGGCAACCTGCAACCTGATGTCGTGAAGGCAAATATGCAACTTGATGTTAAAGAGGAGATTTTCTACCTATTTGGTAATTGATATTTTAAGACATTTTACTTATATAATGAAACTAATGGTAAAGAAATATTTTCTTTATGACATTTTGTTAATACAATTGCACTTTATGTTTCCATATAATTTGAACTAGTATAGTTGATTTTACTCTATTTGTGTGTTTACAAAATTTTTCAAGATTGAGTATATCAACTATGGTCAAAGTTTTCGTTCTTTTGTGATTGCTATTTATTGCTACCGTTTTCCAATTCTATAACATTTTAGATTTCTCACTTACTTTTGTTTTCACGTCCTAATTAATGATTTGATGCTTACTTTTGTAGTATTTAATAAACTTCTATTAAGTCTTCTTGCATATATATATTTTGGTCTATTTTGCTCGTTACTTTTTAATGTGTTTTTAGAGTATTGATTACAATGTCAACATTCACTAGTATACTCATTATTCTTTGTCTTTTACATTCATTGTTATTAATATTTTCTTTACTTAACTAAATTTGTTCGTATTTTTTTTATGTATCTTGACTGGTTATTTTTCCCAAAACTAATTTTTTTTATATAACCTTTAAGTTTGTGTTCCTTTATTGTTTGTATGGTTATCAACCTTTCATATTTGGGTTTTATCTCGTTACTTTTGACTACTTATTCTATGAGAATATCCTTATTATTTTCTCTCGTTTTGGGATTTATGGTGTATTCAATTGGATTTCTTTTACTTTTGCCATATCAGTTTTCACCTTTTACTCTTCGAGCTATAATTATATGTTATTTTTGTTTTGCTTAGTAATTAAATCCAACTATGAAAATAATGATAGAGTAAATTTTCGAAACTGTTTTGTGAGTTTTGTATTTTGTTTTCTTTTACTTAGAGTAGTTCTGAGGAAAAAACTTTTCTAAGGGGGGAGTGATGTAACACCCCGCAAAATAAAATGATTTATTTTGCTTTACTAAATAATATTAAATTGGTAAAGTTGACTATTTTGACTATTTTCTTGAAATTGCAAGTTTGCATGTGCAACACACGTGCAGAGTTAGGATATTTTGAATTCTTGAATTTATGGTTAATGATAGATTTTCTTTATTTATTTATGATATTTTAATTTTCAGATTTATTTGAATTTATTTGACCATTTTATGAATTTCTCAATTTTACACGTGCAAAACCCGTGCAAATATTTTTTTGGTGCAAATCTCCACTTTTAAATTTCTGTATACTTTCTCCTATTTATAATTAAGTATATCCTAAATTTTGAGATTTTTCTGAATAAAGAAACTATTTTTATAAATACCTCGAAATAGAGGGGCTTTTATGTAAAAAGCCGTTATGATCTCAAACAAATAATGAAAATTAATTTTTACTTATTTTTGGGCTTTCCATGGTCATCATTGAAAATAAAATATATTTAAGTTTTATTTAGATTTGATTTGGTAAAGATTTAAATAAATATGGTGTTTTTGCAAATATGAAATGGATCTTGCGCAAATGTTGTCTTGGAAAGTTCAAAGTCAAAATTTATTTTGGGGAAACTAATTATTTATCATTAGATATTATTTGTGAATTTTTTGGATTTTTTTGATAATTATTGGAAATATTTGTAAATATTACAAAAGAGGAATTTTTGTGCAAAATTACCGCTTTGGGTGCAATTCGAAATTTTTTAAATATTGGGTTGTGCTGGATGGCTGGATAATTCAGTAGTAAAAAGATTTGGTTTTATTTTAATTTATTTAACTTATTTAACTACTTTTTTAAAGAAAGATTTATATATGTAAAGTAATAATTTGTTAAGGGATGTTTCCATAAACTTGTAAAACCCTAAAAACTCCAGATATCGGCCTATATTATGGCCACTACAGCCGTCCCTCTCCTCTGCAAAAATAAAATATATTTTTTACTATTGTATTTCTTGGAGTTTTAAAGCGATGATCTTGGATTTTGCAAAAGAATGGTTTTTTCTTATTCTTTATTAATTCGATTTGATTTCTTCATTGAGGTGAGTGACTTAGTATTGTTTTCTTATTGTTCTATGTATGTTATATTAGTTGATCTATTTATTAGTAAGCATATTAGATGATGATGTGAAGATATAATGAATTTTGATGTGTGTGGGTGAATTAAAAGTTGAATCTTTTCTTGAAACTATGCTATTGATAATTAAAACCCTAATTTGATAACTTATGATTGTTGAAGAAGCCAATAGAGATCACGAGTAGGATGGTTGCAATTATTTTGTTGCTATTTGAATGTATATAAGGGTTGTGTGATGTTATAGCATGAAAATAAATAAATGTGAACTAGGGTGAGATTTATCTCTACTGGTATGTACATATACACACTGTCGATGCATAAAACATGCTAATTAGTCATTATAATTGTTTAAAATCATGGATAAACTGTTGTAGATGATTGGAGTAAGTATATAAATAGTATTGAACTAAAAGGGACAAGCTCTGAAGTGAAAGAAGAAAAATTGCCTTTTCGAATATGTTGTGTGCATGTTTTTTGTGGATTTTGGGCAATTTGACGACTGAGGTGAATGAACCACTTGAATTTGAATTTAACAATTTCAAATAACAAAACATTGAGAGGAATCAGGTTTTAAAGTAGGGATCTTCAATGTGCAGGTTGAGTGGCCCTTGTTTTCAAAACTAGTACATGAGTAAAGAAGTTCATAGAATTGGTTTTGGGTTGAAGCATTCAACTGGCTGAACTGAGTGTGAATTGTCCATTCCATTCTTGATCTAGTAGATATATATACTATTACACTGCTTTCATCATGAAGGGAATTTGTTAGCTACTGATCATATCTATATGAGTACATATATACAAGCACTGATGCTTAATTACCCTACTTGCTGTCTTTTTGAAGAACTTTGTGAAATCTCTATTTTTGAGATCCTGATAGGTCTTGGTGCATTTTAATAACCCCTATATGTTATTCTAGAGATAGTTAATCACCTCAGGAAATTAGGCTTGAGTTTACAAAGTCTAAGTGTGTATCAGTTGGAAGCGTGAACAAAGACCCAAGCTTTAATCTGATATGAATTGGGTAGATTTAAACTCAATACGGCACCTATATACAATGAATCCTTGACAGTTTACTGTTGCTTTCTAAGTCCTAATATACCTTAACAACTACCAAGTAAACCAGCCCTATGTCTTCAATTAATTAGTAAAGTGTTTGAGTTTTGAAGAGTATCTGTTTCTCTCTTTTTTTGGTTACTGTAGATTGCTGCTGCCCCTTTGTGCAGGTGCACGCAGGAACAAATCCACCTTTACACCACCTGCATCTTGTCTAAGTAGTTGTAGTCATAAATATAGTGTTTGGTAGTTCTCTGTGTATGCAGTAAAGGTATTTTCTACACCTGCATGTTTTTCACTTCAAATCAGTAAAGAGGATTTCTATACATATCATATATATACATGTACATACTTCACTTCAGAAAAAGAGGGGTTTTCTAGGACATCTGCTTATGCATCACTTCATCAAAAAGTCCTTTTGATAAATCACAGATATATGTATTCTTCATAACCAGTGTAAGGGGTTTTCTATATATAAGTTAAGTATGCATATACATATGTTTCAACTCAGTGGAAGGGTTTTTGCTACACCTTATATACACTTATATACTTCAAATCAGTTACAAGTTTACCTATACATATCAGACATATATATATATATGTAGATACTTCGATCAGTGAAAAGGAATTTTCTTTATCTCCTATATATGCATAATGGTTCATTTCTCACTTCCTCCACATACTTCATATCAGTTAAGAAATTTCTATACACATACATATATACTTTAAATCAGTAAAGAGAAATTTTCTATATATATATATATATTATATTGTATACATACATACCACACCTCAGTAAAAGAATTCTTCTACGTAACAGATACTTACACTTCATATCAGTTAGGAGATTTCTGTATCATATATATATATATATATATATATATATATATATATATATATATATATCTGCATATATATCCTTCAGTTACAAGAGCTTCTATATATATTATATGTATACACACAAACCTTATGTCAGTAAAAGAAATTTCCTCCTATATTATATATATACACATATGTACCCTTCATATCGGTAAAGAGGACATTTACAAATATACCCATGCCCAACTTTTTATAGTAAAAGAGTGTTGTTTTAAACTTGTATAAAGCAATGTGAATGAATGAATTTCTCACTGTGAGTAAGTTAACAATGAAATGAAATGATTAAAATGAAAGATTTTTTTTGTGTTGATGATTGAGTTGTGAGTCTCTAGAGGGTGTGTAGGACTCTAGATACCGGCAGTTGATATTTTGTGGTTTGGCCAGTTGAGGCTTTGTTGTTGATCAGTTGAGTTAAGTTTGGTAGGGTACACTAATTCTAGGAGATTCGAAATTAATTAAAAGATAAGAACATGCACTAGATGGTGATATGATGAAATGAGTGCAAACGTGAGTTATGGACTCCAGGATGATCCATGGAGTGAGATATTCCCCAGTATTCCGGGACGATGGATGTATGGGCCACAGAATGATCTGTGGAGTAGGATTGATCTCTAGTATTCCGAGGACGGGAGCGACGCTTATGGGATGTTTGTGCAATGAGGGTTCCAGGATGACCTGCGGAGTGAGGCAATCGCCACAATATTCCGGGACGATGGAGGTATGGGCTACATAATGATCCGCAGAGTGGGATTGGGCTCTAGTATTCCAAGGGCGAGAACTAATACTTATAGAATGTCTAAATCTCATATTAGTCATAGTAGTAGGATTAGTGGCATAACGAGGGATTAAACCCTATCAAGTGAAGAACGATAAGGGCTTGCACCATACCTATGTAGAGTGGGATGCATAGAATCTGACAAGTATGCATTAGAGAGTCAGCATATAGCATTGATGTTTTCTTGACTTGGTTTTATACATGTGTTTCCCGGTTTTCTACACTTGACAATTAGACTAGTTCACTTGATGTTTTCATGTATTAATTATTGTTATTTCTTATTTCATTTATTCTTATTGTTGATACATGTTGTTTATGATTCTATGTTTCATGTTTTATTGATGTTGCATTTATTTTTATGTCACTCACACCGTTATGGCTGACCTCTGTAGTTTTGGTGGTTAGAGTTATCTCTAGGCGTATGTTTTACAGGTAGGTGCCTATAGCTTGGGATTTGGATGCATGGGGTAGAATTGATGTTATGGCCTATGTAAATTGTAAAAGAATGTGTTGTAAATGAAAGAAATTGTAATTCAAGGTGTTTAATTTTCCGTTGTGCTTTGTAAACAATTGATGCAATAAAAAGTTTTAATTTTCCTTGTATTTGGTTGCTATGTTTATGATTACATTGAAGTTGATTCTGGAATTGTGCCACATATTTCTGAGATGTTATATTAGAAATTCGGGGCGCTACATAAACTAATGCACTCACTATGCACACATGCTCCTAAGGCTAATGCACGCTTGGTTGAAAGATATACATCCCATTCTACACACCCCCCAACCAAACGACGTTATTCAGTTTAATGGGGCTCGATCCCCCGATATGCATGTTACTCTTGTGCTCTCTCCTGTTTCTGATTCTAGTGATGGTGAGGCTGCAGGCTTACCCTACTATTCACTAGTGGTGTCTAATCCTCATTGTTTTACCCACTACACCCGGAACTCCAGTCTGCAGGCTTACCCTGCGTGACTGAAACCATGGTTAGTTGCAGGCTTACCCTGTGTAATTGTAAACAAATCAGCTTACCCGATACATTGACCGTATTCCAAATCGGCTTACCCGCTATGTTGTCTCCCCGGACCTCACCAAAAGCTGATATACGGGCACTAGGGCCCCCCACCAGAGGACTTAGAATTTTTCCCGTAGAGTATCGCTCTGTAGGGACTTCCTTTAAACCTCCTGCCCGCATCAGTCAACAAAGGATATGACGGATATAAGGTTTCCCCAATGCCGCTACACTCGTTCTTACGCCAGAGCAGAACTTGCAGTCGTTCTTACGCTAGTGCCTGTCCTTAAAATCAACCAAGACCCGATCTAGCCCTACCAAAGTATCCAATGCTACACCTCTCCCTCAGTTAGGTAGTTTATCTACCATATCCAAATCCCTAACTCGATAATCAACTTGCTTGCCATGATCATCTAGTTCAATTCCATTTGTAGACTCTCCCTAGTTAGTCACCTTTATCAAAATAGATCTCAACCCATTTCCTACTAGGACTCAACTAGCCCTCTAGTCCGGCCGAAGAGTTGACCTGCCTCGGCTCACACTTGGCACGTACCCCCGGCGAATCGTCCCCATCAATTGCCGCAACCACATCGATGCTTGGAGTTTGATTACAACCTCGGCCCGACCAACAAATAGCTTCCTGCTAAACTTAATGCTCCACGGTCCTCGACAAGTGGCAGCTCCAAACACAAACCATGGAATCCATCCATGCATGGTGAGTACGCCGGCGCATGAGCCATCTTCTCCAACGCGTTTGATGTGACACGGGACTTATTCTACCCGTCTAGGTTTGCCACAAGACTTAGACCTAGAGCCTCAAAACTCAACCAACATACCCCAACAAGGTACACCACACGAGGAGTAAGTCCTACCCCATGAATACCCAAAAAGGGGTTCTAAGAGTCCTAAAAACGATAATTTAAGATTCCAAACAGTAAGCACACACTTAGCGTTTATGCTAAAACAGAGTCATTCCCGGTCCCGTTCCCTTGAGGAATCGTGATCGGGCACTCTCCATACTTCTACTCAAAGTAGACAGCAAGTTCAAGCACACAATGGGCATGAATCTCATTCCAAAGTGGCCTACAATAATACCCCAACATCCAATACAATTTCACTCTGAAACATTTGAACAATGTTGTCTATATGGGGACTACAAGCAACTATGGACTACTCTTTGTTGTTGATATTTGCAAGTGTACAAAATTGCACAAGTAATATAGATAGGTGAGTAGAGTGTCGAACCCACAGGGACTAGATATTTTACTGAGTACCGATATCACTAGATGAATCACTATATGGAAGATCAAATTTTATGAATAATAAAACAACTAAATTATTCTAATCTAATTTAATCTAACTAAATTTGTGAAGAGGGAGAGGGCTGTGAAACTATGAAACACTTGCACTTTGTTTAATGTTAAAAATAGTTCTAGGGCTCTTGGTTCACCTCGTTTATCACACACACAAATTATAATTCCTTATAAATAAAAATATTATTTTTCCCAAATTGTCGACCAAAATCCTAAAAATATTAACCACTCTATCAACGTAGTCTAAAAATTATTCTCAATTAATCATTCGTCTATCCACCAAATTATTAATTGAGAAATTGGATTTCTTAACGGTCACGTCCTCCAATATACGGTCTTAATTTTTATTAATCACAAATAACCTGTTCGGTCTCTTTATGATTTGAAAAATCATACAAATGTCTATCCACCATGTTGTACGCATAAATAATAAAAATTAAAACACAATCAGGAAAAATAGAGTAATAACAAGGAATTAAAATTTGTGTTCAAAACTTGGCTACACCTTAGCCTCTAAAACAATAAATTCAGTTCATATTTGTTTGGGATTGCATCAAAAAAATATAGACAAGAAAAGATACAAAATAATATAAAATTTAATTGAAACCCCTTTTCTGTCTCAAAAGTCGGAGCCAAAATTTCCGTCTCAAAAGTCAGAGCCAAAAGTATTGCTATCACGCGCCATCAATCAACCCATCAGTCTGTCACACTGCCGTTGTCGGGCCGCGTCGTCAGCTCTTGAAAACCGTGCCAGGATCAGAACGAAGACTGCAGATCGCGCCAGTCAGAGTAGAAGAAGAAAAGCAGCCAAGTCACTTCTTGCCCTGTCGCCCACATCAGCGATGCGGGTCCCACCTGTCAGCGCGCGTGCTAGGTCACCACCCGGGTCAACTTGTGGGTCTCTTTTCTTCTTCTCTCTCCCTTTAATTTGTTTTCATCCTGTAGTGCACTCTATTACTCAGATCAATTCTCTGTGTCTTGGAGTACGAATCGAAGAGGAAGAAGCCAGTCAAACCAAGTTTTTTTTTCTCTCTTCCTTTATTCGTTTTTATTAATTTGTGTTAGTCGTCACCTCTTACCCTCTACTTTCTTCTTTGGATTGCATTTATAGAGAACGGGAAGAACAATTAGGGTTTGCACTTTTGCATAAAAGTCCACACTCTTTTTTTATTTTCTTTCTTTAATTGATCTGAATTTATTTATTTCTCTTTCTTTCTTTTCTGCCTTTTCTGCCAACCACGTGCTGCTGCATATACACAATAATACCAGAAATTATGATTTTTAAATAAAATAAAATTAATTAGTTTAAAATTAATTAAACTAACTACAAATCATATTAGCGTATAAAAATCCTTTTAAAATTTATTTGTCGCAAATTTAACTCAACAAAACAATAAAATCGATAAATCAATTATTTTACTTTTCTTGTTGATTTTTTTCCATAATTCTTCACTTTTTGCATCAAAAATATTATTTCTTCAAAAATAATTAATTAAATGAAATCGTATAGAAATAAGATGAATTATAGACAATATCAGCGAAAACAAGTTATTTTAATAGGTAAATGAGTACAAATATTTGCATATAAATTCGACACATCACTCTTAGCAAGAAACATTAGATCACTTAAGTCCTAACCCAACAACACATCTATAACATGAATTTTGACCTCAAACAGCAATTCTAAGCCAACAAGATACAAGTTTAGACTCATCTCAATGATCATGGTGCAAAACAGTAAGCACTAAGATTTACTGTGTTTCTGTCTTCACTTGTAAAAGTCATATAAAATCGAATATTTTTCCAAATCATGATTTCTTGGTCAATCCAGAAAGGTCTATGTGTCTACTAAAACTTCTTAGTTTCAGGTTCCTCCATAAAAGGTTGTTTACAAAGTCTTATGGTCTCATCTTTAACAAGTGTACAGAATCGTAGAACAGAATATCATGTCAACTCAGTCATGGGGTAAAATAAGATTAAAATAGTAAAAAGTGTCAAATTATCATGAAATTTTAGAATCTATTTCCTGACAGATGATGTTACAACTATTCCAAAATTCAAGTGATTCTACTAAGTATATTTCCATTTATGTCCTTTTGAATATCATCCAAAAAACAGGGCAGTAACAACAGCAGATCTGTTCACTAAAATATCTAGCTCAGTTTGCATGATTTTATTGACATAGCTACAGTGGTCCAAATCTCATGAAATTTGAAACTTAGGTCTTAGATACACTTAAGAATGACATACTAAAATTTTAGATCATTCCCATATGCATGTAGTGAGATACAAGTCATTCTTTCCACAACAGTAACATTAAAAACTGCTTCTTTCTATTCTGACCAGAATGCAAGTTCGTAATTTATTTTAATAGTATAGAAAACCATAAAAATCCATAAAAATATTGAAGGTTTACGACACCTATATGATCATCATCTAAAAATTTCAGATCAAAATTCCAGGTGGTGTTCATGCAATGAGCTACGGACTGACAACATAAATTCAGTCTTTTAACTGGATTTTCTGGTTTGGTCTGCTTAGCAAAAAACGAGTTGTTAAAGTTAATTCCTAGGGCATGCATGTCACTTTTTTCACTCATCAAACACCATTCAACCATCCAAAAACAAAACAAGAGATTGGAAACACCCACCTTGTTAGTAGCTTGTTCTTTGTTTGAGAGACCTCCTTCTTGAATCTTCTAGATCCTTGCTTCTTCTTCTCCTTGGCTTTGGCTCTTTGTTCTTCTTCTCCTTGGCTTTCCTTCTTCTTCTCTCCCCAAATCAGTAGCTAAGTGTATTAGGAATGGAGTTTTGGAGGTATAGGAAGAGAGTAAGAGTAGTAGGAGTTTTGTAAGAGTGAATGGAGGAGTGGAGGGGTTTTTAACAACACAAAAGAGAAGAGAGTCAAGGGGGTGGCCGGATTTCATGGCATAGGAAGAAGGAGAAATGTCTCATCAAGCAATAGGTTGGCTCTCTTTGGTGGTGATGTGATGGGGTCCTTTCAAAACTCATCATGGTGTTTTTGGTTCAAACCCTAACCCTAACTCATCTTTCTCTCTTTTTTCCCTCCACAAAGTGGCCGGCCAACTTCTAGGGCTTGTCCCATGTTGGTTTCGTTCAAGTGTGGTGGGTTTGTCTTGTTCCATTTGGGCTCAAATGTCTAACTCAACATGTACATACATATATATATATCTATACATACATTCGTATGCACAATCTAGGCTATTAGTGAGAAAAACAATTTCTTTAACCAAAAATATAATTTACACAACTAGTAGCACTCAGTTCGTTTACAAGACGCATTCGTCAAAAATCAGGGTTGTTACAAATCCCTCCTTAGAATCATTCTGTCCTCAGAACGACGCTAACGGAGAAGAAAACATAACACAAATACTTTTGGTTATGAGAGATTTCCCTAACCATCTCCAGTTTCTCGAGTGACATCCTCGACAAACTGGTCTTCTATTCAAGCAGAGTGGTCTTCCTTCAGTCTTCTGGATAGATCGACCATGAATTTGATACTGGCATTCTTCTGTTTCTGCTCTGGAGTAGACAATCGCCACAATAGACATCGGTTCTTGACCTTAATTTGCAAATATCTTTTGGTACCTGTATCATCAGAACACGATATTATTGCCATTTAACTTCGTTCTTTACTTGCCAATGATGTTGATCCACGCCTTGATTGCAATCCCTACCGGTTGGTGACCACCCCCTCCTTAGAAAGGCCGAAGCACAACTTTCTGCTATGATCTTCAAGCAGCTCCTGTAATGATTTTGTTGAATGTTTGATGTGGTCGTCCTATATTTGGCCCGATTTCCTCCTTGGTGTGCTTCTGGCGGTTACTTGATCAAAAGTTGATCACAAAGTACTCTGCTGCTTTTGGAAAATTATGGAGTTGGTCGTCGACAATTCCTTCCTCGAGTCTAGACATAATTCATTCCTAGTGATGATGTCTGGTTCCTGTTATCTTCCTCCAGTTTCCTTCCCCTAGTATAAAATGAATCTTATTTTCGATGTTGAGTTTGTCGGTGCGGCTTTACTGTTCTTCCTCACTTCCTGTACTAGAATTCGCCCTCGTTTATCGTTCATTGCAGACTCGCTTCCTTCACATCAGGTTACAAATGCGCTTTCTCGACACCTGGTTGTAGGTTTGCCTCTACTAATGTCTGGATGCATTCGTAGTCCTCAACATCCAGTTGCGCCATAATTGCGGAATCAATTTAATCATCCAAAAAGTAGTGCACCGAGAATTTTCTAAAACATAATGTCATTCAAAGATAAGGTGAATATTCAGAGTACAAGGTATCTTACATGTTACTTGTCCATTGATACATACCAACATAGCCAGTCCATATAGTATTTATACTTTATTAGAGATATCCTGCTACTTGCTTGATGAGCATCCCCCTTGTAGTTGTCGGCAATTTGGCTTGATATGGCCCATATTTCCGCAGTTGAAACATGTAACCTTATTCTTTAGTCATTGTGACTTATAATGTCCCTGCTCACCGCAAAGAAAACATGCTCCCATACTGGCGTTGGTTTTCTTCAGCTTTTGGTTCGAGTTGTGTCCTATTTTCCCACAGTTGTAACATTTCTTGGTTGTAATTGCCTTCTTGGAGAGTTTTCCTTGAGAACAATTGGTTCTTTTCCCAGCTCTCCTTGGCTTGATGGTCTTCTTAGCAGTTCTTGGCTTGGTGTCTTCCTGGAGTTCCCACCAACAATCTTGTAAGCGTGTCATATGTGATTGGAGTTGCTCTTGCTCTTTCTTTAGGTGTTCAATCTGCTGCTCGGCCTGGCGAATTTCCTTGTCCATGCTTTCCTTCAGCATTTTCATTCTCAGATATATGTCGGCTGTTATCTGCACCTCCACGGTTGGGCTTGATGATGGTGGAGGTGAGTCTTTTTCATTTTCGTCCTGCTGTAATACTTCCCTCATTTCTTCCTCCACTGTCATCGGTCCCTTTGTAGGTATTGGTTCATCTGCTTTTACTGACGCATCATTGATGAAGATATCTTCGAACACCATCCTGCAAAACATACACATGTTCTATTTCAGGTTAGAGATATATTGATTACTCGAATGGTCCGAACATAAACCTGCCTCTATCTGGCATTTTAAGTTTTAATTTCCTACTGTGTTAGATTACAATTCAAAGTCAGCTCTGATACCACTTCTGTAGCGCCCCGGCTCCCATTACCAGAAGTCCGTAACACAAACCAGAATCCTTTCCTTCGAATGCATCTCAACACAGTAATAACACGGAAATTTAAAAACTTTTTATTGCCAAATGAAGTCATTACATCATAAATTACAATCATTATCTATTCTTGAACAAGGAATACATATTACATTAAAGTATTACAAACACTATTTGTAACATCTACCGTCTTCGACCCAGAATGGTAGTTAGCTGCTCTCTACTGGAACTCCATCGAGTGGTCATTCAACTTTCCTGAGGTGCGCCCTGTAGCTCGAATCTTCCACTCTGCTACTCTAATATCCCAGCACCTGCTCGAATGGTAGGTAGGTATACTGCTACTCCATTTGGATGCCCTACTTGTCTTGACTCCTCCGTACTCGTGACCCGGTATTCAACACTTAATTGAGTGGGCACGTCAGTACATATACTGACGTAATGCTGATAAAACCAACGATCTCCAACTACCAGTCACAATCAATCTTTGAATGAAATAGCAATGTGCATCCTCATTTCCTAGTATCAGTGTATGTCATGACCTGAAGTCTAATGCATAGTACAAATTACAGAAACAGATGCACTTAGTTTAATGTCAACAAGACTTTGGACACGCATATATCCCATAATACATACGCTCGAAATCAAGCCGTCTTCTCCAGTTCCAGGGTTTTGATCCCTCGCCATGCAATGTATTCTACTATTGTACTCTTCGTGTTCTCGATAAGTACACATGTTTGAGGAGGTTATAAAATTTTGGGGTATTCCTATTTGCCACTAATAACCGTCACACCGGACCTCTGTCAAAAGCCATGACGAACTTACAGATACATCGCAGCTTACCCATTGCACCGAAGATCCATGAGAGCACAACCCTTATGGTCCGTTCGTGTCCACCAACATAGAACAAGGGAACATCCCGTTCTTATCAAGGTATCTTAGGAATTAACAGAGCGGGATACGACTCCCGTGTTCTTAACCATTGAAAAGACACAGCCTGTATCCCTTTGACAGGAAGAGACAACCCTGGTTATCACCGCCTAGTGTTGGCCTTTATAACACCCTTAATACCAACTTTGTCTTTAAGCCAAACGCAAAGAGAACTTATTTAAACAACAGTTTACTGAAAAAAATGTTTGTCACCTAAAGTCATGCACGAAGTTTTTTCAAATAATTGATCCCTGACTGGTTTGTCAAATTAATAACCCAACGAGTCGATACTCATCGATTGCCATACCCTTATTGGTCCTTGACCTAATCCTCGGCCTGTGACCCTCAATGAGTGTGACATCGGCGTCTAATGAATGCCTTTTACTAGCAGTACTTACAAACAGGATACCAAAACTATTGACAGACAAAGGCTATCAAACACAAGTAAACATACTCAAAACGTGATAAAATCAGTATCTTGAGTATAGCAATGCTACAAGCTCACAAATCCCTAACTTGGAGTATAGCAAAATAAACATTCCACTAAAATGCCTAGATCTGCCCTGATATTAGAAAAAATCATAACTTCTAAAATACAATTTGTAGATGCATGATCTTACCCATTCTGGAAAGTTAAGACCCTATGCTACAAGTCTCTAGTTAACCATTCCTTCAAATTCAGCTATCTAGATGCTATAAAAACCCTTTATGTTCTCAGCTGTACACCTCTCCAATGTATAATGCTGCATCTTGTTATTAACATAAAAACTTGCTCTCTTATCGGAATTACTCGATCTTGGATTCTATAGAAAGCTGGGAGTGTCTACTACAACTTCCTAGTTGATCACATCCTCAGATTCATCCATTAAAGTACTCTAAAACTTCAATTTCTATCACTGTACACACAGGGAAATGAGTTCCTTTACAAAGCCCAAGTCCTTTTTTTAGGATTGGTTCTACCCCAACTTAGAAAAATCATAACTTTTGCTATACAAAATGGAATTTCATGATTCAAGATATTTTGGAAAGCTACGACTCTAAAAATTTCTAGTTGATTATTCCTTCAGAACGTACATTTCCAGAATTTCCCAAATTCAAAGCTAAACTAACTTAGAGATAAAACCGAACGTAGTCCAATCAAAATTCAATATCAATTCAACCATAAGTCCAATACTTATGAAATTTTAGATTCAATAACTAGACATATAAAAGTTTAACATATTCAAAAATTGCATTCAGATTCATAACACGCAGAGAGTTATAGCTTTTTAAGCTCAGCATAAAATTTCCTTCTGTTTTTAGATATGGTGTCTACCTCTTTTTTCAAACTATTTTTAAAACTCCATCAATTGTTATCTAACATTTCTTAAATTTTAGAATCATGATCTAGACTCCTACCACATACTACAGTAAAAATTTCATTGCAAGATTATGCACCAATAAGTAGTTATGAATTAATGAACTTCAATTCCTAATCAGAGCTGAACAAGCTTTTGGTTCTGGACCAATTGCCAATCCATATTTTGTTGAAGTATTAAACGAACTCAGAAATATGTGAAATTTGAAACTATATTTGTTAATACATTCAATAACACCTAGTACAACTTTGAGCATAATACACCCTACCAAGTTCGAGATATGATATTTGGAAGAGCACCCAAATTTCATAAACACAGCATTTTCATTACTGCTCACTGCTCCGGAAATAAAAATTTGTATGAGCTACTAAATAAACACAGAAAAATATGAATAAATCATAGGATGCCATTTGCATAGTAGAAATTCCTAAGTCACAATATCACATACAAAAAAAAAAACTAGATTAGAGTTTGAGAACACCCACCTTCAAAATTAAGACAAAGCCTAGTCTTCAACACTCCTTCTCCTTCCTTCACAAAGCTAACCTCCACTTGAATTAAAACCTACAATCAAAGAGTAAATGCTTGTTTGCTAAAACACTCCTCCTTCGCACTTTATTTTTTTCAACTAAAGAAACATGAAGAAGGAAATGGAGAAATGTTGAACTAGTTGGTGTTTTATAGCAAATGGAAGTGAGGTGCTAGGGTTTGGCCAGATTTGGAGCTTGGAGGGTAGGGATGCGGTGGTGAGGTGCTGATTGGAATGGAGGGTTGAGATGGTTTCCAACAAACCATGACCTAGAACCTTCTTGATTCAACTCAATCTTCCAAGAAGAAATTACACATGGTTAATTATTGTTCATCAATCACATCCTACACAAATCATAAGGTAGAGTTCCTAACCCTAGGTTAGTCAACCACAACCCTAACCCTAATGCAAAAGAAAATAGGAAATTTTACTTAAGAATTCCAAGCAAGTGGTAGTAGGGTAACCCCGAAAAAAGAAAAGAGCTAGACAAAAAGATGGGAAAACTTTTTCCGAATCTAATCTTCAAGCTCCAAAGTCGACTCACCAGGCAAGTGAGGATTCCAAGCAACACGAACCAACTTGATAACCTTATTCTTCAAAATCTTCTCCCGTCAGTCCACAATCGAAACTGGATGATTCTCACATGACAAATCTGGTCGAACTTACAACTCCGAATAGTCAATGACATGACTATCATCCCGGACATACCTCTTGAGCTAAGAAACATGGAAGACATCATGCACTCCAGAAAGTGCTGGCGGCAATGCAAGTCTATAGGCCACCTTGCCTACTCGCTCCAACACATTGAATGGACCAATGAATCTTGGGCTCAATTTGCCCCCACCACCAAACTGAACAACACCTTTCATGGAGACACCTTGAGGAACACATGGTCACCCACTTCGAACTCCAACGGTCTGCTGTGAATGTCTGCCAATTTTCTCTGCCTGTCCTGTGTGGCTTGCAAATGCTTCCTGATCTGGACCACTACATCAACAATCCACATGATCAACTCTGGCCCAAGAAGCTTCCTCTCACTAATGTCTTTCCAGCACACTGGTGATCTACACTTCCGACCATACAAGACTTCATACGGAGCTTCCTTAAGACTAGCTTGGTAGCTATTGTCGTATGAAAACTCCACCAAGTGTAGATGATCCTCCTAAGATCCTCCAAATTGAAGATCACATGACCTCAACATATCCTCTAATGCCTGAATAGTCCTCTTTGATTAACCATCTATCGGTGGATGGAATGCAGTACTGAATCTCAGCTTACTCCTAAGACTGTTCTGAAGGCTCTCCCAAAATTGAGATCTGAATCTTGTATCTCTATCTGATATAATACTGACAAAAACACAATGCAATCTTACAATCTCCTGCATATACTTCTCTGCAAGGCTCTCCATGTACTCTTCGTCAAGTAGTCCACAATCACCCAGATGACATTGTGACCCTTAAGACTTCTAGGCAAAGCAGTCACAAAATCCATAGTAATATTCTGCTACTTCCACTCCGGAATAGGAAGCGGTTGAAGAAGCCCAGTAGTCCTCTGATATTTTGCTTTCACTTGCTGATAGATCAGACACTGAGAAACAAATATTGCATTAGCCCTCTTCATACCATGCCACCAGAAATGCAACTTCAAATCCTGATACATTTTTGTACCACCGGGATGAATAGAATATGGCGATCGGTGAGCTTCTTCAAGTAACTAATGCCTGACTTCTTCCTTCGGAACACATAGATGGGTCCCAAAGCGGAGAGATCCATCCTCATGAATCACCATATCTGTCATCGAACCAGCTTCAACTTCAGCTCGAAACTTCTGCAACTGCACATCACCAGACTATGCCTTCTTAAGCTGATCCACCAAAGACGACTGCAACTGAAGCACCATACATCTCTATTCAAAACCAGGCAATACCACATCCAATTCCAATCTCCTCATAGCTTCCAAAAGTTCCTTCTGCTCAGTAAGAACCATAACAACAGGTCTTCTGCTCAAAGCATCAGGAACCGATTTAATCTTGCCAGGATGATACTGCAAACTAATATCATAATCTGCCATCAATTCCAACCATCACCTCTGCCTCATATTCAACTCCTTCTGAGTGAATACATACTTGAGACTTTTGTGGTCAGTGAAAATCTCCACTCGGTCTCCAGGTAAATAATGCCTCCAAATCTCAAGGCAAAAATCACAGCTGCAAGCTCCAAATCATGTGTAGGATAATTCTTCTCATGTGGACTCAATTGTCTAGATACGTATGCATCAACCTTGCCTCGTTGCATCAAAATGGCACCCAAACCTATACCTGAAGCATCACAGTGAATTACGAAACCTCCTGATCCATCGGGTATAGTCAACACAGGTGTTGATGTCAACCGATTCATCAATTCAGAAAAGACTTCATCACAGGTTTCATCCCACACAAACTTCTCATCCTTCCCAGTAAACTTGGTCAACAACCCTGCAATCTTCGAGAAATGTAACGCCCCAATTTCCTATACCGGAAAATCGTGATATAAGCCATAATCTTTTCATTCAATTAGCCACAATACACAGAAAAATAGGAAAATTTAAAACTTTTTTATTCAACACAAATGTATTACAAGTCTGAATGTTATAAAACTGCAATACATTACATTGGGGTTACAATAATGCCATACAAGCCCAAGTGTTACAAACTTTCAATAAAACTTACATCAGAGTACAATGAATAATATATAACATTTGGTACTTTCACTTGGATGCTTCTCAACATAAAATAAATTACAACAGATGTTACAATTGAAATGAAAATCAACACTTTGCTTCTCTTGCCTTGAGTCCTCCTCATTCCTGTACTTGTAGTTTTGCAATCCAGTACCTATTGAAGTTGGGACGTCAGTACATATACTGACGCTTTAAGGCTGATGATTAGCAGCGGATCTCAACTTTAAACAAACTGATTGATGAAAAGAGAAATATATATATATATATATAATTGATGTGTCAGTGTATGCTATGACTTCGACTTTAATGGAAGGTTAGCTAATGCAATGATGCACTTATTTTAATACAAGCGAGACTCTGGAATAGTATTCAACCTATGCTACATACGTCCATATTAATCAGTTTCTTCAAATAGAGGGATTTGAATCTGCATCATGAATTCTACTCTGTACTCAACATGTTTCTGAAGATACAACGTGACTGATTACGTTGCTCTGAAACGGTCTGATCTCGCCATTCGCAGTCTTATAGTGGTGTCCCCGTTTGCCACTATTGCCCGGCATACCGGACCTCATTCAAAAATCTAACGAACCATCGGAGTTAACTACAACACAGGTTAGCTCGAAGCATCCTCTGTGGCCCCCTAGCTTATAGACCATAGTCTTTGGCCTGTTCGCCTTTCCTGATATAGAACATGACGGAGTTTCGGGGGTCCATCCCCTAGCTCCGACAGGAAACTTTCCGCCCTTATCATGGACTTCAGAAATTAATAGACAAGATACAAATCCCATGCTCCCAACTCGTAAGAAGGCACAGACCGTATCCCTTTGACAGGAAGGGTACAACCAATAACACCACCTAGTGTTGGCCTATAGAATAGAGCGGATCATAAGGTATCACCCTTAATACCAACTCTTTCCATTCGGCAAAATGATAATAAATAAGGGTTAAATAGTAATAGCCATAAGTTACTACCCTAACGATGTCACTAACCCAAAACAATCTGAGGGATGACAATAGTACTAACACAACATGCTAGGTCTTAAGTTAGACTTTGTAAGATAACTCCTCTAGGTGTTCAACCTAGACTTACAGAATCCCTAAGGATCCTGTTCACAGCCCATCGATCCAAGACCCCGGCAATACGAATTTATTCGCATGCTACTACCCTGACCTTCGATTCCATCTATGCCCTCGGCCTGCGATCAAACTACACCGGTTAAGATCTGACGGTGCATGAAGGGTGACTCATCCACAGTCCACGAGGATTAAAATAAATACACGTCTTGATGATCGATGGCCCCTAGGGCAATGATATCACCCTAGACGAGCACAACAAAACTGCATACTAGCTAATATGCTATATATGAGTAAACAAAACACATACGAACTAAACGAGCTACATATGAAACAACGACCTATATACGACCCAGGTGAGCTGCGTATGAGACAACAATATACATACGAGCTAAATAAGCTACATATTAGACAATAATTTGCTAACAATTAGCGTGAACTATTTCCTAATATAAACATGCTACTTATGAAAACAAGGAATACTTATTACTCATAATCAAGTGCATGATTCAAACTACTAACAAAACTTCATCTCTTATTCATAAAAACAACATAAAAGTCTTCTAACACCGTGGAAGCAATTAAACATGCTACTCTTATCGGAATTCAACAAATTTAGACTTTTTAGAAAGGTGAGAACATCTACTACAACTCTCTAGTTGAAAACCTTATCAGATTCGGTCAATAAAAGGTAGAAAAACCTCGAACAACCTAAACAGCGAGCTTCAGCTAAAAGGCCCAGCTGCTGTGACTTTGTAAAAGTCATAACTCCTGCTCCGCTTATCGTAATCTAATAAAATAGAACATTTTAGAAAGGTGATAACCTCTACTACAACTCTCTAGTTGACAACCTTCTTAGATTCAGTCAATAAGGGGTACAAAAACTTCGAACAATCTAATTAACGAAGCTTCAGCCAAAAGGCTAGCTGCTGTGACTTGTAAAGGTCATAACTCATACTCCGCTTATTGGAAACTAACAAAATAGGACATTTTGGAAAGGTGATAACCTCTACTACAACTCTCTAGTTGACAGCCTTCTCAGATTCAGTCAATAAGAGGTACAAAAACTTCGAACAATCTAAACAGCAAAACTTCAGCCAAAAGGCTTGCTGCTGTGACTTGTAAAGGTCATAACTCATACTCCGCTTATTAGAATCTAACAAAGTTTTACATTTTGGAAAGGTGAGAACATCCACTACAACTTTCTAGTTAACAACTTTCTCATATTCTGTATGTAACTCAAAATCCAGCTCTTTAAACATAATACAAAGAGCAACAAAGACAGAAAAAAGGCTGAAGCTTGTAAGGCTCATAACGTTTTCTACACTTGTTAGAATCTAACATAATTATACTTTTTGGAAAGGTGGGAACATATACTATAACTCTCTAGTTGACAACTTTCTCAGATTCCTTATGGAACTCAAAATCCAGCTCTTTAAACACAATACAATTGTCGGAATCTAACAAAATTGGACCTTTTGGAAAGCTAAGAACATCTACTACAACTTATTAGTTAACAACTTTCTCAGATTCCGTATGGAACTCAAAATTCAGCTCTTTAAACACAATACAAAGAGCAACAAAGACAGCAAAAAGGCTGAAGCTTGTAAGGCTCATAACTTTTGCTAAACTTGTCGGAATCTAAAAAAATTATACTTTTTGGAAAAGTGGGAACATATACTACAACTCTCTTGTTGACAACTTTCTCAGATTCCTTATGGAACTCAAAATCCAGCTTTTTAAACACAATACAAAGAGCAACAAAGACAACAAAAAGGCTGAAACCTGTAAAGCTCATAACTTTTGCTATACTTGTCGGAATCTAACAAAATTAGAATTTTTGGAAAGCCGAGAACATCTACTACAACTTCTTAGTTAAAAACTTTCTCAGATTCCGTATGGAACTCAAATCCAGCACTTTAAACATAATACAAAAGAGCAACAATGACAGCAAAAAGGCTGAAACTTGTAAAGATAATAACTTTTGCTATACTTGTCGGAATCTAACAAAGTTGGACTTTTTGGAAAGATAAGAACATCTACTACAACTTCCTAGTTAACAACTTTCTTAGATTCTGTATGGAACTCAAAATCCAGCTCTTTAAACACAATACAATGAGCAACAAAGACAACAAAAAAGCTGAAACTTGTAAAGCTCGTAACTTTTGCTACACTTGTAGGAATCTAACGAAATTGGACTTTTTGGAAAGCTAAGAACATCTACTACAACTTTCTAGTTAACGACTTTCTCAGATTTTGTATGGAACTCAAAATCCAACTCCTTAAACACAAGTAAAAATCAACAAAACAGCCGATTTTGCTTAAAGCTCGTTGTTTTGGGGGAAACGTTAATTTAAGCCATCAAACTAACCCAGAAAAGTCTACAAAAATTAGAGCATGGTAGTAACACATATAAGAAGCTCTCAAATTAATTTGGGCTCAAGATTTCAACTTTAGCATAAGTAATTAATTCTAACTATCAAAAACTACTTACTTGTTTTAAGATTAATTCTTTAGTGTTCTTTTTGAGTTCTACCACTTCAATCTTTATGCCATTTATGTGCTCATGATTTAGTCCAATTTGTTTAGAACATATACCATACAACAATAATAAAAGAGAACAAAAATCAATATAAATAAGAAGTAAAGAAACCCCCACTCAAAGAATCGGTAGGAAGGACTTGCTAGCTCTTCCTTCTCCTTCCTTGTTCTTGCTCTTCTTCAAGAACACCCCATGAAAATGAACTCACTCCCTCTTTTTGATTTGATCTCTCTTTCTTTTCTTTTCTTCTAAATTTTTTTCTAAATTAAAACAAGTAAGAGAGAATTAGATGAGAAGGAGATGGAGGAACACAAAATGAAAGGGCCTTGCCCCTTGGGTGTGGCCGGCCATATATAGGAGAGGGAGAGAGAGAGGTGTGGTAGAGAGAGAGCCACATGTCTCTCTCTTTTGTGGCTCAACAAATTTGAGATCAAATTGCAAATTAATATTGCAATCACACCATAATCCAATCCCTTCCCTCCATTTGATCATGATGGATAAAAAATGAAAGGTATTTTCCCAAAATCACATACTACATGATTTCGTACAAACGTACAAAATCGATACGGTACATATACGTACATACATCTATATATACTGATAACTTTTATTCATCAAACTCAATCAATCTGTACGAAAATAATTTGATTCCGGGAATAAAAATAAATAATAATAAAATAATTTTATTATCGTCTCAGAAGATTTAAGTACCAATTTGATACAATACAGATATATACAGACTAGTATATATATATATATATAATGTTTATTAATAAAAATCAGGTAATATCCACCAAAAATATTTCAATTCTGAAAATAATAAAAAGATAATAATAATAATTTTTTAATATCAGCCCGGATATTACAGATATTTTCTCAAAAATGCCTTTTACAGGATTTTGTACAAGTGCACAAAAACGATACAATATATATATATATATATATATATATATATATAGAGAGAGAGAGAGAGAGAGAGAGAGAGAGAGAGAGAGAGAGAGAGATGACTTTTTATTATTAAAACTAATTAATTTCAGTAAGAAATATTTTAATTTTAAAAAATAAATATTATACCAGTATAATATCCAACCGGGATATTACAAGAAATCCCGGACAAACTTCCTGTAATACCTAACCAGACCAAGAAAACTTCGAACTTCCGATATAGACTTCTGCATCGGCCAATCCCTAAAAGAAGAGACCTTGGACGGATCGACAGAAACTCCATCACCAGAAATAATATGACCCAAGAATGCCACACGATCCAACCAAAACTCACACTTGCTAAGCTTCCCATACAGCTGATTCTCCTTCAAAGTTTGCAACACAACCTTCAAGTGCTCAGCATGCTCATCACGGTTCTGAGAATAGACAAGAATATCATCAATGAACACCATAATAAACTTGTCAAGGAAGGGAGAGAAAACCTGATTCATCAAGCTCATAAACACAGCTGGAGCATTAGTAACTCCGAAAGGCATCACTAAGAATTCATAGTGCCCATATCTTGTTCGAAAAGTAGTCTTTTGTACATCCTCGGCTTTTACCTTAACTTGACGATAACCAGAACAAAGATCCAGCTTCGAAAATACAGAACTGCCTCCCAATTGATCAAATAGGTCATCAATCCTTGGCAACGGATACCTATTCTTTATTGTGACATTATTGAGCTCACGGTAGTCAATACATAATCTGCGACTACCATCTTTCTTATTGACGAACAGTACCAGAGCTCCCCAAGGCGACACACTTGGCTTGATAAAACCTCTATCCAACAACTCCTGAATCTGCTTCTTTAACTCAACCAACTCAATAGTAGTCATTCTGTACAGACTCTTAGAGATCGGAGTTGTACCTGGCTGAACATCAATACTGAATATCACATCACGATCTGGTGGTAATCCCGGCTATTCCTCAGGAAAAACATGCAGAAAATCTTGCACAACCAACGGTGCGACAACACCATCAGCACACACTTCCTCCATAACTCCTACTTCCTGACTTACTAACTTTTTCACACAAGCAAGCGGCATTTCACCGGCACAGAATTCAAATTCCTGACGTTCTGGCATACGAAACACCACCTTCTTCTTACGGCAGTCAATTACAGCATGAGTGACACCAAGCCAATCCATCCCCAAGATAACATCAAAACCAAAATTGTTGATGATAATCATTTCGGCAACAAATTCCGTACCACCAATAACCAAAGGAATCTGCTCACAGATCTGAGAACACACGACAAAACCTCCACCTGTAGTAATATTTCATGCTGTTGGCATAACACTGCTAGCCAAGTTATGTATATCGATGAAGAGAGAGGAAATAAAAGAATGAGTTGTACCAGAGTCAAAGAGAACATAAGCAGGAAATGAGTGAATAAGGATAATGCCTAGCAAGAAGTCAAAGTGAGAACACAAAAGGCAGAAGCAAAATGCAAGAAACAAACATGAATGGAAGGCTAACAAGAATAGGCAACATGATAGAATCAAAAAATAGCAAGGAAATCAAAATAAAATACAAAATGAATACAACTAAAGATATACCTGCAACAACGCCCAAAGCAGCTTCAGCATCTTACGTAGTCAAGTTGTAGGCCTGACCACGGCCTATAGGAAGATTACCCCTAGGAGTAGAGACCTGCCTCTGAGGTGGAAGTGGTGGTCCACCCTGACCACGAACAAGTGCCCCCTGAGGAGCGGTACCTCCAACTGGTGCAAGTCTTGGACCCATGGCAATCATGAACCATATGATCATTGCCTCCACACAGAAGGCATAGGTGATTCTCTATCCTGCAATCTTGGTACAAATATCCAGTCTTGTGACAGTGCGTGCAAAGCTGGCCTCTGGACAGCAGGTGGGTATGGCAATGCCCTGACAGGAAAGGGCAGAGCTGGCCTCCTAATAGGCCCTCCAGAAGGCCGAGCAGCAACAAGGTGCAGAACAGAACACTGAATAGCACGTTTCCTTGTGCTAGTCTGTTCCTGAATTCTAGCAGCATCCAGGATATCAGCATAAAAACGAAGTCACAAGGCTGCAATACGATCCTAAATCTCAATATCCGGCCTCTATCTTCATCATTTGCCACCATAGAAGTACCAGAACAACTTAGTCGGGCAAATTCCGTAGCGTACTCATCCACGGTTCGATTCCCCTGGTTCAAGAAAGTGTTTAGTTTAACGCCCATACTTTATGAAATAACAACGAAAAAGCACGAATAAACACTATCAAACGAACCTGAGTTAATGAGACAAACTGTTGTTCCATTTCATTCTTGGTGACATCAGGAAAGAACTTTGTGAGGAAGCTCTCAGTGAAAAAATGCGCAGGGAATGGGTCGGCCCAATCGCTCAGCTTCAGCTTGCCAACAGATGTGGGAAAGATCAACAAGTTAGATGCTTACAATATCAACACGATCCACATTCTCTATACATGCTGAGGTCAGCAACTGCTCATTCCTGATAAGCCATTGTTCGGCTTCAAGTGGGCCTTCAGTGCGCAAGAACTTATCTGGGTGAAGCCTCATGAAATCTGCCACATTACTAGGTCTAGGTGGCAGCAATCCAGGTGCATGTACCACGGGTTTCCTGTTAGCGGCTTCAAAAGTTGTCCTCATCAGTTCATTATTTTCCTGTTGCATCCGCATCATCAGTTCGTTGTGCTCACGCTGCATTTGCATCATTTGCACAACAGTGGGCTCATCAGACTGATCATCCCCAGCTTGGGAAGATGAAGCACCTCTTCGATCCATGGACTATAATAAAATCAAATGGTTAGCGTCCAAATCATAAGTTGGTTATCAATTGCTTATGCGATTCCTATATTGCACATATTGTTGAGTCAAACTGGTAAAATCCGAATCTGATTAATATATCATTTAAAGAAAGACTTCCTTTTGTTAGTCATGTTTGACTGATATATTATCCAAACCCGGGCTCTGATACTACTAAAAACCTTATCACACCCCGCTTTCCAAAAATATGGAATATGAGCACATGACATTGGCCCAGCGAATGACTAACGTCACCCATAAGCTTTTTTTCCAATCAACTAAACAATATAATTAATACAGAATAATTGCGCAGGTAATAATGATAATCTCATGAATTATAATACTTGGAATAAAGCAATATAAAATATTCAAATACAATAAACCAATATCTAGAAACAATAATAAAATCCGGGTCATAAGCCCAATACAATAATAAATCCAATCACAAATAATAATAAGTTTCAGTACATTAAGTTCAATAAAACAATAAGCAATTAGAAAGCATAAAATCTTCAGAATATTTGTTCTCCAATTCCAGCAGGCAATTCTCCTTCATTACCTGTGAACACTTTATCTAAAAAGTGGAGAAAATTATCTTTAGAGCAAGTCATGGACAGCAAGTAGAGAAAATAAGGAACAATGGCATAATGATATAACAATGAATTCAATAGATCAATAAAAATCAATAACATGGGACGATAGCAATAATCAATATCATGATAATCGATGCAATTGGTATAAATAATTATTCGATAATCGAGAATAATATTCAATGATCAATATCAATAACACTTAGCCAATATTCAATATAAATGGAAACAATGATGAACAATATGCAATGTCGATGTTGTGTCAATTCTTAAGTCTATTAATCATTTTAAATCCTAGCTAATGCACGTACTACTATGTCCCCTATGTTCCATACCACAGGTTCGATGCATACAATCAATTTCGTTTAGACTGTAGTGGTAGATTCTATAGATCATGTACTGGGTATGATGACGATAACAATAATAGCATGGGTCATTGAGACAATTTCTTGCACATTGACGATAACGATAATAACACGGGCCATGGTGTAATTTCTTACACAATGACGATAACGATAATAACACGGGCCATCATCCGAGTACAGTCCCTATAACATCAACTACTCTAGTCAATCCCTTAAGCCCTGGCTTGTTAATTATTTATCGATGCAACAATTAAATATGCAATTTGAGACATGAGACGAACAATAGTATCAATAGGAGAACAATAGGATGGTAACATGGAATAGGACAATTAGAATGATGACAATAACTCATTAGGATCATGCAATGCATCATACATACTTTAATTCATGCAATATTACGATATATGAATAATTAATCTGTTAAAAACTGGAATATAAAATTTTGGACAACAAGAGTGGTCTGTACAAAAATATAATTTCTAGAAAACTACAGTAGCTAGGTCTGGACAGCAAGAGTGGTCTGTACAAAAATATAATCTGTTACAAAACACAAAAACTGAGTTCGAAAGAATTTCTAGAAACTAGACTTCAACACGTTTCCAACGCATATTTAAAGTCCAAAATCCGACAACAGTAGCTAGGTCAAACACACCATTCTTTACAGATTCCATGTTCAGGCAGAAATTCGACATCAAGTTATTATATTTTTAGAATCAACAAAAACTCCATAATAAATTCAGTTAAAATATTTATTAGACTCCTAAATATATTAAGTAACAATCTGGAAATTTTCAGAGCAATATTTTAATGTTAAATCAACCTTTTAATTGTTTAAACATAAAACATGCAAGAATATGAAATTCTGGAAATAAAAACACAGTACTAAAATGATCATAACTTTTGCTATACAACTTGGAATTTAGAAATTCAAGATTTTCTGGAAACTAGAAACATAGGGCTTCAACTATTATTTAGAAAGTTATTTACTTTAAGATCATTTACTGGGTCAGAAATAGCAGACAAAACACAGCAAGGAAGCAACATACAGGTTTTTTGATATTTTTCATGAAATAAATTAATTAAACATGATGGGTATCAATTCTACTAGTCGATAAACTTCATAATTAGCATGATGGGTATGAAAACATGATAAATAAAATTAAGAACACACACATACACTAATTTAATATCTACCAAACAACAATCGATCAAACCAACATACAACCTAACAATTATTTCTACAATAGATTAATTGTTTGACAATTATATGAGTAACTCTATTATGAATACTACATGGATGCATGAAAGATTCAATTTTTGGAGTCAATAGAGGCAAGACGTCAAGAATATTAGGGTTAGCTCGTGTAAACCCACAATAGACTCAACGGAAGGTAACCAATACAACGATACGATAAACGATTATGATCTTCTTGCAAGAATTTCATTAAGAACTTGAATTTGAATCAAGGTTCAATTCAAGAGGGAAGTTGACTTTCCTTATAGACGATGAAATTGAATACCAAGAATAACGGGATGAGAATCCCGAAGCAATGAACGCGAGCCCACAAAATATACGTGCAAACTATGTGCACAAATAAACATAGCAATAACAACAACTAGATGACAGCGGTAGCAACAGTAAAGAGCAGCAACGACGGTAAGGCCAAGGGCGGCGAGGAGTCGACGGCGGTCGGCTGGGTGGCGGCGTCGAGCGTCGACGTCGATCGGAACAGGGGAATGATAGGAGGTTGAAGGAGGGCACGACTGTTCTGTTTTGGGCAGGAAAAACAGAGAAACAACACTGGCGGAAAGGGGGTCTGGGTTATTGGTGGCGTCGACGGGAGGGGCGGCGCTGGGAGGATAGGGGTCGATGACTAGGGGTCGCCAGAGATGGCGGCCGGGGAAGAAGAAGTTTGGGCAGGAAGTTGGCTGATGGTGAGAGAGAAAATAGGGAGGAGAGAGAAAGAGGAGAGAGGAGAGCGAATAGACCACTAATTATGGTTTCAAATTGTGCAATTTTAGGGTTTGCAATAGGATTGTATTTATAGATTGTAATTAGGATGTTGGGTTAATGGTTTAGGATCCAATAATAGTGGGTTTGGTAAAGAAATTGGAATTGGATTTTGGGTTCAATAAGAGATGGATCCTAAGATAATAGGGTTCAAATAAATTACCCACAATTAAATAAAAGAAAATAGGATCAACAAGAAATAGCTCAACAAGAAAAACAAAGAATTTCATGAACAAAAATTTAATTAAGATAATCAAGAAGGAGAAAATAGATTATTTTATTCAATTACAAATAAAGTATTACAAAAGAGGAGAAAAATGAAAAGAACGAAAATGGTAGTTACAGCAAGGGGTCTGGACCTTGGGCAATCACGAACCATGTGATCATTGCCTCCTCACAGAAGGCACAGGAGATTTTCTATCCCCAACCTTGGCGCAAATGCCCAGTCTTCCGACAGTGTGAATAGATCAGGTCCAGCCTCTGAACAGCTGGTGGGTACGGCAATGCCATAGCAGAAAGGATCGGACTAGCCTCCTAATAGGCCCTCCAGAAGGCCTGGCAGCAACATGGTGCAGAACAGACTGCTGAATGGCGCACTTCCTCATACTAGTCTGCTCCTGAATTCTAGCAGCATCCAGGATATCAGCATAAGAATGAAGTCGCATGGCAGCAAGACGGTCCTGAATCTCAATATCCAAGCCCAACAAGATACAACAGCCTTTATCTTCGTCATTCGCCACCAAACAAAATGACTCAGTCGGGTGAATTCCGTAGCGTACTCATCCACAGTCTGACTTCCCTGAGTTACTAAGAGAAACTGTCGTTCCATTTCGTTCTTGGTGCATTAGGAAATAACTTTCGTAAGGAAATTCTCAGTGAAAATGGCCCAGGGGATGGGTCACCCCAATCACTCAGCCTCAGCTTGCCACTAGATTTGGGCAAGATCAACAAGTTGAATGCTCAAGACATCCACACGATCGACATCCGAGATCTGTGTTGTGGTTAACAGCTGCTCAGTCCGAATAAGCCATTGATCGGCTTCAAGCGGACCCTCAGTGCTCAAGAATTTATCAGGATGGAGCCTCATGAAATCTGCCACATTACCCAGTCTCGGTGGAAGCAATCCGGGTGCAGGTACAATGGGTTCCCTGTTGGCAGCTTTAAAAGCAACCCTCATCAGTTCATTGTGCTCACACTGCATCTACATCATCTGTTGCATCATTTATGCAACAGTTGGCTTATCAGACTGATCATCTCCAGCTCGGAAAGATGAAGCACATTTTCTAGCCATGGTCTGCAATAAAAATCAAATGGTTAGCATCCAAATCATGAGTTGGTTATCAATTATCCATGTGATTCTTGTATTGCACACTTGTAAGCCCTATTTTCAGATTTTATTATATTTGTATTCTTTTGGTTATTGTACTTGAATTCATTTGTTATAGTGTATTTTGTCTTTTCTTGGGTTCTTTGGTTCCCTCTTGATCAATCTGTGTTTTTTTTATTGGATTCCGTTATTTTGCGAATTTTGCTCTTTTCTATTTTTGATTTGATTTGTTCTCCTTTGTGTTCGTCTCATCTCATTGCATTTGTTTGTCTCTTTTTGGAGCCAAAATCGATACCTAGAACCCATATAATATCAACCCAAAACCCTAATTTCTTGATCCCGATAAATACCCTACTAATTAAACCCTAATAACTCTATATCTCTCTCTCCTCCGTTTCTCTCTCCCCGCACCCTTTTCCCTCACTCTGTTTTCTGCTGAACCCAAACCGAACCGCACAACCCCCGACCCTCGTCGCCCCTCTGATTGCCCTTCACCACCGTCACCACCGTCATCACCATCTCCATTCCCTCGTCACCATCTCATCGCCATTGTCCCCATCGTCCTCATCAACCCAATCACCGAAACCCATCCATTGAATGTCGTACTCCCTCACAGTCGCCCTAACCCATCTCCGTGCACCCCCATTTCCCTCGTCGTCTCTCGTTGTGCCTGTACAGCTCCCTAGCATAGCCGTTCGAGCCCCGGAGTCACCGTGCGCCGTCGTCCTCTGTTTTCAACCGCAAAACAGAGCTCTCGCTCGTCGGAGTTGTCGTCACCACCGTCTCAACCTGACCATGGTGGCGTCGCCTTCGCCGTGTTCGCATCGTCGAGCCGTTAGCCGTGCAGTCGCCACCGTGTTCTCTCTCTCTCCTCGCCGAAGGTAGAAGACGACCGACGATTGGTCGGATCTGCTGTCCCATGTTCGGCCATGCCAGATCCCACTTTTGCTGTCCCTTATTTTGGATCGGATCCTGTGTGAGGCAAAGATCTCATTGGCTGGATTCGGTGTTCTGAGTTCTGTGCGCACCAGATCCGAGTCTGTTGTTCTGTGTTCTGTCCCGATCCGGTGTGGGATTTGCATTTGGATTTTTGCTATTGCTGTTGGTTCTTCGCACGTGTTTTTGGGTGATTTTGCCTAGGATTCTGATCCCGTTATTCCGATTTAATTATATCTGCAATAACAGGAAAGTCTGTTCTTGAACCCTTTTTATTGTTTGTGTTCAAGATTAATTGATCTCATGCAAGTAGATCCGTTCATTTTGTTATCAAAAATCTACTTTTGACAATTCCGTTAAGATTATCAAGGGATTACATGAGCTAACCCGACATACTCTTAATATCGTGCTATCTCTTTGATCTTAGACCTAGTCCCCAATGTTTCATGCATATGCACAATTAAATAACTAGATTTATGCTTAGAACTGCTTGAAGAAATGGACATGTTAAATTGAATGTACTGGATCGGTTTAATTGATGAATTGACACCATGACTATAATAAATGTACCTTGAACCTTAGAAATTGTATGTTGACACCTAGGATTTACTTGATTACAAATTTTCATGTTATATGTGATCATATGATTTATTTATTTGCCTATTCATGTTAAGACAATTTCTGGACTGCTGTATGATTCAATTTGAATTAGATTTTTAACCATGCTAATGACATATTTTGAAAGAACTTACTAAACATAAAATGTAGCCCTTGATGTCTAGATAATTTTTTCCTAGTCTGGATTTAAATTCCAATTTTTCATTTGTTAGTTATTATAAATTTACTGCAACTGTGTAAATAATCTCAGACTCAGAATTTCATGCGTACTCTGCTGTTTTATATTTTATTTGACCCTACTAATTGTACAAGAAAAATCTAAAATAATTTAGGCTGGACCTAGACATGTATATGTATTACCCAGAATTTTAATAGATTTTATTAATGAGTTCTCTGATCTGAAATAAATAGTTGAACACAAACTACTGCATGCTGCATGAACTTAAAACCTGATGAGATAAGAGTTTTCACCCTAGTTCATATACCTTTTATATACCTTAATTATACTCGATGGAACCGTCTGGAAGTCTATTTTCTAGATCTTCTGGGGGATTCAGATTTGCTAATTTGTAGTGATCATAATCCATGTTTTGGTACAGCAAGGTCATGCTGTCCTGATTTTGTAAAATGTGTTTATATGATGTGTTTGCCCCATGCTTTGTCTGTAATGCTTAGAATTAGACACACATAGTAATGAACAATATTGACACCCTCTTGCATGCTCACATAGGATAAAAATAAAATGACAACAAGTCGGGGTTATAAGGGATGACTTGGTAGTGAACAGTCGGAGAATGTACTCGGTCGGGCCCTACTATACTGGCCGTACTATATGGCCATAAATACTGCCCGATAAACACTGATAATTAACATTAAACATTGATTACTGGGCCGAGTACATGAACTGTGAATTCACCATCAGTCTAAAGCGTTCACCGTGTGTTGCGCCGAATATGTGGAAAGGGACGCAGTAGTACGTGCACTAGATAGGCTAATAAAATACTCAATAAACTGCATTTCTTGCTTGATTCTGAGATCACTCATTACATGCGTGATTTATTGTAGACCTTTGATAATATTGCCTGCTCTTTGCTTTGTTCTTTATCTTTGACCATGTTCTTTTTCCTTGACATTCATGCTTTCCTAATTTCCTTTGTTTTCTCTGCTTGCCGCCTACGACTTGCTCTAAGGGCACACTTTTACTTCTTTTTAGACTAGAAATTTATAGGTGCTGAAGGATCTATTCCTGAAGGAATTGGTGAGCAACATTTCTAAAGATGGATCCAGTATCCGCTGCTTAGTTTTACTTGTTGCCATTTATTTCTTAAATACTATTATAACATGTAATTTGTTTTGGCCTCTATGACCCGTAGTTTTGTTTTGATCTCGGATGTTGGATATTTATACTGTTGGTTTATTTCATTATCATTGCAATTTATCTTGTTTCATGTGGTTATATTTTCCTGCGTGGTTGTATTTTGTTGTTCTTATTGCTAAGTTTGTCTGGTACAGTTTATGGATGGTGTTTACATCATTCGCTGGGCCTACGTTATGTACTCGTGTTTCGTATTTTAGGAAGCGGGGCGTGACAGGGTTTTTAGCGGTATCAGAGTACAGGGTTGAGTAATATATCAATCAAACGTGACTATCTTTACAAGGTTGGCTTTGATTGGTATATTAGTCGAGTTTGGCTCTAGCCGGGTTAACTCATTGATTTGCACACCACGATAATCACATGAATACTTGTATAATAACCAACATATGATCTGGGTAATGACCATCTTTGATCGTGTTTTAGGCTATGGCTTGTGAGAACTCTTCTCACTCGGGGGATTAGCAGTCGGACAATGCTGCTATTCTCCAGACGATTCAGCAGATGATGGCTCTTCAGCAGAAGCACAATGAGTTGATGGGAGCCACTTTGGCAGCCAATGGAAACGTCACTGGACCTGCACCTAGGCCTCTACCACCTAGGCCTAGTACGGTAGCGAATTTCATGAGGCTGCACCCGGATAAGTTTTCGGGTACTGAGTCACCGTTGGAAGCCGAGCAATGGTGTATCCGGATGGAGCAACTGCTGGTCGCTTCTTGTGTTGCTGAGGCAGATCGTGTGGATGTGGTTCACATCCAGCTGGTGGATCTCGCTCATATCTGGTGGCGGGTTAAATCCGAGAGGATGCCACAACCCATTGAGTGGGCCACTTTCTTTGAGAGCTTCATGGCAAAGTTCTTTCCCAGTGTCACCAAGGCAGAGATAGAGCGACAATTTGTTTTCCTAACTCAGGTTAGCTAGATAATGTTCCCAAATATCATTTGTTGTTGCCTACTTCACTTGTGACAGTATTAATTTGAGCATTATCTTAATCAGGGAACCCGTTCCGTGGACGAGTATGCTGCAGAGTTCACTCAGCTCAGTCGCTTCAACCCTACCCTCGTTGCCACTGATGAGGCTCGGGCTAGTCGTTTTCTGTCGGGCTTGAGATTTTCCCTCCAGGACCGTTTGGCTGCTCTTCTGCTTCGTGCTTATTCTGATGTTCTGGATGCGGCTCGGATCCAAGAGCAGACTCTTAGCAGATCTACTGTTCCTCAGAGGACTATTTTGCACCCTGTTGTAGCTCGACCTTCTGGATGACCTATTCGGAGGCCAGTTCCGCCCCCTCCCACGAGAGCACAGCCATACACACCTGTTGTCCCGAGGAATGTTGAGACTTGTGGCTACTTCCATAAGACTGGGCATTTACAGCAAGACTGCAAGAGGGCCAACCAGCAGTGTTTAGTGTGAGGGAGCAGTGAGCATATGGTTTGTGACTGTCCGAGTAGCAGAGGTTCTGCGCTAGTTGCTGGTGCTGCTCAGCTAGGAGCGCCGACGCGTGGTCAGGGCAGGCCGTTTCTTCCTCCGCAGAGACAAGTCTTTGATCAGAGACATGTGGCTCCTAGAGGAGGTCAGGTTGGTGGTTGTGGTCAGGCTTATAACCTGACAGCCGAGGAATCGGAAGTTGCTGTTGGAGTGGTTGCAGGTATATCACAGTAGTTGTACTTTCTTTTCTTTCTTTCAGTTTTCTGCATGTTATTTTTATTCTCTTTTCCCTTCTTTGAACAATTATTCATGTATATATCATGCTAGCACCTTATTCTTTGTTTGATCTTCTTCTAGGTGTGATTTTAGTCTTCTCTCTCCCTGCTCATGTGTTGTTTGATTCAGGTGCTACCCACTCTTTCATTTCTTCTCGCTTTGTCGATCAGCATGGTTTGGCTTGTGATGCTTTGCTCACCGCTTAGGGCATCACCACAGGTGGAGGTGTCGTTGTCTGTTCTAGGGTTTGCAAGCAGAGTCTGTTGCTGATTGGTGGTGTGGTTTTCTCGGCGGATTTGATTGTGATTCCCAACTCCGATTTCGATGTCATTTTGGGCATTGACTGGTTGGGCGTTTCCTGTGCCGTGATTGATTTTCGGGAGAAGAAGGTGACTTTTAGGCCTTTTGGTCAGCCAGAATTTGTTTTCCATGCGGGTGAGACACCGTCAGGGCGTGTTAAGAACTTGTTGGATCCCAGGGTTGTTTCTCTTTCGTCACTGGGTTCTGATAGGGTTATTGTACCCTTGGTTGTGCAGGACTTCCTTGATGTGTATCCCGAGGAATTGCCCGGTTTGCCGCCAGTTCGAGATGTGGAGTTCTGCATTGATGTTCTGCCTAGTACGACCCCTATTTCCAAGAGTCTGTATCGTATGGCGCCGGTTGAATTGGCAGAACTGAAGGTGCAAGTTCTAGAGCTGCTTGATAAGGGTTTTGTCAGACCTAGTGTTTCGCCATGGAGAGCCCCAATTCTGTTTGTCTGTAAGAAGGATGGAAGCCGCAGGCTTTGCATGGACTACAAGGAGTTGAACAATGTTACTGTCAAGAATCGGTATCCATTGCCAAGGATTGACGATTTATTCGACCAACTGGGAAGTGCTTCGGTGTTCTCGAAGTTGGATCTGCGTTCCACATACCATCAAGTCAGGGTGAAGTTAGAGGATGTTCCGAAGACGGCTTTTCGAACAAGATATGGGCATTACGAGTTCCTGGTGATGCCTTTCGGGGTGACTAATGCACTGGCAGTGTTCATGAGTTTGATGAACCGTGTGTTATTACTGTTCTTGGATCAGTTTGTTATGGTTTTCATCGATGACATATTGGTGTACTCGCGGAACAGGGTAGATCATGCCGAGCATTTGAAGGTGGTACTTCTGCAGACTTTGAGGGAGAACCAGCTGTATGGGAAGCTCGATAAGTGCAAGTTCTGGTTGGATCAGGTTGCTTTTCATGGCCACATTATCTTCGGTGCTGGAGTTTCTATGGATCCGTCGAAGATTTCTGTGGTCAAGGATTGGCCTATTCGAAGTCCGTTTCTGAGGTGCGAAGTTTCCTTGGTTTGGCTAGTTACTACCGGAAGTTCGTTCAGGATTTCTCCAAGATCGCTGGACCCTTGACCAGTTTGATCAGGAAGGAGCAGAATTTCGTCGGGGATGAAGCTTGTGATGAAGCTTTTGCCGAGTTGAAGTGTCGGTTGATGTTAGTGCCTGTGCTGATTGTACCCGACAGTTCGGGTGGTTTTGTGATGCTTCGAGGAGAGGTCTGGGAGCAGTGCTGATGTAGCGAGGTAGGGTTGTCGCTTATGCATCGAGGCAGTTGAGAGCTCATGAGAAGAACTATCCTACGCATGATCTGGAGCTTACTGCTGTGATCATTGCCTTGAAATTATGGAGGCACTATTTGCTTGGGGATACAGTTGAAATTTTCACAGATCACAAGAGCCTCAAGTATGTGTTCACGTGAAGAAGTTGAACATGAGGTAGAGAAGATGGCTGGAATTGATGGCAGATTTTGACATCAACTTGCATTATCATCCGGGCAGAATTAATTCGGTGCCAGATGCTTTGAGTCGGAGGCCTGCCGCTATGTTCCTCACTCAGCAGAAGGAACTAGTGGAGGACATGAGGAGGCTGGAGTTAGATGTGTTGCTTCCCGGATCAGATCGGCAGCTTATGTTGTTGCAGTTGCAGTCGTCCTTGGTAGAGCAGATCAATACAGCTCAAGGGAGTGATCATCAATTGCAGGAGTTCAGAGTGAGGTTGAAGCTGGTTTGAGATCTGACTTGGTTGTCCATGCTGATGGGTCGCTTCGGTTTGGCTCTAGATTGTGTGTACCTAGAGGAAAAATCAGGCAGAAGCTACTCGAGGAAGCTCATCGATCCTCGTATTCTATTCATCCTGGTGGTACTAAGATGTACAGGGACTTGAAACAACATTTTTGGTGGTATGGTATGAAGCAGGATGTGACTCGATTTGTCGCCCAGTGCCTAATCTATCAGCAGGTGAAGGCGGAGCATCAGAGGACCGCAGGACTTTTGCAACCCCTTCCTATCTCTGAATGGAAGTGGGAGAATATCATGATGGACTTTGTGACAGCTTTGCCGAGGAATCCTAAAGGTCATAATACTATCTGGGAGATAGTGGATCGGTTGACGAAGTGTGCTCACTTCATTCCTTGCTGTGTGGGTGAGTCCACGGAGAGTTTGGCTGAGCAGTATGTTTAGGAGGTTGTTCGTCTACATGGAGTTCCTGTCAGCATCGTATCGATAGAGATATGAGGTTTAGATCTCAGTTCTAGGAGAGTTTGTAGAGGAGCTTAGGTACTAAGCTAAGCTACAGTACAGCGTTCCATCCTTAGACGGATAGACCCTAGAAGATATGTTGAGATCTTGCATTCTTCAGTTTGGAGGTTCGTAGGAGGATCATCTTCACTTGGTCGAGTTCTCTTATAGTAACAGTTATCAGGTGAGTCTCAAGGCTGCTCCATTCGAAGATTTGTATGGGCGCAGGTGTAGATTGCCAATCTGTTGGGATGATATCGATGAGAGGAAGCTTTTAGGCCTTGAGTTGATCACGAAGACCATTGATGCCGTGGCTCAGATCTGCAACCATTTTCAGGCCGCTCAGGATCGGCAGAAGAGGTGGGCTGATTGTCATAGGAAACCTCTAGAGTTTGATGCAGGCGAGAATGTGTTCCTCAAGGTATCGCCTTGGAAAGGTGTTATCCGTTTCGACGGTAGAGGAAAGCTGAGTCCTTGATTCATCGGTCCATTCGATATTGTGGAACGTGTGGGCAAGGTAGCTTACAGGCTCGCGTTACCGCCAGCTTTAGCCGGTGTCCATGATGTATTCCATGTTTCTCAGCTCAGGAAATACATCAGAGATGACAGTCATGTGATTGACTACTCAGACTTGTCTGTTAGGCCGGATTTGTCCTGTGAAATTCAACCCGTCTCTATCTTAGACCGTCAAGAGAAGGTGCTAAAGAATAGAGTCATCAAGTTGGTCCGAGTTTCCTGGGATCCTCGCTCGCCACGGGAGTCTACTTGGGAGTTAGAGAAAGAGATTCAGGAAAGTTTCCTTATTTGTTTGGGTAGTGTTTGTTTTGTTTTGCTTTGCTTTGTTTGTTTCAGGGTTTGCCCTATGCACCTCTTGTATGAATTTTGAGGACAAAATTCTTCTTGTAAGGTGGGTAGGATTTGTAAGCCCCATTTTCAGATTTTATTGTATTTTGTATTCTTTTGGTTATTGTATTTGAATTTATTTGTTATAGAGTATTTTGTCTTTTCTTGGGTTCCCTCTTGATCAATCTGTGTTCTTTTGATTGGATTCCGTTCTTTTGCGAATTTTGTTCTTTTCTATTTTGGATTTGATTTGTTCTCCTTTGTGTTCGTTTCATCCCATTGCATTTGTTTCTCTTTCTGGGCCAAAACCGATACACAGAACCCACATAATATCAACCAAAATCCTAATTTCTTGATCCCTATAAATACCCTATTAATTAAACCCCAATAACTATCTATCTCTCCCTCCGCTGTTTCTCTTTCCCCGCACCCCTTTCCCTCTCTCTATTTTCTTCTGAACCCAAACCCAACCGCACAACCCCCGACCCCCGTCGCTCCTCCGATCGCCCTTCACCACCGTCACCACCTTCATCACCATCTCCATTCCCTCGTGACCATCTCACTGCTGTTGTCCCATCATCCTCGCCATCCCATCACCGAAACCCATCCACTGAAGCTCACCACTGCCGTACTCCCTCACCCTCGCCCTAACCCATCTCCGTACACCCCCATTGCCCTTGTCGTCTCTCATCGTGCCTGTGCAGGCCCCTAGCGCCGCCGTTTGAGCCCTGCAGTCGCCGTGCGCCGTCGTCTTCTGTTTTCGACCTCAAAACTGAGCTCTCACTTGTCGGAGTTGTCATCGCCACCGTTGCTACCTGACCATGGTGCCGTCGCCTTCGCCGTGGTCGCATCATCGAGCCGTCAGCTGCGCAGTTGCCACCGTGGTCTCTTTCTCCTCGCCGAAGGTAGAAGACGACCAACGATTGGTCGGATCCGCTGTCCTGTGTTCGGCCACGCCAGATCCCACTTTTGCTATCCCCTGTTTTTGATCGGATCCGGTGTGAGGCAGAGATCTCATTGGCTAGATTCGGTGTTCTGTGTTCTGTGCGCACCAGATCCGAGTCTGCTGTTATGTGTTCTGTCTCGATCCGGTGTGAGATTTGCTCTTGGATTTTTGCTGTTGCTGTTGGTTCTTCGCATGTGTTTTTGGGAGATTTCGCCTGGGATTCTTATCTCGTTATTCCTATTTAATTATATCTGCAATAACGGGCAAGTCTCTTCTTGAACCCTTTTTATTGTTTGTGTTCAAGATTAACTAATCTTAGGCAAGTCGATCCGTCCATTTTGATATCAAAAATCTGCTTTTGACAATTCCGTTAAGATTATCGAGGGTTTACATGAACTAACCCGACATACTCTTAACATCGTTGTATATGTTTGATCTTAGACCCAGTTCCCAATGTTTTATGCATATGCACAATTAAATAACTAAATTTATGCATAGAACTGCTTGATGAAATGGACATGTTAAATTGAATGTACTGGATCGGTTTAATTGATGAATTGATACCATTACTGTAATAAATGTACATTGAACATTAGAAATTGCATGTTGACACCTAGGATTTACTTGATTACAAATTTGCATGCTATATGTGATCATATGATTTATTTATTTGTCTATTCATGTTAAGACAATTTCTGGACTGCTGTATGATTCAGTTTGAATTAGATTTTTAACCATGCTAATGACATAATTTGAAAGAACTTACTAAACATAAAATGTAGCCCTTGATGTCTAGATAATTTTTTCCTGGCTTGGATTTAAATCCCAATTTGTCATCTGTTAATTATTATCACATTACTGCAACTGTGTTAATAATTTCAGACTCAGAATTTCATGCGTACTCTGCTGTTTTATATTTTATTTGACCCTGCTAATAGTAAAAGAAAAATCTGAAATAATTTAGGCTAGACCTAGACATGTATAGGTATCACCGAGAATTTTTATAGATTTTATTAATAAGTTCTCTAATCTGAAATAAATAGTTGAACACAACCTACTGCATGCTGCCTGAACTTAAAACCTGATTAGATTAGAGTTTTCACCATAGTTCATATACCTTTTATATACCTTAATTATACTCGCTAAAACTGTGTGGAAGTCTATTTTCCAGATCGTCTGGGGGATTCAGATTTGCTAATTTGTAGTGACCATAATCCATATTTTGGTATAGCAAGGTCATGCTGTCCTGATTTTGTAAAATGTGTTTATATGATGTGTTTGTCCCATGCTTTGTCTGTAATGCTTAGAATTAGACACACATATTAATGAACAACATTGACACCCTCTTGCATGCTCACATAGGTTGAAAATAAAATGATAACAAGCCGGGCTTATACAGGATGACTTGGTAGTAAACAATCGGAGAGTGTACTAGATCGGGCCCTACTGTACTAACCGTACTGTATGGCCATAAATACTGCCTGATAAATACTGATACTGAACATTAAACACTGATTACTGGGCTGAGTACACGAACCGTGAATTAACCATCAGTCTAAAGCGTTCACCGTGTGTTGCGCCGAATATGTGGAATGGGACGTAGTAGTACGTGCACTAGATATGCTAATAAAATACTTATTAAACTGTATTTCTTGCTTGATCCTGATATCACTCATTACATGCGTGATTTACTGTAGACCTTTGATAATATTGCCTGCTCTTTGCTTTGTTCTTTGTCTTTGACCATGTTCTTTTTCCTTGACATTCATGCTTTCCTATTATCCTTTGTTTTCTCTACTTGCCGCCCACGACCTGCTCTAAGGGCACTCTTTTACTTCTTTTTAGACCAGGAATTTACAAGTGCCGAAGGACCTATTCCTGAAGGAATTGGTGAGCAACGTTTCTAATGATGGATCCAGTCTTCGCTGCTTAGTTTTACTTGTTGCCATTTATTTCTTGAATACTATTAGAACTTGTACTTTGTTTTGGGCTCTATGACCCGTAGTTTTGTTTTGACCCCGGATGTTGGATATTTATACTATTGGTTTATTTCATTATTATTGGAATTTATCTTGTATCATGTGATTATATTTTCCTGCGTGGTTGCACTTTGTTGTTCTTATTGCTGAGTTAGTCTGGTACAGCTTATGGATGGTATTTACATCATTCGCTAGGCCCTGGTTACGTACTCTTGTTCCATATTTTGGGAAGCGGGGCGTGACAACACTGTTGTGTCAAATCGGTTAAAACCCAATTCTGACTAATATATTAGTCAAAGCCAAACCTCCATATGTTAGTCATGTTTGACTGATGTATCATCAAAACCCGGCTCTGATACCACTAAAAACCTTGTCACGCCCCGCTTTTCAAAAATACGGAACACAAGCACGTGACATTGACCTAGCGAACTACTTGCATCATCGATAAGCTGTTTACCCATTCAACTCAACGATATAAACAATATAAAACAATTGCACAGGTAATAATAACAACCACATGAACAATAATACTTGGAATAAGACAATATGAAATAACCAAATATGTTAATCCAACATCTGGAAACAAATAATATTATCTGGGTCATAAGCCCAATACAATAATAAATCCAAACACAATAATAATAAGTTCCAATACAATAAGTTCAATAAAATAACAATCAATTAGGAAGTAATAAATCTTTAGAAAGCTTGTTCTCCAATTCCTGCAGGTAATTCTCCATGATCGCCTGTGAACACTTCATCTAAAAAGAGGAGAAAAATTGTCTAAGAGTAAGTCATGGACAGTAAGTAGAGAAAGCAATGAAACATTAGAATAACAATATAACAATGAATTCAATAAATCAATAGGAATCAATAACATGGGACGACAGTAATAATCAATATGAATGGTAATCAATGCAATGGTTATATACAATAATTCAATATTCGATGACAATGTTCAATGGTCGATGTCAATATCACTTAGACAATAGAAACGATGATGTTCAATATGCAATGTCGATGTTGTGTTAATTCTTATGTTTATTAAATTTTAACCTAACTAATGCACGTACTACTGCATCCCATTCTACAGGTTCGATGCATACAATCAATTTTGTTTAGACTTAAAGTGGAAGATTCTATAGATCATGTACACAATATGATAACACTGATTGCAACATTGGTGCACACTAGTCGGCACGATAACACTAAAATAATAGATGATGAATTGGGATATTGTGGTCGATAATCCAACAATAAATCGATAACACTAGCCGACATATACTATTTTGGAAAACATGGGCCACACTTCTGAGTACAGTCACTATATCATCAACTACTTCAGTCAATCCCTTAAACCTCAGCCTATTAATTATTTTATCGATGCAACAATACACTATGCAATTTAGAGACATTAGATGAACGATAGTAACAAAAGGAGAACAATAGGATAATAACTTTGGATGAAACAAATAGAATGATGAAAATAGTATATTAGGATCATGCAAAGCAATACATACACTTCAATTCATGCACTACAATGATATATGTATAATTATATTAAGAAAATCTGCAAAACGAAATTCTGGACAGCAAGGGGTCACTGTACAAAAATTAGTTTTTTCCGCTACTACAGAAATTGAAAACTAAAACCGTCAGAAATTCTGGAAACTAGACTTTCCAAACATTCCAACGCATATTTATAATACAAAATATGAAAACGGTAGCTAGGTCAAATACATCATTCTTTACAGATTACATGTTCTGACTAAAAATCGACATCAAGTTATTATATCTTTAGAATCAGCGAAAACTCAATTATAAATTCATCAAAAATATTCATTAGACTCCTAATCATGTTAAATATCATTCTAGAAATTATTAGAGTATGATTCTAACATTAACTTAGTTTTTTAATTGTTTAAACATGTAAAACATACATGAATTTGAAATTTTGGAAATACAACGCAGCAGTAGTAAAATCATCGTAACTTCTCCAATACAACTCGGAATTTAAAGATCTTAAATGTTATGGAAACTAGAGACATAAAGGTACAACTCTTATTCAGAAAGTTATTAATTTTGATATCAAATACTGGGTCAAAAAATGTCTCACAAATTCCAGACAGATAGTAAACATATAGATTTTCAATAGATTTCATAAAATAAAATGATCTAACATGATGAGTTCCACTTCAATTAGTCAATAAATCTTATAATCAGCATGGTAGGTACAATAGCATGGTAAACATCATTAAGAATACACACATACACTAATTTAACGACAACAAAACATCAATCAATCATTCAAGCACATAACCTAGCATTCAATTCTATGATAGTTTATTTGTGTGTTGTTTGTATAAGTAAACCCTACTATCAATACTACATGAATGTATGAAAGATTCAATTTTTGGAGTCAACAATGGCACGAAGTCGAAAATATTTGGGTTAGCTCGTGTAAACCCTCAATAAACTCAACGAAAGATGAACAATAGTATACGGTGAACGATTGGATCTACTTGCAAGAATTTCAATAAAGACTTGAATTTGATACAATATTCAATTCAAGGGAAAAAGTGACTTGTCTTATAGACGATTAATTCGAATACCAAAGAATAACAGGATGAGAATCCCGGAGCAACGAACACGAACCAACAAAGCACGTGCACTCTACGTGCACAAGAGAACATAGCAACAAAAGAGGGCAACAACGAAAATAAGAGCACACAGCAACCACAACATGGCTCCTGTTGCTGCAGGCGGCGACGTGCGGCGAAACTGGCATCGAGTGACGGCGTGTCAGGAGGGCATCGAGCAGTCTGGGCGGCGGTCGGGGTCTCAGGTCTGCTGCTGTCGAGGGTCTGCAGCAGAGGGGCGTCGGCCAGTCAGGAGGGAAGGACAGCAGGGGCTCGACTGGGGATCGCCGGAGGTGAGGTCGGGAGAGATGAAGGTGCAGATGAGGGGGGGGGGTCGGGTTTGGCTGACGGGGATAGAGGAGAGAGAGAGAGAGAGGAACACAGCTAGTAGTTTAGGGTTGTGTTTTTTAGGGTTTGCATTAGGGTAGTATTTATAGAATACAATTAGATTGTTAGGTTATTGGGCTAGGATCCAATAATAATGGGTTTGGGTCTAGAAATAATTGCAATTGGTTTTGGGTTCAATAAGAGATGAATTTGAAGAAAATATGGATTAAAAAATCACAATTTAACAAAATAAAATTTACAAGATAGATAGCCCAATAAAAAGAAAAAGAATAGCTCATGAACCAAATTTAATTGAAATGATCAAGGAAAATTTTTGAGTATTTTATTCAAATTGCAAATAGAAAATTACAATGAAGGGAAAAATGGAAAGAACGAAAACTATAGTTACATGTATGGCCAAGATCTAAAGCTTGCTACAACATGAAGGATCTTATCTATGACTTTCTAGAAAGAGCGATGTTCGTCTGAGACACAATCAGAACTCTAACTGCTCAGATAGAAAGGCGTCCAATGGACGTCCTCCAGAATCCTATTCCAAATCACCAACCTGAGGGTCCACAACAGGTGAATCCTAAGAACACAATTGTTTCTACTTGATTAGAAGAAGGAAAAAAAGTGAAGTGGATTACATCCAACCCACAATGGGAATATGAAGGCCTTGGGGCAGAGGAAGGTTTTTGGCAAACTCTAACCTCGGTATGTTGAAGGGTGAGCGTTACAGAGGTGTCACAACCTCTAGTTACAGGTATCCAGCCACCACAACTAGTTCAGCTTATCTGAAATCCACCTCCTAAACCTCCGCAACTGGTAGAAATAGTGCAGTTAATTGGCTGTCTCAGACCCGACAATTGACAAAGCCCATGCAATAAGCCTATTATCAGCCTCTGTTCAAGCCAGGTCAGCTCCGTAGACCTCTACCTGCCCCAATGCAACCAATAGCGCCATTCAAACCTCCTGCTCAACAAGAATATTATCATTCTTCAATTTAGCTAGGCCAGCTTTTAGGGCCTCCTCCTCTACCTGTATGGTCAACAGAGATAGCTACGCCTTTCACTCGCCAATTCTATTATCAACCGCCATTCCAACCGGGTCAGCTTTTGAGGGTCCACCTAAGCTAGTCACTATTATGACTCAAAATCTTGACACCTCTTTGTCTCCTTCCAAGGGTCCTCACATTATCCAAATTCTGGTTCTGCTCAGTGGTCCTTGTTTAACTTCAATTCCTATGCCAGGGTTACAACAATAGCCCGAGTGCAGGAAGATTACTCTAGTCAGGGTTCATCAGAAGTCTCCGACACCTGCTGCAGTTGTTTACCTTCCTAAAAAATCTGAGCCCAGGATGACCATTACAATCGTGGTTCCACATAAAATACTGGAACTCGAGGTGGTTGTACATCCTCCACCCGAGTCTGAGCGTAGTAAGAGCATCACAGTTGAAGTCCCTTAGAGTCCTACTCCCGCTATAGTTGTCCCTCTATTGCCCGAGCCCATACATGCCTTCAGTAGCTCGGCCAGAAAGAGTCCTTTTGCCCCTGCCAATTATTGTGGACACACTTTTTGGAGCTCAGCTAGAAAGGGTCCTTATGCTGGCACCAGTTATTGAAGACGTAACTTCAATAGCTCGATCAGTGCAGATTCTTCCTCCAGTACCAGCCATTGAAAACCCAGCTACTGTGACCTAGTTCAGAAAGATTCTTCCACAAAAGGAACAGCCCACTGAAATCAAGGAAACCCAGATTCTTACAGAGAATGACAGGGGAAGGAAAAAGAGTCCAGTTATGACATTACCGAATATTGCAAGAGGACTCTTCCAAGATCTTCATCGCCGACCTTATCACATGTTCTCCACTTCACTAGAAGGCAATCTTGGATATCCTTAATCGTTCTTTTGTTAGACAACTTGTATGTAGAAACTTGAAACTAGGAAGTTATATTAGACACATAGAAATTTCTTGATTGACTGAGAAATCAAGATTTGGATAAATGTACGATTTTATATAATTTTTGCAAGTGACGATAGAAACACAGTAAATTCTAAAGCTTACTGTTTTGCATCATGTTCATTGAAATGAGTTTGAACTTGTATCTTGTTGGTTTAGAGTTGCTGTTTGAGGTCAAGAATCATGTTATAGATATGTACTGAGTTAGGACTTAAATTATCCAAGGTTCTTTGCTAAGGGTAGCTTATAGTTGCTTGTAGACCACAATATAGGCAACGTTGTTCACTATTTTGAAGTAAAAATTATATTGGATATTGGGGTAGTGTTGTTGACCATTTTGGGATGAAATCCATGCTCAAAGTGTGCTATTACTTGCTCTCTACCTTGAGTAGAAGCATGAGAGCGCCCGATCGCGATTTCTCAAGGAATCGGGACCGGAATGACTCCCTTGTGGCATAAATGCCAAATGTGTGCATACTGTTTGGAATTTGGAATTGTCAAATTTAGGACTCTTAGAACCCCTTTTTGAGTATTCATGGGTTAGGACTTACTCCTAGTGTGGTGTACCTTGTTGTGGTACGTTGGTTGAGTATTGAGACTCTAGGATTAAGTCTTATTGACAAACCTAGATCAGTAGAATAGGACCCGTGTCGCATCGAACGCGTTGGAGGAGACGACTCGTGCGCCGACGTACTCGCCGTGCATGGTTGGATTCCATGGTTGTATTTGGAGCTACCACTTGTCGAGGACCGTGGAGCGTTAAGTTTAGCGGGAGCTACGTATTGGTCGGGCCAAGGTTGCGATCAAACTCCATGTGTATATGGCAGTTGCAGCAATCGACGGGATCGGTTTAGCGTTAGTATGTGCCAAGTGTGGGCTGAGGCGGGTCAACCCTTAGGCCGGACTTGAGGGCTACTTGAGTCATAGTGTGGGATGGGTTGAGATCCATTAATGATAAATGTAACTAACTAGAAAGAGTCTACAAGTGGAACTTAACTAGTCGTTCATAGCGAGCTAAGTTGATTACCAAGTTAGGGATTGGAAATGGTAGATCGATCGCCTAACTAAGTGGATGGGTAATATGAGATAGTTCTAGGCACGCCTAGATGTCCATACTCCTAATAAGAAAATTAAAGACAATTAGAGTTTGGCTAGAGTCATGGATTTTCGAATCGGTTGATAAAATAAATGTTAGTAATCATGTGATTAATCTGATCTTTAATCTTGGAGTGGGGTAGCATGGATACTTTGGTAGGAATAGATCGAGTCTTGGTTGAATGTAAGGACAAGCACTAGCGAGGGTGTTTCCCTATTAGAGGGACGCATGGCATCATCACGCCTGGCCAAATCCTAGGTTCGTTTAATGTAGACAGGGACCCCAAGCTGCCCTGGACGGAGTTGGGGAAACTCTATGGGGGTTCCGCTGTTTCAGTAGGAATGCATTTATGTCCGTAACAACCTTTGAAGAGGTTTGGAGTGTGGACATCGTCTCGACTGCAAGTTCTCGGGGAAACCTTATATCCATCAGGTCCTTTGTTGATCAATGTGGGTAGGAGGTTTAGAGAAAGACTCGGTGAGCGAGACTCTACTGGAAAGGCTCTAAGTCCTTCGGCGGGGAGCCCTGGTGCCCGTCTATCAACTTTTAGTGAGGTCCGGGGAGACATAGATACAGCAACATACCACGATTACAGTCGTGCTAGGTAAGCCTGTGACTGGGATCCCGAGCACAGTGGATAAAACACGAGGATTGGACACCACTAATGACAGCAGTGATGGGTAAGTCGGACAACTGCAGCCTCACCATCACTGGAATCAGAAACAGGAGAGAGCACAAGAGTAGGATGCATAGCGGGGGATCGAGCCCCATCAAAATGAAGAACGTCGTTTGGTTGGGGGGTGTGTAGTATGGGATGCATATCTTTCAACCAAGCATGCATTAGCTTTAGGACCATGTGTGCATAATGTGCATTACATTAGAGGTCATGGCATACACCGACACTTGCTTGACACCACCTTTTCTTTGCATCAAATATTATTTGTGATTATTGAGGTTGAAAATCACTATGTTATGGCATAGAGAGGATAACCGAATATAGCATATCGTCAGTTGTAATCAACTGACGTGCCCACAGTTATCAGTACAGGATTGCCGACTTGGGATCGCAGGGAAAACTCTAGCAGGGGAAAGCATCCAAGTAAAAGTGACTGTCCAAATTTTATTGTGCATTCTTATTGTAACAATTAATTGTAATTGTTGTAATCATTGGACATTGTAATAACAATTTGATGTAATAAAAGTTTTTAATTTCCTGTGATTTTTGTTGTGTTGTGACTCATTTGAAGAAAGATCATGGGGAGTGTTACGAGTTCCTAAGTTAGGGATTTTCCGTATTGATTTTATCCTATTTTGAGTCACTCGAATATATATTTCAATCTCTGTATTTTTACGTGCTTTTTACGTGTTATCGATGCACGAATCAATTACTTATTTTTCCACTGCTACGTGTGATATTTCTGTGTTTCAATTATTTATTTTATGTATTCAAATCCATTTTATACAACGGAAATTCATATTTCCGTATTTTTGATTAAAATAATTTTGTACGTGTAATGCACGTGTTTTCCATATACGTGACGATTACGTCGTGAAATATGTATAATTAATAAATATATTTTTTATGTTGTATTTTTGATTATATTTTAATAATTTTCCGTTAATAAAGTTGATTTCGCATTTTTGATATTTTACGTGCGACACGTGTTTCGGTGCGCGTATTTGGGCATATTCTTTTCGAAATGAATTTCATAAAATGCGTGTGTATTTTTGCATGAAAATGATAATTTTTAATTAAACTAACTTTTACATATATATTATACATATATATAACCTATGTTTTGATTTAAAAATACAAATAATCAATTTTTGGGAAGTGTGTGCTAGTATAAGCACGTGCACGTCTTGAGCATGGAAGAGAGTTGAAGCCCGGCTATTCTTTTTTGGCTTGGAGGGAGAACAAATTTTTGAAATGTGTGAGTGGAGTAAGTGGAGTTGTGGAGAGTAGTTATTATTCTCTACTACGCTTCTATAAAAATACCCCTACCCCTACACCTTTCTCCACCATCTCCTTTACCTTCTCTGTTTCACTCCGAGAGCCAAACCCCATCAGCATGTCTCCATTTGCTCCTCCACCTATCTCACCCTAAATTTATATTTGTACAACTAGCTATTCATTATGTATGGGTGTATGGAACCGAGATGAAGGCTTCCCTTCTCTCTTGTCCTCCTCTATCCAATCCGAAATCCCAACCAGGCCATCTCAAAATCCACCATGCCCTTGCTTTCTCCATTTATCCATCATACAATGGGTGTTCATACATAATATATTTGAAAATGGTGAGGTGCTCCTTCTCTGCCGAAATCCACCAAGCCAGCACACCCTCCGTACTTCTCCACCTACTCACCATACCAATACATATCTTTTCTTATTCGTACACATATAAGCATGTATATATGTAGTTTTATGCATATGTATATATGAACATGAAGTGGGCTTGCTGTTTGGTCTTGCATTTTCTGAAATGATGTTGCTCACTGTGCTAGTCAAATGGACTTGGGGTGATTCTCTTGAGTGCGAAATTCGAGGAGGCCAAAGCGGAGTTAATAGGAGCTTTCATTCTAGGAGTGCAATTGCTAGGAATTAAATTTTCCTGGGTGGGTGATTCTAAAATCCTTTCTAATGTAGGAGTAGATTTGCATGCTAGATAATATATAATTTAGTTGTTAAATATTGATTGGTATGTTAATTTGTAGATTTCATGATCATGATATAATTGTGCTATGATGTGTAGAAATATTACTGTGAGTCACATGATCTTATTAATTCGATTGAAAATATTCATTTGTTGAAACGAAAAGAAAGTGTGCATGGTAGTATATTTCCTATTGTAGTCACAATAATGCAATGTGTATGAAAATAGTTGAAAATGCTATTATAATAGAAAAATGTGGAAATAGCCTCATATATGTATATTTTTATGAGTATAGAAATTTTATAGAGGAATTTTGCTGTAAGACAACCTTTTTATTTGGAAAAGTTGATTATATGTGATTTTATGCATTTTGGGAGAAAGATCTTATTATATTGCAAAAATGAGAAACCTATGAATTTGAGAATATGTACGGTACCGTTTAAAAAAAACACATTATGGAAAAATTATTTATATTTTTGTAGAAGTGCAAATCAATTGAAAGATTTAGTTTATTAAGGGAAAAATAAATGACAGTGCGATATGAACAAAAATTATTTAACCAATCTCGTATTAGTTAGCCACTTTGGCCATACTGGTCTTCGGGTGCAATAAGTCCGTTACTGTAGCTCGGCGGAGCTATGTGCCTGGGTTCGAGTCTGGTCAGAGACTTTGTTTTTATGAAATTCTATAGTAATTAAATTACTGAAGGTATATATATATATATATATATATATATATATATATATATAGGAAAAAAGGGGTATGAGCAACTTGCTCATTTAGTAAATAAGCAATTGATGATGTGGCATACATGTGATTGGAAAATCATTAAAAGGGTTAGTTGTCCAATGTATCACATGCATGCCACATAATCAATTGCTCATTTACTAAATGAGCAAGTTGCTCATATCCCTTTTACCCATATATATATATATATATATATATATATATATATATATATATATATATATATATATATATTGAGTTTAACTCAAATCAATTAGCCGCCTTGGACTATCTGGTCAGCGGGTGCGATTTGGAACTAATACTGTTCATTGGCAAGTGGGTTAAGCCTGGGTTCGAATCCGAACATTGGCACTTATTTTGTTTTGTTGATTTTTTGTGATATTATAAGATTTTAAATGAAATAAAAATTCAGAAAAATCCTATTTAATTTTCTAAAATTGTTTAGACTTTATGAAATTGGATATATTTTGTGAGATTAAAAGTGGATTTTACATTAAACGACTCAATTTTATCGATTAAATTGTGACTATGGTTAATTTTATAAAAATGAAAGTTGGAATGCACTTAGAATTCCTCTGATTGAGATTTTATGATTATTAATACTTAATTGAGATTATTTGATATTGTATACAATGGTATAAGTGATTAAATTGATAAAGAGGTTGAATTGACTTATGTCGTGTTATGAGATTATCAAGAATTATTCTCTTTGAGAAAGAGTTTTTGAATGAAAGAAATGGAAATATTATTATTTGAGATTGAATATGAAATATTGTTGATCTCTAGAAAGAGATAGTTGTTGGAATCTAGAGGCTAGGCGAGACCCTAGTGACCGGTAGTTTTATTAATGATTTGAGAGCTAACCAGTGTGGGTTGAGCATCTTTTGAGAAGTAGCCAGGTAGGCTGACTGTCTCTTTTATTTTGGTTTAAGTCCGGTTGGGTAAGCTAGCTCTAAGTTGTGATAATTTTCTTTTAAAACAAACTGAAATTGTAAGGATTTAGATACATAGTGGAGATGTGATGAAAGTAAGAGAAAAATATGAGTATGAGGGCCATTGGATTGGCGGCGTGAAAGTGTTCACAGGATGTCCTCATGATGCGTCATGATTATGGCGTGGATACTACTCCAGAGTACCGTCCTAGTGGCGATGCTTGTGGGGTATTTAGTGACTACGGGTGGTGCCATGGTCCATGGCAGAGGTGAATTGACCACAGAATGCCTGCATGATGAGTCATGTGTCGGTGCGTGGGGTTCTCTCCAGGATATCTAGACGTAAGCTCGTAACTCATAGAATACCTAGGATACTTACCGTAGTTACCGTAGTAGTTTAAGTCATGGCGAGGGATTGAACCCTACAAGATGAAGAACGATTAAGGGCTTGCCCTCGGACCTATGTATTGGGATGCATAGAATCCGAACAAGTGCGCATTAGTGTCATGTAATATAAATAACTGCATTAAGGACTAAGTGCACAACACTCACGACATCAATATGATAGTCCCTCTTTAGCTTTGTTTTGTGATCAAATTTGTGTTTTCTAAAGTATTTAAGAATCGTTATACTGTTCGGCATAGCGAGGATGACCGTGTATAATATTTCGTCGGTTGAAAACAACTGACGTGCCCATAATTTTATATGCAGCACTTGGAGTTTACAAAAAGATATAAAGATGAATTTATTGCTGAAGATTATTTAAATGTTAAAGTTGTTGCAATTGTACATTTATCATTGTTGTATTTTATTTATTCCGCTGCGTGTTGATATAAAGACTCTGATGTAAATAAAAGTTTTAAATTCCTTGTAAAATTGTACGAAATGAAGTGTGAAGATCATGTGGAATTTCGAATTCGGTCTTATTTGGAATTCGGGGTGTTACAGGCGTCGACTTAGCTTCAGTTACTGAGGGGACGGTGTTCCCCAACACTTCCTAGCATACTCACATCATCATGGTACCAAAGGTAAACATTCTTCGCAATTATGAGAGAGAAAAAGAAAAAGCTCACAACATTCACTGCTGAACTTTACTGTACAGGATTGGGCATAACAAGAAGCCAGTCTAATTGTTCTACAAATTCAGATACAGAGTTTCATGACAAGCCCCCCTGAGGTCATCCTTTCCCCTCTGAAGATTCAGATGCACTGTTCCATGTCGAGTCCCTCTGGGGCACCCTTTTCCATAAAGTGTGGATTTTTATGAGATATAAGAAACTCTAATATTCCCCTCAGATTATGGACCTTTTTGGACCCCTCGTTGGTAAGATATTTTCTCAGAGAAAGATCCAATCAGCACCGATGTGGACCTCATGTGCCACGTGTTCTTTCCACCTCCGAACCATTCGCACGATGTGTCCACAATTTCTGTGATGATCCTCCTAACTGGATCTCAACTATCATCTCATTTAAAAAAAATTAAAAATGATCCCATCAGGGGGTGGATGGACAACTAGGAGTATGACGAAGACTGTGCATCACAAAGCGGTACAACCGATTGATGCTCTTCCTCCACATTAATCCATTCCGATGTTCATCAGGGATAGCTTTCCGAAGGGAAACCCTAGTATGTAATGTAAATAATTTTATTTATGCATTCCCTACTTTTTCAGATATATCTTTTGCTTTAATACCTGTCAATTTTTAGAGAAAGTTAGCCGGTTTGCCTCGCCAGGCCCACATCCAAGGATCTCACGGAGATTCTTGATTTAAGAGATCCCTCAATAGCTGACCCATAACTCACATTACCTAATGAGGTTTACAAAATACTCCAATGTCCACAAATTGTCAGGCATATCGAGAGACACTTACGAAGAATCTTCTAATGCATGCAAGGCAGAGTAGTCAGTGCCAATGAGGTTATTGATAAAATTAATGAGTGTGTAGGTACAAATTTAGTCTGCAAAATAGATGAGGAAGAAGAAATGAAATTTCCGACATGGCTTTATTTTAACAATTGTAAAACAGTTTGATGAGCAAACGCAACCCGCAGCCGAGAAGGAGGACGAAATCAAACTCAGAACTGAGAAGGATCCTCGAAATTTTTTAACTAGTGCTTCCTTACCCCCTGAAGTGCGGGAACCATTGATCAAGCTGATGCACGAATACTTTGACTCCTTTGCCTTGTCTTATCCTTATATGCCTAGACTCGACCTAGAACTCATTAAGCACCATCTAATCCTCTATCCGGAGTCTAAACTGATCAAATTGAAACTATGGTGATTGCATCCCTAAGTAGCCCTCTAGGTTAAAGAGCAAATCAACAAACTCTTCATTTTTGTGATCCTGTATTCAAGGTGGGTTGCAAATATTATTCTAGGGAAGAAGAAGGAGGGCAGGGTCCAGGTTTGCATTGTTTTTCAAGATCTAAACAAAGCTTGTCCTAAAGATGACTTCCCCACTGCCTCACATCGATCTGCTGGTCGACAAAACGACGGGATATCAACTCCTTTTTTTCGTGGGTATTCAGGTTATAATCAGATTTAATTGGCAGCTGAAGACCAAGAGAAAAATTTGTCACTACTCCATGGGGAACTTATTGCTACATGGTCAAGCCATTTGGGCTCAAGAATGTTTGGGCAACATACAAGCGAGCCATGACAACCATTTTCCACAACATTATTCGTCACAGCATGGAAGTCTATGTAGACAACATTCTAGTGAAGTGACTAACACAAGAGGGGCATGTTGACACACTTCGAAAGGTCCTCGACCAAGTCCATCAATTAAAATTAAATTTGAACCTAAAGAAGTGTGTTATCAGTGTCACCTCAGGCAAGCTTTTTGGGTTCATCGTCAGTTACAAAGGAATAGAGGTAGATCTGATGGAAGTGAAGGCAATTGATATGGCCACACAAAAATTGCAGAAGGAGCTCTAAAGCTATGTGAGAAGCCTCTAATTGTCCATCGGTGCATTATTTGTCACAGCATGGAGGTGCATGTAGAAAACATTCTGAAAGCGACTAACACAAGAGAGGCATGTTGACACACTTCGAAAGGACCAAGCCCATCATTTCAAATTAAAATTGAACCAAAAGAAGTGTGTTTTTAGTGTCACCTCAGGCAAGCTTTTTGGGTTCATCGTCAGTCACAAAGGAATAAGGGTAGATTTGACGGAGTTGAAGGCAATTTATGATATGCCCATGCCAAAAATGCGGAAGGAGCTCTAAAGCTATGTGGGAAGCCTATAATTGTCCATCGGTTTATCGCCCAACACGCAGAGAAGTGCAAACACTTCTACAAGCTCTAAAAGAAAAATGTCCCATCCGAATGGACCGCTGAATGCCAAGAGTCCTCCGATCTCATAAAAAAGATACCTTCTCAATCCAACAATCCTAGTTCCTCCGGCCGAAGGCCGCCCTATTTTCCTCTATGTCTCCATGCTAGAAGATTCCTTCGGGGGGTCATGTTAGCCAAACAAGATGTGACATGTCACAAGGATATGTCCATCTACTACTGTAGCCGAACATATGTGGAGTACGGAAAATCTATTCCCTGGTTGAGAAGACAGAACTTGCATTAGTTTGGGCATCTTATAAACTCTGGCACTATTTTCTATTTCATACCATCAAGTACATAGCGGGAGTGGATCCCTTCTTACACATGTTTGACGAAGCCCTCGTTGTCTGACTTGCCCAATGGTAGGCCATCTCGTCAGAGTTCGACTTAGTCTTTGTGCCCCAACAATCTATCAAAGGGAGAGTTGTCGCTGACCATTTGGCTCAATTCCCACTCCTCGGTGACCAACCATTGATTGCTGAATTTTCCAATGAATCTTTTAAACATACAAGACAAAAAGCATTGGCCAACTTAAAACATGGCAACTCTACTTTCATGGAGCTCTCAATACCTATGGCAATGGGGGCAGATGTTGCTTTAAAGTCCCTATAAGGATTTATCATTCCCATGGGTTATCAATTAGACTTCCCCACGTCTATCAATACAATGGAATATGAAGCGCTCAGAGCAGGGCTTGCCCAGAATCTTGGGGAAATGTGCCTTGAGATCTTCGGTGACTTTCAGCTTGTTTGAGACAGACAATTGATCAATATTGATGCAACAAGAAGCACTCACATATCGGAATTATGCTCGTTAAATGTTGGAGCAATTCGAGCGAACTCAGTTTGTTCATATCCCTCGTAGTAAGAACAATATGGCTGACGCTCTCGCCTCTCTATCTTCATCACTGAGATTCCATTTGGATTTGAATTAATCAATTACAATATGGAAACTATCCGAACCAATCTAAAAAACCAAGGAAATCTGGCTACAAGAACTGAGGGACAAAATAGACTAGATATTAGAGTATAATACACTTAAGGACTTGGTTTCTGCCCTATCGAAAACTCTAAAGAGCTTCCCTGGTATTCCGATATCAAAGCCTACCTTGAAACTGGAACTTTCCTGTCATACACGATGACAGAAGATAAAGTTGTTGTTCGCCACCAAGCAAAACGCTATGTCATTAGCGGCGGCCTCCTCTTTCGAAGATCCTGGGAAGGGATCCTCCTTAGATGCCTGTCAGACTCCGAAGTCATAGAAGTAATTAGAGAAGCTCATTCATGTGTATGTGGTGGCCATGCTAATGGCCATATGCTTGCCTAGTAAATCAATCGTCTCGGTTACTACCATCCAACTTTGGAGAAACCCTCAGCAAATTTTGTTCGCTCCTGTCATGAATTCTAGTGGTATGCCAACAACATTCGCGCTCCTTCATCACCTCTACATCCACTTTTCGTGCCATGTCTGTTTTCAACGCGGGCTCTCTGTAACAACCCCGAATTTCAAATAAGGATAAATTCGAGATTTCACAAGATCTTTACTTCACTTCGTACAATTTTATAAGTAATTTAAAACTTTTCATTCACAATACATCAGAGTTCTTTTACACTTAGTTTTTACACAGCGGAAAACTTACAACAATTGAAAACAGAAATATAACTTGTACAATTTTACATCATTTGCAACTTCTTTAACTTTCATATAGCAATAGCTTATCCACTTCATAACTCCATGAATGGTCCTTTACCTGCATGTTAATCTGTGGGCTCGTCAGTTACTTACAACTGACGAAATGTTATACACGGCTATCCTCTCTATGCCGGGAATAGTATAACGATCTCATACTTTAACAAATCACAAAAAGATTGAATGAACATATAAAGTGTCAAAAGTGATTCTTCTAAACATAAGTGTATGTCATGTCTTAATGCATAATGCATACCATTCTACACTAGGATGACACTAATGCACACTTGTTCGGATTCTATGCATCCCATACTACATAGGTCCGAGGGCAAGCGCCTACGTTCTTCACAATACAGGGCTCGATCCCTCGCCATGAAAACTACCCGGTAGCAAAACAAAGTTCAGACTATTCCACAAATTTGAATCCCAGCCTTGGAGTCCACCGCCGGCTGTTATAACAGATTCCACATCGTGCGAATCGCCCCGTATGTGACCCTCTAGCCCAGTATATATATATATACATTGGAGACGGTAAACACAAAACCCATCCGTCCGACTACTCAAGATCCCGGAGTCCACCGCTGACCCGTCCTCATAGTCCCGGATTAAAATATAATAATCCGTCTCCCACAGGGCAACCTCAGTCCACCAACCGGGTCTATAGTCTTGGAGTCCACCGCCGACTATATAGAGCACCCCACTTACGTTTTCCTAAGTTTACTACATCTTCACTTATGTGCCTAAATTTTCTTAAGTTCAAGACATGAATAATTTCCGCTCATAGAATTAGTTTTACCTCCTACCGGACTTAATCAACAAATACGAGATGGCTCCTTAGTCATATCTCCAAATCATTTCTCAAATCCTTTCTTTCAATAATGCCGGTACCGATGTCTTACTAACTCTAAATCATAAATTTTCATGTACAAGAAACATGGGTACATATACCCTTCATCAAACATGTCTTAACTTAGATATTTTCATGTCTCTAGCTTATACACAATTCGATTTATGTCTTATTTGGCATCAATCATAATTCTCTTATAGTTCATTCATGAATCAAGAACAATAGTAATTTCATTTGCAAATTTAAGCACATATAATAATCAAGCATTCAACATAAATGAATAATCTCATCAAAGACAATTAATCCACATATTGTATATTTCTTTTACTCTTCAAAGTCATACCTTTTTAATAATAAAATCGTCAATCATTACTTGCTTTCTATCTCAAATTTCCTCTTTTCTATTTTATTTTATAGAAATAATCGAATTTTTCCCAATACCCATATAAAAAAAATTAAAACAATAAAATAAATTTGGCCACAGAGTTTCGACTCCGTGACCGACCAGACAGTGCCCAAGCACAACTCGCCGACGACTAGTCCAAGTGAACTTTGGTGTTACGAAGGTGAACTGAAAACTATATACAAAGTACTACACTGTTTGAATTTTATTAAAAATGCAAACACAAAAAAAATGTATAGTTTGAACTCTAACCACACTAGTTAAAACATGTGCGGATCTGATACCATATTTGAAAGTGGACGTCGGTTTTGGTACATGAACTATACACTTTTGAGATATAAGACTCTATATGCTGATGGTTACAAATGTTACAATGTTTTAACATCTTTTAAAATAATAATCTTACTGTATAGTTTGGACTGTAATTTTTTTTTCTTCTTCTTTTCCAAACTAAGATTTAGTGAGAAACAGTAACTAATTATTTTTAAACCCATATTATGGACCCATTTGCACCAATCAGAAATCACTTCATATTTATTTTGTCAACAAGAGAAGTCTCAACCATCTTCCTACAAATTATAAATTTCGACATTTACCACTCAGCAATCAGCATGCATACCAGTATGATTTATGAAAAATAATTCATTTTATTATTTTTAACTATCATGATGGCAAGTTGTTCAACAAGATTTCTACCATTCATAAAGACAATATATTTATCCCCATCACTTTAATCTTCTCTAATTCGTTTATCAAAATTGGCATGCTTGTACTCCAATTTAGAAAGTATAAAAATCACCGGCTAACATAATATTGATAGCATCTTTCATCACAACCAATGTATAGATTTATTCTACTTTATCATATAAAAAAATATAATACTCATTTACTATCACTATCATGTAAAGTTCTAAAATTAGAAAGCATGAGAACACCCATTTTTATGTTTTACTACTCATTTTTCATCACATACAAAAGTGTATATTAAATCTACTTTCATATCTCATTCAAAACATACATTCTCCCAAGATGAAGTTTTAACATGAATCATGGTATCAAACATCAAAATCCCATATTATTCATAGCATGTATATTAGCATAAAAATTACATACATATCAATATCATTTCATAATATTAATTTATAATTTTTAGCATGATATTTATACAACTAGAAAGTAAGAAATCACCCACTTTACTATACAAAACTCCCTTTTTAACCATAATGAAATCTCTTCCAATAATTTCATAATTACTAGTTTCTACATTTGTAAATTAACAAGCTAATGAAGGTTTCTCCTTACATTTTGTTCTCATTTCTAAGCAACATGACAATGCTTTGTTTCTTAATCAATAGTAATATTCCTACAAATTGGCATACATAAAAGCATGAATTCTAATTATCATATCAAATTTATACTACTCATAAAGCATGCAATCCCTACAATTAGAAAGTATAGGATCACCCACCTTGATTGAAAGCTTGAACGATTGAAAGAATGATCACCACTTCTAGCTCCAAGATTCCTAATTCCTCTTCTCCTCCTAGCAAGAGACTTCAAGAACAAGAACTCTCTTACTCTCTTTCTTTCTCTTTCTTATTTTTGTTTACTTTTTTTTTTGTATGATTAGAGAGTAGAATGGTGGGCTATTTATAGGTTTTTGCTAGGGTTCTAATTGTATAATTTCACACCTAATAAATCATCCTATTTAACACAATTAAAACACATTTTCATAACCCCCATAATTTAATCCTACAAATCATAACCCCCCCTAACTCACATTCACACCTCCTGGCCATAACTCCAAAACCGGCCATTTGCCCAAGCACAAATCCGGTCATACTCCAAATCTCCAAGTAACATTCGGTCAAGTACAATCCAAGTGTGCATATGTACATATGCACTATGCAACCAAAAACAGTACAACTTGGTGCTGTGCCTTAATCCGTGGAGCCCCATTCTTATACACATATTAAATTACAACATGTCTTTACTAATCTGTTTTTATAACCTTAACCATGCCATCAGCCATATATACTTTTACCAACCATCACATATTTTTAACATATACATACATCTACTAATATATACATATACTATATATATCAACTATATTTACTATCACTATATTATTAAAATCACGGTCTTACACACTCTGGAATTTATTTTGAAAAACAAATGCGTTTACCGAAAATACGTGCGTTGCACGTAAAATATTAAAATGCAAGATCGATTTTATCAACAGAAAAATATTAAAGATAATAAGAATAAAAATATATTTATTAATTTTACAGCATAATTGCTACGTACGTAGAAAGCACGTACATCGAAACACGTAAAAATCACGTAGAATATAAAGATTGAAATATTATATTTTTGTTGACTCAAAGTAAGGGAAAAGTCAATATAGAAATTGTATAAATAGTCGGTGATCGAAAATATGTGGTAAAAACACGTTACAAAATACACGTGCGTAACACACAGGAGCAAAATTGTAATTTCAATTTTGTGGTGGTGTTACACTCTCCCCCCCTTAGAGTAGTTCCGTCCTCGGAACTCGCTAGGATAAAGATTGTATTTTGTACAGGCCAAATAAAATATTATTCTTGTATTTGGGAAACTGCAAACTTTAAAATATGCAACGAGGAAAACAAGACAAACTCTATGTAAGAAAACCATAAATAACAAGATTTTACAACAACTAGGAAATGGCATAAGAAATGAAATGTGACAGGAGATAGAATGGTTTGAGAGAAATTTTTCGTGCAAAACTAATATTAGGTAAGCTATTAGATAAAAAGGAAAAAGTCACTTAAGTCGTTAATTTCGAAATAGTTCGGAAAACAATGTGGCAAAGAATACATAGTCAATAGGTAATTTAGGAAAAATTTATCAATGTAATAAACGGTAGAAAATTCGCAAACTGTAAAACGAAATTGAATTAGCAATTTAAAACAAGACCATTGAATATGAGTTTGGAAGGATAAATGGGAATGAGACTTAGTTGAAAGTATAGATAACATAAAATGACTTTGTATACTAATTAATAAAATAGTTGGTAAGGTAATTATAATAATTATACATACAAATTTTAAAATTTAAAATAGAAGACATACATTGAAATACTTTTGAATTGTCAAGTAGACCAACATACAATTTTTTTTAAAAAAAATTTTGAGTGAGATAACCAATAGTATGACGTGAAAATTATAAATAGTTTGTCGGAGTGAAGTAAACATCATAGTAGTAAAAATAGTAATATATTATTGAAATAGTGCGAAAACTAATCATATAGAAATAACTTATAAATTGAAAAAAAAAGTATAAATACCAATTTTATTTCTGTCAGGTGAGTAGACACCAAAATCTATGATAAATTACGATAAATTGGTATGAAAAGATTTGAATATTAGGAAGGAGATAGTTGATATTAAATAGTAATTACACAAGTAGGATAGAATCAGTTTAAATAATATAATGCCAGATTATAAATAAGCTAGTACGAAAATAGAATAGGAGTAAGTAAATATTATAGAAAACAAAATAGGGTTTATTAAAGTAGGCAATCTCCTTATGGTGTAGGTTAGTCTCGTTGGTATCCAACTGCAGACTCGCCTTCTCGATATCAGGTTGCACCAAAATGGAAGACGAAAAGATGTAATCTTTGGATATTGGGCGTTATATTTAAAATCAGTGATTTATAAGGGAATGAAAAAGTTGTGAATGAAATTGAAAATTATGACGGCAAAAACATCAAAATAGATATACATACAAAAATTTGTAGTAATAAAAATAATTCATAATATTAAGACAAAATAGTGTAAGGCACATACACGAGATGAAAACACAATTGAAGACAATAATTATATAGTATAGCAAATTAGGACAATAGACATAAACAATTATATACAAAAATATTAATGTAATTAGATGAAGGTAAAATGATATGTGTAATATTGAAATATATGATATATATAGAAATCATTGGAAAAATATAAGTAATAACTAAGAATGTAAAGATAGTTAAAATTTGAGAAAAGATAATGTATAAATAGTGAGTATATGCATTATATTAAAGAAGCGTAAAACTATAAAAGTAATGAGTAGTGATTAATAGTAATATATCAAAACAAATATGCAATAGTAATAGTACCAAATGTAAACAAATAAAGCAAAAATGGTAGGTCATATTTATATAGGTAAAAATTTCAATATTGTTAAAAACATATACGATAAGATAATATAGTATCACCTAAATCGAATCATATAAAATGAGTGCACATAAGAAAAATCCAAAATAATAAATGAGGAAAATAGTGGCTGCAATAATAATTTGATAAACAGTAATTTAAAACTTGACAAAATACGTAAAGTAATAGTAGATATAAACAGGGTAAACATAAAGTGACGTAAATACATGAAAGACAAAATTTTAAGTTTGAAAAACAAGTTTAAAATATCAAGACTAAGGAAGATAGATAAATAATAAATATTCAAATGATTTAATAACATAAGAAAATATTTATTAAAAATTTGTATATTGAATATGGAGAAAGTACCATGATAATGATCTACAAAAATTATTTGAGAGGGAAGTGTGTAAGGTATCATAAATGACGGTCCAAGCCAACCACGCTTCCACTGCGCCACTCTGATACCCAGGGGAAAATGTGCTCGCATACACTATCATATTAATGTATACAAGGAGAACATCATGACGACTCCAGCCATCCAAAAGAAAGAGAAAATATCAGTGCATAGAGCAACACAAATGTAAATCACTTACATTTAAATCTCTATAGACTGAAACTCACACTCTAGTGTCCACTCTAGGGTGTCGTTCATTATAAATTTGTACTACTTGTGAAGTATGCTCTGATACCATCTGTAACAACCCCGAATTTCAAATAAGGATAAATTCGAGATTTCACAGGATCTTTACTTCACTCGAACAATTTTACAAGGAATTTAAAACTTTTCATTCACAATACATCAGAGTTCTTTTACACTTAGTTTTTACACAGCGGAAAACTTACAACAATTGAAAACAGAAATATAACTTGTACAATTTTACATCATTTGCAACTTCTTTAACTTTCATATAGCAATAGCTTATCCACTTTATAACTCCATGAATGGTCCTTTACCTGCATGTTAATCTGTGGGCTCGTCAGTTACTTACAACTGACGAAATGTTATACACGGCTATCCTCTCTATGCCGGGAATAGTATAACGATCTCATACTTTAACAAATCACAAAAAGATTGAATGAACATATAAAGTGTCAAAAGTGATTCTTCTAAACATAAGTGTATGTCATGTCTTAATGCATAATGCATACCATTCTACACTAGGATGACACTAATGCACACTTGTTCGGATTCTACGCATCCCATACTACATAGGTCCGAGGGCAAGCGCCTACGTTCTTCACAATACAGGGCTCGATCCCTCGCCATGAAAACTACCCGGTAGCAAAACAAAGTTCAGACTATTCCACAAATTTGAATCCCAGCCTTGGAGTCCACCGCCGGCTGTTATAACAGATTCCACATCGTGCGAATCGCCCCGTATGTGACCCTCTAGCCCAGTATATATATATATACATTGGAGACGGTAAACACAAAACCCATCCGTCCGACTACTCAAGATCCCGGAGTCCACCGCTGACCCGTCCTCATAGTCCCGGATTAAAATATAATAATCCGTCTCCCACAGGGCAACCTCAGTCCACCAACCGGGTCTATAGTCTTGGAGTCCACCACCGACTATATAGAGCACCCCACTTACGTTTTCCTAAGTTTACTACATCTTCACTTATGTGCCTAAATTTTCTTAAGTTCAAGACATGAATAATTTCCGCTCATAGAATTAGTTTTACCTCCTACCGGACTTAATCAACAAATACGAGATGGCCTCCTTAGTCATATCTCCAAATCATTTCTCAAATCCTTTCTTTCAATAATGCCGGTACCGATGTCTTACTAACTCTAAATCATAAATTTTCATGTACAAGAAACATGGGTACATATACCCTTCATCAAACATGTCTTAACTTAGATATTTTCATGTCTCTAGCTTATACACAATTCGATTTATGTCTTATTTGGCATCAATCATAATTCTCTTATAGTTCATTCATGAATCAAGAACAATAGTAATTTCATTTGCAAATTTAAGCACATATAATAATCAAGCATTCAACATAAATGAATAATCTCATCAAAGACAATTAATCCACATATTGTATATTTCTTTTACTCTTCAAAGTCATACCTTTTTAATAATAAAATCGTCAATCATTACTTGCTTTCTATCTCAAATTTCCTCTTTTCTATTTTATTTTATAGAAATAATCGAATTTTTCCCAATACCCATATAAAAAAAATTAAAACAATAAAATAAATTTGGCCACAGAGTTTCGACTCCGTGACCGACCAGACAGTGCCCAAGCATAACTCGCCGACGACTAGTCCAAGTGAACTTTGGTGTTACGAAGGTGAACTGAAAACTATATACAAAGTACTACACTGTTTGAATTTTATTAAAAACGCAAACACAAAAAAAATGTATAGTTTGAACTCTAACCACACTAGTTAAAACATGTGCGGATCTGACACCATATTTGAAAGTGGACGTCGGTTTTGGTACATGAACTATAAACTTTTGAGATATAAGACTCTATATGCTGATGGTTACAGATGTTACAATGTTTTAACATCTTTTAAAATAATAATCTTACTGTATAGTTTGGACTGTAATTTTTTTTTCTTCTTCTTTTCCAAACTAAGATTTAGTGAGAAACAGTAACTAATTATTTTTAAACCCATATTATGGACCCATTTGCACCAATCAGAAATCACTTCATATTTATTTTGTCAACAAGAGAAGTCTCAACCATCTTCCTACAAATTATAAATTTCGACATTTACCACTCAGCAATCAGCATGCATACCAGTATGATTTATGAAAAATAATTCATTTTATTATTTTTAACTATCATGATGGCAAGTTGTTCAACAAGATTTCTACCATTCATAAAGACAATATATTTATCCCCATCACTTTAATCTTCTCTAATTCGTTTATCAAAATTGGCATGCTTGTACTACAATTTAGAAAGTATAAAAATCACCAGCTAACATAATATTGATAGCATCTTTCATCACAACCAATGTATAGATTTATTCTACTTTATCATATAAAAAAATATAATACTCATTTACTATCACTATCATGTAAAGTTCTAAAATTAGAAAGCATGAGAACACCCATTTTTATGTTTTACTACTCATTTTTCATCACATACAAAAGTGTAAATTAAATCTAATTTTCATATCTCATTCAAAACATACATTCTCCCAAGATGAAGTTTTAACATGAATCATGGTATCAAACATCAAAATCCCATATTATTCATAGCATGTATATTAGCATAAAAATTACATACATATCAATATCATCTCATAATATTAATTTATAATTTTTAGCATGATATTTATACAACTAGAAAGTAAGAAATCACCCACTTTACTATACAAAACTCCCTTTTTAACCATAATGAAATCTCTTCCAATAATTTCATAATTTCTAGTTTCTACATTTGTAAATTAACAAGCTAATGAAGGTTTCTCCTTACATTTTGTTCTCATTTCTAAGCAACATGACAATGCTTTGTTTCTTAATCAATAGTAATATTCCTACAAATTGGCATACATAAAAGCATGAATTCTAATTATCATATCAAATTTATACTACTCATAAAGCATGCAATCCCTACAATTAGAAAGTATAGGATCACCCACCTTGATTGAAAGCTTGAACGATTGAAAGAATGATCACCACTTCTAGCTCCAAGATTCCTAATTCCTCTTCTCCTCCTAGCAAGAGACTTCAAGAACAAGAACTCTCTTACTCTCTTTCTTTCTCTTTCTTATTTTTGTTTACTTTTTTTTTTGTATGAGAAGAGAGTAGAATGGTGGGCTATTTATAGGTTTTTGCTAGGGTTCTAATTGCATAATTTCACACCTAATAAATCAACCTATTTAACACAATTAAAACACATTTTCATAACCCCCATAATTTAATCCTACAAATCATAACCCCCCCCTAACACACATTCACACCTCCTGGCCATAACTCCAAAACCGGCCATTTGCCCAAGCACAAATCCGGTCATACTCCAAATCTCCAAGTAACATTCGGTCAAGTACAATCCAAGTGTGCATATGTACATATGCACTATGCAACCAAAAACAGTACAACTTGGTGCTGTGCCTTAATCCGTGGGGCCCCATTCTTATACACATATTAAATTACAATATGTCTTTACTAATCTGTTTTTATAACCTTAACCATGCCATCAGCCACATATACTTTTACCAACCATCACATATTTTTAACATATACATACATCTACTAATATATACATATACTATATATATCAACTATATTTACTATCACTATATTATTAAAATCACGGTCTTACACACTCTGGAATTTATTTTGAAAAACAAATGCGTTTACCGAAAATACGTGCGTCGCACGTAAAATATTAAAATGCGAGATCGATTTTATCAACAGAAAAATATTAAAGATAATAAGAATAAAAATATATTTATTAATTTTACAGCATAATTGCTACGTACGTAGAAAGCACGTACATCGAAACACGTAAAAAGCACGTAGAATATAAAGATTGAAATATTATATTTTTGTTGACTCAAAGTAAGGGAAAAGTCAATATAGAAATTGTATAAATAGTCGGTGATCGAAAATATGCGGTAAAAACACGTTACAAAATACACGTGCGTAACACACAGGGGCAAAATTGTAATTTCAATTTTACGGGGTGTTACACTCTCAATGTTGTCGGTCCCTTGCACGAAATCGTTAAAAATGTAAATAGCAAGGATTTCATTCTCACAACAATGGAGTACTTTACCAAACTGACCGAAGCAGAAACATTTAATGAAATCACGACATCCACTCTATGTAAGTTCTTCAGAACAATATCGTCGCAATATTTGGTGTTCCAAAGATGATCATCTCAGATAACAGACCTCACCTTTTATCTGCTCTAATGGTAAAATTGTGCAAGGACTTCGGTATCTAGCTTATGAGACTGAGGTCTTTCTCTCGTTTGAAGTTCTCTTCCCATCACTGCACATTCAAGAACACAACAACATAATGCTCGATGAACGCTAACAGGTGCTTCTCACCCAACTCGAGCTTGTCGATGAGAAGAAACTTCACGCCGCTGATCATGCTTAATTCTATTAACAACATATTTCCAAAGCCTATCAGAAGAAGGTCCTCTAATGACACTTTAAGGTGGGTGATCTGGTATTAAAGCAGATAATTCATAAAGGGCACCCTAAAGGAAAGCTGGCACCTAACTTGGAGGGCCTGTATGTTATCAAGTAAGTATTCCCTACAAATGCATATCGACTAATGGACATGAGCGGGATGGACATTCCTTTTGCGTGGAATACTATGTACCTTCACTGGTATTATCCCAGACTCGGGGATGGCATCTACAGTACCTCTGACTCGCCTGTATATAACGAGGTGGCCATTAGTCTCGACTGCTGAAGGTGGGGCCCACGAGAAGATAGCATTCCTCCTGATCAATGAAATATGAAAGCATTAAATAAAGAAGAAAAAGAAAACCAAAATTCCCCAGAAATCCAAAAAGATTTATGTACAGATTTATTTCCATGTATATTTGTACATAATACCCGAGAGATTTAGGAGTTCCACCTAAGCCGCTGATCTCCAGCATTGCCAGGGGCTGTTGCATTAGGATACATCTCATATCTTGAACCCCGGCTAAGGAAGTGCTATTCTCCTGTTAAAAGTCCTCACAGTTCTCGTGGGAGGAGTGATCTTGGCCCTCGACAACTACGATGCCCTCCCAGTTGCATTACCGTCAGTTAGGGAGAAAAAGATTAGGAATCACTTGTATATTGGCGGTCCTTTTCCTTTCATGCAATTTCCTTTTATGCTACAAAAATAATAACATAGTTCCGGACACGACACCCTCAAGGATTGTCCCCGCCTTAGGGGTACACATCATGGGATGTTTTGTCGAGAAGAAGGCTAGAGCATCTCCTCCTGTATGTGGGATACTCTTTATCCCCATTGCGAGTGACAAAAGACTTGAATCTGCCCCTCAAGTTGTTCAGGTCGTCAGAGGTGGTTTTCCTTGAAAGTGTTTATTGCTACACGCATATGCCACTCTATTGCTACAACCATATGTCGATATTCATTTCCTCTTCTAAAAAAAAAAGAATAATACAGCACACACGCATTCACATTACTTGTACAATTTCAATATGCAACATTCCCTAAAATAGTGAGGTTGGATAACCGACTCCAAACCTTAGATTCTTGAGAAGTTTTTAGGCAATATCACTTTTCCTTAGGATAGAAACCACTAAAACCCTCAGCATAGTCTTTATTCATTTGACTAAGGGCTTCTTGAGGTAAAAACATGGTCCCTTTTTCCTACACTTCCATTCTTTTTAGTCCCTCTGGGCTAGCCCAAGAAGTTACGATCATGCTCGTGATCTTCTGCCAGAGGCTTGGCCCGAAGCTTCTTCTATTCCATCCTTACTGTCTAGCACCTTCCCCAATACATTGAGTGTCACACCCCGCTTCTCAAAAATACGGAATGCAAGCACGTGACATGGCCCAGCGAATGACTTGCGTCATCCATGAGCTGTTATTGATTCAACTCAACAATATAAACAAGAAGTAATACAACCACGGATGCATTAAGGGAGTAATCACATGAATAACAATACTTAGAATTTAAGCATAAAATAACCAACATAATAACAATCCAACATCCGGAATTCGCACTAACAATATTCGGGTCAAAAGCCCACAATACAAAGAAAACAATATTGTTCAATTTTTAAAGTTCTCAAAATGAAACAATATTTATTTAAGCGGCACAGCAAAACAGTTCTTTCACCATTGTTGCTCTACTAGTCCATCAGGCAATTCTCCTTGATTACCTGTAAGTTGTTCATCAAAAAGAGTGGAAAAATACATCCTTAGAGCAAGTCGTGGACAACAAGTAGAGAAACAGAGAAATAATGACATTTATGGTATAACAATGAATTCAATAAGCAATAGAGTCGATGACATGAACAATGGCAAAATGGTAACAATACAATGTGCAATAACGATGATTGATAGTGTTGACAATAAACAATAAAAATAACGGTAAACGATAACGATAACACTGTTTAATAATGATGACAATATGCAATGATAATGCGATGAAAATCTTAAGTCTATTATTCATTTTTATCCTAACTAATGCACGTATTACTGCATCCCATACTACAGTTCGATGCGTACAATCAATTTCGTTTAGACTAAGGTGGTAGATTCTATAGGTCATGTACTCGGTACGATATAACATTTCAATAATAACACTGGCTATTGAGCAATTTCTTGCACAATAATGATATCACTGGCCATTTGCAATTTCTTGCAAAATGACGATAACACTGGCCATTTGCAATTTCTTGCACAATGACGATAACGATATTTTTGGAATGAGGCCCACATTTCCGAGTACCGTCACTATATTATCAACTACCCTAGTCAACCCTTAACCCTGGCTTGATTAACATTTTTTATTCAATTAACCTGCAGTACTAATAGGGAACAATAGGGACAGAAATATCAATGGGAAATAATAATGCGATTAATAAGGGACACTAGAATGATAACAACACAGCCCTAAGATCATGCAATGTACTCTATATAATCAAATACACCAAATTCAACATTATAGATTCAATTATATATTAATAAACATAGAAACTCAATTCTGGACAGCAGTAGGTTGGTGTACTAAAATTGAATTTTCCGCTGCTATAGAATAGAAAATGTGGATCTGTTAGAAGGTCTAGAAACTTGACTCCTTTCCGGTTCCAACTCATATTTAAAGTCCAAATTCCGACAACAGTAGCTAGGTAAATTTCAGTGTTCTTTACAGGTTACCATTTCTGGCTGGTTATCGGTGTTAACTAGTTTCAGTTGTAAAAGGAGTATTCATTGTAAAAGTCAGTAAAAATAATTTTTATTAGTGTAAGCATGTCAACCATTAAACTAGAAATTATCATGGTAATATTTGATCATTAGTTCCTCTATTTATTCAGGTTAACATGGTATATGCATAAATCTGGAAATAAAAATCAGGTACAGTAAAATGGTCATAACTCATGCAATATATGTCGGAAATTAAAAAACTCTGGATGTTCTGGAAACTAGAAACATGGGGCTACATTTCATATTCAGAAAGTTATTGGTTTTGATGACAGTATCTAGGTCAAAATAGCATGGTAATGTTCAGGTTGGCAATAAATTTCAGGATTTCAACATGTTCTTCGTGAATAAAAGATTAAAAATGTTATGAATGATGAGTTAGGGGTTAACAATTATAAATCATATCAAGTTACGTCTATGTGAACATGGTATTAAGATGTATAATGTCCATAATCTTACTAATCACAATCAACTAATCCACCATCATCAATCATATGAACAATCAACACTAGACACTAGTATACAATCTACAATAATTGTGTAATATCATGACATGAAATACAATAATAATTCTTATTCCTATATTCAATAATTAACTACATGAATGCTTACAAATCTCTATACATTGGAGGCAAAAGACGGCACGAAGTCAAGACTACTACTTGGATTCGCTCGTGTAAATCCGTAGCATCCCAACGATAGATAACAATAACTAATATAAGATAATCAATGTAGATCTACTTGCGGAATTCTATAAACAATCTCGAATACGATACAATACAATTCGAGAGTGAGATGACTTGCCTTTAGGACGACGTTAGATCTGATAAACGGAATAATGGGATGAGGATCCTGAGTGACAAATCATGAACACAAAGCACTAACACGTGCGAGCCACGTGCAACCCAAACACCAAGATCAAAACAGCAAAACACCCGATCTAAAATAGCAACACACTAAATCAAAACAGCAACACACCAAAACACCGAACGACAGATCAACCCAAACAACAAACACCGATCGGGATCCCTTCCTGCAACACAGGAAATAGCCACCCTTTTCCCGCCCTTCTTCACCACAGCGAAAGAGAGAAAGGAAGACGGTAGAAGGTGATGGCGGCACTAGGCGACGACGGTGACACCCACGGTGAGGGCGGCGAGGACTTGGGACGGTGACACTGCGGTCGGGAAGCGACGGCATCAGGCAAGAACGGCGGTACTCTACGCTGCTCTGTTACACGCCAAAAACACAGGAGAGCGGGAACAGCGGGACTTCGGGCGTTCGACGATGACGAAGAGGGGGTAAGGGGTATGCAGTGGTTGCAAGGTGAATGGAGAGGCGAAGATGGTGGCGACGAGGCGGATGAGATCGAGTTTTTGGCAATGGCGATGGGTTCGACAATGGCAAATGAGGTTGAAAACGAGGTGGGGGCTACTATAGTGGCTTGGGTTGTGGCAGACGAGGAAGACGATGAGGAAGATGAAGGGTAGGGAGATGAGGTAGGGCGGATGACTGTAGAGGTTGTAGATGCGGTAATGGTGGTTCGGAGCTTCGAGAGGAGGAAGACGAAGGGCGAGGTTAAGCAATGGCGGGGCTTTGAGGTGGCGATGAGCAGAGGCAGGGCCCTCGAAGGTGGTAGGGTCGAGGAAGTCGATAGAGGAGGTGGACAGCGACGAGATGTAGACAGGAGAGAGGGAGAAATCAGGAGGTAGGGGATGGGGGTTATACAGTGGCAAAGGGTTGGGTTAGGTTGGCATAGTAATGGGGGTTTGGCTAGGGTTTATTTGGCTGATTTTAAGGAGAGAGAAAGAGAGAGAGAGATTTGAGGGGTTTTAATAATTAATTAATAATAGTTATGATAATGGGAAGAGACTGTAGGGATAGTGCAGAGATATGGGGAGATGGGGTTACGGGATCTGAAGGGTGAGAGTGTGAGGGGTTTTGTTCATCTAGTCAACACACAAATAGGAGGGGAATTGGGTTTGGATTAACTTGGGCTTTATATTTGGGCTTCAAAAATAATAATTATAGAAAGAATATAAAATTGGGCGTCAAAATTAAATAATTATATAATACAAGATAAATCGAAATCGATGGACTTTACAAAAAATAATAATACTAATATGATATGAATAATAATACATGACAGAATTTGGTTCAACATATTCATGAAAATAATTCAATAATAATAATAATAATAATAATAATAATAATAATAACATTATACAATAAGATAAGGATCGACTTATCAACTTTATATTAAAATAATCCAAATGAAAAAAATTGTATAATCGGTCAATTATAAAATGGAAAGTGAGGTTAAAATGCACTATTATTTGAAATAACAAATCTTTTTGTTTAGAAAAGATTTTAAATAGAAAAAAAAATATTTTAACAAACAATAATCAAAATACAGAAAATATTCGGGAAATACGTATTTACGGAAACGAGGGTTACATTGAGCGATGTGGATGATTCCGATACTGTTAGACATTGCATCGACTTAGCCAAAAGGTTAGGATATGAGTTCGATGTTCCATGACAAGTAACTATCAAAATGATGGTTGTACGACCTATGCACCCAATGCACCCCCTGAACCTGTAAGCGAAAAAGTACATATCGTGTAGAATTTACACTCTACAGTCCCCCTTAGGCTGGGAGTGACTGCTATCCCTGAAGGTAAAGGTGTTAGTTGTACCATATAAGCCTTACACGAAGGTTTCGAGAAGTACGCTTACCACCACAAGCGGGATGCCCTCCGAGATTGGGAGTCCGATGACCAAGTCGGTTCTAAAGGTGCAACTTTCCAACTTTCACATCCCATGGTAGGCAATACCTGATGGCTAGGTTGACAAGGCTGAGGACCTTGTCCTAACTCATGTAAACTAAGCCAATTCATGTACCCAACGATGTAGAACCTCGGGGCGCATACTTTATGGATTACCACCATTGTGCGTAAGAGTCGAGTGCTAGTTTTAACATTCGTCCAACACTTTTCCTCAACGACGATCTGAGCAAAAAAATTATTAAGGACCTCCTCTATAATATGTGGGTGTGAACAAAAGAAAGCTAACATTTATCCCTTAAGGATGTTATCATTCTTGTAAAAAAATAAAAACATTCTACCCCCACATTTGTGATAGTCCAGGCTTTCGCTCGGACTTCCTTAGACATAAATGAAGCTTCTTTAGGCAATGATGATTTTTCTAATACGGATGGGAAGTCAAACATAAGGATCTGAGCCTATATTAAAACATTCATGTCGAGTATCTCTATAGAGAGTATTCTACCCATTAAGTCCCACGTGATTGGTGGCCTCGATAGAAATCTCCTTTGAAGATGACTCCTTTCTTTAAGTCCCCACACAATTGGAAGACTTGATAAGAACCTTTTCAAAGGAAAAATCTTGCCTCTAACTTCCCCCATGGAATTAAACTTGATACGAATTCATCACCACGTAATAAACGGTGTACGCCTTGGTCTGCCTAAAGCTTGGGAAGTATCCTCACACTCCATTCATGAGAATTTTTAGAGAAGGGTGTCGCACTCGAGATTACTAACGCATTTGTTATGTAAGTGCAGGAAAATAGGTGCACAATACATCCAGTATAAGTGAAAGCAAACACACATGATTTTATTTACAGCAAAAGCAACATGGGAACAGAGCCAAAGGCTTGCAGTCTCGCCTACAGTGGGTAAGATCAAAACAACTCCAACAAAACAAGAGAAGTCTGGGCCATGCGCTGTTGTCCTAGTATACCACATTCCCTAAGTTCTTAGCACCTTCTAGAGGCTGGGAGGACCTGTACGCTACTCACAGAGGGGCTATGACGGCGGAAGGTGTCGAGCCACTTTGTTATCTAGAAATATGAGGATTTTTAAGAGCACGATCATTAACATTTAGGTCAATAAAAGAGTAGCGAACAAAAGAGGGGGGTACCTTCCTAAATCAACTACATCACTATTCTCCAACATGGTCACATTGACAATGACATTTGTGAAGGGAGGCCTATCCACTCATTCGCACACAAAGACAACCTCAACGTGCATCATACTGTTAGGGTTATATACTGAAAGTATCAATTTTGTATTAACTTTATTTCCTCATTTTTTTGAATGAGAATCATATGGACATATGTTTGCATATTGTGTTTATTATAATATTAATGCAAGTATCTGATATTCTATAAGGTTGATAATATGGTGTGAGGTGACACACAGAAGATCATATTATCAGTTCCCTATGGAATATATGAATAGTTCACAACCTAGACGGACTTGGATAATCCATTGGAAAGGTTGTAGTGTAATCTGGTATTAGTCTATCTTGACTATAGGTTTACACTAGTACACTTTGTGTGTATTGAACAGGACCACTTGAGGTCGTTCTCTTTGTACTGACTACAAAAGAGAACAAACACCTCTGTTATTATGGATGCTTATACTCTTAATCCAGATATAATAACAGACATGTATATGCAGTGTGCATTACTTTGACTCATAAAAGAGTGAGATTCATTATGGATCAACAACCTCTATGAATTGGGTAATAGCATTGTATGTATGATGGGTTGTTGATTGTAAAAGAAATCCATGTCCCGATCCGTCGGGTTGATGATGTCCCCTTAAGGAGCTCATAAGGATTGTCATGTAAACCCTGCAGGTGGATTACATCCAACATGACAAATAAAGTTGAGTGGTACTATTTAAGGATAAAAGATGTTGATCAATATAGTTGTCAGTAACTTAATTTGATCGACGGACATTCGATATCTTAACATGGGGAGCTGAACGAGCATATAATAAAAGGAGCCCATAAATATAATTTGGGATTAGGAAGGTAGTGCAACAATAGCTCTTTAGTGGACCGAGCTATTGTTAATGGGCCTGGGTTGTGTGTTCGGGCTGAACACGGGATACCCAGATTCATTAGGAGACCTAACCCTAATTTCTCCTCATGGTTCCTGCCGTAGCCTTATATATATCCTCTATTCTCTGGCCGTCATCATTATCAAAGATAAGAAGTTTTCTCTAAATTCGTGATTCACGTAAGGAAAGAAAGAGAGGTCAGCCAAGGAGAAGAAAGGTTGGGAGACTGTCGCCCACACGACGTCCAACCCGAGGAAGGAATACGTGCAGAAGATCTTGGGGTCGCAGACGGCTCGAAGTTGCTAGAAACTATCGTCTTCTTCTCATCGCAGGTATAATTCGTGAACATAAATTCATTACAATTTACACTGCACAGCGGAAGTAAAATTACAATATTTACATGAATGTACAACAACATTGAATAATCTTTAAGCATCTGTTCCTCTTTAATCTTTATCATGTCATTTACCTGCATATAAGACTGTGGGTACGTCAGTTTATTCAACTGACGAACATTATACACGGCCATCCTCTCTATGCCAGAAATAGTATAACTAATTTTCCATATTTAGCAAACACAAACTTGTCACATATCAAACTACAGGGACTACCCTATTGATGTCGTGTTGTGATTGTGCACTTAGTCCTTAATGCAGTTATTTATGTTATATGACACTAATGCGCACTTGTTCGGATTCTATGTATCCCATACTACATAGGTCCGCAGGGCAAGCCTCTTAATCGTTCTTCATCTTTGTAGGGTTCAATCCCTCACCATGACTTAATCTACTACTATAATTACGGTAGGTATCTTAGATGATCTATGAGTACAAGCATGTGTACAGAAAACCTGGAGGGGAATCCCACATCATGTCACGACGCATCGTGAAGACAGCCTGTGGCAATTCAGCCTCCTTCATGGCACACGATCCTCTTGCAGTCACCAAACATCCCATAAGCGTCGCCACCGGGATGGTACCCTGGAGCAGTATCCACGTCATGTCACGCCGCATCGTGAAGACAGCCTGTGAATACTCTCATGCTGCCAATCCAATGGCCCTCATACTCATGTTTTTCTCCTACTTTCATCACGTCTCCACTATGTACTAATCCTTAGTTTTTATCAGAATCATGAACAAATTCAAAGCTCTAGAGTTAGCCTCCCCACTAAACCGGACTTATTCATTCATTCAAACATGACCAACCTTGGTCTTTCCTTTCAATTTTTATTTCATTTCTTTCCAAATGCCGGGGGAGACTTAGCTACTCTTTTGTTTCAATTTCAATTCAAATTTCCAACATTGAGCATTTCCACTCATAAGTTCATATGTTGAGTTATCATACTCAAATAGCATTTCTCTTTTCCAATCATGATTTCTAAATTGTTCAGTAGTCCATAATTATACATTAAATTCAACTATTCATCATGTAACTCATGAAATGTTATTTTCACATAAAAACCCACATCACTAATTATTCAATCAAAGGTGAACATTTACACTTCATAATTTCCACACTATTCTCAAATGAGAATAATTTGCATCACATCACACAATATAATTTCTTCTTACCACATTAATTTTCTAATCCTTCATTTCAAGTCATTTTTACAAGATATAATTTCACAAGGAATATCAATGTAGAACCATAGTTCTATTTCCACATTTAGTCACAAATTATACTTTATTTTATGTAAATGATTCCCAAATTATTTTTAATAAGTCCCATGTATTTTTAGAAGAATAGTCATATTTTTTCCATAACTTTTTGATCACCAAAACATCCAAAAAAATATTTTTTTCATAACTGTCGAGACCAAGATTCGAACCCAGAACCACAGAGAAGACAGCCGAAGGCACAGGCCACTAGGCCGCTTGCGCCAGCAGTATAGATAGGCGCTGAGAGTATTAAATACTCTCGACAGCTGTTCTTATACATTTATAAAGAAAAGAAACAAATGTATGGTGCCACAGGGATTCGAACCAACAACCTTAGACCGAAAGCCACTTGAGCTACGTGCTCAAGTTGTCACTAACGCAATTCAAATTTTATTTAACCAATACTCTCTGTTATTTATAACATTTCGACGTTCATCAAAATTTCATTTCACATTGTTCTTACAAACACACTGTAAAAATTCCAGATTAATCATTTCTATCCTGAATTACAATCCAGTATATGAAAATAATTTTCTTAAATAATTAAACATATTTTTCCCAATAATTAACACATTTCTACCATAAAAATTTGGCTAATTTGATATACTACCACTAATACATTCTTTTTCGACATTATAATTTCATTAATCTCTATACCAATTTTCTACTCTTATTCATTTTCCAAACATAAAAATTGCAACTTAATTTTATTCGTTATAATGCCATAACAAAGTTCCAATTTAGCACATAAAGCGACATATTCAATATACTAAACTTTGCACATAATTTTTCATGCTACTAACGAAGGTTTATTTACATAATTTATAACCATATTCATATTGCACACAACTTGAATTTTAATAGTAGAAACACACACAATTTGCATATCAACAATTCAATCAATTATAGATCATTTTTTTTTCAATTAAGTGTGCATTCTTATTAATCATTTTCATGCATCATTTTTCTAATTAAATCTAGCATGCATTCCTATTTAGAAATAGGGAAAATTTACCCTACCTCAAATAGAGAGACAAACACAATTAGCAACTTCCTAAACAAAAGTCCTTGCACACGAACGGTCCTCCTCCTAGAAGCGCGCACTCGAGTCGCCTAGAACACCAAAATCGAGCACCTCCACAAGCCAACCGAGCACTCCAAAGTCGGCCCCTCTTCTCCTTGATGTTCCAAGCACAATCGCACACACTCTCAATCTTTTAACTCACACAATCACTACTAGATAAGGTATTTTAGACTATAGATTTGTAGAAAGTAATAAGCACAAGAATAACTAGCACGTGTCATGTAAATCGTGTCAAGCTCCAAGTGTAAACAAGCTCCAAACCAAACCAGGTTCTTCTGAGTACACATTTCTGCACTATCCACTACTAGATCTGTCCCATAAACCCTGGCTTGATTACTTATATTATTATTATCCAACGGACATGAACGTGTGCAAAATAGTGTCAAATATACATGGTATGATCAGGTATAGTTTCAGGTTAACAAATCAGCATGCAAGGATGATGTACTTTCACATATACGAGCAAAATAGTCTAGGTTCATAATCAGGACAGCAAGACCAAGCAGTACTAAAACATTGATTCAAAGAGCTACAGGCATGAAAATCACGATCCGCCAAAGGATCTGGAAACTAGACATCCACACGCATCCAATGAGTATAATAAAGTCACATACTAGTTCATAACATCTCAGCTCAAAACTGATTTGAATACAGATTTCATGCTCAGCCATAAAACAGGAGAACGAGTTCAAAAGCATAAAAACAGTATGAAAACATAGAAAATAATTGCACGAAAATTTTGGGGTAATCCCCTATAGATATAGACTCAAAATAACAAATTTCATAATATTTCAGTAAGTATAGATAAGTCATTAGAAATAAGAAACAACACGAAAACATGGTTTGACGAATCCGGAATTTCTCAACACTGCTGTACGAAAACAAGGATATCTCACAATTAGTGAAACAAAATCCAATTCCGCCAAAACGAAGTGAAAATAGATAGGGTTTTCTAACTTTCATATGTCACAAATAATTTTCATAAAACATAAGGAATTAGGGTGAAAACTGGGTTCTATACTGAACAGCACGCATATTACAGCACAAGGTGAATTTAGAGAAGAACATGAAACACCACATAAAACTCTTCTTTAAAATACACCAAAAATCTGGAAAGTCCCTAACATCATGAGGAAACACTGAGCAAAATATTATAGCAAGATATTATGTATAGCCTAAATATTGAAATTAATTTGTTAACAAAAATGACTCAAAACTGAATCTGAAATCTATCGACACACCTGTACCAAAACTATCATATCTCAGTCATACGAATTCCAAATCAGGTAAAACCAGTGGGTTTTGAAGATAGACACAATTATCTACAATTTACTTTAAATTTTGGAATTAAGATTTGGACCTTTGCATGGGTGAAAACAGCAAGCAACACAGAACAGATCGCAAATTCCAGATTTCACTTCTCTACTCAAAAACACTATAACTTCCACGATATTGATCCAAACCTAACCAAACTTGAAATACAACCTACTAATCATCTAAATATCATGTTTCAGGGGTTCTAACATGTCCAAGCCTAATAATTCTCACATGGGCAATCAATCAAACACATAACATGCAATATGTCACATACACGAACAAAATCAAGTTTGGGTGAAACCTAGGGCATCAACCTATCAAATTTCATGTCATAAGTCTTCTCTGACCAAATTTAACACAATAGAGACAAACCCATCAACAAAAATATAATTTTTGGTTGTCTCTAGACCCAACTACTCTAAGTGTGAACTTTTTGACTTGCATCAACCTAATAAAATTATGTACAAGTTACTTGCCTCTAATGGAGTGAATTCGATGCCAACATGCCGTAGGAACAAAACTCACGTGAGAAATTCCTCCTAGCACGAATCCAAGCAAACCCACGAACCAAAATGCTTACACGATCGATCTCCTTGATGCACGAACCAAAGTGGATGATACCCACTTCAAAAACACCACAAAGAAGTAGTCTTGTACTGTTTTGGATGATGGTGGTGCTGTTTGGAGATGCCGGCCACAAGTAGGAGAGGAAAAAGGTAGGGTTTTGATGTATGGAGGTGGTATATGGATGGATTAGAAGATGTAGTAGGGTTTGAGGCTGATGGAAAGGGTCGGTTTTGAGGGGGAATAGGACAGGCCGGGAGCAAAATATGGAGAGGAAAGGACAGGCCGGTTTGTTTTAGGAGGGGGGGGAGAGATTAGAATTAGGGTTAGGGTTTAAAGGGGATTAGGGTATATATATATATGGGTTTAACATGGGCTAATGGGTAGTGGATATCAATATGAATTAATAGGTATACAAATGGATAATGGGTATTTGGTAGATTTCAATTGGGGATACAATATATAGAGAATTCTATGGCTCCTAAAAATCTCCTTAAGGATCAAAAATCACAATTTGGGCAAATCACCACCAAAAATCCACACATCACCAAAATAAATAAATATAATGAACGAGGCCAAGAAAATGAGAAAAAGAACTCTGATATGGTTAAAAATGGGGTTAAATTGGAACCGTCCAGATTGGGAACGAATCTTGAAGCTCAGTGGTAAAACGGTAATTTCGCATATAGATGGATCCTAAGCGGGCACTGGGTCTCCCCTTCACAGATCCAATAACCTGCGAAACGGATCCACTCCAGCTGGGTACGGGTCCCGACCCAAGACAAACCCAGACCAGCAAGAGGAGATCAGGGTCACTGATTTGACTAAATCAACGGGCCTGATTTGCAGTTATCCTCTCACCAGGGAATCAGGGATTAATTTCCTAAACTAATTATGAGGATTTTACTCCTAACGGTTTCACAGGAAATCAGGTCCCTAATTAGACTCCTATGGCGACTATAAATACCTCCTACCTACCACTGTGACCAGGTAATCACTCTTTTTCCAACTTAAGCTCTTTCTTAATCATCACTGGTTACTGACAAGAGCATCGGAGGGTGCGTCGCCGGAATCAACCCCTGGTGTATCGCACTTTCTTGCAGGTGAGCGGCAGGAATCAGCAGGCTTGGATCCGCTATTTAGGTTTTTCCACGAACTCAAAAATCTCATCTGTTTACCCCCACACCAGAATCAGCGGTAACAGATTGGCGCCGTCTGTGGGAACCCATACGAATAGCAGCCTCTCCTCTTCCCGTCGACTAGCTCTTCTCCAGCCATGCCTCCCAGAAAGGTCAGGTCCAGGGGTTCCAACCGTGGACCCAACCCTACCGAACAACAAGAGGAAGTCCCCGTGCATCCTGCTCCGCAGCCCGAACCACTTCCTCCCCCGGTCCATGACCATTTCCAACAGGGCCAGCCCCCTCTTCTGAATCAACAACCCCCTAATGGTCCCACTGGTCAGAACTAGCAGAGGCAGAAGTAACCTCTCCACCCAGACCATGTCTCAGTACACAACGCCTCCTCGGATTCTATGGCCTCCCATAATCCGCGAGTTTCCGACCTCCACAACACCGTTCTAAATCGGCAGAAGGATGAGGACCTTCGCAACCGCCTAGATGATAAGCGAGCCCGAGAGGGAGTCTCCCGCCAACATCAAGGTGAGCGATCTCCTCATCGCCGAGATGGCAGGAGGTCTCCGGACCGAAGAGGACAGGGGGAGTCTCCCGAGCATTGTAGGAGGAGACCACATTCCCCCGCTGGTTGTCATCATACGAGGAACGATGAGGCACGCATCACTCGTGCCTAGTTCCAACAATTCCAAGCAACGGTGTTGCAGGCCCTTAACCTTCGCCACAACAACAATAATGCCCAAAGGGTTCCAACACCCCCACGGGTCCCAAGTCCTCGCCACCGATCCATAAGTCCTCCCCCGGCTGCTAGTCACCAGCAATACCCTCATAGTCCTCGCCGATCCCAGGACTATCGACGCCGTAGTCCCCGCTCCCCTTCCTATGAAGACGAATCCAGGGGATCGTTTGACTACCACCAGAGGGACGATGCCCTCTACCGTCGTCTCCACGAGATGGAGAGGTGCATCGGTCAAATGGACAAGGAAGAGGAGTCGAGAGGAAGGACCGTCCGCCCCAGTAGACCCCCCTTCTCTCGGACTATCATGGAGGCTCCCATCCCGAGGGGTTTCAAGCCTCCGCAGTTTGAAACGTACTCAGGGGAGTCGGAACAAGTTGATCATGTCGAGAGCTTCAAGACCTTGATACTAATCCACCAAGCTTCCGATGCCATGCACTGCAAAACCTTCCCCGCCAATCTCAAGGGTTCGGCGCGGGAATGGTACTCCCGGCTCGCTCCCTCTTCCATCTTCTCTTTTGAGTACTTTGAAACGCTCTTCATAACTCACTTTGTAAGCAGCAAACGAACGGAGAAGACCATCCTCTCTCTACTCCACCTCCGACAGGAGAGGGGAGAGAAGTTGAGGGACTATGTGAGGAGATTTACTGCGGAGGTCAGGTCCATCGCCTCCTTCGACCAGTCTGTGGCGACCGTCGCATTCCAGTCCAACGTCCTCAACTCTAACCTTCGGTCGTCCCTCCCCAAAAAGCCCCCGCTCAATTTCGCTGACCTTCTCCTTAGATGCGAGAAATATATTCGGGTGGAGGAAGCCGAGTGCTTCCCGGGCTTCGGAGGATCCGCTTCTGGGTCGAAGAGAAAGACAACAGAAGAGGAAGGGGCCAAGAAGCTACAGAAGGATAATAGCGGTCAGCGCCGTCCTCCTCCCAGGTTCGAGAAATTTACTCCTCTCACTACCAACGTCTCCACCATCCTGATGGAAGTCGAGAAGGAGGGAGTTATACCTCCCGCTCCGAGGATGAACACCCCGGCTAAGAGGAGGAACAAGGAGAAGTGGTGCCGTTACCACCGGGATCATGGCCACGACACCAACGATTGCCGAGCGCTGAAGAACGAAATAGAGGCTCTCATCCAGAGGGGGCAGTTGGCTAAGTTTGTGAAGGCAAATGATCGGGGAGATCGCACCACTCCTCCCCCTCGGGGGGCTAACAAGCGCTCCGAGCGACGAGATGAAACCCCCGAGTTCGAGGAGGAACGTGTTCTGCACCTTATCCATGGGGGTCCAATGGGGGGCTCTTCCAACTCCTCTCGGAAGGCCTTCGTCCGAGAGGTCAACTCAGTTCACGGTGCCCCTCCCCCCAAAGGCCTCGGCGTCCCAGTAACTTTCTCTGATGAAGACCTCGAGGGGGTCCGGACTCCCCACTGCGACGCACTTGTTATCGACCTCCGCATGGCGAACTTCAAAGTGCAGAGGATCCTGGTAGACAACGGGAGCTCCGTGAACATCCACTTCCTCTCGGCCTTCCGAGGGCTACAACTATCCCGGGATCGCCTCAAACCGGCCGGCTACACGCTCCACGGGTTCACGGGGGTACCAGTAACTGTCGAAGGGGTTATCACCCTGGACGTAACTGCTGGGAAGACCCCTACCACCTGGACAGAGCCGATAGACTTTATGGTCATCGATGTCCCGGCTACATACAATGTCATCTTGGGCCGACCTGGCCTAGCTGCCCTGCAAGCCGTTCCTTCGGCGTACCACCTCAAGATGAAGTTCCCCACCCGGGCGGGAGTGGGAGAAGTCAGGGGCAGCCAAGAGACGGCTCGGAAGTGCTACATGACTTCCACTGGGGGTCCGGTGCTCTCCCTCGAGACTTTAGAGATCCCCGAGCCGAACGTCCTACCCACGTCCGAGCCGGCAGACGAATTGGAAGAAGTGCTCTTCTCGGACAAGGACCCCAGTCGAAAGTTCCTCATCAGCAAGTCCCTGCTGACTGCCCTATGTTCTGACTTGGTGCAGTGCATCCGGGAGAACTGCGACCTATTTGCTTGGTCCGCCGCTGATATGCCCGGGATTTCTGAGGAGCTTCTAGTACACTGCCTCAGCGTCGAATCGGGGTGCAGACCGGTTCAGCAGAAGAGGCATAAATTCGCTCCCGAGCGACAACAAGCCATTAAGGAGGAGGTGGACAAGCTCCTAAAAGCTCGGTTCATACAGGAGGTGAACTACCCTGAGTGGCTCTCCAACGTTGTCATGGTTAAGAAGTCGAATGGTTCTTGGAGGATATGCATCGACTTCACAGACTTGAATAAGGCGTGTCCGAAGGATCCGTTCCCTCTCCCGAATATCGACACCCTCATCGATGCCACCTCGGGCCAGGAGCTCCTCAGCTTCATGGACGCCTTCTTCGGCTACAACCAGATCCGAATGTTCCCCCCGGACATTCCGAAGACTTCCTTCATTACCGACCAAGGCCTCTACTGTTATAGAGTTATGCCGTTCGGATTGAAGAACGCTGGAGCCACCTACCAGCACCTCGTCAACAAAGTCTTCCAAAGCCAGATAGGCCGCAACATGGAAGTATACGTCGACGACATGCTCGTGAAGAGCGTCCGAGGTACCGACCACCTGGTCGACCTACAGGAGGCATTCGGCGTACTGAGAAGGCACAACATGAGGCTTAATCCGAACAAGTGTGCGTTCGGGGTCTCGTCAGGAAAGTTCCTTGGCTTCATGGTCAGCCAGCGAGGGATCGAAGCAAATCCTGAAAAATTAAGGCCATACTGGACATGGCCCCGCCCCGGAACGTCAAGGAAGTGCAGAGGCTTACGGGTCGCCTCGTCGATATTGGGCGATTCCTTTCGAAGTCTGGGGAAAAGTGCCTCCCCTTCTTCAAGGCTCTCAGGGGGTGCAAGGGTTTCGAGTGGGGCGAACTGCAACAGGAGTCGTTCAAACCGCTAAAAGCCTACTTGGTCAATCCTCCCCTGCTCAGCAAGCCCGTCCCAGGAGAAACCCTCTTCATCTACTTAGCTGCTTTCGAGCAGACCCTAAGTGCCATTTTGGTGAGGGAAGAAGACCGGGCTCAGAGGCCCATTTACTATGTGAGCAAGGTACTTCGGGACGCCGAGCTCCGCTACCCGAAGGTAGAAACGATGGCCTACGCCCTGGTTATGGCGGCAAGGAAGCTCCGCCCATACTTTCAGTCCCACTCGGTTGTGGTCCTCACCGACCAACCGCTGAAGCAGGTCCTCTACAAGCCGGAAACCTCAGGCCGGCTTATTAAATGGTCCATCGAGCTGAGTCAACACGACATCTCCTACCAGCCTCGGACTGCGATCAAAGCTCAAGCCCTTGCGGACTTCATCGTCGAGACCACCATTCCCGAGGTCAGCCATGTCCCGAACGGACCCCCTATTTGGACGGTTTTTGTGGATGGTTCCTCTTGCAACGAGAGAAGCGGCACCGGTATCATCCTGACGGGTCCAGATGACTTCGTCCTCCAGTATGCCCTTCGCATGAATTTCAAGGCCTCAAACAATGAAGCGGAGTATGAGGCACTAATCGCGGGCCTCGGACTTGCCCGAAGTGCTGGGGCACAGCGCCTCCGAATCCATAGTGACTCTCAGCTGGTTGTGAACCAAGTCTTGGGCAATTATGAGGCACGAGACGAACGGATGGCGAAGTACCTCGCCAAAGTCCGAACCCTCATGGCTCGGTTCGGAGAGGAACTCATCCAACGAGTCCCTCGAGAAGAGAATTCACAAGCCGACGCCCTCTCCAACTTGGCCTCATCCTCCCTCCAAGGTCTCGAGCAGACCATCTTGATCGAGGTCCTCTTGAAACCGAGCATAGAAGACGAGACCCTCGACTCAGTGGAGTCATTGCCGGTCCTACTGCAAGATAATTGGATGAAGCCGTTAGTGAAATTCTTAAGGGACGGACTCCTCCCCGAGGACCCCAAGGAAGCACGCCGAGTAAGAACCAGGTCCGAGCGGTACATCCTGATCGAGGGGATCTTGTACAAGTGCTCCTTCTCGCAGCTTGACGGCCGACCGTACCTGAGGTGCCTTTCCCCAGAACAGGCCGACTATGCCTTACGGAGCTCCACGAAGTCATCGGCAGGGCACATTCAGGGTCCAGGTCTTTGGCTCGGAAAGCTCTGAATTACAGATACTTCTGGCCGACTCTCCTCCAAGATGCCGAGCGACACGTTCGGCAATATGGCTCTTGTCAGAGACATTCCAACATTCGTTGCCTCCCCCAAGCCAACCTCGCCTCCCTATCAAGCCCTATCCCCTTCGCAATGTGGGGGATGGATTTACTAGGGCCATTCCCTCCAGCTCCGGGCCAGTTCAAGTTCTTGGTCGTAGCCATCGACTACTTCTCGAAGTGGATTGAGGCCGAGCCCCTTGCCACTATCACCGAGAACAAGGTGCATCAATTCTTCTGGAAGAGCATCATCTGCCGATTCGGCGTCCCCCTGTGTCCTCGTAACAGACAACAGAACTCAGTTTACTGGGGCCGCGTTCCGAGCTCTATGTGAAGACCTTGCCATCCAATAGCGCTTCTCCTCCGTCTCCCACCCACAGTCGAATGGCCAGGCGGAGAACGCTAACCGGCAGATCCTCTCAGGTATCAAGAAGAGATTGGACAAATGTTCCAAAGGCTTATGGGTCGAACAACTCCCCAACGTGCTGTGGAACTACCGCACCAACAAACGGACCCCCACAGGAGAGTCCCCGTTCAACCTCACCTATGGGTCCGAGGCAGTGATACCTCTCGAAGTCGGGATACCTTCTCCTCGCCTCGCAGCCTACAACGAGGAACAGAACGCCAGAGACCTCCAGGCGAACCTAGACCTGGTGGACGAACTGAGAGAAAGGGCGTCGATCCGCCAACAGAACTACCGGAGGAGGATCGAATTGGCGTACAACAAGAGAGTCCGACCCACCGACCTCAAGGAGGGGGACTTAGTCCTCAGAAAACTAGCCATCTTTCACCAATCAGAAGAGCAAGCTAGCTCCGAATTGGGAAGGACCCTACAAGATCGCAAAAGTGGTTCGGCCCGGAGCTTATCGTCTGGAAGACCTCGAGGGCAGAGAGATTTCGAGGACCTGGAATGCCGACCACCTTTTAAAATACCAAGAGAGCGCCCCGGTGCCTCTCTGAGTATCACAGGGTGTCGAACCATTCCACTCCTCTAACTTGTAATTCCTCTCTTAAGTTGTCATATGTAAAAACGGCTCGCCGTCAATTATCAATAAAGAATGCTTTTTCGTATTTATAAAGTTGCTTGTGTCTCTCCACCTTTATTCTTTATTCAATCAATGGTTCGGAGTCCAATACCCAGCTCGACTCTACTTCGCAAGCTCGCTCTTAAGCGAGCCAGAAGTTGTTCGCCGCTCGGAATTGCTCCCACAATCGTTCAACTCTAACGATGGTTCTGGAGTCCAACACTTGGTTCAATTCTACTCCGCAAACTCGCTTCTCAGCGGGTTAGGAGTGGGTCGCCATTCGGAATTGCTCCCACGACCGTTGAACTCTAACGATGGTTCCAGAGTCCAACACTTGGTTCGATTCTACTCCGCAAGCTCGCTTCTCAGCGGGCTAGGAGTGGGTCGCCATTCAGAATTGCTCCCACGACCGTTGAACTCTAACGATGGTTTCGGAGTCCAACACTTGGTTCGATTCTACTCCGCAAGCTCGCTTCTCAGCGGGCTAGGAGTGGGTTGCCATTCGGAATTGCTCCCACGACCGTTGAACTCTAACGATAGTTCCGGAGTCCAACACTTGGTTCGATTCTACTCCGCAAGCTCGCTTCTCAGCGGGCTAGGAGTGGGTTGCCATTCGGAATTGCTCCCACAACCGTTGAACTCTCACGATGATCGGCGAGCCCACCATTGGGTAAGGCTCGACTCATCTCTCAACTTCGCAAGAAGGGGGAGACCGAAGCACTGCGAACTGCGAACGCTCTTGTCGTCGAACCACTAGCCGAACGCTCTTGTCGTCGAACCGCGAACGAGCAAGAAGCAGGCTCCTAGACCTCCTGTCGGCTAACCGAGCAAGTGCCCATCCGAGCCCAAAAACGGAGAAAAATCACTTTTCCCTCAACTTTCGTGTAAGATCTCGATCAGACGGCCCAGATCTTGCCAGCATCGCTAAACGACAAGATAGCGTTTTCTTGGGAACTGAGCCGTCTCGAGATTCATGCCAAAATCCAACGGCCCAGATCTTGCCAGCGTCGCAAAACGACAAGATAGCATTTTCTTGGGAACTGAGTCGTCTCGAGATTCGTACCAAATTCCAATGGCTCAGATCGCGCTACTGCGTCGAACCATGAACGAGAGAGGGGCCGGCTCGGAGACCTCGGCGCGATGAACACAGTCACAAACAAAACAACTACGCAGAGCTACAAAGGACGTGCTAGTTCGAGAAAGAAATGTTATTAATAATTGGGACACAGTACAAAGCGACTCTTCCATACAACAAGGTTACAAGGCCTTAAAGAACAAAAGTTACAATGCCGACCCACTACACTTGGTTTTTAAAAGAAAAATCATCAACGCCCCGTTCGGTCGTCAGTTTGGCAACCTCGGCCGACAGTTCCCCTTCCTCCGTCCGAAGCTCCGCCTCTACAGTCTGCAAGTGACGGATCTCAGAGAGCAGATCGTCCCTTTCGGCCATTATTTTCGACAAATTGTGCCGAACACACTGGATCCGAAGGGCGTTGCTAAAGGCGGTCGGCGAATCTTCGTCCTCTCCTGTAGGGGTCATCTCGGCGATCCTGCTCTCCATACGCCGGATCTCGACATCTCACTGACCTAGGATGAGCTGAAGGTGGCCCCGCTTGCTTTCAGCTCGGCGCAATCCCAGCTCGACTTCATAAAGCCGCTCTCGGCACCTCGCCGAGCGCAACCTCGTCACCCCCGAGCCAGCCTCGGTTCGAGCGTGGTCATCCGAGCGATTGGGGTCGGCGTCTTGAGCTACCACCACGAGCTGAAAAGTGGAAGAGATGAACAACAAAATTTCAAACATTGCCGAAGTCCAACACTTCAAGAATTTTCAAAACAAACTTTCAGACTTTTATTCAAATATAGTAACTCTACATACAACAAGACCGATGCTACAACAGAGTTTTACAATAGCTTAAAGGAACATAAGACAACTTGTTTAATGCCTCTTCGGAAGGGGTATGCTTCGGTTCAAGGAAACGCGGGGGCGGCGACGCCTAACCTCCGAGCTCGATTCCAAACCAGCGAAGCGAGATCCCCCTTCGCCACTAACTCCAACCGTGGCGCCGACTGAGGCACCGCTAGACAAGACAGCTACACTACTCTGAGCATCAGCAGGACTCTGCCTCGCCGCAGGCAAACGAATCGCAAGTTCGTAGAAGGTAATCCCTCTCTCACTCTCTTCGCGAGTACATGACGTACTACGAACGTTGGCCCTCTCAGGCAGAGGCTTGAGCGACGCGATCTCTTCCTCCAACTCGATAATCCTATCTCTCAGAGCATCATCCTTCGCCGACATCTTCAAACGAGGAGGTCTTGACGAGCCCGAGACATTAGCGCTATCGGTCACGAGTTGTCGATAATGGGTGACCTCGATCTCCCTGTCTATCGTAATCCTCCTAAGCTTGTCAACCTCGGCCAACAACTTTTGGCGCTCGGATGACACCTTCTCCAACTTGGAAGCTAGCTTCTCTTCTTCTGCCGAGTGTTCCTTCTCCGTTAACTCCAAGTGACGGATCTCGGCCAAGAGCTCGTTATTCTTTTGCTCGACGTCGGAAAGCTCCCTACGAAGCCGCTCAGTCTCACCTTCGGGACAAGGAGCTTGGGGTTGCTTCCGCAGTTGCTTCAACTCGCGACAATACCCCCTCGCAGCTACCTTTATCTCCTCCAGCTTCAAGAACATATAAAACTGCCTCTCTCGGCTAAGGAAAAGCTCTCGCTTCGTTTTGGTCAGCTCCTTACGATACGAAACCTCCGTGATCGGACCAAACTTCACCTTAAAAGCAAAGATAAATCTGACGCCCAACACTTGGAGAAATTAAACGACTAATCAAACACAAAATCCGGGGACTAACACTTGGAGAATTTTTGGCCAAACAAAAAACATTTTCATTCAAAAATCAAAAAGCATTACATAAGCGGTGGCCAGTCCGCAGTCAGGCCTTACAAAAAAAAAAGATAGACCAAAGACGCAACCAAGTCAGTGGTCGACCTTTTTGTCGCTCGGGTCTGTCGACCCCTCGGCCTTGTCCTCGCCCTCGACCTCATCCTCGTCCTAGTCCTCGCCCTCGCCCTCGCTCTCCTCCTCAGAATCGTCCTCCCCCTCACCCTCGGCCTCAGTCTCGCCCGGGCCTTCGACACCGTCGGCCTGTCCCTCGGGGCTGAGCATCGCCGAGGGAAGCTCCTCCTCCCCCTCCACAGAGTCGTAAAAGTGGTAGGAGGACGTGTCGAACCCCGGGTTCTGAGCGGCGATATGAAGCAAGGGCTCGGCCGTACGCATCCTCCATGTTCTTAAACATGTGCTGCTCGGCCTCGTCCTGGACAGCCTTCTTCGCCTTCGCCACCTTCGACCGGTGCTTGGCCATGATCTTCTCGGTCTTCTTCCGAGCTTTCTCCGCCTCCGATCGAGCCTTGGCCAGCTCCTCCTTAAGCTCGGCATTCTCCTTCTTCGAGGCCTCGAGCTTGGCTGCCTCGTCCTTCGACCGCTGAACGGCATCGGCCAGCTGTGCCTCCAACCCTGCCACTTCGGCACCACGTTTTGCCGAGAGGAGTTGCTCAGCATCGAGCAGCTTCACAGCTTTTGCGTGCTTTTGCGCGCTTTTGCGCGCTCCGACCTCTCCCGGTCGTACTGCGCCGTCAGCTCTTGTTCTTTGCTCGCAAACGCTTCGAGCAAGAAGTTGAAGTGGCAGAGGGTCTGAAAAGAGAACAAACCGTTAAGGTCCAGACCCAGAAACTTAGAAAATTTCAGAAAAAATGCTTCAAGAAGAAAGTGTTCGGTCCACTTACCGACATCGTGTTCCGAGCAATCTGCATTGTGGCGTCCCCGACCTCCCTGGACTTAAGGGCCGCTCGGTCCTTTGGGGTCGGCAGGTGCTTCACCGCCTGCATACAAATGTTGTCGTCGCCCAAAAAACCATCAACCTTCATCACTTGCCAGTCGGGGACGAAGATCTGTTTGTGCCCCTCGGTCAGAATCTTCTCCGCTTCGGCAGTGAGGGGCAGAACTTGGAGGGATAACACCTTGCTCACGTTAAACGCTCCGCTCGACGAGCCGGGAGCATCTGCCTTCGTCGCTGGAATCGGCGCATTCGAGACAGGAGGATCGGAGGCAGCGACCTTCTCCTGTTCGGGATCGGCATCCGGAACAACGACCCCTTGCAGGTCGGCGGTCTTCGAGACCGAAGGTATCTTCGGCGCTCGACCGCCCTGAGGCCCTGTCGAGGGTCTCTTCTTTCTCGTCTCCTACTCCCTAGCCACCTTGGCCTTCGCCATCAACGCCCTATAGTCCATTTTAGAAGACTCTGCACAAAACGAATGAAGAAACTTAGAAAAATTTTCATGAACTTCAAGCAAAAAGTAAAAATACCAGAAGCGTACTGTGGTCGATCGGACTGAGACCCCCTCGGAACAAAGCCTCCTCGGTAATGTCTTTCCAACTTAGCGTCGGCAGGCCGAGGAGTTTCTTGAGGACTTCCGTCTCCTCGTCACTCAGCACCGGCTCCTTCTTCGCTCGCTTGGGCAGGCCTTCCCTCGACCAAGCTATCGGAATTGCCCAGGGTGCGGGAGCTCGGACAATGAAATACTTCTCCTTCCAATGCTTGATCGAGTCTGGGTTCTCGATCAACTTCACGCCTGTCCGCGGCGAAAGGTAGAACCTCTGCTCGTTCCTGTTCGGCTGGCAAGGGCGGTAGAGGCTCCTAAGGAGAAACATGCTTGGCTCGGCGCCGATCTCTTGACACTGAAGAACAAATGCCAAGACGTGCCTCCAAGTGTTCGGCATCAGCTGGGCAAGGCACAAACCGTACCAATTAAGAACCTCGACGATGAATGGATGAAGCGGAAAACGAAGCCCGGCGGCCAAGGAGTCGAGGGGAAAAATGCACGCGTCAGCCGAAGACGACGTGCAGGCTCGGAATCCCGGTCTAGGGAGAAGTAGCCCGTACTCGGTAGGGATCTGGAATCCGGTCCGGATCCGATGCAGATCAGCCTCCGTAAGAGATGAAATGATCTGGTCCACCTCGGACAACTCCCTCGGCTCGTTCTCCTCCACCCGACTTGGCAGTGCCCTGGGTCACCTTCTCCATCATCTCTTCGGAGTAGCTCCGAACACCCCCCACGCTCGACAGAACGATAGGCTGCCGACCGAACTCCCCTGCCGTCTTCGGCTGCTCAATGATCGTGACCACTCCTTTACCCTTCTGGGACTTCGCCACAACCTCTTGGGGTGGCTCGGCGACCTCACCACTCTTGCTCGGCCGAACAACGGTTTGCTTGGTCGGCTCTACCACCTCCTTTCCCTTACCCGCTCGGCTAACGACTTGGTCCGAGGCGGGGGTCTCATCCGAAGAAGTAATCTTAACCATTTTTTCTAAAGAGAAAGGGGAGAGACTGACCTTGAAGTGACAGTTACGGTCGGAAAAGTTCGCCGGAACAAAGAAACGCCTTGCCGCGACAGCTAGCAACGCCACCCAGGAGCTAAAAACTTCGATGGTGAAAAGTAAAAACTTGAGAGAGAAAGTAAAAGTGAATAATGAGATTTGGGGTGGGGGAGTGAAGATTTATCGTAAAAGAAAAAGTCTCTTGGGCTTACTAACGTAAGGGCGCGACTCTTGGCCTGCTATTGAAACGTTACGAAAGCCCAAAACGACTTTGTGGCCGAGCAGCAACTGTTGGCGAAAAGACAAAACGTTTCGATACAAGTCAAGTAACTCGGCACACACGGGATCAAAATCCAAGCGACGTGCGATCCGACCCCAACATCAAAGGGCCCGGTCGGCTAACCGAGCAAGTGCCCATCCGAGCCCCAAAACGGAGAAAATTCACTTTCTCCTCAACATTCGTGTAAGATCTCGATCAGACGGCCCAGATCTTGCCAGTGTCGCTAAACGACAAGATAACGTTTTCTTGGGAACTAGGCCCGTCTCGAGATTCGCACCACCATCCAACAGCTCAGATCGCGCCACGTTGCCCGGATGAAGAACTTCGGACCCGGACACCCCGCATCTGTCCCAGGAAGCGAGAGAAAATTTGGATTAAAAGTATTAAGGCACCGCCCTCGGCGAGCCCCCCCGGGCCCCAGGACTCGGTCGATTCCCCCCTCACCCGTGAGCAACTCGAGGCTTTCGACCTCGGAAGCCGAAACCACGAATCGTTCAAGGGTTGGAGAAAAACTACCATCGCGTGGGGCCCGGTCAGAAAGCGGATCGGCACACCTCCCATCTCTAGCTCCTTCGGGCTGACAACCATCAGAAGCCGTCAGCCCGGAAGGAAGACAGAGATCGGAGGAGACCCATCCTTCCGAAGCAACTTGTCCCCTGGGTCCAGACTTCGGTCGTCACCTCTTCTGCCCTGATCTCCCCTAACCCTGACACCCTCATCGGGGCCGTCAGAATCAGGAGAAGATCATGGCGGAAGAATGACCACCCATCCTTCCAAAGCACCTTGTCCCCTGGGTCCGGACTCCGGTCGTCAACACTTCTGCCCTGATCCCCCCTGACCCTGACATCCGCACTGGGGCCGTCAGAATCAGGAGAAGATCACGGCGGAAGAGTGACCACCCCTCCGACGCTCTCAGGGTTAAAACTTTTCAAAAAACAGGCATCCGCCCAAGGCAGACACCTCCGATGGCTAAAAATCAACATTGCTGTGACTGAAACTACAAGGGGAGTGGGGTATTTATAACCTCCCCCTAAGGACCAGCCATTATGACCCTCGGGAGGCCAAGTGACGGGAGCCCAGCGGTCACGCCTAGGGAGCTGAAACGCCACGCATTAATTGGAGGACACCACTCTTAATGACCCCAGGAAGGTGGAACGCCGCACAAATCCTGGGGCACCGTTAATGCTCTTGGGAACTGAACCGTCTCGAGATTCGTTCCGCCATCCAACGGGCCAGATCACGCCACCACGCTTGGACTGTCGAACCCTTAGACCTCCGGTCGGCTAACCAAGCAAGTGCCCATCCGAGCCCCAAAACGGAGAAAATTCACTTTCTCCTCAACATTCGCGTAAAATCTCGATCAGACGGCCCAGATCTTGCCAGCGTCGCTAAACGACAAGATAGTATTTTCTTGGGAACTGAGCTGTCTCGAGATTCGTGCCATCATCCAACGACTCAGATCGCGCCACGTCGCTCGAACAGTCGAGCCCTTAGACCTCCGGTCGGCTAACCGAGCAAGTGCCCATCTGAGCCCCAAAACGGAGAAAATTCACTTTCTTCTCAACATTTGCATAAAATCTCGATCAGACGGCCCATATCTTGCCAGCGTCGCTAAACGACAAGATAGTGTTTTCTTGGGAACTGGTCCCGTCTCGAGATTCGTGCCATCATCCAACGGCTCAGATTGCGCCACGCCGCTCGGACAGCCGAACCCTTAGACCTCCGGTCGGCCAACCGAGCAAGTGCCCATCCGAGCTCCAAAACAGAGGAAAAAGCTGCCGAGCGACCATGACCGTTGGATCCTCCAGAAATTCGTGCTTCTGATGATGGACTGTCCAGATCGTGCCACATGCGCTAGATGACAAGATAGCGTTTTCTCGGGAACGGAGCCCGTCTCAAGATTCGCGCCACCATCCAACGGCTCAGATTGCGCCACGTCGCTCGGACAGCCGAACCCTTAGACCTCCGGTCGGCCAACCGAGCAAGTGCCCATCCGAGCTCCAAAACGGAGAAAAAAGCCACCGAGCGACCACGGCCGTTGGATCTTCCAGAAATTTGCGCTTCTGATGATGGACTGTCCAAATCGTGCCACATGCGCTAGATGACAAGATAACATTTTCTTGGGAATGGAGCCCGTCTCAAGATTCGCGCCACCATCCAACGGCTCAGATTGCGCCACGTCACTCGGACAGCCGAACCCTTATACCTCCGGTCGGCTAACCGAGCAAGTGCCCATCCGAGCTCCAAAAGTGAGAAAATGACGGCCGAGCGACTATAACTGCCAGATCTTTCAGATATTCGCGCTCGCGCAAGATCAAAGGCCCAGATCAAGCCACGCCATAAATAGGTATTAAAAATTAGTTTTTATTTATTTAATCGTTTTATTTATTTAAAAATTGCGAAAAAATTGCTAAAAATTCGAGAAAATTAACTAAAAATTCTCGAAAATAATTATAAATTTAGGAGAATATTTTTGAGCCCCTGAACGAACAATTATTGCCTAGAATGTACTGTTAAGGCCCCCGAACGACTGGTTAACACATCGCAAAATTAAATAAATAACCCGAAAAAATAAATAAAAACCGTCGAATATTCAACAAGGCTTCGGAACAGCTTACAGTTTCAAAAATCACCTCACTACCCCGTTCGAGATTCAAAACCCTCCATTCGGACTCCGATACAACTCCACTAGCCACTGAAATAGTTAAACCACTCCTCAAAGGCTGATCACACTCAGTCTTTAGGAGTGGGGGGCTCGTGATATGGCTAAAAATGGGGTTAAATCGGAACCGTCCAGATTAGGAACGAATCTTGAAGCTCAGGGGTAAAACGGTAATTTCGCATATAGATGGATCCTAAGCGGGCACTGTAGCTCCCCTTCACAGATCCAATAACCCACGAAACGGATCCACTCCAGCTGGGTGCGGGTCCCGACCCAAGACAAACCCAGACCAGCAAGAGGAGATCAGGGTCACTGATTTGACTAAATCAACGGGCCTGATTTGCAGTTATCCTCTCACCGGGAATCAAGGATCAATTTCTTAAACTAATTATGAGGATTTTACTCCTAACGGTTTCACAGGAAATCAGGTCCCTAATCAGACTCCTATGGCGACTATAAATACCTCCTACCTACCACTGTGACCAGGTAATCACTTTTTTTCCAACTTAAGCTCTTTCTTAATCATCACTGGTTACTGACAAGAGCGTCGGAGGGTGCGTCGCCGGAATCAACCCCGGTGTATCGCACTTCCTTGCAGGTGAGCGGCAGGAATCAGCAAGCTTGGATCCGCTATTCAGGTTTTTCCACGAACTCACAAATCTCATCTATTTACCCCCACACCAGAATCAGCGGTAACAAACTCAAAATGGCGAAAACGAACAAAACAACGAACAATCTGCACAAGGAGGTCAAAAATAAAAGAAAAAAGAATATATATTGAAAATAATCCAATATACCGTTCCGAAAAATACAAGAGATATATTAATACACAAAAAAATGAAAAAAAAAAATACACTCTAAAAACACCAAAATGAAAAACAGGGGTTACAATCCTACCCCCCTACAAGAAAATTTCATCCTCTAAATTAAAAAGAAAGGTACATAGGGTAACCCCAAGCAAAACAAAACAACCAACAAGCAAAACAAGGCAACTACTCAAACAAGTGAGGAAACTTCTGCTGAATTTCCTCCTCTAACTCCCATATCGACTCACCAGGCGAGTGAGGATTCCAAGCAAGACGAACCAGCTTGATGACCTTATTCTTAAGCACCTTTTCCCGCTGATCCACAATAGCAACAGGCGGAATCTCACAAGTCAAATCCGGCCTAACGGTCAACTCTGAATAGTTGATCACGTGGCTCTCATCTTGGATATACCTCCTGAGTTGTCAGACATGGAAAACATCGCGCACTCCTGATAAAGCTGGCAGCAATGCGAGATGATAGGCCACCTTGCCTACTCGCTCCCAAATCTCAAACGGCACAATAAACCTTGGGCTAAGCTTTCCTCCGCCACTGAACCGAATGACACCGCGCCACGGTGATACCTTGAGAAAAACATGGTCACCCACAGCAAACTCCAATGCCCTGCGATGAACATCAGCCCACCGCCTCTGCCCGTCCTGAGCTGCCTGCAAGTGCTTTCTGATCTGAACCACTGCCTCAACAGTCTTGGTGATCAATTAGGACCCAACAACTGCCTCTCGTCAACATCATCCCAGCAAACTGACAATCTACACTTCCACCCATAGAGTGCCTCGAACGGAGCAGTTTTAATACTGGCTTAAAAGCTGTTATTGTAAGAGAACTCTACAAAGTGCAAATGATCCTCCCAAGACCCACCAAACTAAAGCATGAAGGACCTCAATATGTCCTCGAGAATCTGAATAGTCCGCTCTGACTGTCCATCAGTCTGGGGATGAAAAGCTGTACTGTACATTAATTTGCTCCCCAAACTGTTCTGAAGACTTTCCCAAAACTGAGATCTGAATCTCGTATCCCTGTCGAATATAATGCTGACTGGAACCCCATGAAGTCTAACAATCTCTTACATATACTTCTCAGCAAGGCTCTCAGTAGACTGACCGACGCGAAAAGGAATGAAGCGAGCACTCTTCGTCAAACGGTCAACAATCACCCAAATAGCATTGTGACCCTTAGGACTCCTCGGCAAAGCGGTCACAAAATTCGTGGTGATATGTTCCCACTTCCACTCTAGAATAGGAAGCGGTTGAAGAAGTCCAGTGGTTCTCTGATGTTTGCCTTAACCTGCTGACAGACCAAACACTGAGAAACAAACCGAGCAACAGTCCTCTTCATACCATGCCACCAGAAATGAAGCTTCAAATCCCGATACATCTTAGTACCACCGGGATGGATAGAATACGAAGACTGATGAGCTTCTTCAAGTAACCTCTGACGAACTTCACCCCTAGGGACACATAACCGGGAACCAAAATGAAGGGAACCATCTGAATGAATAACCATGTCCGTCCTGGACCCAGACTCAACCTCAGCTTGAAATTTCTGCAACTGCGCATCACCAGCCTGCGACTCTTTAATCTGCTCAACAAGAGACGACTACAGCTGGAGTGCCAAACAACTCCGACCAGAACTCGACAACACAACGTCAAGCTCCAACCTCCTCATCTGCTCAATAAGGTCTCTCTGCTGAGTAAGAAATGAAACTGCTGGTCTCCTGCTCAAAGCATCAGGCACCAAGTTTACTTTACCAGGATGGTATTGCAAACTGATGTCATAATCGGCCATAAGTTCCAACCAACGCCTTTGCCTCATATTCAACTCCTTCTGGGTGAAGACGTACTTGAGACTTTTGTGGTCTGCAAAGATCTCCACTCAGTCTCCAAGAAAATAATATCTCCACAGCTTTAAAGAAAAAATCACTATCGCTAACTCCAAGTCATGAGTAGGATAGTTCTTCTCATGCGGCCTCAACTGCTTCGATGCATACGCAACAACACGACCCTTCTGCATAAGAACTGCTCCAAGACCCTTACCAGAAGCATCACAACGAACTACAAATCTGCCTGAACCATCTGGAATAGTCAACACAAGTGTCGACGTCAATCTGTTCTTCAACTCAACGAAAGCCACATTGCACTCATCAGACTAATAAAATCTTTGATCCTTCCTAGTCAATTTAGTCAAAGGTCTTGTTATCTTTGAAAAATCCTGGACTAACTTCCGATAATAGCCAGCCAAACCCAGAAAACTCCTGACTTGCGAAACTGACTTGGGAAATAGGCCAATCCTTCACAGCTTCAATCTTGGCAGGATCCACAGAAATACCATCGCCAGAAACAATATGCCCCAAGAAAGAAATCCTGTCGAGCCAAAACTCGCACTTGCTGAGTTTCCCATAGAGCTTATGCTCTCTCATAGTCTGCAGAACCACTCCAAGATGCTCAGCATGATCTTCTCGATTCTGAGAATACACCAAAATATCATTGATAAAGACCACCACGAACTTATCCAAGAACTGAGAGAAGACCCAGTTCGTAAGACTCATGAATACAGCCGGCACGTTCGTGACCCCGAACGGCATCACAAGATACTCATAGTGCCCGTATCTAGTCCTGAAAGCAGTCTTCGGTATATCTGCAGCCTTCACCTTAACTTGGTGTTATCCAGAACGAAGATCCAACTTCGAGAAAACAGCAGCCCCACTCAGCTGATCAAATAGATCATCAATCCTGGGCAACGGATACCAATTCTTCACCGTAACTCTGTTCAGCTCTCTGTAATCCATGTACATATGACGACTACCATCCTTCTTATCAACAAAAAGGACCGGAGCACCCCATGACGAAATACTAGGTCTGATGAAATCCAAATCAAGCAACTGCTGAATCTGCACCTTAAGCTCTGCCAGCTCAATCGGTGCCATCTTGTAGGGACTCTTCGATATCGGTTCTGTTCCAGGCTGAACACCAATACCGAACTCCACTTCCCTATTAGGGGGTAAGCCAGGCAACTCATCTGGAAAAACATCCATGAAATTCCGAACTACGAGAGGCGCTGCCTCACAGCCTGAATACAATTCTATTGCACAATCCACCTGATCAACTGCAGCCTTTGCTTGGTCAATAGAAGATTCCCCGGCATGGAACTCAAATTCTGCCCGATCTGGAATTCTAAAGACAACTTTCTTGGCACGGCAATCAATAGTGGCATGGGCTTCTCCCAACCAATCCATACCCAGAATAACGTCGAATCCTGAATTTTCAATTACAATCAGGTTGGCTTTGAAATCTGTGTCCCCAATAACAACGGGACATTGCCTGCACTCACGGGAACAACTGACTACTCCACCACCTGCCACGATGTTCCAAGCCTCTGACATGTTACTGCATTCTAACTGATGGCGAGCGACAAATCAAGAGGAGACAAAAGAATGGGTTGCACCAGAATCAAAAAGAACATATGCAGGAAAAGAGCAAACAAGGATGATACCTAAAAAATCAAAGGCAAGGAAAAAGCATAGAAGATCAAGGGTAAGGGAAAAATCAACAAAGCAGGAAAAATAGCAAAAAGGAAGCAAAACAAGGCTAAAGGAAATAAACAAAAGGAATAAAACAACAAAACAATATAAAAAGATATACCTGCTACAAATCCTTCGGCAGTCTTAGCATCTGCAGCAGTCAAGTTGAAGGCTTGACCTCTCCTCGAAACAGCGGACCTCTGACCGACAATTTGACGTTGGGGAGGAAGCGGTGGCCTAACTGGACCACGAGCTGGAACTACCGGCCTCTGCTGTGGACAATCCTGCAAAGTATGGTCAGGAGAACCACAAGCAAAATAGCGGTGATTGGCCCGCCTGCAGTCCTTGCGCTCATGCCCAGGAATCTTGCAATAGTCGCAGAAACTACCCCTAGGAACTCCAGCAGAGGGATACGGAGCTGCCCTGACTAGATGTGCGGGAACAAACCTCCGAATAGGCCCACCAGAAGGCCTAGCAACAGCAGCGGGAACAGTCCGCTGAGAAGAAGAGGAACAACTGTTGGATCCTGTAGGCGAGACAACAAACACTAGAGGGGGGGTGAATAGTGTTAATAAAAAACTGCGGAAATTTTCTTCGGTGCAGTCGACTTGGTTGTGAACCAGTCGACTGATATGACCAAATTTAAGCAAAAACAACAACTCTGTGCAGTCGACTTATAGATGAAACAGGCGACTGAAGACACAATGAAAGTACAACTTATACGAGACTGACTAGTCGACTGACCAGTCGACTGATAGTGTAAGAAGTCGACTGTCCAGACAAGTTTTACAGAACTTAAGTAAACAAAAGTAAATGCAAGATCAAGATAACCAATCACAGAGTACACAAGATATATCCTGGTTCGGTCCTCTCGACCTACATCCAGTCTCCAAGAAACCCATTTGAGATTTCCACTATTCTTGAAAAAACAAGTTTACAAGAATACCCTACGGCGTTAAGACAACAACCTTGTCTAACCCGTAGTCCTTTCTCTCAACCAGAGAAAGCAGACCCACTCTACTACCAAGAGTTAAACAAACCGACTCTACAACCTAGAGTCTAAACCACTCTCCAACCGAGAGCAAAAGAAACAAGAAAAACTTTACAGTCAACCTATAGCCTTGTTGGTGTATTGTGTTGTTGCACGTGGCTAAAACAAGGTCGACTTCTATACCCAGTCCAGAACGAAATTGTTGTTATACTGGACTGAGTGTAGAGAACCACAGAGGATTTAAACTTGCAAGCTTTTTCTCACTTTTCACTTAAAAATTTCTCAAAGAATGCTCGGATCTTAGAAAGTATTTGTTGTAAGATCTTTTCAGTGAGATCTGAACTCTATTTATAGAGTGAGATCTCCTGGACGTTGGGGGACAGATATTCCAACTGTCAACCAACGGATGTTATAGCTTTTGATTTTGAAAAATCAATTTTGAAAACAGAAAACGGTCAAAAGCACTCGAACAGTCGACTGGGTTGCCATATGAGTCGACTGGTCAGAGTTTGAATAAATTTAAACAGTTTTGTACTGTCAGTCGACTGCCAGAGGTATCAGTCGACTGGTACTCAACAGTTAAATTATATCAAACTGTTTTGACTCTTTTGTTGTTTTTGAAAAACACACATTTATGAAATAGTGAGTGTATGTGTGTGTGACAAGGCTTTACAATCAGACTAAGACTCAAACAAAAGTAAAAATACAATGTTTACAAGACACAACAATTTGACACATTTGAGCTTGAAGTCTTGAGTCTTGAATCTTGAGTCTTGAGTCTTTGAGTGAAGCTTTGGCCATTGTCTTTTATCTGGAGCTTTTATGCTTGATCATTTGTTCAGCTGTATAGAAGTAAGTCCTTTGTGTATAGCACCTTGTAAGTTTAGCATAGATACATGTGCAGTGTGTTGTGATCATCAAAATCAAGAATCAACATTCTTCCCCTTTTTGATGATGACAACACAATAGCTGATAATAACAGATAATATACAAGCATAGTAATGATATGCTCCCCCTATTAAAAACACATCATGCATTCATAAAAATGTATCATAGAGTATGTATCAGTCGACTTTAACAATAGATCAGGCGACTGATCAGACAAAAATAAACATACATAATAAAATCACAGATGCAGTAATATCAGTCGACTGATAGACTTTGAGCCAGTCGACTGACTAGAGAAATACTTCAATACACAGAAATATAATCAAACACAGTAAACACATACATACACAGTAAACACATACATACATTTGAATAAGAGGATATCTCTCCCCCTTTGTCATCAACAAAAACACAAAATAAACAGTCTTGTGCATTACAAAAACATAGAAATAAACTAAGAAATGTTCTCATACATAAATAAGTTCATTAAGACAAAATAAAATTGAAAATTACATAATAGCTAAAAATAAAAGTCTTCAATTGTCCTCGTCTGAATCTTCATCAACAGCATGAGAAGGAGGTGGAAATTGGGAAGAGAAAAGATCAGTTAGATGATCAAGTTTGGAATCAAGGGTGTGAATCTGAGAATCAACAGTCTGTGAATGTTTCATAAGATAATTTACACATTCATAGAGAGTAGCTGGATCCTCATAGTGAGCTTGAGGAAGGGATGAACTAGAAGAGGTAGAGGGTCTAGAAGGTCTAGAAGTAGATGCCAAAGGAACTTGAGAGAGTGGAGGAGACCTAGGGGTTGTTCTAGGAGGAGGATCAAGAAGCTTCATACGTGCTAAACTGACACGATCAAAACACTCATAGTGCGTAACGACATTGGTCTCGGAATCGAGATCAATACCGAAAGCTTCAAAGACACGAGTGAGAAGCCCTTCGAAAGGTAAGAAGTGGGTGTGGTTTTGTTCAAATTTTGAAAAGATGACACGACCCCAATTTATAGCAATTTTACCAAATATTGCATAAACAGCTTTTTGTAATTCCAGAGAGTACTGGTCATAACTTCCTCTTTTGGGAAGGATGTTATAGGCTAGTATTCTGGCTACAAGCTTAGCAATAGGAGTAATATTTTTGCTAGTCATTGGAGGTCCTTGATTAGGCAAAAATATTTTAGATAAGATAGATGCATCATCAAGGATAATATCACTTAGATCTAATCCTCCGTCATCATTACCCATTATGAGATTGATTCTCTCGGGTGTGAGTGTCATTTTAACATTTTTAACAGATGAGCGGATAACTACATCCCCATCTTTCTTTTGTACAACCCTCATATTAGTGTAAAACAAATAGATGAGTTGGGAATAATAGTTAGGTTGATTAACTAAGGATAGATTTTCATAAAGGCTACTATTTTGAAATAGAGGAACAAGATTAAATGGATCAAGATCATCAAAATTAACATATCTCCCGGGGAAGATGACAATGGTACACATAATGTACCATCGTTCAAGAAGATCGGGACTCAATAGAAATTGAGAATAATCTGAAGAAGAGCTACCCTCATGAGATCTCTTAGATCGTTTAGGTGCCATTGGAAAGAAGTGAGAAGGATTTTACCAAAAAAATTGGAGAGAAAACAGACAGCAGTCGATCAAACACCAGGGCAGCAGTCGACTTCTTCTTCTTCTCTGGCTTAGGGTTTCAGATTTGGGGTAAAAGTAAAAGATGGAAGATGAAGGCTGTGAAGAAGGGGGCGGTGAAAAAGGGTTTTTAACCAAAGATGGATGGCTGAGATGGAGAGAATAGAGATCGATGGCTGAGATTGAGGTCACGGGTAAAAAAGTTAAGAGATTTGTATCTCAAAAGCTGCGATGAATAGTCGCTGAGGACATTTGAACTCGCGACAGTCGACTGGTAGGGTATATCAGTCGACTTAGTCGAGACAAGACTAAATTTTTATATCTGCTGATCAGTCGACTGGTATAAGGACCAGGCGACTGGTCAGAGAACAAAATAGGTATGTTTTAAAATATAGTATAGTCGACTTACTCAAAACACAATCGACTTAACAGAAACAATTTTCAACAAATATCAATAAAATCACATATTCCTAGTTCTCTCCTTAAGTTAATGAAAGTATCTTCTTTAAGGGGTTTGGTAAATATGTCTGCTACTTGTTTATCAGTAGAAATAAAGTCTAAAGATATATCTCCTTTTAAAACTTGATCACGTAGAAAATGATGTCGAATATCAATATGTTTCGTACGTGAATGTTGAATCAGATTTTTAGATAGATTAATTGCACTGGTATTATCACACATAATTGAAGGTTTTTCAAATGAAATACCATAATCTAATAAAGTTTGTTTCATCCACAGGATTTGTGCACATGCCAAACTTGCAGCGATATACTCAGCTTCTGTGGTTGATAGGGATACAGAATTTTGCTTTTTACTGCACCAAGAGACTAGGGAATGTCCCAAAAAGTGACTGTACCACTAGTGCTCTTGCGATCAGTTTTGCTTCCAGCAAAATCAGCATCGCTATATGACAGAAGTTGAAAATTATCGGTGCGTGGATAAAATAAACCATATTCAGATGTGCCTTTAATATATCTTAAAATTCGTTTCACTGCTTTTAAATGAGACTCTTTAGGACTAGATTGATATCTAGCACATAAACATACGCTGAACATAATATCTGGTCTACTTGCAGTAATATATAAGAGTGAACCAATCATACCTCGATAGAGTTTTTGATCAACACTCTTACCTAATATATCTTTGTCAAGAGTAGTAGTAGTAGCCATAGGTGTGGATTTACTACTAGTACTATCCATGTTAAAACGTTTGAGTAATTTCTTTGCATATTTTCCTTGATTGATAAATATGCCACTTGTTGACTGTTTAATTTGAAGTCCAAGGAAATAATTGAGTTCACCCATGTGACTCATCTCAAATTCGTTTTTCATGGTATTAGCAAACTCTTGACATAGATTATTATTAGTAGAACCAAAATTTATATCATCAACATATATTTGTATGATTAAGATATCATTCTTAACTCTGTTGATAAACAATGTATTGTCTACTTTACCTATTTCAAATCCTGTTTCTAAAAGAAAAGTTTTCAAACGATCATACCAAGCACGAGGTGCTTGTTTAAGATCGTATAAAGCCTTTTTCAATTTATAAACATGATCTGGAAATTGTTCATATTCAAAACCTGGTGGTTGTTTAACATAAATATTTTCTTTAATAAACCCATTAAGGAAAGCACTTTTAACATCCATTTGATAAAGTATAAAATTCATGAAACAAGCAAAAGATAATAAAATACGAATAGATTCTAGTCTAGCAACAGGAGCATATGTTTCATCAAAATCTATACCTTCTTCTTGATTATATCCTTGAGCAACTAATCTAGCCTTGTTCCTAACAACTTGTCCTGATTCATCTAACTTATTTTTAAATACCCATTTGGTACCAATAATAGTCTGATCAGGAGGTCGTGGAACTAAATCCCATACATCATTCCTTATAAATTGGTTTAGTTCATCTTGCATGGCATTCATCCAATATTCATTCTCACAAGCTTCTTGTATATTTTTCGGTTCAAAATCCGACAAGAATGCTGAATGAGAAATCATATTAACATGTGAACGTGTCTGAATACCATGGGAGATGTCACCAATTATTAAGTAATGAGGATGATCTTTAACTTCAACAAATGATTTTGGTAAGATTGAAGATATCACAATAGGATCAGTCGACTTGACAAGTTCTTCAGTCGACTGGAAGTCCTTATCAGTCGACTTATCAGTCAGATTAGTTTGTTCTAAAGATTTAATCACATTATCTAAAGGTGATGAATCAATTTCATCATCTTTATTTAAAGTTCAGGAAGGCAGAGATTCATCGAATGTAACATGCATTGATTCTTCAATAGTCATTGTAGACTTATTGAAAATTCTATATGCTTTACTCCTATTTGAGTATCCTAAAAAGATACCCTCATTAGATCTAGGATCAAATTTGTCTAGATTATCTTTTGTGTTTAGAATAAAACACTTACAACCAAATGTCTTAATGTAAGAGACTTTAGGAATTTTGTTAAAAAACAACTCATAACAAGTCTTCTTTAGCTTAGGTCTTATAAGAATCCTATTTAAAACATAACAAGCTGTAGCAACAGCTTCAGCCCAAAAGTGCTTTGGTAAATTGCTTTCAACAAGTATGGTACGTGCGCATTCTTGCAAAGTCCTATTCTTCCTTTCAACCACTCCATTTTGTGGTGAAGCTCTAGGAAATGCAAATGAATGTGTTATACCATTCTTGTTGCAATATTCTGTAAATGTCTCATTCTCAAATTCTCCACCATGATCACTTCTAATAGTGACTATGGTTAGAGATCTTTGATTCTGAATACGTTTACAAAAATGTGCAAATTCATCAAAAGCATCATTTTTATGTTTTAAAAGAATGTCCAAGTGAATCTTGAAAAATCATCTACTAAAACAAATACATATCTACTTTATTTAAAGAAGCAACTCTAGCAGGGCCAAATAAATCCATATAGATTAATTCGAGCGGTCTACTAGTAGAAATTACTTCTTTTGTTTTAAAAGTGGATTTGATTTGTTTTCCTAGTTGACATGCATCACATAACTTATCCTTTTAAAGAATAGTTTTGGCAGTCCCTTAACTAGGTTATATTTAGATAATTTTGAGAGATTTTTCATGTTCACATTTCCAAATCTTCTATGCCATAGCCAAGATTCATTGTTAGAGGCTATTAAACAAAAATCATTTGAAAATTCAATTGTTTTAAACACAATTCATAAATATTATTTTTACGAAAACCTTGAAAATAACATTTTGCAAAGTAGAATCATAAATCAAACATGCATCTTTTTCAAAAACTATTTTATACCCTTTATCACATAATTGACTAATGCTTAAAAGATTATGCTTTAAACCACTAACTAATAATACATTTTCTATGGTTAGGTTAGAAATTTTACCGACCATGCCAATTCCTATGACTTTACCTTTGTTGTTATCTCCAAAGGTGACAGTTCCTCCATCTATGCTTTGAATGGTGGATAGCAGGTTGGCATGTCCTGTCATATGTTTTGAACACCCGCTGTCTAGTATCCAGCGTTCTTTCTTGGGTACCTATAAAAAATTTAAGGTAAATATGGTACCCTTTTTATTGGGTCCAAAACACATTAGTTTGGGGGAAACCAAACCCATGAAGAGTTTGATCTTCCTCCATAAGCAGGAATATAATTAATAGAATTACACACAGTTAATACATATGAAGTAATATACGCAATTCTATCATTCTGATTTAAGCTGACTGGAACCTATACAAACTTGTTCTGTCCAGTCGACTTAACAGTGTCCTTCAGTCGACTGCTAGTGTGAGTCAGTCGACTTGATGGTACACTAGGTCGACTTATATGAGGTTTTGATCTCGTTGAATAAGATTCAATTCCTCTGGACAGACGACTGGTAGATTGGTTCAGTCGACTTAACAGAACATTAGGCTTGCTTTTATCACTAACATTTACAACCTTAGGCTTTTCAAAAAATTCATACAACTTGTGTGTAACACTAGAAATAGATGCTGATTTATCTCTACTAGTATTTTTAGCAGGAGATTCTTTTACAGAAGAATTTTTAAAACCAAGACCATATTTTTGACTAGATTTTACTTGATGATGAAGGACATCATTTAAATTCTCTTTGCCTTTGTTAAACTTAGATACGTTCTTTGATATCTCTTCATAATTCTTTTTGAGAGTTTCAAGATCAGTATCTAAATTTGCAATGCGAGAATTTAAAGATTTCACTTTCTTATCAAGGTTAAGATTTTCTTGAGAAAGTGTTTGATTAACTTTCTCTAGACTCTTAACTCTAATCTTTTCTTTTTTCAATTCTTGAAATATTTCGTTAAAGGCATCAAGTAAATCTTCTGATTCATAGTCATTACTTACATGATCTTGTGAAGCCATGAAGCACATGTTTGCCACTTCATTGTTTTCATCCGTTTCTTCTTCGGAAGACGAATCACTATCATCCCATGTAGCTTGATAGGCCTTCTTGTTCTTGACAAACTTATTCTTTGAATATTTGTCCTTTTTGAAGTTGGATGTTTTTCCTTTGTTCTTTGCATTTTCAAGGGGACAATCTTTCTTCATGTGTCCTGTTTTATTGCACCTAAAACATGTAGGAGGGTCATTAGAATCTCTATTTTTAGAATTAAACTTACCCTTCTTTAAGAATTTTTTAAATCTTCGAGTGAACATTGCTATCTCCTCTTCATCTTCTTCCTCATCTTCTGAGTCTGTCATGGCTTTAAAAGCCAATGATTTCTTCTTTACTTGGTGTGATTCTGTATCCTTCTTTCGATCTTCAAGTTGGACCTCGAATGCCATGAGATTGCCCACAAGATTCTCAAGAGAAAGTTGTGACAAGTCATTTGCTTCCTCTATTGCCGTGGTCTTCTTTTCCCATTCTAGAGTGAGTGCACGTAGGACTTTTCTAACCATCTCTGCTTGAGAGTAAATCTTTCCAAGTGCCACAAGAGAGTTTGTGATATCAGTAAATCTGGTGATCATCTCGGATACGGTTTCATCGTCCTTCATTCTCAACATCTCAAACCTGTGCACAAGAACAGAAATTTTAGACTCCTTAACTTTATTTGTCCCTTCATGTGTTACCTCGAGTGTATGCCAGATTTGATGTGCAGTTGTAGCATTGGATACACGGTTGAATTCTTCCTTTGTGAGTGCACAAAATAAAGCATTCATTGCTTTGGCATTGTTCATCGTTTGGTTCTTTTGATCATCATTCCATTGTGCATATGGAATAGTAGGAGCAGTGTATTCTGTCTCTGTCATTTGCCATATCTCGTAGTTGATTGATTGGAGGTAGATTCTCATTCGGCACTTCCAATAATTGTAGTTAGTTCCATCGAATAGCGGTGGCCGTTGTGTAGATTGGCCTTCATGGTAGTGATTTGTATTTGAAGTAGTTGCCATAGCCTGTAACCTCGCTCTGATACCAAGTGTTGGATCCTGTAGGCGAGACAACAAACACTAGAGGGGGGGGTGAATAGTGTTAATAAAAAACTGCAGAAATTTTCTTCGGTGCAGTCGACTTGGTTGTGAACCAGTCGACTGATATGACCAAATTTAAGCAAAAACAACAACTCTGTGCAGTTGACTTATAGATGAGACAGGCGACTGAAGACACAATGAAAGTACAACTTATACGAGACTGACCAGTCGACTGATAGTGCAAGGAGTCGACTGTCCAGATAAGTTTTACAGAACTTAAGTAAACAAAAGTAAATGCAAGATCAAGACAACCAATCACAGAGTACACAAGATATATCCTGGTTCGGTCCTCCCGACCTACATCCAGTCTCCAAGCAATCCACTTGAGATTTCCACTATTCTTGAAAAAACAAGTTTACAAGAATACCCTACGGCATTAAGACAACAACCTTGTCTAACCCGTAGTCCTTTCTCTCAACCAGAGAAAGCAGACCCACTCTACTACCAAGAGTGAAACAAACCGACTCTACAACCTAGAGTCTAAACCACTCTCCAACCGAGAGCAAAAGAAACAAGAAAAACTTTACAGTCAACCTATAGCCTTGTTGGTGTATTGTGTTGTTGCACGTGGCTAAAACAAGGTCGACTTCTATACCCAGTCCAGAACGAAATTGTTGTTATACTGGACTGAGTGTAGAGAACCACAGAGGATTTAAACTTGCAAGCTTTTTTCTCACTTTTCACTTAAAAATTTCTCAAAGAATGCTCGGATCTTAGAAAGTATTTGTTGTAAGATCTTTTCAGTGAGATCTGAACTCTATTTATAGAGTGAGATCTCCTGGATGTTGGGGGACAGATATTCCAACTGTCAACCAACGGATCTTATAGCTTTTGATTTTGAAAAATCAATTTTGAAAACAGAAAATGGTCAAAAGCACTCGAACAGTCGACTGGGTTGCCATATGAGTCGACTGGTCAGAGTTTGAATAAATTTAAACAGTTTTGTACTGTCAGTCGACTGCCAGAGGTATCAGTCACTGGTACTCAACAGTTAAATTATATCAAACTGTTTTGACTCTTTTGTTGTTTTTGAAAAACACACATTTATGAAATAGTGAGTGTATGTGTGTGTGACAAGGCTTTACAATCAGACTAAGACTCAAACAAAAGTAAAAATACAATGTTTACAAGACACAACAATTTGACACATTTGAGCTTGAAGTCTTGAGTCTTGAATCTTGAGTCTTTGAGTGAAGCTTTGGTCATTATCTTTTATCTGGAGCTTTTATGCTTGATCAGTTGTTCAGCTGTATAGAAGTAAGTCCTTTGTGTATAGCACCTGTAAGTTTAGCATAGATACATGTGCAGTGTGTTGTGATCATCAAAATCAAGAATCAACCACAACCACGAACCTGCTCCTAGGCTTGAGCTACTTCAAGGGCCTCAGCATAGGTACGCAGACGAAGAGAGACCAGATGCCTCTAGATATCCTGTTCAAGCCTATTTGTGAATCTACGAGCCCTATTCTCTTCGGTTGCCACAAGAACGGCAGCGAAGCGGCTAAGCCTGGTAAACTCAGAGCATACTCATCCACTGTCCTGGAACCTTGTTCTAAGAAAGTCCACGTTACAGCATTCATAATTGTTCATGCAATATTGTAACAAATCCAAAATGGAATAAAGACTTAACCTGTTTTAGGGCCAAGAATTGCCGTTCCATCTCAACCCAAGTACTACTGGGGAAGAACTTCTCCAAGAATCCCCGAGTAAAAGTAGCCTAAGCAATAGGCCTTTCAAGGCGCTCAGACTCAGCCATCCACCAGATATGAGCTAAATCCACCAGCTGGATGGAAACTACGTCCACCCGATTAGCCTCTGCAACGCGAGCTGCTGCCAACAAACACTCGATTCGGATTAGCTACTGTTCAGCCTCCAAAGGCATCTCAGTGCCAGAAAACGATCGGGATGCAGCCTCATAAAATCTGTAACAGTCCCTGGGCGAGGCAGAAGAGTTGCCTGCACAGGCGCAACAAGAGGCGAAACCCGGGCAGCTTCAATGGCAGCCATCACCAGATCACTGTGGTTTTGCTACTGATTAATCAGCTGCTCAAGCACAGCAGTGACTGCCTCAATCCGATCAACCTGTGACTGGAAAGTAGAACCTCTGCGAGCCATAGTCTGCACAAAACCAAAAACAATTAGCATCCAGAATCTGAGTTGGTATTATGTTTCATTTATGCATGCATGGTTGGTGAAGTGTTATGCAGATCCCAGTTCGAGCCAAGCTTGTTTAATATATTAGTTGCCTAATACATTAGCCAAACCTGATGCTCTGATGCCACTAAAAACCCTGTCACGTCCCGCTTCTCAAAAATACAGAATACGAGCACGTAATAAAAGCCCAGCGAATGATTATTATCATCCTTAAGCTATTTCAAGAAATCTTTGCAACACATCACAGAATTTATCAGAGTCAGAAGCAAAAGGTGGAACCAACATGCAACATTGAAACAAATTCACCAACAGAAGTTTACTTGAAATCAAATACCATATTCTTAAATAAAACAAAGTCTGGAAAAACAAATATCTTGGGTCACATCGCCCAAATACAAATAATACCCAAGTCTCAAAACACAAGAATAATACAAGTCTCACGAATACAAATATTGTTCTAGCACGATACAAGAAATAATAATAATAATCAAAAGCAACACTAATACTTCAAGTCTCTGATGCCATCTTGAACCTGTTCGCCATAATCTGCAATTCATCGAATGTAGGAAAGAGGAAAAGAGAAAACACAAATACCGGTCAATTATAAATCGCGGGTCACAAATAGAGTAGGATACAAGCACATGGAATGGGGTAAACTAACTAGCACAGGGTATAGGTATGATGTCAACCTAGACAAACTAGCATGGTAAAAGTGTCAAGTGTACACGACATAAATCTAGTGTCAAACAAATATCCTATAAACATGCATCAAGTGTCAAGTGTCGTGTAATTATGTATCAAGTATCATGTTTCATGTAATTCAAGTCTCATGTATCAAGTCTCAAGTATCAAGTAAGCAGATATCATGTCAAGTATCATGTTCAAGTATCATGTTCAAGTATTAAGTTCATGTCTTGTGTGGTTACTATATAGGTAGCACTTCATGCGCCCCAAATTATATCACAAGGTTGCTACAACACAACAATTTTATTTTAGATTTCATAGGGGACCATGCAAGGTAGTGTACTCAGGTACAAGCTCTAAGTATCATGTAAACAAGCTCCAAAACCAAAACAAGCTCCAAAACCCAAAACAAGCTCCAGTGTCATGTGTGCACGTGTCATGTAAATCGTGTCAAGCTCCAAGTGTAAACAAGCTCCAAACCAAACCAGGTTCTTCCGAGTACACATTTCTGCACTATCCACTACTAGATCTGTCCCATAAATCCTGGCTTGATTACTTATGTTATTGTTATCCAACGGACATAAACGTGTGCAAAATAGTCTCAAATATACATGGTATGATCAGGTCTAGTTTTAGGTTAACAAATCAGCATGCAAGGATGATGTACATTCACATATACGAGCAAAATAGTCTACGTTCATAATCAGGACAGCAAGACCAAGCAGTACTAAAACAGTGATTCAAAGAGCTACAAGCATGCAAATCACGATCCGCCAAAGGATCTGGAAACTAGACATCCACACACATACAACGAGTATAATAAAGTCACATACTAGTTCATAACATCTCAGCTCAAAACTGATTTGAATACAGATTTCATGCTCAGCCAGAAAACAGGGGAACGAGTTCAAAGCATAAAAACAGCATGAAAACATAGCAAATAATTCCACAAAAAATCTGGGGTAATCCCCTACAGATATAGACTCAAAATAACAAGTTTCATAATATTTCAGTAAGTATAGATAAGTCATCAAAAATAAGAAACAACACGAAAACATGGTTTGACGAATCTAGAATTTCTCAACACTACTGTACGAAAACAATGATTTCTTGCAATCAGTGAATCAAAATCCAATTCCGCCAAAACGACGTGAAAATAGATAGATTTTTCTAACTTTCATATCTCACAAATAATTTTCATAAAACATAAGGAATCAGGGTGAAAACTGGGTTGTATAGTGAACAGCACGCATATTACAGCACAAGGTGAATTTAGAGAAGAACATGAAAAACCAGATAAAACTCTTCTTTAAAGTACACCAAAAATCTGGAAAGTCCCTAACATCATAAGGAAACACTAAGCAAAATATTATAGCAAGATATTATGTATAGCCTAATTCTTGAAATTAATTTGTTAACAAAAATGACTCAAAACTGAATCTGAAATCTATCGACACACCTGTACCAAAACTATCATATCTCAGTCATACGAACTCCAAATCAGGTAAAACCTGTAGGGTTTGAAAATAGACACAATTATCTACAATTTACTTTAAATTTTGGAATTAAGATTCGAACCTTAGCATGGGTGAAAACAGCAAGCAACACAGAACAGATCGCAAATTCCAAATTTCACTTCTCTACTCAAAAACACTATAACTTCCACGATATTGATCCAAACCTAACCAAACTTGAAATACAACCTACTAATCATCTAAATATCATGTTTCAGGGGTTCTAACATGTCCAAGCCTAATAATTCTCACATGGGCAATCAATCAAACACATAACATGCAATATGTCACATACACGAACAAAATCAAGTTTGGGTGAAACCTAGGGCCATCAACCTATCAAATTTCATGTCATAAGTCTTCTATGACCAAATTTAACACAATAGAGACAAACCCATCAACAAAAATACAATTTTTGGTTGTCTCTAGACCCAACTACTCTAAGTGTGAACTTTTTTGACTTGTATCAACCTAATGAAATTATGTACAAGTTACTTGCCTCTAATGGAGTGAATTCGATGCCAACAAGACGTAGGAATAAAACCCACAAGAGAAATTCCTCCTAGCGCGAATCCAAGCAAACCCACGAACCAAAACGCTTACACGATCGATCTCCTTGATGCACGAACCAAAGTGGATGATACCCATTTCAAAAACACCACAAAGGAGTAGTCTTGTACTGTTTTGGATGATGGTGGTGCTGTTTGGAGATGCCGGCCACAAGTAGGAGAGGAAAAAGATAGGGTTTTGATGTATGGAGGTGGTATATGGATGGATTAGAAGATGTAGTAGGGTTTGAGGCTGATGGAAAGGGTCGGTTTTGTGGGGGAAGAGGGCAGGTCGGGAGCAAAATATGGAGAGGAAAGGAGAGGCCGGTTTGTTTTAGGAGGGGGAGAGAGATTAGAATTAGGGTTAGGTTTTAAAAGGGATTAGGGTATATATATATGGGTTTAATATGGGCTAATGGATAGTGGATATCAATATGAATTAATAGGTATACAAATGGGTAATGGGTATTGGGTAGATTTCAATTGGGGATACAATATATAGAGAATTCTATGGCTCCTAAAAATCTCCTTAAGGGTCAAAAATCACAATTTGGGCAAATCACCACCAAAAATCCACCACATCACCAAAATAAATAAATATAATGAACGAGGCCAAGAAAATAAGAAAAAGAACTCAAAATGGCAAAAATGAACAAAACAACGAACAATCAGCACAAGGAGGTCAAAAATAAAAGAAAAAGAATATATATTGGAAATAATCCAATATATGGTTTCGAAAAATATAAGAGATATAATAATACAGAAAAAAATGAAAAAAAAATTACACTCTAAAAGTACCAAAATGAAAAACAGGGGTTACAAGGATTATGAAAGAGCGTTTATGTGGAAAAATATTGATTACCTTGCTATGGTGGGGGAAAAAGGGTATTTATAGTTGCCTTAAGAGACATTTTAGAGATAATCATTTATCTCTACGTCCCGGTGTTTTTGGATAAGATGTAGAGTTTAAACTCGTTTCATCGTAAGAGAGGCTGTTTAAACCGCATCTTTAGAGATAATCACGAATTTGAATTACTCTTTAAATATTTGGGCTGGTTAGAAATGGGTTGCCACCCACGCCCAATAGGACAGATCCGTTTTCAGGTTACTGGACTTTGTAGAGAGAACCAGTTCCCTTTTCAGACCCGTTAGAAGGTAAAATTACCATTTTACCCTTTGGAGCTTTAAGATTCGTGCTTGGTTTGAACGGTCTCGATTTAAACCTATTTTTAGCCATATCATGAGCCCCCCACTCACGAATACTGAGTTTAATAGCCTTTGGGGAGTAGTTTTCTGATTTTAATGGCATACGAGATTTTATCGGAGTTCTTTAGGAGCTTCAGAATCGCACGAGAGACTTAAAAACATTTAATTGAGCCTGCTCTGTACTCAGATGTGTTTGTGAGATCTTTTGGATTTTCTATTTATTTTTTCTAATTTTAAAATTATTTTTTGAATCATTTATTCAATTTTGTGAAGTAACAATCTATTCTCAAAAAATATCAATTAGCCATTCTAATTAATAATTATTTTTCCAGGAACTCAAAAATATTTTTCCCGAATTTATTATTTTTTTTTAGAATTTTTAATTATTTTTTTAAAATTTTAATTATTTTTTGCAATTTTAAAATAATTAATTCAATTTAATAGTAAAAATAAAAGAATTAATCAATTAATTACCGATGTGGCACAATCTGAAGCGTCAATCAAATCATCAGTGTGATTCTCTGAACAATCAGATGTCTGATCTGGCGATCGTTGACGTGGCTCAATCTGGGCGATCTGATCATGAGCGTGCATCGAGCAGGGGGCGTTTCCTCCACTTTCACTCTCGGATCCACGTTTACTCGAAATTTGGTTGAGAGTGATGTGGCGCAATATGAGCCATTTGATTTTAGTGAAGCCCGAATCTTGAGGCAGTGTTTTTTCCCACTTTCACGCTCGGAGCCACGTTTGCTCGGAATCTGGTTTCAAGTGACGTGGTGCAATCTGAGCCGTTTGATATTGGGGCAATGTTTTTCCCAATTTTCATGCTCGGAGCCACGTTTGCTCGGAATTCGTTCCGAGGGACGTGACAACATCTGGGCCGTTTGATCTTGAGCAAGCGCGAATGTTGAGATTGAGTTTTCCCCAATTTCTCGTTTAGGGACACGTTCACTCAGATTTGGTTCCAAGGGATGTGGCAACATCTGGGCCATTTGATCTTGATCAAGCGCGAATGTTGAAGTGGAGTTTTCCCCAATTTCACGTTTTGGGACACGTTTGCTCGGATTTGGTTCCGAGGGACGTGGCAACATCTGGGCCGTTTGATCTTGATCAAGCGCGAATGTTGAGATGGAGTTTTTCCCAATTTCACGTTCGAGGACACATTTGCTCAGATTTGGTTCCGGGGGGACATGGCAACATCTCGGCCATTTGATCTTGATCAAGCACGAATGTTGAGATGGAGTTTTCCCCAATTTCACATACGGGGACACGTTTGCTCGGATTTGGGCCCAAGGGATGTGGCAAAATCTGGGTCGTTTGTTCTTGATCAGACGCCCATCCTGAGATGGAGCTGTCTGTTTTGGTGGTTTGACCGGTCAACATGCTCTTGGCATTGCTTGAAATTCCACCTTTATGTATTCTGTCGCTTAGTATTCGATGTTCTCTTGGGCTTTTTACTGGTCTTGGGGGCCCAAAGGTCTCAGAAGCCCAAACGATGCCCCTCATTCACTATAAGTTTTCACCCCCACTCCATTCTCTCATTCTTTACTTTTACTCTTGAAAATTTTTCTTTCACTCCTGGGTGGCTCAACTAGCGGTCGCGATCAAGCATTTGATTTTTCGGTAAATATATATTCTCTTTTATATTCTCCTGGGTGGCCCAACTAGCGGTCGCAGCCAACCGTAGCTATCACATCAAGATAAATATATATTCTCTTTTATATTTTTTACGAGATATCTAGAGTTTCTTCAGGGAGTGAGACCTCTACCTCGGACCACAAAAAGGATCAGCAATTGGTAGTGGCTCCAACAGTGGACAATGGAAAGGGGGTTGTAGGTTCGGTGACATCCAAGACAATAGTGGAGAAGGAGAAGCATGCAGGGGCATTGGGCAGGCTTCCGAGCCCTTTGACGAACCTCAGCGGAGTTCGAGAATACTCCGTGACCTTCTAGCAAAGGTGGTGTACGGGATGTTGGCCTTGTATGAGGAGACCAGGCTGTGGGAACATTCTGAAGTTGACGACATCCCCTCCATGCTGTCGGAGAAGGACTTGGTACAGATTCGGAAGAGTTTCATGATACCGAAGGAACTCAGTCTTCTTCTCCCAGGTCCTGGTATCCGAGCTTGTTCGCCGACCTCTCCCGACACGTGCATTTTCCCTTTCGAAGCCTTCTATGACGGTTTTCTTCTGCCTCTTTCACCGTTCGTGACTGAGGTGTTGTAGTGGTACGGTTTGAGCCCCGATATGCCGAACATGTGGAGGCATGCCAACAACTTTGTCCTTTAGTGCCAAGCGATAGGGTTCGTGCCTCAGCTCACCATTCTCTGAAGGCTCTACCGTATCCATCGAAAAAGTAAGGTGGAGTACCAGTGCTATTTATCGCCGCATCGTGTTGTGAAGCTGATAGACAACCCTGATGGAATCATGTTTTGGAAAGAGAAGTATTTCTTTATCTGAGGTAGCGCGCCGTGGAATATTCCGATGAGGTGGAGGGAGGAGGTGCCAAAGTGGGCGAAGGCCAGGCCGGTGTTGACTCCAGAGGAAGGGGGTCGTATCCAAACTCCATGCTCGTGAACCCTTGGGTTGGAAAGAATTAACCGAAGAGGTCTTCTTCGGTAAGGGTCTCAGTTCGATCGACTTTAGTATGCTCCGTATTTTTCTCTGTTTTAGTTTCAGTTTACCTCCTTCACATGCCCATCTCTTCGTTTTTTCTTTTTACAGAGGCTTCGGACATGGACTTCAGAGCAATGCTGTTCGACCGGGCGGGAGTAGCCAACAAGGCCCTGGATGGGAAAAAAAGGAAGTGGACAACCTCATGGCCGTCATCTACCAAAGCCATGAAGGCTACGGTGGTGACAACTCCGGTGGTCAACTTAGAGCGGCCCTTCCTGCCTCGCTTGTCTGTCCTGCTCCGTCCGTCGGAGGATTCACCTTCGGGGATGTACTAGCACTCGAAGCCCCGCTTCTTACAGCTGCGGCGGAGGCAATTCTTACCAAGGAGCATAAGAAGCTCTTCGTCCCCGACTGGCGTGTGATGAAGCACGACGGTTTCCTCGAGGACTCTGCCAGCTGGATGCAAGCGGTACGACACTTGCCAACCCCGAAGGATCGGGCTGCAATGAAGGCAGGTACAGCTGGTGATAATGCTCTTGAGATAGCCAGAGCGACTATGTCGGTAAGTGAAAACTCGTTCTTTATGAATAAGAAATTTTTCTTGAGTCTTTCACACATAGACGTTTTTTTCCCTCGTAGATCACCTGCCATTTCAGGCCACATATTGGAGCAGTTCGCCGAGCAGGAGAACGAGCTCAAGGCGGCGAGCAATAGGGATCGGTCGGAGTGAACCAAGGCCTTATAGATGTTCGAGGCATAGAAGCGCTTGACCGAGTCTCAGGCGGCTCAGATTACTCTCCTCGAGGCTGCCCTGGCGAAGGCGAACGAACAGGCCGCCCTGGAGAAAGAGAGGGCAGACAAGGAGGGGGAGAGAGCCGATAAGGAGAGGGAGATGGCTGCAAAGACCGCTAAGTATGTAGCGAAGGAGAAGGAGGCGGTCGTGGAAGCAGCTGCAGAGGCGGTTAGGGCTGAAGTGAACCTGCATTTGCACTCAAACCTGGAGCAATCCTATGCTCGGGCGCTAAAGCACGTAGAGGCATGCGTCTCCAACTTCGAATGCTCGGGGTACAGCCTGTACGGCCTTCTTTAAGGCGAAACTGTTCTGGTAGCCGAGGAGGCAGTTGAAGAAGAAGAAGAAGAAGAAGAAGACGACGATGACGAGGAGGATGTCGCCACGGACACTCAGTCGGCCATGGTGGAGGTACCGATGGCGACTGAGGAAGACGGTCGCAAGGTCATAGTTTCCCAAGAGACGTCTACCGAGGACGAGCTGAAAAACTCTTTATTCAAAGTGAGGTCAGAGAGGGACGAGCTGAAGAACGTGGTGCTCGAGAAGAGTTTATAGGCGACCCATCTACGGAGGACCATCTCTGAGTTCTCACGAGGGGCGAGCATGAGTGGGGTACCACGTTTGAAGCTCAGAGTGACAGACGACTCCCTCAAAGAGTGGCTTGTCAAATTGGAGGCAGAGAATCTTCGCTTAAAGTGACACTCCGAAGAAAGCAACATTAGGAGCACCTCTTGCACGCGTGGGGAGTATGCCCAAGGGAGATCGTTCCATGAGTTGGCTCTATGCATGCCAAATTCTCTGCGGAACCTTGGGGATGCTCAAAGCGTAGTGGCCGGCTCGTCGAGCGGAGCATCTGTTGGGGCAGCAGCTAGGTCTATGGGTCCCGAGGGTACAACTTGGCTTGCAGGCATAGAGATTTCTTCTGAAGCAACGAGGAAGCGGCAAAGTGCTCATCGTCCCTGTGTATCTCTTAATAGGAGTGTCCCACTTCCAAGGAGGAGTTAGGGAGATACTTCGTAGTTTTGTAGGAGTCTTTAGTCTTGAATAGGACTTGTATCCCCATCATGGGCAGAATAAAGTGTTTTTAGTATAGTCTTTGAATAGGACTTGTATCTCGACTTTTAATGGAATAAGATATTTGTAGTATTCGAACAATGTTTTTGTTGATTGCATCTTTCGATTCTGTAATGAGCCTCTTTCGCCTAATAACACTTGTAAATATTCCTTTTCTGTGGAACAAGTAGCATTTTTTTGGCTTAAGAGTTTGTCGTTTCTCTATGTGTTCGCTAACACTTAGTGTTCAAGAGAGTTTTCAACAGTTGTGGGAGCAATTTCGAATGGTGAGCTACTTTCGCACTTGATTGTTCGCAAGCAGCTAAAGTGGCATTGAACCAAGTATTGGACTCCGAACTTATCGTTTAAGAGAGTTTCAACAGTAGTGGGAGCAATTTCGATTAGTGAGCTACTTCGCACTTGCTTGTTCGCAAGCAGCTAAAGTGGCATCGAACCAAGTGTTGTACTCCGAACTTATCGTTTAAGAGAGTTTCAATAGTTGTAGGAGCGAATGGTGAGCTACTTCGTAGTTGCTTGTTCGTAAGCAGCTAAAGTGGCATCGAACCAAGTGTTGGACTCCAAACTTGTCTTTTAAGAGAGTTTTCGTACTTAGAGTGTACGCTTTGGGGTAAGACAACCAGAACATTTAGACAATAGGTTTTCTGAGTAAGTAAACTGCTTTTATTAAAAACTAAGTGGCTGCTTCTGAGTTGCAAGCCTTTATTACAGTTGGGAAAATCGACTATAGTAATAAGATGAAAAACAAACTTAGAAATTCTCTAAGGGTAGAAGTTGCTTGGAGCGCTATTTAAACACCCTCTTGGTACTTCAATAAGTGTTCCGCATTCTTTGTTTTTGGTACTCTCTTGCCCCCTGGGTCTTCAAGTTGATAAGCGCCAGGGTGAACAACTTTGGAGATCCTGTACGGCCCTTCCTAATGAGGAGACAGTTTCCTTTTCTTGCTCGGGAAAGAAATTGATAGTTTTCTCATAACCATATCTCCTTCTTTAAGATTTGTGGGGCGGACTCTCTTGTTGTAGGACTGCTTGATTCTACGTCGATAGATCTCCTGACGGATGGAGGATCTTTCTCGAATCTCATCGATGAGGTCCAAGTTGCCCTGAAGTTTTTTCAAATTTTGCTCTTCAGTGAAGGCAATCAAGCGGAGAGAAGGTAGGCCAACTTCCAGTGGGATGACGGCTTCGGAGCTGTAAGTAAGGTTGAAGGGAGATTCTCCTGTAGGGGTCCTCTTAGTAGTGCGGTAGTTCCAGAGCACATTGGAGAGTTGTTCGACCCAAAATCCCTTGGTGGACTTGTCCAGTCTCTTCTTTAGGCCTGAGAGAATTTGCTGATTGGCGTTCTCAGCTGGACCATAGGATTACGGGTAGGATATTGAGGAGAATCGTTGCTGGATACCAAGGTCCTCGCAAAAATTGTGGAAGGGTGCCCCCATAAATTGGGTCAAATTATCCATTACTAAGACTCGAGGTACACCGAATCTGCAGACGATGTTCTTCCAAAAGAACCGTTGGACTCTAGTCTCAGTGATTGTTGCTAAAAGCTCGGCTTCACTCCATTTGGAGAAATAGTCGATTGCAACAACAAGGAACTTCAGCTGGCTAGGCGCTAGAGGGAATGGCTCGATCAAGTCCATCCCCCACATTGTGGTGAGCGTCGAATTGTTGTGAACTTTTGGAAGGGGGCGCATTGGCAAACTTGCTATTCGGTATCGCTAAGGAGTGTAGCCCAGAAATAGCCATAATTTAGGATTTTGCGGGCGAGGGACCTTGCTCCCAAATGAGCGCCACACATCCCTTCATGGGCCTCCTTTAGAGTGTATTGGGCCACTTCAGGGGAAAGGCATCTCAAGTAGGATCTGCCGTCCACTTGAGTGTAACCGCACTTGTACATGACCCCTTCGATGAGCATGTATCGCTCGGCTCTAGTTCTGACTTTTCTAGCCTCTTTAGGGTCTGGAGGGAGGATTCCTTCTTTGAGAAACTGGAGCAGGGGCTTCATCCAATTCTCTATTAGTTTCGGGCCTTCTTCCACGATGCTAGGTTTCAAGAGGACTTCTATCGAGATGGTTCGTTTAAGTCCCTGGAGGGAAGAGGATGCCAACTTTGAAACGACATCTGCCTATGCATTCTGCTCTCGGGGGATTCATTGGAGTAGTGCCTCTTTGATAGTAGCTAGCAGCTCTTTGACCTTGGCCAAAAATTTGACCATGCAATCATCTTTTGCCTCATACTCCCTCGATACCTGGTTCACCACCAGTTGTGAGTCGCTGAATACTTTGACGCGCATGCCAGGCACAGACCGGCTATGAGAGCCTCATATTTTGCCTCGTTATTTGATGCCTAAAAATTATTGCAGAGTGAATACTGAATAACGAAGTCATCAGGGCCAGTCAGGATGACCCCTGCTCTGCTCCTGTCAACGCGTGAGGATGCATCAACATACACGATCCAGAATGGGGGTTCCTCTCTTACCTCGCTGTGGTCAGGGATAGTGCTCTCTACTATAAATTTGCCAGGCCTTGTGCCTTGATAGCAGTTCTGGGCTGATAGTTGATATCATGTTGGCTCAGCTCTATAAACCACTTCATAAGGCGCCCCAAAGTTTCGGGCTTGTGGAACACTTGCTTGAGTAGTTGGTCGGTAAGAACGACCACTGAATGGGACTGGAAGTAGGGGCGGAGCTTTCGGGCTGCCATGACTAATGCATAGGCCATCTTTTTTACCTTTGGATAACGGAGTTCAGCGTCTCTGAGGACCTTACTCACATAGTAGATCGGCCTTTGCGTCTTATCTTCTTCTCTCACCGGGACTGTGCTAAGGTTCTGTTCTGAGGTGGCGAGGTATATGTAGAGGACTTCCCCTGGGCTTTGGCTTGCTATAGAGTGGGGGGTTGACCAGATAGGCTTTGAGCTGGTCGAAGGAATGCTGCTATTATTGCCCCCACTCGAAGCCTTTTTTCCTTTAAGGGCCTTGAAGAACGGGAGACACTACTCTTCAGACTTGGAGAGAAAGCGCCATATGGCCGCAAGGCGTCCTGTGAGTCTTTGTACATCTTTGACACTAGAAGTGGGAGCCATGTTCAGTATGGCCTGAATCTTCTCTGGGTTGGCTTCTGTGCCTCTTTGGCTAACCATGAACCCAAGGAATTTTCCAATTGAGACACCGAAGACACATTTAGTAGGGTTTAGCCTCATATTGTCACTCCGCAACACATCGAAGGCCTCCTGAAGGTCGGAAACATTGTTCAATTTGCTGATGCTTTTCACCAACATGTCTTCCATGTAGACCTCCATGTTTCAGCCGATCTGTTCTCTAAAGACCTTGTTGATAAGGTGCTGATAAGTTGCACCGGCATTCTTTAGCCTGAAGGGCATGACCCAGGTAGTAGTACAGGTCTTGGTCTGTTACGAACGAAGTTCTGAATATTAGGGGGGAACATCCTGATCTGGTTATACCAGGAGAAGGTGTCCATGAAACTCAAGAGTTCGTGGCCGGAGGTTGCATAATTCTGAGCATCAATGCTTAGGAGCGAGAACGGATCTTTCGGACAAGCTTGTTGGGATTTGTGAAATCAATACAAATTCTCCAGTTCCTGTTGGCCTTTTTTATAATTACGACGTTGGACAGCCACTCGGGATAATTAACCTCTTGTATGAACCGAGCATTCAAGAGGTTCTCTACTTCTTCTTTGATTGTCTGCTGGCATTCTGGCACAAACTTGCGACGTTTTTGCTGGACAAGTTTGGCCTCAGGAGCAACAATGAGGTGTTGCATCGGAAGTTCTTCTAAGATTCCAGGCATGTCTGTCACGGTCCAAGCGAATAGGTGGCGATTTCCCCTTATGCATCGGATAATATAGGCTTTGACGGGAGGGGGAAGGACCTTACTAATTTGAAATGTCTTGGTTGGGACTTCTAACACTCTAGAATTTTAAATAATGTTTTTGAGATTAATAAATGAATAAAAGTGATTTTTGGCGATTTAATGAACATTTTTCTGAAATTTATCTTTTTGCACGTGCAAAAGACGTGCAAATATTTTTTTGGGAAACTCAAAGTCAGAAATTATTTTAGGGAAAACTAATATTTATTATTAGTTATAATTTATGAATTTTCTGTATTTTTTTAATATTTATTTGATATATTTACAAATATTACCAAAAGATGGGCTTTTGTGCAAAATTACCAGTTGGAGTAAAAACTCCAGATTTTTGGATTTCTGGGCTGGGCTTGATGGCTGGCCAACTCAGAGGTAAAGAGTTTAAATTTTGTTCTAATTGATTTGGTTTATTTTGCTAATTTATTAAAGAAATGTCTTTTTTCAAAATTGCCACTTGGAGGCAAAAGTTACAAAAAATTATTTTTTTGGACTTGATACTGGTGCCGGCCAGATCTGGGAGGGATATTTTGATTTCAATCTCAACTAAATTGGTTAATCTAGTTACCTAGTATAAAGGATCTATATATGTAAAGATATATTCTAATGGAATATTTTGCAAAGTCTTTTCAAAACCCTAATACTCCAGATTTTAGCTATTTAGGGGGCTGCTACAGATGTCCCTCCTCTGCACAAAACAAAAGGATATTTTTATTATTGATTTTCTTGGAGTTTCGAAGCGAGGATCATGGATTTTTTGGAAAGGATGAGCTTTTCTTATTCTTTATTATTTTCGTTGATTCTTCAATAAGGTGAGTGACATGTTTAATTTCTTATTGTTCTATGCATGTTAAATATGATGATTTGTTTAGTAGAATACATGGTAGATGATTGTATGATGAAGTAATGGTGAATGAATAATTAAAAATTGAACTTTTCATGAATAATATGGAATTGACGATAAACCTACTGTTTAGATGATCTAAGAATGACGGGAACCTAGTAGTAATCAAGGATGTGCTATTTCTTGATGATTTGATTATATATAATAAGTTGTAAGATGTATAATGCATATAGATGATTAAAGTTGGATTCTTTACTGTTGACGTATATATATGATGCTATTTTGATGTTGTGTTGAATGAAACTTGACTAAATAATAGTTGTGGAGGCATATGATCAAAGGCAAATTGAATTTAATTAGTTGTGTATATGTTTGATGATTTGCAAGAGAGTTTTGGGATAAAAGATTTAGTCTGTATGTGTTGAATTTGGGTTTTGATATTCGGGTCTGATGGTGTAGGCCGAAAAGTGAATTTTTGAGTTTTCTGATATTTTCAAGTGGATCTTAACCTACATTGATACTGAGATTTGATTTGAAACATCATACTACTCATATACAATGAATTTTGGATGAAGCTACTGATGCATATACACATATATACACATATAGATATTTACATTCCTAAATAGAAGAGTTTTGATGAAAAATTGCTCTTTTGTGAATTTGTTGAGAGTTTGATTTGATTTATGAACTCCATTATGTTAGACAAGTTGTATTTGATCATCTCAGGGTTTTTATTTCATGAACTCATGCTTTTAAAGGATTTAAACTATGCATCAATTGTGAAGTGCACAATTTTTAAAGCTGACTGAGTATCAGCTGACGGTCAACCGTCCACTTTTTGAACTAAAATGACAGTCTACTGTCAATTGTTGGATTTTTGAATTTAAGCATGTCAGTCGACCGCCACTTTTCGAACTAAGATGTCGGTCGACCGACAACTGCTGTGGTGGCTGTTTTGTTGAGTTTTTGTTGATTTCTTGAACGATTATTTCTTAGAACTTATGGATTATTGATCTACTGTTTTAGATGAAGTTTTTACTACAGATTACTGTATTTTACAGAGAGTTACCTTTTGATTATAATAGAGTTTAACTCGTATTTCTATGGCTTTAGAAAGCAAATAGATGGATTTTTGAGAGGTTGATGTTTTGTGATTTTCTCTATGACTTCAAAAATGTGCAACTCAGTTGTTTAAGAGATTTAATCTCAGATTTTACTTCTGGAAATTTGTGAGTATTTGGATAAATGTGGATTTGTTTGGTTAAATAAGTTTTCTTAATATGATCGAATTGATGATGGAACCAAGAGTTTTAATAAAAGATTTTGTGTTGATATTCGAGTTATGAGTCTCTAGAGGTTGAGTGGGATTCCTGTAAACTGGCAGATGAGATTTTGTAGATCTTCTCCAGTTGGGGCCTTATGGTTGTTTTGGTAGAATTAAGTCCGGTAGGGTACACCAACCTTAGAGAGGGGGAAATGGTGTTTTAAATAATATTAATCAACCTAAGGACATACACTAGTGGAGATGTGATAGAACTTGGGTAACGTAAGTATGGGCTCTGTTCTTAGTCCAATTGATGTATTCCAGGACTGTGTTTTGTTGTGTCCCTAGTATATTCACATGCCGAGGGTCGGCAGGCCTATTTACGGAAGTCAAGAGGACAGTTGATATGTTCGTGTGTCGAGGGTCAGCAGGCCTATTCACGGAACATACAGTAAATTTGCATGTCGGGGGTTGGAATGCCTATTCATGGGATGTACTGTGTATCTGCACATCGATGGTCAGCAGGCCTATTCGTGGGGTACACGGCAGGGGTGATTCTTACATGATGCTTGCACGTCGAGGGTCGTTTAGGCCTATTCACGGAGTATTCTAGATCTTGTTTCTATCACCATAGTAGGATTAGTTGCATAACGAGGGATTTAACCCTATAAAGTGGAGAACGATAAGGGCTTGCACCGGACCTATGTAGTATGGAATGCATAGAATCCGACAAGTATGCATTAGAGAGTCATCATACTGCATTTATGTTTTCTTGACTCGTATTATGCATGATGGTTTCTATTTTCCTACACTTGACACTTTGCTTAGTTTCACTTGATGTTATATGCTTTATTTATCATTATTTCATTATCCATTTGTTCTACTATGGGAATATGTTGATTATGAATTTATTCTTTATGCTTCATTTAAATTGTATTTCTTTTGATGTCACTCACACCGTTATGGCTGACCCCTGTAGTTTTGGGGGTTAGGCTTATCTCTAGCCTCATGTTTTACAAGTAGGTACCATTAGCTTGGGATTGGATGCTTGTGGTAGAATGATAATATGGCTTATGCAAATTGTAAAAGAATGTGTTATAGAAGAAAGAAAGTGCAATCCAAGGTGTTTAATTTCCACTGTGCTATGTAAAGAATTGATGTAATACAAGTTGAAAAAGTATTATGTGTTTGGCTATGTTTACTATTACATTGAGGTAGATGCTGGAAATTGTGTGACGTATTTTTATATTTATTTATTGAAAGTTTAGGGCGCTACAGGTCTTCTTCTGAGAAGACTATTTCTTTCAACTCATCGATCGGTTCTGAGATAGCGTGGTTACTCCCTTGAGGGAGCTCGAGGGCTTCAAGAAAGAGGACTCGCCCTCCTACAGAAGTCATGTACCATTTGTGAGCCGTCTCCTGGTTCCCTCTGACTTCTCCCACCACAGTTGTGGTGGGGAATTTCATATTCATATGGTAGGCTGAGGGTAGGCTTGAAGAGCAGCCAGGCCGAGTCGGCCCTGTATGACATTGTAAGCGGCCTTTACGTCTACCACCATGAAATCCATCAGTTCGGTTCGAGTGGTTAGGGTTTTGCCAGCGGTTATGTCGAGAGTTATAACTCCCTCGATCGTCACTGGCACCCCGGAGAACCCGTGGATAGTATAGCCAGCTAGCTTGAGGCGATCCCTAGACACCTTGAGGCCCTGGAAGGCTTCTAGAAAAATGATATTAATCGAACTGCCATTTTCAACCAGGACTCGGCACACTTCGAAGTAAGCCATATAGAGGTTTATCACAAGAGAATCACAATGAGGCGTTCGGACGCCTTCCAAATCCATGTTTAGAAAGGTAACAGAACCCCAAGGCCCTTGGGAGGAGGACGATTCTGCACTGAGTTCACCTCTTGGACGAAGGCTTTTTCGGAAGGAGTTCGAATCTCTCCCCATTGGGCTTCTGTGAATGAGGTGTAAGATAGCTTCATCTTCGGAGTCTGGTATCTCAATAGGTCGCTCAGTTCTCTTATTAGCTCCTTGGGGAGGCGGAGGATCTGCTCTGTCCTTCCTTACGAACCTAGCAAGTTGCCCCCTCTGAATGAGGGCTTCAATCTCATCTTTAAGGTCCTGACAGTCATCTGTATCGTGGCCATGGTCCCTATGAAAGCAGGCACAATTTGTCCCTATTCCTTTTCTTACCGGGTGTATTCATCTTCTGGGATGGTGGGAGCAGTCCTTCTTTCCCGAACTCCATTAGGATGGCTGAGACATTGGCATTAAGCAGGGTAAACTTCTCAAAACGGGGAGGAGGACTGCGCTGGCCACCATTATCCTTATGAAGCTTTTTAGCCCCTTCTTCATTTGCACGCTTTCGTTTGTTCCCGAACATGGGCTCTTTCTGATCAAGTGGGAGGAGGGCCTCCTCTGCCCTAATATATTTCTCGCTCCTTAGCAGGAGTTCCGAGAAGTCTCGAGGCAGCTTTTTAGCGAGAGATGACTTCAAGTCGGCGTGGTTAATGTTGTGCCGGAACATAGCAGAAGCTACTGACTGATCTAGGGAGGCGATAGACCGAGCCTCGATGGTAAAGAACTTGACATAGTCCATTAACCGTTCGCCCTTCATTTGATTCAGTGCCAGCAAAGATGTGCTTGTCTTCTCGTCTCGACGGCTACCCACAAAATGGGTAAGGAAGAGCTCCTCGAATTGACCGAAGGAGAAGATGGAGGCAGGGGTGAGTCGGGAGTACCATTCTATCACGGGTCCCTTCAGCGTGGCCGGGAAGGTTTTGCAAAGGAGCACATCCGAAGCCTGGCGAATCATCATGAGCATTTTGAAACTCTCGATGTGGTCATCGGGGCTAGACTCCCCATTGTACGACTCAAAGTGAGGGGGTTTGTAGTTTCTGGGACCGGGGCTTCAATGATGGTTCGAGAGAATGGAGGCCTGCTCGGGCAAAAGTTCCTCGCCCGCTGCTCTTCTTCTTTGTTGAGTCTACCAAGGTGCCTCTCCATCTCGTGGAGACAACGATGGTCCGAGTTTTCCACCTGGTGGGATCTAGCCGACCCTCGGGATTGTCCTTCATGAAGGGCAATGCGACGAGGGATAGGTGTGTGTTGGTAATGACTTGGAGCATGGCGAAGGCTAGGTGAGCGATGATCATGACTAGTGGCGATATTGAGGGCCGAAAGAATGTCCTCTTTAAAATTCTGGAGCTATGCCTGAGTGACAGGTGCCCCTTCATCTCGGTGGTTCCTGGTACTGGCCGACTTATCGGGGTACGACTCCTCCGGTGACGGCGGGGAAGGGACTCTCTTTGCCTCCTACGGGGTGCGATCTTCTAGGCCCTAGCCTACGGGGGGACCGTCCTCTAGAAGCCCATTGGTGCTCAGGGTGAGGGATTATCTCGGTGGCTCGCCTCTCATTCAAGCGAGTTCGGAGATCTATCCCTTGATGACGGTCGACGATGACCTGACGAAGATCTCACGGCCCTGGGGGACTGTGGGAGGCCATGGAGTCGGAGGAAGCATTGTGAATCGAGACATGATTATGATGATGGTGTTGCCTGGGACGACTTCGACGAGAGCCGCTCGGGGCAGCACCCCAATACCCAGGAGGGGCCTGCTAAGAAGGAGGCTATTAGGAAAGAGGATGTTCAGGCTGCGGCTACTAAACTTTCTGGTCAAGTTGAAGAGGAACATCATGGAGTGGAAGAGGATGAGGAAAAGGAGTGGCTCTGTGGCTGGAGGCCGCTGCTTTTCCTTTCTTTGGAGGCATGGCTTGGAAACTAACTTCACCGGTGAAGGTTGGATTTCCTTTTCTTTTTTCCATAGACGGCGCCAATCTGTTGCTGCTGATTTTGGCGTGGGAGCAAATAGATGTATTTGTGGATTCTTTAGGAAACTATAAAGGCTAAGCTTGTTGACTTTTCACCGGTGTTTGACTATTTCTTTCTGCTGCCGTTGACCTGCAAAACGTTTGATACACCGGGATGGATTTCGACGACGAACCCTCTGACGCTCAAGTTAGTAATCAGAAAGATTATGAAAGAGTGTTTATGTAAAAAAAATATTGATTAAATTGCTATGGTGGGGGGAGAAGGGTATTTATAATCGCCTTAAGAGACAATTTAGAGATAATCATTTATCTCTACGTCCCGGTATTTTTGGATAAGATATAGAGTTTAAATTCGTTTTCTTTAGAGATAATCACAAATTTAAATTACTCTTTAAATATCTAGGTTGGTTTCGAATCGAGTTGCCACCCACGCCCAATAGGAAAGATCTGTTTTCGGATTACTGGGCTTTGTAGAGAGACCCAGTTCCCTTTTCAGACCCGTTGGTTGGTAAAATTACTGATTTACCCCTGGGAGCTTTAAGATTCGTGCTCAGTTTGAACGGTCTCGATTAATCCTATTTTTAGCCATATCACCAGGCTTTAGGACCTTCATCTTGGCCTTGAGAGCACATAATTACACACTGGAGGAGAGGAACACGTGAGAGGAGGTTAGCACCCACTTGGAGTGTCAAACGACTAAGCGCCTCGTCCCAATGAAGTTCCCCCGCGTAGCTGAGCTGGCAGGAAGCCGCAGTATCTAGATTGGCTCTCCTCACTCTACGTCACTGACCTTTCCTTCAATCGAGCAACAAGGGACGACAGGGATGGGGTCATCCATGTCACCATCCCCCTCCAGCAGGCCTTTTTTTACCCCCCTTTAAATAAATAAAAAGTATTTTTTGTGCACTATACAGGGAAGAATATGTTCTGACGATGTCCCATTGTAGTGTAGCGACGGAATCGGCTCAGGATTCTCAACCACAGTACTACAAGATTCACTCCTCCCTGCAACCGTACACACACACACACACACACTTTATTCTAATCCTTTATTTTTCACTTCATCATCCTACACTTGTGTTTGACGAGTTCTTCTCTTACTAGTCAGGATGCGAAGGAAGGTAGCAGCAAGCGCCCAGTAGGTGGACAAAGCTCCCCAGCATATTTCAAAAACTTCTCGTACAGTCATGCCTCCTTCCGGAACCCTCGGGGTGGTATGCCTCGACGAGATGCGGCACCTATTTTCAAAAATAGTATCATATTTTATTTTTGCTGTTTTTTATTGCATGTTCTATGATAAAAACCATTTTCTATTTTTATCGTCCACTTTGCAATTTTTTAAAGGGACTCAGCCCATCCCGATTGCATTCAAAGAGATTTTAAAAACAAAAATCACATTCAAAATGTTTTGTTTGCACTATGATCTAAGTCCTCTAGGATGGATCAAAAACTGACAATCATCTTTTACTCCAAGGCCTTTGTGCCCACAGAATGCCAATTCGACGCGAGCATAGTTGAGAAGGTGACAAGGCAAATACACACACAAGCCGACACCCAAACAAAAATTATCCAAATGCCACCTTCTAGCCTCCATATCCCTAGACAGTTGTATCAGAGCTCTGCAACAATGATCTAGCTGGGCCCCTGAAGCAGTCAGCCCCAACATCTTTCTTACAAATCCTCATGACACATTGGAGGACAACACAAAAATGTGAGCTCCATGGTATGTGTTAAAGTGACCTGCGACTAGGGCCCTGCCTTTGTATCTCCTTTACCAGGCAATACTTCCTTGCTCGATGACGGTTGCAGTACTAAGAAGGACCCCTCGACATCAAGTGGATCCCCCTTGACTTGCGGCTGTAGTACCATGATGGATGCCATGCAAGCAAGGGTTTTCTAATTACCTCAAGAGCTGAGCCAGTCTAAAACTGCAATGCCCTGATACAACTGGCGAAGGGACCGCCTTATGAACCACCCACGGACATAAGGGTTCCAAAACTCTTTTCCTTGCGACCTACTACAGGTGCACTCCTCTTTGCTTATCCACACTAAGGTGACCACACCCAAAATCTGGGATCTCCCCTTTGTCCTTAGACTTGCACATTTTTACCTTGCTCACTCTGCTCGCTAACGAGGGGCATATCTGCTGACACCCTGATTTTGAGTCAAAAGCTCCAAAGTGATGTCAGATTCTCAAGTTCCAGTATGTTCCGATCATTGGGACTGTTTTGCATCCCCTGGGCTAGAATCCCCAGGTCATCCTGCATTTTGCATCTTCAATTGTGTTTGCATAAGCATGTTGCCTTTAACAACCTGAACAACCCTTTTCCATAATAAAGATCCCCTTGTATGATGGCATTTTAGTCATAACCTTGCCCATGAGTAGTCCCAATAAAGACACCCAGTGAACCAATAGATTCAATGGCCCCAAACCACCCCAAATAACCCATTTCACCAATCCCTCACAATCTGTCCATTAAAAGTCTCAATCGCTCATGTTTATGAAGTCCTCGTCTTTATACAAAGAAAACATGACAAGAATCACCCTGATCAGACACCATTACCACAATGTCAATCTCAACCATCTGATCGTCCACCTAAAAGTCAGTCCAATGAACCAACCATCAAAAGTTTCAATATCCACAGCTAAAACGCTTCATTTTCTATATTGGTCCCAATGCCAACAAAAACATTTCGATCAAACACCCGATCGTGCATGATCTCGTAGGCCCCAAAATACATTTTTTTCCAAATCTTGCTCAAAACATGCCATATTATATACCAAACTGATCGTGTTATCGCCATGAACCCAACGGTACTCTCGGATTCTCATTTTGATTATCCGGCTGCGAGTTATGCCCTAAACATTGATTGAGTGGAAAACGTCGAAATCGCGCCCAATGTTGCTCGTTTTTTATATGTAGAGACAACTGAACCCCTTTAGGCCATGGCAGACTGCACAATTGTGCCAAATCAATCAACAAAAACACAGTCACCACCTGACCAAACTTGCACCATCTTTTGCTCAGAGTTGGTGCCAGCTGGCACTGACATTTGACCAATGTTGCACCGACTCTTGCTCAGAGATGCATCGGCCAGCACCGGCCTGTAGCGCCCAGAATTCCATACACTAGAAATTCATGACACAATTTCTTTAAATGAGTACACAATACAGAAATTCATAGAAAATAAAAAACTTTTTATTACATCAATATTTTTTTACAATGTATGATTATTACAAAATTTGATCATGAATTACAAGTAATAACTGTACACTTTAATTTTCCCACTTGGATGCCCCACGTAGCTTGAGTCCCCCATTCCCACAATCAGGCAGTCCTGCAAGCTAACAAATTGTAGGGTAGCCAGTTGAATACGACTGACACAATACTGGTGAAACCAGCAATCTCCAAATCCTCAACAATCAATATTATGCAAAAAATGGAAACATCATACAAAAGAAATGTCGGTGTATGCCATGACCAAGAATCTAATGTACAACTCAAATGCACACGATGCTCGTATTCTAATGCACACTTGGTAGGAAATGTATGCATCCCATACTACATACTCCCCAATAGAGATTAAACTTTTTTCTGATTTTAGGGTTCGATCCCTTGTAATCCAAACATACTCTTGTACTCCCATCCTATTTCTGATATTCACTTAGTGACTGGTAGAGTTGCAGTGTATGCCGTCTATTTTCAAACTTGCATTGGATCGGTGGTCTCTCTCCATTACCGAACGTCGGAGATCACTCCGATCGATCGGAATCGGTGGTCTCTCTCCACTCTGCCTAGGCCGACGGTCTCTTTCCACACCTGACAGGTTGGGGATCATTCAGCTATACTCCAGCCCTGTCGGAATCGGTGGTCCTTTTCCCTGCCCGAACTCTACCAAAAGTCATATGAATATAAGGCGAATCGACCGGCCTTTCCCTACTTCCGCCAGATACTCAAAGTTACACTCTTACTCCTTGTTCGTACAAATACCTTAAAACATAGACGTGATCATAGGGGTACACGACAGAAGTTTGCGGTACATACATCCGCCTCCCGTTCTTATCACTAAATCATAGAAATTAAAGTGAGACAACACTGCACGTGTCCCAGATGAAACGACACTGACCGTGTCCCCTTGACAGGTGAGTACACGCCTAACCAGTGCATGTTCTTATAACAATGGTCACACGATCTAGAGCTACTACAATCTAAAATTTGTAAATGTAGTTGTACAATATTGGCTCATTTATTCGCTAGCTTTACCCGATTCTATTGGTTCTATTATCACCACTCACAACTTCTAGTTTCTTATCTTGACATTGATATTATTGTTCAATTAAACCGTGCTCCTAGTTCCTGCTTTTATCCTTCTATAAGTTCACTTAACTAGGTTAACTTAATAGTAATAGCTAAACACTAAGTGAATCCAACCTAGTTTCATATGTTAACTGACCAAGTTAAATTTACACAAAGTCTTAACTCGACTTAATGAGGGTTCAACTTATCCTTCCGAATCATGCTAAGAGTTGACCCAAACATGCACCAACTAGTGCATTCAATGTGCACTATACATCATTACACGCACATATACAAGTATGCACATACCTTATACATACACATGCATAACCTCATTTCATCCAACACCGCATTTCATGCTTATTAAAATTCCACCTATAGGGTGGTAGGGAAGATGTAAAACACTAGGTTATTTCACACATGTATATCGCACCTGTATATGTACTAACGTTCATTCACATAATGCTAATTACCTCGTTTGCAACTTTATTCCTCAAAGTCCTTAACTTCTACTAAACTTTTTCATTCATACATGTATATATCCTCATTTAGAAATTTCATCCAATACCCTAGATTTTTAAAATAATTCTTTTATGATTAATAAATGAATTAAAATGATTTTTGGTGTTTTAATAAACATTTTTTCTGAAAATTACGTTTTTACACGTGCAAAACACGTGCAAATATTTTCTTGGAAGTTCCAAAGTCAAAAATTATTTTGGAGAAACACATTAATTATTATTATATATTATTTGTGAATTTTGTGGATTTTCCTGATAATTTTTTGACCTATTTGCAAATATTACAAAAAGAGAGACTTTTGTGCAAAATTACCACTTGGAGTAAAAACTCCAGATTTTTGGATTTTTGGGCTGGGCATGATGTCTAGTCAACTCAGAGGTAAAGATTTTACTTTTTTATATAATAAATTTGGTTTATTTTGCAAGTTTTGATAAAGAGGGGTCTTTCTGCAAAATTGCCACTTAGAGGACAAAAGTGCAATTTCGTTTACTGGGTTTTCAAAATAGTGCCGGCTAATAATAGAGGGATTATTCTTGTTTATAAATCTCAATTAATTTGGTTTAATTTAACTTCCAAGTATAAGGATTTATATATGTAAAGATATATTTAAAAGCGGTATTTTGCAAATCTATTCACAAACCCTAAAACCCTATTTTCCGGTAAATTTAAAAGTGGGGTGCAGCCGTCTCTTTTCTGCACAACACAAAGGGATTTCTTATTATTATTTTCTAGGAGTTTTAAAGCGAGGATCTTGGTTTTCTTGCGAAAGGAATGATTTTCTTATTCTCTTTATTTTTCTTCTGTTGATTCTTCAATAAGGTGAGTGACATATGTTTGTTTTCTTTTGTTATATGCATGTTGTATATGATGATTTGTCTATTAGAAAATATATTAGGGATTGGATGAAGATATAATGAATTTTGATGAGTAGATGAACTAAAAATTGAATCTTTTCATGAAACCTATGCTATTGATGATTTAAAATTCCATATAGAGGAATTGAGATTGTTAAGAACCTAGTAGAAATCATGGGCTTGTTGTTTTGTATCCTTTTCTTGCTGATTTGGTCACCTATCATGAGTTGAATTAGGTAAATTGCATAAAAGAGAATAAAGTTGAGTTTTTTAGTGATACTATGCTTATAAATATATTGTTATGATGTTTGATGAAGTAAACTTGATTGTAATAACATGTATTCAGGAGTAAACTATGGTGAGTGTTTTTGCATAAGTTTAAAAATTTGCAAGATGGGTTATTGAATGAAAAGATTGAGTTTTGAGTAAAATGGGGGTTTTGAGTTTTTCGGGTCTGATTTTGTACAGACAGAAAGTTGGGGTTTTTGATATTTTGATGGTTTTCGAGTAGATTTGAGTTGGTTTGGGTACTGAGATGGTTTTGAACTTTATACAACATATATATACATATACAATAAGTTCTTTGATGCTTTCACTGATACAACCATGCGTAAACACATATACATATTCACATTCATATCCAGTTTTGAAGATTTTATGAATTTTGATGGGGTTTTGATTGGATTTCAGTTGTTTGATTCTGAGATGGGTTTAAACATTTTATTACTCCTATTGGATGAATCTGAAAGCTTTACTAATACAAACACACAAATACACTTCATATATTTATATTTACTGTTTTTGAAGTAGTTTTGATGAAAAATTTACTCTATGATGGATTTGAAGTGGTTTTAATATATTTTGTATACTCCTATATATTTGTCACACCCCGCTTCCCAAAAAGAGAATACGGAATACAGATACGTGACTAAGCCCAGCAAATAATTTTCATCATTCATAAGCTGTCAGAATCTTTACAACATTTCATAGGAATAATCAGAGTTGGAAGCATGAGAAGTCAACCACGCATGCATAAATAAATCAAGATACCAATAGGAATTTACTTGAAACCAAAATATAATAATCTCAAATAAACCAGATCTGAACAAGTCAATAATCCTGGATCACATTGCCCAAATACAAAATAATCCAAGTAACAGATACATTATGCAAGTAGCAACAGGATATAAATAGATATAGCAAAAGCTCCGGCATCTAGAATCTCATATCACCAACTCCATCAGGCAACTGTTCTCCAAAATCTTCAATTTTAGCAAAATTGCAGGAAGAGGAAAAGAAAAACAAACTCTCATCAATGCAAGTTACGGGCCACTTGTAGTGCAGATACAAGTACGTGGGAAATAAATAAATATAGAATAACAGCAGAAACAGAATAGCATGATATAGGCAAGTCAACAAAACTGGATAACTAACATGAATCAAGAAACAAAATCAAGTAACATGATATACTAACAGGTACAGGTAACATGTGTCAAGTGTCAAGCAAGCAGGTAAACAGGTAAACATGTAACAGGTAAGCAGGTAAACAGGTAAGCAGGTATACAGGTATATAGTTACAGGTACAGGTAAGCATGTAACAGGTATCAGGTTATGTCAAGTCTTGTATTATTACTATCTAGATTGCACTTCATGCGTCCCAGGTTTTTACCACATGGTTGGTACATTCAAACAAGTTATGTTTAGATTTCGTAGTGGAGGAACAGGAACAGGTAGAACCTAGTGGTTCTCTTCCGAGTACACCATCCTATATGGAAGTGTGCAGTTAGGTAATCAGGTAAACAGGTACAGGTAGAACCTAGTGGTCCTCTCCGAGTACACCTTCCTATAGAGAAGCGTGCAGTCGCATAATCAGGTAAACAGGATCGTATATCATGTAGTCAAGAACATGTAATAGGTGGGAAACACGGGCCCCTTCTAAGTACACATTTCTATACTTTCCACTACTAGATCTTTCCCTTAACCCCGGCTTGATTATTTTGTTATTATTATAAAATAGGCATGTATGTGTCACAAATCAGAGCAATATTAACATGGCATAAACAAGTAACAGGTTCAGGTTGAAAGATAAAAATGTACAGGTGGAAGATAACTTATAAAAGGATAGAAAAACGAAAATTCTAGTTCAGGACAGCAAAGCAGTACTGCACTAAATCTGAAATTTCCATTGCTACAAAAATGCAAATCTAGATCCGTCAAAAAATCTGAAAAATAGACTCCCGGCCGAATCCAGAAAATATGAATAAGTCATATAGTGTTTCACAAAAAAAAGTATCAAAACAAGTTTGAATCCACAAAACATGTTCAGCCAGAAATCAGAAGTTTGTATTCAAGAACAGAAAAACAGCATGAAAACTCACTAATTAAATCCACAAAATATCTGGGGTATTCCCTAGTATGTCTAGTATTAGAAAACAAAGTTTCATAATTTTCCAACAAAAATAGAGTAGTCAAGTAAAATAAGAAAACAGTAAGACACGACGGTTTTGCAAATCTGGAATCATAAACACTGCAGCACTAAAATAGCGATATCTCACAAAATACAAATCAAAATCCAAATCCGCCATAAGGGTGATAAAATAGATACATTAGGCTATAACTCATATTCAAAAAAATTTTGTAGACAACAAATAGAATCATGTCGAAATTATGTATCTTTACTGAACAGTATGAAAATTCTGCAAGTATAGTAGTTGTTTGCAAGTATAGAATTGTGTATAAAAGTTATCAATTAAATTCACAAAAATTAGGGATTGATCCCAATCAAGTCTAGTTGTAACCAACAAAATATTGGATCAAAATATTATCTTTAGCATCAGTAGAAAAATAGGATTTTATACAGAATTCTTATAAAACTAGATCTAAAAATTTAAACACAACTGCAGTAAAATAGTCATAACTCGCAACTCATAAATTGAAACTGAGATCTGTCAGAAAATCTGGAAAGTAGATAGAATTACCTACAATTCATATTCACAAATAATTTTCAAATACTGACCTTAATTCGGTCTAAATTACTAATAAAAAACAGGGAATTGGCAAAACAGAAAATAGCCTTTATGAACAAAATCAACTAGTTCGTATAGAACTCATCCAAAACACAACCATACATAAAATATGGTATACTAGATATCCAAGCAACATGGTATAGGGTATTAAACACATCTACACCAAGTTATACTACGAATAACCCAATCGAGCACACGATATCATATAACAAGTCATGAACAACATGCACGTATACAACAAGAACTTGTCATCCCTAAGTTATTTCATGTCATGAGTGTCATGTGGCAACTACGGGCAGGTCAACACAATAGAGACAACATACAACAGGGGGGTCACAAAAGAATTGTCTCTAGAACACAACTACACTACAGACGGTATTTAGTTCTTGTATTACACAAAGAAAAGAATATAAGTTACTTGCCTGAGAGACGATGACAGAAACGAAACAAAAGCAAGAATAACAGGAACAGATTCCCGGGTACGAACAACGAACCATCCTAAACACGAACCACGAAAAACAAGCACATGAATAACAACCCACGTGCACAACGGACTCATGCACACACCACGAGAAGGCAGCAGGAGAGCAGTGCTTTGCTGATGACGAGAGACGACGGTGGACAGCGGCTCAGGGTGGCTATCGCAGTTGCTGCGAGGGGAACACACAGCATAGAGTGTTGTGCTGCTATTGCTGCAAGGTGATGCCGAGACGGAGATCTGCGTCACCCATGTTGTCGCTGCACTGGCTGTACGACAGGAGGCCAAGGAGGGGAGGCAGGCGGATGGGGATCGAGAGAGGCTAATGGGTGGATGAAGAGAACGGGGGGTGATTGGGGTGTGCAAGAGGCTCGGGAGAGAACAGGATGAGAGGCGGCGCTAGGGGAGATGAACAGGCAATGCATGGGTGCAACTATATATATGGGTTCTATGTTTTTAGGGTTAAGGTATAGGGGTATGACAGCTGAGAGTGGGTTTTGGGTTTGGGTAGTTTAGGTGAGGGTATTGGGTTTTAGGTGAGATAATAATAGGGTAACCGGTTAATGGAATGGATTTAATAATATAAAAAAAAAATCCAAAAGATGAGGGTGAACATGAATGAAGTAGGAACACAATAAAACTTAAAAAATAATAGGACAGGAAAATAAATAATTGGAGTCAAAAGAATGGGCCGATCAAACAGAGACGACACAAAGAGATAATAGGATCAAGAAGATCAAATTAACGACGACAAAACAAATAAATGAATCCATTGAAAAAAGAGATCCAATATATGATCCAAAAAGAGAGATAATGAGAGAAATACACCAAAAAGAAAAATACACCCAAAAATAATAAAATGGAAAACAGGGGTTACAATATTGTACAAGTTATATCCAAGTATCTCAAGAATTTAGTTTTTACAAATTTGCGTTTTTATAAAGTAAATTGATGTATCAGTAAAACATGCAATAGTTTAAAAACTGAGTCTTTAGGGATAAACAGTTGACAGGTTATTCTCGACAGTCGATTGTCACCGTCCTAGCTGATAAGTTTTATTGAGTTTTCGGATTTTTGCAGAACAGTCGACTGGTTATTCTCGACATTCGACTGTCACTGTCCTGGCTGAAGAGTTTTATTGAGTTTTCGGATTTTCACTGGACAATCGACTGTCACTATCATTACTGATGGGTTTTCTTGAGTTTTCGGATTTTTGCAGGACTGTCGACCGACCATTTGTGACAGTCGACTGTCATTGTTCTGGCTGATGGATTTCTTGAGTTTTCTGATGTTTCTTTAAATGATTATTTCTTCGATTATGGATTATTAATCTAAAGTTTTAAATGATGTTTTGCTACGGATTACAGTATTTTATAAAGGGTTGTATTTTGTTCAAACTTGTATGTCTATAACCTCATATAGCAAAATATATAAGTTTTCTTTAAAGTAATTGATATTTTGTGGTATTCGGTGATTTCAAAACTGTAACTTTCAGTTATTTAATGGATTTCATATTTTATTTAAATTCTGGAATTTTATATGCACATTAAATGAAATTGGATTTTTTTGTTGATTTAAGAAGTTTCCTTTATATAAACATTTTGATGATGGAATTATGAGTTTTATTGAAAGATTTGATATTGATGGTTGAGTTGTGAATCTCTAGGAGTTGAGTGGGAGTCCTGTGAATCGGCAGATGAGATTTTGTGAATTTTGACCAGTTGAGGTCATTGGGATTATTTTGCGGAATTAAGTCCGACAGGATACACTAACTTTATGGATGAGAGATTTTTGTGTTTTAATAATAACCAACTTAAGGACACACACTAATAGAGATGTGATGGAACTTGGGAAACGTAAGTATATGCTCTTGGTTTGGATCCAACGGATGCGTTCCAGGACTTGTGTGTTGTTTTGTCTCGAGAGGACATTTGTATGTTCGCGTGTCGAGGGTCTGCAGGCCTATTCACGAAGCATGTAGGGTGCATTCGCATTTTGAGGGTCGACGGGCCTATTCACGGGATGTACCAGGTGTATCTGCACGTCGAGAGCCTCGCAAGCCTATTCGTGGGGTACACAGCAGGAGGTGATTCTACAATTTTTGGAGCTATTGTTACATGATACTTGCGCGTCGACGGTTGTGATGCCTATTTGCGGAATATTCTGGATCTTATTTCCATCACCGTAATAGGATTAGTTGCATAACGTGAGATTTAGCCCTATAAAGTGGAGAACGATAAGGGCTTGCACCTATGTATTGTGGGATGCATAGAAACCAACAACTATGCATTACAGAGTCATCATATAGCATCTATCTTTTCTTAACTTGGTTTTATGCATGTTATTTTCTGTTTTTCCTACACTCGACACTTAGTCTAGTCTCACTTGATATTTTCATGTTTATTTATTGTTATTTCTTTTCTAATTTATTCTTGCTGTTAATACATGTTGTTTATGACTCTATGCCTTATGTTTTATTTATGTTGCTTTTCTTTTGATGTCACTCACACCGTTATGGCTGACCCCTGTAGTTTTTGGGGTTAGGGTTATCTCTAGCCTCATGTTTTACAGGTAGGTGCTTATAGTATTAAGATCTGGATGCATGTGGAAGAATGATAATTTGGCTTATGTAAATTGTAAAAGAATGTGTTGTAAAAGAAAAGATTGTAATTCAAGGTATTTGTTTTTCCATTGTATTTTTGTAATGAATTGATATAATTAATGTTGAAAAATTTATGTGTTTTGGCTATGTTTACTATTACAATTGAGGTTGATGCTGGGAATTGTGCAACGTATTTCTGAGATATCATATTGAAAATTTGGGGCGCTACAGAGGTTGGTATCAGAGCATGCTTCAATAGCAATAATAAACATGGTATGAAACTAAACCTAGGTGTGGACATTAGAGCGTGAGTATCTAGGTGTAGACATTAGATTGTGGGTATCAAATAGAGTTAGAACATGATATTTTGGTTTAGGGTATGGTTGAGGTTTTGCCATGAGGTATTAATATGAAAATGAATTATGTTGTGATGCTCTAACTTTACCCTCATTTTGCAGTATTCAGTAATGGCAGGACTAGGAATGGTGGTAATGGTGATGGGGCTGAAGGTTCCCATGGGGCAGGACTTGGTCTTGAGACTGAGATTACCAGGGTGTATCAGACCTTGAACGCATTCATGACAGCTAATATGGCACAGAATCAGAATTAAGGAGCTAGACCAGTGTTTGTTAACACTGATCTGATTAAATAGGTTGAGTCTATCACGTGGATGAAGCCGCCTGTGTTTGAGGGGATGTCTGATCCAAATGAGGATGATGATTGGATTAGACAGGTGGAGATGTTCTTCGAAGTTCTGGAAATCCCACCAGTCAATAAGGTGAAATTGGCTACGAAGCAGTTAGAGAAGGATGCTGGTGTCTTGTGGCAGTCAGTGAGGAGGACTTTTGGGAATCAGCAAGTGACTTGGGAGGATTTTCTAGATGAGTTCAGGAATTGTTTCTTTCCTCTGGATATTCAGGAGAAAAAGGAAACTGAATTCTTGAATCTGCAGCAAGACAGCATGACAGTGCGTGAATATGAGACTAAATTCGCCCAGCTATCAAGTTATGCACCGGAGCTGATTATGGATGAAGTGAAGAAGGCCAAGAAATTCGAGCAGGGCTTACGGCCGAATTTTAGGTCAATGATGATCCCATTGGGCATCATAAGGTTTGATAAGCTGGTTAGAAGAGCAGCTATGATAGAAGAAGATATGGATCAGTTCCAGAAGAAGCAAGAGACCTGGAACAGGAACAAGAGGCTAGTAGTTAGTCAGAGTGAGAAGGAGTTCCCAGCGAAGCAGGGCAAGATCATTAGGCCAGTGCAGAAGGCACCCGCAATTCAAGGCGTGACTTGTTTCAACGGTGGAAAGGCAGGTCATTATCAGGAAGCATGCACATCAGTGTGTTCGTGAAGAGCATCTCAAGCCAAACTATCCGCAGTTGAAGAAGGATGGTGCAAGCAGAGGCAAATTTTAAAGGCAGAGACGAGTGTTTGCATTGACTGAGGAGGATGCGGGTAACTCAGAGAATGTGATCCAGGGTGTGCAAAAATTTTGAATTCATTTATGTATTAAGTAAAACTTTGTTTAAGAATAAATTGGAGATTTGAGTATCATTCTTCATGTAATAGGATTTGTTTTGATTAATGAAATAAATTCAAAAGTTTTATTTCATATTGGTTCTTCACATATATTTGTGTCTCCCAGTTTTTGCTAAATTCTTAGGTGTGGAACCTAAGTTATTTCCAAGCAGAGCCTTGACGGTGGCAACACCATCAGGAGAAGAATTGATTGCTGATCGATATTACAAAGGATGTGATATCGAGATTGGTGGAAGATTATTTGGTATTGATCTCATTGAGCTGCAAGTTCGGGTTGTGGATGTGATTGTAGGCATAGGTTGGATGGCAATCTATGATGCCACAATTCAATGCAAGAAGAAGAGGTGTTAGTGAAAGAACCAGGTGGTTCCGTAATGACTTTTCAGGAGAAGAAGAAGGACCCGAAAGTGACTGCTATGGTATCTAAGTTGATGATTCCAGATGAAGTCAGAAGCAGGTTTAGGAATTGGTGAATAAATGGGTATCATCAGGTTCGAAGTCGGAGGAAGAGCATTCTATGCACTTGACAGAGATGTTACAGAAGTTGCATGAGCATAACTTGTATATCAAGCTGTCAAAGTGTGAGTTTTGGAAGTTCGAGGTAGCTTTTCTTGGTCATATCCTTTCTAAGGAGGGAGTGGCCACTAATACTGAGAAGGTTGAAGCAGTGAAGGTTTGGCCCAGGCCAACGTCAGTGAAGGAAGTCAAGAGTTTCTTGGGTTTGGCTGGCTACAACATGAGATTCCTTCAGGGCTATGCACAGATTGCAGTTCCTTTGAAGTATGTAGCAATCACATGGACAGATAAGTGTGAAGCGAGTTTCCTTGAGCTAAAGGAGAGGTTGATGACTGCACCTATTTTAGCTTTGCCACAAGCTGGGAAGGATTAGGATATCTTTAGTGATGCATCTCTCAGAGGTTTGGGGTGTGTCTTGATGCGGGAAGGCAAGGTTATTGTCTATGGATCAGGGCAGTTGCGTCTGCATGAGAAGAAATATCCAACGTATGATTTGGAGTTGGCAGTAGAGTTTGATCAGGTAGGTATCGGTGTTGTACTACAAGTTTGGAGCGCGTCTTTGGCTTAGACGAGGCTGTAGCTTTCCTTGAGAAGCAGATGGTGGAAGGTCAGAAATTAGATGCAGAGATTCAGAAGATGTTGCAGTAGGTTTCCGAAGGCAAGTTATCAGAGTTGCCCAGAGGGAGCTACGTGGGAGTCGGAGGATCGCATGCGAAAGGTTTTTTCCTGAACTTTTTGTATGACTGTATTCTTTTGTATGACTGTACTCTTTGAGTTGAATTCTATTCCTTTTGTTAGATTAAATTCTCTTGAGTAATGGTATGTTTCAATTTATGAAATTTTAATTCCTTTTTCTTATTTTATTTGGACCCTATTAGTAGTAGTTTTAAGAACAGAACTATTATAAGGAGGGAGTGATGTAATACCCTATATTTTTTTTAAATAATGCTTTTAAGATTAATAAATGAATTAAAGTAATTTTTGGTGATTTAATAAATATTTTTCTGAATTACCTTTTTACACGTGCAAAACACGTGCAAATATTTTCATGGGAAGTTCCAAAGTAAACAATTATTTTGGGAAAACCCATTAATTATTATTAAATATTATTTGTGAATTTTCTGGATTTTTCTGATAATTATTTCACCTATTTGCAAATATTACAAAAAGATGGAGTTTTGTGCAAAATTACCGCTTGGATTAAAAACTCCAGATTTTCATATTTTTGGGCTGGGCATGATGCCTAGTCTACTCAAAGGTAAAGAGTTTACTTTTTGTTTTAATAAATTTTGTTTATTTCGAAAGTTTTGATAAAGAGGGGTCTTTTAGCAAAATTGCCACTTAGAGGTAAAAATTGCAATTTCGTTTTCTGGGTTTTCAAAACAGTGCCGGTTGATAATAGAGGGATTATTCTTTTTTAAAATCCCAATTAAGTTGGTTTTATTTAACTTCCAAGTATAAAGATTTATATATGTAAAAATATATTTAAAAAGGTACTTTTCAAATCTATTCGCAAGCCCTAAAATCGTATTTTCTGGCCTATTTAAAAGTGGGGTGCAGCTGTCTCTTTGCTGCACAATACAAAGGGATTTCTTATTATATTTCCTTGGAGTTTTAAAGCAAGGATCTTGGTTTTCTTGCGGAAGGAATGATTTTCTTCTTCCCTTTATTTTCCTTCAGTTGATTCTTCAATAAGGTGAGTGACATATGTTTGTTTTCTTTTGTTCTATGCATATTGTATGTGATGATTTGTCTATTAGAAAACATATTAGGGATTGGATGAAGATATAATGAATTTTGATGAGTAGATGAACTAAATTTTGAATCTTTTCAGGAAACCTATGCTATTGATGATTTAAAATTCCATATAGAGGAATTGAGATTATTAAGAACCTAGTAGAAATTATGGGCATGTTGTTTTGTATCTTTTTCTTGCTGATTTGATCACATATCATGAGTTGTATGAGGTAAATTGCATAAAAGAGAATAAAGTTGAGTTCTTTAGTATAATATGCTTATACATGTATTGTTATAATGTTTGATGAAGTAAACTTGATTGTAATAGCATGTATTCATGAGTAAACTATGGTGAGTGTTTGTGCATAAGTTTAATAAGTTGCAATATGGGTTATTTAATGAAAAGATTGAGTTTTGAGTAAAACGGGGGTTTTGAGTTTTTCGGGTCTGATTTTGTACAGACCGAAAGTTGGGGTTTTTGATGTTTTGATGGTTTCGGCTATATTTGAGTTGGTTTGGGTACTGAGATGGTTTTGAACTTTATACTACACATATATACATATGTAATAAGTTCTTTGATGCTTTCACTGATACAAACATGCACAGGTACACACAGACACATTCACATTCATATCCAGTTTTGAAGATTTTGTGAATTTTGATGGGGTTTTGAATGGATTTCAATTGTTTGATTCTGAGATGGGTTTAAACATTTTATTACTCCTATTGGATTAATCTGAAAGCTTTACTAATGCAAACACACAAATATACTTCATATATTTATATTTACTATTTTGAAGTAGTTTTGATGAAAAATTTACTCTATGATGGATTTGAAGTGGTTTTGATTCATTTTGTATACTCCTATATATTGTACAAGTTATATCCAACTATCTCAGGAATTTAGTTTTTACAAATTCGCTTTTTTATAAAGTAAATCGATGTATCAGTAAAACCTGCACAACTTTCAAAACTGCAGTCTGTAGGGACAGACTGTCGACTGATTATTCTCGACAGTCGACTGTCACTGTCCTGGCTGATGAGTTTTATTGAGTTTTTAGATTTTTGCAGGACAGTCGACTGGTTATTCTCTACAGTCGACTGTCACTGAACTTGCTGATGAGTTTTATTCTGTTTTCGGATTTTCGCAGGATAGTCGACTGGTTATTCTCGACAGTCGACTGTCACTATCACTGCTGATGGGGTTTCTTGAGTTTTTGGATTTTCGCAGGACAGTCGACCGACCATTTGCGATAGTCGACTGTCATTGTTCTGACTGATGGATTTCTTGAGTTTTATGATGTTAGTTTCAATGACTATTTCTTTGATTATGGATTATTAATCTACCGTTTTCAATGATGTTTTGCTACAGATTACAGTATTTTAGAAAGGGTTGTATTTTGTTCAAACTTGTATTTTTATAACCTCATATAGCAAAATATATATGTTTTCTTTGAAGTAATTGATATTTTGTGGTATTCTGTGATTTCAAAAATATGACTTCCATTTATTCAATGGATTTAATATTTCATTTAAATTCTGTAATTTTATCAGCACATTAAATGAAGTTGGATTTTTTCTGTTGATTTAAGAAGTTTCCTTTATATAAACGTTTTGATGATGGAATGATGTGTTTTATTGAAAGATTTGGTAACGATGGTTGAGTTATGAATCTCTAGGAATTGAGTGTGAGTCCTGTAAACCGGCAGATGAGATTTTGTGGATTTTGACCAGTTGAGGTCATTGGAGTTGTTTTGTGGAATTAAGTCCAGCAGGATACACTAACTCTAGGGAGGAGAGATTTTTGTGTTTTAATAATAACCAACTTAAGGACAGACACTAGTGGAGATGTGATGGAACTTGGGAAACATAAGTATATGCTCTTGGTTTGGGTCCAACGGATGCGTTCCAGGACTTGTGTGTTGTTCTATCTCGAGAGGACATTTGTATGTTCGCGTGTCAAGGGTCTGCAGGCCTATACACGAAGCATGCAGGGTACATTCGCGTTTTGAGGGTCGGTGGGCCTATGCACAGGATGTATCTGGTGTATCTGCACGTCGAGGGCCTCGCAAGCCTATTCGTGGGGTACACAGCAGGGAGGTGATTTTTCAATTTTTGAGCTATTCTTACATGATGCTTGTGCGCCGAGGGTTGTGATGCCTATTCGCGGAGTATTATGGATCTTGTTTCTATCACCGTAGTAGGATTAGTTGCATAACGAGGGATTTAACCCTATAAAGTGGAGAATGATAAGGGCTTGCACCGGACCTATGTATTGTGGGATGCATAGAATCCGATAAGTATGCATTAGAGAGTCATCATACCGCATCTATGTTTTCTTAACTTGGTTTTATGCATGTTGTTTTCTGTTTTTTCCTACACTTGACACTTAGTCTACTCTTACTTGATGTTTTCATGTTTATTTATTGTTATTTATTATCTCGTTTATTCTTGTTGTTAATACGTGTTATTTATGACTCTATGCCTTATGTTTTATTTATGTTGCTTTTCTTTTGATGTCACTCACACTGTTATGCCTGACCCCTGTAGTTTTGGGGGTTGGGGTTATCTCTAACCGCATGTTTTACAGGTAGGTGCTTATAGCATTGGGATCTGGATGCATGTGGTTGAATGACAATGTGGCTTATGTAAATTGTAAAAGAATGTGTTGTAAAAGAAAAGATTGTAAGTCAAGGTGTTTGTTTTTCTGCTGTGTTTTTGTAATGAATTGATGTAATAAAAGCTGAAAATTTTATCTGTGTTTTGGCTATCTTTACTATTAGAATTGAGGTTGATGCTGAGAATTGTGTCACGTATTTCTGAGATATCATATTGGAAATTCAGGGCGCTACAACCTCATGCGCCATCCTTTCGTTACATAAACTTCACAACAAAAGCCTAATTCAAATATGTATTATCATACAATTATCCTATGCAAATATGTTAATTACAAGTTTACACATCTAATCATACATGTCTAGAATTTAATCTAGCGAGTAGTAATTATTTTCCATAACAAACTACATTCCTTTTTGTTTTAGCAATGTCATCTACTAGAATTCTCCTTCAACTTAGTTTTACTAATGTCACGCCCCGCTTCCCAAAAATATGGAATACGAGCACGTAATTATTGGCCCAGCGAATGACTAATTTCATCCTTAAGCTGTTTATCCGATCAACTCAACAATACAATCAATACAGAACAATTGCGCAGGCAATAATAATAATCTCATGAACAATAATACTTCGAATAAACAATATAAAATATCCAAATACAATAATAATCCAACATCTGGAAACAAATAATAGCAATATTCGGGATATTCGGGACATAAGCCCAATACAATGAAATAACAATAGTTCAATAATTAAGTCTTCATGACAAAGCAATAATTTATTAAGCGGCGGTGCTATCGATTCATTCACCAATATTGTTCTCCCAATCCATCAGGCAATTCTCCATCAACACCTGTAAACACTTCATCTAAAAAGAGGAGAAAATTTGTCCTTAGAGCAAGTCATGGACTGCAAGTAGAGAAAGCAGAGAACAATGGAATAACGGTATAACAATGAATTCAATGGATCAATAGGAATCAATAACATGGGATAATAACAATAATCAATATCATGATAATCGATGCAATGGCTATAAACAATGTTGCAATATTAAGTAACAGTATTCAATGATCAATAACACTTATCCAATAATCGGTATCAATACAATAATGATGAACAATATGCAATGTCGGTGCGATACAATTCTTATATCTATTAATCATTTTTAACTCTTAACTAATGCACGTACTACTGTGTCCCATAGTTTACTTACCACAGGTTTGATGCATACATACAATTTCATTTAGACTCAAGTGGAAGATTCTATAGATCATGTCCACGGCATGATAACGGTATTTGTAGCATTGGTGCACACTGATTGGCTGAATCACAGTAAACAATACACGATGAATTGGGATACTGTGTCAGTAATCCAACAATAAACCGATAACCATAACAATAGCCAACACACAATATTTTGGGAAACAAGGCCCACACTTCTGTGTACAGTCACTATATCATTAACTATTTAAGTCAATCCCTTAAACCCCGGCTTATTTATTATTTTATTAATGCAACAGTACAATATGCAAATATGAGACATGAAATGAATATGGTAACAATAGGGAAACAATAGGATGGTAAACAATGAAATTAACTCATCAGGATCATGCAATACATCATGCATACTTCGATTCATGCAACACTACGATATAGGGATAAATAAATTAAGAAAAACTGAGAGTGAAATTCTGGACAGCAAATGTAGTTTGTACAAAAATGCAGTTTCCTACTATTTCAGAAATTAAAAGCTGAATCCGTCAAAAGTACTAGAAACTAGACTTCCACACGGTTCCAACGCATATTTAAAGTTCAAAATCCGACAACAGTAGCTAGGTCAATTACCCCATTTTTTACAGATTATAGGTTCAGGCAGAAATTCGACATCATGTTGTTATAATTTTAGAAACAGCAAAAACTCATTATTAAATTCATTAAAAATATTCTCTAGACTCCTAAACATGTTAAGAAACAATCTGGGAATTATCACAGAAAATTTGTAACATATGATCAGCCTTTTTACTGTTTAAGCATGAAAGATACAAGAATTTGAAAATCTGAAAGTAAAAAATACAGCAGTAGTAAAACGGGCATAACTTTTTCTACACAACTCAAAATTCAAAAATTCAAGATGTTTTGGAAACAAGAAAGATAACGCTACAATTATTATTCAGAAAATTTTTTATTTTGAGATTATTTACTAGGTTCAAAATTAGCAGTCAACATACAGGTCAGAAAGCACGACACAGGTTTTAGGGTATTATTCATAAAATAATTTAATTAAACACGATGGGTAAATTATACAATCTGCATGAAGGGTATAAAAACATGGTGAATAAGATTAAGAACACATATATACATCAATTTATCATCAATCAGCCATCAATCGATCAATTAACATACAACCTAGCAATTGTCTTTACAATAATTAATCGTATGACAATTATATGAACAACCGTATTCTTAATTCTATATGCACTTATGAAAGATTCGATCTTTGGATTCATAAGTGGAACAATGTCAAGAATATCGGGGTTAGCTCGTGTAAACCCTCAATAGACCCAACGAAGAGATGAACAAAGTATAATACGATAAACAAAGGGATCTACTTGCATGAGTTTCAACAAAACTTGAATTTGATATAATTAATAATTCAAGAGGACGGTGACTTTCCTGTTAGATGGTTAATTTGAATATAAAGAATAACGGGATGAGAATCTCGGGGGACGAACCAAGAACACGGAAACACGTGCGAGCTATGTGCAATGCTCACTCAAAATGGCAAACACCCGATCGGATCCACAACACCAACAGCAAGATCAAAACACCAAACACAAGATCAATCCCTCCCTCTTCAAAAGCAAACAACGATCATCAAGGTGAGATCATCAAGATCGGGTCGATCGGACGGCCCAGATTCAATGATCAAGAATCAACAGCAACCAGCCAATAGCTGATCCCCTCTCCCAAAACACCAAACAGCCGATCCCCTACCCACAAACAACAAATAGAAATCACGACATCTGATCCTCTCCTTCTTATCCACAGCGACAGTGAGAGAGGGAGGGGCTCGATAGTGGGGGACGACAACTACGGCAGTGACTGTGACACCCACGGCGAGGCGGTTGATGGAAGGTGTGCTTGCGGTCGAGAAGCAACGACAGCGGTGAGAATTGGCGTGGCAATTCGGTGCTCTGTTTCGCACCGAAATAGTGGAGGACGGAAGGCGGGGGTTCAAGCTCTGGACGACGACGATGAGGTCGAAGGGGGTCGGCGGTGGATGCGGTGGAGGATCTCGGTGGTCGACAAGGTGGTGGGTTGACGACGAGTGGAGGGTCAACAATGGCGGGTTCGGTTGGCGATGGGTTTGGACGGAGGCTACGTGGATAGGGATGAAGGCAGGAGGAGGATAGGGTGGTGACGAGGGCGGTGCAAGGCCACAGTGGCGTCGACAGAATAGGGGAAAACAACAGGGTTCGGGATTGGGTTCTTCAAACACAGGAGAAGGGAAAAAAAAGAGAGAGAGAGAGAGGGAGGAAGGAGAAGGGGGTGTTAATAGTATGGGGGGGGGGGGGGGTAGGGGTTTGGCGGCTACGGCTATTGGAGTGTAGGGATTGGGTAGGTTAGGGTTAGTATTTATAGGGGTTTAATAGGATATTGGGTTTCGGGTATGATCCAATAAGAGAATGTGCATGGGTTTTGGGTTAAAAATCAATTAGTGGGTATAAATTCAATAGGGGGAAAATAATCAAACAAAAATATAGGATTATATAACAAAGTGTAATTTGTATTACAATATAGGAAACATTTGAAATAACTACAAATACAATTAATAATTGGAAATAGATTTTTAATAAACAATCAAAAGTAGTAATAATAATAACAATAATAATAATAACAATAATAATAACAAAATAATAATACCAATAACAATGAGAATAACAATAATAATAACAATAATAATAGTCACAAGGATAAAAATAACAATAACGATAATAATAATAATAATAATAATACTAATAAGATTATATAACCAAATATAAATTTATTAAAATAACCCAAATATCAATAATACATTTAAATTGAGCTCAAATACAAATAGCCGATCAACTCGAAATAGAAAATAAAATTTAAAATATGCCATTATTCGAATTAAATATAGTTTTTGTTTAGAAAACGCTTTAATAAAAGTATGAAACAAATTTAAAAGAAAACGAATCAAAATATAGAAAATATGCATTTGCGGGAATGGGGGTTACAACTAAACAAGAACTTTAAGCATACAACAATTCATTTTGCTAGCAATTTTTCACTCCACATTAGCTACATCATCAAACAAGCAACAAAACATCATCAAATAGACAACTAAACAACCAATGAAATTAACATACAAGGTTGGAGAACACCCACCTTAAATTAGCGCGTTCAACACCACACTTTATATTTCTTCTCCTCCTAGTTTGCTTAGCATCTTCTCCTCTTTATCTTTGCTTCAAATAGCAAATAGAGCTTTAGGGAAACTAAAAGAATGTTTGAAGTGAAGTGGGGAGTGAAGGGGAGTATGGAGTGAAGTATGGAAATGAACTAGGGTTGCTTACCCATGCCCTCATTCATATAGGGTGGGGGTAGGGGTAGCCGGCTATCAAGGGGTAGGAGGTGGGGTTCTGTTTGGAGTTTGCTAGGGTTGCTTAATCATCCAACATAATGAAGCAACCTAGGGTTTTAGGGTTAGACATAAGCTACTAGGGTTGCTTATTCATCCAACATATGAAGCAACCTATGGTTTTAGGGTTACACGTAAGCTACCCCTAGGTTACACATAACTCTCCTAGGGTTACACATAAGCCCCCCCTTCATACAAGTCAAAAATGGTTGGCTACCCTGTGTTCGTACATGTAGGTGTAATTTGTTGTGTTCATGAACAACATTGCATGGTTGGGCATATTGGGTTTAGACCATGTAAGTTTAATTGGGTTGGGCCAAAACCATACAACTTATTTGTATCATTGATTGGAAAATACAATTTATAACAACATACACTATTTTTTTATACTCAATTTAATAACATGTTTGAAAATGTGCATGTGTAAATAAAAGATTTAATACAAAGTAATTGTTAATTGTTTTGGTGATATTACATCACTCCCTCCTTAGAATAGTTTTGTGCCCAGAACTATAATTAGTAGAGAAGAAAACATAAGTCATAAAACATAAGTCATTCAAACAACTCGGGAAATGCATTCTTCATCCGACTTTCTGGTTCCCATGTGGTTTCCTCGATTAACTGGTTTCTTTACAACACCTTGATTATTGGAATTTCTTTGTTTCTCAGCACCTTGTACTGGCGATCAAGTATCCTTACCGATTTCTTCTTGTATGTAAGATCCACCTGAAGATTTTCTGGAATTTTGGTTAGTTGGTGACTCGGGTCTAGCACGTACTTCCTCTTCATCTATACATGAAATACATTGTGAACTTGTGTTAGTTGTAACACCCCGCAAAATAGTATATAGCTATTTTGCATTGTAATCCGTGCACTGTTGAGAATTGTATGAGATCAATGTATTTTTTCTAATAATAATTGATTTTAATTGAGAAATTTCAGATATATTAGCTATTCTGAACCGATGAGATAGATTCGGAATATCTTCCCAATTAAATTGTATGTTTGCCCAATACTAATTTTTATAAACATATTTTTATAAATTCAAATTATCTTATTTTAGTTATATAGATAAAATATCTATGTATATTTTGATTTGATCGTATTGGATCGTATATGATATACGATTTATAATTGCTTGGAGTGTGAATACAACAATGTATATTTTATAATTTAAATATTAGAATTATATTTTGCTATGGATATCAAAATATTAACTTGAATCGTAAATAACCATGAATGCTTTTGCATTAGGGTTAGGGTTGGGGTTTGTTGACCTAGGGTTAGAAACCTGACCTAGGGTTAGGAACCCTACTTATAGAATGCGAGATGAGATTTGGATGGGATTTGAGGAGATCTAAGGTCTCAAAATAGGCCAAGTAAGTGGTGGAGAATGAGAGTTAGGAAGTTGCTAGGAAATTTCCTAGACTTAGGTAGACTCAATCTACACCATCCATTTTCCACTCACTTCACAAACCCATCCCCACCCTCCACTTGTATTTCCGGCCTCCCCCTTCTCTCTCTCTCCCACCATTTTATAAAAACCCACTCCTTCATCTTCTCATTCTTTTTCTTCTTCTAGTTGTTTCCAAAACAAAAAAAAAGAAAAAAAAAAGAAAGAAAAATTAGAAGAAAAGAAAAGAAATATAGTAGGTTTTAGCCAAAAAGAAATCTACTCTTTGTTGTAGAACTCAACTTCAAGAGGAGGCAAGCTTGGAGGAAGAAGCAATCTTGAAGGTTAGGATCATCATCTCTTGTGGAAGGGTGGGGGTTCTCTAAACTCTACTTTTTATTGTTTTATTAGATGATTCTTGTGAGTATGAGTAAAAAGATGGTAGCTTGTTGAAATGCATGAATATTTGTTGAGTTTCACATCTTGAGTTTGATTATTGAGTGCAATTTTATACCTAGATGCCATGAAAGAACATGTAGGTGGTGTTGTAAGCTTAGGAATTTCTAACTCACAAATGGCTTAGAATCTTGAACCAAATTTTTTAGGGTATGTTCTACTATGAGTCTAGAGAATGCTTAATTTATTTCATAATATTTGGGAATCATTTAGTGGCTCAAACAATAATTTCATTTTTGGAGTAGTGAGCAGTAAGAAACTGCTGTGTTTATGAAACTTGTGTGCTCTTCCAAAAATCATATCTCGGAATTGGTAGGGTATTTGAAGCCCAAATTTTTTACTAGGTGTTCTTGAATGTGTTAAAACCCATAGTTTCAAATTTCACATTTTTCTGAGTTCGTTCGATACTTCAAAAAAGTATAAGTCGACAACTGGTCCGGAACGAAAAGCTGATTCTGTCCTGTTTTGGAATTGAAGATCAATAATTCATAACTACTTATTGGTGCATAATCATACAATGAAATGTTTACTGTAGTATTTGGTATGAGTCTAGATCATGTTTCTAAAATTTTAGAATTTTTAGATGACATTTTATGGGGTTTTAAAATTAGTTTTTAAAAGGAGGTAGGCACCCTGTTTGAAAACAGTAAGAATTTTTATGGTGAGTTTAAAAAGCTATAACTCTCTGCGTGTTATGAATCTGAATGCAATTTTTGAATATGTTAAACTTGTATATGTCTAGTTATTAAATCTAAAATTTCACGAGATTGGACTTATGGTTAAATTGATATTGAAGTTTTACTGAACTATGTTCAGTTTTAGCTCAGATTAGTTAGTATGTGAACTTGTGTTTTTCTGGATTGATGTGTTTAGAATCTGCAAAAATGATTAACTAGAGAATTGGAGTAGAGACTCTTAGCTTTCCAAAAAGTTTAGAATCATATAATTCAAAATTGTAGAGTAATAGATATGAATTTTCGAAGATCTGGACAGGTCCAGTCTTAATAGAATACCCTGTTTGTTAAGTGAGTGAATTTTCCTTTGTGTACACTGATGAAAATAGGAGGTTTTAGAGTTCTCTAATAGATGAATTTGATGATGTGATCAACTAGAAAGTTGTAGTAGACACTCCCAGCTTTCTATAGAATCCAAGATCGCATAAATTCGATAAGTGAGCAAGTTTTTATGATATTTTCAAAATGCAGCAATTGCATTGAAGAAGTATGTAGCTGATAAAATGAAGAGATTTTATAGTATCTAATTGGCTGAGTATGAAGGAATGATTAACTAGAGACTTGTAGTATAGAGTCTTAGCTTTCCATAATGGGTAAGATCATGCTATTCCAATTCGTATTTTGAAAGTTATGAATTTTCTAAGTTCAGGAGTTCTGTATGAGTTGATATAGAATTTGAGAAACATGTTGGCATAACAGTAAACTTGTGGATTTCTGGAACTGTGTTTGAAATCTGAGAAAATGATCAACTTTAGAATTGAGGTAAATCCTCTTAGCTTTCCAAAGAGTGTTTATTCATGGAATTCCAATGTGTGGATTAGAAGATATAATTTTTCTAATATTAGGGCAGATCTAGGCCAATAGAAGTGGACTGTTTATTTTACTTTACTCCAAATGGTGAATTGTGAATTTGTAGCATTTATATGCTTAAAATGTTTGATTCTATCATGTGTTAAGTGTGTTAACACGTGTGGAGTAGTTTTCTTGATTGAGTTGTTGGGGGAATCGTCTAGGATAAAAATTACCCTACAACGATCAACCCATAGACTAGAATTGAATTCTTCCACCTTGCGGACTGGATAGTCATCCCTCGTGCGCCGACGAACTCTTACCCAATGGGTAATTGATCTCAGACCTGGATACTGGATGCAATCCAAGTCAAAGGTGGAGGCAAACGATGGAGATCGGGTCGCTAGTGTTTGAGTTAATTGACCAGCTGGATCCATTTATGACCTAGGTATTACTTAAACTGGTCGGTGTATTAGTACCCTAGGTCTGTCAATGAGTTAGGTGTTGATGATTATGTATGTTTACCTCTATTGCCGGGTGTAAGGCTTCCCTAGGGTCACGGGTCAGGGATTTGGTCAAGGACCAACAGGGGTATGGCAGCCGATGAGTATCGACTCGCCGGGTTATTAATTTGACAGACCAGTCAGGGATCAATTATTTGATAAAACTTCGTGCATGATTTTGGATGACAAATGTATTTTTTTAGTAAACTGTTATTTAATTAAGTTTCCTTACTTTTCGCTTAAGGACCGAGTTGGTGTTAGGGGTGATCCCCTATAATTCGACTTGTTCTAAAGGCCAGCACTAGGCGTTGATTAACCAGGATTGTCTCTTCATGTCGTAGGGATACAGGTTGTGTTTGCTCAATAGCTGAGCACACGGGATCCGTATCTCGCTCTGTTAATTCCTGAGGTACCTTGATAAGAACGGGATGTTCCCTTGTTCTATGTTAGTGGACACGAACGGACCATGGGATTGCAGTCTCGCGGATCTTCGGCGTCATGGGTATGCTGCGATGTATCAGTAAGTTCGTCATGGCTTTTGAGAGAGGTCCGGTGTGCCGGTTATTAGTGAAAAACGGGAATACCCTGAAATTTTATAACCTACTCAATCATGTTGTACTTATCGGGAACATAAAATGTACAACAGTAGAAGGTAATGCATGGCGAGGGTTCGAAACCCTGAAACTGCAGGAAACAGCTTGATTTGGAGCGTATGTAGTATGGGATGCATGCGTGTCCAAAGTCTTGCTGATATTGGGCTAAGTGCATCTGTTTTTCCGTACATTGTGTAATATGCATTAGATTTTAGGTCATGACATACACTGATACTAGGAAATTAGGCTGCAGGTTTCTGTTTTCATCAAAGGTTGGTTGTGATTGCTAGTTGGAGATTATTGTTTTTTTATCAGCATTGCGTCAGTATATGTACTGATGTGCCCACTCAATTAGGTGCTGGATATCGGATCGCAAGTGCAGGAAGACTCAGGACCAGCGAAGCATCCAAGGGGACTATCAAGAATATCTCCCACCCGTAAAGCTAGTTCAGAGAGATCAGAGTAGCACAGCAGAAGATTCGAGCTACAGGGCACATCTGAGGGAAACAGTTTTCCAGTGGAAGATCAGCTGACTACCGATCTGAAGGGCAGGCAAAATGTTGAACAGTATTTATAATGCTTTAATATAATTTGTATTCCTTATTCAAGGACAAGATAATATTTGTAATTAATGATGTAATGACTTCATTTGGTAATATAAAGTTTTTAAATTTCCGTATTATTACTGTGTTGAGATGCATTTGAAAGAAAAGATTCTGGTTTGTGTTACGGATTTCCGATAGTGGGATCCTGGGCGCTACCCTAGTTCCACTGGCAAGTCCAACTTGTATGCCACATTCCCAATCTTCTTCAGGATTTTGTATGGCCCAGTATACCTCGGGGCTAACTTGCCACCTTTCCCAAATCTAATTACACCCTTTGTTGGTGAGACCTTCAAGAATATTGAGTCTCCTTCTTCAATTTCCAGTTCTCTTCGTCGGGTGTCAGCATAACTTTTCTACCTGCTTTGTGCTATTTTCATTCTTTTCCTGATCAACTCAATTTTCTCAGAAGTCTGCTGCATGATTACTGGTCCAAACATCTGCCTTTCTCCTACCTCATACTAGCACATGGGCGTCCAGCACTTTCTCCCATATAATGCTTCATACGGGGTCATACCAATACTAGCATGGTAGCTACTGCTGTAAGCAAATTATACCAATGCTAAGTACTTCTCCCAGTTTCCTCCGAAATCCATATTGCTTGCTCTCAGCATATCTTCCAGAACACGATTCACACTTTCAGTCTATACATTTGTTTGCAGGGAAAGGCTGTGCTAAAATCTGTTCTCGTTCCCAAGGCTGTATGTAAACTTTGCCAGAACCACGAAGTAAATCTTGCATCCCTGTCAGAAATTATGGATACGGGCACACCATGCAGCTTCACTATTCCCTCAATGTATACTTCTGCTAATTTCTCCAATACCAAGTAATCTTCACAGGCCGTAAATGAGATGATTTTGTCAATTGGTCGACTACAACCCAGATCGTATATGCCCTTTAGGACACGTGGGTAACCCTGTGATGAAGTCCTATACTGATATTCTCCGACTTCCATTCTGAAATTGGAAACGGCTGTAACAACCCTCCAGGTTTCTAATTCTCTCCTTCAATCTTCTTACACGTGAGACATTTATCCACAAATTCAGCTTTGTCCCGCTTCATTCCTATCCACTAATAGTATTATTTCATGGATCAGTACATTTCGGTACTCCCCAGGAGAACTTTAAGTAATGTAGTGTGTGTGTTTTTCATGATTTCTTCCCTCATGTCATCCACCTTTGGCACGCACAATCTACTTCTAAACCACAGCAGACATTCCTTTGTATTGAACTCGGGGAGTTTCCTTGCGTTCACTTCCTCCTTTCATGCTAGAATCTCCGCATCTATTTCTTAACTCTTTTTAATCCGCTCCTTCATACATGATTGTAGTTCAAGTCGTGCTAAGATCGCACCCAACCGTTGTGTAACTACTTCAATACCGGCTTGTTTTATTTCGTCCTCTAGCTCCTTCCTCATCGTAATCAATGTAGCTAAACTGCTCTTTCTACTAAGTGCATCTGCCACCACATTGACTTTTTCTAGATGGTACTTAATTTCTGGTTTAATATCATCCAACACTTCCACCCATAGCCTCCATCATAGGTTCAAATTCGTCTGATGATATATATACTTCAGGCTCTTATGATCAGTATACATCTCCACCTTTGCTCTGTAGACATAATGTTGCCATATCTTCAAGGTGAAAATAATTGCAGTCAGCTCCAAATCCTGTGTGGGGGTAATTCTTTTGATGTGGCCAGAGTTGCCATGAACCGTAGGCTATAACTCTTCCTTCCTGCATTAGAACGCACCCAAAACCCTGGTGTGAAGCATCATCGTAGACCACATACCCCTTGTCTTATCGAGGTAAGACCAATATCAGTGCTAAAATCATCCAGCTCTTGAATTTTTGAAAACTCCTTTTGCATGGTTTAGTTCATTCAAAACTTTTATTCTTCTCGGTCAGTGCTGTAATTGGTACTGCTATCTTGGCATAGTCCTGGATGAATATCCTGTAGTACCTAGTTAGTCCCAAAAAGCTTCTGACTTCTTTCACCGTCTTTGGTTGGGGCCATTCCTTTACAGCCTCAACCTTTTGTGGATCAGTGACCACTCCCTCCTTAGAATGGATATGGCCAGAGAATGCGACTTCAGATTTCCAGAATTTGCACTTGGACAACTTTGCATATAACTTATGGTCCTATAGCTTGTTCAACACTTCAGTTAGATGTCTGGCGTGGTCCTCCTCTGTCTTTGAGTACAGCAAAATGTTGTATATGAAAACATGACGAGTCAATGTACGGTAGTAGAATTCGATTTATCAAATCCATGAAAATAGCTGAAGCATTTGTCACTCCGAACGGCATTACCAAAAACTCGTAGTGACCATGTCGAGTCCTAAAGGTCATCTTTGGTATATCCTCCTCCATGACCAGAACCTTATGGTAGCCCGATCGCAGATCAGTCTTTAAGAACACTGCTGCTCCTTGAAGCTGTTCGAACAAGTCATCAATTCTAGAAAGTGGATATTTTTCTGAACCGTGACCTTGTTCAACTCTCGATAGTTGATACACATCCTCATCGACCCATCATTCTTCTTGAAAAGTAGCACTAGTGTAATGCCCTGATTTTTCAATTAATGAAAAATTATTTATTTTGGCACGTATTGTGCACGTGTAATATTTTTGGTTAATATTTTCATCAAGATGAGTAAAGATATTTCAATTTGTGTTTTTAATCGTTTTGTACCAAAGCCTTATTTTAATAAAAAGCCCTTTTTCTTAAAGCCCAAAATGCATTCTTTTATTTTTAAATAACTATTGTTTTGGGCCATTTATTAAAGCCCATGGTTTAATTCTATTTTTTTTCTACAACTTGTAATGTGGAACACTTTTTTTAAAGATTTTTATTTTGTATTTTGTACAAGTTTCTTTTTATGGTGACTAGTGCTTGCACGTGCATTTCATGTACACGTGCATGAGCACACTTTTCTTGGCCGGATTGGGTAAGGAGTGGATTTGAGTCATGGGTAGTTATCTAGAGTGTGGGTAGTTATTACAACTCCCTAGTTCATCCTAGCCCTTGACCCTATAACTATCTACTAAATCCTAGCCCTCCATCTCACCCAAAATGGTGTATAAATACCCCTCTCTCCTAAACATCTTCTACACAAAAATCCTTTGAAAGAGATAGATATACATATACTATATTGTAGAGTTGGTGAGTGAGAGTTCTCTTGGAGACCGATCATCTCTGCAGAAGAGCTTCGGTGTGGAGCAAGGAGCAAGGAGCAAGGAGCAAGGAGTCGTGCAGTGCATTAGGAAGCTTTTCTGGATTCGGTTATTTTTCGTCAATAAGGTGGGTGTTTCTCAGGACTTCTAATGTAGAAAATATGTTATGGCTATGATGATTGCTACCATGCTTGTGAAAAGTAAGTTTAAACATATTAGATTGCCCTGTGTATGTTTATGATGAAGGTCGTGAGGGACTAATAATGTAGTAATGACACTGAAAGTAAGACTGGAATGGGCCTGTACAGTCGACTATCACTTGAACAAGTCGACTGGTACGAGGCAAATGTTTTCATGATTTATTAGTTTAACGATGTGCGTGTGTACAAACAGAAGTGATAGTATGATTGCTAAATTCATATCCCCCATGTTATATATGACGGAGGAGATGTGAACGGATGAAAAAGAATTAGTGATAATTAGTAAAACTGGGAATAACCCGTACAGTCGACTGCTGATGTAAACAGCCGACTGGTGTATTGAAAATAGTCCAGAATTCCATGAAATGAGGTATTTTTATTGTGAGGTTCTAGTGTGCTAAATTGAGATTTAGTATTCGTCTCTGCAAGTAAATGATGAGCAAGTGAAAGTGCATGCTTAACATTTCCCTTGAGGAAAGAAAAAATTGGTTAGGTGAAAGTGTATGTTATGATGTTAGTGAACAGCTAAGAAATTACATGTTTATGTAGTATGAATATGTTGTAATGTGACACAATGATGCATGTGAATGGAAGAACAGATGGAATGATGATTCCTTAAATTTGAAATGTTAACCTTGTTCAGTCGACTTAATGCAAGTAGCAAGTCGACTGGGCTGAGTATTAAAATGTACTGTTGAAACCCCAGGACAGACGACTGATGGAATGACAGTCGGCTGTCACGTGAATGATATTTTGAACATGGAAAATTGCGGAGCAGCCGACTGGCCATGTGCAGCAGTCGACTCTCCTGAGCAGTTATGAAGAACTTGATTTGACTGAACAAGTCGACTGGGCTTTCTCCAAGTCGACTGTCCAGAATATTCTGATTTGTCAGAGATTTCATGTGGTTTCTGTTAAAAGTTGCGAATCTTATGGTTGATGTTGGTAAACTCTATTTTTTGTTGCATGAATTTACATGAAATGAATCATAGATTGAAATGAGAATTAAATGAATATGAAAGCTAAGATCATGATAAAGAAAGTCTGTGAGACTATTAAATGAATTATGAGTTGAAAATGCTCAAATTGGAAATTGTGAATTGGAAATTGTGAATTGGAAATTGAAACAAAAGAGTAGCTAAGTCTCCCCCGGCATTGGAAATAGAATGAAATGAAAATTGAATTGAAAGACCAAGGTTGGTCATGTTGAAACGAATGAATAAGTCCGGTTTAGTGGAGAGGCTAACTCTAGAGCTTTGATTTTTGTTCATGATTCTAATAAAAACTAAGGATTAGTGCATAGTGAAGATGTGATGAAAGTGAGAGAAAAACACGAGTATGAGAACTAGGGTTTACGGTGTGGGTGTGTGGGCCACAGAATGCATGCTTGATGAGTCAAGACATGGCGTGGGCACAACTCAGAATGATCGGGCTCTAGTCACGCTTGTGGGATGTTTGGTGACTGCAAGAGGATCGTGTGCCATGAAGTGAGGCTGAATTGCCACAGAATGCATGCTTGATGAGTCAAGACATGGCGTTGGATTCCCCTCCAGAATTTTCTGTACACGAGCTTGTACTCATAGATCATCTAGGATACTCACCATAGTTACAGTAGTAGATTAAGTCATGGCGAGGGATTGAACCCTACAAAGATGAAGAACGAATAAGAGGCTTGCCCTCGGACCTATGTAGTATGGGATGCATAGAATCCGAACAAGTGCGCATTAGTGTCATCTAATATAAATAATTGCATTAAGGATTAAGTGCTCGATCACGACACGACATCATTAAGAGTTTCCCCTTTGCTTTATTTTGATATGTGAACAAGTTTGTGATCTGTTAAAAAATGAGAATCGTTATACTGTTTCTGGCATAGAGAGGATGGCCATGTATAATTATCGTCGGTTGAATAAACTGACGTACCCACAGTTTTGTATGCAGGATGAATGGCATGAAAAAGATTAAAGAGGAACAAATGCTTAAAGATTTCTCAATGTTGTTGTACATTTGTTTCATTATTGTAAATTTTACTTCCGCTGTGCAATGTAAATGTAATATTGATGTAAGCTCTGATGTAAAGTGAAAAGTTTAAATTTTCCTTGTAAAATTGTACTAAAAGAAGCGAAAAGATCCTGTAGAACATCTCGAATTCAGTGTATTTGGGATTAGGGCGTTACAGAGTGGTATCAGAGCCACGCTTTCTACGCTTTCACACTTGTACAAATTTATAAGGAACGACACCCTAGAAGTGGACATTAGAGTATGTGTTTGAGTCTAGAGATTTAAATGTAAGTGACTTACATTTGTGTTGCTCTATGACTTATGCTTCTTCCTCTCTAATTCTAAGATGGCTGATCACTTCGACCCTGCTGGAGACGACGACTGGCATATCATTGAGGAAGAGTACCATCCTGGACAGGCTGATCCCGAGGAAGAGTACCACCCTGGGAAAGTAGATTCTGATGAGGAGGAGTGGCCTGAATCCCGAGAGATCACCCCACCTCCAGATTCATCTGACGATTCTTCTTCTGATGAAGAAGAAGGACCAGTTTTGAGTAGTCTTGTGACTTCTCTTCAGAGGCAGGTAGAGACACTGCGAGAGAGAGTCGGACTATTGGAGGCTCAGCTGGCAAAGCGAAAGGACGACTATTCTATTCTCAGTCATCGTATATGGGAACTCGAGAAGAGGAAGAATATGACCGATGTGCTGAAGGATGAAGTTGATGAACTACAGGGAGAGCTTCGAAGCGAAGAGGAACCGTCGGAGTTAGACTGTTGTAGCTTCTACTATCTTTCATTCTGATGTCAAGAAATGTTTTTCAATTCGAATGTATAAAGTTTGGAATTCAATGAAATGCAAGTTGATTTAAAATTCATGTCTTATACTTCGAATTTGATGGACCTTTTACATCAGAATATGGAATGAAAGCTGTTGTGTTGTTCGATACTGGATCCCCTCATACTTTTGTGTCTCCTAAATTTGCTAAAGTGTTGGGAGTTGAACCGAAGATTTTTCCAAGAAAGATCTTAGCATTAGCTACTCCATCAGGGAAACTTTAACCACTGATCGGTATTACGCTGATTGCGAGATTGTGATTGGAGATCGAATCTTTGGGATTGATCTGATCGAGCTGACTATCTTGGGGGTCGATGTTATCATTGGCATTGATTGGATGTTGGTGTACAATGCAAACATCGAGTGCAAGACCAAGACGGTAACAGTGAAGGCTCCAGGTGGACCTGAAGTCACTTTCAAAGGGAAGCAGAAATGTTCTAGGCTGGTGGCAACTATCTGCAAGGAAGAGACTCCTGTGGAAGTGCAAGGGATTCCTGTGGTTCGGGACTATCCGACTGTGTTCTTTGATGATTTTCCTGGGTTACCCCCGCATCGTGATGTTGAGTTCAGCATCACTGTCCAACCAGGAAGTGCACCCATTTCTAAAGCACCGTATAAGATGGCTCCAGTGGAACAGGATGAGGTGAAACGGCAGATTGAGGAACTGTTGGAGAAAGGCTTTATTCAACCTAGTGCGTCACCTTGCGGGAGCACCAGTGCTTTTGGTAAAGAAGAAGGATGGATCGATGAGAATGTATATCAATTACCGGGAGCTGAATAAGGTCACTGTTCAGAATAAGTATCCTATTCCTCGAATTGATGACTTGTTCGATCGTCTTCAAGGAGCAGCTGTTTTCTCCAAAATAGATCTTCGATCAGGATATCACCAAGTTCGAGTGAAAGCTGAAGATGTGCACAAGACCGCATTTAGAACTCGACATGGAAATTACGAATTCTTAGTTATGCCATTCGGAGTGACGAATGCACCCGCAATCTTCATGGATTTGATGAACAGAGTTCTGAGGCCGTTCATTGATTCTTTCGTTGTGGTGTTTATCGACGACATTCTCGTGTACTCCAAGTCAGAAGAGGAGCACACCGAGCATCTGGCAGCAGTTTTGAAGAAGCTGGAAGAGCAGAAGTTGTATGCCAAGTTATCCAAGTGTGATTTCTAGAAATCTGAAGTGGCATTCCTAGGTCACATCCTTTCTAAGGAGGGAGTGGCAACTGACCCTCAGAAGATAGAGGCAGTGAGAGATTGGGCAAGGCCTACTACAGTAAAGGAAGTCAGAAGTTTTCTTGAAATGACTGGATACTACAGGAGATTCATTCAAGGTTATGCTCAGATAGCTGTGCCGCTTACTGGACTGACCAAGAAGAATGTGAGCTTCAAGTGGACTGAGCAATGTGAGGCGAGCTTTCAGGAGTTGAAAGAGAAGCTGACTACTGCACCTATTTTGGCTTTGCCTAGAGCAGGTGTTGAGTATGACGTTTATAGCGATGCTTCACATCGTGGGCTTGGTTGTGTCTTAATGCAAGAAGGAAGAGTAATCGCTTATGGATCTAGGCAACTACGACCACAGGAGAAGAATTACCCAACTCATGATCTGGAGTTGGCTGCGATTATCTTTGCCCTGAAGCAATGGAGGCACTACGTGTACGGTGAGAAATTGAACATGTACATAGACCACAAGAGCTTGAAGTATATATATCAGTAGAGGGATCTGAATCTGAGGCAGCGGGGATGGTTGGAAGTGCTTGAGGATATGCGACCTGAGATTAAGTATCATCCTGGGAAGGCTAATGTTGTTGCTGATGCACTTAGTTGCAAGAGCAGCTTAGCCAGTTTGATTACAACTCAGAAGTATCTGATTGAGGAATTGGACCGAGCAGGTATTGAGGTCGTCTTGCAAGGATTGGGAGCATCTTTGGCTCAGTTGAGGCTTCAGCCTACTCTGAATGGAAGGATTTGCAAGTCAGGAGGTTGATGCTGATATCTTGGAGATGAAGGAGCAGGTTGGTGCTGGCAGGTTGCCCGGATTCCAAATCAGGGATGGAGTGCTGTGGTTCGGAGATAGGCTGTGTGTTCCAAATCAGGCGGACCTGAAAGAGAGTATTTTTCAGGAGGCACATGCTACTCTTTTGTCGGTACATCCTAGGAGTACTAAGATGTACAAAGACATCAAACAGCATTTCTGGTGGTTAGGTTTGAAGCGGGATGTGGCTGAATTTGTGGCGAAGTGTGAGGTTTGTCAGCAAGTCAAAGCCGAAAATCAGAGACCCGGAGGTCTATTACAGCCGTTACCTATTCCGGAATGGAAGTGGGATAACATCAGTATGGATTTCATTACGGGATTGCCTAAGAGTCCTAAAGGCAATGATGCGATTTGGGTTATAGTCGATCGACTAACCAAGTCCGCTCACTTTTTGGCGATGAAACTCACTGCTTCGATGGACAAGTTAGCTAAGTTTTATGTTGGCAAGATCGTCAGGCTTCATGGTGTTCTGTCAACTATTGTGTCTGATCGAGATGCGCGGTTTACTTCGCATTTCTGGAGGAGTCTTCAGACAGCTTTGGGTACCAAGACAGATTTCAGCACTGCTTTTCATCCGCAAACCGATGGGCAGACCGAGAGAGTCAACCGTATTCTTGAGGATATGCTTCGATGTTGTATACTAGACTTTGGAGGCAGTTGGGAAAGACATTTACCTTTGGTAGAGTTTGCCTACAACAACAGTTTTCAGGCTAGCATCGGGATGGCGCCGTACGAAGCTCTATATGGCAGGAAGTGCAGAACGCCTGTTTGTTGGTTTGAAGTTGGGGAGCGTCAGTTGTTTGGTCCTGAGCTTGTGCAGCAAACCTCTGAGAAGATTGTTCTGATCAGGAAAAGGTTGGTAGAAGCTTAGAGCAGGCAAAAAAGCTATGCAGACAACCGGAGAAGGGACCTTGAGTTTGAGGTTGGTGACTTCGTCTTTCTGAAAGTATCACCCAGTAAAGGTGTGGTTCGATTTGGCAAAGGCGGGAAGTTAGCCCCGAGGTTTATAGGCCCGTACAAGATATTGAAAAGGATCGGAAAAACTACTTACCGGCTTGAATTACCGGAAGAGTTATCTCAGGTGCACAATGTCTTTCATGTGTCTATGCTGAGAGGTTATATTCTAGACCCGAGTCATCATTTTCCTGAAGTGCCGGAAGGTTTGCAGTTGGATCTGAACTACATCGAGTCTCCTGTCGAGATTGTTGACCGTAGGGAGAAAGTCTTGAGGAATAAGACGATACCGATGGTCAAGGTAGTCTGGAGAAACCACTTGGTTAAAGAGGCTACTTGGGAGTCTGAGGAGAGGATGTCGAAGGACTGTCCTGAGCTTTTTGCTTGATTGTATCATTGTATCTTTTTGTTCTTGTTGTTGTGTTGTATTTTCTGTTCTCTCGCTCTTGACTGTAGTTCCGGGGACGGAACTATTCTAAGGAGGAAGTGTTGTAATGCCCTGATTTTTCAATTAATGAAAAATTATTTATTTTGGCACGTATTGTGCACGTGTAATATTTTTGGTTAATATTTTCATCAAGATGAGTAAAGATATTTCAATTTGTGTTTTTAATCGTTTTGTACCAAAGCCTTATTTTAATAAAAAGGCCCTTTTTCTTAAAGCCCAAAATGCATTCTTTTATTTTTAAATAACTATTGTTTTGGGCCATTTATTAAAGCCCATGGTTTAATTCTATTTTTTTTCTACAACTTGTAATGTGGAAAACTTTTTTTAAAGATTTTTATTTTGTATTTTGTACAAGTTTCTTTTTATGGTGACTAGTGCTTGCACGTGCATTTCATGTACACGTGCATGAGCACACTTTTCTTGGCCGGATTGGGTAAGGAGTGGATTTGAGTCATGGGTAGTTATCTAGAGTGTGGGTAGTTATTACAACTCCCTAGTTCATCCTAGCCCTTGACCCTATAACTATCTACTAAATCCTAGCCCTCCATCTCACCCAAAATGGTGTATAAATACCCCTCTCTCCTAAGCATCTTCTACACAAAAATCCTTTGAAAGAGATAGATATACATATACTATATTGTAGAGTTGGTGAGTGAGAGTTCTCTTGGAGACCGATCATCTCTGCAGAAGAGCTTCGGTGTGGAGCAAGGAGCAAGGAGCAAGGAGCAAGGAGTCGTGCAGTGCATTAGGAAGCTTTTCTGGATTCGGTTATTTTTCGTCAATAAGGTGGGTGTTTCTCAGGACTTCTAATGTAGAAAATATGTTATGGCTATGATGATTGCTACCATGCTTGTGAAAAGTAAGTTTAAACATATTAGATTGCCTTGTGTATGTTTATGATGAAGGTCGTGAGGGACTAATAATGTAGTAATGACACTGAAAGTAAGACTGGAATGGGCCTGTACAGTCGACTGTCACTTGAACAAGTCGACTGGTACGAGGCAAATGTTTTCATGATTTATTAGTTTAACGATGTGCGTGTGTACAAACAGAAGTGATAGTATGATTGCTAAATTCATATCCCCCATGTTATATATGACGGAGGAGATGTGAACGGATGAAAAAGAATTAGTGATAATTAGTAAAACTGGGAATAACCCTTACAGTCGACTGCTGATGTAAAAAGCCGACTGGTGTATTGAAAATAGTCCAGAATTCCATGAAATGAGGTATTTTTATTGTGAGGTTCTAGTGTGCTAAATTGAGATTTAGTATTTGTCTCTGCAAGTAAATGATGAGCAAGTGAAAGTGCATGCTTAACATTTCTCTTGAGGAAAGAAAAAATTGGTTAGGTGAAAGTGTATGTTATGATGTTAGTGAACAGCTAAGAAATTACATGTTTATGTAGTATGAATATGTTGTAATGTGACACAATGATGCATGTGAATGGAAGAACAGATGGAATGATGATTCCTTAAATTTGAAATGTTAACCTGTTCAGTCGACTTAATGCAAGTAGCAAGTCGACTGGGCTGAGTATTAAAATGTACTGTTGAAACCCCAGGACAGACGACTGATGGAATGACAGTCGGCTGTCACGTGAATGATATTTTGAACATGGAAAATTGCGGAGCAGCCGACTGGCCATGTGCAGCAGTCGACTCTTCTGAGCAGTTATGAAGAACTTTATTTGACTGGACCAGTCGACTGGGCTTTCTCCAAGTCGACTGTCCAGAATATTCTGATATGTCAGAGATTTCATGTGGTTTCTGTTAAAAGTTGCGAATCTTATGGTTGATGTTGGTAAACTCTATTTTTTGTTGCATGAATTTACATGAAATGAATCATAGATTGAAATGAGAATTAAATGAATATGAAAGCTAAGATCATGATAAAGAAAGTCTGTGAGACTATTAAATGAATTATGAGTTGAAAATGCTCAAATTGGAAATTGTGAATTGGAAATTGAAACAAAAGAGTAGCTAAGTCTCCCCCGGCATTGGAAATGGAATGAAATGAAAATTGAATTGAAAGACCAAGGTTGGTCATGTTGAAACGAATGAATAAGTCCGGTTTAGTGGAGAGGCTAACTCTAGAGCTTTGATTTTTGTTCATGATTCTAATAAAAACTAAGGATTAGTGCATAGTGAAGATGTGATGAAAGTGAGAGAAAAACACGAGTATGAGAACTAAGGTTTTACGGTGCGGGTGTGTAGGCCACAGAATGCATGCTTGATGAGTCAAGACATGGCGTGGGCACAACTCAGAATGATCGGGCTCTAGTCACGCTTGTGGGATGTTTGGTGACTGCAAGAGGATCGTGTGCCATGAAGTGAGGCTGAATTGCCACAGAATGCATGCTTGATGAGTCAAGACATGGCGTGGGATTCCCCTCCAGAATTTTCTGTACACGAGCTTGTACTCATAGATAATCTAGGTACTCACCATAGTTACAGTAGTAGATTAAGTCATGGCGAGGGATTGAACCCTACAAAGATGAAGAACGAATAAGAGGCTTGTCCTCGGACCTATGTAGTATGGGATGCATAGAATCCGAACAAGTGCACATTAGTGTCATCTAATATAAATAATTGCATTAAGGATTAAGTGCACGATGACGACACGACATCATTAAGATTTTCCCCTTTGCTTTATTTTGATATGTGAACAAGTTTTTGATCTGTTAAGAAATGAGAATCGTTATACTGTTTCTGGCATAAAGAGGATGGCCATGTATAATTATCGTCAGTTGAATAAACTGACGTACCCACAGTTTTGTATGCAGGATGAATGGCATGAAAAAGATTAAAGAGGAACAAATGCTTAAAGATTTCTCAATGTTGTTGTACATTTGTTTCATTATTGTAAATTTTACTTCCGCTGTGCAATGTTAATGTAATATTGATGTAAGCTCTGATGTAAAGTGAAAAGTTTAAATTTCCTTGTAAAATTGTACTAAAAGAAGCGAAAAGATCCTGTAGAACATCTCGAATTCAGTGTATTTGGGATTCGGGGCGTTACAACTGGTGCTCCCCAAGGTGAAGTACTAGGCCTAATAAATCCCTTCTGCAATAACTCTGCAATTTGCTGCTTAACTTTTTTCTGCTCCACTGGTGCCATCCGATACGAAGCCTTCAATATTGTTACACTACCTGGCTGAATTATTACACGGATCTCCACATATCAGTGTGGGGGTAACCCAAGTAACTCCTCCAGAAATACTAGCAAAAAATCTTGTACAATGGTGATTCCCTTAATTTCTTCCGGTGTCTTTATTCCAGCTACAACCGCTAGAATCTCACCACACTTCCTCTTTCCTTGGAACACAATCTCCGGTTATTTTGGCATCACCATTGTAACATCTGTTTTTTTTTAATCCTTAAATATTTGATTTATATTATTTTTATTTATGACTTTGAGCATATTTTCTTATATTAATTGGTTTTATTTTATTTTATAATGATTAAATTGGAATTCGGGGTTAAACGGGAAAAATTGAAAATATATGAGTTTTGAGGTAAGTTTTCTCGGAGGAGACAATTCCAATTTAACCCGATATTTTTCCGAGATACATGTGCATAATAAAGGGTTGGATTATTGATAATTTGAAGGAGTTGCTTGGTTATAGCTAGAAGCTGGAAATTTTGGAATTCAGGGTTGAAAATAACCCTTGAAACGATAATTTTTATGTGAAGTTGGGCCTTAGGCCCATAACCATAACTTTTGTTATTTAAAATCCCCTTTTATTACAAAATTTCCACTCTCAAACCCCTTCTCCTTCCTTTCTTTCTGATGTGGCCGAAACCCACCTTGGCCGAAACTCCCATCACCCAAACTCTAGGGCTTCAGCCAGTCAATCCTCCATCCACTCCAAGCTTCAAATTGTTTGGGGATTTGTGTTGAGTTTTGAAAGCTCTTTAGCGTGGTAGGGTTGGTTTGTGGAGAGAACTCCGTGAAGGTGTGAAAATGTAAAGTTTGATTAGCGACTAGGCGAGCGAGGAGCGTATTCCTGTTGGTTCGTCAGGTGAGTATAATCATACTAGATATACTTTATGTTGTGGTAAAATTTTATACTTATCTAATGTGAATTGTGATAGTTATGGTCGGATAAAGAAATACTGGAAAATACGGATTTTGATTGTTGAGATTGTGCTATGTGGTATAATTGCATGATTTTGAGTATTTGGTGCTATTAGTGATATATTGGGTATATGTATGCAAATATGAATTAATTAGTGGGTGTACATGTGTTATGTGGGTGATAAATATAAATTATATATATATGATGTTATGATGTGTTAAATGGCATGGTGCACGTATAAAATGTGGGTGATACATGAATATTTGATGTGATAAGAGATATTAATGGCTTGGTATATATATGATATGTAGGTAATTAAGGTGAAATAATAAGTGGTAAATGATAAGATAAATAACCTTTGATAATATGATAAGATAAATAGTCTGATGTATGCATAATATGTGATAAGTAACATGGTGTATTTATGATATGTAATAATATGATGTGATAATAACAAGGTATATGCATAATACGTGATAAAATGAGCAGATAAATAATATGGTGTATGCCAAATATGTGAAAATGTGTTGAGATAAAAGATGAGATGATATGTGATAACAAAACGAGATAAAAAGATGAGATGAAAATGATTATAAAAGTTAAATTTTGTTTTCCAGTGCATGTAGAAATCCTGGGGGTTTTGGCTAGACTTCATAATACCCAAGAATCGGCTTGGGGTGCGGTGTTTATTACCCAAAATATGTTTGGGGTGTGGTGTTTTATTGCCCAAGCTATCGGCTTGAGGTCTGGTATATTACCCATTTTATCTGGGGTGCGGTGTTTATTACCCAAATTATGTTTGGAGTGCGGTGTATATTACCCAATTTATCTGGGGTGTAGTGTATACTATCTAGTTTATCTGGGGTGCGGTGATTATTACCCAAACCATGTTTGGGGTGCGGTGTATATTACCCAAGTTCTACTTGAGGTGCGGTGTATTCCCTCGCTGGCATAGGCTGGGAGGAAGACATAGCCTCGGGCGCGTAAGACCCTTGGTGAGCAGTGGTCTGCGTGTTTACTGGGCTAGCGGCTACAACATTTAGGATGCAGTAGAGCATTGGTCGACAAATTAATAAAACAGGTAAATATGAAAAGAAAATGAAAAAGTAAATGAAGTATGTATGTAAATGAAAGTGAAAAGTAGAGAAAGTGAATGATATGAAATAGGAAGGAAAAAGTAAAGAAATGGCATGATATGATATGAGAATGCTAAAGTAAAGAAAATGGGTTATGTGGATGAGCATGATAAGTAAAGCAAATGTGTTGTGAAATTAGAATGAAAAGTAAAGAAATTGTGTTGGGGGAATGAATATGATAAGTAAAGAAAATGTGTTATAAGTATGTGAAGGAATATGAGAAGTAAAGAACTTGTGTTACGAGAATGAATATGAAAAGTAAAGAAATTGTGTTACAAGAATAAAATGGTAAAGTAAGATGTTGTCACGCCCCGCTTCCCAAAAAGGAATACGGAATACAGAGACGTAACAAAAGCCCAACGAATGATTTTCATCATCCTTAAGCTGTTTAAGAATCTTTGCAACACATCATAGAAATAATCAGTCTCGGAAGCAAAAGGAACAACCATTCATGAATACTTGAAACAAAACACCAACAGAAATTTACTTGAAACCAAATACAATATCCTCAAATAAATCAGAGTCTGGAGAAAAACAATATTTTGGGTCACATCGCCCAAATACAAATAATATCCAATAACCAAAATACAATTTATTCAATGTTCAAGCAACAACTAATAAATATCATAAAGCAGAAATTCCAAGTTAATACATCCTTTTGCCATTACCATCAAGCAGCTGACCAACCTGATCTGCAATAAGTACAATTGCAGGAAAAGGGGAAAGGAAGAAAACAAGTATCCGTCAATTGCAAGTCGCGGGTCACAAATAGAGTATGATACAAGTACATGGAATGGAGAAACTAACTAGTACCTGGTATAGGTATGATGTTAACCTAGACAAACTAGCATGGTAAAAGTGTTAAGTGTACACGACATAAATCAAGTGTCAAATAAACAAGTATCTTATAAACATGCATCAAGTGTCGAATGTCGTGTAATCATGTATCAAGTATCAGGTAATCAGGATAATCAGGTAACAGGTAATTATGTAACATGTACCAAATATCAAATCTCAAGTATCAAGTCTCATGTATCATGTAGTCAAGTATCAAGCAAGCATGTATCATGTTCAAGTATCATGTTCAAGCATCATGTTCAAATATCATGTATTAAATATCTTGTACTATTACTATCTAGGTAACACTTCATGTGCCATCCTTTTATCACATTGTTGTTACATTCAATGCAGTTTCGCTTTAGATTTCATAGTGGACCGTAGAGGGCAGTATACTCGGGAATCACAACAGAAACAGGAAACAGATTGCAGTTTCATGAATCAAAACAGGTACACGAATTATCCTATTCATGCATCAACGGGTTCATGAATCAACAGGTACACGACCAACAGGCCTGTGCATCAACAAGTAACAGGTACATGAACCAACAGGTCCATGCATCAACAGGTAACAGGTACATGAACCAACAGATATCATGCATCAACAGGTAATAGGTACATGAACCAATAGGTATCATGCATCAACAGGTTCATGTATCAACATGAATCAAAATGGGAAACACAGGCCCCCTTCCGAGCACACGTTTCTGAATTATCCACTATTAGATCTTTCCCTTAACTCCGGCTTGGTTACTTTTATTATGATCATCAAACAGACATGAATATGTACGAAATAATGTCAAATTAATAGGGAATAATCAGGTTTAGGTTCAGGGAAACAAATATATAAGCATGGGTGATATACATTCACATAAACGAGCAAAATAGTGTATGTTCATAAACAGGACAACATGACCAATCAGTACTAAAACAGTGATTCTGGTCTCTACAAAAATGCAAATATGGATCCGTCAAAGGATCAGGAAACTAGACATCCACACGAATCCAACGAGTACAAATAAGTCATATAGTACTTCACAACATCTTAACTCAAAACAGGTTCGAAGTTAGAAAACATGTTCAGTCAGAAATCAGGAAAACAAATTCTCGGTCAGAAAAACGGCATCAAAACTCATTCAATAAATCCACGAAAAATCTGGGGTATTCCCCTATATGAGTAGAATCAAAATATAAAATTTCATAATATTCCAGTAAAAATAGATCAGTCATCAAAAATATGGAAGCATCAAGAAAACGTAGTTTAATAAATCTGGAACTCTCAACACTGCTGTACGAAAACTAGGATATCTCGCAACCAGTGAATCGAAATCCAATTCCGCCAAAGGGATCTGAAAATAGATAGATTTTACTAACTTTCACATTTCACAAATATTTTTCATATAGTATAAGGAATTATAGTGAAAATAGAATTCTTTATAAAACAACAAGCAAAATACAGTATGAGTAGATTTTAGAAACGAGCATGAAACACCACATAAAACTTATCAATAAAATTCATCAAAATTCTGGGTAATTCCAAACTTAATAAAGAAACACTGACCAAAATATTGGATCAAGATAATATGTATAGAATAGTTCTTGAAAATAGTTTGTTAACAAATCAACCAAAAACTGAATCTGGAATAGATCGACAACTCTATACTAACAGTCATAACTCAGTCATACAAAATCCAAATCAAGCAAAACCAGTGGGGTTTGAAAATAGGCAAAATTATCTAAATCTCATATTTTATACTGAAATCAAGATACTGACTGTAGCACAGTTGAAAACAACAACCAAAACAGAACATCCAGAAAATACAGATTTCACCCTCAAGTACTAAAACAACATAAATTCAAGAATATTGCGCCAAACACATCCAAACTTTAAATACAACCTACCAAGTGTCTAAACATCATGAATTTGGGTTACTAACATATTCACGCCTATTATTTCACATGGGTATCAACCAAAACACAAAATCACGCATATTCACACATATATGTTCCAAATTCAAGAACGGGCGAATCCTAGGTTACTTCATGTCAAGATTTGTATCGTGAGTCTTCTATGGCCAATTTTTCACAATAGAGACAAAACCCATCATGGAAAACACAATCTAAGGTTGTCTCTAGACCCAACTACACTATAGGTGAACTTTTTTGACTTGTATCAGATAAATGAATTGGAGTACAAGTTACTTGCCTGAATTTAGAGATGAAGAACGATGCAAATCAGAAGTGGGAGAAAATCCCACGAACGAAAATCTACGGACCCACGAACGATCCACACGCACACTCGAGCACGCGCAATAAAATCCTAAGAGTAAGAGAGCGCGAGACGATGGATGGAGAGGAAGCGGGAGAGATGAAGCACGGAAAATAGGGTTCAATGGTTTGGAAGAAAATATGCAGCACGGTTTTAGGTTACCTATTGATGTGTATATATATGTGGTTTGATGAAGGTGAGGTGTACACAAGTTGGTGGCGGCTACAGGTGGGAAGGAAAAAGAAGTGGGTCGGGTGTTGGGTAGTAATCCGGGTTGCTTGGGTAGTACTCACGATTTGATTGCCCAGGGGGACTGGCAGGGTTAGTAGTAGTATTAGGAAGGAATGGGTGGTAGGATTAGAATAGGAATTTATTAGGTGTAGTAAATAGGTAAGAAACCAACCAGAATAAAATTTGGTATAGGATAGGATTTATTTATATGGGTTGAGATTTATAAAAAAAAGGTATAGTTTAGGATACTAAATAGGTAATGGATATTAGGATGGGGTAATGGGAATAACAAAATCCAATAAGAAAAAATGGGTATATAAATTCAATAAAATAATAAATAAAAATATTGTCTCTAATAAAATGCAATTTGCATTACAAAATATAATTTATACAATTAGTAGATAAAATGGATTTTTAATAACTAGTCAAAAATAACAATAATAATAATAAGAGAAATAATAACAAAACTAGGAATTGTACTTCAATATTAAATCATAGAAAATAGTTACAATTTAAAATTATTGATCGCAAATAGATTGTTAAAATAGAAGATCCAATAAAAATATATTTTGACAAAAGAATTTGAAAACCGGAAAAAAAAAAATTATAAAAATTTTTAAAGTACAGCAAATACACAAAAATATATTTTTGGGAAAACAGGGGTTACAGTTGTATTAAGAGAATGAAAAGTAAAATAAGGTGTAATATACGATGAAAAATTTAAGAAAGTAATATTATGTGATGAGAATGGATATTAAAGTAAAAGCATGATATAACATGAGTTTGGTACACCTTGAAATTGTGTCGAGGAACTACCCAGCCACTATCACTACAACACAGAAGTTATTTGCCAGCGTTTTTTTAGACCTACACCGGCGGTTTTTTACGCCGGTGAAACATTCACCGGCGTTTTTATAAATGCCGGTACAAATGCCGCCGAATCGAGCGTCGCGGAAAGATAGGTGCATTCACCGGCGTTTCGGGTGGACGCCGGTGTATCTTGAAAATACACCGGCGTTTCGGCGGGACGCCGGTATATCTTGAAAATACACCGGCGGCCAGACAAACGCCGGTATATGCGAATTTCTGAGTGTCGTTCTTTCCCCCCAATATACATTCACCGGCGGTCACATACCGCCGGTATATATCTTTCACCGGCGTTTGTAGAAACGCCGGTGTATGTCCAATATTTATCGGCGGTCATAGAGCGCCGGTGTATGCTTGTTTATGAGCGCCCTTATTTCCCTAATTACAATCACCGACGTGTTATAAAACGCCGGTATATAGATATTCACCGGCGTTTTATGACGCGCCGCTATAGATATATGGGTACACCGGCGTGCGTGGAAATGCCTCCCTAACGAAATTTTCAACTAAACAATTAGATACACCGGCGTTCTATGAAACGCCGGTGTATGCCCGTTGGTTTTTCCTGCTCCAATTTTTCATTCGATTTCAATTCACAATTTCATTTAAAAAACCTGTAAAATAATTCACAACTGATTCAACCAATTTCAGGCATATTAATGCGCAAATCACAACCAAACACAAGAATTAATTAAGATAATAAAGTTTCACACATAGTCCATTAATCGTCCAAATTCACCGCATAATTAACACAACGTCATAATTAACAAATACAGTAATTAACATCACAAATATCTCAACAATTACTTAAAACAACAATCCAGAACATAACAACAACAAGGACAACATAACAACAACAACTAGAGTAGGCCGACCACAGATCCATACCACTCGAGTAGCTTCAGTGCTGATCATCATCAGAATTTCCTTCATCTGGGTGACCGCTCTATGAAAAAAAACAATAATTTAGTTCAACAGGAAACCAAATATAAGAAAAATAAGAAAAACAAGAAGGGGCTCATATCAAGTGTAGTTTTAAGGAACTGTCATCGTGGAAGGAAACCAAATATAGAAGCCAGAAATGGAAACAGAGAATTGTAGAGAATGAGGATACACCAGGCTAACATATCGGCATTTTCCTCATCTCTCTCTCATACCTTCTTTCCCTTCAGCACACGGACACAAAGAGACATCAGTAACAACAGCAAGAGCGACACGAACAACAATAATAATAAATTATTATAAACGAGAAGTCTCCATATGGATTTCCAGATCTCCACTCGAGCCCTTTCTTTCTAATTACAGCCCAATTAAGAACATAGACGACAGCCACTAAACAATCCAATCACAGCCCAATCAAAATTTGCCATCCTGGATCTTAAATCTTCAGATGCATGAATTCAGCTTCTTTAACAGTAAAAGAAAATGAAAATTTCCAGTATCTAAGCATATATGTTTCTCTATTAATTCTTCATCCCAACTAAATCATGATGTTCGTGGCTCCAAAATAAACCTCCACAAGATTTGTTCAGCCAAATTCTAGTACAGATTTGGAGGATTTTGGTATACAGCCAGCATCCTTAGTTGACAGTTAACCCATTTTGGTCAAAAAATCATGCTAAGATGACAATTAGATGCATGAATTCAGCTACTTTAACAGTAAAAGAAAATGAAAATTTCCAGTATCTAAGCATATATGTTTCTCCATTAATTCTTCATCCCAACTAAACCATGATGTTTGTGGCTCCAAAATAAACCTGCACAAGGTTTGTTCAGCCCAATTCTTGTACAGATTTGGAGAATTTTGGTATACATACAGCATCCTTAGTTGACAGTGAACCCATTTTGGTAAAAAAATCATCTTAAGATGACAATCAGATGCATGCGATCAGTTTCTTTAACAGTAAAAGGAAATGAAAATTTCCAGTATCTAAGCATATATGTTTCTCTATTAATTCTTCATCCCAACTAAATCATGTTGTTTGTGGCACCAAAATAAACCTGCACAAGGTTTGTTCAGCCTAATTCTTGTACAGATTTGGAGGATTTTGGTATACAGCCAACATCCTTAGTTGACAGTTAACCCATCTTGGTTAAAAAATCATGCTAAGATGACAATCAGATGCATGAATTCAGCTTCTTTAACAGTAAAAGAAAATGAAAATTTCCAGTATCTAAGCATATATGTTTCTCCATTAATTCTTCATCCCAACTAAATTAAGATGTTTGTGGCCCCAAAAGAAACCTGCACAAGGTTTGTTCAGCCCAACTCTTGTACAGATTTGGAGGATTTTGGTATACATACAGCATCCTTAGTTGACAGTGAACCCATTTTGGTAAAAAAATCATGCTAAGATGACAATCAGATGCATGAATTCTGTTTCTTTAACAGTAAAAGGAAATGAAAATTTCCAGTATCTAAGCATATATGTTTCTCTATTAATTCTTCATCCCAACTAAATCATGATGCTTGTGACTCCAAAATAAACCTACACACAGTTTGTTCAGCCCAATTCTTGTACAGATTTGGAGGATTTTGGTATAAAGCCAGCATCCTTAGTTGACAGTCAACCCATTTTGGTTAAAAAATCATGCTAAGATGACAATCAGATGCATGAATTCAGCTTCTTTAACAGTAAAAGAAAATGAAAATTTCCAGTATCTAAGCATATATGTTTCTCCATTAATTCTTCATCCCAACTAAATCATGATGTTTGTGGCTCCAAAAGAAACCTGCACAAGGTTTGTTCAGCCCAATTCTTGTACAGTTTTGGAGGATTTTGGTACAAATACAACATCCTTAGTTGACAGTGAACCCATTTTGGTAAAAAAATCATGCTAAGATGACAATCAGATGCATGAATTCAGTTTCTTTAACAGTAAAAGGAAATGAAAATTTCTAGTATCTAAGCATATATGTTTCTCCATTAATTCTTCATCCCAACTAAATCTTGATGTTTGTGGCTCCAAAATAAACCTGCACAAGGTTTGTTCAGCCCAATTCTTGTACAGATTTGGAGGATTTCGGTATACAGCCAGCATCCTTACTTGACAGTCAACCCATTTTGGTTAAAAAATCATGCTAAGATGACAATCAGATGCATGAATTCAGCTTCTTTAACAGTGAAAGAAAATGTAAATTTCCAGTATCTAAGCATATATGTTTCTCTATTAATTCTTCATCCAACTAAATCATGATGTTTGTGACTCCAAAGTAAACCTGCACAAGGTTTGTTCAGCCCAATTCTTGTACAGATTTGGAGGATTTTGGTATACAGCCAGGATCCTTAGTTGACAGTCAACCCATTTTGGTTAAAAAATCATGCTAAGATGACAATCAGATGCATGAATTCAGCTTCTTTAACAGTAAAAGAAAATGAAAATTTCCAGTATCTAAGCATATATGTTTCTCCATTAATTCTTCATCCCAACTAAATCTTGATGTTTGTGGCTCCAAAATAAACCTGCACAAGGTTTGGTCAGCCCAATTCTTGTACAGATTTGGAGGATTTCGGTATACAGCCAGCATCCTTACTTGACAGTCAACCCATTTTGGTTAAAAAATCATGCTAAGATGACAATCAGATGCATGAATTCAGCTTCTTTAACTGTAAAATAAAATAAAAATTTCCAGTATATATGCATATATGTTTCTCCATTAATTCTTCATCCCAACTAAATCATGTTGTTTGTGGCTCCAAAAAAAACCTGCACAAGGTTTGTTCAGCCCAATTCTTGTACAGGTTTGGAGGATTTTGGTATACATACAGCATCCTTAGTTGACAGTGAACCTATTTTGGTAGAAAAATCATGCTAAGATGACAATCAGATGCATGAATTCAGTTTCTTTAACAGTAAAAGGAAATGAAAATTTCCAGTATCTAAGCATATATGTTTCTCCATTAATTCTTCATCTAACTAAATCATGATGTTTGTGACTCCAAAATAAACCTGCACAAGGTTTGTTCAGCCCAACTCTTGTACAGATTTGGAGGATTTAGGTATACAGCCAGCATCCTTAGTTGACAGTCAACCCATTTTGGTTAAAAAATCATGCTAAGATGACAATCAGATGCATGAATTCAGCTTCTTTAACAGTAAAAGAAAACGAAAATTTCCAGTATCTAAGCATATATGTTTCTCCATTAATTCTTCATCCCAACTAAATCATGATGTTTGTGGCTCCAAAAGAAACCTGCACAACGTTTGTTCAGCCCAATTCTTGTACAGTTTTGGAGGATTTTGGTATACATACAGCATCCTTAGTTGATAGTGAACCCATTTTGGTAAAAAAATCATGCTAAGATGACAATCAGATGCATGAATTCAGTTTCTTTAACAGTAAAAGGAAATGAAAATTTCCAGTATCTAGGCATATATGTTTCTCCATTAATTCTTCATCCCAACTAAATCTTGATGTTTGTGGCTCCAAAATAAACCTGCACAAGGTTTGTTCAGCCCAATTCTTGTACAGATTTGGAGGATTTCGGTATACAGCCAGCATCCTTACTTGACAGTCAACCCATTTTGGTTAAAAAATCATGCTAAGATGACAATCAGATGCATGAATTCAGCTTCTTTAACTGTAAAATAAAATAAAAATTTCCAGTATCTATGCATATATGTTTCTCCATTAATTCTTCATCCCAACTAAATCATGTTGTTTGTGGCTCCAAAAAAAACCTGCACAAGGTTTGTTCAGCCCAATTCTTGTACAGGTTTGGAGGATTTTGGTATACATACAGCATCCTTAGTTGACAGTGAACCTATTTTGGTAGAAAAATCATGCTAAGATGACAATCAGATGTATGAATTCAGTTTCTTTAACAGTCAAAGGAAATGAAAATTTCTAGTATCTAAGCATATATGTTTCTCCATTAATTCTTCATCCCAACTAAATCATGAAGTTTGTGGCTCCAAAAGAAACCTGCACAAGGTTTGTTCAGCCCAATTCTTGTACAGTTTTCGAGGATTTTGGTATACAGCCAGCATCCTTAGTTGACAGTGAATCCATTTTGGTAAAAAAATCATGCTAAGATGACAATCAGATGCATGAATTCAGTTTCTTTAACAGTAAAAGGAAATGAAAATTTCCAGTATCTAAGCATATATATTTCTCTATTAATTCTTCATCCAACTAAATCATGATGTTTGTGACTCCAAAATAAACCTGCGCAAGGTTTGTTCAGCCCAACTCTTGTATAGATTTGGAGGATTTAGGTATACAGCCAGCATCCTTAGTTGACAGTCAACCCATTTTGGTTAAAAAATCATGCTAAGATGACAATCAGATGCATGAATTCAGCTTCTTTAACAGTAAAAGAAAACGAAAATTTCCAGTATCTAAGCATATATGTTTCTCCATTAATTCTTCATCCCAACTAAATCATGATGTTTGTGGCTCCAAAAGAAACCTGCACAACGTTTGTTCAGCCCAATTCTTGTACAGTTTTGGAGGATTTTGGTATACATACAGCATCCTTAGTTGATAGTGAACCCATTTTGGTAAAAAAATCATGCTAAGATGACAATCAAATGCATGAATTCAGTTTCTTTAACAGTAAAAGGAAATGAAAATTTCCAGTATCTAAGCATATATGTTTCTCCATTAATTCTTCATCCCAACTAAATCTTGATGTTTGTGGCTCCAAAATAAACCTGCACAAGGTTTGTTCAGCCCAATTCTTGTACAGATTTGGAGGATTTCGGTATACAGCCAGCATCCTTACTTGACAGTCAACCCATTTTGGTTAAAAAATCATGCTAAGATGACAATCAGATGCATGAATTCAGCTTCTTTAACAGTGAAAGAAAATGTAAATTTCCAGTATCTAAGCATATATGTTTCTCTATTAATTCTTCATCCAACTAAATCATGATGTTTGTGACTCCAAAGTAAACCTGCACAAGGTTTGTTCAGCCCAATTCTTGTACAGATTTGGAGGATTTTGGTATACAGCCAGGATCCTTAGTTGACAGTCAACCCATTTTGGTTAAAAAATCATGCTAAGATGACAATCAGATGCATGAATTCAGCTTCTTTAACAGTAAAAGAAAATGAAAATTTCCAGTATCTAAGCATATATGTTTCTCCATTAATTCTTCATCCCAACTAAATCATGATGTTTGTGGCTCCAAAAGAAACCTGCACAACGTTTGTTCAGCCCAATTCTTGTACAGTTTTGGAGGATTTTGGTATACATACATCATCCTTAGTTGACAGTGAACCCATTTTGGTAAAAAAATCATGCTAAGATGACAATTAGATGCATGAATTATGTTTCTTTAACAGTAAAAGGAAATGAAAATTTCCAGTATCTAAGCATATATGTTTCTCCATTAATTCTTCATCCCAACTAAATCTTGATGTTTATGGCTCCAAAATAAACCTGCACAAGGTTTGTTCAGCCAAATTCTTGTACAGATTTGGAGGATTTTGGTATACAGCCAGCATCCTTAGTTGACAGTCAACCCATTTTGGTTAAAAAATCATGCTAAGATGACAATCAGTTGCATGAATTCAGCTTCTTTAACAGTGAAAGAAAATGAAAATTTCTAGTATCTAAGCATATATGTTTCTCCATTAATTCTTCATCCCAACTAAATCATGAAGTTTGTGGCTCCAAAAGAAACCTGCACAAGGTTTGTTCAGCCCAATTCTTGTACAGTTTTCGAGGATTTTGGTATACAGCCAGCATCCTTAGTTGACAGTGAATCCATTTTGGTAAAAAAATCATGCTAAGATGACAATCATATGCATGAATTCAGATTCTTTAACAGTAAAAGGAAATGAAAATTTCCAGTATCTAAGCATATATGTTTCTCTATTAATTCTTCATCCAACTAAATCATGATGTTTGTGACTCCAAAATAAACCTGCACAAGGTTTGTTCAGCCCAACTCTTGTATAGATTTGGAGGATTTAGGTATACAGCCAGCATCCTTAGTTGACAGTCAACCCATTTTGGTTAAAAAATCATGCTAAGATGACAATCAGATGCATGAATTCAGCTTCTTTAACAGTAAAAGAAAACGAAAATTTCCAGTATCTAAGCATATATGTTTCTCCATTAATTCTTCATCCCAACTAAATCATGATGTTTGTGGCTCCAAAAGAAACCTGCACAACGTTTGTTCAGCCCAATTCTTGTACAGTTTTGGAGGATTTTGGTATACATACAGCATCCTTAGTTGACAGTGAACCCAATTTGGTAAAAAAAATCATGCTAAGATGACAATCAGATGCGTGAACTCAGTTTCTTTAACATTAAAAGGAAATGAAAATTTCCAGCATCTAAGCATATATGTTTCTCTATTAATTCTTCATCCCAACTAAATCATGATGTTTGTGGCTCCAAAATAAACTTGCACAAGGTTTGTTCAGCCCAATTCTTGTACGGATTTGGAGGATTTTGGTATACAGCCAGCATCCTTTGTTGACAGTCAACCCATTTTGGTAAAAAAATCATGCTAAGATGACAATCAGATGCATGAATTCAGCTTCTTTAACTGTAAAATAAAATAAAAATTTCCAGCATCTATGCATATATGTTTCTCCATTAATTCTTCATCCCAACTAAATCATGTTGTTTGTGGCTCCAAAAAAAACCTGCACAAGGTTTGTTCAGCCCAATTCTTGTACAGGTTTGGAGGATTTTGGTATACATACAGCATACTTAGTTGACAGTGAACCTATTTTGGTAGAAAAATCATGCTAAGATGACAATCAGATGCATGAATTCAGTTTCTTTAACAGTAAAAGGAAATGAAAATTTCCAGTATCTAAGCATATATGTTTGTCTATTAATTCTTCATCCTAACTAAACCATTGATGTTTGTGACTCCAAAATAAACCTGCACAAGGTTTGTTCCTCCCAATTCTTGTACAGATTTGGAGGATTTTGGTATACATACAGCATCCTTAGTTGACAGTGTACCCATTTTGGTAAAAAAATCATGCTAAGAAGGCAATCAGATGCATGAACTCAGCTTCTTTAACAGTAAAAGAAAATGAAAATTTCCAGTATCTAAGCATATATGTTTCTCTATTATTTCTTCATCCCAACTAAATCATAATGTTTGTGGCTCAAAGAAGATTTTAGATCCAGGATGAAAAATTTTGATTGGGCTTTGAATGGAGATTCTAGTCATAGATCGATGCTTCGGAGTCCGACTTTCTAAAGGAAATGCCATTTGGAAGTATGCGAGTACATGTTTGTTGGATAACCAAAACTCCCATTTTTGTTGAAGAAAAATAAGAATAGGGCTCATATCAAGTGTAGTTTTAAGGACCTGTCATCGTGGAAGGAAACCAAATATAGAAGCCAGAAAGAGGAATGGTAGAGAATGAGGATATACAAGGCTAACATAGCGGCATTTTCCTCATCTCTGCTTTCTCTTCAGCAAACGCACATAAAGAGACATCAGTAACAACAGCAAGAGCGACAAGAACAACAATAATAATAAATTATTATGAACGAGATGTCTCTATATGGGTTTCCAGATCTCCACTCGAGCCCTCTCTTTCTAATCATAGCCCAATTAAGAACACTTGTTGATAGTCACTAAAAAATTCAATCACAGCCTAATCAAAATTTGTGATCCTGGATCTAGAAACATATATGCTTAGATACTGCAAATTTTCATTTTCTTTTACTGTTAAAGAAGCTGAATTCATGCATCTGATTGTCATCTTAGCATGATTTTTTAACCAAAATGGGTTAACTGTCAACTAAGGATGCTGTATGTATACCAAAATCCTCCAAATCTGTACAAGAATTGGGCGGAACAAACATGTGTGCAGGTCATAGAATGTCATCTAAGCATGCTATATGCCAAAGTGGGGTTGGTCATAGAATGCATGAACGACACGTATTAGTGTTTGTGAGTATGCAGTGTGGTGCAGCTATGATCACTAGTTGGATCTCCAAAACTCCCAATTTTATTGAAGAACAATAAGAACAGGGCTCATATCAAGTGTAGTTTTACGGAACTGTCGTCTTGGAAGGAAACCAATTTAATATAGAAGCCATAAATGTAGCCAGAAAGAGAAATGGTAGAGAATGAGGACACACCAGGCTAACATAGCGGCATTTTCCTCAACTCTTTCCCATCCCTTCTTTCTCTTCAACACACGCACACAGCAAGAGGGGGTTGGTCCAACAATAATAATAGATTATAATAAACGAGATGTCCCTATATGGGTTTCCAGATCTCCACTCGAGCCCTTTCTTTCTAATCACATCCCAATTAAGAAATATAAACGACAGCCACAATGCAGACTCACAAACACTAATACGTATCTTTCATGCATTCAAAATTATAATATCTTCAAAATTACCAATTTAAAGATTTACCGGTGGAATTATCCGTGGGTTCCTTGCTATTACCCCAATAAAGGATGAGAATTTGCTTGCATTATCACCAACCGGTTGCCCGACACCGTTTTCCTCCACCACAATCCTTTCGTCATTCTTAAGTTTCCATATGCCCGTCATCTTAGTTCGCCCTCGATGTTTTTTGACAGTGGGCGGCGTGCTACCATCCCCCTCCTCTGTTTGACTGCCACTATTATCTAGGATTAACAAACCAACATAATTACAAAAAATTTAAAAAGTGAGATTTGTAACAAATTCAACTACAATGATAGTTTGATGCAAATGTCACTGAGCATTGTTTAATGTAAATGACACCAAGCAGTAGAAAATAGAAAGATAATTAAACCAATTATTAAATTCACATACAACATGTTTGGAATTACAAGATATAATATTACAACAAGATTTAAGACACGAAAATTACAGGACATATAATATTGAGCTATGAAAATCAAGTAAACTACAATACGACATCTTCCAATACATCGCCCTCTTCTCCATCCTTGCGGAGCCAAGTCCCCCAAATTCCGCCATCGGTTGTGTTTACATCAAATATAGGAAACTCAGAAGCAATGTAACTGTTCATGGCTTCACCGTCTTCATCGTCTGAAGTATCGCCCAGTTGGAATACATCTCTTGGTTGCATCTCAAGAGCCACATATGATTTTGGCAGGGTTGGATCTTCAATGTAGAACACTTGTTGCACTTGGGATGGGAACACAAATGGTTCGTGGCTAATGTGTGTACCGATGTGAATCAATTTTGAGAAATTTACAACTGTGAAACCTAACTTATCCTTGTTATTAGCAAAATTCCTATCAAACTCAGTCCAATCCTCACAAAATAAGACAACACGAAAATGACCAAAATAGTTCAACTCAATGATATCCGTGAGCACTCCATAGTAGTCAAGAACTCCATTATCGGCCTCGTGTCTGACTTGGAAGCATAACTTCTAGTTTTAGAAGTCACTACCATTCCACTATTTTGAGACTTCAAATTACATTCACTATCTTTAGTACGAAATCTAAAGACATTGAATATGTATTCTCCGTATCTTTTGGCCATCTTATAGGGACCCTTGGCAAGTACTTGTATTTCAGATGACACACCTTCAGGACCCAAAGAATGTACCTATTAATTTTGCGCAAATCGTATCAGCACCATGGATAATGTAGATATAATGAAGATTAACTTGCATTTTCTTAATTCACCTACATGAGATTCAAACCACTTATGAAATTTTTCATTCATCAACTTGTTTTGTTCACGTGGTGGTAGTCTTCTTGGTCTAGCCCTTCGTTTGATGTCCCTGACAAATTCGCTAAAATACAAGCAATTGAAATAAGGAATAACAAAAGTAAGTTAATATCGAACTCTGCGGTTTTCACTATATTCGATTTAAATTCAAAAGCAACTTACTTTCGAAATGGTTCCACTGATGCATGGTGGTCTAGCACATATCGATGTGTCTGTTCCCACGTTAAGTTATCTAGCTCAAATGCATCAACTTTACCAACAGTAGTGCCAACGGTATCAAAAAAGATATTTAGCACCATCAAGATTGGAAATGTCTGGATTTCTCCTTGGTCTAGTCAAAGATGTCTCTACACCCTGCGGATACCTGGAACAAAAATGTGAACACTCCTCTGATAGATATCCCTGAACTATTGACCCTTCAGGATATACTCTATTTTTAACATAACCCTTGAGCCGGTATAGGTACCTGAACATGTATAATTAATGAATTAGAGTGAAGTAGGGAATTAAAAGAAATGAGATTTTGAAAATTCTGTTTTGTAAGATGCATGAATTCTTTTACCTCTCAATGGGGTGCATCCACCAATAGTGAACAGGACCGCCGATTCTGGCTTCACCAGCAAGGTGGATTATCAAGTGAATCATTATAGTGAAGAACGATGGCGGAAATATCATCTCCATTTTACTAAGTGTCAATGCCGCCCGCTGCTCCAATTGGTCAATATCTTCAACACGAAGCATTCTTGAGCAAATACCTTTATATATGCTACAAAGATCTTTCAGGACATTAGTGATTTGCTCACACATTGAAGACCTTAGGGCCACAAGAAGGAGATCCTGCATTAGGACGTGGTAGTCGTGTGACTTTAGACCCTGAAGCCTCTTCTCTTTAAAGTTGACACATCTTGCTATGTTAGAAGAATAGCCATCAGGAACTTTAAGTTCCAGTAGAACTTTGCAAAACAATTCCAACTCCGATTTTGACATTGAATAGATTGCAGGAGGTAGGAGTACTTTCCTGTTCGGTAATTCCTCTGGGTGCAACTCATGTCGGATGCCCATTGACTTCAAATCAAGTCGGCTCTTGAGATTGTCCTTTGTCTTCTGGTCATCTCCCATAACTGTTCCTATACAATTTTCACCAATATTTTTTCCGATATGCATCACATCTAAATTATGTCGCAATAAGTTGAATTCCCAATACGGCAACTTGAAGAAAATACCCTTCTTCTTCCGTGCACCTAAACTCGTCATGTTCTGATCCTCATCTTCGCCACATAGATCGGTCTCCTCACCTTGCTCCGGCCTTGCCCTTTTCTTGCCCTTTTTGCTGACTTGTGGTTCTTTTCCATATTTGAACTGATGACCATCTATCCGCCTCAAAATATCTGACCCAGAAGAAGCTCCAGGAGTATGTTCCCACTCGTCGGTACCATCAAATGTCGTTGTCTCTGCCCGAAATATATGTGTGTCAGGCAACCATCTCCTATGATCCATATAGCAAAACTTTCTGCCATTGTACAACCACCTTGAACTAGTTTGGTCAGCACAATAAGGACATGCATAACATCCTTTAGTGCTATATCCAGATAAATTTGCATATGCTAGAAAATCATTGATTGTCCAAGACAACACGACCCGAAGAGAAAATGTTTCTTTAGCCACAGCATCATAAGTTGGAACACCCACCCACAATTTTTGAAGTTCATCTATTAACGGCTGTAGGTACACATCTATATCATTTCCAGGACCTTTCGGTCCAGGAACTATCATGGACAAAATAAATGAGGACTGCTTCATGCATTTCCAAGGTGGTAGATTGTATGGTATTAACACAACAGGCCATATGCTGTATGTACTACTCATTTGCCTAAAAGGGTTGAAACCATCACTAGCTAGTCCAAGTCTCACATTTCGAGGATCTTCCGCAAAATCGGGATATCTTTCATCAAATTTTTTCTAAGATTGAGAATCAGCAGGATGTCTAAGAATCCCATCATTAGTGTGACCTTCAGCATGCCATTTCATATCAGAAAAAGTTTTCGTAGACATAAACAATCTTTGTAGCCTAGGAATCAGAGGAAAGTAACGCAGTATTTTGGCAGGCTTCTTTCTCCTACTTCGCTTAGTAGATCCACTGGCTTGAACGTCATGATTTGGTGTTTCTGTCCATTTCGAAGAACCACAGACTTCGCAATTCTCCAGATTTTCCTTACCACCCGTGAAAAGCATACAGTCATTTGGACATGCTGCTATCTTCTCATACCCTAGATCGAAAGAATTTAGGATTTTTTTGATTTTATAGGCTGAGTTTAGAATACAGATTTCTGGAAATGCTTCATTCAATAGTTCAAGTAGCATACTGAAGGACTTAGCAGACCACCCGTTTAAATATTTAATCTGAAATAGTCTGACAATGAATGAGAATTTAGAGAATTTGGTGCAATCGCGGTACAGCGGAGTACTAGCATCTTCAAGCAACTTAGCGAAGGATTCTTGCTGTTTATTATTTTCAGGGGCGGGGTCAGGCATTTCCTCGTCCACTCCACCACCAATGTGTGATGATTCTGTTGACTCATTATGAACTTGGGTTGTTGGATTATTGGTGTGGAAAGAAACATTATGAATTCCCAAGGCGTCTTGCAACAAAGCATGCATCTCATCGGGAACACTTAAGTCTTCGTTCACTAAGGGCTCATCTTCATTTTCTAATACAACCGGACGAACAGGAACTGACGTATGATCCTCTCCATGACAAAACCACCGTGTGTACCCTTGAAGAAAACCGTTGACAACCAAATGTGTATGTACTACGTCACATGTCCTCAAATTACAATTTGTACACCGGAGGCATGGACAAAGGATTAGGTTGGGATCACGGGAATGTCGTTTGGCAAAGATAATAAAATCTTTAATACCATCACGGTACTCCTTGGATAATCGTGGTTTACTAATCCAACTTCTATCCATTATAATAATAGCACATAATTTGAAATTAAAATTTGACATATTAAATAGTATTGACAGTAAAAGGCATTTTGTATATTTAATTTCACCTTTTTTAAAACCATCCCTAGCTGCAAATAAATAAACGATATAACAATTAAGTGTAAAATAAAGAAATCGTGGTTCCAAAAATGTATAAAAAAACAATTAAATCTTAATACAATCTACTCTATTCACATAACCCTAAACTACCTTTGTGGAAATTATCACAACCACATTAGTGGCATTTTATCGCACACCTTGTGTTCGAGTCTAATATCGATTCGACTATAGTCTCCCCTGTATTTGGTTTTCCGTTCAAGGAGATGATGATGGTAAAGGGTATTTGCTGAGGAAGAGGAATCGGACGAATAACAAGGGCGTCGTGCTGTAAATACGGTAACAAGAAGATCTGATGACTCATGAACTATTCTGTTCATGGCTACTAATAATCAGTTACTTATCCCAAAATAATAATAATAACAATAATAGTAATAAACCTACACAAAAGAAACTAATATGGCTACTAATATGTTGCTCTATTAATTCTTCATCCCAACTAAATCATTGATGTTTGTAGTTCCAAAAGAAACCTGCACCAGGTTTGTTCAGCCCAATTCTTGTACAGATTTGGAGGATTTTGGTATACAGCTAGCATCCTTAGATGACAATCAGATGCATGAATTCAGCTTCTTTAACAGTAAAAGAAAATGAAAATTTCCAGTATCTAAGCATATACGTTTCTCCATTAATTCTTCATCCCAACTAAATCATGATGTTGGTGGCTCCAAAAGAAACCTGCACAAGGTTTGTTCAGCCCAATTCTTGTACAGATTTGGAGGATTTTGGTATACAGCCAACATCCTTAGTTGACAGTGAACCCATTTTGGTAAAAAAATCATGCTAAGATGACAATCAGATGCATGCGATCAGTTTCTTTAACAGTAAAAGGAAATGAAAATTTCCAGTATCTAAGCATATATGTTTGTCTATTAATTCTTCATCCCAACTAAACCATTGATGTTTGTGGCTCCAAAATAAACCTGCACAAGGTTTGTTACGCCCAATTCTTGTACAAATTTGGAGGATTTTGGTATACATACAGCATCCTTAGTTGACAGTGAACCCATTTTGGTAAAAAAATCATGCTAAGATGGCAATCAGATGCATGAATTCAGCTTCTTTAACAGTAAAAGGAAACGAAAATTTCCAGTATCTAAGCATATATGTTTCTCTATTAATTCTTCATCCCAACTAAATCATGATGTTTGTGGCTCCAAAAGAAACCTGCACAAGGTTTGTTCCGCACAATTCTTGTACAGATTTGGAGGATTTTGGTATACATCTAGCATACTTAGATGACAGTCAACCCATTTTGGTAAAAAAATCATGCTAAGATGGCAATCAGATGCATGAATTCAGTTTCTTTAACAGTAAAAGAAAATGAAAATTTCTAGTATCTAAGCATATATGTTTGTCTATTAATTCTTCATCCCAACTAAACCATTGATGTTTGTGGCTCCAAAGTAAACCTGCACAAGGTTTGTTCCGCCCAATTCTTGTACAGATTTAGAAGATTTTGGTATACATACAGCATCCTCAGTTGACAGTGAACCCATTTTGGTAAAAAAAATCATGCTAAGATGACAATCAGATGCATGCGATCAGTTTCTTTAACAGTAAAAGAAAATAAAAATTTCCAGTATCTAAGCATATATGTTTCTCTATTAATTCTTTCCCAACTAAATCATGATGTTTGTGGCTCCAAAACAAACCTGCACAAGGTTTGTTCAGCCCAATTCTTGTACAGATTTGGAGGATTTTGGTATACAGCCAACATCCTTAGTTGACAGTTAACCCATTTTGGTAAAAAAATTATGCTAAGATGACAATCAGATGCATGAATTCAGCATCTTTGATAGTGAAAAGGAGAGAAATCAAGAGAAATTACCGAAGAGAGAGAGGGGGGCGACGAGCGGTGGTGTAGGAAATAGATTGAGAGCGGGGCGACGAGCGGTGGTTTTCGATCGTAAATTCACCGTGAAATAGAGAGAGGGAGGAGGGAAATCGAATTGGGCTGTCGAAGATGATGAAGGGACGGAGGCGAAGCGCGAGAAATAGAGAGAGGGAGGAGGGAAAACGAAGGCGGCCAAATTAGGTTTGGAAAATTAGCAAGCGAAATGTTAGGGTTCGCGGGGATTTATCTCAGTTAATTCACCGGCGTTTGCAATTACAAACACCGGTGAATGTATCTATATATTCCCCGGCATGTGTTATTAAAATGCCGGTGAATAATACCATTCACCGATATTTCTAAATAAAACGCCGGTGAATATCATGAATCCCCGGCGATTTATAGAGGCCGCCGGTGTATAACCATCCAATCTGACGCCCCATTCCTGGTCACTCTCTACCCCGGCGCGAATGGTAAAACGCCGGGGAATATACGCCGATAAATCGCATATGTGTTGTAGTGTATTTCGGTGAAAATGGTGGGAACTACCTGCCTAAGCACAACTTCTAGGGTGGATCGATGGGGTGTTGATATTACAGTTGTATTGTGGGATGAGAATAAAAGTAAAGTAAACTATAAGATGAAGGTGAGAAAAATAAAGTAATGTAATACCCAAGTTATCGGCTTGAGGTGTAATGTTATATTACCTAAGTTTCACTTGAGGTGCGGTAATTATTACCCAAACTATGTTTGTGGTGCGGTGTACTACCCGATGAGAATGGATGTGATGTTGTCACGTCCCGCTTCCCAAAAAAGGAGATACGGAATATGGATACGTTACTAAGTCCAGCGAATGGCTTTCACCATTCATAAACTATCAGGATCTTTACAACAAGTACAAGTATAAATAAGAGAGATGCAAGAAGCATAGTCAACCATGCATGCATAACTAAATCAATATAGTCAATAAGATTACATGAAAAGAAACAAAAATACTGAATTTCAAATAATCATGTCTGAAAAAAACACAAGTCTGGGACAAAATGCCCAATATAAAATAATCCAAGTAACAATACATTTATTCAATAGCAACAGAAAAGTAAATTATAGCAAGAACTCCAACCAACTAGAATCTTAGATCCCCTACTCCATCAGGAAGCTGGTCACCAAAGTCTGCAATTTAACAAATTGCAGGAAGAGGAAAAAGAAAAACAAAACACCCATCAATGCAAGTTACGGAACACTTGTAGTGCAGGCACAAGTATAGAAAAAGATAAACAGATATAGAATAACAGCGGAAGTAAACATAGCATGGAATATATGTGACAGAATGGTTAACATAAAACAGGACTAGGAACAAGTAATATGACTTGATAACATGGTGGATGTGATATGTGACAGATAACAGGTATCATGCAAGCAGGTAAACATATAATAGGTGTCAGGTAGCATGTACAAGTAAGCATGTAACAGGTAAACAGATAACAGATGTCAGGTTATGTCAAGTCTTGTATTTCTTTCTATCTAGGTAGCACTTCATGCGTCCCATCCATTTACCACATGATTGCTACATTCAAATAAATTACGTTTTAGATTTTGTAGTGGATTGTATAGGACATGTACTTGGGTACTCACAGGATTACAAAACTTGATCGGTAAACTTGATCGGTAACATGTAACAAACTTGGTCGGTAAACTTGATCGGTATACTTGATTGGTAACTTGGTCAGTATCTTGGCACACGGAAAATACGAGTCCCCTTCCGAGTACAGGCTCCTATGTTGTCCACTGCTAGATCTTTCCCTTAACCCCTGCTTGGTTATTTATTATTATTATCAAAAAGGCATATACGTACACAAAACAAGGCAAGAATAACATGGTATAAACAAGGGACAGGTTCAGGTTGGAGACAAACATATAAAGGTGATAGACAACACATCAAAGGATAGGACAACGAAAATACTAGTTCAGGACAGCAACACAGTACTGCACTAAATCTGGGATTCCTGTTGCTAAAAACATCCAAATCTAGATCCGTCAGAAAATTTGGAAAATAGATGCTCGACCGAATCCAAAAAGTATAAATAAGTCATATGGTATTTCAAAAAAACAGGACTCAAAACAGAATTGCATCCAGAAAACGCGTTCAGCCAGAAATCAGAAGTTTGTATTCATAAACAAGAAAATGGTATAAAAACTTACTGATTAAATCCAAAAGAAATCTGGGGTATTCCCTTGTATGTTTAGTATGGGAAAATAAATTTTCATATTTTTCCAACATAGATAGCTTAGTCAAATAAAATCAGAAGACAGCAAGATACAGAAATTTTGTAAATCTGAAATCATAAATACAGCAGTACTAAAACAACAATATCTTACAAAACATAAATCGAAATTCAGATCCGTCAAAAGGGTTATAAAATAGGCACAGCAGGCTACAATTCATATTCACAAAGTTATTACTAACATTAAGTAGAATCAGGTTGAAACTATGTTTCTTTTACAGAACAACATGAAAATTCTGCAAGTATAGTAGTTGTTTGCAAGTATAGAATAGTTTATAAAAGTTGTCAATTAAATCTACAAAAATTAGGGGTTAATTACAATCAAGTCTAGTTGTATTCAGCAAAATATTGGATAAAAATATTATCTTTAATATCAGTATAAAAATAAATTACCATACAGAATTTATATAAAACTGGATCTGGAATTGTCTACACATCTGTAGTAAAATAGCCGTAACTTGCAACTCATAAATCGAAACTGAGATCTATCAGAAATTCTGAAAAGTAGACAGAATTCTCTATTATTCATATTCACAAATAATTTTCATATACGGATCCTAATAGGGTCTAAAATACTGAACAAAATGGGGAAACAGCAAGGACATAATTATTCTTGATGCATAAAATCAACTAGCTCATATGTAACACCTCTAAATCATAACAAAGTATGAAATATGGTGTACTAGATGTCCAAACAACATGGTATAGGGTCTTTAACAGATCAACAACAGGATATACTACTAGTACACGTCAAGCATGCAAGATTCACATATCATGTTATGGTTCACAAAGTCTGACCACGTTCCTATCTCTTTATTCTCCAACTATAATTTTCTAGACCTTTCAAATTCCCTTTTGAAAAGTTCTGGCTTCAAGACCAAATCTTCGTCAATCTCTCCTCGATCACGGGCTCCTCCGGGCTAGGTTGCTTCATGATTAAACTGCACGCCATAAAATTTGGTTGTAAAATCTAGCGGAAAGAGAGATTTTCTAATGCAAATTTCCATAAAAATTTTTTCCTTTCTTCTATTGACTCCATTGATAAACTTGAGGAACTTGATCCTATTTCGGAATCGCTTCGTTCTGAACGTGCATCTTGTAAAAGAGAATATGCGTCCATTCTCCACAACGATCACATTAAATGGATCCAGTGGGTGAAGTTTCGTTGGCTCAAGGAGGGTGATGGCAACACCACTTTCTTCCATAACTTCGCCTCACGTTGTCAGCGATGCAATCATATTTCCTCAATCCTAGACAATGGTGATGATCTCACTACGGATGCTGAAATCCATACTACATTTCTTCGTTTCTTTAAAGACCTCTTGGGATCTTAGATACATCATTACATTCACCTGGACTGGTCCCAATTGTATGGTCCGCAGACGCATGATCTGTCTTCTTTGAAAGAACCTTTTTCCTTAGAAGAGATCAAGTCCTAAGTTTTTTCACTCAAAAGTGATTTAGCTCGTGGCCCTGATGGCTTTCCAGCCTTTTTCTTCCAACGTTTTTGGGATTGTCTTAAAGACGACTTGTTCAAGATGTTCTCTAACATACACCAAGGGAACTTTTCCTTTGAAAGGATCAACTATGCGCACATCATTCTTATCCCCAAAATTTTGGAAGCCAACTCAGTCTTTAACTTTCGACCGATTAGCTTGCTAAATACTACTTTCAAGATCAATATGAAAGTTCTCTCCACCTTTCTAGGTGCTGTTATTTCTCCCAGGATTGACCCTGCCCAATCAGGTTTTATTAAAGATCGTTTCATCCTTGATAGTGTGGCGTCAGCCCAAGAAATCATCTCCGAGTGCCATAGATCCAACTCCGAGGGCATCATGTTGAAATTAGATTTTCAAAAAGCTTATGATAATGTTAGTTGGGATTTCCTTTTTTAGATCCTTTTCCATTGTGGCTTTGGTCGGAAATGGATCGCCTGGATTAAATCGAGTCTTTTCGTGGGGACTTCGTCCGTTATTATTAATGGTTCGGAAGGTCACAAGTTCTGGTGTAAACGTGGTCTCCGCCAGGGTGACCCTATTTCTTCCCTCTTATTTTTTCTTGTGGTCGATGTGTTCAGTAAGTTGCTTCGCAATGCTTGGGAGGCCAATGTAATCGAAGGTCTTGGAGGTTCTCAAAGCTACCGTGGTGTGCTGAACCTCCAATACGCCGACGATACTATCATTTTCTCCAAACCTAATGGGTGTACCTTACGTAAAGTGAAGTTGCTCCTTTATATTTTTAAAAGTGCCTTTGGATTACCTATTAATTTTCAAAAACCTTCTGTTCTTTGGGTTGGTGGGTCTCATAACCGCCAAGTGGAAATAGCCCAGTTCTGTCACTGTGCTTCTGGCTCCTTCCCTATCCTATATCTCGGAATCCCTTTGAGATGGGGGAAGCTTCATAAATCGGATTGGATGCCGATGATTGAAAAAGTTGAGTCTAGGCTTCGCTTTTGGTCAGGTAAGCACCATTCTCACGGAGGCAGACTCATCCTTGTTAATTCTGTCCTTTCCTCTATCCCATTATATATGATGTCCTTCTATTATGTCCCGGTTTGGGTTATCAAGAGGATTGACCAGATCAGAAGGAATTTCTTCTGGTCGGGTGCAGATGTTTATAGAACAGGCACTCACCTTTGTAACTGGAAGTTGATTTGCACCTCTAAAGGTGCTGGCGGTCTTGGGGTTCTCAACCTCAGACACCAAAATCTAGCCCTCCTGGGCAAATGGTTATGGAGATTTCTGAAAAATGATCGTTTTCCTTGGGCTCGCATTATCTCTCTCAATTGTTTCTCCCGGCAGCGGATTTGGGATTTCCATCCTTCTCTTTCCTGCAAGACTTCTCCTTTTGGGAAAGAGGTCTGGAAAGCAGCCAGCCCTTTTCGTTGCGGTATTTTCCACGTGTGCGCAGATGGCGCTAAGACCAAATTTTGGGATAATTTATGGTTCGGTAATATCAAGCTTGCGGTGGCCTTCCCTGCGCTCTTCCAATTGGCCTCTTACCCTTCGGCCACTATAGCAGACTGCGTTACTATCCTCAATAATCAAAAGTTCTGGTCCATACCCTTCCGTTGCATTCTCCCTTCTCCCCTGGTGGACGAGCTTAACGTGCTTTTTGCTAGTCTAAACCTTTACTCCTGGCATCCCTACTAATGATTTTAAATGGCAATGGACCAGTTCTGGTTCCTATTCTGTTAAGTCATTCTACAACTTCCTTAATTTCGGGGGTACCTTATCCAGGAGTGCTACTTTCTTATAGAGCACTTCTGCTCCCCTCAAAGTTAAAATCCTTACCTGGCTTGCGCTTAACAACAAGCTTCTCACAGTCGATGTGCTTAATAAAAGAAACTTGTCTTTAGGTCAAATATACGCGTGGTGCTCTTCAGCACACGAGGATGCTGATCACCTTTTCCTTCACTGTAACTATATTCATTCTTTGTGGATGATTACTGTTCGGGCTTGGCAAGCTCCATCTATCCCTAACGAACTTTCGTCCTGCTGGATGCCTCATTCTCTCAGGAAAGAGTATCGTAAATCCTAGGTCCTTTCCATTATGGCCATCATTTGGGTGGTTTGGTCGGAAAGGAATAATCGTATTTTTGCACTCTCTTTGGCCACGATCGATAACATTATCGATGACTTCCTTTTCTTCATCAAATTTTGGTCTTCCACTTTATCGTATGATAAAGCTGAAGCCTTATATTTAAGTCGCCTGGATGAGGTGATCTGTTTTTCCCGTTCAACTAATATTTTATCCGTTTAGCTTTATTTCTTCTCTAATATTGTTTTCTTTTCTCTCTATTTCCTTGCAGCTATGAGGTGGCACTAGCAGCTCATTCCCTTTCCTTAGGAGGGTTTTTGTGTATTCTTGTGGTATTTGTTTGTTGGCCTCAGTCGGCCTCCTCGTTTGGTACTGTATGCTATTTTGGTCTATTTTGTGCTTACTTTTGTTTTACCCTGCTGGCTGTAGTTTTTCTCCGATGTGTTTCTCTGGTTTGGTTGTTCTAGCATGATGGATGATTTGGCTTGTCATATCTCTTTTGGAAGACTTTGTTGTGCGTATCTTTGGTTAGTCAATCCACTTATTGTGGTTGATGTGTTGCACCGGGTTGGGCTTTGTTCCTATGCTGCCTTTTTCGTTCATTGTTGTTGTGCTTGCTGGATTTGCTGGAGTGGATTTTATCTGCTCTTTGCTTAGGGTTGCTGGTGTTGTTGTTTTTTTCTATTGCTTCTCGTTGCTTGTGGTTCAGATCTTGTGGTCGACCCTTATTTAGCTGTTGTCGTCCTGGATGTGATTCAGTTGGTGTTGCCTTCGTATTTTTTGCTTTTAACCCAAGATGTGTGTTGGCTGGAAGCCTGTTTATTCGTTTATTTACTTCTCCTGAGCCGTCTAGTTGCTGATTGTTTCTAATGGGTTTGCTTCCTTCCTCTTCACAGCACTCTAGTGTGTACACCGCTTAAGCGGTAGTTTTTCTCTATGTCCCCCCCCTGGAGGTTCTTTTTTAAGGCTGGCGGCCATCTCTCTCCCCCTCTTTCGCCGGAGTTGAGATTCTTTATTCTTTTTTCCGGGTTGCAGGTCTTTAATTCCTGGGCCCAAAGGCTTCTAATAGCCCGTTCGATCCCCTTGGATTTCGGGAGTTTTGTGTCCGTTCAGCGCAGGCACTGTTTTGCTTGTTTGTTCTTTCCCTCTTTCTTCGGCTTGTTTTTTCCTACCCTTTTGGTTCGCGAGTGGTGCTCCTTTTGGCGGCTTCCTTCTGTGGCGGGGCACCATCGCGGGGTCTAGTGGACTTCTTTCTGCAGTTTTTCCATCGGTGGTAGTGGTGTGGTTTGGCGCCCGAGGCCCTGGCATCGCTGATGTTTTCCCGTGCGTGTTCTGGCTTTCTGGCTTGTTTTGGCAATGCACTCTACTACTATTGTATCTAAGTTTGTACATTTGTGTTGTTGTCGCTTCTTTTGTTTTACTCTTCGTAAAATTGTATAAGTTTGTTTACCTCATTTTTTATTTATATATATTGGGCTGGAATCTTTTGATTCCATCTGCGTTATCAAAAAAATGTTATGGTTCACAACCAATATACATATATGCAACGAGAATTAATTAGATCTAAATCTAAATTTCATGTCGTGTGTGTAATGAGACAGCTACGACAAATCAACGCATAGAGACAAGATATAATAGGGGTTTTACAAAAGAATTGTCTCTAGAACACAACTACACTACATGCGGTATTTAGTACTTGTATATGCAACAGAAAATTATACAAGTTACTTACCATATAGTCGACGACGGAAACGTTGCAAAGAACGAGCATAATGGGAATAGATTCCCAGATGACGAACCACGAATGGAGAATACAGAAACACATGCGAGCTACGTGCAAAATACCAAAACAGCAAACCCAGGAAAACTGCAAGATCCATAGTACACAAACAGCAGATCCCCCACACAACACCAAACAACGAAACTAGATCCCCTACAAGACAAAACAGCCAACACCGAAAGCAGCCAATCCCTCTTCGTCTTCTTCCTCACTTCGACAAAGAGAGAGAGAGAGTGGGCGGGAGACTTCGACGACAACTATGGTCGGGGAGCGACGACAGCGGCGAGGGCAATGACGACAAGCAGCGGCGCTGCAGTCGGGAAGCGACGCAGTGATCAAGAACGGCGGCGTCGAGCGAGCTCTGTTTTTGCTCTTAAACTGGGGAGGCAAAAACAGTAGGGGTTCGGGGCTTGGATGGAGACAACGAGGGCTAGGGGGGTCAACAGTAGTTGTAGGGGGTGCACGGAGGGGCGAAGACGAGATGGTGGCAGGGAGGATTGGGAGGAGCGGCGATGGGCGATGGGTTCGAGCGGAGTTGAGGCATGGGCGAGGACGGTGATGATGACGGGGATGGGAGGGGTTCGATGATGGGAGGAGGAGTGGAGGACAGGGGATGTGAGCGGCAATGAGGATCGACGGTGAAGATGAGGGACAGAGGTGCACGGGGTGACGACGGTGGAAGGAGAGGATCAGGAGGGTTGGTGGATGGGTTAGAGGTGATTAGGTTAACAGGGGTTTAAATAGAAGATTACGATTAGGGTTGGGGGGGGGGGGGGAGGTATACAGGTAGAATAGTTAATGGATAAGGATAGGGTTTAAACAATAATTAAATAGGCCATGAATTAAATTAATTGGAGCAAAACAAAATAAATCGGAGGCAAACACATTGGGACAGAAAGTTTAATTAGATCAAGAAAATATTCAAAGCCACAAAAACAGAGTCAAAGTCAAAATAGATGGATTGATAATGAGAACGGAGATCAAATACATGGTTTGGAAGAAACAGAAGAGTACAAAATGAATAAATACACAGAAAAATTTACACCCAAAATACAAGAAAATGGAAAACAGGGGTTACAGATGTTGTGAGACGTGAATGAATGTGAATATAATATAAGATGAAAAGCGATATTAAAGTAGAAATATGATATGATTTGGTAGATAGAATGGATGTTGATATGGTAGATTGGTTGAAGACTAATAAATTTATTTTGTGCAATATCCAGGTTTAATTTACTATGTTTTCATGTTTAATCTCAGGTTATCTTTAATTATCATCCTGTTAGTAAGTTCTTTTAATTCCTTTCATATTGTTTATTTTAGTAACTAACCTAGTAGATTATACTCACACCAGTTATGGCTGAACTCTGTTATTTTAGGGGGTTAGCGGAGTCCCTCCGTGAGGGAGGATGCCCCTGACCCTCTTTGCAGGTTTTGAGTAGCAGCGAGGTGAAATATCTTAGTAGTACTTAGTTTTTGTCATTATACTTTCTCGTAGTAGAGTTGGGGTTGTATGTATCTATTATATACTTTTATTAACCTAAGTCATGTAGTATAGGGATATGTATAGTATTTGTGTAATATTTTGTATTTGGGAGACTATGTATGTTACTGTATGAGATGATGATATATAGTGATGTGATGACATATACAAACCTGTACCCGCCTCGTTGTGGAGTATTGGGTTATCTGGATTTGTTTTTGAAAGGCTTTTCAAATGTTTTTCTAAAAACCCTTTATGTTTTCAAATGAATTTTGGTTTTTATTTTATATATTGCATATTATGATGAGATATGCCCCCAGAGCCCTATATATATATATTGTCTATGTGATGTTGCTTGGATTGGCCTGGGGATGATTGATATATAATGTCTGTGTTGTGTTATATGTAATTATTTGCAGAATTCTGTAAGGAATTTCTGTAAAATGGTTAATATTTTAGGGGAGACTCTGCCAAAATTCTAATTAAAATTTATAAACATTATTCTGAGTAAGAAATAGTGTAAGTAAGAAGTAGATTAAGTAAAAAAAAAAAAGTTTAAGTAAGAAATGGTTAAAAAAATAAAATTGGTGAAAATTTGGGTTGTTACAACCATGATCACCTTCTTACCCTTGCAGTCTATGGTTGCTTTGTGCTTCGACGTCCAATCCATCCCAATGATTAAATCTACTCCTACAAAGCCTAAATCCAACAAATCTATGTTTAGAGTTTCCCCGACAAATTTAACCTTACAACCTTTATAGCATTCATTAGAAACAAGAGTAGCTCCTGATGGCATTGCCACCTCCAAGGCTAAATAAGGAATTACTTGATGAATGCACTTTAACTTTGTAGCAAAATCCTTAGACACAAATGTATGAGAAGATCCACTGTCAAATTAGATACTGACTTTGACTCCATTAATATTTACATGTCCTGTTACAAAAGTGATTACATATTTCATTAACTTTCTTCTATTACCCACAAAACATAACAAACAATTTCATTTTATTATCCATACTCGTAATAACTCCTTCTACCTCGTCAACTTCCTCTTCCATCAATGTGAAGACTCTTCCCTGAGGGATTGGCTTTTTTCCTTTGTCATCGACCTTCTGATTCAACCCACTATTGTGTTTTTGCAGTTGTGGGCAATTTGATTTAATATGCCCAACCTTTCCAGACTTGAAGCAAGCATATGTACCAACCTGAGCTCTATTTCTTAGGCATTGATGCCGATAGAGCCCCTGCTCACCTCAAAGAAAAAATTCTACTGACTCGGCAGCTCCCGCACTAGTATTGGGTTTCTTGAGTTTCTGATTCGAGCTCTGTTTCTTGATATTGGTAGCGGAAATAGGCTTCTTCCCTTTGTTCCATGTCCTCATTTTACCTTGAGTTGGTTGGTTCTGATTCATATTCAGTTCAGTTATTGCTACTTGACGTACTAATTTGTCGAACTTCCAAATGCCAAGTGGCACCATCCTGGACCTAAATGCATGTCTAAGGCCTTGTTCGAACCTTTCGGCCATCTTCACTTCATCCTGGATAATCTCCGGGGCATAACGATATAATTGAGTGAACTTGGTCTCGTATTCCTTCACAATCATGCTTATTTGCCTCGGATTGATGAATTCCATTTTCTTTTCTTCCTGCACGTCCAGGGAAAAATAGTGTTGTCGAAACTCCTCCAAGAACTCTTTCCAAGTGATTGCCCTATCACCCATGGTGCATTTTACCAACAGCCACCACACTCCTGCGTATTTTTCAAGTAATATGGTCACCAATTTTACTTTACTTTCTTTTGGCGTTTCCAATAATTCAAAACGATTTCTACTTGACGTATTCAATCTTCAGCTGTTGTAGGGTCTGCTTGCCCTTCAAATACTGGTTGTTTCATTCTCTTGAAAGATTCTATCATCTTGACATGGTCAGTGACGGCATTCCCTGGATTCCTTCCTTGAGTCCCTAGCTGGGGCATGAAATTTTGGCTGACCTCCTTGAAGGATCCCATCATTTGGTGTACTTGAGTGAATTTTGTTTCGACATTGAGACCAGCGCTATGGGCCCCGCTGCTTTCACCCTCAGTTCATCTGCTATTGTTGCCTCTGTTTCTTCCCGACATCTGATTATGTTAAAGGTCATTATGGGTGTCTATCGAGATTTCATTGCATAAAGTTGTAGCAAATATAGCATTCAACAAATATAACATTCAATAAAGAAAATATCATACCAATAGTTGCAGCAAACCATGATAACTAGATTTGTTCAACCCATAATAAACATCCTACAGTAGCATTACATTCCAATCCAAAAGACATATAGAGAAAACATACAACCTAGAGTCTATCCACTACTAACCCGCTCTAACAGAGTCACTGCCCTCAAGAGCTGACCTAGTTGCTCCTGCAAGGGCCACTTGGGCCTGTAACTGCTCCTGCCTTTCCTCGAGGCATGCAAATTTATATTGATGAGCGATCTTCAAACGCTCAATTCTTTGGGATGCCCTGGCCTTGAATCTCTTGAGCTTTGCCAACTTTTTATCGGTGATGAACTGCTGACTCCTCATAACGTGAACTTGTTTTTTGAGATAACTCGACCTTTATTTATATCCAACTAGGTGGCACCAAAGTGCAACTATCCTATTTTCGTCTCTATTTTGAGGTAGCACAAGATCTAGACCAGGGGATTCTTCTGGAGAGTTCACTAGGGGTGGAGTGAAGGGCGGTGATTCAACATTCATTGGCTCCTGCGGTTCTTCTTCTTCTTCTTCTTCTTCTTCTTCTTCTTCTTCTTCTTCTTCTTCTTCTTCTTCTTCTTCTCGTTTTGGTTATGCACACCCTTTTCAGCCATCCTGCAAAAAGAGCAAAACATATGTATAAGGTCAGTTCTGGATATAAGAAAATCATAAACATATGTTGAAAGTACAACAATATGATTTACGACTATCCTACTATCCAAAATAGAACCCAACTATAACTGGGAATCTAAGTCTAATTTCCTGTTGTATTAGTACTACAATTTGAAGTCTGGCTCTGATACCACTTTCGTAGCGCCCCGAATTTCGTACACTAGAAATTTGTGACACAATCCGGGTTTTTTACTTCAAATGCGCACACAACACAGAAATTCACTGGAAATAAAAAACTTATTATTATTATTATTATTATTATTATTATTATTATTATTATTATTATTATTATTATTATTATTATTATTATTATATATATATATATAATACAACGTACGATTATTACAAAATTTCATCATGAATTACAAGTAATAAATGTACACTTTCATTTTCCCACTTGGATGCACCACATAGCTTGAGTCCCCCGTTCCCACAATCAGGTAGTCCTACAAACTAACCAACTGTTCGTACGTCAGTTGAATACGACTGACGAAATACAGCTGATACCAGCAATCTCCAAATCCTTAACAATCAATATTATGCAAAAATTTGAAAATCATATAAATAGAAGTGTGAGTGTATGCCATGATCAAGAACCTAATGCACACGATACTCTTATTCTAATGCTCACTTGATTGGAAATGTATGCATCCCATACTACATACTCCCCAATCAAGATTAAACGTTCTTCTGATTTTAGGGTTCGATCCATTGTAATCCAAACCTACTCTTGTACTCCCACCTTATTTCTGATATTCACTTATTGACTAGTAGAGTTGCAGCGTATGCGGTCTATTTCTGCTTCTGCATCAGATCGGTGGTCTGTCTACTCCAGAACGTCGGTGATCACTCTGATCGATCGGAGTCGGTGGTCTCTCTCAACTTCGCCCGAGACGGCGATCTCTCTCCACTCCTGATAAGTTGTTGATCATTCAGCTCTACTGTAGCCTTGCCGAAATCGGTTGTCTTTCTCCAAGCCCGGACTCTACCAAAAGTCATCTGAACATAAGGCGAATCGACCGACCTTTCCCTACTCCGCCAGAGACTCAGAGTTACACTCTTGCTCCCTGTTCGAATGGATACTTTAGAATATAGACGTACTCATAGGGGTCCATCCCCTAGATTCTGATAGGAGTTTGCGGTACATACTGTAACGCCCCGAATCCCAAATACACTGAATTCGAGATGTTCTACAGGATCTTTTCACTTCCTTTAGTACAATTTTACAGGGAAATTAAAACTTTTCATCATACATCAGAGATTACATCATAATTACATCTTTCTTTTGCACAGCGGAAGTAAATTTTACAACATTTGAAATAAAGTACAACAGCATGATACAATCTTTAAGCATCCATCCTCTTTTAATCTTTAACAAGTCATTTACCTGCATGTAAGACTGTGGGTACGTCAGTTTATTCAACCGACGAACATTATACACGACCATCCTCTCTATGCCGGAAATAGTATAACTTAACATTTCATATTTAGCAAACACAAACTTGTCACATTCAAACTAAAGGGACTACCCTATTGATGTCGTGTTGTGATTGTGCACTTAGTCCTTAATGCAGTTAATTAAGTTACATGACACTAATGCACACTTGTTCGGATTCTATGCATCCCATACTACATAGGTCCGAGGGCAAGCCCTTATTCGTTCTTCATCTTGATAGGGTTCAATCCCCCGTTATGTCTTAGTCTACTACTGTAACTACGGTAGTGTCTTAGATGTCCTATGATCTATGAGCCCATGTCCAGGCAGCCTGGAGGGGAATCCCACGCACTGTCACGACGCATCGAGCAGGCAACCTATGGACAATTCAGCCTCCGCCATGGAACAATGGCATCACCCATAGCCACTCGAACATCCCACGAGCGTCGCCACCGGGACGATAATTCCGGAGTAGCGCCCACGCCATGTCTTGACGCATCAAGCAGGCAGCCTGTGGATCGCTCTCACACCGCTATCCGATGGCCCCCATACTCATGTTTTTCTTCTACTTTCATCACCTCTTCACTATGTACTAGTCCTTAGTTTAATTTAAAAATCATGAACAAAATAATCTCTAGAGTTAGCCTCTCCATCAACCGGACTTATTCATTTGTTTCATCATGACCATCCTTGGTCTAATTTCATCTCAATTCATTTTTCTCAATGCCGGGGAGACTTAGCTACTCTATTTCAAATTTCATTTCACAATCTTTATCTCATAACAATTTCCACGTCGAGTTCTCAAACTCACATGCATGTTCTCTTTCAATTCATGATTACACTTTGTTCATAAGTCCATAATGAATACTTTTAACTTATGAAGTTCATAATTATAGCCAACAATTTCTTTTCTTTTATCCACGTGATTTCTAAGTCTCATAATCATACATGAACCCATGCAACTTCATAATATCACTACATAACATTCACACTTCATGTTTGCACAATATTCACAAGTGAGAATTTATAAAATCATGTCACAACACAAAATTCTTTTTGTCCATTCTTTCTAATAAATCCATTTCAATATATCTTTATAAACCATAATTTTCATAAGTATATGTCTTAGAACCATAGCTTTAATTATACCATTTGTTCACAAACTACATTATATTTTCTTCAAATAATACCCAACTCAATCCCATAAAATTCCTTGTATTTTTATGAAAATTACCATATTTTTCTCACATTTTTTTTGGACATCACAATCTCACAAAAAAATATTTTTTATAAAATGCTAAAGGGAGGAATTGAACCCAGCACGGTAGAGAAAGAGCCCAGAGCACCCGCCAACAGGCCAACATGTGCTAGCGGTATAGGAGGAGTCAACTAAGTGTATATGGTTCGGTTACAGATTGTATATATTAATACTCATTTGGTATAAAAAAATGGCGAACACAGGATTCGAACCGTACCGCTCAGAGAAGCGAACCGCAGTCGACGACCGCCTGAGCCACTGGCTCGGGTTGTCAAGGACCCAACCGAAAGTCTATACATGCTATTTTCGTACAGTAAAAAATATAACTCGATGTTCATGTAACCATAGTTTCTTATTGCTTTGGAAAAATTTACTGAAAACTTCCAGATCAGTTTTCACTCAAACCAGTAATATAAAAATAATTTTTGTACTATAAAAATGTATTTCTTCCCATAAATCAATGAGTTACTCATTAAGTCTATTATTTCTTTTATTTTCGACATTGAAATAAACAATTAATCTTCTAATCCCCTTTCTTTTACAATTCTCTTATAATAATTCACTGTTATTAATCTATATTCACTCCACATACATCTTTGGATTTTTCCATACGCATATTAACAAGAGGATTTATTTAGCACATGAATAGGTAAAACTCAAAATACTAATTTTTGGGTAGTTCTATTTTGATGACAATAAGAAATTTCATTGGTTCATCAATGCCACACAATATACTTCTACTCATGAATTTAATATAATTACCACTCAAGCATTCAAGAGAAACTTTCTATTCAAATTTCAAGGTGTGTCATTATCTTAATCAATTGTCATGTTTCAACCATTCAATTAACAAGCAATTTAATGGAGATTTTCACACATCATACTAGCCATATTCCATCATCATTCAATTAAACTAATAATCATAGAAAATGCTACATATAGTTTAATTTCATGCTAGAGTTTCACACACAAATTAATCACATCATTTCAATCCATTCGTATACTAACTTTTCAATTAAAGTGGACTCTTATTAGTATTTTTCATGTATAGTGTTGACAATAAAACTAGCATGGATCCTACATTAGAAATATAAAATGTTTTACCCACCTTGAATGGAGAGAAACACAAAAGCAACAAGTCCTTGTAGATGAAAACACCTCCTCCTAGCCAAAAGCACACGAGCTCCAAGCCTCCAAACCAATGCCGAATGCTTCTTCAAGTCCTAGCCGAAAGCTTCCCTTCCTTGATGCCGGCCACAAAAGCTCACACAACTCTCTATCTTTATATCTCACACAATCACTACAATACTATAACTTGGAAATTATACTTTGCATATGAAAAATTAGCCATGAGAAGGGGGGTATTTATACTAGGAAATGAGTGAGATGGAGGGCCAAGATTGCTTGGGTAGTTGTTGGATGAAGGGCTTAGATCAAAGTGGGAGTTAGGAAAACTACCCACAACTAAGAAACTACCACCATGTTCTCCACACCCAAAATCAAAAATCCCTCCAAAAAAGAATGAAACCCGGCCAAAAAGAATGTGTGCAATGCACGTGTACGTGTAGTGCACGTGCATGCAACTAGGCCAAATTTGTACCTTCTTAAATTTGTATAAAAATAGATTTGTTAAAAAAAGTCTTCTACATGACAAGTTTAATTAAAATAAATTCATGGGCTTTTCTTTTTGGGCCAAAACTAGTTTATAAAAATAAATAAAATAAAATACCTTTGGGCTTTTTAAGAAAGGCTTTTTAATTAAATCAAATAAGGCTTTTTAAAGAAAGGCTTTTGCACAAATAATTTGAGAAAAATATATTTAAATATACACATCATGCTAAAATAATCCAAACAAAATATTGCACGTGCACACTACGTGCAAAATAAATAATTTTTCATTAATTGAAAAATCAGGGTATTACACATACGTCAGCCTCCCGTTCTTATCAATAAATCTTAGAAATTAACAGTTCAGACAATGCCACACGTGTCCCACATGAGACAACGCCACATGTGTCCCCTGGACAAGTGAGTACACACCCAACTAGTATTTGTCCTTATAACAATGATCACGCGATCTAGAGCTACTACAATCTAGAATTTGTGAATGTAGTTGTACTATATTGGCTCATTAATTCGCTAGCTTTACTTGATTCTAATGGCTCTATTATGACCACTCACCACTTCAAGTTTCTTATCTTGACATTTATTGTCACGCCCCGCTTCCCAAAAATACGGAATACCGGCACGTAACAAAAGCCCAGCGAATGATTATTATCATCCTTAAGCTGTTCCAGAAATCTTTCAACATATCACAGGCAGTATATCAGAGTCGGAAGCCAGAAAATTCAACCACATGCACATATGAACCAAATACCAACAAAATACTTGAAATAAATGTATTAATCTCAAATAGTCATGATCTGAAAATACACAAATATTTCTGGGTCATATTGCCCAAATACCAGAAATAAATACAAGTAACAGATACAATGTTCAAAATGAGCAACAGGAAATAAGTATAGATAGCAAAGCTTCAGCCAACTAGAACTTCATCTTGCCAATATCTTCTTGATTCTGTCCACCGAAATCTGCAATCATCGAATACAGGAAAGAGGAAAAGAAGAAAACACAGTACCCGTCAATGGCAAGTCCGGGTCACAAATAGAATAGGATACAAGCACATGGGGAAACTAACTAATAACAGGTCATAATGCATCAACAGTAATATCTAGCATGGTATCCTAACAGTACAGTTGTTTTATGTCTAAGGCAGTGTCCTAAAGCAACTAACAGTCTTTAATAACAGTGTCTCAGTATCTCAGTGAATCAGGATAACAGTATATCAGTATCACTAGCAGTATATTCAGTGTATCGGTATAACAGTCCTAGTATAACAGTCTCAGTCTAACAGTAACAGTATATCGGTCTCAGTCTAACAGTATCAGTCTCACAGTGTCAGTTTAACAGTTTCAGTTTATGTTCTTTCAGTCTTGTGTGTATTACTAGCTAGGTAGCACTTCATGCGCCCCAAATTATATCGCATGGTTGCTACAACAAACAGTTTCGCTTAGTAAGATTTTCATAGGGGACCATGATGGGGCAGTGTACTCAGGTATCAGTAACAGAAGCAGTAACAGTAACAGTCAGAACCAAGAGGTCCTCTTCTACTCTACACCTTCTTACAGAAGAAGCAATGTAGACAGGGTCAGTAAACAGTAACAGTATCAGTATGGAACACTAGTTCCCTTCCAAGTACACGTTTCCATATTATCCACTACTCGATCTTCCTTAAACCCCGGCTTGATTACTTTTAGTTATTAATATCATCAACAGGCATGAGAGTGTGCTAAATAATGTCAAACTAACAGGTCATAATCAGGTTTAGTCTCAGGGAATTAGATCAGCAAGTATAGGTGCAAAACATTCACAAATACGAGCAAAATGGTATATGTTTACAAACAGGACAGCAAGACCAGTTTGTACATAAACAGTGATCCAAAGATCTACAGGCATGCAAATAATGATCCGTCGAAGGATCTGGAAACTAGACTTCCACACGCTTCTAACGGTTATAATAAATCTATATGCTATTTCACAACATCTCGACTCAAAACACAATTCAACACAGTTTTCATGTACAGCCAGAAAACAGGGGAATAACTTAAACCACATGAAAACAGCAGATAAAATCATCAATTAAATCCACGAAAATTCTGGGGTAATCCCCTATATGTATAGTCTAAAAATATAGATTTTCATATTTTTACAGAAAGTATAGATATGTTTTCAAAAATAGAAAATAACACATAACACAGTTTTGATGGATCTGGAATTCTTCAACACCGCTGTACAAAATCATGCATATCTTGCACACAGCGCATCAAAATCCACTTCCGCCAAAACAGGATGAAAGTAGATAAAATTACCAAACTTTCATATCTCACATAAAATATTCATACAGTAATTAGAAATAAGGTGAACACGGCATTCAACATACAATCACACGCAGTTTACAGCAAAAGCGATCTATAGAAAAGGATGTAAGGCATCACTCAAAACTCATCTTTTAAATTACCAAAAAAATCAGAGAACTACCTAACCTCATAGTGAAACACTGGACAAAATCTTGTGGCATGAAATTATGTCTAACCTGGATCTTGAAAATAAATTGGTGATAAAATCTACCCCGAAACAAATCTGGGAACTACCGGCATACAGTTACTAAAATAATCATAACTAATTCATACTAACTCCAAACAGTATGAAATCGGTGGGATTAGAAATTAGATTCAATTCTCTACAAATTACTCAGAAATAGTCATGTTGAGATTCGGACTCCAATTCAGGTAAAAACAACAATCAATCCAGTTCAATCCAAATTTCCAGATTTCTCAACTAAGTTTCAAAACGTCATAACTTCCTCAAAAATCATCCAAACTCTTCCAAATTCAAAACACTGCCTACCCATTGTCTAAATATCATATCTAAGGGTTTCTATCATGTCAAAATCCAATATTTCTCATATAGGTGTTCAAACATGCATCGGGTATACAATATGTCACATACGCGATAACAATCGCGTTTGGGTGAATCCTAAGGAACAATCCTATCAAACTTCATGTCCTAAGTCGTCTATGGCCTGTTTTGAACAATAGAGACGAGATCCACAAAAAAAAACATGATCTTGGTCCGTCTCTAGTCTCAACCTATCCTATGTGTGAACTTTCTACTTGTATCAACCTAAGAAATTTAAGTACAAGTTACTTGCCTGAATTTGGAGATGAAGAACGATGCAAGTCAAAAGTGGAAGAAATTCCCACGAACGAAAATCCACGGGCTCACGAACGATCCACACGCGCACTCGAGCACGCGCAATAAAAATCACAAGAGAGAGTGCGCTATAGCGGATGAAGAAGAAGCGGGAGAGATGAAGCACGGCGCAATGGTTAGGGAAAATAAAAGAAAATTTCAGTTCGGATTGCACCTATATATATATAGGATATAGAATAGTATTAGGGTTAAAAAAAGGGGATGCAATCCAATGGGGGCGGCTACAGTAGGAAAAGAATAAAAAGGGAAAAGGGTGGGTCGGGTGCCAAGGTGCAAATCCGGGTGGTTGGGGAGAAGCAACTCACAGAGTATAGGAAGTAAAATATGGTAAAAGGTATTAGGATTATAAGGTAATAGGAATAATAATAAGGTATGGTATTTAATAGGTAATGGAATAGGAAGTGGGTGTAGCCTGTGATGGAAACGGATTGGGTAAAGAATTAAATGGGTAGTTAGGATAATGGGTAGGGTATTAATCCTTTGGATGGTGTAAAAGGGTTTAGTTATAATAGGAAATGGGTTAATAGAATATCCAATAAGAAATTTAAATTCAATAACTAATAAAATATGATTTTATAAACTAATGTAATTTGCATTACAAAAATATAATTTATTTAAAATACTACATATACAATTTGTACAGAGAAATAGGTCGTTAATAACTAGTCAAAACTAATAACCATAATAACAATAATAATAATGAGATTTTTATTACAATATAAAATCACAGAAAATAGTTACAAATAAATTCATTTGATCGAAAACAAAATTTAAAATATACGATACAAAAAAAATACATTTTGACAAAAGAACTTTGAAAACCGGAAAAATAATTTGCGAAAAATTTTAAAATACAGAAGATATACAAAAATATATATTTGGAAAAACAGGGGTTACATTTATATTATTGGTCAATTAATTCATGCGCCTAGTTTCTGCTTTTATCCTTCTATAAGTTCACTTAACTAGGTTAACTTAATAGTAATAATTGAATACTAATTGAATCCAACCTAGTTTCATATGTTAACCGACGAAGTTAAATTTACACCATGTCCTTACTTGACTTAATTAGGGTTCAACATAGCCTTCCAAATCATGCTAAGGGTTGACCCAAACATGCACCAACTAGTGCACTAAATGTGCACTACACGTCACAACATGCACACATACAAGTATGCATATACAATATACATACACATGTGATATGGCTAAAAACATACATACACATGTGCATATACAATATACATACACATGTGATATGGCTAAAAATAGAATTAAATTGGGACCATTCAAATCGGGTATGAATCTCAAAGCTCTAGGGGCAAAATAGTAATTTTCGTTATAAATGGGTCTGTAAACAGGAACTGGGTCATTTCCAAGGCCCAATAACCCAAAATTGATCCACATTTCTGGGTTATGATGGCAGTCCATTCTAAATAAACCCAGATCCTTTAAAGAGTTGATGAAATTCATGATTATCCCTAAGATGCGGTTTAAACCAAACCTCTTATCATGAAGGAATTTAAACTCTATTTCTTATTCAAAAACATCGAGAAGTAAAGACATATGGTAATCTCGAAATTGGCCCCAAAAGCGACTATAAATACCCCCTTACCTCCACCAGAAATAGGTAATCAATATTTTTCTCCACAAAAGCTCTCTCATATTCTTCTTGATTTATGACTTGAGCGTCAGAGGGTATGTCGCCGAGATCAATCCCAGTGTTTCAGACTTTTTGCAGGTCATTGGAAGCGATCGCTACCATACGAATCAAATCCTACGGCGCAAACAAGTCAGACCGTCAAGTTAATAACCGTCAAAGGCTGCCAACACCGTTGAAAGTCAAAAGGTCAAATTCTTGATTGTTCCTAAAAAGTATCCACATCATTTGATTGCTCCCACACCTAAAAACAAACAGTAACAGATTGGCGTCATCTGTGGGAACAACAAAGAAAATACGACCAAACCTTACCGGTGAGAACAAGCCATCTAGCATGCCTCCTAAGGGGAAAGGGAAGGCGGTGGCCTCAAGCTGACAAGCCAATCCTCTTCCTCCACCTCCCCCTTTAGAGGAAATCAATTCCGCCTTTCAATCACAGCAAGTGGAGTTCCTACTTCAGTTAACCCTACCTTCACAAGGAGAGGCCCCACCGGGGGGTTCTCGCCGGAGTCGCCCCGAACCATCCGCAAGGGACTTTGTTGAAAAAAGGGGATCAATGGAAACCTCTACTCCTTCCGCACTCCCGCAACCACAACCCGACCTCCGTCAAGTCATCGTAGATCACCAGCAGGAGTCGAACCTCTGGACCCATTGTAACACCCCATTTTTTTTTTATTATTTTTTTTTTTTTTCTAAACCATTTCTTACTTAATCTATGTAATGCCCTAGATTTCTAAATAATGTTTTTGAGGTGTATAAATGATTTCAAATGATTTTGGTGATTTAATAAATATTTTTCTTGGGAAGTTCAAACTCAGAAATTATTTTCGGGAAAAGTATTATTTATTAGTAGGTATTATTTATGAATTTTCTAATTTTTTTCTGATACTTATTTGGCATATTTGCAAATATTACAAAAAGATGGGCTTTTGTGCAAAATTACCACTTGGAGTGAAAACTCCAGATTTTTGGATTTTTTGACTAAGCATGATGGATAGCCAACTCAGAGGTAAATGTTTACCTTTTTGTTTTAATAGATTTGGTTTATTTTGCAAATTTCTTAAAGAAGGGTTTTTTTGCAAAATTGCCACACAGAGGAAAAAATTACGATTTTTTTTTCCTGGATTTAAACCCAGTGCCGACTAGTATTAGGGTGGTTATTTTTTTAAAAAAATTTACAGTGAATTGGTTAATCTAATTTACAAGTATAAGAATTTATATATGTAAAGATATATTCAAAAGGAATATTTTGCAAAACCTATTCAAAACTCTAATTACCCCAATTTCCTTCCTATTTAAAAGAGAGTGCAACCGTCTCTTTGCTGTACAACTCAAAGGGTTTTCTTAATTATTGATTTCTTAGAGTTTCGAAGCGAGGATCTTGATTTTCTTGCGAAAGGAAGGACTTTTATTATTCTCTTTATTATTTTGGTTGATTCTTTAATAAGGTGAGTGACATATGTTTAATTTCTTATTGTTTTAAGCATGTTGTATGTGATTATTTGTTTATTAGAAAGCATGTTGGGAGATTGTATGATGATATAATGAATTTTGATGAGTTGATGAATAAAAATTGAATCTTTTCATGAAAATGATGCTATTGATGATTAAAATTCTACATAGATGGCTTGAGATTGTTAAGAACCTAACAGAAACCATGAGTGATTTGTTTTCTTTCATATACTTGCTGATTTGATTGAGTTTAATGAGTTATATGTTGGTTATTGCAAAATGTGAGTAAAAACCTAGTTTTCACTGTGTATGTTATACATGTGGTCTGTTTGGAATTTTGATGAGTAAAACTTGATTATTCACATGTTTTAATTGTACATATTCATGGGTATACTGATGTGAGTAGTGGTTTTGTTTAATCAATCACAAGAGGGGTTTTGGATCAAAAGAGATCAAGTTTTGAAGAGGTGGAGTTGTTGTTTTAATTCGGGTCTGAAAATGAATGGCCGAAAGTTTGATTTTTGAGTTTTATGAAGTTTTTTATTAGATCTTGAGTTGTCTTGATCCTGAGATTGATTAGAATAATATATATTACCTATATACGATGTTTTCTTGAAGCTTTAACTAATGTAAACACACATATATACACTTATACATATACATATGTCCTGTTTTGAAGATTTGTCAAAAATGCTCTTTTATGAATTTGATGAAGTTTTGATTTGTTTATAAACTCTAGTATGTTTAACAAGTTGTATTTGATCATCACAAGAATTTTGTTTTAAAAATTTATTATTTTACAAAGATTAAACTAAGTATCAGTTAAAATGTGCACGAAATTCAAATCTATGTTTTCTTGACATGCCAGTCGACCGGTTCCATTTTGAACTAAAATGTTCGGCCGACCGTCATTTGAAAAATTGGATTTCTGGGATTGTGCAGTTGACCGTCGTTATTTTGAATTCTTTTGACAGTCGGCCGACAGCTGCTGTCAGTGTTGTTCTTGTTGAGTTTTCTGTCGATTTCTAGAATGATTATTACTTCGATATTATGGATTATTGACCTACTGTTTTAGATGATGTTTTGCTACAGATTACAGTATTTTACAGAATGTTATATTTTGATTTTAATAGAATTTAAGTTGTATTTCTATAACTTTATAAAGTGAAATATATTTGGTTTTTGAAGAAATTGATATTTTGTGACTTTCTACAACTTCAAAATATGATTCTCAGTTATTTAAAGGATTTAATATTTATTTAAATTCTAGAATTTGTGACTGTACTGAATGAATTTGGTTTTGTTGATTGAAGAAGTTTTCATTGATATAAACATTTTGAGATTTGGAATTAAGAGTTTTATTGAATGTTTTGGTGTTGATATTCGATTTGTGAGTCTCTAGGAGTTGAGTAGGATTCCTGTGAACCAGCAAATGAGATTTTGTGGATTTTGACCAGTGGGGTCTTAGGGTTTTTGTTCTGGAATTAAGTCCGGATGGATACACTGACTCTAGAGAGGGAGAATTTGTGTTTTAATAATAATCAACTTAAGGACAGAAAGTAAAGGAGATGTGATAGAACTTGTGAAATGTAAGTGTATGCTCTAGGGGTCTAGTCCAACGGATGCATTCCAGGACTGTATGTTGTTCTGTCTCGAGAAGACATTTTGTATGTTCGCGTGTCGAGGGTCTGCAGGTCTATTCACGGAGCATATAGGGGCATTCGCATGTCGTCGATTGGCGGGCCTATTCACGGGATGTACTATTGTATTTGCACGTCGAGTGTTTCACAAACGTATTTGTTGGTCACGCTTCAGGGAGATGATTCTTCCTGGGGGTCAGAGCTATTCTTACATGATGCTTGCATGTCGAGGGTTGTGATGCCTATTCGCGAAATATTTTGGATCTTGTTTCTATCACCTTAGTAGGATTAGTTGCATAACCGGACCTATGTAGTATGAATGCATGGAATGCGACAAGTATGCATTAGAGAGTCATCATATTGCATTTGTATTTTCTTGACTTGGTTTTATGCATGTATGTTTTCTGTTTTCCAACACTTGACACTTATTCTAGTTTCATTTGATATTTTCTTGTTTTATTTATTGTTATTTCATATTCCATTTGTTACTACCGTTGGTATGTGTTGTTTATGACTTTATTTTTGCGTTTTATTTATATTGTACTTCTTTTGATGTCACTCACACCGTTATGGTTAACTCCTGTAGTTTTGGGGGTTAGGGTTATTTCTAGCCTTACGTTTTATAGGTAGGTACCTATAACAAGGGATTTGGATGTATGTGCTAGAATGATAATGTGGCTTATGTAAATTGTGAAAGAATGTGTTGTAAAAGAATGAATTGTTATTCAAGGTGTTTAATTTTCCACTGTGTTTTGTAAAATATTTATTAATAAGAGCATCCACTGTCGTTTTCTAAAAACCCAAAAAATTGCAATAGGTTTAGAAAAAACCCTCACAGTCGTTTGCTAAAAACCCATAATTTAAGATAGAAATGAACAGTATTCGGCTAAACTTAGCAGCGCCTTTAGACAATTGCTAAATATAGGAGACGGACGATGTTCATCCGTTTGACGAAACCGACGGATGAAGATATGTCGTCTAGTTAAATAAAAATTAAAAAAACCGAGACGGATGAAGATCCTCCGTCTCTCTTTGAAAACAAATTTTAAAAAAAATCACTGAAAAAAACCCAAACGAATGATGTTCATTCGTTTGGTGTGTTTTTTTTTTTTCTTTTTTTTTGATTTTTTTTGAATTTTTTTTTATTTCTTTTGATTTTTTTATGATTTTAAACCCAAAAGAAAAAAAAATTAAAAAGTAAAAAAGTCAAAACTCACCAAACGGATGATGTTCATCCGTTTGGTCAGTTTTTGACTTTTTTTTGAATTTTTTTCTTTCCGTTTAAAATCACCAAATACCCAAAAAAAAAAATAATAAAAAAAAAAAATACAAAGACGGATGATGTTCATCCGTCGCTTCTGTTTTTAAGATTTCGACGATTGCAGCGTGGTCCTTCTATTACTATTTCTAAATGCTATATTTAGCAATGAACTTAGAAAACGATAGTGGATGCTCTAAAAGTTGAAAAAAATATTCTGTATTTTGGCTATGTTTACTATTACATTGAGGTAGATGCTGGGAATTGTGCCACATATTTCTGAGATATTATTTTGGAAATTCGGGGCACTACAGAAGTTGGAATCAGAACATGCTTCAATAGTAATAATAAGCATGGTATAAAAATAAACCTAGGTGTGGATATTAGAGCGTGCGTACCTAGGTGTGGATATTAGAGTGTGAGTATCACATAGAATTAAAATAAGATGTTATGATTTGGGATACGATTAAGGTTTTTCCATGAGGTATTGATGTGAATGTGAATTGTGTTGTGATGCTCTAACTTTTCCCTCATTTTGCAATATTCAGTATAATGGCAAGACCGAGGACCAGGAATGGTGGAAATGGTGATGGGGCTGAGAGTTCCCATGGGGCTGGACTTGATCTTGAGACTGAGATTGTCAGGGTGTATCAGACTTTGAACATGTTCCTGGCAGCTAACATGGCTCAGAATCAGAATCAGAATCAAGGGGTTGGACTAGTGCTTGTTAATGCTGATCCAATTAAGCAGGTTGAGTCCTTCAAACGGATGAAGCCGACTATATTTTAGGGGCATTCTGATCTAAATGAGGCTGATGATTTGTTTAGACAGATGGAGATGGTCTTTGAAGTCTTGGAAACCCCAGCAGCCAATAAGGTGAAATTGGCTACAATGCAGTTAAAGAAGGACCCTGGTGTCTGGTGGCAGTCAGTGAAAAGGACTTTTGGGGATTAACAGGTGACTTGGGAGGCTTTCCTGGATGAGTTTAGGGATCGTTTCTTTCCTTTGGATATTCAGGAGAAGAAGGCAACGAAATTCTTGAATTTGCAGCAAGGCAGCATGTTAGTGCACGAATATGAGACTAAGTTTGTCCAGCTGTCAAGGTATACACCGGAGATGATTGTTGATGAGGCGATGAAGGCCAAGAAATTCGTGTAGGGCTTGTGGTCGAATTTGAGGTCGTGGATGATACCTTTGGGCATCAGAAGATTTGATAAGCTGGTCAGGAGAGCAGCTATGACAAATGAAGATATGGATCAGTTCGTAACAAAGCAGGGGACCTGGAACAGGAACAAGAGGCCAGTAGTTGGTCAGTGAAGCAAGGCAGGTTCAGTAGGCCAGAGCAGAAGGCGCCCGCAATTTAAGGTGTGACTTGTTTCAACTATGGAGAAGCAAGACACTATCAATCAACATGCACCAAGCCACTTAAGGCGCGGGTTTGTTACCAGTGTGGTCGTGAAGGGCATTTCAGACCAAACTGTCCTCAGCTGAAGAATGATGGTGCAGGCGGAGGAAAATTTTAGTGGCAGGGGCGAGTATTCGCATTAATTGAGGAGGGTGCGGATTACTCAAAGGATGTGATCTAGGGTATGCAAGAATTTTAAATTCATTTATTGAATGTATTAAGTAAAACTTTGTTTGAGAATAAATTGGAGATTTGAGTATCATTCTTCATGTAGCAAGATTTGTTTTGATTAATGGAATAAAAGCAAAAGTTTTATTTGATACTGGTTCTTAGCATACATTTGTGTCACCCAATTTTGCTAAAGTCTTAGGTGTGGAACCTAAGGTGTTTCTAGGCAGAGTCTTATCGGTGGCAACACCATCAGGGGAGGAATTGATTGCTGATCGATATTACGAGTGTTGTGATATTGAGATTGGTGGGAGATTATTTGGCATTGATCTCATTGAGCTACAAGTCATGGGTGTGAATGTGATTGTGGGCATTTATTGGATGGCAACATATGATGCCACAATTGAATGCAACAAGAAAGAGGTGTTAGTGAAAGCACTCGGAGGCTTCGCAGTGACTTTTCAGGAGAAGAAGAAGGACCCGAAAGTGACTGCAATGGTATCTAAGTTAATGATTCCAGATGAAGTCAGAGGCATTCCAATTGTTTAGGATTTTCCTACGGTATTCTTTGAAGATTTACCGGAATTGCCGCCGTAGCGAGATGTTGAGTTCTATATTAATGTTCAGCCAGGGAGTGCTCCAATTTCTAAGGCTCCGTACAGAATGGCACCTATAAAGCAGGATGAAGTTAAGAAAAAGATTGAGGAATTGTTGAGTAAGGGATTCATCCGGCCAAGTTCTTCACCGTGGGGAGCACCAGTGTTGTTAAATAAGGATGTGCATTGATTATCGGAAGTTGAATAGGGTGACTATTCAGAACAAGTATCTGCTTCAACAGATTGATGATCTGTTTGATAGGCTTCGGGGAGCAGCTGTATTTTCGAAGATTGATTTTCGGTCAGGGTATCATCAGGTTCGAGTTAAGGAGGAAGATGTGAGTAAAACGGCTTTCAGGACTCGTCATGGACTCTATGAGTTTTTGGTAATGCCATTCGGAGTGACGAATGCGCCGGCAGTGTCCATGGATACGATGATTCGGATTTTGTGGCCGTTTATTATTTCCTTTGTGGTATGATATTTTGGTATATTCGAAGTCGGAGGAAGAGCACTCTAAGCACTTGGCAGAGGTATTGAAGAAGTTACAAGAGCATAGCTTGTATGCCAAGCTGTCGAAGGCTGACTTTTGGAGGTTTGAGGTAGCTTTCCTTGGTCATATCCTTTCTAAGGAGGGAGTGGCCACTGATCCTCAAAAGGTTGAAGCAGTGAAGAATTGGCCCAGGCTAACGACAGTGAAAGAAGTCATGAGTTTCTTGGGTTTGGCTGGGTACTACAGGAGATTCATTCAGGGCTATGCACAAATTGCAGTTTCTTTAATAGGGTTAACTCGGAAGAATGTGGCATTCACATGGACTAATAAGTGTGAGGGGAGTTGCCTTGAGCTAAAGGAGAGGTTGACGACTGCGCCTATCTTAGCTTTGTCACAAGCTGGGAAGGACTATGATATCGTTAGTGATGCATCCCTCAGAGGTTTGGGGTGTGTATTGATGCAGGAAGGAAAGGTTATTGCATATGTTTCAAGGCAGTTGCGTCCGCATGAAAAGAACTATCCGACGCATGATCTGGAATTGGAAGCTATTATCTTTACCTTTAAGTAGTGGAGGCATTATATATATGGAGAGAAAGTCAACATGTATACCAACCATAAGAGCTTGAATTACATTTATCAACAGAAGATATAAATCTTCGGCAGAGAAGGTGGTTGGATGTGTTGAAAGACATTCGTCCTGAGATCAAGTATTATCCAGGAAAGGCAAATGTGGTGGCCGATGGGCTTAGTCGGAAGAGCATTCTGTCGAGTTTGATCACTACTCGGAGAGAGTTGGCAGCAGAGTTTGATCAGACAGGTATCGAGGTGGTACTGCAGGGTTTGGGAGCATCTTTAGCTCAGTTGAGGCTGCAGCCTTCTTTGAGAGAGAAAATTATGGATGGTCAGAAATCAGATGCAGAGATTCAGAGGATGTTGCAGCAGGTTTCCAAAGGCAAGTTATCAGAGTTTCGTGTCCAAGATGGAGTTTTATGGATGGGTGAGAGGTTGTGTGTTCCGGAGAATGCAGATTTGAGAGAGAGTATCTTGCAGGAGGCATGCAGTACCTTGTTGTCAGTACATCCTGGAGGCAAAAAGATGTACAATGACATCAAACAGCCCTATTGGTGGTCCGGTATGAAGAGGGATGTGGCAGACTTTGTGGCAAGGTGTCTGACTTGTTAGCAGATCAAAGCAGTGAATCAGAGGCCGGAAGGTTTGTTACAGCCATTGCCTATTCCGGAATGGAAGTGGGAGAATATCAGCATGGATTTCGTCACAGGGTTGCTGAGGAGTCCAAAGGTCAATGACTCATTTGGCGTTTGTGGACCGTATGACCCAGTCAGCTCACTTTTTGTCCATGAAGATTACTTGATTATTGGAGAAACTGGTAGAGCTGTACATTGATGAGATTGTGAGACTTCATGGAGTTCCTGTGTCGATTGTTTCCGACAGGGATGTGAGGTTCACATCGAGGTTTTGGAAGGGTTTGCAAGCAGCTTTGGGTACCAAAACCAATTTCAGTACTATTTTCCATCTGCAGACCGATGGTCAGACGAAAAGGGTGAATCAGGTATTGGAGGATATGCTGAGAGATTGTGTTATGGATTTTAGTGGCAGTTGGGAGAGGTACATGGCATTGGTTGAGTTTGCTTATAACAACAGTTACCATGCAAGAATTGGGATGGCTCCGTATGAAGCTCTATACGGGAGGAAGTGCAGGACACCGTTTGTTGGTATGAAGTTGGTGAGAGGCAGATATTTGGGCCAGAGATTGTGCAGCAGACATCAGAGAAGATCGAACTGATTCGTAGAAGGTTGGTTTAGGCTCAGAGTCGGCAGAACAGTTATGCAGACACTCGACGAAGGGACTTGGAGTTTGAGGTTGGGGATGCAGTCTTTCTCAAGGTGTCTCCGACTAAAGGAGTGATCAGGTTTGGAAAGGGAGGCAAGTTGACGCCAAGGTACATTGGACCATAAAGGATTTTTGGGCGGTTTGGTAAAACGACATATAAGTTGGAGCTACCAGAGGAATTGGGACAGATGCATGATGTGTTCCACTTATCGATGTTGAGGAAGTATGTGCCGGATCAGAATCAACAGTTGGTGGAAGTGCCTGAAGGCCTACAGCTGAACTTGAGTTACAAGGAGCAACCTGTAGAGATTTTTGATCATAGGGAGAAGGTGTTGAGGAATAAGGTGATACCTATGGTCAAGGTATTGTGGAGGAACTAGAAGTTGAGGAAGCTACTTGCGAGCCGGAGGATCGCATGCAGAAGGATTTTCCTGAGGTTTTTGTATGATTGTATTCTTTTGATTAAATTGTACTCTTTTGGGTTAAATTGTATTCTCTTGTATGACTATATTCTTTAAACTATATTTTCATTTATGTGATTGCATTTTTTTTCTTATATTTGTTTGGTCCCTGTTAAAAGTAGTTCTGAGGACAGGACTATTCTAAGGAGGGAGTGATGTAACACCGTAGATTTCTAAATATGTTTTTGAGGTGTATAAATGAATTAAAATGATTTTGGTGATTTAATAAACATTTTTTTGAAAATTATCTTTTACACGTGCAAATATTTTTTTGGGAAGTTCAAAGTCAGAAATTATTTTAGGGAAACCTATTATTTATTAGTAGGTATTATTTATGAATTTTTAGGATTTGTTCTGATACTTATTTGGCATATTTGCAAATATTACAAAAAGATGAGGTTTTGTGCAAAATTACCACTTGAAGTGAAAACTCCAGATTTTCGGATTTTTGGGCTGATCATGATGGCTAGCCAACTCAGAGGTAAAAATTTTACTTTTTTTTAATAGATTTGATTTATTTTGCAAATTTCTTAAAGAAGGGTCTTTTTGCAAAATTGCCACTTAGAGGAAAAAATTAGAAATTTATTTTTCTGGATTTAAACCCAGTGCCGGCTAGTATTAGGGTGGTTATTTTTATTTTTAAATTTAAAGTGAATTGATTAATCTAATTTCCAAGTCGAAGGATTTATATATGTAAAGATATATTCAAAAGGGATATTTTGCAAAACCTATTCAAAACCCTAATTACCCTAATTTCCGGCCTATTTAAAAGATAGTGCAGCCGTCTCTTTGCTGTACTACACAAAGAGTTTTCTTTATTATTGATTTCTTGGATTTTTGAAGCGAGGATCTTGGTTTTCTTGCGAAAGGAAGGACTTTTATTATTCTCTTTATTATTTTGGTTGATTCTTTAATCAGGTGAGTGACATATGTTTAATTTCTTATTGTTCTAAGCATGTTGTATGTAATTATTTGTTTATTAGAAAGCATGTTAGGAGATTGTATGATGATATAATGAATTTTGATGAGTGGATGAATAAAAATTGAATATTTTCATGAAAACGATGCTATTGCTGATTAAAATTCTACATAGATGGCTTGAGATTGTTAAGAACCTAATAGAAACCATGAGTAGGTTGTTTTCATTCAAATGCTTGCTGATTTGATTGAGTTTATTGAGTTATATGTTGGTTATTGCAAAAAGTGAATAAAAACCTAGTTTTCACTGTGTATTTTATACATGTGGTCTGTTTGGGAATTTTGATGAGTAAAATTTGATTATTCACATGTTATAATTGTACATATTCATGGGTGTACTGATGTGAGTAGTGGTGTATGTGTTTAATCAATCACAAAAGGGGTTTTGGATCAAAAGAGATCAAGTTTTGAAGGGGTGGAGTTGTTGTTTTAATTCGGGTCTGATAAAGTATGGACAAAAGTTTGATTTTTTAGTTTTATGAAGTTTTTGATTGGATCTTGAGTTGTCTTGATCCTGAGATTGATTAGGATAATATATTACCTATATACGATGTTTCCTCGAAGCTTTAACTGATGTAAACACACATATATACACTTATACATATACATATGTCCTATTTTGAAGAACTTTCGAAAATTGCTCTTTTATAAGTTTGATGAAGTTTTGATTTGTTTTATAAACTCTAGTATGTTAAACAAGTTATATTTGATCATCTCAGGAATTTTGTTTTATAAATTTATGATTTTACAAAGATTAAACGAAGTATCAGTTAAAATGTGCACGAAATTCAAAGCTGTGTTTTCTTGACATGTCAGTCAACCGGTTCCATTTTGAACTAAAATGTGCGGTTGACCGTCATTTGAAAAATTGGATTTTCAGGGATTGTGCAGTCGACCGTCATTATTTTGAACTGTTTTGACAGTCGACCGACAGCTGCTGTCTGTGTTGTTTTTTTTGAGTTTTCTGTTGATTTCTTTAACGATTATTTCTTCAATATTATGGATTATTGACCTACTATTTTTTATGATGTTTTGTTACAGATTATAGTATTTTACAGAAAGTTATATTTTGATTTTAATAAAATTTAAATTGTATTTCTATAACTTCATAAAGTAAAATATATTTGGTTTTTGAAGAAATTGATGTTTTGTGACTTTCTACAACTTCAAAATATGATTCTCAGTTATTTAAAGGATTTAATATTTATTTAAATTCTGGAATTTGTGAGTGTACTGAATGAATTTGGTTTTGTTGATTGAAGAAGTTTTCATTGATATAAACATGTTGAGATTTGGAATTAAGAGTTTTATTGAAAGTTTTGGAGTTGATATTTGATTTGTGAGTCTCTAAGAGTTGAGTGGGATTCCTGTGAACCAGCAAATAAGATTTTGTGGATTTTGACCAGTAGGGTCTTAGGGTTGTTGTTGTGGAATTAAGTCCAGAAGGATACACTAACTCTAGAGAGGGGGAATTTGTGTTTTAATAATAATCAACTTAAGGACAGACACTAAAGGAGATGTAATAGAACTTGGGAAACGTAAGTGTATGCTCTAGGGGTCTAGTCCAACGGATGCGTTCCAGGATTGTATGTTGTTCTGTCTCGAGAAGACATTTTGTATGTTTGTGTGTCGAGGGTCTGCAGGCCTATTCACGGAGCATACAGGGGCATTCGTGTGTCGTAGGTCGGCGGGCCGATTCACGGGATGTACTATTGTATCATCACGTCGAGTGTTTCACAAACCTATTTGTGGAGTAGCTTTAGGGAGATGATTCTTCCTAAAGCTACTCTTACATGATGCTTGCGCGTCGAGGGTTGTGATGCCTATTCGCGAAGTATTCTTGAACTTGTTTCATCACCGTAGTAGGATTTGTTTCATAACAAGGGAGAATGATAAGGGCTTGCACCGGACCTATGTAGTATGGAATGCATAGAATCCGACAAGTATGCATTAGAGAGTCATCATATTGCATTTGTATTTTCTTGACATGGTTTTATGCATGTATGTTTTCTGTTTTCCTACACTTGACACTTAGTCTCGTTCCACTTGATGTTTTCATGTTTTATTTATTGTTATTTCATATTCCATTTGTTACTGCTGTTGGTATGTGTTGTTTATGACTTTATTCTTTACGTTTTATTTATATTGTACTTCTTTTGATGTCACTCACAACATCATGGCTGACCCCTATAGTTTTGGAGATTAGGGTTATCTCTAGCGTCATGTTTTACAGGTAGGTACTTGTAGCATGGGATTTGGATGCATGTGGTAGAATGATATTGTGGCTTCAGTAAATTGTAAAAGAATGTGTTGTAAAAGAAGGAGTTGTTATTCAAGGTGTTTAATCTTCCGCTGTATTTTGTAAAGAATTGATGTAATAAAAGTTGAAAAAATTATTCTGTGTTTTGGCTATGTTTACTTTTACATTGAGGTAAATGTTGGGAATTGTGCCACGTACTTCTGAGATATTATTTTTGAAATTCGGGGCGCTACAATCTATTTCTTACTTACACTATTTCTGACTTAGAATAATCTTTATAAATTTCAATTAAAAGATTCGGCAGAGTTTCCCCTAAAATATTAGACCTTTTACAGATTTTCCGCAGGAAAATCTGCAAACTATCACACAATTCAACGTACCTGTAATATATGTCACTCCTCCCCATGCCAAATCATTGAAAATCACACAGGCAATAATATATACGGCTCTGGGAGCATAATACTTTATAACTAGCAAGATACGAATTAAAAACCAAAATCTTTTGAAAACATATATGATTTTAGAAAAAACTTTAGAAAAATCTTTCAAAAATCAACCACAGAACCCAATACTCCACAACGAGGTGGGTAAAGGCTTCCATACTTCATCACAACATTTTATATATCATTATACCTTACACATAATCTCCCGTAATACAAACTAATACATCATTCTACCCCCAAGTTCTCCATATATTATATACATATGTATATAATCCATTTACTACAAGCAAAAGTATAACTACCCAACAACCACACTATCTCAACTTGCATTATCAAACCTACAGAAGAGTTAGGGTCGTCCACCCTCGAGGAGGAACTCGCCTAACCCCCATAAAATAATAGGGGTTAGCCATATATGTGTGAGTATAATCTACTAAGTTAGTAAATAAAATAAATAAGACAAAAGAAATTGAAAGAACTTACAAACATAATGGTAATTAAATTTAACCTGAAATTAAACAGATAAACATAATAAACATGATCTTGCACAAAAGTAATCATTCGAATCTTCAACCAATTTACATTGCCATATCCACTCACTCTACCTCGAAATTGTGCCTCGGCAGGTAGTTCCTCGACACAATTCCAAGGCGTACCACACTCATATCATGTCAGGTTTTTATTTAATATCCATTCTCATCACATATACCACTTACTTTTATTTTTCACCACATAATACACTTCCTACTGTATTGTTCATTCTTATAATATATCTTATTTTACTTTTCCGTCTTGCAATATATTTTCTTTACTTTTCTTTCACATAACAAGTACCACACTTTCTTTACTTTTCATACTTATTCTCTTCACACATTTTCTTCACCTTCATATTTATTTCACTTTTCATATTTATTTACATAACACAATTTCTTCACCTTTCATACTTATTTACAATACACAATTTCTTCACTATTCATATGCATAATCACATAACACAATTTCCTTTACTTTCCCTTCTCTTTCTCATACATACCTTATTTACCTTTCATTTTCACGTGCATACTCATAACACATTTTTTGTAAATCTTATCTTCATTCACATACACATTTTCTTTATTTTTCATATTCATTTCAAATCATACACGTGCTTTACTTTCTCATTTCCATTTCACATCAATTACTTCCTCTACCTTCTCATTCTCATTTCACATCATATACTTTCTTTATATTTATTTCATAATACAATATACTTTACTTTTCATTCCCTTTCATAATACAATTTCCATATCACATCCCACCGATCCACCTTGGAGTTGTGCCTAGCCATGTAGTTCCTACCATTTCCACCGAAATGGCAGGCGAGTAGTCCCTGGACACAATCCCAAGACGTACTAATCTTATGCCGTTTCATGCCTTTACTTTAATATCCATTCTTAGCACATAATATTACTTACTTTTATTTTTATCTTATAATAAACCTTAACTTTCATTCTCATCGACAATACATCGCACCACAAACATAGTTTGGGTAATATAACCGTACACCTCAAGCAGATAGCTTGGGTATTCCCCAACATTTTGCTATCATCTTCATATTACAACTTACTTTACTTTTCAATCTTATAATACAATTTCCTTACTTCTCGTATGCATTTTTGTAACACATTTGCTTTACATTTCATTCTCATACACGTAACTCAATTTCTTAACTTTTCATTCTCCTTTTATAACACATAAATACCTATTTTATTAATTTGTCGACTAGTGCCCACATCATCACCAACTGATCGCTGCCCACCAAGGGTCTTACGCACGACTCACTGCCCACTAAGGGTCTTACGCATCCAACTAAGACTGGAACCGATAGCTCTGTCAAAACACAGATCGCTGCCCACCAAGGGTCCTATGCATCTGCTCGCTACCCACCAAGGGTCCTACGCATCTGCTCGCTGCCCACCAAGGGTCCTACGCATCTGCTCGTTGCCCACCAAGGGTGTAACACCACACAAAATAAAACGATTTATTTTGTATTATTAAATAATATTAAATTGGTAAAGTTGAGTATTTTGACTATTTTCTTGAAATTGCAATTTTGCACATGCAACACATGTGCAAAGTTAGAAAATTTTGAATTCTTAAATTTTTATGGTTAATGATTGATTTTTCTCATTTATTTATGATATTTTAATTTTCAGATTTATTTGAATTAATTGGGCTATTTTATGAATTTGTCGATTTTACACGTGCAAATATTTTTTGGGGTGCAAATCTCCACTTTTAAATTTCTGAATAAATTTTCCTATTTATAATTGAGTATATCCTAAATTCTGGGATTTTTCTGAACAAGGAAACTATTTTTATAAATACTTCGATGGAGAGGGACTTTTATGTAAAAAGCCGATTGGATCTCAAACATATAGTAAAAATTCGTTTCTGCTGCTTTTTGGGCTGGCCATGGTCATCATTGAAGATAAAATTCTTTTAAATTTTTTTTAGAGTTGATTTGGTAAAGATTTAAACTAATATGGTATTTTTGCAAATATGAAGTTTAAGTTGCACCGTGTGCAAATACTCTTTCATGGAAACTAAAATCCAGAAATTTTATTTGGAAAATCTAATATTTATTAGTAGATAATAATTCTGAATTTTATCGATTTTTATGAATATATTATGACATATTTGCAAATATTACAAGAGAGAGACTTTTGTGCAAAATTACCACTTGGAGTATAAATCTGAAAATTTTTAATTTCTGGGGTATGCCTGATGGCCGGCTAACTCAGTAGTAAAGGGATTTGGTTTTATTTTAATTTATTTAACTTATTTAACTAATTTATTAAAGAAAGGTTTATATACGTAAAAGAATAAATAATTGAGGGATATTTCCATAAAACTTGTAAAACCCTAATTAAATCAGGATCCCGGCTATTTATTGACGGCTACAGCCGCCTCCCTTCTCCACAAAACAAAAAACCTATTTTTATTGTCACGCCCCGCTTTCCAAAAGTACGGAATATGAGCACATGACATTGGCCCAGCGGATGGCGAACGTCACCCATAAGCTATTTATCTGATCAACTCACAATATAATCAATACAGAACAATTGTGCAGGCAATAATAATAATCTCATGAACAATAATACTTGGAATGAAATAATATAAAATATCCAAGTATAATAATAATCCAGCATTTGGAACAATAATAGCAATATGCGGTTCAAAAGCCCACAATACAATGAGATAACAATAGTCCAATAATTAAGTCTTCATGACAAAGAAATAATTTATTAAGTTTGAGGCTATCAATTCCTTCACCAATGTTGTTCTCCTAATCCATCAGGCAATTCTCCATCAACACATGTGAACACTTCATCTAAAAAGAGGAGAAAAATTGTCCTTAGAGCAAGTCATGTACAGCAAGTAGAGAAAGCAGGGAACAATGGTATAACGGTATAACAATAAATTTAATGGATCAATAGGAATCAATAATACGGGACAATAACAAAAATCAATATCATGATAGTCGATACAATGTCTATAAACAATGATTTAATATTCGGTAACAATAATCAATGATCAATATCAATAACACTTAGCCAATATTCGATATCAATAGAACAATGATGAACAATATGCAATGTCGGTGTGATGCAATTCTTAAGTCTATTAATCATTTTTAACTCTTAACTAATGCATGTACTACTGTGTCCCATATGTTCCATACCACAGGGTCGATGCATACATACAATTTCGTTTAGACTCAAGTGGTAGATTCTATAGATCATGTATACGGCACAATAATGGTATTTGTGGCATCGGTACACATTGGTTGGCTCAATAACAATAAACAATACAGGATCAATTGGGATACTGTGTCAGTAATCCTATAATATACCGATAACAATAACAATAGCCAACACACAATATTTTGGGAAACAAGGTCCACACTTCAGTATACAGTCACTATATCATCAACTACTCCAGTCAATCCCTTAAATCCCGGCTTATTAATTATTTTATTAATGCAGCAATATGATATGCAATTTGAGACATAAGATGAACAATAGGATGGTAAACAATAACAATAACTCATTAGGTTCATTCAATATATCATACACACTTCAATTCATGCAGTACTACGATGTAGGGAATAATTAATTTACGAAAACTAAAAAGTGAAATTCTGGACAGCAAGAGTAGTCTGTACAAAAGTGCAGTTTTCTGCTATTTCAGAACTCGAAAACTGAATCCATCAAAAATTCTAGAAACAAGACTTCTACACGGTTCCAACGCATATTTAAAGTTCCAAATCCGACAACAGTATCTAGGTCAATCACACCATTCTTTACAGATTATATGTCTAGGCAGAAATTCGACATTTAGTTATTATATTAAATCAGCAAAAACTATTTATAAAATTCATTAAAAATATTTTCTGGATTCCCAAAAATGTTTTTTTTATCATATGACTCCCAAACATGTTAAGCAACAATCTGGAAATTTTCAGAGTAAATTTTTATCATTTGATCAACCTTTTAATAGTTTAAGCATGAAAGATACAAGAATCTGAATATCTGAAAGTAAAAACATAGGTGTAGTAAAACGGCCATAACTTTTGCTACACAACTCAGAATTTAGAAATTCAAGATGTTCTGGAAACTAGAAAGATAAGGCTACAATTCTTATTCAGAAAATTATTCATTTTAAGATCATTTACTGGTTCAAAAATAGCAGTCAAGATACTGGTCAGCAAGCAATATACAGGTTTTGTGTAGTTTCACGAAATAAACTGATTAAACATGGTGGGTATCAATTCCACTAGTCAATAAATTATACAATCAGCATGATGAGTGTCAAAACATTATAAATAAAATTAGAACACATACATATACCAATTTATCATCAATCAACCATCAATCGATCAAACAACATACAACCTAGCAATTCACTCTACAATAGTTTATTTGAGTGATAACTATGTTAACAACTCTATTCTCAATTTTATATGTATGCATGAAAGATTCAATCTTTGGAGTCAAAAGTGACACGATGTCAAGAATATTGGAGTTAGCTCGTGTAAACCCTCAATAGACCCAACGAAGATAATTAATACAATGATATGATAACGAATATGATCTACTTGCAAGAATTTCAATAAAACTTGAATTTGATACAATGTACAATTCAAGAGGACAGTGACTTTCCTTTTTGACGATGAAATTGAATACCAAGAATAATGGGATAAGGATCCAGGAGCAACGAATACAAATCTGCAACAACACGATCCCATGAACACACAATATAACACGTATGAACTATGTGTAATAAAGAGACAAGGCAACAACAGCAATAATAAAAGACGGTGACAAAAACAGTAAAGCGATAAGCAACCACATAACGGGTGGCTCGACTGACGGCGCTATGGCATCGTTGGCAGCTGGCGGTGGTCGATTGGAGGTCAACAATGGCAGGGGACTGGGGTCAGAGCTCTGTCATTGATCGGGAAGGGGAAAACAGGGTGGGGGTTTGGCTGGCGCTGCTGACGAGGACAGAAGAGGAAGCGTTGGGGTTTTCTAGCGTCGATAGGGGGTCGACGGCGGGTGAGGGCATCGCAGGAGGCAGCGGTCGGGGGTCTGGCATCGGAAAAGGGGAAAGCAGCAATGGATTTCGCTGCTTGGTCGCTCTTGATGTCGGGGAAGAGAAGAAGGGTGCTAGAGGTTTCAGGGGTGTGCTGGCGGCGCCGACAGGAGGGCGGCAACGAGAAGGGGTCACCGGAGGTGGCAAAGCTAGCCGGAGAAGATGAACAGGAGATTGGGTCTTGGGGTTTTGGCTGACGGGGAGAGAGAAAGTGGGAGATGAGAGAGATTGTACGGCTACAATTTTGCAATTTGTGTTTTTAGGGTTTGTATTAGGGTTGTATTTATAGAATACAAGCAGATTGTTGGGTTATTAGGTTGGGAACAAACTGGAATTCGGTTTTAGGGTTCAATAAGAGATGAGTTTGAAGACAACAGGGTTGAAATAAAATACCCGCAATCTAATAAAATAAAATTCACAAGATATATAGCCCAAAAAAAGGAGAAAATAGTTCCTGAGCGAAAATTTAAATCAATTAAATAAATAAGTAATACAAATGAATAAAATATAAATAAGGGCTTGAAAATAAATTTGGAATTCGCCAACGAAATCAGATCCAGTACAATAATAAAATAATTCAATAGATGGATTTTAATTAAATAATTAAGAAATAACAATTAATAATTTTAATCTTAATAAAATAAAATTATATAACAAATTAATATTCGTGTTTAACAATTTATTAAAATAATCCAATAATAATAATATATTTGTTTTCGAGCTCAAATATAAATAGTCGATCAATAAGATATAGAAAATACGATCAAAATACCCCGTTATTCGAAATGAATAAAATTTTGATTAGAAAACACTTTAATTAAAGATCCGAAATGAATTTAGCACTAAATAAATTATAATACACCGAAATACACCGAAAATACACCGAAAATACTTATTGTCAGGAATGGGGGTTACATTTATTATTAATTTCTTGGAGTTTCAAAGTAAGGATCTTGGATTTTTGAGAAAGGAAGGGCTTTTTCTTATTCTTTATTAATTCGGATGATTTCTTCATTGAGGTGTGTGACATGTATTTTGATTTCTTGTTGTTCTATGCATGTAAGATATGATGTTTTGTTTGGTAGAATACATGCTAGATTATTGTATGATGATGTAATGAATAAATTGATGGATGGATAATTAAAAATATGACTTTTCATGAAGAACTATATGAATAAATTTCAATATGGATGACTTAAGAATGTTAAGAACTTAATAAAACTCTTGGATGTGCTATATCTCGCTAATTTGATCATGTAAATTGAGATTTGTATAAGTTATAATACATATGAGCAGATAAAGATGGATTCCTTACTGTTTGTATAGATATGATCTGTTTTTGAATGTTGTGATAAGTAGAACTTGACTAATGATTGTTGTAGATGTATATAATCAAGGGTAAATTAATCTAACTAGTTGGTATATGTGTTTAACAAGATATAAGAAGGGTTTTGGAATCAAAAGATCAAGTTTTGAAGTATTGAATTGGGGTTGGTTTTCGGATCTGACGATATTCAACCAAAATGTGGATTTTTGAGTTTTGTGATGTTTTCAAGTGGATCATTGATTTATATTGATACTGAGATTGAATTTAACAATATACCACTCATATACAATGATTTCTTGATTGGTTTACTGATACATTCACATATATATATATATCCTTATATTATCGATTTCCTGATTTTTGAAGTTTTAGTCAAAAATTGATTTTTTATGAAATTGTTGAGAGTTTGATTTGATTTGTGAACTCCAATATGTTGGGCAAGTTATATTTGATCATCTCAGGATTTTAATTTTATAAATTCATGCATTTAAAGATTTTAATCCACGTATCAATTGAGAGGTGCACAAAATTTAAAGTTCTGTTTTTTTTGACTTGTCGGTCGACCGCCTAGAATTACACTTGGGATACCGGTCGACTGTCAGTTTCTTGGTTTTGGGATTTTTAGCATGGAAGTTGACTGCTAATTTTTGAACTATGATGTCGGCCGACCGACAGCTGTTGTGTTGGCTGTTTTGTTGAGTTTCTTGCTGTTTTCTTGAACGATTATTTCTTCGAACTTATTTATATATATCTTAAACTAATAGGCCTACCTCATCTCTCCTTTCTCTATTTTGAAATAGAGAAAGAAGAGCAAAAGTAGGGACTAACACGTGCTTACTTGTGTATTCAATTTACAGAAATTAAAGAAAAAAACAAAACAAAAACCTCTCATCTTCTATCTTCTCATCCAACTTTCAAAATCTCATCTTCTCATAGCCTTCCCCGTCCACTACCGCTGCCGCGCTGCTGCGTTGCCGTTGCCGCTACTCCCTCCCACCTCCCACTTGCCTCTGATGACTCTGCCTCCCATGCCGCTGCTGCCTCCCACCAACTTTGTACCCAATGCTGTCCTCGACGATGCCTCTGATGCACCCTGGCCATTGCCATTCACGCTCATCCACTACCTTAAGCCGCCTCTGTCGCACCTCTCCGCAGCCCTGCCATTCCCAACGCCGCCTCTGATTCACACTGCACCCCACCATCTCCTCCGTTCAAATCCAGGCCAAGCAGGTAGATGAAATAATTTAGGCTTTATATGTTTTTTTATTACTTTAACCCACTCTGATGTTTTTTGATAACTTTAACCCACTCTGCTGTTTCTTGATAACTTTAACCCGCTCTATTGTTGTGTTTGTTAACCATTAAAATATGCCTCAAGAAGAACAAGAGCTTTTCTTTGGCTCCTATTTGGATAGACCTTGCTTTAAGCACTATTTTCGGGGCACCGTTCTTAACCATTTAAATGACGGAACGATGTAAAATTGAAACCATTAGGTATTCAGCACTCTTGTTATTTGAAAAAGCAAAAGGAGAATATCAGCATGATATCATACTTTGTATTTGGTTGATCAAATTTGGTTAAGTAAATGAATAGGAAGGAGGTAGGAGTGAGTGCGAGGTGTGCTTTTAAGATGGAGTTCTTGATTTTCTTTTAATTAATGGAGATGTAATATATTGGTTGATAGGGGATTAATGGAGATGTAATATATCTAGAGAGATCTTGTTAATATTGTTGACTGGATACAGTTGTAGTCTAATACTTTTGAGGGTATTTTTGGCATTACATTGAGGAAAATACACTAAAGAAGTTGTAACCGGATCCTCTTCCATAGTTTATCTACCAGAATGTGCAAGACATATGTTCTATCTGTTTATTAGTATTTGGAGATTTCTGTTCAAGTTTTAGTAAAATACATTTTTTTTGCTAATCAACAAAATACTTATAATCATATACTCTCCTTTCCAAAATTTAATTTGTATTATTTCTTATTTATCTTCAACTTCATTTTAATTATTCTAAATTATAGTAGCCTAGATGTTAATTGTAAGTCTTTTATTTTGAGTTTTTGAGATGATTCATTGAGTTATGAGGTTTTAGTCACTGACTATTTGGTTGTCTAGGTAGAAGTGAAGTTGATTGTTGCAAAGATAAATGGAATGATCATAAGGTGGAGGTAGTGGTTGCAAATTGAGAGTAAACAAAATAAATATTGACAAAAGAAAACATCTATTTCTGTTTTGATTTAGATATATGTTGCTTAATAATTTATTATTACAATTGTTGTTTCAGTTTTTATATCCTTTTCTCGGCTATATTTAATTTGTTTGTGTCTGAGTATTTTGATACTTTTTATAACAGTATGATCAAGCTTTGAGAATCGGGATCGGATGCAAATCTGATAATGTAGGGTTTTAGATCAGGAGAAGGGGGATCGACATGTGTGAGATTATAACGAAAGATTTGGAGGATAAGATCGCGTCGTTGGCTTCAAGCATCTTCGCTTTGGTGCATATCAAAGTCTTCGACTTTGGCAGTAAGTAGTTTCCCCTCACCCTATCTTTTGACACGAATTTTGGTGAATTTGGATTCACAATGTCAATTGAAATTTTCGTTTTTTTTTTGTTTTGTGATCAATAGTTCGATTAGTTCTTCAACTTGGGGTATGTTTATTAGAATTTCATTTTTTAAGTTTTGTGAAGAGTAGTTTGATTAGTTATTCAATTGAGGATATGTTTATTATGTGGCATGCAGTTGCTGTCGAGTTGAGGTCCAATGTGGGTCCCAACCAATCGTCGGATGCAGATTTGGGTGCTGCGGGGTCGAGCCAAGGGCGATCATGTTTCGTTCGACAGAGGATGTGGAGAGTGTGGAAGTACAAGAATGACTATAAGGTGATTGATCAATTGCTTACTATTAATGCATACAAATTTTGTAGTTTTATTCACCTGATCTACTAAAATTTTTGATTTTGTACTAAAAAAGTAGTTTTTGTAATTTAGTATTTTACTGCACTAGACAAATAATTTGCCCGAAAATTGTTCAATCTAGAGATGAGATTTGCTATGGTATGAGACTAACCCATGTTCATCACATAATAAAAATTGCAGAATTACAAGAAAATACAATAAGACTTGCGTATTGTACTTCTTTTAGTTTGTAATTTGGTGCGTTGGATACTGTGTTGGACAACTAATTTGCCCAAATTGGGTCTTCGTGAATATGTTTTATATTTTCAGGGCAATAATAAGAAAATAATATATTAGACAAGTGTGAAGGTAAAGAGTTATATTTTAATTTTGGTACACTTTCTTATTTGTTTAACTTGAATTATGTTCCAATTGTTCATTCTTTATTTTGGGAGAGTATGAGACTATAAGTACAGTTGTAATCAACCTTTTGCATTGCCTCGCAAAGTTTTAGGAATGAAATACGATGCTTTTACACAAATTGACTTGCATGTGATGGCTTTTTCTTCTAATTGTTATGTTTTCATTTGGAATTTTGCAATCTAAGAAATATGATCATTAAATTCTCAGTTACGAAGAATGATGGATTGTGGATGATGGTAAAAAGCATAAAAGTTGAATAGTTTTGTCTATTTTATCATTATTTTATTTTATTATTTTATTTCCTTAGGGTAAAAGTGAACAGATGAGTTAATATATAAGAAAGCTAAGGACTTGCATCAAATGGTTGATGAAAAGAGAAGACAAAAATTTGATGAAGCAAGAGAAACTTTGGAATATGCTGGAATCAGAAGGGAAACAATATGCATATAGTAGTATATTTTCTACATTTTTTTATGTTTGGAAAGTTTTGATGAATTGTAGTATTGTATGTGTGTTTTATAGTTGATCATTTTGTAGAGGCACAACTAAGGAGTAATATAGAACAGTTAGAGACAAATATTGAGGAACTTCGCAGACAATATGAGTATTTGCTAGCAAGATTTAGAATGGAGGAATTTGACAATATTGTATGTGATTTTTGAAAATACATCTTTCTTGGCATCTCTAAATTTAGGGACCAATGGTTTACATATATCTTGGTGATTTAATTGTAGGAGAGTTACACACATCGAGAATTTTGGTGTTTCTTTTCAACTGAATAGAAAATATAGAATAATTTTAGTTTCGGAATGTGAATTGGTTAATCTATATAATTGTCATATTTTGATATAACTAATTATCAATTATTGTTCCATCCAGGTGTTTATGATGTTGATTATATTTTATTTGATAGAGAACGCGGTTAAGAAGCACCCGGTCGAGAAGGAGTTAGCGGAGTACATCAAGGAGTTCAAGAAGAGCCACAACCCAACTTCGGTAATTATACGAAATTTTTTTCCCTTACCTTTCAATTGAATAGAAATATAGAATGATGTTAGTTGGTTTGAAAGTGTTAATTATTTCAATCTATAGATTTGTCTTCTTTGGAATATATTGTGATTGAAATAGTTAAAGAAGCATCTCTAATTTTTTAAGTTGCATATAATTTTATGAGTCCGTCAAAATTATTTTAGTGTGTGCAATTTGCACAAGGTTACACTAGTAGATTATTAATCTACTGTTTTAGATGAAGATTTTGCTACACATTACTGTATTTTACAGAGAGTTATGTTTTGATTAATAATGAAATTTATTTGGTATTTCTATAGCTTTAGAAAGCGAATTTTATATGGATTTTGAGAGATTGATGTTTTTGTTATTTTTCTTTGACTTCAACATGTGAAACTTAGTTGTTTAAGAGATTTAATCTCAGATTTTACTTCTGGAAACTTGTGGGTATTTGGATAAGTTTGGTTTGTTAGATTTAAAGAAGTTTTCTTATTATAAAGAAATTGATGATGGAATTAAGAGTTTTGATGAAAGATTTTTTGTTTGATATTTGATCTGTGAGTCTCTAGAGGTTTATTGGGATTCCTGTAAACTGGAAGATGAAATTTTTGTGGATTTTGGCTAGTTGGGCCTTAGGGTTGTTTTGGTGGAATTAAGTCTGGCATTGTATACCAACTCTAGAGTGGGGAGGAATTGTGTTTTTAATTAATAATAATCAACCTAAGGACAGACACTAGTGAAGATCTGATAGAACTTGGGAAACGTAAGTATGGGCTATGTGGTTAGTCCAACGAATGTATTCCAGGACTGTGTTTTGTTGTGTCCCTAGAGGACAGTTGGTATGTTAGCATGTCGAGGGTTTGCAGGACTATTCACGGAACGTACGGTACATTCGCGTGTCGAAGGTCGGCAGGCCAATTCACAGAACGTACGATGCATTTGCGTGTCGAGGGTCGGCAGGCTTATTCACGGGATGTAGTGTGTATCTACACGTCGAGGGTCGGCAGGCCTATTCGTGGGGTACACGACAGGGAGTTAATTCTCCGGTATTAGAGCTAGGCTTATATGATGCTTGCATGTCGAGGGTTGTCAGACCTATTCGCGGAGTATTCTAGATCTTGTTTCTATCACCATAGTAGGATTAGTTGCATAACGAGGGATTTAACTCTATAAAGTGGAGAACGATAAGAGCTTGCACCGGATCTATGTAGTTTGGAATGCATAGAATCCGACAAGTATGCATTAGAGAGTCATTATACTGTATTTGTGTTTTCTTGACTTGTATTATGCATGATGTTTCTATTTTCCTACATTTGACACTTAGTGTAGTTTCACTTGATGTTTTAATGCTTTAATTGTAGTTTTTATTTATTTCTTTTGTTACTACTATGGGAATGTGTTGGTTATGAATTTATTCTTTATGATTTATTTAAATTGTATTTCTTTTGAAGTCACTTACACCATTATGGCTAACCCCTGTAGTTTTGGGGGTTAGGAATATCTCTATCCTCATGTTTTACAGGTAAGTACCGTTAGCTTGGAATTTGGATGCATGTGGTAGAATGATAATATGGCTTATGCAAATTGTAAAAGAATGAGTTGTAAAAGAAAGAAAATGTAATTCAAGGTGTTTAATTTTCACTGTGCTTTGTAAAAGTCTAAAAGAACTGATGTAATAAAAACTTTTAAATTTCCTTGTATTTGGTTTCTGTGTTTATGATTACAATTGAAGTTAATTCTGGAATTTGTACCAAGTATTTCTAATTTTTAATTATTGAAAATTCAAGGCGCTACATGTTGGTATCGGAGTATGCTTCAATTAGTAATTTTAAACATGGTATGGGGAATAAATATAAATGGACATTTGTTGTGTGAGAACCTAGGCGGACATTAGATGTGTAAGTACACAAGTGGACATAAAATGTATGGATACCTAGGTGGACATTAGAAGTGTGAGCACCTTGGTGGACATCTAATGTATGTGACTTGATTGTTTGATCATGAAGGTTTGTAGTGAGATTTAGACTGTTTGTATGCCTAGACTCGAATAAAATTTCTTTATCACAAGTGTATTGGTTATTTTTGCATAAAGCATATACTTTTCTCATTAGCTTTTTTACCTCTTTTGTTTACTTTATGCATTTGATATTTTATTATGTACGGTATTACCCCTTCAACTTGTATCTTTTCTATCTTACTAATGTTTACTATATCTTTTCCTATTTGACTCCCTATGTATAATTTTTTTATTATATGATTTTTGCCAGTATTTTTTTTTCAATTATTAAATTTAATTATCCACCGCTAAATTCTTTTAATTATATATTCTCTTGTATTTTTTAAATGTTCTAAGTTTTGTAGTTCACACTCTTATTTCCTATCATTTTTACTCTTTTACATTTATTTGCTAGATAACTTTTGTGTAATTAACTTATTTCAACTTTTATTCGGTTGCTTTTATTGTCAGTGATTGATTTTATTTTTAGTTTCTATGTCTCTAGCCAAGTTTATATTATGTCTATTCATTAGTACAATTATTAAGCTTTCACTAATCAACTTGTTTTTCTTTAAAATTGTTTCTATGACTTTAATATTGGTTTTTACTTTTTATTCTTTTGTCCAGATTATTATTTTGCAACTTTTGCTGTAATTCAACAGTGCATCTTTTAGCATTTCACATGCTCATTTTAATTTTGCAACTCCTACTCATTTCTTTCTTGACGTTTTTATCTTTCTTACTTTCATGCGCTTTTACGTTACTCGTATATTATGCTATTACTTTTACATATTACATTAAGTTTTGAATTACTACGTATTAAGTTATTATTGCAACTCCTGTTTTCTTTCATTATATTATAAAATTTGGTTTTGCATATTTACTTTCATTTTATATATACTTGGATTTTTTGATACTATATTTTCCATTACTCTGTATTGTCTTTATTATTTCGGAGCATTTAAACTTGATTGTAATATTTTACTCATATAAATATGATATATCTCTGCACATTTTAATTTTTATTATTAATTATGTTTTTCCACCTTATATTCAATACCATTATTATTACTTACTGTTTATTGCTTTTGTTATATTTACTTTTCACCATTTATAGCAACTTATTAATTTTGTTGCTTTATACTTCTCGAATGTACTATATGCACTCACTACTTATATTTTACTTAATTTTTGTTATCATTACATTCTTGATTTCTACATGTACTTCCTACTAATTACCATATATGTACCATATATTTCAACATACTTACTATGCATATCATTTTACACATATTTAATTCTTACATTACTGTATATTTTATGATATATTTATTGTGTAAATTTACTACACTTCATATTTATTTTCTCATTTACATTCGCATTTATGCTTATGCATGTATTTCATCCATTTTACTCCTTACCTTTATAAATCATTGTCACTACTACTAATTTGTACTATTGTGTTTGATATTTATAATCTATACATCTATTTTAATATTCCATCGTGTGACTTCCAACTCCATTCCTTACTTTTACTACTATTTTTATATCACGAATTTCGAAACATATCATACTTAAATTAAATGTCCAATATCCTTATGCATATGGTAGGTTACATCTTCCATTTCACTATTTCGGTGCAACCTGATGTCGAGATGGGAAATATGCAACTAGACGTCAATGGAGGCAAATTGCAACTGGATGTCGGGGAGAAAAAATGTACAACCGAATATCCAGGTGGCAACCTGCAACCTGATGTCGTTGAGGCAAATCTACAACTTGATGTTAAGGAGGCAAGTCTGCAGCTAGGCAGCAATGAGGCGAACCCACAACAAAAGAGATTTTCGACTTATTTGCTAATTAATATTTCAAGACCTTTACTTATATAAGGATACTAATGGTAAAGAAATCTTTTCTTTATGACGTTTTGTTTATACAATTACACTTTATGTTTCCATATAATTTGAACTAGTATAGTTGATTTTACTCTATTTTGTGTTTACAAAATTTTTATAGTTATGTCAAGATGGAGTACATTAACTATGGTCCAAGCTTTCGTTCTTTTGTAATTACTATTTATTGCTACGATTTTCTAATTCTGTAACATTTTAGATTTCTCACTTACTTTTGTTTCCATGTCCTAATTAATGATTTGACGCTTACTTTTGTAATATTCAATGTACTTCTTTTAAGTATTTTTGTATATATATTTTGGTCTGTTTGCTTATTACCTTTTAATGTGTTTTAGAGTATTGATTATAATATCAACATTCACTAGTATACTCATTATTCTTGTAATCCCTGTTTCCCCAAAAATGTATTTTCTATGTATTTTCGATATTTCAAATTTTTGTAAACTAGTTTTCCGCTTTCAAATTCTTTTCAAAATGTATTCTTGGATTTTCTGTTAAAGTCTATTTGTAATCAATGATTTTATTTGTGGCCATTTTCCAATGAATTTATGTAGTAATTCAAATCCTATTATTTTTGTTACTATTGTTATTGTTATTATTATTATTTCGGTTATTCTTATTCTTATTATTGTTATTATTCTTTTATCTCGACTAAAGCAAAATGTATCTTGCAATTTATATATAGCTATTTATTTTGAAAGCCACTCTATTTTATTATTATTATTATTTTTATTTTGAGTGTTGACTAATTTAGTATTTTATTATTTAATTTTCTTAATGGATTTTTATTACCCAATTAAATCCTATTATAATACCCATTTAAACCCACTGTTTTAATAACCCAAACCCCATTTCAACTACCCATACCTGTTTAAACACACCCGAAACTCGTTACCCATTTTAAAACCCCAACCCGAAAACTCTTATACCCCTCCTACTTCAGCCGTCACCTAAACTACTCAACCCTAATTTAACTTCTCCTGTGTATATATTAACCCATATATCTCTCCGACTTCTCATCTTCTGTGTCCCTGCTCCCTACTCTTCCCCTACCTCCAGCTGCCCAAACCCATGCAGACCCCTTCCGCTTCGTCTCCTTCCCTTCCGCTTTCTCTCTCCAGCCAACCCATCCTCGTGCTCCCATCTATATCTTTGTTCTCCTCCTTCAACCGTGCTTTGGTGCACCTCCTAGTGACTGCAGGCCACCGGCGTCTCTTGCTCTACCGGCCCCCTCTCCCTTTCTCTTCGTCGTCAGTCGCGGTGCCTCTCTGCGATGCAGCAGCGACTGCGGTAGCCACTGTAGCTACCTGTGCTTCCGTCCCCGACCACAACGCCCCGCAGTGACGTGCCAGCCACCCTGAGCGCCGGATGCCTCGCCGGCGCTGCCCCTGTGCACCGTGCCTCCCCGCTATTAGCCGTCAGCCCTTGTAGCCGCCGGCTTGCTGCCATCTGCCTCGACTGCTCCCCAGTTGCCGGCCATCATCTTGCCGTCCAGTGGGTTGTTTTGATCATTTGATTGTGGGCCGTCCATTGATTGTGATCTTGATCTTGATTGATTGATTCCTAGCCGTCCGTTGATCTTGATCTTGATCATCACCATCGGGGTAATTTGGCCATCCGTTGGATCTTGATCATCATGCTTGAACGGATGTGGGCTGTCGATCTCCTCTTGATCATCCGATTAGATCCTAGCCGTTCGATCTCTTCTTGATCGTCACGATCATGACGATCATCAACTTCCTTTGATCGCAGTCGTTCGATCGATCGATCTTGATCTTCATCATTATCTTCATCATCAGCGAAATCTGACCGTCCGATCTGATCCGATCATCTTGACCTTAATCTTCGATCTTAGCCGTCCGATTGTGTTCGTGATCTTGATCGTCTTTGTCTTGTTCGTGATCGTGTGTTCATGATTGGTTCGTGATCCATTTGTTGTGTTCGTGCCCGAGAATCCGTTCCCGTTATTTTTGCTTTTGCTTCGTTCTCGTCGTCTTTCAGGTAAGTAACTTGTACTCAATTCCTTTGTATGATACAAGTCATAAATTCCGCTTGTAGCGTAGTTGGGTTCTAGAGACAACTTGTGTGTGATGTATTTTTGATGAGCATTGTCTCTATAGTGCTATTGACCATAGTTTCTTCATGACACAAATTTGATAAGAAACAACTTAGGTTTGGACCATTCTTGACATGATTATATTTGTGAGATAATTATGAGAATTTGTGTGTTGTTTGGATGCATGTGATATACTTGTTGTGGACATGCCATATACCCTATTTCATGATGTTTGGACACTTAGTAGACTCTATAACATGTTTGGTTGTGTTTGGAACGAGTTTCGTATGTTGTATGTTGATTTGTTGTTAAAAAGAAAATCTGTATTTTGTCGGTGATCAGTTTTGATTGCTATTTTACATCATATTAAGGTCAGTATCTTAACTTCAGCATTAAACATAATTTTTAGAAAAATCTGTCTTCTTTCCAAATTTTCTGACCTTGATCGATTTCGTTTTCGTATGTGTGAGATATGATTGTTTTACTACGAGGTGTATTATATTTCCGGATTTCGTTTCTTGATGATTTTGATGAGTAAACTATTTTGATACTAATGCTAAACATATTATTTTGATTTGAAATTTTGGTCAGTATTTCTACACTTAATTAGGGATTACCAAGAATTTTGGTGGATTTTATTGGTGAGTTTTATATGTCGTTTCATGCTTGTTTACAAAAGCTATACTTGTTGGATTTTGCTCGCTGTTCTGTAAAGATTTGTATTTTCAACCTAATTCCTTTTCCTGTATGAAAAATATTTATGAAACATGAAAGTTATCTTATTTTGTCTATTTTCATCTCCCTTTGACAGATTTGGATTTTGTTTCACAGTTTGCGAGATATTACAGTTTTCATACAACAGTGTTGGGAATTCCAGATTTGCCAAACTATCGTTTCTTGATGGTTTCTAATTTTTGTTGACTGAACTAATATTACTGAAAAATTGTGAAACTTTATATTCTGATACTAGACATATAGGGAAATACACCAGGTTTTTTCTGGATTTATTTGAGGTGTTTTGATGCTGATTTCCTGACTTTGAATTCGGTTTACTGATTTCTAGCTGAATGTATTTTCTGGATTCAAATCAGTTTTGAGTTATGTTTTTGTGAATTACTATATGACTTATCTATGTGTGCTGGATTTGTCCGGAAGTCTAATTTCTAGACCTTTCGACGGATTCATATTTGCATTTTTATAATAACGGGAATCTCAGTTTTACTACAGTATGGTCTTGCTGTCCTGAACTAGAAATTTGGTTATTTTATCCTTTTGTGTGTTATCTTTTACCCGTACATGTTTATCTTGCAACTTGAACTTGTTACTTGATCATACCATGATATACTTGGCCTATTTCGTGACACACACATACTTGTTTGACATTAATAATAAAGTAATAAGCCGGAGTTAAGGGAAAGATCTAGTAGTGGACAATATAGAGAAGTGTACTCGGAAGGGGGCCCGTATTTTTCACATTTGGAATTTGGTATATGATTTGGATTATTTAAAATTTGGTATATAATTTGGTTAATTTAGAATTTAGTATATGATTTGGATTATTTGGAATTTGGTATATGATTTAGATTATTTGGAATTTGGTATATGATTTGGTTAATTTGGAATTTGGTATATGATTTGGATTACTTGTCTCAGAGTACACTGCCCTCTATGGTCCACTATGAAATCTAAAGCGAAACTGTTTGTTGTAGCAACCATGTAAGGTGGGTTGCATGAAGTGCTACCTAGATAGTAATCACTATAAGACTTGATATATGACACTTGAACATGATACATGCTTACTTGATACTTGACTACATGATACATGAGACTTGATACATGACACTTGATACATGATACTTGACACTTGATGCTTATTTACATGATACTTGTTTACTTGATACTCGATATATGCTACTTGTACTTGTTCACCTTACCATGCTAGTTGTTATACATTATTATCATGCCTATTCCATGTTATTAGTTAGTTTTTCCCATGTACTTGTATCCTGCATTACAAGCGGCCCGTAACTTGCATTGATGGGAGTTTGTTTTCTTTTTTCTATTTCTGCAATTGTTAAATTACAGATTTTTGAGAACAGGTTCCAGATCGTATTGGTGAAATAAAGTATTAGTGCTGGATTTTCCTATTATTATTTCTTGTTTCCTGCTTTGAACAATTGTATCTTAATACTTGGATTTATTTGTATTTGGGCAATGTGACCCAGGATATTTGACTTATTCAGATTGAGATTATTTGAGATTAATATATTTTGGTTTCAAATATTCTTGTTGGTATTTTGGTTCATATGTGTATGCTTTGTTGATTCTTTTACTTCCGACTATGATTATTCTTGTGAAATGTTGTAAAGATTCTTAAACAGCTTGTGGATGATGAAAATCATTCGCTGGGCTTAGTCACGTATCCGTTTTCCGTATTCTCTTTTGGGAAGCGGGGCGTGACAATTCTTTTGTTTTCTTTTGTACATTCAATGTTATTAATATTTCTTCTTAACTAAATTTGTTCATATTTCTATTTATCTTGACTGGTTATTTTTCCCAAAACTATTTTTTATATAACGTTTAAGTTTGTGTTCCTTCGTTGTTTGTATGGTTATCAACCTTTTTATATTTGGGTTTTATCGCTTCACTTTTGACTTCTTATTCTATAAGAATAAGTCTTGCTATTTTCTTACGTTTTGGGATTAATTGTGTATTCAATTGGATTAATTATACTTTTGCCATGTCACTTTCCACCTTTCACTCTTTGAGCTATAATTATATGCTATTTTTATTTTACTTAATAATTAAACCTAACTAAAATAATGATAGAGTAAATTTTTGAAACTGTCTTGTAAGTTTTGTATTTTGTTTTCTTTTGCTTAGAGTAGTTTTGGGTACAGAACTATTCTAAGGGGAGAGTGATGTAACAACCCGCAAAATAAAATGATTTATTTTGCAGTATTAAATAATATTTGATATGGCTAAAAATCGAGTTAAATCGGAACCATCCAAAATAGGCGCGAATCTTAAAGCTCAGGGATAAAACGGTAATTTCACCTACAAACGGGTCTGAAGCGGGTACTGGGTCTTCCCCTCTAAGACCCATCAACCCGCAAACGGATCCATCTCAGCTGGGTGCGGGTTCCAACCCGCAAGAAACCCAGTCCATCAGGATAGAATTAGGGTTTCTGATTGCATTCAATCAACAGCCCTGATTCACATCTATCCTTTCACTGGGAAATTAGGGATTACATTCCTAATCTGATCCCAAAGGTGGCTATAAATACCCCCCATCCATCAGCATTAAGAGGTAATCAATCTTTTGCCAATTTATGCTCTCTCATAATCTTCCTGATTACTGACTTGAGCGTCGGAGGGTGCATCGCTGGATCAACCCCGGTGTATCGCACTTTTTGCAGGTGAACGGCGGGAGTCAACGGTCAAACTCCGGTGAGAAGATTCCAGGTCCTTGCTATTTGGTTTTCCTAAGAATCCACAAATACTATCTGTTTGCCCCCACACCAGATTTAGTGATAACAGATTGGCACCGTCTGTGGAAACAACAAATAGCAGCCCTTTCTCTTCCCGTCAGATCAGACCTACCCAGCCATGCCTCCCCGAAAGCTGAGATCCTGAGGGTCCAACCACGGACCTACTCCCCTTCAACCACAACAGGAGGTCCCTCTCCAAACAGTCCAGCCACAGGGACTTCCTCCTCAACAAGACCAAGCCCTGCAGCAGGGACCAACTCCCTCCTCAGAATCTTCAACCCCCTCGCGGCCAAACCGGTCCCCAGAATGCCGGTGAGGGAGGCTGCCATCCCGATCCTCCGAGACAACCTCTCCAACATGATCACGTCTCCGTGCACAACCCCTTTACTGATTGCATGGCATCTCACAATCCTCGAGCATTCGATGACCTCCGCAACACTCTAGACAATCGGCGCAAAGAAGAGGATCTTCGCCGCCATTTGGATGAAAGGCGGGCCCGAGAGGGAGCCTCCCGCCAACACCGTCCGAATAAGCGATCTCCTCATCACCGAGAATACAGAAGGTCCCCTCCTCGCAGAGGGCAGAGAGAGTCCCCAGGCCACCATAGGAGAAGACCCCCTTCTCCAGCCGGTCGGCAACCCCCGAACAATGATGAGGCGCCCATCACCCGTGCCGAGTTCCAGCAATTCCAAGCAACCATCTTACAAGCCCTCAATCTCCGACCCAACAATAATGGTGCTCGAAGGGCCCCCACTCATCCTCTGATCCAAAGCCCTCGTCGACGTTCCCTAACTCCTCCCCCAGCTCCTAACGACACCCAGCACATTCCTAGTCCTCGCCGCTCCCGAAGCTACCGTCGTCGTAGCCCCCGCTCTCCATCTTATGAAGACGAGTCCAGAGGCTCGTTCGACTACCGTCGAAGGGATGACACTGTCTACCGTCATCTCCACAAAATGGAGAGGCATTTGGGTCAGCTAGATAGAGAAGAAGAGCTTAAAGGAAGGATCCTCCGTCCGAGCCGACCTCCTTTCTCTCGTACCATCATGGAGGCACCCATTCCAATAGGCTTCAAGCCTCCACAGTTCGAAACCTATTCCGGGGAGTCCGACCCCGTAGACCACATCGAAAGCTTTAAGACCCTCATGCTAATCCACCAAGCTTCCGATGCCCTGCTATGTACGACCTTCCCCGCCACCCTCAAGGGTCCGGCCCGGGAATGGTACTCTCGCCTCGCCCCGTCCTCAATATTCTCCTTCGAGCAATTCGAGACCCTCTTCGTCACCCACTTCGTGAGTAGCCGCCGAACTGAGAAGACCAACATTTTGCTACTCTACCTCAACCAGAAGAAGGGTGAGAAGTTAAGAGACTACGTGAAAAGGTTCACCGCGGAAGCCAGGTCTATTGCTTCCCTCGACCAGTCAGTCGCTGCAGTAGCATTCCAATCAAATGTCCTTAATTCCAGCCTCCGCTCCTCCCTTTTCAAGAAGCCCCCGCAGAACTTTTCCGATCTCCTTCTCCGAAGCAAGAAGTATATTCGGGCCGAGGAAGCTGAGCACCGCCCCAACTTTGAGGGGCCTTCCTCTGGGTCCAAGAGAAAGGGAACAGAAGAAGAAGGAGCCAAGAAGCTCTAGAAGGACAATGACGGACAGCGCCGACCTCCCCCCAAATTCGAAAAGTTCACTCCTCTTAACGCCAACATTTCCACTATTCTCATGGAAGTTGAGAAGGAAGGGGTGATACCCCCTGCCACGAAAATGAACATCCCTGGCAAGAAGAGGGACAAAGAAAAATGGTGCCGCTATCACCGAGACCATGGCCACGACACCAATAATTGTAGGGCCCTGAAGAACGAGATAGAAGCCATCATCCAGAGGGGGCAACTGGCTAAATTCGTGAGAAATGACCGAACCGACCTTCCGCCTCCTCCTTGGGGGGCTAACAAGCACCCCAAACACCAGGATGAGACGCCCGAATTCGAAGAGGAGCGTGTCCTGCACCTCATTCATGGGGGCCCGATGGGGGGCTCCTCCAACTCCTCTCGAAAGGCATTTATAAGAGAAGTTAATTCGGTTCGCGGCACACCTCCTCCTAAAGGCCTCAGAGTACCTGTCACATTCTCAGATGAAGACCTTGAGGGTGTCCGAACCCCCCATTGTGACGCACTTGTCATCAGCCTCCTTATGGCAAACTTTAAAGTAGAGAGGATCCTGGTGGACAATGGCGGCTCCGTTAACATCCTCTTCCTCACCGCTTTCAAAGGTCTCAAACTGTCCTGGGACAGACTTAAGCCCACCGGCTACACACTCCATGGGTTCATGGGAGTGCCAGTGACTATTGAAGGGGTGATCACCCTCGACGTAACCGCTGGCAAAACTCCTACTACCCGAACGGAGCCGATGGACTTCATGGTCGTCGATATCCCCGCTGCTTATAATGTGATTCTGGGCCGACCTGGCCTAGCTGCCCTCGAGGCCGTCCTTTCCACTTATCACCTCAAGATTAAGTTCCCCACCCGGGCAAGAGTAGGAGAAGTAAGAGGCAGTCAAGAAATGGCCCGCAAATGCTACATGACCTCTACTGAGGGTCCAGTCCTTTCCCTTGAAACTCTTGAAATCCCCCAAGATGGTGTCCGACCAACGTCCAAGCCAGTGGATGAATTGGAGGAAGTGCTCTTCTCTGAGCAAGATCCGAGCCGCAAGTTCTTTATCAGCAAGACCCTCCCATCAGCCCTAAGCTCGGACATAGCTCAATGTATTAGAAAGAACCGCGACCTCTTTGCCTGGTCAGCCGCTGACGTGCCTGGAATTTCCGAAGAGCTTCTTGTCCACCATCTGAGTGTTGCACCGGGGTCCAGACCGGTTCAACAGAAGAGGCACAAATTTGCTCCCAAGCGCCAACAAGCTATAAAAGAAGAGGTGGACAAGCTCCTCAAAGCTCGGATCATACAGGAGGTCAATTATCCCGAATGGCTCTCAAATGTTGAGATGGTAAAGAAGGCCAGCGGGAATTGGAGAATATGTATCGACTTCACCGACCTGAATAAAGCATGTCCCAAAGATCAATTTCCTCTCCCAAGTATCGACACCCTGATCGACGCAACTTCAGGCCATGAACTCCTCAGCTTCATGGACGCCTTCTCCGGCTACAATCAGATTCGTATGTTTCCCCCGGATATCCCGAAAGACCCCCTTTGTAACCGATCAGGGCCTCTACTGCTACAGGGTAATGCCTTTCGGGTTGAAGAATGCAGGTGCCACTTATCAATGTCTCGTCAAAAGGTTTTTCAGGCACAGATCAGCCAAAATATGGAGTTATATGTTGACGATATGCTTGTGAAGAGCATCCATGGGGCCGATCATGTGGCCGATCTGCAAGAGGCGTTCGATGTACTCAGGAAGCACTGTATGAGGCTCAATCCGAACAAGTGTGCGTTCGGAGTCTCGTCGGGGAAATTTCTAGGCTTTATGGTCAGCCAAAGAGGAATCGAAGCGAACCCCGAGAAGATCAAGGCCATATTGGACATGGCTCCCCCAAAGAATGTTAAAGAAGTTCAGAAGCTAACAGGTCGCCTTGCTGCCATAGGGCGCTTCCTTTCTAAGTCAGGGGAAAAGTGTCTTCCCTTCTTCAAAGCTCTCAGGGGGGAAAAAGGCTTCGAGTGGGGTCAGCAGCAACAAGACTCATTCGACCAACTAAAGGCTTATCTAGTCAATCCTCCTCTCCTCAGTAAACCTGTTCCCTGCGAAGCCCTCTACCTCTACTTAGCCGCCTCCGAGCAGACCCTCAGCGCTATCCTCGTAAGGGAAGAAGATAAGACTCAAAAGCCCATCTATTACGTGAGCAAGGTACTTCGGGACGCCGAGCTCCGCTACCTAAGGATAGAGAAGATGGCATACGCCTTAGTCATGGCCGCAAGAAAGCTTCGCCCATATTTTCTGTCCCACTCAGTGGTCGTTCTTACTGACCAACCGTTGAAGCAAGTCCTTCACAAACCGGAGACTTCCGGTCGTCTCATTAAATGGTCTATCAAGCTGAGCCAGCATGATATAACATACCAGCCTCGGACCACGATCAAGGCTCAGGCCTTAGCTGAATTCATAGTTGAAAGCACCATTCCCGAGGTCAGTCAAGCGTCAAACAGACCTCCTATTTGGACAGTATATGTTGATGGATCCTTTTGTACCGAAGGGAGCAAAGCCGGGGTTATTCTGGCCGGCCCAGATGACTTCGTCCTCTAATACTCCCTCCGCATCAACTTCAAGGCCTCCAACAATGAAGCGGAATATGAAGCCCTTATAGCCAGGTCTCGGAATGGCTCGCAAGGCCGGGGCACAACGCCTCCACATATTTAGTGACTCTCAACTGGTCGTGAATCAAGTCCTGGGCGAGTATGAAGCGCGAGATGACCGAATGGCTAAGTATCTGGCCAAGGCCCAAAATCTCATGGCTCTCTTCGAAGAGGCACTTATTCGGCAGATCCCCAGGGAGGAAAATGCCCAAGCAGATGCTCTCTCCAAGTTAGCCTCCTCCTCCCTCCAAGGTCTAGAGCAGACCATCTTGATTGAAGTGCTCCTGAAGCCGAGCATAGAAGAAGAAACTCCTGACTCCATGGAGTCGCTGCCGATCCAACTTCAAGATAATTGGATGAAACCCCTGGTAGAACTCCTGAGGGATGGGCTCCTCCTCGAAGACCCTAAGGAAGCTCGCCGAGTCAGAACCAGAGCGGAGCGGTACACCATTGTAGAGGGGGTCTTGTACAAACGCTCCTTCACACAAATTGACGGCAGACCTTATCTGAGGTGCCTCTCCCCTGAACAAGCCACATACGCCTTGCAAGAGCTTCACGAAGGCATAGGCAGAGCACATTCAGGGTCCAGGTCCCTTGCCCGGAAGGTGTTGAATTATGGATATTTCTGGCCTACCCTCTTACAAGACGCCGAGCGACATGTTCGGCAATGCAGCTCTTGTCAAAAGCACTCCAACATTCGTCGCCTTCCACAGGCTCGGCTTGCCACCCTATCAAGTCCTATCCCTTTCGCAATGTGGGGGATGGATTTACTAGGGACGTTCCCACCAGCTCCCGGCCAACTCAAATTTTTAGTCGTGGCAATCGACTACTTCTCTAAGTGGATAGAGGCCGAGCCCTTGGCCACAATCACTGAGAACAAAGTACTCCAGTTCGTTTGGAAGAACGTGTAGAGCCCCGGATCCCTGTTACCGGACATCCGTGACACCTTCCAGAATCTTTACCTTCAAATGCATTTCAACACAGTAATAACACGGAAATTTAAAAACTTTTATTTGCCAAATAAGTCATTACATCATTGATTACAACCGATAACTTGTTCTTGGACAAGGAGTACAAATTACATCAATTCATTACAACTTATTACGAGTATTTACAGACTCCACTTGTAAAGCTATCAGCTACCTCCTAGAACGGTAATCGACTGATTACTTGTGGAACTTCGCTGAGTGGCCCATCGGCTCTCCCGGGACTTGCTCCTCAGCTTTAGGCTTCTACTGCGCGACTCTGATATCTCTACACCTGTTCGGAAGGTATAACCGATACCTAAAAGGTGGGAAACGTCAGTACTTCGACTGACACAAAGCTGGTGATAACAGCAATCCTCTAAAATTCAATCACAATCAATAATTTATGCAAAAAGGAAAAGTGTTGTGCCAAAACAAGGGTTTAGTGGATTCGAGTTCTAGTGCAGTGTTATGACATGACCCTATGACTAGATGCAGAAAACTCACATACCTAACTTCTAATGCAAGCAAGACTTTGGAGCACGAATGCATCCCATACTACATATGCTCCCAAATCTAGCCGTCTTTCTCCACAATTTAGGGATTCGAACCCTCGCCATGCACCATACTCTTGTACACACTCTAGTTCCCAATAGATTGTCCGTCGTCCAAGGAGATTACAGCGGTCGGTCTATTTCCGTCCGTACAGTGCCCAAGTGGTCACCGCCAGTTGGTACCCGCGTACGGACCTCCTTAGAAACCACGTTGAACCTGGTCCTTACGACCCTTGGTTCCACATGTCCATTCATCGACTCTCGCATGCGTGTTCACCCCTGGCCCGGGTTATGAACATATATATACCAAAACACAAAACACAAACCCGTGCTTTAGGGACGTAAGCACCACGGAAGGTCAATTCCTCCGGGCCTCCCGCACCTTACTTCTGCAAAACTTTGGGAATCAACAGATCGAGATACGAGCCGGGTATGCAATCCATTAGCGGCCGAGAACGTATCCCTACGACTGGAAGATACAACACCGACTATGGTTTACTAGGACTAATGCAATTTCCCAACCCCTTAATAAACCATTCTAACCCCTACCTTACTCTAATTCTTTTGGGTAAGAATTAACTGCTTCCACACTTGCCTATCAACCTCTGGCCCCTGGCGACACCGGTCCGGTTCGCCACTTTCCCGACTTGGACTCGTCCAGCAAAAATGGCCTATGCCTGCCGCTACCCCGGCTATAAATATAAAACTGTCCTGTGAGCTCCACTCACTGGCATGCTCGGACGTCCTACGCTCGGCAGAAGTCTAATAATATAGGCTTGATAGGTGCAGGGTATCCTTTACCCTAGTGACTAACTCGAGTCACACATCCCACTCGGAGAAATCAACAACCTCAATAACAGAGATCAACCACTCCTAGACACGAGTCATCGACTCAAATAACACACAAGGGAAAAATGCTTTCACAACCCTTAGTCCAAACCCAGACTAAGCGACCTACGGGTTTCTGCCCGAATCTCAAAATGGTCATAACTCTCTCGATACAACTCCGATTGGAGTGTATGAGCCCAACCTGGAAAGGTACTATCCTAGGCTACACTTCCTAGTTGATCACGCACTTAGATTCAACCATCTAAGTCCCCGAATTAGCTTTTCAAGCTCCAGTCCGCGTGCTTCCTGTGCACGGGCTACACCTTACCATTAACACAAAATTCTACTTGTTCATCAGAATGACACAAACTCAATTTCTGTAGAAGGGTGTGGGTGTCCTCAACAGCTCTCTAGTTGGTCATGAGTCCAAATTATACCATTAAGTCACCCTAACACACTCCTCTATCATCGATACACCAATTCACACAATTGGTCTTTTCAATTCAATATATTTTGCTCTCGGACAAATCCACAAAATGGTACTCCGAACTAGTTTTTCCTAGTTCAATTCTGACTTCTACTTCTAACCTGTAGAAGAGCAATCCTATGCATTCTAGCACACATGCATGCAATCAAAATTAATTAAAAGACAAGAATTTCAAGTTTAGAGAAACTTCCCACCTTTGGTTGTAGTAGTAGAAGGAATTTCTTCAAGCTTCTTCTCTTGGAAATCTCCTTTTGATCCTTCTTCTTCACTTCCTTCTTCTTTCTCTCCTCCTTCCCTTGTGGAGTTCTCTTTCTGAAATTTCCAGAGCAAAACGGAGGAAATGAAGTGGGAAATGAAAGAGAAGGGAGGGTAGGCTGGATTTGACAGGGGGAGGGGGGTAGGTTTAGGTTATAGGTGGTTTTGTAGACCAAAACCATGGCTTATGCCCATTGGTTTTGTGTTTGTTATGTTGGCTGCCCAACATAACCCTTAACAAGCTCCAACAAGTGTGAGACGAGTATTTTAACGAGTGCACGCAACCTATATTCACTGTAGTACCATACCGTGTTATATTTGCATGTGCATCGTGCCGAAAACTAGCGGTTATACTAGTATCGGTCCGTCTCGTTCTCGTGCATCTTTGGAATGCAACTCTCCAAAGAACCGTCCCGTAGCCCTAACCATCCACCACGATAGCAAAATCGACCCATAATACAAAAATCAATTGCACGCATACTGTCAATATACATACATACATATACAAGCATAATACAATACGGGGTGTTACAGAACGTCATCTGCAGGTTCGGCGTCCCTCGAGTCCTCATAACCGACAATGGAACACAGGTTACAGGGGCCTCCTTTCGAGCTCTGTGTGAAGACCTCTCCATCAAACAACGCTTCTCCTCTGTCTCCCACCCTCAATCAAACGGCCAAGTGGAAAACGCCAATCGACAGATTCTCTCTGGTATCAAGAAGAGGCTGGATAAGTCCGCTAAAGGTTTATGGGTTGATCAGCTCCCGAACATACTGTGGAATTACCGCACTACCAAACGGACCTCCACAGGAGAGTCGCCGTTCAACCTCACCTACGGGTCCGAGGCTGTAATCCCCCTAGAAGTCGGTGTACCCTCTCCTCGTCTTATTGCTTATGAAGAAGAGCAAAATGCCAGAAAGCTCTGAGCAAATCTGGACATGATCGATGAGCTCCGTGAAAGAGTTGCCATTCGTCAACAAAGCTAACGGAGAAGGATCGAGCTAGCCTATAATAAAAGAGTCCGTCCTACCGACCTCAAAGAAGGGGACTTAGTCCTAAGAAAGTTAGCTATCTCCTTCTCCAGTCAGAAGAGTAAGCTAGCTCCAAATTGGGAAGGACCCTACAAGATCACCAAAGTAGTTCGGCCAGGAGCCTACCGTTTGGAAGACCTTGAAGGCAGAGAGATTCCCAGGACTTGGAATGCTGACCATCTCTTGAAGTACCAAGAGAGCGCATGAACGCCTCTCCAAGTACCATCAGATGTCGAACCGTTCCTTTCCCTTCACTTGTATTTTTGCTTTTTTATTTCTCCCATGTAATGACGGCTCGCAACTTAGAAGCAGCCGAGTATTAGTTTTCAATAAAGAACATTTTTCATCATATCTTACTTGTGAATTGCTCGTATCGCTCTGTTTTTACCTTCTTTAAACTCTAACGACGAGTTCGGAGTCCAACACTTGGCTCAACTCTGCTTCACAAGCTCGCTCTTAAGCGGGCTAGAAGTGGTTCGCCATTCGGAATTGCTCCCACAACCGTTGAAACAAACCCTAACGACGAGTTTGGAGTCCAACACTTGGCTCGACTCCGTTTCGCAAGCTCGCTCTTAAGCGGGATAGAAGTGGTTCGCCATTCGGAATTGCTCCCATAACTGTTGAAACAAACTATAACGACGAGTTCCGAGTCCAACACTTGGCTCGACTCCACTTCGCAAGCTTGCTCTTAAGCGGGTTAGAAGTGGTTCGCCATTCAGAATTGCTCTCACAACCATTGAAAAAAACTCTAACGACGAGTTCGGAGTCCAACACTTTGCTCAACTCCGCTTCGCAAGCTCGCTCTTAAGCAGGTTAGAAATGGTTCGCCATTCGGAATTGCTCTCACAACCGTTGAAACAAACTCTAACGACGAGTTCGGAGTCCAACACTTGGCTCGACTCCGCTTCGCAAGCTCGCTCTTAAGCGAGCTAGAAGTGGTTTACCATTCGGAATTGCTCCCACAACCGTTGAAACGTACTCAAACGATGAGTTCGGAGTCCAACACTTGGCTCGACTCCGCTTCGCAAGCTCGCTCTTAAGCGAGCTAGAAGTGGTTTGCCATTCGGAATTGCTCCCACAAACGTTGAAATAAAGTTTCGTTTCGCCACCGTGCGCGAAATCCTCACAACCAAACTAAACATTGGTGAATCAGATGCCAGGTCTACCAAGCTTCGGCACACATCGCCGAACGTTCTTGGCACCGACGCCCAAACAAGAAAAAAACATTGCTCTGGACTTCGGCATGCGCTGCCGAGCGCTCTTGACACCAAGGACCAAACGATCGAAAATTTATCTCCGGACCTCGGCACGCTAAAGACATCCATGAGTAACACAACAATGAGAAGGGTTCAAAAACGCACAAGTTCAAAAAAGAAAAGGCATCATTTCGATTAAGTACGAGGAGACAATTACAAAGCGGCATCTTCTCTACAACCGAGCTACAAGACTTTCAAAAAGCAAAAACTACAACACCGACTCGTTACACTTAGGCAAAGTACAAAACTTGAAATATATATATATATATATATTCAGCGCTTCCTTGGCGCAGGGATATTTTGCTTCAAAGATACCCGAGGGCGGCGGCGCTTGACCCCGGTACTCGTCTCTAAACCGGCGAATTGAAAGATGTCCTCGGCGTTGCTCCTGACAGTTGCCCCGATGGATGTCCCGCTCGATGAAATCGCCACGCCACTTTGGGCGTCACCCGGACTTGGCCGACCTACGGGAGAACATGTCGCGAGCTCATAAAATGAAATGCCTCGCTCGCCCTCCTCGCGGGTGCATGAAGTGCTCCAGACATTGATTGGCCCCGAGTGTGGCTTTAGGCGCGCCACTTCGACCTCCAACTCAGCGATCCTCTGTTCAGAGACTCGTCTCCTACTTCCACTTCAAAGCGAGGAGGCACGGCGAAGCTCGGAATGTTGGGGCGATGGGCAATGATCCGGCGGAGGTGAGTGACTTTGATGCCCCTATCCACTGTGACTCTTTTCAACGCATCGACCTCCGCCGTCAGCTCGTCACGTTCGGTCATCAATCTGCCCACCGCCTTGGTTAGCTCCTCTTCCTCCGCCAGAAGTTCGGCCTCCACTATCTGCAAGTGGTGCACCTTGGTAAGCATGTCGTCCCTCTCTACTGTCATCTTCGATAGAGAGAGCTGGAGACACTTCAATCTTAACCTGTTGGAAAAAGCCATCGACGAGCCATCCTCCTCGCCCACAGGTGGGATCTCGGCGAGCCGACCCTCTAGTCACCGAATCTCGATGTCCCGCTGGCTCAAGATCACCTGCAGGTGGTTCCGCTCGCTCTCAGCCCTGCGCAACCCTAGCTCGACCTCATAAAGGCGCTCCCGACACTCGACCAGACTCAACCTCGTCGACCCCAAGCTGCCCTCGGAACCAAACTCCTCCTTGGAGCGAGTAGGTTCAACTGAGAGGGTCGCCTCGGCAAGCTGAAAAGATCAAGGCAAATACCGGAGCTTAGTAAATAGTCAAAAGTTCACTCCTCGTTCGACCCCTGAATAAAAGATACATGCACTAAAGCAGGATTTCTTCGTTTAAACACTTAGCCAAATCTCAAGCAAACAAAAAAAGGGAGTGGGGGGCTATTCAAAAGTCACGCGGGGTCGAGTTCAAAAGTTTCTTTCATTTATTACAAAAAATGCGGTGGCCAGTCCGCAATTAGGCGATACAGGACAGCAACAAAAAAAAGAAAAAAATAGCTAGAAGAGGTGAAATCAAGGGTCGACCTCTTTCCCAGGGCATCGAGAGTGGATGGGGACAGAACCCCCCCCCCCCGATGGGGCCTGAATCGCCAGCGGGGTCGCTTCGGTGATCTGCACTTCGCCGGCGACCTCAACCTCGCGGTCGTCCTCATCCTCGCCTCCTTCTTCCTCTCCCTCCGAGTCAGGGTCGAAGCCCTCAACATGCCCCGGGAATAGCCTCCACCCCGAGCAGTCCACCTCGGGGTATCGCTCCGACACCTGAGAGATGGCTTGGGCATAGGCCTTGGCCATGTTTTGGGTAAGAAAGCCCTGTGCCTTCGCCATGGTGGCCTCTTCGACCTCCTTAACTGTGGCATCCTTGGCCTTCGCCGCCTCGGCCAGTTGTCTGGCCGACTCCTCCTTCTGACGTAGGAGATCGGCCTCGAGCTTCGCGGCCTGCCCTTCGAGGTACTCGACCCTCGTCGACCTCCCCTCGAGCTCGACCGTCAGCTTATCGAGCTCTGTGCTGATTCGAGCCTTCTCGGCCCGAGCCTGGTCGGTCTCCTGCTTCAGTTCCTTTTCCAACTCCGCCATCTTTTTCGAAAGATGACCGAAGTGGACGATGATCTGCAAAAGAAAAAAGAAAAGAGAGGGAGGTGCTAAGAGTCAGAAAAATCGAAAGAAAAAGTAACAAACGGAAACAGAAATTCGACACTTACGGAAACTGCCGAGCGCGCGATCTCAATGGCGTCGTCGCCTGCCATTCTGGCCTCCATTGCAGCTCGGTCCTTTTGCGTCGCCAGGTGTTTGACCACCTACATACTCGCCAAAGAGTCGCCGAGAAACCCATCATGTTTTCGAACCTGTCAGTCCGGAACATGGATCTTCTTATGCTCCTCAGTGAGGAGCTCGGCCGTCGCCGTCAACGGGGGCATCTCCATCCCGAGAGCTGCAGCGATCGGGAAGTCCGCTTCCTCGTTCGACGCCGAGGCTACTCCCACGGCTGAGGTCGGGGTCACCACAACCAGAGGCTCAACAGCCTCGACTTCGCTCGCGCCCCTCGGAGGCTTCGTGGGAGGCAGCTTGGTGGAAACCCTTTTGCGCTTCTTCGGCACCTTACTTCCGAGGGCCGCCCTTTGTGCCGTCACCTCGTCGAAGTCCATTGCCTCTGCATCGAATAAGAAGCCAGTTAAAGACAAGTTAGAATGAGCAAGATATAAAAAAAAAGAGAAAATGAAAGCATTGAAAGAGCCGCGCACTGGGATCTACGCGGCTGAGCCCTCCCCTGAAGAGAATGTCCTCGGTGAGATCCCTCCAATCATACTTCGGCCAGGTCAAGAAAAGTCTGCACTGCCTCCTCTTCTCGGGGGTGGAGCACCGGCAACTCCTTCACTCGCCTCGATACCTCCTCCACAAAACTGGTGGGAATAGGGCCACGCCTCAACGCCCCGCACCACCAAGTATTTGTCTCGCCAGTGCTTGATGGAGTCAGGGCAGACAATGAGCCGGCCTCCCTGCCTCAGAGCAAGGTAGTACTGGAATCTCGAGCGATTCTGCTGATGAAGACGGTAGATAGTCCGGAGTACCCTCAGCTCCGGCTTGATCCCAGCCGCTTGGCAGTGGAGTACGAACCCATTAATAACTCTCCACGCGTTTGGCATCGGTTGAATGGGGCTAACCCCAAACCACCTCAGCACCTTGATCGCGAACGGGTGAAGAGGTAGCCGAGCCCCGGCGATGAAGGCGTCGACCGGCCAGAAACACATGTTCACTAGCATCGACGAATTCGCCCTAACCCCGGGACCCGGAAGGATGAGCTCGTATTCCTCCGGAATTTGAAAGCAACCCCGGATTACTGCCAAGTCTTCCTGGCCAAGAATGGAGACCATCTCATCGGCCTCGGAGGTCTCCCTCGCCTCATTTTCCTCGAAGGCTCTCCCCCTCCCATGAATGATGCGCTCGGCGTGCTCCTCAGGAAGTTCTTGAACCCGCTGAAGACCCATCAGTTGTCTTAGATACCCCATGCGCTTCGGGTCTTCCAGTATACTGTCTCGACCAAAGACCTTCTTGCCTTTATCTTGGCGACGCGGAGAAGGGACTTCGGCGGCAGAAGGGGAGGGCTCGGATACAGGAGAAAGAGACATATCTATACTCAAAAAACGACTAAGTATAAATTACCTTTGAGCTGATGGGAAAAGTCGGAATATTCACCGGAGAAACAATCGATGATCACCGTGAGCTCTCACTAGTAGAAATTACCGCCTGAGTGAAAATTCGGAGAAGTGAGAAATGAGAGGGGGGTGAAGTTTTATAGAACCAGGCACACTAAACGAGGCTAATGGGCCCACAAGAGCCAGCCCAATTACACAAGATGACAAAACGACTTGAACAGTTACATTGTTAACCGTGCCTCGCTGAACTGTCGCATTAATGACTGTCACATCTGTCAGAGTCGTCAGAAGTTCAGCAGCCATCGCATTAAATGACTGTCACATCTGTCAGAGTCGCCAAAACATCAGCAGCCATCACATTAAATGACTGTGACATCTGCCAGAATTTCATCAGCCGCCAACTCAGCCTGACGTGTCCTATGTTGCCAAAATCGCCCCTTAGGACCTCGGCACACGCCGCCGAGCGTTCTTACCACCGACCATGTTACATAGAAAAAGTGGACCTCGGCACACGCTGCCGAGCGTTCTTTCCACCGACCATGTTATATGGAAAAGTTGGACCTCGGCACATGCTGCCGAGCGTTCTTGCCACCGACCATGTTACATGGAAAAAATTGGACCTCGGCACATGCTGCCGAGCGTTCTTGCCACCGACCATGTTACATGGAAAAGTTGGACATCGGCACACGTTGCCGAGCGTTCTTGCCACCGACCATGTTACATGGAAAAATTGGACCTCGGCACACGCTGCCGAGCGTTCTTTCCACCGACCATGTTACATGGAAAAATTGGACCTCGGCACACGCTGCCGAGCTCTCTTGCCACCTACCGTGTTACATGGAAAAATTGGACCTCGGCACGAGTTGCCGAGCGCTCCTGCCACCGACCCAATTATGAGAAAAATAGGACCTCAGCACAAGCTGCCGAGATATCTATGCACCTCGGCGAATGGTGCCGAACCCTCACAGACCTCGGCCTCTTCCTTGGCAGGCGTACGAGGGGGGCCGGCAGCAGCTTCGAAGCACCCGAGATATGAAACAGAGGAAATCACTACTCCTAGCAAGCATAAGTGCTAGATCTCCTGAAAATTCATGCCCAATACTGACGAAGGGATCAGATCCGACCGCGTCGTGAATAATAGCGAGTCGTCTACCTGAATATTGCGAAAAAATGATTTAAAATTCAGAAAAAATAATTAAAAATTCTAAAAAATAATTATAAATTCGTGAAATACTTTTGAGCCCCCGGGTAAATAATTATCGCTTAGAATGGTTAATTAAAACCCCCGAATAACAAATCACCACTTCGCAAAATTGAGAAAAATCACCAGATGCCCAAGAGAGCTCAAGAATAACCTTGAGCACACACCTAACTCAACAATTGCCATAATCCCCCACACACGGATTCGTCACCTCCTATTTGGGCTCCGATACAACTCCGCAAGCTATTAAAACAGTAAAACTAATCCTCAAATGCTGATAAAACTCAGTCTTCGGGAGTGGGGGGCTCTTGATATGGCTAAAAATCGGGTTAAATCGGAACCATCCAAAATAGGCGCGAATCTTAAAGCTCAGGGATAAAACGGTAATTTCACCTTCAAACGGGTCTGAAGCGGGTACTAGGTCTTCCCCTCTAAGACCCATCAACCCGCAAACGGATTCATCTCAGCTGGGTGCGGGTTCCAAACCGCAAGAAACCCAGTCCATCAGGATAGAATTAGGGTTTCTGATTGCATTCAATCAACAGCCCTGATTCACATTTATCCTTTCACTGGGAAATTAGGGATTACATTCCTAATCTGATCCCAAAGGCGGCTATAAATACCCCCCATCCACCACCGTTAAGAGGTAATCAATCTTTTGCCAATTTACGCTCTCTCATAATCTTCCTGATTACTGACTTGAGCGTCGGAGGGTTCGTCGCTGGGATCAACCCCGGTGTATCGCACTTTTTGCAGGTGAACGGCGGGAGTCAATGGTCAAACTCCGGTGAGAAGATTCCAGGTCATTGCTATTTGGTTTTCCTAAGAATCCACAAATACTATCTGTTTGCCCCCACACCAGATTTTTAGCGGTAACAATATTAAATTGGTAAAGTTGACTATTTTGACTATTTTCTTGAAATTGTATTTTTGCACGTGCAACACACGTGCAAAGTTAGAAAATTTTGATTTCTTAAAATTTTATGGTTAATGATTTATTTTTCACATTTATTTATGATATTTTAATTTTCAGATTTATTTGAATTAATTGGGCTATTTTATGAATTTATCGATTTTACACGTGCAAAACACGTGGAAATTTTTTTTGGGTGCGAATCTCGTTTTTTAAATTTCTGAATAAATTCTCCAATTTATAATTGACTATATCCTAAATTTTGGATTTTTTCTGAATAAGGAAACTATTTTTATGAATACTTGGATAGAGAGAGGCTTTTATGTAAAAAGCAGATTAGATCTCAAACATATAGTGAAAATTCATTTCTGGTGTTTTTTGGGCTGGCCATGGTCATCATTGAAGATAAAATTTATTTAAAATTTATTTAAAATTGTTTTGGTAAAGATTTAAACAAATATTGTATTTTTGGAAATATGAAGTTTAAGTTGGACCTTGTGCAAATGCTTTTCTTGGAAACAAAAATTCAAAAATTTTATTTGGAAAATCTAATATTTATTAGTAGATAATAATTCTAAATTTTCTGGATTTTTATGAATATTTTATGACATATTTTCAAATATTACAAAGAGAGACTTTTGTTCAAAATTACCACTTGGAGTACAAATCCAAAATTTTTCAATTTCTGGGCTATGCCTGATGGCCGGCTAACTCAGTAGTAAAGGGATTTGGTTTTGTTTTAAACTATTTAACTTATTTAACTAATTTATTAAAGAAATGGCTATATATGTAAAGGAATAAAATATTGAGAAATATTTCCATAAAACTTGTAAAACCCTAATTAAATCAGGATCCCAGCTATTTATTGATGGCTACAGCCGCCTCTCCTCTGCACAAAACAAAAGAACTATTTTTATTATTAATTTCTTGGAGTTTCGAAGCAAGGATCTTGGATTTCTGCTAAAGAAAGGACATTTTCTTATTCTTTATTAATTCGATTGATTTTTTCATTGAGTTGAGTGACATATATTTTGATTTCTTGTTGTTCTATGCATGTAAGATATGATGTTTTGTCTGGTAGAATACATGCTAGATTATTGTATGATGATGTATTGAATAAATTGATAGATGGATAATTAAAAATATGACTTTTCATGAAGAATATGCAACTATATGAATAAATTACCTTATGGATGACTTAAGAATGTTACGAACTTAATAGAACTCTTGGATGTGCTATATCTCACTGATTTGATCATGTAAGTTGAGATTTGTATAAGTTATAATGCAAATAAGTAGATAAAGATAGATTCCTTACTGTTTGTATAGATATGATATGTTTTTGAATGTTGTGATGAGCAGAACTTAACTAATGATTGTTGTAGATGCATATAATCAAGGGTAAATTGATTTAACTAGTTTATATATGTGTTTAACAAGTTACAAGAAGGTTTTTGGAATCAAAAGATCAAGTTTTGAAGTATTGAAGTATTGAATTGGGGTTGGTTTTCGGATCTAATGATATTCAGCCGAAAAGTGGATTTTTGAGTTTTGTGATGTTTTTAAGTTGATCTTTGATTTATATTGATACTGAGATTAAGTTAAACAATATAACACTCATATATAATGATTTCTTGATTGGTTTACTAATACATACACACATATATATCCTTATATAATCGATTTCCTAATTTTTGAAGAGTTTTAGTCGAAAATTGCTCTTTTATGAAATTGTTGAGAGTTTGATTTGATTTGAGAACTCCAATATGTTGGGAAAGTTGTATTTGATCATCTGGGGATTTTAATTTTATAAATTTATGCATTTAAAGATTTTAAACCACGTATCAGTTGAGAGGTGCACGAAATTTAAAGTGCTTTTTTTCTGACATGTTGGTCGACCGCCCAGAATTACACTTGGGATGCTGGTTGACTGTTAGTTTCTTGGTTTTGGGATTTTTAGCATGGCAGTCGACTGCTAATTTTTGAACTATGATGTCGGTCGACCGATAGCTGCTGTGTTGGCTGTTTTGTTGAGTTTCTTGCTGTTTCTTGAACGATTATTTCTTCGAACTTATGGATTATTGATCTACTGTTTTAGATGAAGTTTTTGCTATAGATTACTGTATTTTATAGAGAGTTACGTTTTGATTAATAATGAAATTTAATTGGTATTTCTATGGCTTTAGAAAGCGAGTTTAATATGGATTTCGAGAGGTTGATGTTTTTGTGATTTTTCTATGACTTCAAAATATGAAACTCAGTTGTTTAAGAGATTTAATCTCAGATTTTACTTCTGGAAACTTATGGGTATTTGGATAAATTTGGTTTGTTTGATTTAAAGAAGTTTTCTTAATATAAACAAATTGATGATGGAATTAACAGTTTTAATGAAAGATTTTGTTTTGATATTTAATTTGTGAGTCTCTAGAGGTTGAGTGGGATTCCTGTAAACCGGCAGATGAGATTTTTGCGGATTTTGGCCAGTTGGATCTTGGGGCTGTTTTGGTGGAATTATGTTTGGTAGGGTACACCAACTCTAGAGAGGGGAAAAATTTTGTTTTTAATTAATAATAATCAACTTAAGGACAGACACTAGTGGAGATGTGATAGAACTAGTGGAGATATTCATATCTCCCGTAATATACTCATACCTTCCAGAAATATTTTCATTCAGTATATATATATACATTTTTATATTTTCTCCTTTACATTGTTGTATATGCCTATATCATTAAAATACCATAAAAACATATATAAGTACCCCATCTAATTTTCCAAATTCACAATATATCAGTATTATTGTAACCTCCCAATTCTCAATATTACAACTCCATATCATGAATATACATGCCATTAATTTCTTACACCCCCTAATTTACTCCGTATAATACTGATTAATTTCTACGGTACATTGTACGCTCTATACTCGATACACTTTACCCATTAAACATAGAAACTAGGGTTTAAAATTTATTAAAGCACATCATACATATATAATAAAATAAATCCTACTCACTTAAGGCAATGCGAAGACCAACTATGTAAGCTCGCCGATATCCCCCCTGAACTCTCCTCTTCGCCCTATTACCATAATTTAACACTAATTAGGGCCTTAAGATATTCAAATCACTTACAAATACCACTTACGATCATTCAAGTCCTTCACAGGCATTTCATCGGACGCCTGACGTGCGCACGACACATGCACGCTTTCCGAAATTTCCCTAACTAGGTTTTTCGTTCGTAAAAATTACTAAAAATCACCTTATATTAATCTAAACGGTCTAGTACAATTTCTACAATTATTAGTGAGATAGTTCTAACATTATTAACTTCCATTATATAAACCCCAAACCCTAATTTATAAGAAACTTACACAACCTTAATCAATTTGTTAATTTCTACACTCTAACATGAAAATAGACCACTAACCGACCCTATACTGCAAAAGAAATTACACAAATAATTTAAAAGATATATACCTCCACTAAATTTTTTCTCCAAATTGACTCCACCACTAGCTATAGCACCCTTCAATTAGCTAAAATCCTAAAATTATTTGAAAAAAGAGTGAAGATTTAGTAGGTTGATGAAGCACTGGGTTAGGCGTGAATGGGTTTCAACCGAAACGGAAATGGGGGGGTGAGGGGGATTTCAATCTGACGAAATGGAGGGGAAGGGAAGAGAAAATGGAAAATGGAAAATTGACTATAGCCCCCTCTTTGACTCTTTTATTACTTTTAGGTCTTTCTAGTTCTCCTTCTGTAATAAATTTCAATAAAAACCACTCCACCAAATGAGTAAATAAATTAAGGAATATATTTGAGATAAAATTGTATAATTATACAAAATAATAATAAGAAGAAGAAATACAACAATTATTTTCAAATTATTAAAAATAAAGTGATGTTACATTATACACACCTCAAAAGAAGCTCGTCCTCGAGATAAGGGTGCTGAAGAACAATGTAAACATCTAACAACCACTTACCTCTTCATACCAAACCATTAAAAACCCTCTAGAAGTCTCACCACATCTTTATACCACTTAAATAGAAAGGATCCCCATTATGATATATCATATCTATCACCTACCATCACAAGAAAATACCTAACACTATCCTTATCTACCCTCGATTTCATCAATTATCGATTATCATCCTCAAGAATATACAAAGGACATTCATGAATATCATTCGAAATCAAGCCCTGTACCATCACTTTCTGCCAGGGTGAAAACATTCTAACTCAAGCTTTCCAATAATTTCCACTCTGAACACATCAGAACTTGTATCTATTTCACGTTTTATGGCATACACACCTCAAAATTTGTACTTTTACTACTTTAAAACTCAAGCAATATACTTAAAACTCATACCTGAAGGTAGATACTGGGGCTAATGCACGCTACTATTTCTACGAGACTCCCTGTGATTCTCCCTCTCGAGTGTTCCCCTCGGATCCTCTATATGCTTCTCAACCCGGTTGTTTACAATTTCTTGCAATATGATTTGTAATTCCACAGTTGGAGCATCTTGGAACGAGTGGCTCCGAACAATCTCGTGCCAGATGACCCGTTCAGCCACAGTTATAACACCTTCTAGACTTTATAAAAATCTTCTGACGACCTCCTATTCTTAATAGCTCTATATCTGCTCATGGGTGCTGAACAAGATCTGCTCTCGATAGCTGAATCTGATTAAAACTTCACCAGGATAGGACTGAGATTTCCTACCAAAACTCCATTTTTGGCCTTCTCGAAACTATTCTCTAAATCCCTTTTAATGTGACTGCTTTGACTATCTCTGCTACACCTGTTTTCCCGTACTATGCTCTTCCTTCATCCTCTGTCGAGTCCTTTCTAAATTACGAGCCAACTCGATCAATTCTTCAAATGTTGTATCATTTCTATTTTCTCCTGTCAGACTCATCTGATAGGAGGGATGTAGTCCTCGGATAAATTGATCTGTGCGGCGTCACTCAGTATCAACTAGATGTGGAGCAAAACGAGCCAATCGATTAATCTCCACCACATAAGCATTAATAGTCATATCACCCTGTTGCAAGGAAAGAAACTCATCTGCCATGCGAGCCTGCACCGACTCAGGTAGAAAATGCACCTCAAATCTATCTGCAAAGTCCTCCCACTCCATCTGCTGATAACTGATCGGATCCAAATCTCGAACACTGGCCCACAAAATCATTGCATCACCAACCAAATACATCTCAGCCAGCTGCCTTTTCTCGATCTCTGATACCTCCATGCGTTGAAAAAGAACCTCACAATGTTGTAGCCAAGTGGAGGCTCCTACCCCACCTCTAGTACCATCATACTTGGTTGATCCCAAGGTTTGAAAATCCTTCATCTTCTTAGCAAAACTAACTCCTTTCTCCCGGGACTCCACATAGGCTGGTAACGGCTGCCCCTGTAACCTGCTGACTTAGCTGGGTCAAAATCGACTGTACAAAAACTCCTGCACGGGCTATATCCTCCTACGAACCCTCCATCACAGGAGCTGAAGTCCCTCCTGGTGTAGGATCTGCCTCCCCTAGCCCGGGTGTCACTGGCATAGTAGGAGGCGACACACTCAATCTCTGTGTAGGAGTAACTAGAATTACAGGCATGGGCTCAGTGGACTCAGGAGCAACTTGCTCCGACTCACTCACTAGGGCGGTCCTCAGAAATCTCAGGCCTCTCGCCTTGCCTCTTTGATCCAACCGAAGGAGTAGGAGGAACCCATCTAGCTCTCCTCTTCATGCTCTAAGGCCTGACACCTATCAATAACATAATCAACATTTAGCATAGCACTTCCAAATCATAAAACAAACTTCACATTATCTATTTTGCGAAAATGAACCCATATACACACGACAAGATCACTAGAATTAGCAAGAAAGTCCTACTTAACCTAGGCTCTGATACCAATCTGTAGCACCCCAGTTTCTTTTTCTTTAAAAAAAAAACAATTTCTTACTTAATCTACTTCTTACTTAAACTATTTCTGACTTTAGAATAATCTTTATAAATTTCAATTAAAAAATTCGGCAGAGTTTCCCCTAAAATATTAGCCCTTTTACAGATTTTCCTTAAGAAAATCTACAAACAATCACACAATTCAATGTACCTATAATATATGTCACTCATCCTCATGCCAAATCATTCAACATCACACATGCAATAATATATACGGCTCTGGGGGCATAGTACTTCATAATAAGTAAGATACAAATTAAAAACCAAAATCCTTTTGAAAACATATATGATTTTAGAAAAACTTTAGCAAAATCTTTCAAAAATTAACCACAGTACCCAATACTCCATAATGAGGTGGGTATGGGCTTTCGTACTTCATCACAACATTTTATATATCATTATACCTTACAGTTATACTCATAATCTCCCATAATACAAACTAATACATCATTCTACCCCCAGTTCTCCATATATTATATACATATATATATAATCTAGAAAAAAACAGGGGTTAGCCATATAGGTGTGAGTATAATCTACTAAGTTAGTAAATATAAGAAATAAGACAAAAGAAATTGAAAGAACTTATGAACATAATGGTAATTAAATATAACCTGAAAATAAACAGATAAACATAATAAATGTGATCTTGCACAAAAGTAGTCCTTCGAATCTTCAACCAATTTACATAGCCATATCCACTCACTCTACCTCGAAATTGTGCCTCGACAGGTAGTTCCTCGACACAATTCCAAGGCGTACTAAACTCATATCATGTCATGTTTTTATTTTTCATCCATTCTCATCACATATACCACTTACTTTTATTTTTCACCACATAATACACTTCCTTGGTATTGTTCATTCTTATAATATATCTAATTTTACTTTTCCGTCTTGCATTATATTTTCTTTACTTTTCATTCACATAACAAGTACCACACTTTCTTTACTTTTCAGACTTATTCACTTCACACATTTTCTTCACTCTTCATATTTATTTCACTTTTCATATCTATATAATAAAACACAAAGAAAGCTATCAAGTAGCTCTCCTTCAATCCCCCCCAAAATCAAAGGCGCAGATCAAACCTCACAAAACACATTTTCCCTCCCAAAAGTTCCCCCCCAAAACTCAAATTCAAATCCCCCCAAAACAACTCCTTTATTTATTTAATTATTCTCTCTCTCTCTCTCTCTCTCTCTCTCTCTCTCTCTCTCTCTATATATATATATATATATATATATATATATATATATATATATAATAAAACACAAAGAAAGCTATCAAGTGGCTCTCATTTAATTCCCCTAAAAATCAAAGGTCCAGATCTAACCTCACAAAACACATTCCCCCCCCCCTCCCCCCCAAAGTTTTCCCCCAAAACTCAAATTCAAATCCCAAAAACAACTCCTTTATTTATTTAATTATTTTTTTCTCTCTCTATCTCTCTCTCCATATATATATATATATATATATATATATATATGTACTTATAGAAACATGGGCTTTTATACCCTAATTTATAATTATTTTTCAACATATACTAATGGAAACATGGACTTTTATTTACAACTAATTATTGTCATATTATTCAAACTTGAGCTACATAATTGTTGATTTACTGTTTACAAGGCTTTTCATATGAAGTATCGTTCTGAAGACGTGCTGTAGGCACGTGCCCATGGGAAAATCTATTGTGTGTTTGTGTGTGTGTGTGTGTGTATATATATATATATTTCAAATGATTTGATTTTACATATTTAGAATAATTTGGATGTGTAAATCAATGTGAACAACTCGGATCATCGATACGAAGGCGGGAAGGCCGAGTGCACACGAGTGCACACGGACGGGTGGTGCAGAATGGAAGATTTTTCTATATATATACACTTATGGAAACATGGATTTTTATTTACAACTAATTATTTTCATACTATTCAAACTTGAGCTATATAATTGTTTATTTACTGTTTACAAGGCTTTTCATATGTTGTATCGTTTTGAAGATGTGTCGTAGGCACATACCCACGGGCAAATCTAGTTTATTTACATAACACAATTTCTTCACATTTCATACTTATTTACAATACACAATTTCTTCATTGTTCACATATATAATCACATAACACAATTTCCTTTATCTGCCCTTCTCATTCTCATACGTACCTTATTTACCTTTCATATTCACATGCATACTCATAACACATTTTCTGTAATTCTTATCTTCATTCACATACACATTTTCTTTTTTTTTTCATATTCATTTCAAATCATACACGTTCTTTACTTTCTCATTTCCATTTCACATCAATTACTTTCTCTACCTTCTCATTCTCATTTCACATTATAGACTTTCTTTACTATCTCATATTTATTTCATAATACAATATACTTTACTTTTCATTCCCACTCATAATACCACTTCCATATCACATCCCACCGGTCCACCTTGGAGTTGCGCCTAGGCAGGTAGTTCTTACCATTTCCACCGAAATGGCAGGTGAGTAGTTCCTGGACACAATCCCACGACGTACTAATCCGTGTCGTGTCATGCCTTTACTTTAATATCCATTCTCAGCACATAATATTACTTACTTTTATTTTCATCTCATAATACACCTTAACATTCATTCTCATCGGACAATACATCCCACCCTAAACATTGTTTGGGTAATACACACCGCACCCCAGATAAACTGGGTAATATAACAGGTACACCTCAAGCCGTAGCTTGGGTATTACCCCACTTTTTGCTATCCTCTTCATATTACAACTTACTTTACTTTTCAATCTCATAATACAATTTGCTTACTTCTCGTATGCATTTTTATAACACATTGGCTTTACATTTCATTCTTATACATGTAAATCAATTTCTTAACATTAATTTCTTAACATTTCATTCTTATAACACATAAATACCTCTTTAATTAATTTGACGACCAGATCACTGCCCACCAAGGGTCTTACGCACCACTCACTGCCCACGAAGGGTCTTACGCATCGCCTGCCCACCAAGGGTCTTATGCATTCAAAAAGACTAGAGTCGATAGCTCAGTCAAAACACAGATCGCTGCCTACCAAGGGTCCTATGCGTCTGCTCGCTGCCCACCAAGGGTCTTATGCATTGCTGCCCACCAAGGGTCTTACGCATCAAATAAGACTAGAGCTGATAGCTCCGTCAAAACAGAGATCACTGCCCAACAAGGGTCTTACGCATCTGCTCGCTGCCTACCTAGGGTCTTATGCATCGCTGCCCACCAAGGGTCTCATGCACACACTGCACCCCAAGCTGATAACTTGGGTATTAGAAGGTCTAGCACAACCCTCATGATTTTGTAGGCACTGATAATCATTTATTTTTCTTTTAATCATTTTCATCTCATCATTTTATTCCATCCTATTATCTTATACCATTTCACCATTTAATCTCCTTTATATCTCCGTGTGTATATATATATATATATATATATATATATATATATATATATATAGGCACTGATAATCATTTATTTTTCTTTTAATCATTTACATCTCATCATTTTATTCCATCCTATTATCTTATACCATTTCACCATTTAATCTCCTTTATATCTCCGCATATATATATATATATATATATATATATATATATATATAACATATATTTCTCCTTTATAATATAATTACTCCTAACATAAATATATATAAGTCTATTAATTACATAAACATATGCAAGCCATTAATATCATTCATATGAATACACAACTCCATAAATATACATTCCAACCACATGGTTATATAACTATATCTATATCTCATATGCATAAGCATGACTTGAACCAGATAGTATCGTCAATATGTAAATATATATATATATATATATACACCTCCCGTATTATCCTCATGTGTCCTTCTTTATCAACAAAATACACAACTTTATAACTATAGCCTTTTCAATATAAATTTATACATCTCCCATACATATTTATATCTCCCGCACTAAATTCATATCTCTTGAAATATACTCATACCTTCCCATAATATACTCGTACCTTCCCGAAATATATTCATTCAGTATATATATACATCTTTATATTTTCTCCTTTACATTGTTGTATTTGCATATATCATTAAACTACCATAAAAACATATATATAAGTACCTCAGTCCATTTTCCATATTCACAATATATCAGTATTATCGTAATCTCCCAATTCTCAATATTACAACTCCATATCATGAATATACACGCTATTAATTTCTTACACCCCATAATTTACTCCATATAATACTTATGAATTTCTACGATACATTTTACGCATCTATACTCGATACACTTTACGCATTACACATAGCAACCATGGTTTAAAATTTATCAAAGCACATCATACCCATAATATAAAATAAATCATACTCACTTGAGAAAATGCGAAGACCAACTGTGTATGCTCGACAATATCCCCCCGCCCCCCCGGAAAACTAATTAGGGCTTAAGATATTCAAATCACTTAAATATAAACACTTGAGATCATTCTAAACGTTCACAGGAATTTGATCGGACGCCTGGCGTGCACACGACACATGCATGCATTCTGATTTTTCACTAACTGAGTTTTTCCTCCATAAAAATTACTAAAAATCACCCGATATTAATCTAAAGGGTCTACTACAATTTCAACAATTATTAGTGAGATAATTCTAACATTATTAGCTCCCCTTATATCATCCCAAAACCCTACCTAATTTAAAAGCAACTTACACAACCTTAATCAATTTGCTAATTTCATGACTCTAACATCAAAATAGACCTCTACCCAACCCTATGCACCATTTCTAACTAAAAGAAATTAAAAGCATAAGAAATTAGACAAATAATTAAATAGAGATATACCTCCACTAAATCCTTTTTCCAAATTGACTCCACCACTAGCTAGAGCACCCTTCACTTAGCTAAACCCCTAAAATTATTTGAAAAAAAGTGAAGATTTAGTGGGTTGATGAAGCCCTTGGTTGGGCGTGAATGGGTTTCGACCGAAACGAAAGAGGGAGGGGGGGAGGGGGGTGATTTCGATCTGACAAAATGAATGGGAAGGGAAGAGAAAAAGGAAAATGGAAAATTAACTATACAGACCCTCTTTGACTCTTTTATTACTTTTAGGTCCTTCTACTTTTCTTTTTGGAATAAATTTCAATAAAAACCGCTCCATCAAATGAATAAATAAATTAAGGAATATATATGAGAAAAAATTGTATATTTATACATAATAATAACAATAATATTTAATAACAATAAAAGAAATACAAAAACTATTTTGAAATTTTAAAAACAAAGAGATGTTACACCCATCTCAATGAGAGGAGAGCTCACGAGGAAGTCCCCCGTCTCGAGCAGAGAAGGAGCAGAAGAAGTCCCTCTCCACATAGATGAAGGAGATCCCCCTTTCCCAGGGGGTGAAGGGGTCACCATTTTCCAAGAGATCAGAGAAGAACTCCTCCCCGAGAAAGGAGGCATCCAACTCCCATTAGCAGGATAGCTCCTAGGACAGGAAGAAATGAAGAAATGTCACTAGAGCTGAGTTTCGAGAGTTCAAGGATGAGATCCTATAGGCCCTCAGCATAGTTCCACCTCAGACTCGACAACCTAGTTCTCACCATCCTTCTCATCCACGACGCAAAGAGTCCCATGGATTCACCAGATCCAATAAACAGGAAGACGCCGTCCTCCGGCATCTCCAAAAGACGAAAGACCGCCTAACAACGCTGAAAATGGAAGGACCAAAACAAGAAAGAAGCCTTGTCAGACCTCCATTCTCCAAAAAGATTATTGTAGCTCCCGTACCTACCAACTTCAAGGTCCCGACATTCGAGCCGTACAACGAAGAGACGGATCTGGTAGACCACATCGAGAGTTTTAAAACTCTCATGATGATCCACCAAACTTTCAACTCCCTCCTGTGCAAAACCTTTCCGACAACCTTAAAAGGCTTGCCACGAGAATCGGTTCTCTCGCCTTTCTCCAGGCTCCATATTTTCCTTCAAACAACTTGAAGATCTTCCGCACGTACTTCATTACTAGCTACAAGTTGGAGAAGACTAGTGCCAGCCCTGTTAGACCTCAGGCAAAGGGACGGGGGAGTCCCTTAAGAGCTATGTCCAATGCTTCACCGCAGAGTCCAGATCCATCCCCTAACTCGACTCCGCGATGGCAACAACTGCATTCAGATACAATATCAAGCATGATGAACTTAATGCCTTCCTCATCAAAAGACCTCCTTGGGACTTCTTTGACCACCTTCAGAGAGTGAGAAGTACATCCGAGTCGAAGAGGCGATCCGCCCCCAAGAGCAGAAGATGCCTCAGTCCGGGAACAAACAGAAAGGCACTAATGAAGATGAGCCCCAAAAATCCCAGAAGGACACCTCTGGTCGTTCCGCCCCTCTCCCCTGCCTCATTTTGAAAAGCACATACAAGCATAACCGCCATTCTGATGGAGGTTGACAAGGATGGGATCTTTCAACATCCCCCTAAGATGAATGCCCCTGGCAAAAGACGGGATAAAACAAAATGTTGTGCCTTCCACAAGGATCTTGGTCACCTTATGGATGAGTGTCGTGCCCTTAAAGATGAAGTAGAGGTATTGCTCTGATGAGGATACCTCGCCAAATTTGACTAGGTAAACGACCCCGAACCTCCTCCTTCGAGGGGACCGAACAAACAGGCAGAGAGGTCAATTGAGTCCCAGGGGGTCGGGGCGGATGGAGATATTTCATGCAATCCATGGAGGACCTATAGGGGAGCCTCCAGCTCATCTAGGAAGGCCTTCTTTCGAGAAGTAAATTCTGTACACAACATCCCTCCCCTGAGCGATGCAGGAGTTAGCATCATCTTCTCCGATCGGGACTTGGAAGGCGTCCAAACTCCTCATTGTGACACACTCGTGATCAACATGTGTATGGTAAACCATGAAGTGTTCTGAGTCTTGGTTGATAACGGCAGTTCGGTCAACACCCTCTTTCTGAATGTGTTTGAAGGCCTCAAACATAAGCAGGCTCGCCTCAAGTCCGCTGGATACACCCTCCACGGATTCTGAAGAGCACCCGTGATGATCGAGGGAATTGTAACCCTCGACGTTACTCTAGAGAAATCTCTGAATGCTCACACAGAAGCATTAGACATTATGGTGGTCGGCATGAAGTCGGCCTATAATGCTATCTTCGGCCGCCCAGGGTTAGCGGCCCTCCAAGTGGTTGCATCAGCATACCACCTAAAAGTGAAATTTCGTACAGCTGCAGGAGTAGGGAAAGCCAAGGGAAGTCAGGAGGCCGCTCGGGACAATTACACAGCTACCATGGGGGGCTCGGTTCTTCCCCTCGATGCCTTTGAACCCCCCTTGATATGGGACAAGCTAGCTCTGAACCCGTGGACGAATTGGCAGAAATCTCTTTCTCTAAAGACGATAAAGCTAAGTGTTTCCGGGTGAGCAAAGCATTACCCTGCCGAGTGAAGGAGAAACTTAACATCTGCATCAGGGAGAATCAGGACCTGTTCGCTTGGACTGCTGAGGATATGCTAGGTATTGCCGAAGACTTGATTGTAAACCGCTTATGTGTGGATCCGAAAGCCAAGTTTGTCCAGCAGAAGCGCCGCGAATTTTCTCCCGGAAGGCAACATGCCATAAAAGAAGAGGTTGAGAAGCTCCTAGCAGCCCGATTCATCCAGTAAGTTAGTTACCCCGGGTGGCTAGAAAATGTTGTAATGGTCCAAGAAGGCCAATGGTAAGTGGAGAATCTACATAGACTTCACCGACCTCAACAAAGCATGCGCAAAAGATCCCTTCCCTCTCCTGAGCATAGAAGCTTTGATAGATGCCACCTCTGGCAATGAATTATTAAGCTTTATGGACACTTTCTCAGGATATAATCAGATCTGAATGTTCCTGCCAGACATCCCGAAGATATCCTTCTTCACCAATCAAGGGATCTATTACTACCGAGTTATGCCCTTTGTGCTGGAGAATGCCGAGGCCACATATCAATGCATGGTGAACCAAGTCTTTAGAGAGCAGATCGGCCAAAACATGGAATTATACGTGGATGATATGCTTGTAAAAAGAATCAGGAAAGAAGACCATGTCGCCGACCTCCAAGAAGCATTAAATGTACTTCGGATCAACAATATGAGAATGAACCCTTCAAAATGTGTCTTCGGGGTCTCCTCGGAAAAGTTCTTGGGGTTTATGGTGAGTCAGAGAGGAATTGAAGCCAACCTTGAAAAGATCAAAGCCATCCTTGATATGTCTCCCCCAGCTACGAATAAGGAAGTCCAGAAGCTTACATGCCGCCTAGCCGCCATTGGGTGTTTCCTCTCCAAGTCAGGAGAGAAATGCCTACCTTTCTTCAAAGCACTCAAAGGAGCAAAGAAATTTTTTTTTTTTTTGGGGGGGGGGGGAACAAGTGGCCTTTGAAGCCTTAAAAGCACCAACCTTCCACTCTTAAGTAAACCCACGTCGGGAGAAATCATCTACCTCTATCTCGCCGCCTCAGATAAAACCCTTAGCATTGTGTTAGTAAAAGAAGACGAACGGGTGCAACGGCCGATTTGCTATTTAAGCAAGGTGCTCCATGATGCGGAGCTTCGGTGCACAAATATGGAAAAGATGGCATATGCTCTAGCAACGGCCGCCCGGAAGCTCAGAGCATACTTTCAAGCACACTCCATTTGGGTCCTCACTATCAACCCGCTCAAGAAAGTTCTCTACAAGACTGAAATCTTCGGAAGGCTCATGAAATGGTCTATTGAGTTGAGTCAACACGACATCACCTATTGCCCGAGAACCGCAATTAAGCCCCAAGCCTGAGCCAAATTCATTGTCGAAAGCACGATCCCTGATCCTCCCGAGGAGGGAGACAACCCCCTACTTTGGAATATCTACGTGGATGGGTCATTTTTGCCTCCAAGGGAGCGGAGTAGAGGTTATCTTAATCGGTCCTGATGAGTTCTTCCTCTAATACTCGTTGCGCCTCAGTTTTCCAGTTTTGAACAACAATGCCGAGTATGAAGCCATGATCGTGGTCTCCTCCTAGCAAAAAAGGTGGGGGCACGAAGAGTCAGAGTATTCAGTGACTCCCAATTGGTGGTAAACCAAATCCGAGGAGAATACGAGGCAAGAGATAATCGAATGATCAGGTACTTGGCAAATATAAAGAAAATCATGTCCATTTCCAAGAAGCTAAGGCCACTCACATTCCGCAAGACGTGTAGCACCCCGAATTTCAATAATAGAAATAAGAGACACAAATTCAGAATCTTTACTTCAATGTAAACCACACACAGTAAACATAGAGAAAATTACAACTTTTCTTTATAATAGTTCTTTATTACAATGCACAGCGAAAAATTACAACACTTTTTAATACATCTCAAATGAATAACAAAAGTTCAATCTTGTCGTAGCTCCAACTTCAAGCCCTGCTAATCTACTCACTTGCAAATCCTGCAAAATGAACTGAAGAGTGGGCACGTCAGTTGAAGGCAGACGCAATGCTGATAAAAGCAGCGACTCTCCAAAGTCTCACAATCACACACTTGTTGCACAAATAAAACGATAATAAAAGAATCATAAATTAACAATAAAAACCGAAATTTCAAGAATTAAATATGCGACAGGAAAATTGTCATGCACTGCTTCCCAAAATACGGGAATACGAGTCCGTGACTAAGGCCCAGCAAATGATATTAATATCATCCATAAGTTGTAACGGTCTTAACTCAACAACATGGAAAGGAATAATCACAATCACGCAGGAAAAGCATAATCAGATAAACAAAGATACTAGGATAAATCATGCAATAGTCCAAAGGTAATAACCAACAAGTGGAAATAAACAACCTCGGGTCAACAAAGCCCGAAATACAAAGTTCAACAAAGTAATAATGCAAATACAAAATAAACATGCAGGAAATAATTTATTGAAGGGCAATGCTCCAGCTCCAATCCTAGAAGAACTGCTCACCAAGACCTTCAGGCAATCCTTCTCGTGCACCTGCAGTCTGATTATCTAGAATTGGGGGGGGGAGAGGGGGGAGGGGCGATGTTCGTTAGAGAAAGTATGGACGAAAAGTAGTGAAAGCAAAGAGTAAAGGAACATAGTACCTCAAGGAGTATGAAACTAGAACAAAATCAAAAGCAATAACAGGGACTGATGAAAAGTTTAGATTTAACAATGCAATTTTCAATAACAATAGTCGATAAACAATGTTGATGTCAATAATCCTGATCAAGTATGCAAGTGTCAACCTAGGTCTCTTAGTGTTTTCATTATCTTAACTAATGCACATAATACTGTGTCCCATACCAAAGGTTCGGTGCATGCAATCAGTGTTCGTTTAGACTGTGATGGTGAACTCAATAGATCATGTACTCGACATTGATAACAATAATTTACAAGAAGTAATTGACAATCAATAATTTACAATCGGTACTCATCATTCCATGACAATAATCAATGTAACAATAAGGCCTTTATCGAGTACAATCTCCGATTATTCACTACCAAGTCAACCCATAATATCCCCGGCTTATTAATATCTTATTATATCAATCATGATCATGCAATGTGTATGAGAGTATCAAGCAATGATAAGGATGCAACAAAATGATGTGATGCATGATATATATATATATATATTCGATTCTCATTCACTAGATGCAAGGTTAACACAATACATCCATGCAATACTACGAAAGTGCACACTTTGGACAGCAAGACGTTGCTATGCAAAAGTGAACTTTCCCGCTACTACAGGAAAGTAATTTAGGTTTCGTCAGGGGTTCTAGAAATTAGACTCCCTGCCGGTTCCAACGAATATTCACATCGTACATAAAAGCTACAATAAGTGTGTCTTCTAGTCGATTTACTACAGCAGCTCAGAGTGAAAACATTATACGTGTAATTCAATGTAAAAACTTAATTAAAAATCTTAAAAAATTATAATCTATTCCCTGAGGTTGTCTACTATCATGCTTGTAAATCCCAGACCCTAATTCTTAATTTATCTTACTGTTTCTATTGGTCGAACATTATAACGTACCCATAAAGCAGTGAATCTAAAATCTAGACAGTGCAGTGATAAAACTTGAATATCTTGCAATCCGGGAGTCAGATCACAAAACTGTCAGATGGTCTAGCTTCTAGTCTCATGGGGCTACAACTTATATTTAGCAAGTTTCAATTGATTTTGATAATAGCTAGGTCGATTACTCTCTTCTTTATAGATTAAAGGTTCTGGTAGCAGTCTAGAGTCAAATCTCTACATGTAAATCAAGGTGTAAATTCAATACAAAACTCTATACAATTTAGAAAGTGGACCCTAAGCATGTCTATTAATTTCTTGGAGAATTTCATGTTGTTATTCTACTGTTAATACTATATGTCAATTAGAAGTTGTGTCGATGTTCCACTAAACAGCAAATCTGGAAATACAAGCCAGCAGTAACAAAAAGTGTGGTATCTAACAACTCACGGATGGGAATCTGGATCCGTAAAATGTTCTGGAAACTAGATTCATCAAGCTACAACTTTTTTTTACATATTTTTAGTTGATTTTTATAGTAATAGGGTCGAAACCTCAGTATAACATGGGACAAGGCAGCAAGAAATATATGAAGTGTAATCATATGCAATCGTCCTAATGAACAATCTACATGCTCATATATCATGGAATGTTCTAACATTATATTTAGCAATTTAAGATGAATTTCTACAATACACAAAGCAAAATTATCATGTTACGATTCAAATCTTGAGATCACAATCAATCAGCATGCATTCAAATCACCATATTTCCTACATATGAGTATATCTAGTTCACGTGTGTGTAGTGTATGCACATGGAGTTAACAGAATTGGAATCGATTCAATGATATAGCACGAAAAAGGAGTTACTACTTGGTTCCGCTGATGGATCCGTAGTAGTCCCTTTGACGTGTATCAAAGCAGAATAATTTACGATAATAGAGATACAGACTACCTGCGGAGATCAACAATCTTGAGCTAGAATAATAAGTGAGTTCAAGTAGACTTGCCTTTAAACGGTTAACCTGAATGATGAAAACGATAAGAGAAATCAAACGGTGGCAACACGAGCAACCATGGGCAAAGCAAGTGCAAACACCACAGCACGTGCAAACAGTGACACAGGCAACAACAGTAAAGTGGCAGCAACAAACAGCGAAACGGCAGAACGGCAACAACGGCGCGAGAGCAGCGACAGCAACACGGCGAAGGCACGATGGCTGGAGACAGGAAGGGGGTCTGCAACTTCGGCAGTGACTGGCGATCGACGGCAGCGAGGGGATCGGTGGTGGCTGATCGAGGCAAGGTGAGGCAGGCAGATGGTTTCAGTCGATGAAGGAGGGCGGTAGTTGCGGTAGCGGCGAGGTGTGCTAACGGTGGCGAGGGCAGGGCACGTCGAGGGTGGCTCGATGGTGAACTGGAGATGGAGGGACAGTAGGGAGGTTGGAGAGTCAAGCGATCGAGGCTAGCGATGGTAGCAATGGCGGGAGTCTGTGGTGGAGAGAGATGGCTAGCGATCGGTGAGGCAGAGGAGCAATGGTGTAGTAGCCGGTGGCCAGGGTCGGGAAGCGACGACGACGGGAGGAGATGGCGAGCAAGGGAGACAGTGGAGATGGTGGCAGTTGTGGTGGACAAGGAAGGCGGCTGTCGATGTTTGCACGATGCACACGATGGGGACTGGGGTGCAAGGTTCCGGGGATTGGTGACTGCAAGGGGGTCGACGGGAGTGGAGAATATGGATGGTCCGGGAGCTGAAGAGTTGGGGATGTGAAAGGTTGGGTTAGCACAGTGAATGGTAAAGATGAAGAGGTTTTGGGATTGATTGTCTATGTGTTGAAAAGAGAGAGGGAGAAAGAAACGGGGAGTGAGAGAAAGTGGGGTAGATAATGGGGTTAGTTCTGATTAGCAGGAGATTAGTGGGAGATGTGAGTGTGGAGAGATTTTGGGATTGAATGTTAGTGGGAGTAGGGTAGGATTCAATAGGATATGGGTTTGGGTTTTGGGATCCAATAAGATGCGGGTTTGGGTTTGGGTTAGAATTCAATAGGCGATGGCTAAAATTTGGGCTTTAGATGATGGGCTTCATATTAATAAATAATAATACAAGATAGATCAAAATCAATGGGCTTCACAATAATAATAATAATAATAATATTAATAATATTAATAATAATAATATTAATAATAATAATAATAATAATAGTGAAAATAATAGTAATCGTAGTAATAATAACAACTACAACAACAATAATAATAATAATAATAATAATAATAATAATAATAATAATAATAATAATAATAATAATAATAACGATAATAAAATTAAATAAAAAATAGGAATTGGGTTTAACGAATTTATTAAAATAATCCAAATAGTAATAATTAATTTGATTTGGGCTAAAATATAAATAGTCAATCAAATAGAAAATAAAATTAAAATATACCATCATTCGAAATAAATAAAATTATAGATTAGAAAAGATTTTAATAGAAGATCCAAAACAACTTCAAAAACAAAATGAATGAATAAATAATCGAAATACAGAAAATATTCAGAAAATATGTATTTGCGGGAATGAGGGTTACAAAAACATCGAAATGCACAAAACAAGGTTCAAGGAAAATATAAGTGCAAACGATGCTTACTAATGCATGCTTGTTTGGATTCTATGCCACCCATACAACATAGGACCGAGGGCAAGCCCTTAGCGTTCTCCACTCTATAAGGTTCAATCCCACGCTATGCAACCTACCACCATGACTACTATGAGATTTAGACAGGTTACAAGTATTGGTTCTCGCCCCGGAATACTGGAGGCTAGACTCTATCATCGAACATCCTAGAGGCCTTCATCTCTCGTCCGGGAACTCTTTTAGAGAGTACCTCCCTCCGCAGGTCATCCTGGAACCGCCATTGCACAAATGTCCCATGAGTGTCGCTCTCATCCCAGAATACCGGAGATAATCCCTCTCTGCAGATAATCCTGGGGCCTCTCATACCTTCATCCCGGAATACTGGGCATCTATCTCGCTCCGCGGATCATCCTGAAGCCCATGTACTCATGTTTTCTCTTGTTTCATCATATCACCATCTAGTGTCTGTCCTTATGTGTAAATAAGAGTAGCCTGAGCCACCTAGAGCTAGCTCTACCCTACCGAACTTATGTCCACAAAACTAGGAACACTAGCCCTCCCTGGCTAATTCCTATATAATTCACTGCCAGTAATCCTGGGTCCTGCTCAGCCTCTAAATGCTCACAACACAAAATCCTCAACAATCTATTTAGGGTTCTTGCAATAACCCAAAATTTCAATATAAACCACCACTTGGTTCAGTAATCAAAACATTATTTCTTTTATTCATACGTGGAAACACCACTTTTCCACAAATTCTCAAACATAATTTCAACGTCTCATTTAAGATCATCTCTTATCAAATATAAGCATTCATTTATCAACAATCTATCATATATCATTCCTCATTTAATGAGCAATTCACTTCCATAAAGATTTATATTTTCACCTTAATTCCTTTTACGGTTTGGAAAAACTTGGTGAATATGAAAGTTATCCTATTTTGTCTATTTTCTTCTCCCTTTGGCGGATTTAGATTTTGTTTCGCGGTTTGCGAGATATTACAGTTTTCGTACAACAGTGTTGGGAAATTCAGATTTTCCAAACTATCGTTTCTTGATATTTTCTTATTTTTGTTGGCTAAACTAATCTTACTGGAAAATTATGAAACTTTATATTCTGATACTAGACATATAGTGGAATACCCTAGATTTGTCCTGGATTTATTTGAGATGTTTTGATGCTGTTTTCCTGACTTTGAATTCGACTTACTGATTTCTGGCTGAACGTATTTTCTGGTTTCAAATCAGTTTTGAGTTATGTTTTTCTAAAACACTATATGACTTATATGTACCCGCTGGATTCAGTTGGAAGTCTATTTTCCAGATTCTCCCACGGATTCAGGTTTCGATATTTGTGGTAATGGAAATTGTTGTTTTAGTACTGTACTGTCGTGCTGTCCTGAATTAGAAAGTACTCTATTTTGTTCTGTTATGTGACTATTTACCATCTGTACATGCTCATCTGTTATTCTGAACTTGTGAGTCATTATATCATGCTAGATTTACTCTGTTTCATGCACATACACATCTGTCTGATGATAATTATAAAATGATCAAGTCGGAGTTTATGGAAAAGATCTAGTAGTGGGAAAGCATAGAAATGTGTACTTAGAAGGGGGCCCGTGTTTCCCATATGATTATCTGTTATCTGTTATTCTGTACCATGTCTACATTACTTCCTATAGGAAGGTGTAGGGAAGAAGAGAACCACTAGGTTCTATCTGTCTGTTTGGATTCTGCATCTGATATCTGTCTGTCTGAACCCTGAGTACACGACCCTATTTGATCCCCTACGAAATCTACAAACGTAACTGTTTGGAATGTAGACACCATGTGATAAAAGGATGACACATGAAGTGCTACCTATTTAGTAATTAATACAAGACTTATAAGAAGATGTATTTGAATCTGAATCTGAATCTGTTATCTATATCTGTTATCTAGTTATCTGGTTATCTGATTATATGTTATCTGTCTGATACTATCACTTGACACCATTATTTGAATCTGTATATCTTTCTACATGCTATTTGACTTTTGACACTCGACACATGTTAGTATACCATGCTAGTTGATTCTGCTATACTATGTTATATCTGTTTCTACTATTATTTTGATTTGTTAGTTTTCCATGTATTTGTATCCTGCATTACTAGCAGCCCGTAACTTGCATTGACGGGTACTTGTTTTCTTTTTCCTTCTCCTTCAATTTATTGATTGGAGATCAGGATGGTCGTTTGCCCGATGATATTGGACAAATAAAGTATTAGTGCTGGACTTCTTTTGTTGTTATTATTATCTGTTGCTTTTGAACAATGTATTTGAGTATATGGATTTTATTTGTATTTGGGCGATCTGACCCAGGATATTAACTTGTTCGGATCTATTTATTTGAGACTATTATATTATTGGTTTTCAATTAATTTCTATTGGTACTTTGTTTTGTTTTAGGATATATATGTCTGTGTGAGGATGGTTCTTTTGGCTTTCGGCTCTGATTATTCGGAGATTTGTTGTAAGATTCTGAACAGCTTATGAATGATGCAAATCATTCGCTGGGTTGAGTCGCGTATCCGTATTCCATATTCTTTTTGGGAAGCGGGGCTTAACACAAATTCTCATCCCCAGACAGATGGACAGTCAGAGAGGACCATCTAAACTCTAGAGAAAATGTTGAGGTCCTGTAAGCTGCAGTTTGGTGGATCATGGGAGGACCAATTGCATCTCGTAGAGTTCTCATACAATAACAGCTTTCAGGCTAGTCTTAAAGCTGCACTGTTCGAGGCACTGTATGGGCAGAAGTGCAGATCACCAGTGTGCTGGGATGACATTGGTGAGAGGAATTTGTTAGTTCCAGAGTTGTTCACCAGGAAAGTTGATGCAGTGACTCAGATCAGGAAGAACTTGCAGGCAGCTCAGGATAGTCAGAGGCGATGGGTTGATGTCCATCGGAGAGCTTTGGAGTTTGAGTTTGGTGACCATGTCATCCTAAAGGTATCGCCTTGGCGAGGTGTCATTCAGTTTGGTGGTGGGGGCAAGCTTAGTCCTAGGTTCATTGGATCGTTCGGCATTGTGGAACGAGTAGGCAAGGTGGCATATCGTCTTGCATTGCCGGCCAGCTTTATCAGGAGTGCACGATGTTTTCCATGTCTCACAGCTCAGAGATATATCCGAGATGACAGCCACGTGATCGACTATTCTGAGTTGACCGTTCGGCTGGATTTGACTTGTGAGATTCTGCCAGTTGCTATTTTGGATCGGCGGGAGAAAGTTCTTAAGAACAAGGTCATCAAGCTGGTTCGTGTGTTTCTTGGAATCATCACTCGCTGGGTGAGTCGACTTGGCAGTTGGAGGAGGAGTTTCAGCAGAAGTTTCCTCATCTGTTTGTGTAGTTTTTTGTTTTGTTCTTTCTTTTCTTTTCAGGGTTACCCTATGTACCTCTTGTTTAAATTTCGAGGAAGTAATTCTTCTTGTTCGGTGGGTAAAAATCTGTAACCCCTGCTTTTCATTCTATGTATTTTTTGGCGTATTTTTCTTTTTCTGTATTTATTCTCATTGTATCTCTTTTTGGACAGTGTTTTGGATCTTCATTCTCTATATATCCATTTATTTGATTTGTCATCTTCTTATTTGAGTTTCTTGATCCATTTGTCTCATATTATTTCATCTCTGGTTGATCGGGCCATTATTTTTTATCCTCTTTATTTTATATTGTTCATGCCCTATTTTAATTATCCATTTTATGCCATCTCATTATTTTTTGTTCATCCTGTTTTTAAAACCCTATCCTATAATCCATTCAAAACCCTATAACCCAATAAACTATCCTACTCGTCACCCAAACCCATTATAACCAAAACCCTCCTACCCGTCAGCAAACCCTAACCCTAATCATACCCCCGTATATATCTACCCCTGTGCATCTCCCCCCCCCCCACAAAAACCCCAGCCGATATCCCTGTGCACATCCCGATCCCCTGTGTCCCAGCCGAACCTATACCCCCGATCAACCCCTGCTCCGCCCTACACCACAGCACCACCCTCTCCTCCCTTCCTCCTGTTCTCTGAGCATCCCTTGCAAGCCCCCTGTGTGCCCTCCTTCCTACTGTCGCGACGTCGCAAGCAGCAGCCAGCCACGTTGCTCATCCCCGATGCCACAACACCAGCATCGCCCTCTCCCGAAGCCGCAGCAGCCCCAGCCGACGCGCTCTCTTTCCGACGCACACAGAAGCATAGAAATTGCAGGCAGACCTTTCCAGATCCTGCCTCCTTCATATTCCGGCGTCAGCAAGCCCCTCGGCCTTCTGCCAACGCTCCTCGCCATCGTCTTCTCATCCTGTCACTCCGCTGCCTCTCTTGGTGTAAATGTGTGATCTCGTTCTGTTTGTCGGTTCGTTCATTCGTTGTGTTCGTTGCCTGAGAATCTGTTCTTGTCATGCCCCGCTTCCCAAAAAGGAATACCGAATACGGATACGTGACTAAGTTCAGCGAATGATTTTCATCATCCATAAGCTGTCAAGATCTTTACAGCAATTCACAGGAATAATCAGAGTAGGAAGCAAGAGAAGTCAACCGCATGCATATGTGAATCAATATACCAACAGGAACTTACTTGAAACAAAATTTAATAATCTCAAAATAAACCAGATCTAAACAAGTTAATAATTCTAGGTCACATTGCCCAATACAAAATAATCCAAGTAATAGATACAATTATTCAAATAAGCAATAGGAAATAATAATAATAATAACAATAGCAAGAACTCCAGCATCTAAAATCTCATATCACCTACTCCATCAGGCAATTGGTCTCCAAAATCTGCAATTTAATAATTTGCAGGAAAAAGGAAAAGGGAAACAAAACGCTCATCAATGCAAGTTACGGGCCGCTTGTAGTGCAGACACAAGTACATGGAAAATAAACAGGTATAAATAATAACAAAAACAAACATAGCATGCGATAGATATGATAGAGCTAAACAGAATGTCTAACATGAATCAGAAAACAGAATCAAGTAACATGGTATGCTAACAGGTACAGGTGATATGTTTTTTTTTTGAAGAGAAAGGTGGAGTATGGCCATCCGGTTTCATTAATAAGGAGTTAATAAAACAAACTCAGAGTACTGAGCCAAGTACAAACACCTACAATACAACAAAAGTACATAAATTCACCCCAAACATGGGGGGTGGTGCAAAAACATACATGGTACCAGACATACATGCCTATGTGGTACAAAATAAAACCCAAACAAAAGCACATGAAAACAAAGTACATAACAATGGACAATCAAAGTACATCAAAATATCTACTCCCCTAACAAAACCCTGGGGTGGTGGGGGGTCAAAATCCTGATAACAGTGAATGTCTGACCGCCAGGTCATGCCCCTCAATCTAGTGTCACGCCCCTTAGTCAAGAGTCGGTCCAATCTCGACTTCGTTATCATCGCACTCCTCCACCTAGAACATGCTTGCGATCCTCCCCCTAGGACCTGTTGCGGCAATATTTGCCTAAAAGGAAATAAGATGCATAATGTGAATTAGATTACTAGAGATACTATTACTGTAACACCCCGGATTGTATTATGCTTGTATATATGTATGTATATTGACTGTATGCGTGCACACGATTGCAGTGTTTTGTTTGATTTTGATATCGTGGTGGATGGTTAGGGTTATAGGACGGTTCATGGGAGGATTGCATTCCAAAGATGCACGAGAACGAGGAGGACCGATATTCGTATAAACACTAGTTTTCGGTGCAATACCCATGCAAATATAACACTGTATGATACTACAGTGAATATATATTGCATGTACTCGTTAGACCGCTCTTCTCGCGCTCATTGGAACCCATTTAAGCTAAATAGGACAGCCAACACAACTAACACCAAAACCATTGGCTACAAGCAATGGTTTTTCCTAAAACCACTCTAATATCCTATGCTACACCCCCCCCCCCCCCCATAGAATCCGGCCTATACCCCTCCCATCACTTTCATTTCCCACTTCATTTTCTCCCTTTTTCTCTGGAAATTTCAGAAAGAAAACACCTCAGGAAAACGAGGAGAGAAAGAAGAAGGAAGTGAAGAAGAAGGATCAAAAGGAGATTTTCAAGAGAAGAAGCTTGAAGAAGTTCCTTCTACTACTATAACCAAGGGTGGAAAGTTTCTCTAAACTTGAAATTTTTGTCTTTTAATTAATTTTTGTTGCATGCATGTGTGCTAGAATGCATAGGATTGCTCTTCTAAAGGTTAGAAGTAGAAGTCAGAATTGAACTAGGAAAAACTGGTTCGAAGTACCATTTTGTGGAATTTTCCGAGAGCAAAATATGATCAATTAGACCATGAAATTAAAATGATTTGTTCATATATGTGTTAGGATCATTCATGATGTATTTCATATTTTTCTATGATCAATTGATAAGCTAATAAAATCGTGAGATGGATCTGTGTCGTAAGGCAGACTCAGAAAAAGAAAAACATGATGGCTGATATTGTAGGACTTTTCGTGATTTATTGAAGCATGATATTGATCTGAAATTTTTACTCAATGTTCCTGAATCCATGTTGATTATTTAAAAAAAATCAGTAAATTATTTGGATGAGTTTATAGACATGAGAAAAATCGTTCTATAACCAGTAGCTGATGTTGAATTAGAAAACTGGATGGTTTCTGTGCTAACTTGCAATAGATAGTACTCACTGTATAATTGGAATTTTGATATGAGGTCTTTTGCATGATGTTGGGTATGATGTCTAGTTTCAACAACATAAATTTTAGGTCATTTGGACAAGCGTGCAATTTACTGTGATTTTGTGATTAAGCATTGTGCTGTTTTCAGCCAGTTTTGATACTCTGTAAAGATTGGGAATTTGAGACTTGTTAGAGGCACATTTTGAGGATCATGACCTAGTAGAGAGTTGTAGTGGACACCTAGACCTTTCCAACCTAGGATCGTACCTTTCCAAGTTGGGCCCATACACTCCAATCGAAGTTGTATCGAGAGAGTTATGACCATTCTGTGATTCGGGCAGAAACCCATAGGTCGCTTAGTCTGGGTTTGGACTAAGAGTTGTGAAAGCATTTTTTCCTTGTTATTGAGTCGATGACTCGTGTCTAGGTGTGGTTGATATCTGTTATTGAGGATGTTGACTCCCCAAGTGGGATGGGTGACTCGAGTTAGTCACTAGGTTAAAGGATACCCTGCACCTATCAAGCCTATACTATTAGACTTCTGCCGAGCGTAGGACGTCCGAGCATTCCAGTGAGTGGAGCTCACGGGGCGATTATATATTTACTGCCGGAGTAGCAGCAGGCGTAGGCCATTATGCTGGATGAGTCCAAGCAGGGGAAGTGGCGAACCAGACCGGCATCGCCAGGGGCCAGAGGTTGATAGCCAAGTGTGGAAGCAGTTAATTCTTACCCGAATAATTAGAGTAAGGTAGGGGTTAGAATGGTTTATTAAGGGGTTGGGAAATTGCATTAGTCCTAGTAAACCATAGTCGGTGTTGTATCTTCCAGTCGTAGGGATACGTTCTCGGCCGCTAATGGATTGCGTCCCCGGCTCATATCTCGATCTTTTGATTCCCAAAGTTCTGCCAAAGTAAGGTGCGGGAGGCCCGGATGATTTGACCTCCCGTGGTGCTCACGTCCCTAAAGCGCGGGTTTTGTGTTTTGTGTTTTTTTGGTATATATCAGTTCATTACCCGATGAGGGGTGAACACGCATGCGTCAGTCCATGGGTGGACATGTAGAACCAAGGGTCATAAGGACCAGGTTCAACGCGGTTTCTAAGGAGGTCCTGTACGCGGGTACCAACTAGCGGTGACCACTTGGGCACTGCAGGGCGGAATTAGACCGACCGCTGCATTCTCCTTGGGCGACGGACAATCTATTGGGAACTGGAGTGTGTACATGAGTAGGGTGCATGGCGAGGGTTCGAATCCATAAATTGTGGAGAAAGACGGCTAGATTTGGGGGCGTATGTAGTATGGGATGCATTCGTGCTCCAAATTCTTGCTTGCATTAGAAGTTCGGCATGTGAGTTTACTACATCTAGTCATAGGGTCATGTCATAACACTGCACTAGAATCCAAATCCACTAAACCCTTATTTTGGCACACACTTTTCCTTTTTGCATAAATTATTGGTTGTGATTGAATTTTAGAGGATCGCTGTTATCACCAGCTTTGCGTCAGTCGAAGTACTGACGGTCCCCACCTTTTAGGTATTGGTTATACTTTCCGAACAGGTGCAGAGATATCAGAGTTGCATAGCAGAAGCCTGAAGCTGAGGAGCAAGTCTTGGGGGGGGCGATGGGCCGCTCAGCGAAGTTCCGCGAGTAATCAGTCGATTACCATTCCAGGGGGCAGCTGATAGCTTTACAAGTGGAGTCTGTAAATACTTGTAATAAGTTGTAATGAATTGATGTAATTTGTACTCCTTGTCCAAGAACAAGTTATCGGTTGTAATCAATGATGTAATGACTTATTTGGCGAATGAAAAAAGTTTTTAAATTTCCATGTTATTACTGTGTTGAGATGCATTTGAAGGTCAAGATTCTGGAAGGTGTCACGGATGTCCGCTAACGGGGATCTGGGGCGCTACAATTACAAGTCCCACAGAAGTAATAATTATTCCTGTCTAGCCAAAGTTTCCAGGTCGTGGCGGAGATAGCAATAAACCAATCTTCTCTCATCGTTCGTCTCTCATTAGCGAATTTTGGTCCTACCGACAGATCCTCGTACTTACTAGGGTACTCGTTCGTCCCCAGCGATGTAAGTACTTCCCCCATGATTGCTTTGCTCCCTGGGGCATTCCAGAAAAAGATAATCTCTAGTTTCAAGGATAGCGTTGCAGAACCCACAGGTAGAGTCCGAATTCTATTGGCATTTCGCAAGGTTCTCTCTAGTCAGTATTGCGTCATTCAGCACCAACCAGAAGAAATACTTTAATTTTCAGCGATGTTTTCGCCTTCCAAACTACACTCGACCAACTCGGGCTACATCCCCTAAAGTGAATGCGGTTATAAAGGGGGCGAACCATGAATGTGCCATTTTTTTCCAGTCCCCAATATGCCTATCGGGCCCTTGTGAGCATGTAATTCCAATGTTGGGGATATAGGTCTGAAGTTCCCTGAGCCTATGTTGGGAGCCCGAGTCCAGGGGGTGTTTAAAGTCCAGTTTCTAAGCTCTCCTTCTCCGTGTTGCAGCCACCGTGCAGTGCGGTTGGGATGCTTGGCCATACAGATTAGGGAACATGGCACTGAGTGTGTGATCACCACACAACTTATCTCACCAGAATCTGGTAAGTCTGCTATTAGTAATAGATGACGACACACAGCTTATGAATGGGTCGTAGGCCTTAGCGATACCTCTCCAAAACCAGGAATGAATAAGTAACATGTTCAGGTAAGCTTTTTCATGTAAGCTTTTTCTCATCTGATACGGTGATATCAGCCTTTATCAGGATCTGTCCCCTTCCATAGAAACCATTTCCAAGTTCGATCAATTCTCTGGATAACCCAACATGGCATTTCGAAGAATGACAAAGACTAAGTAGGGAGATTAGAGAGAATCGCATTGATGAGCATGACACTTCCACACAAAGATGAAGCTTTACCTTTTCTTCCAGCAAGATGGTTTTCCACACGATCAAAGATTGGTAACCAGTCCGCCTTCTTTAGTTTCCCCGGTCTCAGCGGTAACCCAAAATATTTAATGGGAAAACTTTCAATGGAGTAGTTGAGAATCGTGGAATGCTCTTGTGCCTCCTCTGTAGTAATGGCAATGGGGATAAGAGCACTTTTGTAGAAGTTGACCTTGAGTCTCGACCAAGCTTCAAAACTATAAAAGATTCCTTTAAAAGCTGTAGTTTCCCCGAGATTGCCATTTCCAAATAGAATAGTGTCGTCTGCATATTGGAGGAATAGAACAACCTTGATGATTTGCTCCACTGGCCACTGGCGAGATCTAGCCTGCCCTACTGCAGTTAGCCATCATGGACCGCAACACATCTGCCACTATGGTAAAGAGAAGGGGGGAGAGGATCCCCTTGTCTAAGGCCCCATTTGCACGAAAAGGGGTGACCCATGACTCAATTCACTAGAATATCTATCCTGTTGGTGGTGAGACATGTGTGGATCCATCTGATCCATCTAGCCCCAAATCCTCTACCAGCTAGCGCTTTGAGGAGACATTCCCATTCAACCGAGTCATAGGCTTTCTCAAAGTCCAATTTTATGAGATAACTCTTTGCATTTGATGTGTGGTAGTGATGGATAGTTTCTTCAGCCGTGGCCATACTATCCTGTATACACTGTCCTCTAATGAACTCCGTTTTTCGTTACTAATGATTCTGTTCATCACTTTTCCCAACCTATTAGCCAAGGTCTTGGTGATAATTTTAACTGAGCAGTTATGGAGACTAATAGGGCAAAAAGCATCCACCCACAGTGAGTCTTCTTTCTTAGGAATCAGCACCACTTCCGCAAAATTAATTCTTCCTAATTTAAGTTTGTGTTCATAGAGATCAGCGAACAACCTAAGCAAGTCGTCCTTTATTTCCTCCTAGAACACCTGGTAGAAGAGGTTTGGGAATCCATCTGGACCTGGGGCTTTGTCCTTTCCTAGTTGTTGTACTGCCTTCTGGATTTCCTTTTCTATAAAAGGAACCTCAAGTTATTAAAGCATGGGGTCAGACTCGTTCTCGAAATCTTGCCAGAATTCGTGGTGAAGAGGAACTCTCAAATCCGCCTTCTGTCCAAAGAGCTGTTTAAAGTTGGAATGGAATGCTACCCTGATATCTTCGTCCCCCTGAATCTCTCCAGACTCTGAGTGGACCGAATGGATGAGGTTAGATCTACAACGTGCACTGGCAACTTGGTGGAAGAATGCAGTATGCGCCTCTCCTTCCTTGAGCCACGAAATTCTGGATCGCTGTTGCCATTTGAGTTCTTGAAGTCTATAAAGCTGGTGAATGTCTTCTCGCAGCTAAATCAACTTATTTCGCTCCTCCTGTACTAGTATCCTAGTTTCCTCCATCTTTTCCAGCTCCTCAACACCTTCATGGAGGGAATCTTTTGCTCTCCAGGTCAGTGCAAATCTGGTCTGGTTTCATTTTCTGAGTTTGGTCCACAATCTTCTGATTTTTTCGCACCAGATTGCGGTTGCTTCACTCCCTCTAGTCGGGCGGGACCAGTTCTCGTTTACCATGTGATGCAAGGACTTGGATTTCCAGCCATGCTTTCTCAAATTTGAACTTAGGTGATTTCTTGGGGTGCTCTTCTCCCGAGGAGAGGATAATAGGGACATGATCCGAGGTTGGTTTAGGGAGGGACTTGGCCCAAGTCAATGGGAATTTGGCCTCCAAGTCTACGGAAAACAAGATCCTATCAAGCTTCGCTAAGATGGGCACCGCTTGCATGTTAGACCAGCTGAATAGCCAATTAGTGATGGGCATGTCTACCAGTTCCAAGTCTGCTATGACCTCGTTAAACTTTTCCCTATCAGAGTCACTAGATCCTCTACCCCTGTGTTCAGAGGCAAACATGGTGATGTTAAAACCGCCCCCCATAACCCAGGGGAACGGCCATCGTGCGTGAATTGTTCGTAGTTCATTCCAAAAATCCAACCTAGCTGCAGTTGTGTACGGACCATAAACCACCGTAATTGCCTGGGTCCACAAGTTCGATTTACGTTGGAGCAAGACTGACAACGAGAATAGACCGTTGATTACGTCCAGGCACGCAAACAACTCGGGATTAAACCCTAATGCCATACCCCAAGAAGCCCCGAAAGAGGGGCAAATTTTCCATTCAGAAATATGATACCCCCCCCAGTCTACTAAGCTTAGCAATATTGGTTAGTTTGGTTTCCTGCAGACCAACAATGCTAACTTTCAATTTGGCGATGACATCTCTAACCATTTCCCATTTGCCTCTTCTGCCCAGGCCCCTAATATTCCAGAATAGAGCCTCCATTAACTACATTTAGGCGTGGGACCATGACTCGCTTTGGAAGACGAGTTGGACATGAGAATAGCTCTATCACTTTCCCACCCACTAATCTTATTGAGGAGGAAAGCGTTCCTATCAGAATCGCTCACCGCAAGACCACATGTTTTGGCTAGACTAAAAATCTCAGAATCAGTCATGAAATTAAAAATAGATGGTAGGAAGGAACACGTACCTCCATCGCTAGTCTTAACCGATTTAGCAGGTTGCCCCAATCTCCAAATAATCGTCTAAGGACTCCTCAATAGCTCTTTTGGCTACTTTCGAACCCTAAAACCTGTACCGCCTTGAGTAGAAACCATGCCTTCGGTCGCGAGGGAGGGAATGTGGAAGGCACCAATTCACGGAAGATAACAAATGGCTCGTCAGCCAGTCCATCAGAATCAAATGACTCCCCTTCCGAATAAACATAATCATCATCAAGATTTAGTCTATCCTTACAATCGTCTTCATCATAGAGGACATGAGGCACTACGGAAAAAGAGACACGTGTAGATGGGTTTATGCATATGGGCTGACTCAAAACAGTTGGAATTTTCGTCACCCTAGACATGGGCCCCTCTTTGGGCCCATTTAAAAGGTCCACAGAACTCAACTTAATTAAAGATTCCAGAAGCTCTGCTTGAGCATTAAGTCCCTCATTGGGAACACGATAGGTTTCCCTGTCTGTGCGATGCAACATATCCACACTTCTGATGCCTTCGTCAGAAATCTTGCGACGTGGTTCATCTTGAGCAGCGGGAACTTCACTCAGTGCATTGGGTGTAGAAGACGAGGGGCTTGGCATTGGATTTGAAGATTGCAATGGGGTTCTTTGGTCTTCGTTGCTAAGAATCAAGCTTTTACCCTTAGGGTAATTACCACATTCGTCTTTCCCCTTTCCCAGAACCTCTTCCCCCAACCTTGTTTTATCTCTTTTGGGTCGGAATCCCTATCTACAAGCAACCCCTCGCTCGTCGTCTTCCCAAAAATGGCACCCGCCCATACCAGCTCTCGACCCAAAGCTTTTAGCCTTTTCCCTTTTGGAGTTCGACCTTGCTTGTCGTTTCTAAGGGGCTTTTGCCATTTCTAGCTTTTGTACAGCTTGTATCCACTCTCTGCTCCACTCGCCGTAGTTCCCCAAAAACTTCAAGGAGTTGACTTCCTCTTTGAGCTTCCTTTTGGCCCCCTTTTCTAGGGGATGGTTCTGAAGCAGCCAAGCAACCCAAATCTGGTAGTGGGTGCTGATCCACTGTCTGCCATCCATCCGACCGTTGGATCCACTGGCCGAGCCTCGTTCTCGACCAACGGTGATCGTAGAAGAAAATTTTGGTTCTAGTCCCTCCGCCGCCTGGCCTTGGTGTGCCTTTTTCCCTCTTGCCACTTTGATGAGTTCACGGTGTGCACGCTCCACTTCGTGAGCCCCATCTAGGGTCAGGTCCCACTTCGGTGAGACCACCTCCTTGTATGAGCGACCGTCTCTGAGTGAGGGTGTAGGAGTGGGGGAAGTGATGGTCAGGAGCTCCGCCTCCATCTCCGCTCACTTATCAAGCACAAAGCGAACGAGGTATGATTCCTGGAATGATAAGACTTTTGCAAACCACGGGATAAGAGAGATGTTGGCACTTCAGTATCCTAGCTGATACGATTTGCAAGCGGCGCACCGTCTTCTTGTCGATATCTTCAATTGTTCCAAAGTTGGAGATGATCTCTTGTAACGCATCCTTTTTCCAGAAGTTTAGTGGCACATTATGGATCCAAATCCAAAACTTCTCCCCCTGTGGTAGCTCCGCTCTGAATCATGGTGACCATGCAAAAAATTCCATCTTGAAGTGACCAAAGTCCACTATGCCTAAGTCGGTGACCTCGACCATGTTCTCCGGCGATGGGAAGGAAACCAGGAACTGAAGTTCGCACATCTTTTTTGCTACCCAGTCCCTGTGGGCCCTCATTGGCCACTTAGAGTTTAGTTCTTGGAGGAGATGGGTCTCCGATGGGCTCCCTGATCTAACTCTGGCAATGGCACACCACTGACGGAGCCACTTTTCCTCGTTTTTGATAGTGTCCAAGCTATTTGCAAGTCTGATTAAGGTTGGGTTATCTAGTGATCTGCCTCTACTCACTGGGAGATCATCATCGTTGTTAGTGTCGATGACGTTCGTGTAAACATACGAAAAATGCCCCCATTTCTTACATTGAAGGCAATGAACCTCTTTCGTGCAATCTTTCCGATAGTGGCCCAAATCACCACAGTTGAAGCAAGGTACTGGCTTGCGTTTTCCTTTCCGTTGTCTCTTTTTGTTTTCCAACTGAGGAGGGGGGGAAATGATGTGTCTCTTCTTTGCTTTGCTAGTAACTTCAATCTACGGTTCCCCATTCTCAACTGGATCTAACTCCACTGTAATCTCATTTGGCGAATCCCCATCTTGGGCCCGCTCGACGTTAGATTTAGGTGGAGCTTTAGTATTCCTTTGAGGTGGTGGGGTAGACTGGGGGTTGTGGTGACGGTCGGTAGTAGGAGGGGTGTGTTTGGGATTGGTTTGATGACTGAAGGACAGTGGCAGGAACTGTGTAGGCTGTTGGGGGTTATGTTGAAGGTCGGCAGTAGGGGAGGGAAGTTTGAGGTGGCTTTGATGGCTGGGAGGGTTGTGGTGGTCTCTGTGGAGGTTAGGTTACTCTATTTAAGAGTTGTAGATGTGGGTTGAAGGTGTTGAGACTTTTGCAAATGAACGTTCCCATTGTAGTTACGGTGCCTGTGGTTGATCCTAACTCCGTGGGAGCGATGCTGGCCTAGGAGGGGGTCTCTTTTATGCTCGAAAGAGCCTGTAGGAGGACCCCTTCTTTGCGCCCATCCTTTGGGGGGTGGTGAGTATCGGCAATGACGACTGAGATCACTCTCATTCCGATGTTGATGCACACTGCGGTGTGCACGTGTGGTCAAATGTCTGAGCCTCCAATCACCCTTCTCAGGAGCGTAAACCAGGTGGTTAGGGTGGGGAGGGTGGTGGTGGGTGGTAGCAGGGTTGAAGACAGAGGTGGGGGGAGAAGGTAGCCTGGAGGTAGCAGGTGGTTGCATAAGGAGAGGGGGTGGGGTGTTCTTAGTAGCGAGAGTGTTTTGGGGAGGGGAGTCGTTCACTATGGGAGGTAGCTGACGGTGGCGGACCACCTCATTGGGCCCACAACCGCTCAGTTCTAGTACCGACAATGTTGTAGAAGTCATTTTTTGGGGTCCTTGGAGTTTTGTTGCTATGATTCTGGTTGTAAGTGGGGGGGGGGGGGGAGGGAAGGGAGATGGAGCAGGGAAGGAGACGTTGGAGGAGGGTTAGGAGGTGGTGGAGGAGAATGAGGAGGTGGGGGAAGGAGGAGGAAGAGAAGTTGTGTTGTTTTGTTAGTTAGGGCATGGTTGGATGCTTGTTCACTCACTTCTACTGGTTATTACCGGTACATGTGATATGTAACTAATGTCAAGTATCATGCAGACATGTAAACAGGTAACAAGTGTCCAGTAGCATGTAACAGATAAATAGATAATAGATGTCAGATAACAGATACAGGTAAATAGGTAGCAGATATCATGTTATTATGGGTCTTGTGTTTTAGTTCTATCTAGGTAGCACTTTATGCGTCCCAGGTTTTTACCACTTGGTTGCTACTTTCAAACAGTTTCATTTAGATTTTGTAGTGGAGTCTATAGGGCCGAGTACTCAGGTATCAGAGAGACAAATATCATATGCAGATCCAGACAGACTGATAGAACCTATGGGTTTTCTTTTGAGTACACCTTTCCATAGAGAAGTGTGCAGTCAGGTAATCGGAAAGATAGATTCGTGTACCATGTAGTCATGAACACGTAACAGATCATCTTGTGGGAAACGCGGGCCCCTTTCCAAGTACATATTTCTATATTATCTACTACTAGATCTTTCCATTAACTCCGGCTTGGTTATTTTCTTATTATTAATAGACATGCATGTATGTGTCACAAAACAAGGCTAGAATAACATGGCATGAATGAGTAACATGTTCAGGTTAAAAGATAAACATGTACAGGTGAAAGACATCTCATAAAAGGATAGAACAACGAAAATTCTAGTTCAGGACAGCAGGATAGTATTGCACTAAATCTGGAATTCCCGTTGCTACAAATGTGTAAATCTGGATCCATCAGAAAAACTAGAAAATAGACTTTCGGCCGAATCCACCAAATATATATAAGTCATATGGTATTTCACAACAACAGGACTCAAAACAGATTTGTATCCAGAAAACGTGTTCAGCCAGAAATCAGATGTTTGTATTCATAAACAGGAAAATATCATAAAAACTTGCTGATTAAATCTAAGAAAAATATTGGGTATTCTCTGGTATGTTTAGTATCAGAATATAAAGTTTCATAATTTTCCAACATAGATAGTATACTCAATTAAAATCAGAAAGCAAAAAGATACGGCAGTTTTGTAAATCTGGACTCATAAACATAGCAGTACTAAAACAACATTATCTTACAAAATATAAATCGAAATCAAGATCCGTCAAAAGGGTGATAAAATTGATACAATAGGGTATAATTCATATTCACAAAGTTTTTATATACAGCAAATAGAATCATGTCGAAATAAAGGTTCTTTACTGAAAAACAGGAAAACTCTGCAAGTAAAGTAGTTGTTTGCAAGTATAGGATAGTGTATAAAAGTTATCAATTAAATCCTAAAAAATTAGGAGTTATTCCCAATCAGGTCTAGATGTACTCAAAAAAATATTAGATCCAAATATTACCTTTAACATCAGTAGAAAAATAATTAACCAGACAGAATCCGTATAAAACAGAATGTGGAATTATTAACACATCTGCAGTAAAATAGTCATAACTTGCAACTCATAAATCAAAACTGATATCTGTCGGAAAATCTAGAAAGTAGACAGAATTCTTTATAATTCATATTCACGAATAATTTTCATATACTGACCTTAATAGGGTCTAAAATACTGATAAAAAATGGGGTACGACAAAAACTGAAATCTCCTTCATGCCTAAAATCAACATAGATCATATGAAACTCATCCAAATCATAACAAACGTGAAATATCGTGTACTAGATGTCCAAGCAACATGGTATAGGGTATTTAGCACGTCTACAACGACTATACTACAACTAACACAACCGAGTACACAATATCATACGAACAACATGCATGTATACATTAAGAAGTGATCATCTCTAAGTTATTTCAAGTCGTGTGTAATGTGAAAACTACGGGCAAATCAACACATAGAGACAAGATATAACAGGGGTTTGCACAAGAATTGTCTCTAGAACAAACCTATATTATAGGTGGTATTTGGTACTTGTATTACACAAAAAAAAGAATACAAGTTACTTGCCTTATCAATGCTGACGAAAACGACGAAGCAAGCACAAGAATAACGGGAACGGATCCCGGGCACGAACTCAACGAACGAATCATGAACCTAACAACGAACACAACTCACGAAAAACGACTCACGAATCGCACGAACACACTTGTAACGCCCCCGATTTCCATACACTGGAAAACCGTGATATAAGCCAGAATTTTTTCTTTCAATAAGCCACAATACACAGAAAAACAGGAAAATTTAAAACTTTTTATTCAACACAAATGTATTACGGGTCTGAATGTTATAAAACTGCAATACATTACATTAGTGTTACAATAATACCTTTAAAAGCCCAAGTGTTACAACTTTCAACAAATTTATATCAGAGTACAATGAATAAAGAACAACACTTGGTATTTCACTTGGATGCTTCCCAACATAAAATAAATTACAACAAATGTTACAATGAAATAAAAATCAACACTTTCCTTCTCTTTCCTTGAGTTCTCCTGAATCTTGTACATGTAGTTCTGCAATCTTGTACCTATTGAACTGGGGATGTCAGTACATATACAGACGCTTTAAGGCTGATGCCTAGCAGCAATTCTCAACTTTAAACAAACAGATTGATGAAAAGAGAAATGTGTATATATATTTGATGTGTTAGTGTATGCTATGACTTAGAGTCTAATGCAAGATTAACTAATGCAAGGATCATCTTATTCTAATGCAAGTGAGTTTCCAGAATAGTATGCATCCCATACTACGTACGCCCATAACAAGTCATTTCTCCATATATAGGGATTTGAACCCACGTCATGAATTCTACTTTTGTACCCATCCTATTCCTGACACAATACTACATGACTGATGAGGTTGCAGGTACGGTCTAGTTTCGCTACTGCAGTAGAATAGTGGTGTCCCCGTTTTCCACTATTGCCCGGCAAACCAGACCTCGCTCAAAAGCCAACACGAACCACAAGATACTAGTCAACCTTCTTCCGTGCCCTCAACTCATTATGAGAAGGAATAAAACCTGACGAAATCGTAGGGTCTATTTCCATAGAAAAACCTCCCATTATTATCATGGCAGTTCAGGAATTAACAGCCGAGATACGGATCCTGTGCTCCTAACTAATCATGAAAAAGCACCACCCGTATCCCTTTGTCAGGGGGATACATCCCAATAACACCACCTAGTATCGGCCTATAGGAGAAGTCAGATTATAAGGTATCACCCCTAACACCAACTCTCACCCTTCGGCAGTTCATAGATAAAAATGGTTAAGTAACAGTTACTACCCTAACAATGTCACTAACCCTAACCAATTAAATGGAGTCGTACGAGCTACAAGGTACTTTCAACCTAAAGTCGTACTCTCAACTTGTCATGGACGACGCCAAAAGTTTCAAACAAGCGAGACATGTCACTGTGCTTCCAACTTATCATGAAAAAGCACCGCACGTGTCCTTCTTCAAGAGAGTAACAATTGTTGACACAATCTACCAAGACCCAACCTAGACTTCACAAGATCTCCTCGGATCCACTCATCGCCTATCTATTCAAGATAATTACTCCATACGAGCCCAATGAGCTACGCATGAACAAACAGCTACATACGAGCCAGGTGAGCTATGTAAGAGACGGACCAATACTTATTACACGACTTATGAGTATAAGGAATACTTGTTACTCATAATCAAGAGTATAATTCAAACTACCAACAATTCACGACAACTCTAGCTAACATGAACTAGAATTTCATGTATAAGCTTACTAAAAAAGAACTTGATCTTTTATAATTAGAAGCAACAGAAGAATCTTCTAAAAGCCTAACATAAGCATACTACTAATGAGTACACAAAAGCGACATAAAAGCCTTCTAACAACATAGAAGCAAACAGTGTTGTGCTTGTCGGAATTCGAAAAAAATAGACTTTTTTAAAAAGGTGAGATCATCTACCACAACTCTACAGTTGAACACTTTTTCAGATTTGGTAAGGAACTCAACATCCGGTCCGATAAACACTAATTCAAACAATAACAGTACAACCAAAAGTTGAAACTTTCCAAGCTCATAACTTTTGCTATACTTGTCGGAATTTAACGTAATAGGATATTTCAAAAAGGTGAGAATGTCTACTACAACTTTCTAGTTGACCACTTTCTCATATTCCGTAAGGATCTCAAAATCCAGTCACTTAAACACACGCAAAAGTTAACCAACAGCAGATTTCTTAACAGAAAAGCTGAAACATTGAAAGCTTGTAACTCCTACTCTGCTTATCGAAATCTAACCAAATATACTATTTTGGAAAGGTGAGAACATCTACTACAACTCTCTAGTTGAACATTTTTCCAAATTCAGTAAGTAAGAGGTACAAAAATACAAAACAATCTAAACAGCGAGCTTTCAACCAAAAGCTGGCTGCTATGATTTGAAACAGCCATAACTCCTACTCCGCTTATCATAATCTAACTAAATAGGTATTTTGGAAATGTGAGAATCTCTACTATAACTCTCTAGTTGAAAACTTTCCCAAATTCAGTAATTAAGAGGGTACAAAACATCAAGCAATCAAAACAGTGAGCTTTCAGCCAAAAGCTAACTGCTCTATTTTGGAACGGTCATAACTTTTGACACTTATCAGAATATAATCAAATAGGACATTTTAAAAATGTGAGAGTTTCTAATAAAAATCTCTAGTTGAACACTTTTCCAAACTCAGTAAGTAAGAGGTACAAAAACACCAAACAATCTAAACATCGAGCTTTCAGCCAAAAGCTGGCTGCTGTGATTTATAACAGGCATAACTCCTACTCCACTTATCAGAATTTAACGAAATAAGAAATTTTAGAAAGTTGAGAAACTCTACTACAACTCACTAGTTGAACACCTTTTCAGATTTAATCAATAAGATGTGCAAAAACTTCGAACAATCCAAACAGGGAGCTTTTAGCCAAAGGCCAACTGCTGAGATTTTGTAAAGCTCATAACTTTTGCATGGCTTATCGAAATCTAACCAAATAGGGCATTTTGGAAAGGTGAGAATATCTACTACAACTCTCTAGTTGATGAACTTCTCAGATTCAATCAATAAGAGGTGCAAAAACTTCAAGCAATCCAAACAGCAAGCATTCAGCCAAAAGTTGGCTGCTGTGTTTTGAAACGGTCATAACTTTTGCACCCCTTATCGGAATCTAACCAAATAGGGCATTTTTGAAAGGTGAGAACGTATACTACAACTTCCTAGTTGATCACTTTTCCAAATTCCGTAAGGAACTCCAAATTACAGCCCCCTGAACACACTACAAAAATTAACCCAAAACAGCGAGTTTTCTGTTTTTGCTAAACTTTCGCAGTTTTGGGGAAATGGTTTGTTTCACCCATCAAACTAGCTCGGAAAAATCTACAAAAATTTAAGCATGGTAACAACACATATGAGAACCTCTGCAATTAATTTAGAGTCAAAATTCCCACTTTAACATAGTTAATTAATTCTAACCCTACAACTACAACGATTGAATCTTTATCGCTTTATTTTGTGTTCTACCACTTCAAAATTTGCCCATTTAAACACTTTCAATCCATACTACTCATATGCACATCGAATTTTTCCAATCTCTTAACATAATAAGTAATAACAATAATAATAGCAAACAAAAGAGTTGAGAACCCCCACCCAAATCGGTTGTAGGAAGAACTAGCTAGCTCTCCATCTCCTCCTTGCTCCTTGTTTTTGATCCTCTTCAAGAACAACCTCACAAATGAAACCCATGAAAACCTAACCCATGAATTTGATCTCTCTTTCTTTTCTTTTCTTCTCAATTTTTTTTCTAAACAAAAATAGATAAAAGAAAAGGAGAAATGAGATGAGAAGGGGATGGAGAAACAAATGAAAGGGTTTTTTCTTGCCCCTTTGTGTTGAGGCCGGCCAAGGGGAAGGGGAGTGGAGTTTGTGGTTGAGAAGAGAACAAGTGTTCTCATTCTCATGGTTCAACAATTTTGAGGCTAATTTGCAAATTTAAATTGCAATCACACCATAATTCAATCCCTACCCTCCATTTGATCATGATGGATCAAAAATAAGAGACATTTACCCAAAATCACATACTACATGATTTCGTACAAACGTACGAAATCGATACAGTACATATATGTACATATATCTGTGTAACAGATAATTTTTATTCATCAAAACCCATCAATCAGTAAAAAAATAATTTAATTCCGAGAAATAAAATAAAATAATAATAAAATAGTTTTATTACCGGCTCGGAAGATTTCAGTATCAATTTGATACAAAATAGATGTATACAGCCTGGTATATATATATATAATGCATATTAACAAAACCGGGTGATATCCACCAAAACTATTTCAATTCTGAAAATAAAAATAAAATAATAATAAAATTCTAATTTTTAATGCATTTTCTCAGAAATGCATTTTACATGATTTTGTACAAGTGCACAAAACTAACTGATACAATACATACATATACTTACTAGTATATATATAAAGATAACCATTTATTAGTAAAACCAAGTAATTTCCATAAAAATATTTTAATTGTAAAAATAATAATTATAAAAACATAATATCCGACCGGGATATTACAACACTATAGCGCCTCGAATTTCCAATATGATATCTCAGAAATTTGTGGCACAATTCCAATCATCAACCTCAATTGTAATAGTAAACATAGCCAAAACACAAATAAAATTTTTCAACTTTTATTACATTAATTCTTTACAAAGCACGGTGGAAAACAAACACCTTGAATTACAAATTCTTTCTTTTACAACACATTCTTTTACAATTTAGATAAGCCATAACATCATTCTATCTCATGCATCCAAATCCCAAGCTCTAGGTACCAACCTGTAAAATATGAGGCTATAGATAACCCTAACCCCCAAAACTACAGGGGTCAGCCATAACGGCGTGAGTGACATAAAAATAAATGCAATCATAAGTAAAACATAAGACATAGAGTTATAAACAACATGTATCAACAACAAGAATAAATGAAATAAGGAATAACAATAAATAAAACATTAAAACATCAAGTGAAACTAGACTAAGTGTCAAGTGTAGAAAAATAGGAAACAACATGTATAAAACCAAGTCAAGAAAACACCAACGCTATATGCTGAGTCTCTAATGCATACTTGTCGGATTCTATGCATCCCACTCTACATAGGTCCGGTGCAAGCGCTTATCGTTCTCCACTTGATAGGGATTAATCCCCCGATATGCAACTAATCCTACTACGATGACTACTACGAGATTTAGACATTTTGCAAGTATCAGTTCTTGCCCTTGGAATACTGGAGGTCAATCCCCTCCGCAGATCATTCTATGGCCCTTACGTCCATTGTCCCGGAAAACTGGAGATTGCCTCACTCCGCAGGTCATCCTGGACCCTCATTGGACAAACATCCCATGAGCATCGCTCTCGTCCTCGGAATACTAGAGATCAATCCCACTCCGCAGATCACTCTGTGGCCCAAACATCCATCGTCCTAGAAAACTGGGGAATATCTCACTCATTGGATCATCCTGAAGTCCATAACTCACGTTTGCACTCATTTCATCATATCACCATCTAGTACCTGTCCTTATCTTGTTAAGTTAATTAATTAAATACAATCTCCTAGAGTTGGTGTACCCTACTAGACTTAACTCAACTGATCAACAACACCGCCACAACTGGCCAAACCACAAAACCTCAAGTGCCGGTGTATAGGGTCCCCCACATCCTCTAGAGACTCACAACTCAATCATCACACAAAAACTTTCAATAAAACTCTTTATAATAAGAAATCGACAAAATACAAATCCATTTAATGTACTCATAAAATTCCAGAATTCAAATAAAATATTAAATCCATCAAAAAACAAAAAAATCATATTTTTAAGTCGTAGAATATCACCAAAACATCAATTCATTGAAAACACTCACTTAATAAGGTCATAAGAATACATTTAAAACTCTATTATAAATAAAATATAACTCTCTACAAAATACTGTAATCTATAGTAAAAACAACATCTAAAACAGTAGAGAAATAATCCAAAATATTGAGGAAATAACCATTTAAAAGAAACGAAGAAAATCATCAAAACAACCAAAAAACAACTATTGATGGTCGACCGCTCAAACAGAGCAGTCGACTGTCAATTCGAGATTTTCAAAATAAACGAGTGACGGTCGAACGTGACCTGCTATACAGTCAGTTAGGGTTTTTGTGCATGTTCTTGACTGATACTTCAAATAACTTTGTAAAATCAAAATTAAACTTCCTGTGATGATTAATTATAACTTGTAAGACATCTAAGAGTTTATAAAACAGTCGAAGGCACATCAAGATCTCAAAAGAGTGTTTTTTTTTTCACAAAAATCTTCAAAATCAGTAAAATATATATGAGTATATATAATGATCTTACAAGTGTTTAAGCATCCATATAGCATTAAAATATTATCAATTAAAAGTAGTATAATGTTCAAACAATCTCAGTACAAAAAAAACTCAAATTCAATTGAAAACTTCACGAAACATCAACTTTGACAATTCTTCAAATAGTATAAGTATATATATATATAGGTGTAGTTAGTGTATGTTTGCATCAGTAATATCAAGAAACTCAGTGTATATATGTAGAAATAAGTTCAAAACCACCTCAGTACTAACACAACTCAAATCCAATAGAAAACTTCACAAATTTTACAAAACTCAAGTTCGGCCATATAGCATCAGACCCGAAAGAAGCAAATTCCTCTTTACTTCAAAATTCAATCTTTTAACTCAATAACACATCTTGCAATTTCATTAAACTTATGCACAAACACTCACAATAGTTTACTCATGAATATGTACAATTATAATAACCATTCATCAAGTTCTACTTCATCAAAAGCCTCAAATAGATCATATGTATAGTATACACAGTAAAGGCCTAATCTTTATTTATTCTTTAAGCAATAACCACTGTATAACTCATAGTAATTATTCAAAACAACAATATTATGAAGGAAAACAACCTACTCATGATTTATATTAAGTTCTATAACAATCTCAAATCATCTATATGAAATTTTAATCATCAAAGCATAGGTTTCATGAAAAGATTCAATTTCTAATTCATCTACTCATCAAAATTCATTATGTCTTCATACCATAATCTAACATGCTTTCTAATAGATAATTCATCACATACAACATGCTTAGAACATGAGAAAATCAAATATATGTCACTCACCTTATTTAAGAATCAACAGAAGATAATAAAGAAATAAGAAAAATCCCTTCTTTCGCAAGAAAATCAAGATCCTCGCTTTAAAACTCCAAGAAAATAATAATAAGAAATACTTTTGTGTTGTGCAGCAAATAGACGGCTGCACCCCACCCTTTATAAGCCTGGAAATCCAAGTAATTAGGGTTTTGAATAGATTTGTAAAATAGCACTTTTAAATATATCTTTACATATATAAATTCTTATACTTCGAAATTAAATAAAACCATCTTAATTGAGATTTAAAAACTAGAATAATCCTTCTATTATCAGCAGGCACTGTTTTGAAAACCCAGAAAAACAAAATTGCACTTTTGCCCCTCTAAGTGGCGATTTTGCAAAAAGATCCTTCTTTATCAAAACATACAAAATAAGCCAAAATTATTAAAACAAAAAGTAAAATCTTTACCTCTGAGTTGACTATGCATCATGCCCAGCCCGAAAAATTAGGAAAATCTAGAGTTTTCACTCCAAATGGTAATTTTGCACAAAAATCTGTTTTTTTGTAATATTTGCAAATACGTCCAATAATTTTCAGAAAAATCCAAAAAATTTACAATTTATATCTAACAATAAATAATGGGCTTCCCCAAAATAACTTTTGACTTTGAACTTTGCAAGAAAATATTTGCACGTGTTTTGCACGTGTAAAAAGATAAATTTTAAGAAAAGTATCTATTAAATCACAAAAAAATATTTTAATTCATTCATTAATCTTAAAAGAATTATTTAAAAATCTGGGGTATTACACACACGAATGCACAACTCGTGAGAAACAACACACGCACACAAGAGGAGCAGTCGGGGGCTTGCTACTGCTGCGGTTGGTGCAGTCAGCCGGAGACAGGGCAGGGTCGCGAAAAGGAGAGTCGGGGGCTATGGGACCGTTGCTATGGTCGATGAATGGAGGTAGCAGACGGGGAAGCTGGTGTCTTCGGGAGTACGGCACAGGGGGTCGGCTCTGGAGTCGATGTCGAGACGAGGTAGGGGTCGCAACAGAGAGAGGTGCACAGCATGAGGGGCTGTCAGGGTCTTGTGTTGGCGCCACAGGAGACGGGGAGGTGCACTGGGGGGTCTGCTATGGTGCACAACACTCAGGAGGACAAGGACGACGGGAAGGGAAGTAGGGGGCTGGCTTGGAGAGAGATGAGCGGGAGAGAAGGAGGATCGGGATGATGAAGGGAAACGGCTGGTTAGGGTTAAGCTAGATGATAGGGGGGGATAGCATGGGTTCTATAGGTGAGTAGGGTTTTCAGGGTTTAGGGTGAACGGCTGATGGGTATAGGTGACGGGTATTGGGTTAAGTGTAGTAGGGTATTAATGGGTTAACAGGTATAGAAAAGGATCCAATAGGGTTTAATTGGTTTAAAGTTTAATAGAATATAAGGTTTTGAATAGGATTAAATTAGAAGATCCACAAGGAATTATAGGGTTATCTAATAATGAGATGGGCACAAAAATGAATAAATAAAATAGGCCCGGACAATTATAATAATGAGGATCAAAGAAATACAAGCTCGATTAGCAAAGATGAAATAATATGAGCCAATTGAATCAAGAAGATCAAATAAAAGATGACAAATCAAATAGATGAATATGTAGAAAATGAAAGTCCAAAACACAGTCCAAAAAGAGATATAAGATGAATAAAATACAAAAAAAAGAAAAATACACCCAAAAATACAGAAAATGAAAAACACGAGTTACAGTTCTCATTATTCTTGTTCTTGCTTTGTCGTTTTTGTTGTCATCTATAAGGCAAGTAACTTGTATTAATTTCTGTTACAAATACAAGTACTAAATACCGCCTGTAGTGTAGTTGTATTCTAGAGACAATTCATGTGCAAAACCCCTGTTATATTTTGTCTATATGTGTTGGCCCACCCGTACTTGTCTCATTACACATGACAAGAATTTAGACTTAGAGATAATCAATTCTCGTATACATGCATGTGTTCGTGAATTATAAGGTGTTGTATGATCTTGTATGTTTGATTAGTTCGTTGTAGTATAACTCATTGTAGACTAGTCAAATACCCTATACCATGTAGCTTGGACATCTAGTATACCATATTTCACGTTTGTTATGATTTGGATATGTTATATATGACCTAGTTGATTTTATTCATAGAGAATATTTCTGTCTTTTCGGTTATCTCGTTTTGTTCAGTAATTTAGACCCTATTAATGTCAGTATATAAAAATTATTTGTGAATAAGAATTATAGAGAATTCTGTCTACTTTCCAAATTTTCTGACAAAGCTCAGTTTCGAATTATGAGTTGCAAGTTATGACTATTTTACTACAGATGTGTAGAAAAATTCCAGATCCAGTTTTATATGAATTCTGTATGGTTATTTATTTTTATAATGATGTTAAAGACAATATTTTGATCCAATATTTATCTAAACACAAGTAGACTAGATTGGGATTAACCCCTAATTTTTGTGGATTTAATTGATGACTTTTACAAACTATTCTATACTTGCAAATAACTATGTACTTGCAGAATTTTCATACTGTTCAGTAAAGAAACTTAATTTCAACCTGATTTTATTTGCTGTTTATAAAAAACTTTGTGAATATGAATTGTAGCCTATTGTATCTATTTTATCACCCTTTTGACGGATCTGGATTTTGATTTATATTTTGAAATTTATTGTTGTTTAGTACTGCAATGTTTATGATTCCAGATTTACAAAACTGTTGTACCTTGCTGCTTTCTGATTTTGCTTGACTATTCTATCTATGTTGGAAAATTATGAAACATTGTTTTCTAATACTATACATACTAGGGAATTCCCTAGATTTTTCGTCAATTTAATCAGTAAGTTTTTATGGCGTTTTCCTGTTTATGAAAACAAACTTCTGATTTCTGGCTGAACTTGTTTTCTGACTACAAATCTGTTTTGAGACTTATTTTTGTGAAATACCATATGACTTATATATATTTTCTGGATTCGGCCAGGAGTCTATCTTCCAGATTTTCTGACGGATCCAGGTTTGCATGTTTGTGACAACGTGAATCCCATATTTGGTGTAGTACTGTCTTGCTGTCCTGAACTAGAATTTTCGTTGTCGTACTCTTTTATGAGTTGTCTTTCATCTATGCATCGCATAATATGTGCATCAAACGTGTGCATGCCAGGCATTCAATAAAATGCTTGAGAGACATTAGGATTAGTATTATTTTTACCTGTGACTGGTTTGGATGTTTTAAGCCCTAATTGGCTTTGAAATTTTATAATAGGAGATGTTAGCGACTTCGGATGCGTGATGGAGACGTGGTGCTTCGAGTCTTCGCAGAATATCAAGTGAGTATGATTATACTAAGTACATATATATTGTTGTGACAAAATTTTATGCGGTTTCGTAGTGATTTTTGTGGGATTCAGCTAAATAAAGATTTAACCAAAAATACGGAATTATTATTCATTAAAATTTTGTTATATGATGAATTTGTGTGATTTTGAATATTCAGTGTTATGAGTGATATATTGGGCATATGTATGATAATATGAAATAATTGTAGTTGAAATACGTATAATATACGGTAAACAAAAATGACATATATATATATATATAGTGTATGATGTATTGACCTATTTGGTGTATGTGTGTGATATATACATGGGTGATTATGAGTTTTGTTAGCTTAATCGATGAAATTAATGTGTGAGTATATGTATAATGTAGTGATTGTTTAAAGTGAAACTAATGGGCGGTTATATGATATAATCATCTACTTAGTTTGGCATGTGCCTAAGACATTATAATGTGAGTAAATAAATACTTTGGTGCGTTTATAATAAAGAATAATATAAGGTAATAATCTTATAAATGAAATAACCAGATGTATGTGAATGTGTGAGATTATGTGATAATAAATAGCATGGTTAAAGTCAAGGATGTGGCAAATTATTGAAGTAAAAGATGAGATGTTGTGTTGTGGTGAAATGAGATGAAAAGATGAAATTAAAATAATAACAAATAATTTTTGTTGACCAATACCTATAGAAATTCTTGGGGTTTGGCCCAGACCTCCTAAGACCCAAGGACCGGCTTGGGGTGCGGTGTTTATTACCCAAACTATGTTTGGGGTGTAGGTGTTTTTATCGCCCAAACAATCGACTTGAGGCTCAGTTAATACCTATCTCAGCTGGGGTGCGATGATATTCCCTCGATGATAGATGTCACGAGGAAGTACCCTAGTGAAATTGGGGGTGCGATGTTTTCTTTCCCTCGTTGGCTTTGCCACGAGGAAGTACCCAGCTTCGCTGGGGTGTAGTGTTTTCTTTTTCCGTCGCTGGCTTCGACCGGGAGGAAGTACCCAAGTTCTACTTGGGGTGCGGTGTTTCCCTCACTGACATAGGCTAGGAGGAAGACGTAGCATCAGACGTTTAAGACTCTGTGTGAGCATCAATCTGCATGCTTTACTGGGCTGTCGGCTTTCAGTATAGTTGGATATTGTGGCTCACTAGTCAACAAATCAATAAAATGAATAATTGTGAAATGAAAAGGAAAGTGATATAGTAGAGAAAGTATATGATGTGAATGTGAATGAGAAATGAGATAGCATATGATGTGAATGTAAATGAGAAAGTAGTGAAAGCATTTAATGTGATATGAGAATGAGAGAGAAAAAAAGTAGTTGATGTAATTTAGAAATAAGAAAGTGAAATAAATATCTGAGTGAAAATGAATAATTAGAGTGAAAGAAAATGTATATATATAAAGATGAGTATGAAAGAATATGATTCAGGAGTATGCAAATGAAAATAAATGACAAATGAAATATGTGGTTTAACTAATTATGAAAAACGAGGAAATTGCATTATATAATTGTAAATGAAAATAAAGAGATGGTGATGTGGATATATTCATGAAAGAATTGCATCGTGTTATGTGATTAAATATGAGAAGTAAAGAAAGTGTATATGTATGAAAAGATATTGTATGAATGAAAATAAAGTAAAGTAAAATGTAATATGAATGTAAAACTTGAAGTAAGGTTTATTTTGTGAGGAATATGAGAATGGTTATTAAATGAAAAACATTCAATGATATGAGTTGATGCACCTTGGAATTGTGTCGAGGAACTACACGCCCACTACTTCCTTGGCAATAGTGGGAACTACCTGCCTTGGCACAACTCTCAGGGTGAATTGGCGGGTTGCTGATATGATAGTTGTGTTATGAGATGGAGATGATAAGTAAAGTAAATTGTCAGATGAAAATGAAATGAAATAAAGTAATGTGATATTCCAAGCTATTGGCTTGAGTTGTGATGTCATTACCCAGCTCGGCTGGGGTGCGGTGATATTTTCCTCGATGACAGATGTCGTGAGGAAGTACCCTAGTGAAACTAGGGGTGCAGTATTTTCTTTCCCTCATTGGCTTTGGCACGAGGAAGTACCCAGCTTCGCTGGGGTGCGGCGTTTTCTTTTCCCTTGTTGGCTTCAGCCGGGAGGAAGTACCCAAGTTCTACTTGGGGTGCGGTGTTTTCCCTTGCTGGTATAGGCCAGGAGGAGGATGTTGCTTCAGGGGTGCCAGACTCTGTGTGAGGAACATCCCGTGTGTATATGATTTTGTATGGAAATGTATATGAGAATGGTAAGTGGTATTGAAGAGAATGAGTGAAATAAAAGGTATGGAATTTGTATGGGTTTACGAATGAAAAGAAAGTAAATGATAAGTGTGTGATGAAATAAGAATGATATAAATAATGAATGTGGGGCACTTTAATGAATGTTTTAATTATTATATGATGAATGGAATGTATGTGTATAAAGCGAAAGAAATAAGTTAAGTTATGAAGTAAAATTGTGTTTTGCTTTAAACGGAAAGTATGGTGATAAATGTATATATAGAAAGATCCGATATGGTGTAAGAATGTTGTAATAGAACCTTATACTTGATATTGTGATGATTATTTAGTAACGGAGTGAAGTAATATATATTTGGAAATAAAAGTTTTAATGTATATATATAAAGATCCGATATGGTGTGAGAATGTGGTAATAAAACCTTATACTTGATATTGTGATGATTAATTAGTAATGTAGTGAAGTAATATATATTTGGGAATGAAAGTTGTAATGTATATATATATATATATTAGTAATGTAGTGAAGTAATATATATTTGAAAATGAGAGTTGTAATATGTATATATATATATATATATATATATATATATATATATATATATATATATATATATATATATATATATATATATATATATATATATATATATATATATTGGGGATGTGGTGGTGATTAAAAGGTGGGATTGCAATAACTATATTGTGTTCTATTTGATGATATGGTTCCATTATAATTATAATTTTGAAATGTACATTTATTCTCGGGCATTCCATTTTTTATAACTTAAATTTACTACCATGTTGGTATTTTTAAAGTTTCTGTTTTCATGTATTTTATTCGTTATAAGTTAAAATTATATTTGATTATACTCACACCAGACATGGCTAATTCATATTGTTTTCAAGGGGTTAGGGGAGTCCCTCCCTGAGGGTGGAAAACCCTAAGTCTCCTGCAGGTTTGATAGCAGCGAGGTGAGGTAGTGATATGGTTTGGTTGTTATATTTTGTTTTTATTTGACGGATTATATATGTATATATATGATAGGTAGTAATGGGGGTAGATGATGTATTATTTGGTATTTTGGGAGATTATGTGTATAACTGTAAGGTGTTGGATATATATATGTATATATATATAGTGTTGTGATGAATTATGAAAGCCCGTACCCACCTCGTTTTGAAGTATTGGGTTCCGTGGTTGGTTTTTGAAAACTTTTTCTAAAGTTTTTCTAAAAAACCATATATGTTTTCAAAAGAGTTTTTGGTTTTTAATTCGTATCTTGCTTATTTTGAAGTATTATGCCCCTAGAGCCGTGGATATTATTACTTGTGTGGTGTTGAATGATTTGGCCTTGGGAGGATTGAAATATATTACAGGTACATTGTATTGTGTAATTGTTTGCAGATTTCAGTAAGGAAAATCTGTAAAAGGGCAAATATTTCTGGGGAAACTCTACCAAAATTTTATTTGAAATATAACTATTTTTGTTTATATTTAAAGTGGTAAAGAAATTGAAAGAATTGAATTTGGAGTTATAAAATTAAAAAATAAAAATAAAAAAATTTTGGGGTGTTACAGCTTTGTATCAGAGCTTAGGTTAACTAGAAATTTCTTGTTAATTCTAGTGATTCTGTCATGTGTGTATGGGTTCCTTATTGCTAAGTAGAGAATGTGAAGTTTATGTGAAGTTTGTTTTATGCTCACAGAGTGTTTTGCTAAGTAAGGATTATGTTGTTGAATGATGCAATCCCTATTAGACTTTTGTCTGCCTTTGGGTCAGTGTTACTTTTTTTTGCCCACGCATATGTTTTGCAATCTGGCATTTTTTATGTCCCCTTTAGAATCCCCGGTGAGAATTAGTACACCATTGGAGAGTTATATTGCTTTCATTGATGTGTGCCGAGAGGAGCAATTTCCTTGGTATCCTGTGTGTGTCCTATAGGTGTGTCCTATAGACAGTGGGGTGATATGCGGTAGTCATTATCATTTGATATTGGGAGATGGATTGGTTGTGAAGGCTTATGCATAGTTGGAGTATGATGCGGGTAGGATTCGGGTGAGAAAGCCCGATGAAACCCAATTTCAAATTGAATGTAATGCTTTGGACGATGTAATTGTGTCTGTTGGGTTCGGTGGAGATACCAAAGGTAAAGATTAAAATTGCTGATGTGTGTTGTAGATTTTCTGATATATTCGAAGAGGTTCTTGGTCCCCCCACCTTGGCGAGAACTGGAGTTCAAGATCGATCTGATATTTGGTATGACTCAAATTTCTAAATCAGCTTGTGGTATAGCACTTCAAGAATGAGAAGAGATGAAAGAGAATTTAAGGTGATGCTTTGGAAAAGGTTATCAGTCCAGGTAATTCGCCGTAGGGCGCGCCGGTAGTTTTCATAATAAAGAAGATGGTTCAGTTAGAATGTTTACTGAGTAAGGTGACTATTAAGTATCCATTGCCAAGAATAGATAATTTGCTGGATTAGTTGTGGGGAGAGACAATGTCTTCATAGCTAGATTTGCAGACTGGGTATGTAACACCCTGGATTGTACGATGCTTATATATATGTGTATATATGTATATTGTCTGTATGCATGCATATGATTGCAGTGTTTTAGTTGATTTTGCTATCGTGGTGTGTGGTTAGGGTTGCGGGACGGTTCATAGAAGGATTGCGTTCTAAAAGATGCACGAGAATGAGGAGGACCGATACTGGTATAAACACTAGTTTTCTGGTACGACGCCTATGCAAATATAACATCGTATGATACTACAATGGATATACATTGCGTACGCTCGATAAACCCCTCGTCTCGAATTCAAAAGGACCCATTTAAGAATAGAATGGGCAGCCAACACATCCCACCACAAAACCATTGGCTAAAGCCATGGTTTTGGCTCAAAACCACCCTACCACCCTATCCTACCCCCTCCTTGAAATCTGGCCTCACATATCCCCCTCTTTCCTCCTTCATTTCTCCATCAAAATCCACTCATTCCCACCTCACTTGTTCTGGAATTTCAGAACTCCACCAAGAAAAAAAAAGAAGAGAAAGAGAGAAAGAAGAGAGATTGAAGAAGAAGCCTTAGGAGGGATTTTCAAGGGAAGGAAAGCTCAAGAGATCAACTACTCTTCATCAACTCAAGGTGGGGAGTTACTCTAAACCTTTTGTTGTTGTATCTTGATTAAAATCTTGCATGCATGTTTGGTAGTAAGAGCTAGGATGAATATCTAAGAAGTTTGAAAGATGAAATCAGAAACTGGAACTAGAAACTTGATCAGAATGCTAATTTCTAGATTTTTCCGAGAGCAAACCACAAGGAATTAGACCATGAAATTTTCAAAGATTGTTCATATACATGTGTAGATGGTTCATGATTCATTTCGGATTTTTCTGTGAAGGTTTGATATTTTAATAAAATCGAATGGCAGAACTGTGTCGTAGGCAGAATCAGCAGTTGGTTAACAGGATGACTGATATTGTTGGAATTTTCATAATTTATTGGAGCATGTTCTTAATCGGAAATTTGTACCCTGTATTCCCACTTAAATATATATTCTACAGTAAAATCAAGGAAATGTTTGGATGAATTTATAGGCATGGGAAAAATTGATCTTTAAAAAAGTAGCTAGAGTTGAACTGAAGAACATGCTAATTCCTGTGCTAAATTGGATTATGTAGAACTCAGTGTATAGTTGGAGTTTGGACATGAAACCTGTTTCATGTTGTTTATTATGATATCTAGTTTCATCACTGTAAATTTTATGTCAATTGGATGAGTATGGAATTTAAGATGATTTTATTAGTATGAACTGTGCTGGTTTCAGCCAATTTTAATACCCTGTAGAGATTGTACATTTGAGGCTTCTTAAGAGCAAAATTTGAGGAACTGTTTCTTAGAGATTTGTAGTAGACATCAAGAACTTTCCAACAAGACCTATTTGAGGTGATTCCAGTAAAGGGTTGATTTACTGTGATTTTTGTAATACTGGACAGAGACTAGAAATCGAGCTAAGTGCTCTGATTTAGAAAGTCCTAGTGTGTGACTTGGTACCTTTGTGAGAGATGTGTGTGTTAGGGTGATCTATTGGTGGATTTTGGACTCATGACCGACTAGAAACTTGTAGAGGACATCCACACCTTTCCAAAGAACTTGGATTTATAGCGTTCAGATAGGTGAGCAGTATTTTGTGCTACCGGTAAGGTGCAGCCCATGTACAGGAAGTACGCTGGCTGAGGCTTGAGAGATTATTTTGGGAATCTAGATGATGGAATTTGAGTTTATGATCAACTAGAAAGTTGTAGTCTAGGATCTTACCTTTTCAGACTGGGCTCATACACTCCAATCGGAGTTGTATTGAGAGAGTTATGACCTTTTTAAGATTTGAACAGAAACCCGTAGATTGCCTAATCTTTGGTTTTGACTAGGTATTGTGAGGGCTTTTCCCTTGTGTACTATTAGAGTTGATAACTCTCGTCTAGGGATGTTGGTATCTGTTGTTGGTGTTGTTGACTCCCATAATAGGTGTGTGACTCGAGTTAGTCACTAGGGTAAGGGATACCCTGCATCTGTCAACCCTAAGTTATAAACTTCCGCCAAAGCGTAAGACATACGAGCCGTGCTATTGAGATAAGTTCATAGCCCCGATCAGGGGTGAACATACATTCACAGCCGGGGTAGCGGCACATGTAGGTCGTAATGCTGGACAATTCCAAATCGGGAAAGTGGCGAACCGGACCGGTATCTCCAGGGCCAGAGGTCGATAAACAAGTGGATATCAATCTTATCTTTTACCCAAGTGATAAAGTAAGGCTGGGATTAGAGTGACATATTAAGGGGTTGGAAAATTACATTAGTCCTAGCAGACCATGGTCGGTGTTGTACCTTCCAGTCGTAGGGATACGTTTTCGGCACTCATGAGTGAGTCATCGGCTCGTATCTCGATCTGTTAATTCCCAAAGTTTTGCCGGAGTAAGGTACGGGAGGCTGGGGGGATTTGACCCCCGAGGCGCTCACGTTCCTATGCACGTCGGTTTTGTTGTTTTTATATATATAAGTTCATAACCCGATCAGGGGTGAACACGCATGCGTCAGTCCATAGCCCGGGTTAGGGGTGGACATGGGAATCATACGGTCTTGCGACCAGATTCAACAGTGCATTCTGAAGAGGTCCGTATGCAGGTACCAAGTGGCCGACACGACCACCACTTAGGCACTGCAGTGGCGGAACTAGACCGAACAACTGCAACCTCCTTGGGCGACGGATAATCTATTGGGAACTGGTTGAGTACATGAGTAGGATGCATGGCGAGGATTCGAATCCCTTAATTATGGAGAAAGACGGCTAGATTTGAGGGTGTATGTAGTATGGGATGCATTCGTGCTCCAAAGTCTTGCTTGCATTAGAGTCAGGCATGTGATTTGCTGCAGCTAGTCATAGGGTCATGGCATAACACTGCACTAGAACCCGAATCCATTAAACCATTATTTTGGCATGTCACTTTTCTCTTATGCATAAATTATTGGTTGTGATTGAATTTTAGAGGATCGCTGTTATCATTAGCTTTGCGTCAGTCAAAGCACTGACGTTCCCCACCTTTTAGGTATCGGTTCTACCTTTCGAGCAGGTACAGAGATATCAGAGCCGCGCAGCAGAAGCCTCAAGCCGAGGAGCAAGTCCCAGTGGAGCCAATGGACCACTCAGCGAAGTTTAGAAGTAATCAGTCGACTACCATTCCAGAGGCAGCTCATAGCTTTACAAGTGGAGTCTGTGAATATTTGTAATAAGTTGTAATGAGCAGATGTAATTTTTACTCCTTGTCCAAGAACAAGGTATCAATTCTAATCAATGATGTAATGACTTTATTTGGCAATGAAAAGTTTTTAAATTTTCGTGTTATTACTGTGTTGAGATGCATCCGAAGACAAAGATTCTGGTGAGTGTCACGGATGTCCGGTAACAGGGATCCGGGGCGCTATAGAAGTGGTATCAGAGCTGACTTCAAATTACAGTCTAACACGGTAGGAAATTAGACTTGAAGGCCAGATAAATTAATTTTAGTTGGCATATAGGATGATTATGAATCATATGGTAGCGCTTACAACTTATGATTATGATCTTCCCTATATCTGAACTAGTCTCAATGTACTTCGTTTTTACTAACAAGCTTGGTGCAGTCAAGTTCAAAAGTCGGCTAGTCTGTAACCGGACATCAATGGAGGCAAACATGTAACTGGATATCTGAGGGCAAGTCTGCAACCGAATGTTCAGAAGGCAAACCTACAACTGGATATCAGAGGACAAATCTACAACCGAATGTCTAGAAGGCAAATTTGCAACCGGATGTCAAAAAATCAAATTCATAACCTAATGTGCAAGTAGCCAGTCTACAGTCGAACGACAAATAAAGGCGAGTCGCAGCACAATGCTGAGAAGGAACGACAAGGCCACACCGTGGCTCAGTGTTGAGACTAGAATTCACAACTTACCAAGCAAGGCCATGGAAGAAGTATATAAGACGAAGAATGGGAAGAAGACTCATAGAATGGGGAGGACTCTTGGATGAGTTAAGCAGCATTGTTCGATAGTGGATCGACTCATTCTTTTGTATCAAAATCTTTTTCGAGAAAATTAAGATGCACACAAAAGGCAATTTCAGATTTAGCTTTGACGGTAGCTACGCCGTCAAGGGCAACCCTTAGTACAGATCTATGCTATAAGTGATGTAAACTCCAGATTAGCGGAGAAACCCTAAGTATCGATTTGTTAGAATTGGGTTTTGCCAGAATAGATGTCATTATTGGTATGGATTAGATGTCGAGGCACAAGACAAGCATTGACTGCAAGGAGAAGGAGGTAGTCATCTCATCTGAAGGAGTGGAACTTGTATTCCACGGGGAGCAGAGATCGAAGGCAATGACTTTTGCAACTGCTAGCGAATTACGGGTACTAGAAGAGGTGAACAAGATACCAGTGGTGAGGAATTTTCCACTCATATTCTTAGAGGATTTACCTGGAACTCCCCCACACCGTGATGTTGAGTTTAGCATCACAGTTCAACCAGGTAGCGCTCCAGTATCCAAAGCACCCTATCAAATGGCACTAGTAGAGCAGAATGAGGTCAAGAAACAGATTGAAGAGTACTTGCAAAAGGGGACTTATTAGACCAAGTGCATCACCTGGGGAGCACCAGTATTACTCGTTAAGAAGAAGGACGGGTCATCCAGAATGTGTATTGATTATTGGGAATTGAATAAAGTCACTATTCGGAACAAGTACCCAATTCCTAGGATCGACGATTTGTTCGATCAGCTTCAGGGAGCAGCAGTATTTTCCAAGATTGATCTACGGTCCGGATATCATCAAGTGCGAGTCAAGGAAGAGGATGTGCCTAAGACAGCTTTTCGAACTTTACATGCACACTATGAATTCTTGGTAATGCTGTTTGGAGTGACTAATGCTCCAGTAATCTTCATGGACTTGATGAACATAATTCTACGTCCATTCATTGACTCCTTTATCGTGGTCTTCATCGACGACATTTTGATATATTCAAGGACAGAAGAGGAGCATGCTGAACATCTGACAGCAGTCTTGAGCAAGCTACAAGAGCATCAGTTGTATGCTAAATTATCTAAGTGTGAGTTTTGGAAATCGGAAGTTGCATTCCTATGCCATATCCTTTCTAAGGAGGGAGTGGCAACGGATCCTCAGAGATAGAAGCAGTCAAGGGATGGCCACAACCAAAGACGGTGAAGGAAGTAAGGAGTTTTCTGGGTATGACTAGATATTAACGGAAGTTTTGTCTAGAATTATGCAAGGATAGCTGTACGCCTTACAGCCTTGACCAAGAAGAACCAAAGTTTCGAATGGACGGAGAAGTGTGAAGAGAGTTTTCAGGAACTAAAGAACCATTTAATCTCTACACCTATATTGGTTTTACCTTAGGAGGACAAGTACTACGTCATCTATAGTGATGCGTCGTATTTGGGATTCGGATGTGTGTTGATACAGGAAGGCAAGGTTATAGCTTATGGTTCGAGGCAGCTATGACCACACGAGAAGAATTATCCGACCCATGATTTGGAACTCGCAGCCATAATCTTTGCTTTGAAATCATGGATACATTATATCTACGGAGCAAGGGTGGAAATTTACACTGACCATAAGAGCTTAAAGTATATCTACCAGCAGAAGGATCTCAACTTAAGGCAGAGGAGATGGTTGGAAGTACTCGAAGACATCAGGCCTGAGATTATATATCATCCAGGAAAAGCCAATGTGGTAGCAGATGCGCTCAGTAGGAAGAGAAGTGTGGCTACATTGGTAGCGACCCGGAGGGAGCTAGATAAAGAGATCAGGCAGGCAGGCAGGCATTGAAGTGGTTACACAACACTTAAGTGCAGTTTTGGTACAGTTGGTGTTGTGACCAAGCCTGAATGAGCAAGTGAAAAAGGGCTCAGACCAAAGATCCAAAGATGGAAGACATGAAGAAGCAAATGCATGAAGGAAAATTCCACGAATTCAGTATAAGAGAAGGTTCACTATGGTTTGGTAACAGACTATGTGTACCAAAGGACGAGGAGTTAAGGGAAGACATCATGAAGGAAGCTCACTCCACATTACTCGCGATTTACCCCGGAAGCACCAAGATGTATCATGATATGAAGCAGCACTATTGGTGGTCAAGGATGAAGCGAGATACAGCAGAGTTCATCGCCAAATGTCTGACATGCCAACAGGTTAAGGCCGAGAATCAGAAACCAGGAGGACTACTACAGCCTTTACCCATTCGAGAATGGAAATGGGAGAACATCAGTATGGATTTTATCACAGGATTACCCAGGAGCCTTAAAGGAAATGACTCAATATGGGTGATTGTGGATCGATTGACTAAGTCAGCATATTTTCTTTCAGTAAAGACGACCTTGGACAATCGAGAGGCTGGCCGAAATCTACATTGAGAACGTAGTGAAACTACATGGAGTGCCACTGTCGATAGTATCCGACCGAGATGCTAGATTTACATCTCGATTCTGGCAAAGTCTACAGACAGCATTGGGAACTAGAACAGACTTCAACACAGCTTTTCACCCACAGACAGATGGACAGACGGAGAGAGTCAATAGGATTCTTGAAGACACGTTGCGGGCATGCATTTTGGACTTCGGAGGAAGTTGGGAGAAATACCTAGCCTTGGTAGAGTTTGCTTATAATAACAGCTATCAGGCAAGCATTGGCATGGCCCCGTATGAAGCTTTGTATGGACGAAGATGCAGAACACCAGTTGTTGGTTTGACGTAGGAGAGCGGCAGATGTATGGGCCAGAAATCGTACAGCAAACATCGGAGCAGATCGAGCTTATTCAGAAAAGGCTTCAAGGAGCACAAAGCAGACAGAAGAGCTATGCAGGACAACCGCCGAAGGGTGTTGGAATTCGAGGAAGGTGACTCCGTATTTTTCAAGGTGTCGCCGACCAAAGGAGTTATCAGAGTCGGAAAAGGCGGGAAGTTAGCTCCGAGACATATTGGACCATACAAGATTCTGAAGAGGATTGGCAGCATGGCTTACAAGCTGGAGCTACCGGCCGAGTTATCTCAAGTGCATGATGTGTTCCACATCTCTATGCTACGAAAGTACGTGTCGGATTCAAGCCATCAGTTGCCAGAGGTTCCGAAAGATTTGCAGATAGATCTTTCCTGTAGAGAGCAACCAGTCAGGATACTTGATCATCAGGACAAGGTACTGAGAAACAAGGACATCCCGATGGTCAAGGTTCTCTGGAGGAACCAGTTCGTGGAAGAAGCCATGTGGGAGCCGGAGAGCCGCATGAAGGCTTTATATCTGGATTTGTTTTAAGTATTTTCTATTTTTATTTGTTGTTCTTCTCTCTCACTAGGAACGTTCTGGGGACAGAACGACTATAAGGAGGGAGTGATGTAACACCCCGGATTGTACGATGCTTATATATGTGTATATATGTATATTGTCTGTATGCGTGCATATGATTGCAGTGTTTTAGTTGATGTTGCTATCGTGGTGTGTGGTTAGGGTTGCGGGATGGTTCAGGGGAGGATTGCATTCTAAAAGACGCACGAGAATGATGACGACCGATACTGGTATAAATACTAGTTTTCGGTACGATGCCTATGCAAATATAACATCGTATGATACTACGATGGATATACATTGCGTACGCTCGATAAATCCCTTGTCTCGCATTCAAAAGGACCCATTTAAGAATAAAATAGGCAACCTACACATCCCACCACAAAACCATTGGCTAAAGCCATGGTTTTGGCTCAAAACCACCCTACCACCCTATCCTACCCCCTCCTTGAAATCCAGCCTCACTTCTCCCCCTCTTTCCTCCTTCATTTCTCCATCAAGAACCACTCATTCCCACATCTCTTGTTCTGGAATTTTAGAAATCCACCAAAAAAAAAGTAGAGAAAGAGAGAAAGAAGAAAGAATTAAGAAGAAGCCTTAAGAGGGATTCTCAAGGGAAGGAAAGTTCAAGAGAGCACTACTCTTAATCAACTCAGGGTGGGGAGTTACTCTAAACCTTTCTTATTGTCTCTTGATTAAATTCTTGTATGCATGTATGGTAATAAATGCTAGGATGAATATCTAAGAAGTTTGAAAGATGAAATCAGAAACTGGAACTAGAAACTTGATCAGAATGCTAATTCTAGATTTTTTCGAGAGCAAACCACAAAGAATTAGATCAAGCAATTTTCAGAGATTGTTCATATACATGTGTAGATGGTTCATGATTCATTTCGGATTTTTCTATGAAGGTTCGATATTTTAATAAAATCGAATTGTAGAACTGTGTCGTAAGGTAGAATCAGCAGTTGTTTTACAGGATGACTGATATTGTTGGAATTTTCATAATTTATTGGAGCATGTTATTAATCGGAAATTTTTTCCCTGTATTCCCACTTATATATAGATTCTACAGTAAAATCGGCGAAATGTTTGGATGAATTTATAAGTATGGGAAAAATTGATCTTTAAAACAGTAGCTAGAGTTGAACTGAAGAACATGCTGATTCCTGTGCTAAATGGGATTATGTAGAACTCAGTGTAAACTTGGAGTTTGGACATGAAACCTTTTTCATGTTGTTTATTATGATATCTAATTTCATCACTGTAAATTTTGTGTCAATTGGATAAGTATGGAATTTAAGATGATTTTATTAGCATGAACTGTGCTGGTTTCATCCAATTTTGATACCCTGTAGAGATTGTACATTTGAGGCTCCTTAAGAGTAAAAAATTTGAGGAACTATTTCATTAGAGATTTGTAGTAGACATCAAGACCTTTCCAACAAGTCCTATTTGAGGTGATTCCAGTATAGGGTTGATTTACTGTGATTTTTGTAATACTAGACAGAGACTACAAATCGAGCTGAGTGCTCTGCTTTAGAAAGTCCTATTGTGTGACTTGGTGTCTTTGTGAGAGATGTGTATGTTAGGGTGATCTATTGGTGTATTTTGGACTCATGACCAACTAGAGACATGTAGAGGATGCCCACACCTTTCCATAGAACTTGGATTTGTAGCGTTCGGATAGGTGAGCAGTATTTTGTGCTACCGATTAGGTGCAGCCCGTGTACAGGAAAGACGCTGGCTGAGGCTTGAGAGACTATTTTGGGGATCTAGATGATGGAATTCGAGTTTATGATCAACTAGAAAGTTGTAGTCTAGAATCTTACCTTTCCGGATTGGGCTCATACACTCCAATCAGAGTTGTATTGAGAGAGTTATGACCGTTAAGATTCGGACAGAAACCTGTCGATTGCCTAATCTTGGGTTTTGACTAGGGATTGTGAGGACTTTTTCCTTGTGTACTATTAGAGTTGATAACTCTCGTCAAGGGATGTTGGTATTTGTTGTTAGTGTTGTTGACTCCCATAATGGGTGTGTGACTCGAGTTAGTCACTAGGGTAAGGGATACACTGCATCTGTCGACCCTAAGTTATAAACTTCCGCCGAAGCGTAGGACATCCGAGCCGTGCCATTGACATAAGTTCATAGCCCCGATCAGGGGTGAACATACATTCACAGCCGGGGTAGCGACGAATGTAGGTCGTAATGCTGGACAATTCCAAGTCGGGGAAGTGGCAAACCGGACCGGTATCGCCAGGGCCAGAGGTCGATAAACAAGTGGAAAGCAATCCTATCTTTTGCCCAAGTGATAGAGTAAGGCTTGAATTAGAGTGACAGATTAAGGGGTTGGAAAATTACATTAGTCCTAGCAGACCATAGTCGGTGTTGTACCTTCCAGTCGTACGGATACGTTTTCGACACTCATGAGTGAGTCCTCGGCTCGTATCTCGATCTGTTAATTCCCAAAGTTTTTCCGGAGTAAGGTACAGGAGGCTAGGGGGATTTGACCCCCAAGGTGATCACATTCCTATGCACGTGGGTTTTGTTGTTTTTATATATATAAGTTCACAACCCGATCAGGGGTGAACACGCATGCGTCAGTCCATAGTCCGGGTTAGGGGTGGACATGGGAATCATACGGTCTTGCGACCAGATTCAACGCGGCTTTCTGAAGAGGTCCGTACGTGGGTACCATGTGGCCGACACGACCACCACTTAGGCACTCAAGTAGCGGAACTAGACCGACCAACTGCAACCTCCTTGGGTGACGGACAATATATTGGGAACTAGTTGAGTACAAGAGTAGGATGTATGGCGAGGGTTTGAAACCCTAAATTGTGGAGAAAGACGGCTAGATTTGGGGGCATATGTAGTATGGGATGCATTCGTGCTCCAAAGTCTTGCTTGCATTAGAGTCAGGCATGTGATTTGCTGCAGCTAGTCATAGGGTCATGGCATAACACTGTACTAGAATCCGAATCCATTAAACTCTTGTTTTGGCACATCACTTTTCTCTTTTGCATAAATTATTGGTTGTGATTGAATTTTAGAGGATCGCTGTTATCATCAGCTTAGCATTAGTCGAAGTACTGATGTTTTTCACCTTTTAGGTATCGGTTCTACCTTTCGAGCAGGTGCAGAAATATCAGAGTCGAGCAGCAGAAGCCTCAAGACGAGGAGCAAGTCCCAGTGGAGCTGATGGGCCACTCAGCAAAGTTTGGAAGTAATCAGTCGACTACCATTCCGGGAGGTAGCTCATAGCTTTACAAGTGGAGTCTGTGAATATTTGTAATATGTTGTAATGAGCAGATTTAATTTGTACTCCTTGTCCAAGAACAAGTTATCGGTTGTAATCAATGATGTAATGACTTTATTTGGCAATGAAAAGTTTTTAAATTTCCGTATTATTACTGTGTTGAGATGCATTTGAAGGAAAAGATTCTGGTGAGTGTCACGGATGTCCGATAACAGGGATCCGGGGTGCTCCAGGGTACCATCAGATGAGCATTAAAGAAGAAAGTATCCCAAAGACTGCTTTTCGTACTTGGTATGGAGTGTATGAATATTCGGTGATGCCTTAGGGGTTGACGAATGCCCCTGCATTTTTCATGGATTTGATAAATCAGATCGCTCACCCTTATATCGACAGGTTCGTGATTGTAGTTATTGATGATAATTTGGTGTATTTTCGCAGCATGGAGAACCGTAGATAGCACCTCAGAATTGTGTTGTTGACACTTTGGGACCAGAAGTGGTATGATAAGTCCTCAAATTGTCATTTTTGGGACTGAGAAGTGTGATTTTTGGGGCACTTTGTGTCTGTTGAAGGCATATTTGTGGATTTGGAGAAAGTTACAGCGGTGAAAAAACGGGGAACAACCTACGAATGTGTCAGAGATTCGGAGTTTCTTGGGTTTGCTTGGCGATTATCGAAGGTCCAGTCCTCGATTTTCTATTATTGCTGCATTGATGACTCAACTTACCCGGAATAATGTGTCTTTTGTATGGTTCGAGCAGTGTTAAAGGCTTTTCAAGAGTTAAAGAAAAGATTGACTGCAACTCCTGTTTTGATAACCCCCGAGAAGGGAGTGCCTCTCCAAGTATATAATGATGAATGTGGTACAGGTTTAGGTGTAGATTGATGCGGAAAGGCAGGTTTGTGACTTATATATCTAGGACATTGCAGTCATATGCAGTGAGTTATCCTACTAAGCTTTGGAATTGGTGGCAATAGTATCTGCAATGAAGATGTGGAGACCTTCTTTGTTGGGGAGAAGTTTCGGCTTTTGACAGATTAGAAGAGTTTGAAGTACTTGTTTTTGTAAAAGGAGCTTAGCAGGAGGCGTCAAAGGTGGCTCGAATTCTTTAATAGCTTGAGGTTGAAATAAAATACCACCCGGGGAAAGCAAATATGGTGGTGGATATCTTAACTAAGAAGAAGGATATTGGCTTTTATTATGTTCCATGAGTGGACGGTATTAGATATATTGGGTCAATTTGATTTTACTTTAGTAGACTTTATATTTAGACAAATTACCAGTACATCCGTCTATTCTACAGCTGATCATTCAAACTTAAATTCGAAAATTTTGCTTGTTACCAATGTTCTAAAAGTTGCTAGGCGGTAGTCGGACGGCCGATGGGTGCCTAGCACCTAGGCCTTGTAAGCGGAGCTTAAGCGGCTAGGCGCTTGGCGGTTTTATTTATATATTTATTTATTTATATATTTTATATATATATTTTATCATTTGATTTTGTTTTGTTGTTACCAATTCTTAGTCTTGATATTTCTCCTTGCAATTGCAGGATCAGGTTTATAAAATCGAATCGGTGTATTATCGTATCGGTGAACATGAAGAGAACAAAATATTTGACTCATCTTCTCAATATCCATCCAAGGACTACTAATGCATCAACACTGTCCGCATGGGAATATGATTTTTATATATGATTTTTATATCAAGAAATAAATAATGTTCATAGCCTACATTGTTTTGCATTTTTCTTGAGTAATGCCAAAAAATTGTATTCCTTGCTTAAGTAGTTTGATGGGGAAAATCTCAGTAAAAAAATCATGTCTGATGGGGAAAATCTCAATAAAAGAATTATTTGACTGAGGCAGTTGCATGTGCAAGTTTCAGTAGACTAAGCTCAATCTAAAATTCTCAAAAACTAAATTAGTCGCAAAAAACCAGCATTTGGGTGTTGTTTAGGGATGGCTGGTTGGGGTGTAGAAATTGTATCAGGGTTTGGGGATCATCAGGTTGTATCAATTTCCACAAAGATATCACATTCAATAAAGGATACTTAAGAAATAAATTATATTACTTATGAAATAAATTATTTCTTAAGACAAAACGTTGCTGTCATTTCATATTGATTATTTGTATAATACTAGGTAAGTTACACGAATCTTACATCGATAGAATATGCAGTCCCAAGAAAACAAAAGCCAAGCAAGAAAAATATAACTGGCACATATAAAAGCTCTGCAGAAGATAATGAACAGAAAAGTAAAAAGTTTGCTTTTTTTCTTAGTAAAGAATTTAAGAAAAAAAAGGAATTAAAGAATGAGATGAAGAGAGAAAAACAAATGAAGTCTGCAAATGCGGGGCTTTCGATCCTTGACAGTAAAGGAACTAACTTCACCTAACGGCAAAATTTGATTTGTCCAAACTGAAAAAAAAAATCGGGTGCGAATATGGAATTTAACACCAAAAAAAGTGTTAAGGTGCTTTCAAGAATCTGTGTTCACAAGGGTCAATGTGGAAAAATCCCCAACTTTTTCTCCTTCAAACAAAAGAATGCAAAAGAAGTATAGAACATACCATAATGTAGAAGCAAATTAAAATCAATATTCCCACTTCCCTATAAATTTCTCCTGAAGAAAGTGGAAGAGTGGGTTTATTCACCTGTGATTAACCAAAACAAACCTCCACATCAACAAATAATAAACTATAAGAACAAAAATACTTCACATAGCAAATGAAAATATAAGCAAATAAGTTGGTTTTATCCTACAGGCCTTATCGATTTTAACATCATAAACTTGATTCAGTCCCACAACATAAATATTCATAAATACAGCAGGAAGTAGAGCCTGTAGTGATCACACGTTAAAACTCTAGTAATCGAAGTTTTACTTCTTTAATATAGTAACTATAAAAAAGAACTGCTTTTCCCTTCAGCAGTCCTATGAAAAATGTTGGAGAAAGATCATGCATGCTGTCTAATGGAAGAAGAAAGACTGATATTATCCCCACAATCTAATAAATTAAAATAATTTAAAATATTATTGAGTTTTTTTTAGATTGTAGATACCAAATAAGAAACAAGTGTAATTTAAACTTATAGTGCCGGTTACTGTGTGGGGCCGGGAGAACCGACAGAAAGCCATTTAGGATAGCATCTGTAAAAAGAGAATGAAAAGGATTTACTCAAAATGTCATACTGAACTGAATATGCATTACCGCAACATGTGCAGTCCACTGATATGGAAAAGAAATCATGACATTGTAGGATAAGAACTCATAAAATATAAATTAGATATTCTTGAATAATTAATCTGCAGCACTAACTTACTTGTGAACTCAGAGGTGTAACCTGTAAATGCAATCTCGTAAGTTCAATTATACTAGACTAGTATTATACACGTGCGTTGCACGTGGGAAAAATGGAGAGGGAGAATGAAAAGGACTAAAAAAAAAATCTAGTATTATACACGTGCGTTGCACGTGGGGAAAATGGAAAGGGGAATGAAAAGGACAAAAAAAAAGAATCTACCAACACGTGCGCTGCACGTGTTGACAAAATGACACAATGACAAATGACACTAAGCCCTTCTCCCATTATAATATTTCCCATTATAATATTAGAGAAGAGTAGAAGTACTTAAGAAATAAATTATTAAATTGTGATATATGGATAATCATTCATGCTAAGATCTCTACATGCCAGTAAGCAGTAAGTATTTTACGCAAACACAAAAAACAAACACATGAAGAGAATCCAGATGAACTCCAATTCCTCTTACATCCGGATGAACTCGTAGTTAATCAGAGAATCCTTGTCGCAATCCTTTGCAAATTAAGTGTATGATTGCCATAATTGGACCACCATCCGACTAATAATTAAAGAAGCACAAATGAGTAAAGGAAACATAAAGCATTAAAAAAAATTCAACGCTTAATAAGAAAATTAACTAACAATTCATACCTGGATCATAGTTGTCATCATTTTTGGAGCACCCAGTTGCGGCCAAGGCTCTTCCAAACCCACCCTCTTTGTTCTTATACTTCAACAACTCCACGTTTACAACAATGCTTTGCATGTCAAAATCATCGAGGAAGAATTTCTCAACACAAGTAAATATACCATCCATGACAATAGGATCTTCTCCTACGGTTGCATCTTTGTAAAAGTAGTAGGGATTCAATAGAAAGCCGACCAAATGTAAAGGACTATCAAGTCTATGTTGAGCTTTTTTATCAATGTAACCCCTGTTTTTCATTTTATGTATTTTGGAGTGTATTTTTCATTTTTGTGTATTTTATCTCTCTTGTATTTTTCTGAACCGTATATTGGATTTGTTCTCAATATATATTCATTTTACTTCATTTTGAGCTCCTTGTGTTGTTTGATCGTTGCTTTTGTTCGTTTTTCGTCATTTTGATTCTTTTCACCATTTTTGGACTCGTTCTCTTTATTTTATTTTTTCGTGGTGATTGTGATGGAATTTTGGTGGTGATTTCCTAAACCTATGATTTTTGACTTCTAATTAGATTTTCCAAGAGCCATAGAATTCAATATAACTTGTATCCCCATTTGTTATTTATCCAATATCCATTACCCAATTGTATACCTATTACCAATACCTAATACCCACAACCCATTAGCCCACATTAACCCATTTATACCAACCCCTAACATTCTAAAACCCTAACCCTAACCCAAAACTCTCTCTCCCACTCCTAATCCCGGCCCTCTCTCTCCCCATCCTTGTGCTCCCGGCTACAACCACCTAACCACACCTCCATCCGGCCTCCCCTACCAGGCCAAGCCCCACCAAACCGACCACCACCTCACCCCAACTCTAGCCACCATCCTACACCAACTCCATTCAAACCCGACACCCCACTTCCTTGATTACCTAGCCGACACCACCAAAGCACCACCATCATCATCAACTAGCATCTACTCCCTTCTCTTGTGTTGATTCTCAAAGTGGGTATTTGCCACTTTGATCGTTGCTTCGAAGGAGATCGTTCGTGGGTAGATTTCGTTCGTTTAGCTTAGATTTCTTGCTTGTAGCGGATTTCATTCGTGGGTTTTGTTTCTCTTCGTGGTTGGATCGTTCTTCATTCCCTAACTAAGGCAAGTAACTTGTACTACAATTCATTTGGTTTGATACAAGTCAAAAAGTTCACCTATAGTGTAGTTGGGTCTAAAGACAACCAAAGATTGTGTTTTCCTTGATGGGTTTTGTCTCTATTATGATAATTTGGCTATAGATGACTTATGACACAAATCTTGATAGGTGATACCCTAGGTTTTGCCCAAATCTTAATTTTTAGGCAAGTATGTGACGATTTGTGGGAATTGATGTTTGGACTAAGACCCATGTGAGATAATAGGTGTGGACTTGTTAGTAACCCTAAATCATGATATTTAGATACTTGGTAGGTTGAATTTCAAGTTTGGATGTGTTTCCTTCAATAATCTTGAAGTTATGATGTTCTCGATTTGAAGTGTGAAATTTGTATTTACTGGGTGTTCTGTTTTGATTGCTGTTTTCGTCTATGCTACAGCCAGTATCTTGATTCCTGTATAAAAGATGAATTTTAGATAATTTTGTCTATTTTCAAACTCCACTGGTTTTGCTTGATTTGGATTTCGTATGACTGTTTTAGTACAAAGGTGTCGAACAATTCCAGATTCAGTTTTTGGTTGATTTTGTTAACAAACTATTTTCAAGAACTATTCTACAGATATTATCTTGATTTAATATTTTGTTCAGTGTTTCTTTATGGATTTAGGGATTACCCAGATTTTTGATGACTTTTAAAGACAAATTTTATGTGGTGTTTCATGCTCTTTTCTAGAATCATCTCATACTGTATTTTGCGCGCTGGTCAGTAAAGAACCCCATTTTCACTATGATTCCTTACACTGTATGAAAATTCTTTGTGAAATATGAAAGTTAGTAAACTCTATCTATTTTCATATCCCTTTGGCGGAATTGGATTTCGATTCACTGGTTGCGAGATATCTTAGTTTTTGTACAGCAGTGTTGAGATTTCCAGATTCGTTAAACTATGTTTTCTTGATGCTTTCGTATTTTTGATGACTGATCTATTCTTACTGGAATATTATGAAAATTTATATTTTGATTCTCTAATTATAGGGGGATACCCCAGATTTTTCCTGAATTTATTTGATGAGTTTTGATGCTGTTTTTCTGACTGAGAATTTGTTTTCCTGATTTCTGACTGAACATATTTTTTTATTTTCGAACTCATTTTGAGTTAAGATGTTGTGAAGTACTATATGACTTAATTATACTCGTTGGATTCGTGTGAATGTCTAGTTTTCAAATCCTGTGATGGATCCTGATTTGCAATTCTGTATCAACAAGAATCACTATTTTAGTACTGATCTATCATGCTGTCCTGATTATGAACATACACTGTTTTACTCGTTTATGTGAATGTATATCACCCATGCTTGTATGTTTGTTTCCCTAAACCTAATACTGATTATACCATATTTGTTTGGCACTATTTCGTACCCATTCATACCTGTTTGATGACCATAATAAAAGTAACCAAGCCGGGGTTTAAGGGAAAGATCTAGTAGTGGAAAATATAGAAACGTGTACTTGGAAAAGGACCTGTGTCCTGCCTGCCTGTTACGTGTTCATGACTACATGATTCACGATCCTGTTTACCTGTACCTGATTGCATGATTTCCTATAGGAAGATGTTCTCGGAAGATAACCACTAGGTTATGCCTGTTTCCTGTACCTGACTGCATACTTCCCTTAGGCAGGTATACTCGGAAGAGAACCACTAGGTTCTACCTGTTCCTGTTTTCTGTACCTAAGTACACTGCCCCATGGACTCCACTATGAAATCTAAAACGAAACTGTTTGTTGTAGCAACCATGTTGTATGGATGGCATGAAGTGCTACCGAGATAGTAAATTAACAAGATTAGACATGACATAACCTGATACCTGTTTACCTGTTACCTGTATACCTGTTATCTGATTATCCGGTCACCTGATACATGGTTACCTGTATACCTGTTACCTGATTATCCTCTCACATGATTACTTGTTACCTGTTTACCTGTTTACTTGACCTTAATACATATTTACTTGTTTACCTCTTTACTTGACACATGTTACATGTACCTATTAGTATACCATATTGCTAGTTAGTTTCCCCATATACTTGTATCCTATATTATTTGTGGCCCGCGACTTGCAATTGACAAGTAATTGTTTTCTTCTTTTCTCCTTTTTCTGCAAATTTACTAATTGCAGATCAGGTTGGTCAGCTTCCCGATGGTAATGGCGAGAGGATGTATTAAGTTGGAAATTTCTGCTTTATGATTATTATTAGTTGTTGCTTGGACATTGAATAAAGTATATTTGGTTTATTGGATATTATTTGTATTTGGACGATGTGACCCAGGATCTTTGTTTTCTCCAGACTTTGATTTATTTGAGAATATTGTATTTAGATTCGAGTAAATTTCTGTTTGTGTTTTGTTTCAATATTGCATGTTGGTTGTGCCTTTTGCTTCCGACTCTGATTATATCTATGATGTGTTGTAAAGATTCTGAACATCTTAAGGATGATGAAAATCATTCGCTGGGCTTTTGTTACGTATCCATATTCCGTATTCCTTTTTGGAAAGCGGGGCATGACAGGGTTTTTAGTGGTATCAGAGCATCAGGTTTGGCTAATGTATTACTTGCCTAATATATTAGACAAGCATGGCTCGAACTGGGATCTGCACAACATTTCACCAACCATGCATACATAAATGAAATGTATACCAACTCAGATTCTGGATACTAGTCTTGTTCCCTCCATTTTGATCTCTTCCTATTCAATCCCTCGATTCCTTGTTTGCTTCTCTCTATCCCTTGATTGTCTATGCTTTCTCCTTGTCTTTGATTCCTTTTAGGTATCATCCTTGTTTGCTCTTTTCCTGCCTACGTCTTTATGATTCTGGGGCAACCCATTCTTTTGTCTCCTCTCGATTTGTCGCTCGCCATCAGTTGGAGTGCAGAACATATCTGAGGCTTGGAACATCGTGACAGGTGGTGGAGTTTTTAGTTGTTCCCGTGAGTGCAGGCAATATCCCATGGTTATTGGGGACGCAGAGTTCCAAGCCAACCTGATTATAATTGGAAATTTATGATTCGACGTCATTCTGGGTATGGATTGGCTGGGTGAAGCCCATACCATTATTGATTGCCGTGCCAAGAAAGTTGTCTTCAAAATTCCATATCGGGCAGAATTTGAGTTCCATGCCGGGGAATCTTCTTTTGGTCGAGCAAAGACTGCAGTTGAACAGGTGGATTGTGCGATGGAATTGCACTCAGGCTGTGAGGTTGCGCCTCTAGTAGTTCGGATTTTTGGGATGTTTTTTCACATGATTTGCCTAGCTTACCCCCTGATAAGAAAGTGGAATTTGGTATTGATGTTCAGCCTGGAACAGAGCTGATATCGAAGAGTCCCTACAGGATGGCACCGGTTGAGCTAGCAGAGCTTAAGGTGCAGATTCAGCAGTTGCTTGATTTGGGTTTAATCAGACCTAGTGTTTTGCCTTAGGGTGCTCCGGTCTTTTTTGTTGATAAGAAGGATGGTTGTCGTCGTCTTTGCATGGATTATCGAGAGCTGAACAGAGTTACTGTGAAGAATCAGTATTCGTGGCCCAGGATTGATGATTTGTTTGATCAACTGAGTGGGGCTACTATTTTTTCGAAGTTGGATCTTTGTTCTGGATATCACCAAGTCAAGGTGAAGGCTGCAGATATACAGAAGACTGCTTTTAGGACTAGATACGGGCACTATGAGTATCTTATGATGCCGTTCGGGTCACGAACACGCCGGCTATATTCATGAGTCTTATGAACCGGGTTTTTTCTCAGTTCTTGGACAAATTCGTGGTGGTCTTTATTGATGATATTTTGGTATATTCTCAGAATCGGGAAGATCATGCTGAGCATCTTAGAGTTGTTTTGTAGACTTTGAGAGAGAATCGGCTCTATGGGAAACTTAGCAAGTACGAGTTTTGGCTCGACAGGATTTCTTTCTTGGGGCATATTGTTTCTAGCGATGGTATTTCTGTGGATCCTGCCAAGATTAAGGCTGTGAAGGATTGGCCTATTCCCAAGTCAGTTTCAGAAGACAAGAGTTTTCTTAGTTTGGCTGGCTATTATCGAAAGTTCGTCCAGGATTTTTCGAAGATAGCAGGACCGTTGACTAAATTGACTGTGAAGGATCAGAAGTTTTGTTGGTCTGATGAGTGCATTAAGCCTTTCATTGAGTTAAATAACAGATTGACGTCAGCACCTGTGTTGACTATTCCAGATGGTTCAGGCGGATTTGTAGTTCGCTGTGATGCTTCTGGTAAGGGTCTTGGAGCAGTTCTTATACAGAAGGGCCGTGTTGTTGTGTATGCATCAAGGCAGTTGAGGCCGCATGAGAAGAACTATCCTACTCCTGACTTGGAGTTAGCGGTAGTGATCTTTGCTCTGAAGCTATGGAGACATTATTTACTGGGAGACCGAGTGGAGATCTTTACAGACCACAAAAGTCTCAAGTACGTCTTCACTCAGTAGGAATTAAACATGAGACAAAGGCGTTGGTTGGAACTTATGGCCGATTATGACATCAGTTTGCATACCATCCAGGTAAAGTAAACTTGGTGCCAGATACTTTGAGCAGGAGACCAGCAGTTATGTTTCTTACTCAGCTGAGAGATCTCATTGAGCAGATGAGGAGGTTGGAGCTTGTTGTTGTGTTGCCGAGTTCTGGTCAGAGTTGTTTGGTGCTCCAACTACAGTCGTCTCTTGTTGAGCAGATTAAAGAGGCACAGGCTAGTGATGTGCAGTTGCAGAGCTTTCGAGCTGAGGATGAGTCTGGGTCCAGGACGGACATGGTTATTCATTCTGATGGATCGCTTCATTTTGGGTCTAGATTATGTGTCCCGGAAAGTGAAGTTCGTCAGAAGTTGCTTGAGGAAGCACATAAGTCTTCGTATTCTATCCATCCCGGCGGTACTAAGATGTATCGGGATTTGAAACTTCATTTCTGGTGGCAGGGTATGAAAAGTCCTGTGGCTCAGTTTGTTGCTCAGTGTTTGATCTGCCAGTAGGTTAAGGCAGAGCATCAGAGAACCGCTGGACTTCTTCAACCGCTTGCTATTCTAGAGTGGATGTGGGAACATATCACTATCGATTTTGTGACTGCTTTGTCGAGGAGTCTTAAGGGTCATAATGTCATTTGGGTGATTGTCGACTGTTTGACGAAGAGTGCTCACTTCATTCCTTTTCGTGTCGGTCAGTCTACTGAGAGCCTTGCTGAGAGGTACATGTAAGAGATTGTTAGACTTCATGGGGTTCCATTTAGTATTGTATCCGACAGGAATACGAGATTCAGATCTCAGTTTTGGGAGTCTTGAGAACAGTTTGGGGGAGCAAATTAAAGTACAGTATAGCTTTTCATCCCCAGACCGATGGACAGTCAGAGCGGACTATTCTGATTCTTGAGGACATGTTGAGGTCCTGCATGCTTCAGTTTGGTGGGTCTTGGGATGATCACTTCCATCTTGTAGAGTTCTCGTACAATAATAGCTTTCAAGCTAGTATTAAAGCTGCTCCGTTCGAGGCACTCTATGGACGGAAGTGCAGATCACCAGTGTACTGAGATGACATTGGTTAGAGGAAGTTGTTGGGTCCAGAGCTGATCACCAAGATAGTGGATGTTGTGGTTCAGATCAGGAAGCATTTGCAGGCAGCTCAGGACAGGCAGAAGCGATGGGCTGATGTTCATCGTAGGGCTTTGGAGTTTGTTGTTGGTGACCATGTTTTCGTCATGGTATCGCCGTGGCACGGTGTCATTTGGTTCGGGGTGGGGGCATGCTTAGCCAGAGGTTTATTGGACCGTTTGAGAATTTGGAGCGAGTAGGCAAGGTGGTCTATCGTCTTGCATTGCCGCCAGCATTATCAGGAGTGCACGATATTTTCCATGTCTCACAACTCAGGAGATATATCCGAGATGAGAGCCACGTGATCAACTATTCGGAGTTGACCGTTCAGCCGTATTTGACTTGTGAGATTCTGCCAGTTACTATTGTGGATTGACGGGAGAAAGTGCTTACGAACAAGGTCATCAAGTTGGTTCGTGTTGCTTGGAATCCCCACTCGCCTGGTGAGTCGACTTGGGAGTTGGAGGAGAAATTTTGCAGAAGTTTCCTCATTTGTTTGAGTAGTTGCATTAGTTTTGCTTTGTTCTTTTTCTTTGTTTTTCTTTTGGGGTTACCCTATGTATCTTTCTTTTGAATTTCGAGGACGAAATTTTTCTGTTAGGTGGGTAGGATTCTAACTCTTGTTTTTCATTTTATATATTTTGGAGTGTATTTTTTATTTTCGTGTATTATATCTCTCTTGTATTTTTCTGAACCGTATATTAGATTTGTTCTCAATATATATTCATTTTACTTTATTTTGAGCTCCTTGTGTTGTTTGATCGTCGCTTTTGTTCGTTTTTCGTCATTTTGATTCTTTTCACCATTTTTGGACTCTTCTCTTTATTTTATTTTTCCGTGGTGATTGTGATGGAATTTTGGTGGTGATTTCCCAAACCTATGATTTTTGACTCCTAATTAGATTTTCCAAGAGTCATAGAATTCACTCTAACTTGTATCCCCATTTGTTATTTGCCCAATATCCATAACCCAATTGTATACCTATTACCAATACCTAATACCCACAACCCATTAGCCCACATTAACCCCTTTATATAAACCCTTAACATTCTAAAACCCTAACCCTAAACTCTCTCTCCCTTTCCTATTCCCGGCCCTCTCTCTCCCCATCCTTGTGCTCCCGGCTGCTACCACCCAACCACACCTCCATCCGGCCTCCCCTACCAGGCCGAGCCCCACCAAACCGACCACCACCTCACCCCTAACTCCGGCCATCATCCTACACCAACTCCATTCAAACCTGACACCCGACTTCCTTGATTGCCTAGCCGACACCACCAAAGCACCACCATCATCATCAACTAGCATATACTCCCTTCTCTTGTGTTGATTCTCAAAATGGGTATTTGCCACTTTGATCGTTGCTTCGCAGGAGATCGTTCGTGGGTGGATTTCGTTCGTTTGGCTTGGATTTGTTGATTGTAGCTGATTTCGTTCGTGGGTTTTGTTTCTCTTCGTGGTTGGATCGTTCTTCATCCCCTAACTAAGGCAAGTAACTTGTACTACAATTCATTTGGTTTGATACAAGTCAAAAAGTTCACCTATTGTGTAGTTGGGTCTAGAGACAACCAAAGATTGTATTTTCCTTGATGGGTTTTGTCTCTATTGTGATAATTTGGCCATAGATGACTTATGACAAAAGTCTTGATAGGTGATACCCTAGGTTTTGCCCAAATTTTGATTTTTAGGCATGTATGTGACGATTTGTGTGAATTGATGTTTGGACTAAGACCCATGTGAGATAATAGGTGTGAACTTGTTAGTAACCCTAAATCATGATGTTTAGATGCTTGGTAGGTTGTATTTCAAGTTTGGATGTGTTTCGATCAATAATCTTGAAGTTATGATGTTCTCGATTTGAAGTGTGAAATTTGTATTTACTGGGTATTCTGTTTTGATTGCTGTTTTCGTCTATGCTACAGCCAGTATCTTGATTCCAGTATAAAAGGTGAATTTTAGATAATTTTTTCTATTTTCAAACCCCACTGGTTTTGCTTGATTTGGATTTCGTATGACTGAGTTATGATTGTTTTAGTACAGATGTGTCGAACAATTCCAGATTCAGTTTTTGGTTGATTTTGTTAACAAACTATTTTCAAGAACTATTCTACACATATTATCTTGATCTAATACTTTCATCAGTGTTTCTTTATGGAGTTAGGGATTACCCAGATTTTTGATGAATTTTAAAGACAAGTTTTATATGGTGTTTCATGCTCTTTTCTAGAATCATCTCATGCTGTATTTTGCGCGCTGGTCAGTAAAGAACCCCATTTTCACTATGATTCCTTATACTGTATGAAAATTATTTGTGAAATATGAAAGTTATTAAATTCTATCTATTTTCATATCCCTTTGGCGGAATTGGATTTCGATTCACTGGTTGCGAGATATCATAGTTTTCGTACAGCAGTGTTGAGATTTCCAGATTCGTTAAACTATGTTTTCTTGATGCTTTCGTATTTTTGATGACTGATCTATTCTTACTGGAATATTATGAAACTTTATATTTTGATTCTCGACTTATACGGGAATACCCCAGATTTTTTTGAATTTATTTGATGAGTTTTGATGCTGTTTTTCTGACTAAGAATTCATTTTCTTGATTTCTGACTGAACATATTTTCTATTTTCGAACACGTTTTGAGTTAAGATGTTGTGAAGTACTATATGACTTAATTATACTCGTTGGATTCGTGTGAATGTCTAGTTTCCAGATCCTTTGACGGATCCTGATTTGCAATTTTGTATCAACAAGAATCACTGTTTTAGTACTGATCTATCATGTTGTCCTGATTATGAACATACACTGTTTTGCTCGTTTATGTGAATGTATATCACCCATGCTTGTATGTTTGTTTCCCTGAACCTAATACTGAATATACCATGTTAGTTTGGCACTATTTCGTACCCATTCATACATGTTTGATGACCATAATAAAAGTAACCAAGTAGGGATTTAAGGAAAAGATCTAGTAGCGGAAAATATAGAAACGTGTACTTGAAAAAGGACCTGTGTCCTGCCTGCCTGTTACGTGTTCATGACTACATGATTCACGATCCTATTTACCTGTACCTGATTGCATGCTTTCCTATAGGAAGATGTTCTCGGAAGATAACCACTAGGTTATGCCTGTTTCCTGTACCTGACTGCATACTTCCCTTAGGAAGGTATACTCGGAAGAGAACCACTAGGTTCTACCTGTTCCTGTTTCCTGTACCTAAGTATACTGCCCCATGGACTCCACTATGAAATCTAAAACGAAACTGTTTGTTGTTGCAACCATGTTGTATGGGCGGCATGAAGTGCTACCTAGATAGTAAATTAACAAGATTAGACATGACATAACCTGATACCTGTTTACCTATTACCTGTATACCTGTTACCTGATTATCCTGTCACCTGATACATGGTTACCTGTATACCTGTTACCTGATTATCCTCTCACATGATTACTTGTTACCTGTTTACCTGTTTACTTGACATTAATACATAATTACTTGTTTACCTATTTACTTGACACATGTTACCTGTACCTGTTAGTATACCATATTGCTAGTTAGTTTTCCCATGTACTTGTATCCTATATTATTTGTGACCCGCGACTTGCAATTGACGGGTAATTTTTTTCTTCTTTTCCCTTTTTTTTGCAAATTTACTAATTGCAGATCAGGTTGGTCAGCTTCCCGATGGTAATGGCAAGAGAATGTATTAAGTTGGAAATTTCGGCTTTATGATTATTATTAGTTGTTGCTTGGACATTGAATAAAGTGTATTTGGTTTATTGGATATTATTTGTATTTGGGCGATGTGACCCAGGGATCTTTGTTTACTCTAGACTCTGATTTATTTGAGAATATTGTATTTGGATTCAAGTAAATTTCTGTTGGTGTTTTGTTTCAATATTGCATGTTGGTTGTGCCTTTTGCTTCTGACTCTGATTATATCTTTGATGTGTTGTAAAGATTCTGAATAGCTTAAAGATGTTGAAAATCATTCGCTGAGCTTTTGTTACGTATCCGTATTCCGTATTCCTTTTTGTGAAGCGAGGCGTGACAATCAATAATACAAAGAATTTGCCGATAGTTAGCCTCAACATGTTTGAATGCCACTTTGATAGGTTCTTTTGCTTGCTTTAGTTCCTCATATAAAAAGCTCATTGATGGCTTCTTATCCCAATCAACAAGTCAAAGAACCTTCCCTAAAGGAGCAAACACCGTCAAACAAAATGTTACACCATTCTAAAAGGACATACTCAACACCGTAGCATATGCCGTTTTTTCCTTAGTAGTCTTTGAGTATTTGCAAGCTTCCCACCTATTACTTGTAGCCATATTTCTCAATTTTTCATTTTTATCCAACAAAATTTGCAAGGTTAAGAAAGAAGATGCAAATCTAGTGACCCTCGGCCTCACAATATCTCTTCTATTTGTTCACTTCCTCATCATTGACAATGTAGCATGATGTGAATATATATAGATAGCGAAAGCTTTGGCTTTATCAATTACTCCTTTGGACTTAGGTTCCTTGCCAATTCCTTCAAGCATTATGTTCAAGGTGTGTGTGGCACAAGAACTCCAAAATATGTTTGGTCTTTCCGCCAAAATCAAATTCTTTGTCGTCATATTATTTGATGCATTATCTGTCACAATTTGAACCACATTTTCTGACGCCCCAACATCATTTACTATACACTTGTTAACAAATTGATATGTAATCACCGGTATGGGCGTCTTCAGAAACTTCTTTGGAAGAAAGAAAAGTCGTGCCGTCATTACAATTCACACAAAAATTCATGATACTTCTTCTTTTCCGATCGGTCCAAGCATCGTTCATGATTGAGCAACCATTCTTTGCCCACTCATCTTCTTGCTTCTTAAGTAAGCTTTTTGTTCGTGCATACTCCTCCTTTAGCAAAGGCTCTCTCAAAAGATGTTGGATAGGAGGTTGATAACCCGGTCCAAACTGACCGACCGCTTCACAAAATCTTTTGAAGCTATCATTATGAATGACATTGAAAGGAATGGCCACTTCATACAACCACCGAGCCAAGTATCGATGCACATCGTCTGATCTTTCCTTAGAAATTGCATCATGGATATTTTGCTGTCATGTCTTCTTGCTTGCATCCAATGAAGCCGAAGAATCGGGATGATACCCGATGTAAACCTATCCATAGGCCCAAGAATTCGTGGCCTCTTCCTCAATCCTTCCTTTTCGGTTTCTTCTTGAAGCCCTTCATAAGTTATTACAACTTATCCTCTAACTTCCTCCAAGTGCTTTTGCTTATTTTTCTTTTTAGCTCTTCCTTCTTCGATCGCAGCTTTACATTTGGCTTTATCTTCCTCACTCGACTTTTTGCATGGGGCCACCTGCCCTCTAATGTTTGTAATATGATGCTTCAGTCGATAGACTCCTCTACTCATCTCCTTTTTGCATAACTTACATTGAATTTTATCCAAGTTATTGGGATTCACTAACACTTTGTTAGAGTTGGACCTAGCAGGAACAGAAGAAGGGCATGCTGAGCATTTGATTGCAGTTCAGAGCAACTACAGGAGCATCAACTTTGTGCAAATTGTCAAAGTGAATTCTGGAAGTCAAAAGTAGTGTTTGTCGGCCATGTCCTATTCTAAGGAGGGAGTGGCTACCGAACCGCAAAAGATTAAGGCAGTGACGGACTGGCCTCAGCCGAAGACCATGAAGGAGATAAGAAGCTAAATGATGAGATTAGGCAAGCCAGTATTGAAGTGATTACTCAAGATTAGAGCTCAGTTTTGGCACGATGGAAGCTGCAACCGAGTCTAAGTAAGCAATTCACAAGGCTTAGGCAGGAGATGTAGGGATTGAAGTACTGAAGCGACAAGTTGATGAAAGAAAATCTCAGAATATCAGTATGGGCTTCATCACATGATTGCCCAGGAATTCAGAAATGAATGTCTCAAATTGGGTTATTGGGGATCGGTTGACAAAGTCTGCACATTTTCTTTCGATGAAAATGGCTTAGTCGCTATAGAAATTAGCAGAAGCCCACATTGAAGGCGTAAGGAAGCAGCAAGGAGTACCAGTATTAGCGATTCTGACCAAGATTCAAGAGTTACATCTCTATTTTGGTAGAGCATGCAGGCAGCTTTGGGAACAAGGTCGGGTTCTTTGGAGAACCAGTTCGTGGAGGAGCAACTTGGGGGTCGGAAAGCCATATAAGCTTTCTTTCCCCGAGTTATTTAGTGTATGGATATTTTTCTGTTCTCTTGACTAAATGTAGTTCTAAGGACAGAACTATTCTAAGGATGGAGTATTGTAATATCTCGGTTGGATATTATATTTTTATTACAATATTTTTAAAATTAAAATATTTGTATGGAAATTACTTAGTTTTAATAAATAATCATTATCTATATATATATACAAGTAAGTATATATATGTATTGTATCGGTTTTGTGCACTTGTACAACATCCTATAAATTTCTGAGAAAATGTCTGTAAAATCCCGGGCTGATATTAAAAATTATTATTTTATTATTATTTTATTTTTATTTTCAGAATTGAAATATTTTTTATGGATATTACCCGGTTTTGTTAATAAACATTATCTATATATATATACCAGTCTGTATACATCTGTATTGTATCAAATTGGTACTGAAATCTTCCGAGCCGGTAATAAAATTATTTTTATTATCATTTCTGAATAAAAATATTTTTGGTAGAAATTATTCGTTTTAACGAATAAAAGTTATCTGTATAGACAGATATATGTACATACATGTACCGTATCGATTTCGTATGTTTATACGAAATCATGTAGTATATGATTTTTGGAAAATGTCCCTTATTTTTTATCAATCAAGATCAAACTGGAGGGCTAGGATTGGATTGGGTGTGATTTCCATTTAAATTAGCAAATTTATTTCCAATTGATTTGAGCCACAAGAATGAGAACATTTGGCTTCTTCTCAACCACAAACTCAACCCTCTCCTCCTATATAACCCCCCCCCCCCCCCCCCAATTGGCTGGCCAATCATGAGGAAAGCCCCATTTTTCATTCCTTGTTCCTCCATCTCATCTCACACCCTCTTATTTACTCTTATGTTTTCTTCTACTTCTTTTTTATGTGAATATTTGCAAGTGTACAAAATCGCAACAAGTAGTATAGTTTACGTGAATAGAGTGTCGAACACACAGGACTAGATATTTTATTGAGTACCGAATTTACTAGATTAATCACTATTTGGAAGATCGAAATTTATAAATGATAAAACAACTAAATTACATTAATCTAATTAAAACTAACTAAATTTGTGATGAGAGAGAGGGCTGTGAAACAGTGAAGCTCTTGTAATTTGTTAATGGAAAATTAGTTCTAGGGCTCTTGATTTCACCTCGTTTATCACACACACAAATTATAACTCCTTATGAATAAAGATATTATCTTTCCAAGTTGTAGACCAAAATCCTAAAAATATTAACCACTCTATCCACGTAGTCTAAAAATTATTGTCAACTAATTATTTGCCTATCCATCAAATTATTAATTGAAATTTTAGATTTCTTAACGGTCACGTCCTCCAATAACGGTGTTTAATTTTTATTAACCACAAATCACCAGTTCGGTCTCTTCATGATTTAAAAGATCATACAAATGTCTATCCACCACTTGTACTCATAAATAATAAAAATCAAAACACAACCAGGAAAAATAGAATAATGATAAAGAATTAAAATTGTGTTCTACAAAACTAGGCTACATCTTAGCCTCTAGAACAATAAATTTAGTTCATGTCAATTTGCAATTAAAAAAAAATGTTTTGGATTGCATCAAAAAAATATAGAGAAGAGATACAAAAACATTAAAAATAATCCAAACCCAAGTCTTTATCTCTCTTTTGTCTCAAAAATTGTGCCCACACACTGTAGCCGTCAGCATGTCGAGTGGGTTCCGCCTGTCAGCGCCCCACGTGCGCCAGGTCAGAACTGTCGAGAGTGTCATGTCGTCGCCACATCGCCAGCTGTCGCCTTCAGCACGTCAGGGATCAGGTGCTTGTCTCGCCTGGCAGCCTGGGCACGGCAGTGGATTGGAGCTCAGGTCCACGTCAGCCGACAGCTGTCTCCAAGTGGGTCCCGCACCTCTGTCGCCTTGCTTCTTTCTTTCTCTTTTTCTCTTGAAACGCACGTAAGAGACAGCGCACGCTGTCTCTCTCTCTTTTATTTATTTATTTATTTTATTTTAAATTTGTTTTAATGATTAGCCGTCACCTCTCCCCTGAGTTGCGTGCCCTTGATATGTATTTATAGAGAACGGGAAGAGCAATTAGGGTTTGCACTTTTGCAGAAAACTCCAATCTTTTCATTTATTTCCTTCCTTTTTAACCAGATATTTATTTCTTTCTCCTTTCTTCTTCTTTTTCCTTTTCTTGCAAGCACGTGCTTCTGCATACACAAATTAAGACCAGAATTTAGGATTTTAAAAAAATAAAATTAATTAGTTCAAAATTAATTAAACTAACTAAAAATCATATTAGCTCATTCAAATCCTTTTAAAATTATTTATCGCACTTTTACTCAACAAAACAATAAAAATTGATAAATCCATAGTTTTACTTTGTTGTTGATTTTTTCCACAAATCTTTACTTTTTGCATCAAAAATATTATTTCTTCAAAAATAATTAATTAATTGAAATCTTATAGAAATAAGATGAATTATAGACAATATCAACGAAAACAAGCAATTTTAATTGGTAAATGAGTACAAATATTTGTATATAAATTAGACACATCAAATACCCCCAAACTTAAGATTTTGCTTGTCCCCGAGCAAAAAGTAGAATCATGAACAAGGGAATAATAATCAAGAGTAGGCTCAACCCATCACACTAAGAATTCTCATCATGCAAGCATCAAAATTTCAATTAAAAATATAAACAATAGTAAATAAAGTAAAACTAAGCATACCCACTTTCTCCAGTGTAATTATTTATTCATAATTCACAACCCAATCGTATTTGTCATGCAATTAATGTAATTGTAGTTTGTAACAACTTAATCTGTGATTATCCCTTTTCACTACTACAAACCGAGTAGCAAACTAGAGTTTTTTATATATATAAGTTAATTTTATTTAATTTTATTTATTTATTTTTATTTTTTATTTTTTTATTTTTTTATTTTTTTAGAATAATAATTTTTTCAGTCTCTTCTCTAAGTTGTCACTTGCCTTTTGACGCGAATGCAAAACATTTGTGATGAATTCACCCGGTTACTCAGCAAGTCACAAACTTAAAGTGCTTTGCATACTCATACTTCAAGTTGTCATTTTACGTAAAAGTAAACATTGGTGATGAATACCCCTAGTTACTAAGCAACTCAAAACATTGGAGTAGATTGACTTTATTCATTTTTCTTTTTTTTTTCATTATTACTCTATTTACTTAAACTCTGTTTAGGACTAGATTAAAGGGGATAATCACAAGAAAAAGCATCACATTTGTCTTTTATGTATACTAGCATGACTCACACAACTTTGTAAGGAATTTTGAAATTCAATAATCCTAAAGTAAATAAGTATGCTTACTCTTGCTTTATAAGCAATTGTCTATGAAATTCAATAATCCTAAAGTAAATAAGTATGCTTACTCTTGCTTTATAAGCAATTGTCTATCCCCAAAAAAAAAAAAAAAAAATTCAATGCTTATCACAATAAAGAACTCAAAAGTTTAATAGTGAGCCTAATTGAAATCTCTTTTTATTTTGTTTTTCTTTTCAAAAATAAATAATAAATTTGTAAACCTTCCCCCCAAACTTTAATATCACATTGTCCTCAATGGGAAAGAAAAAGAAAACAAAAAGAATGCAAAATGTTTAGAATTTCTCCCCTGATCCGTCTTTAAATTTCTGCACGCGCAGCGTTTAGTATTTTGGCGATATCTGGAGCTGTAGATGTCCAAATGGGCTAATTTTTTTTTATTGGAAAGCTAAGACAATAGGCTACAATCGCTCTTTGAATCAGTTTTCCAGATTCTGACTCCATACTGCTCAAAAATAGCCATCAATGAAGGCGTACAAAACAGCTCTGCCCAGCGATTTTCAAAATTTATGCAATCCTACAAAATAAAATCAAAAATTAAAATAAAATAAACTAAAAGATAAATCAAACCTAGATGCAATAAAATAAAACATGGGTTGTCTCCCAAGAAGCGCTAAGTTTTAATTCTTCAGCCAGACATGGAGGTGAGATGGTTATGTGACGCCAAGATCCAACAACATTAACACATCCTTTCTAATTTTTCTCTTCAGATGTGGATCAGGTTCAAGCTCTAGTTTGAGGCGTTTCCTTCGTGATGATGATGTCTTTGATCCCCCCACCTCTTTGAATTTATGCTGAAAAAATGAATAAATAGAAGGTGCAGCATCCAAATTCATAACATTTTCAAAAATATTTTCTTTTTCAGTTTCCAAAGTTTTTGCATTTGTTGGACATACTTCGATTGGTGATTTTTCAAATTTAGCCTTATGTTTCTCGCCCACAATTAAATCAGTTTCACTTACTTGAATAGATGACTGTTCTTCAGGAGGAAAATTTATGGAATTAAAAACATCAAAAGTTACTTGCTCATGCTGAATTTGTTCCTCCGCAATTTGTTCAATCTCACTTTGCTTTTCAACCACATTCTGTTCACCATTTTCTTCTTATGGTTGCTCAATTGTCCTCTCGCTTCCTAGTGTTATAGCCTCGACATGCTCCTTGGGATTGACAACTGTGTTGCGTGGTAATGTTCCTGCAGTTTTTTCGTTAAGAATATTTGAAAATTGACTAATTTGTACCTCAAGATTGTGTATGGAAGCCGAAGTTGAATTTGCAACATTTTGAATTGCCAAATCTGTCTTTTGTATGTATTGTTCTGCCCTTTGCATGTAGTGCATAAACATGTCTTCAAGTGTCGGCTTCTTTTCTTGCTGTGGAAAATTTTGAGGTGGTATAACTACTCCTTGATTGTAGTTCCATGGATAATTGGTGGTGTTTCTCCATCCTGAATTGTATGTGTTTGCATAATGATTGCTTTGCATTTGAAAGTTTGACACAAAATTTTCATGTCCGGTATTTGATGGAGCAAAAGGGTTCCCCACTTGACAATCTGAACTTGAATGATTTCCTGCACAAAGATTACAAATCATATTAGAATGAATAGCATTAAAATTCATATTTTCTACTTGTTTAGATAAAATATTATTTTTTGCATTTAAAGTAGAAAAATGATCGAGTTCAAAAACTCCAGCCACTTTTCTTGGCATCGTTATCTCTGAAGACCACTTGTAATTATTTGATGTCATCTCCTTTAAAAGATCATAGGCTGCTTTGTAAGTTTTTCTCATAAGTGCACCACCAGCTGCTGCGTCAACCATAGATCGATGTGTAACTCCCAAACCATTATAGAATGTTTGCATTTGGAGCCATTTCGGCAGTTCATGATTATGACACTTTCTTAATAACTCTTTGTACCATTCCCATGCATCATACAAAGACTCAGTCTCAAATTGAATAAATGTGCAAATATCATTTCTTAGCTTTGCTGTCTTTGCTGGCGAAAAATACTTGGCTAGAAATTTTTGTGCAAGTCCCTCCCAAGTAGTAATACTACCTGGTGGTAGATAATGTAGCCAAGCCTTCGCATTATCTCGTAGTGAAAAAGGAAAGAGTCTCAATCTAATTGCATCATCTGATACTCCATTGTGCTTGAAAGTGTCACAAATTTCTAGAAAGTTTGAAATGTGAGCGTAAGGATCCTCGTGCGATAGTCCCCAAAATTGAACAGTCTGATGAATCATTAGAATCATTGCCGGTTTAATCTCAAAATCGTTAGCTTCAATAACCGGCTTCTTTATGCTTGATTCATAAATTGAGAGCATAGCATTGTCTCTCAAAGGCCTATTTTCATCGTTCGCCATGATAATGTACGTGTATGTCCTGAAATATAAGTATCGAAAAAAAAAAAATAGAAAAACTAAAAAAAAAATAAAATAAGAAAAATAAATAAAAGTAAAAGTTAGTCAAAAGAAAATAAAGATGTAAAATAATAATAAAATAAAAATAATTACAAAAAATCCAAACTAGCAATAATCTAGCAATTTCAATATCAATAAAAAAATAACTAGTCCCCGGCAACGGCGCCAAAAACTTGATGTGAATATTTGCAAGTGTACAAAATCGCAAAAAGTAGTATAGTTTAAGTGAATAGAGTGTCGAACCCACAGGGACTAGATATTTTATTGAGTACCGAATTTACTAGATTAATCACTATTTGGAAGATCAAAATTTATAAATGATAAAACAACTAAATTACATTAATCTAATTAAAACTAACTAAATTTGTGAAGAGGGAGAGGGCTGTGAAACAGTGAAGCTTTTGTAATTTGTAAATGGAAAATTAGTTTTAGGGCTCTTGATTTCAATTTATCACACACACAAATTATAACTCCTTATGAATAAAGATATTATCTTTCCAAGTTGTAGACCAAAATCCTAAAAATATTAACCACTCTATCCACGTAGTCTAAAAATTATTCTCAACTAATTATTTGCCTATCCATCAAATTATTAATTGAAAATTTGGATTTCTTAACGGTCACGTCCTCCAATAACGGTGTTTAATTTTTATTAACCACAAATCACCAGTTCGGTCTCTTCATGATTTAAAAGATCATACAAATGTCTATCCACCACTTGTACGCATAAATAATAAAAATCAAAACACAACCAGGAAAAATAGAATAATAATAAGGAATTAAAATTGTGTTCTACAAAACTAGGCTACATCTTAGGCTCTAGAACAATAAATTTAGTTCATGTCAATTTGCAATTAAAAAAAATGTTTTGGATTGCATCAAAAAAAATATAGAGAAAGATACAAAAACATTAAAAATAATGCAAACCCAAGTCTTTATCTCTTTTCTGTCTCAAAAATTGTGCCCACACACTGTAGCTGTCCGCATGTCGAGTGGGTTCCGCCTGTCAGCGCCCTACGTGCGCCAGGTCAGAACTGTCGAGCGTGTCACGTCGTCGCCACATCGCCAGCTGTCGCCTTCAGCACGTCAGGGATCAGGTGCTTGTCTCGCCTGGCAGCCTGGGCACGGCAGCGCACGGGAGCCCAGGTCCACGTCAGCCGACAGCTATCTCCAAGTGGGTCCCATGCCTCTGTCGCCCTGCTGCTTTCTTTCCCTTTTTCTCTTGAAACACACGCAAGAGACAGCGCACGCTGTCTCTCTCTCTCTTTTAATTTTTTTTTTTAATTTGTTTTAATCATTAGCAGTCACCTCTGCCCTAAGTTGCGTGCCCTTGATATGTATTTATTGAGAACGGGAAGAGCAATTAGGGTTTGCACTTTTGCAGAAAACTCCACTCTTTTCATTTATTTCCTTCCTTTTTAACCAGATATTTATTTCTTTCTCCTTTCTTCTTCTTTTTCCTTTTCTTGCAAGCACGTGCTTCTGCATACACAAATTAAGATCAGAACTTAGGATTTAAATAAAATAAAATTAATTAGTTCAAAATTAATTAAACTAACTAAAAATCATATTAGCTCCATCAAATCCTTTTAAAATTATTTATCGCACTTTTACTCAACAAAACAATAAAAATTGATAAATCCATGGTTTTACTTTGTTTGTTGATTTTTTCCACAAATCTTTACTTTTTGCATCAAAAATATTATTTCTTCAAAAATAATTAATTAATTGAAATCTTATAGAAATAAGATGAATTATAGACAATATCAACGAAAACAAGCAATTTTAATTGGTAAATGAGTACAAATATTTGTATATAAATTAGACACATCACTTTTGCTTGTTTCAAAGTAAGAAAAAAATTGAGAAGAAAAGAAAAGAAAAAAGTGATCAAAATCAAAAATAAAGAGTGGGTTCATTTCATGGATTGTTCTTGAAGAGGAGCAAGAACAAGGAAGGAGAAGGAAGAGCAAAGCACGTCCTTCCTACAAAGTTTGGGTGGGGGTTTCTCACTTTTATGTATTGTTTTGTTGTTTTATTTTCTTAGTATATGAAGAACATGGACTAATTTCATATGCTTAATGATTTTTATGGACTTGAATAAAAGGCATACAAGATAGAAGTGGTAAAGTTCGTATCTCTTAAACTAGTAAGTAGTTTTGATGATTAGGAATTAATTACTTGTGCTAAAGTTAGAATTTTGACTCCAAATTAATTTCAGAGGTTCTTATATGTGTTATTACCATGATAAAATTTTTGTAAATATTTTGGGGTTAATTTGATGGGTGAAATAAATCATTTCCCCCAAGCAGCGAGCTTTTAAGCAAATCGTTGTTTTGGTTATTTTTGCTTATGTTCAAAGAGCTGGATTTTGAGCTCTATAAGGAATCAGAGAAAGTGGTCAACTAGAAAGTTGTATTCGAGGTTTTTCCCTTTCCAAAATGTCCAATTTTGTTAGATTCTGACAAGTATAGAAAAAGTTGTGAGTTTTGCAAGTTTCAGCTTTTGCTGTCTTTTTGTTGTTCTTGGAATTGTGTTTAAGGAGTTATAAATTTGAGTTTCACAAGGAATCTGAAAAGGTTATCAACTGGAGAGTTGAAGTATATGTTCCCATCTTTCCAGAAAGTGTAATTTTGGTAGATTCCGACAAGTATAGCATAAGTTATGAGGTTTACAAGTTTTAGATTTTGCTGTCTTTTTGTTGTTCTTGAAATTGTGTTCAAAGAGAAGGAATTTGAATTTCATAAGGAATCTGAGAAAGTTGTTAACTAGGAAGTTGTAGTAGATGTTCTCCCCTTTCTAAGAACCCCAATTTTGTTAGATTTTGATAAGTATAACAAAAGTTGTGAGCTTTACAAGTTTCAGCTTTTGTGTTCTTTTTGTTGTTGTTGAGTTTTGTTCAAAGAGCTGGATTTTGAGCACTATAAGGAATATGAAGAAGTGGTCAACTAGAAAGTTGTAGTATATGTCCTTCCCTTTTCAAAATTTTCAATATTGTTATATTTTGTCAAGTATAGCAAAAGTTATGAGCTTTACAAGTTTCAGCTTTGTGCTGTCTTTTGTTGTTCTCGAATTTTGTTTAAAGAGCAGGAATTTGAATTCCATCAGGAATCTGAGAAAGTTGTTAAGTTGGAAGTTGTAGTAGATGTTCTTAGACTTCCAAAAAGTTTTATTTTGTTAGATTCTGACGAGTATACCAAAAGTTACGAGATTTACAAGTTTCAGCTTGTGCTGTCTTTTGTTGTTCTTGAATTTTGTTCAAAGAGCAGGGATTTGAATTCCATAAGGAATCTGAGAAAGTTGTTAACAGGAAGTTGTAGTAGATGTTCTTAGCTTCCAAAAAGTCCAATTTTGTTAGATTCCGACAAGTATAACACTGGCTATGACCTATACAACTTTCAGCTTTGTGCTATCTTGTAACAGCCCTGATTTTTGACGAATGTGTCTTGTGAACAAACCGAGCGCTACTAGTTATAAAAATTGTGTTTGTTTTGATTAAAGCAATTATTTTCTCACTAATAGCCTACTCTGTGCTTGCAGATATATGTATATATGAATGTATGTACATGTTGAGTCGGATTTGTGAGCCAGAATGAAACCGAACCAAGCCCACAACACTTGAACTCACTCAAGTGGGTCAAGCCATAGTTGGCCGGCCTAGTCTTGGAGGGAAACAAGGGAGGGAAGTGAGTTTAGGGTTTCTTTGGATTTTGAACAAAAGTTACACCATTATGAGTATGTGTAAGAAGCCATCACATCACCTCCCAATTGAGCCACTGTCCTACTTGATGAGGCCCTCTCCTATTCCCCATGCATTGAAAATCCGACCATGTAACGTCCCGATTTTCGGTAACTGGGAAACCTTGACATAAGCCAGAATCTTTTCTTCCACAATACACAGAAAACATGAAAATTTAAAACTTTTTATTCAACACAAATGTATTACAAATCCGAATGTTACAAAATTGCAAAACATTACAACAGTGTTACAATAATACCTTTACAATTCCAAGTGTTACGACTTTCAATATATTACATCAGAGTACAATGAATAAAGAACAACACTGGGTATTCCACTTGGATGCTTTCCAACAAATAAATAATTTACAACAATTATTAAAAATGAAATTACAACATATTTACAGCAGAAAATATTAATGAAATCGACTCCTTACTCTCTCGCCTTGTGTCCTTCTAAATCCTGTACCTGTACCTGTACCTGTACCTGTACCTGTACCTGTACTTCTGTAATCCAATACCTGTACCTTTGCAATCCAATACCTAGACTTCTACAATCCAGTACCTATTGAAGTGGGGACGTCAGTATTCACTGACACTTTAAGGCTGATAACTAGCAGCGAATCTCAACTATAGCAAACAGATTGATGAAAAGTGAAACGTGTACATATATATTTGTTGTGTCAGTGTGTGTTATGAATTATACTCTAATGCAAGATTACCAATGCAATGATGCTCTTATTCTAATGCAAGCAAGTCTCCGGAACAGTTTGCAGCCCATACTACATACACCCCATCTCAAGCCGTTTCTCCATATATAGGGATTTGAACCCATGTTATGAATTCTACTTTGTACACAATCCTGTTCCTGATAATATAACGTGACTGGTGAGGATGCAGAAGGGGTCAAGTTCACCTATGCAGTACGCTTATGGTGTCTCCGTTTGCCACTACTACCCGGCGTACCGGACCTCACTCAAAAATAAGGTTGCAGGTATGGTCTAGTTCTGTTACTGCAGCCACTATAGTGGTGATCGCGTTTGCCACTATTGCCTGGCGTGCCGGGCCTTATTCAAAAACCGAACGAACACAGAGTCTCGCAAGCACAGTATAACATGAAGCCTACCCTGTAGCACCCATAAGTTATGGTATTTCAGGAATTAACAGACGAGATACGCAACCCGTGCTCCCAACTCGTGAGAAGGGACCGTACGTATCCCTTTGACGGAAGGTACAACCCAATAACACCGCCTAGTGTCGGCCTATACGACAGGTCAGATCATAAGGAATCTCCCTTAACACCAACTCTTTTCCTTCGGCGAATAAAGATAATAAGTAATGGTTAAGTAGTAATAGCCATAAGTTACTACCCTAACGATGTACTAACCCTGAACAATCCTAGGGATGACAATATTATAAACACAACATGCTAGGTCTTAAGTTAGACTTCGCAAGATAACTCTACTAGGCTGCTCAACCTAGGCTTACCAGGATCCCTAAGGATCTGGTTCATGGCCTATCGATCCAAGACTTCGGCAATGCGAACGTATTCGCATGCTCTTACCCTGAACTTGGATTTCATCAACACTCCGGTCCGTGATCAACCAACTCGGTTAAGATCCGACGCTACACAAGGAATGACTCGTCCACATTCCCTTAGGAGTAAGGTAAATACGCGTCTTGATGGTCGATAGCTCAAGGGTAATGATATTACCCTAGATGAGCACAACAAACTGCGTATTAGCTAAGAAGCTACATACAAAAACACATACGAGAAAAACAGCTACGCATGTGACCAATAACTACATACGAGCCAGGCGAGCTGCGTATGAGACAATAATAGACATGCGAGCCAAATAAGCTACGTATGAGACCAACAGTTACATACGGGCTAGGTGAGCCGCGTATGAAACAACAACATACATACGAGCCAAATAAGCTACGTATGAGACCAATAGTTACGTACGAGCCAGGTAAGCCGCGTATGAGACAACAACATACATACGAGCCAAATAAGCTACGTATGAGACCATAGGTACATATGGGCCAGTTGAGCGTGTATGAGCAAAACCACACATAAGAACAACCATACTGGTAATCAACCTAGAAGCAACCAAACGTGCTTCTAGCAAAACTTTATCTTCTATAATTATAAGCAACAGAAGAATCTACAAACAATCTAAAATAGGTATTCTACCAATGAGAAGCCCAAAGCGACATAAAAGCCTTCCAATAGCCTAGAAGCAACCAGTGCTGTACTTATCAGATTTTAACAGAAATATACATTTTTGAAAAGTAAGAATATCAACCACAACTCTCTAGTGGAACACTAGTTCAGATTTTGTAAGGAATCCGAAATCCGGTCCATCGAACATACGCAAACAGTTTACCCAAAATGCAGATTTTCAACAAAAAGCAGAAACTTTGCAAGCAAGTAACTTTTGCTCTACTTGTCGAAATTTAACGAAACTGGACAATTTGAAAAGGTGGGAACATCTACTAAAACTTCCCAGTTGACCAGTTGCTCAGATTCTGCAAGGAAATCCAAATTCCTACCCGTCGAACATACGCAAACAGTTACCAAACTACCGATTTTCAACAAAAAGTCGAAACTTCCGTAGTCTGTAACTTTTGCTCCACTTATCGGAATCTAACAAAACTGGATAATTTGAAAAGGTTGGAACATCTACTAAAACTTTCCAGTTGACCAGTTGCTCAGATTCTGTAAGGAAATTCAATTTTCTACCTGTCAAACATACGCAAACAGTTACCAAACTACCGATTTTCAACAAAAAGTCGAAACTTCCGTAGTTTGTAACTTTTGCTCCACTTATCGGATCTAACAAAACTGGACAATTTGAAAAGGTGGGAACACCTACTAAAACTTCCAGTTGACCAGTCGCTCAGATTCCGTAAGGAAATCAAAGTTTCTACCCATCGAACATATGCAAACAGTTACCGAACTACCGATTTTCAACAGAAGTCAAAACTTTCGTAGTTTGTAACTTTTGCTCCACTTATCGGAATCTAACAAAACTGGACAATTTGAAAAGGTGGGAACATCTACTAAAACTTTCCAGTTGACTAATAGCTCAGATTCCGTAATGAAATCGAAGTTTCTACCGGTCAAACACACGCAAACTGTTACCAAACTACCAATTTTCAACAAAAAATTGAAACTTCCGTAGCTTTTAACTTTTGCTCCACTTATCGGAATCTAACAAAACTGGACAATTTGAAATGGTGGGAACATCTACTAAAACTTCCCAGTTGACCAGTTTCTCATATTCCGTAAGAAAATCCAAATTCCTACCTGTCGAACATACGCAAACCGTTACCAAACTACCGATTTTCAATAAAAGTCGAAACTTCCGTAGCTTGTATCTTTTGCTCCACTTATCGAAATCTAACAAAACTGGACAATTTGAAAAGGTGGGAACATCTACTAAAACTTCCCAGTTGACTAGTTTCTTAGATTCCGCAAGGAAATCCAATTTCTTTCCCGTCGAACATACAAACAGTAACCAAAAACAGCGGACATAACCTATAAAAGCTTAATCTTTGGGAGCCTATAACTTCTACTCCGCTTATCGGAATTTAATCCGAGAGGTCAATTCCGAAAGGAGAGAATGTCTACTATAACTCTCTAGTAGGTCCAAACCTCAGATTCAGCCACTAAGACGCTCTAAAATCTCAAAGAAGCAAAACAGCAAGAGTCCGATAAAGGCAGTCAGTTGCTGTACTTTGCAAACGGCATAACTTCTACTCCGCTTATTGGAATTTTGGCCGAGAGGCCAATTAGGAAAGGAGAGAATGTCTACTACAACTTCTCTAATGGGTCTCTACATCATATTCATCCATTAAGACAATCAAAAACTAAGATGAGTCAAAACAGTAAGCGCTCAGTCAGACAGCTTTTTGTTGTATTTTCCAAAGGCCATAACTCCTACTCTACTTGTCGGAATTTAACCCGAGAGGCCAATTCGGAAAGGAGAGAATGTCTACTACAACTTCTCTAATGGGTCTCCACCTTAGATTCCGTAAGGAAGACCACTTTCCAGCCCCCCGAACACACTGCAACACAATCCCAAAATAGTGAGTCCACTGTTTTGGCTCAAATCTTGCTGTTTTAGGGAAATGGCTTGTTTCAACCATCAAAACTACTTCGAAAAATCCCCAAAAATTCTATCATACTAATAACACCCTTAAGAAAATCTCCAATAAGTTTCGGGTCGAGATTCTATCGTTTACATGGTTAACTAAAATCAACCCTACAACCCTAAAAATCGGTTCTTTATGCCTCTAATTTTTGTTCTACCACTTCAAATTTTACATGCTCTTATATCTAGTACATTTGCACAAGAAATGAACTCCATACAACATCATTCCACAGAACAAAATCCTAAAATAGCTAAAACAACCATGAGTGAGAAAACCCCACCTTTGAAGCGTATAGGAAGGATTTGCTAGCTTTCCTTCTCCTTGTTCTTGCTCCTTGTTCTTGCCTCCCTTCAAGAACTCCTTGGAAAAGAACCCATGAAAAACTCTAAATCTCTTTTTTTTTCTTTTCTTTTGATTCACTCTTTCTTTTCTTTCTTTTCAAATTTTTTCTTAAACAAAATACCAAGTAAACAAGTAGTAGAAGAAGAGAATGAGAAGGAGATGGCGGAGAATGAAGGGTTTTCTTTCCCTTTTTGGATCAAGGCTGGCCAAAATGAAATGGGGAGGGTTGGGTGTTGTTTTATAGAAGGAATGAAGCAGTTTTGTGGTGAAAAAGACATCCAAGTGTCAAAACTTCTCATGGTTGAAAACAATTGAAGTTTTGTTTGCAAATAGATATTGCAATCACCCCCCTAACTCAATCCAAACCCTCCATCTCTTCATGATGGGTCAAAAACAAAAGGAAATTTTTCCAAATCACATACTACACGATTTTTTCAAACGCCCGAAATTGATAAAGTACGATATCGTGTGAATATCTGATTATACAAATAATTTTCGTTCGTGAAAACAAACAAATCAATACAAAAATCATTTAATTCCGAAAAATAAAATAAAATAATTTTATTACTGGCTCGAAAGATTCCAGTATCAATTTGATACAAAACAGTCGTATACCGACTAATATATATACATATATAATGTTTATTAACAAAACTGGGTGATGTCCACCAAAAATATTTTAATTCTGAAAATAAAAATAAAATAATAATCTTTAATATCTGCTCGGTACTTTCTAAACGTTTTTTTTTCTAAAAATGCATTTTTCAAGATTTTGTACAGGTGTACAAAACTGATACAATACATATATTTACTTATTAGTATATATGTCCAGGTAACTTTTTATTTGAAAAATCAAGTAATTTCCATTAAAAATATTTTAATTTAAAAATAATAATTATACAAATATAATATCCATCCGGGATATTACAATACTCCCTCCTTAGATTTGTTCTGTCCTCAGAACTACGTTAAGTTAGGAAAACAGACAAACATTCATACACTAAATTACTCGGGGAAGGAAAGCTTATATGGCTTTCCGGCACCCAAGTGACTCATCCACGAACTAGTTCTCCAAAGAACCCAACCTCGATCCCAAAGCTGCCTGCAACTCTACCAAAGTCGATACGAAATTCTTGAATCTTGGTCAGAATCGCTGATACTGGTACTCCATGCTGCTTCCTTACACCTTCAATGTGGACTTCCGCTAATTTCTCTAGCATCTAAGTCATCTTTATCGGAAAAATGTGCAGATTCTTGTCAACCGGGTCCCCAATAACCCAACTTGAGTCTTATATTTTCGAACTTCGGGGTAATCCTGTGATGAGTCCATACCGATATTCTAATATTTTCCTTCATCAACTTGCCGCTTCAGTGCTTCATTCCCTGCATCTCCTGCCTAAGCTTTCTGACTTGCTTCCTTAGACTCGGTTGTGGCTTCAATCGTGGCAAAACTGAGCTCCAAACTTGAGTAATCGCTTCAATACTGGCTTGCCTGATCTTATCGTCTGGCTTCTTACTTCCTTCATGGTCCTTGGCTGAGGCTAATTCTTCACCTATCTCGATCTTTTGCACTTCGGTAGCCACTCCCTCCTTAGAATAGGACATGGCCTACGAACATCACTTCTGACTTACGGGATTCTCTCCTATAATTTGCTCAAAGCTGATGCTCCAGATGGTGTAATCAACAAACTAAATCTAGAGTCGCCTCCGGCACACATCTCAACTTTTGAAAAATTCAATTCAGACAAAAAGAATATGATGAACTATGATCGAACAAAACAGTTGCCTGGATTCCATATATATATAAATCCAACTGGTTACAAAAAGTGTTACATCATATATAACTTCTTCAGTTCAAAAATAAATTTCAAAAGATGCAACTTTTAGACTTAGTTGCAGTTCCATATGCACATATTGTTACTGGCTCTCCTGCCTTCTTCGACTTGCTTTTAGTAAGTGCGAACTCTACCCTTGGTGAACAGGCTCCTTCCCTTTGTTGTTCATTTTCAGGGCTAATATTTGTTGTTCCTTCCCTCTCTTGTGAAACTGGAGACAGTTTGGCATGATATGAACAATCTCCCCACAATTGTAACAGACACGGGTATCTATCTAAGTGTCCTTCCTCGGGCACTGGCTCATGAAATGACCATGCTCTCCACACAGGAAACATCTTCCTAGCTCAGTAGCTCCAAGTTTACTGTCTGGTTTCTAAATCTTCGGCTTCTAACCTTGGTTCTTGAACCCTGATGCTGGTGCAGATCTTTTCCCCTGGACTTGCTCCAATTTATGCTGCAATCGTGCCAATTCGGAATCAAAGTGTTCCTGCTCCATTGCTAGGCTTGCTAATATAGCTCTGCAAGCGTTACCCACTTGCTTAGCTTGACGACCTCTCCTGGTCCTGCACCTCCTCAGTTTCTTCATTTCCTGACGTATGCTAGCTGCTACCGCTATGCGTTGATCCACACTTAGTCCTTGCGGTGATGAAAGCTCCTTCGGCTCCTTGCTCGAGATCACCGGATCATCCCTTGAAATTGGCTTACTTTCTTCCATCAACACATCCTCGGTTAGGATATCCTCGAACACCATCCTATCCTTAAAAAAATACACACACTGGAACTAGTCCAGATATAGAAGAATTATAACAATATGTTGAAAGAAACATAAGTTGAAAGAAACATCAACATGAATTATAATTGTCTACAACTAGCTAAAACCCGACTCCTAAAAGGCATCCAAGTTTAATTTTCCTACTGTGTTAGACTGTAAATTGAAGTCAGCTCTGATACCACTCTGTAACGCCCCAATTTCTGGTAACTGGGAAATCGTGACATAAGCCAGAATCTTTTCTTCAATTAGCCACAATACACAGAAAAACAGGAAAATTTTAAAAATTTTATTCAACACAAATGTATTACAAATCTGAATGTTACAAAATTGCAATACATTACAACAGTGTTACAATAATACATTTACAATCCCAAGTGTTACAACTTTCAACATATTACATCAAAGTACAATGAATAAAGAAAAACACTTGGTATTCCACTTGAAAGGTTTCCAACAAATAAATAATTTACAGCAATTATTACAAATGAAATTACAACATATTTACAACAGAAAATAGTAATGAAATCGACTTCTGAATCCTGTACCTGTACCTGTACCTGTACTACTGTAATCCAATACCTGTACCTCTGCAATCCAATACCTGTACTTCTGCAATCCAGTACCTATTGAAGTGGGGACGTCAGTATTCACTAACGCCTTAAGGCTGATAACTAGCAGCGAATCTCAACTATAGCAAACAGATTGATGAAAAGAGAAACATGTACATATATATATGTTGTGTTAGTATGTGTTATGACTTAGACTCTAATGCAAGATTACCAATGCAATGATGCTGTGATTCTAATGCAAACAAGTCTCCGGAACAGTATGCAGCCAATACAACATACGCCCCATCTCAAGCCATTTCTCCATATATAGGGATTTGAACCCACGTTATGAATTCTACTTTGTACACAATCCTATTCCTGATAATACAACGTGACTGGTGAGGTTGCAGAAGGGGTCAAGTCCCCCAATGCAGTACGCTTATGGTGTGTCTGTTTACCACTACTACCCGGCGTACCGGACCTCACCCAAAAACAAGGTTGCAGGAACGGTCTAGTTCCGTTACTGCAGTCACTATAGTGGTGATTGCGTTTGCCACTATTGTCCGGCGTGCCGGACCTCATTCAAAAACCAAACGAACATAGGGTCTTGCAAGCGTAGGATAGCAAGAAGCCTATCCTGTGGCACCCATAAGTCACGGTATTTCAGGAAATTAACAGACGAGATACGCAACCCGTGTTCCCAACACGTGAGAAGGCACTGTACGTATCCCTTTGATGGGAAGGTACAACCAAATAACACCGCCTAGTGTCGGCCTATAGGACAGGTCGGATCATAAGGAATCACCCTTAACACCAACTCTTTCCCTTCGGCGAATAAAGATAATAAGTAATGGTTAAGTAGTAATAGCCATAAGTTACTACCCTAACGATGTCACTAACCCTGAACAATCCTAGGGATGACAATATTATCAACACAACATGCTAGGTCTTAAGGTAGACTTCGCAAGATAACTCTACTAGGTGGCTCAACCTAGACTTACCAGGATCCCTAAGGATCTGGTTCAGAGCCTATCGATCTAGGACTTCGGCAATGCGAACGTATTCGCATGTTGTTACCCTGAACTTGGATTTCATCAATACTCCGGTCCGCAATGAACCAACTCGGTTAAGATCCGATGGTACACAAGGAGTGACTCGTCCATAGTCCCTTAGGAGTAAGGTAAACACGCGTCTTGATGGTCGATAGCCCTAGGGTAATGATATTACCCTGATGAGCACAACAAACTGCGTATTAGCTAAGAAGCTACATACGAGTAACCAAAAACACATACGAGCTAAACAGCTACGTATGGGACCAACAACTACATACGAGCCAGGCGAGCTGCGTATGAGACAAAAATAGACATACGAGCCAAATAAGCTACGTATGAGACCAACCGTTACATACGGATCAGGTGAGCCGCGTATGAGACAACAACATATATACGAGCCAAATAAGCTACGTATGAGACCAACAATTACATACAGGCCAGGTGAGCCATAGATGAGACAACATACATACAAGCCAAATAAGCTACGTATGAGACCACAGCTACATACGGGCCAGTTGAGCTGCGTATGAGCAAAACCACACATAAGAACAACCAAACAGGTAATCAACCTAGAAGCAACCAAACGTGCTTCTAGCAAAACATTATCTTCTATAATTAGAAGCAACAGAAGAATCTACAAACAATCTAAAATAGGCATTCTACGAATGAGAAGCCCAAAGCGACTTAAAAGCCTTTCGACAGCCTAGAAGCAACCAGTGCTACGCTTATCGGATTTTAACATAAATATACTTTTTGGAAAAGTAAGAATATCTACCATAATTCTCTAGAGGAACACGATTTCAGATTATGTAAGGAATCTGAAATCCGGTCCATCGAACATACACAAACAATTTACCCAAACTGAAGATTTTCAACAAAAAACTGAAACTTTGCAAGCCGGTAACTTTTGCTCTACTTGTCGGAATTTAACGAAACTGGACAATTTGAAAAAGTGGGAACATCTACTAAAACTTTCCAGTTGATCAGTTGCTCAGATTCCGCAAGGAAATCCAAATTCCTACCCGTCGAACATACGCAAACAGTTACCAAACTACCGATTTTCAACAAAAAGTCAAAACTTCCGTAGTTTGTAACTTTTGCTCCACTTATCGGAATCTAACAAAACTGGACAATTTGAAAAGGTGGATCTACTAAAACTTCCTAGTTAATCAGTTGCTCAGATTCCGCAAGGAAATCCAAATTCCTACTCGTCGAACATACGCAAACAGTTACCAAACAATCGATTTTCAATAGAAACTCGAAACTTCCGTAGTTTGTAACTTTTGCTCCACATATCGGAATCTAACATAACTGGACAATTTGAAAAGTTGGGAACATCTACTAAAACTTCACAGTCGACCAGTCGCTCAGATTCCGTAAGAAAATCCAAGTTTCTTCCCGTCGAACATAGGCAAACGGTTACCAAACTACCGATTTTCAACAAAAGTCGAAACTTTCGTAGTTTGTAACTTTTGCTCCACTTATCAGAATCTAACAAAACTGGATAATTTGAAAAGGTGGGAATATCTACTAAAACTTCCCAGTTGACCAGTCGCTCAGATTCCGTAAGGAAATCCAAGTTTCTACCCGTCGAACATACGCAAATAGGTACCAAACTACCGATTTTCAACAAAAAGTCGAAACTTCTGTAACTTGTAACTTTTGCTCCACTTATCGGAATCTAACAAAACTGGACAATTTGAAATGGTGGGAACATCTACTAAAACTTTACGGTTGACCAGTTTCTCAGATTCCGTAAGGAAATCCAAATTCCTACCTGTCGAACATACGCAAACCGTTACCAAACTACTGATTTTCAACAAAAGTCGAAACTTTCGTAGCTTGTAACTTTTGCTCCACTTATCGAAATATAACAAAACTGGACAATTTGAAAAGGTGGGAACATCTACTAAAATTTTCCAGTTGATCAGTTGCTCAGATTTCGTAAGGAAATCCAATTTCCTACCCGTCGAACATACACAAATAGTAACCAAAAACAGCGGACTTAACCCATAAAAGCTGAAACATTGGGAGAGTATAAGTTCTACTCCGCTTATCGAAATTTAACCCGAGAGGTCAATTCGGAAAGGGAAAAATGTCTACTATAACTCTCTTGTAGGTCCGAACCTCAGATTCAGCCACTAAGACACTCTAAAATTTCAAAGAAGCAAAACAGAAAGAGTCCGGTAAAGACAGCCAGTTGCTGTACTTTGCAAACGGCATAACTTCTACTCCGCTTATTGGAATTTAGCCCGAGAGGCCAATTAGGAAAGGGGAGAATGTCTACTACAACTTCTCTAATGGGTCTCTACCTCATATTCATCCATTAAGACACTCAAAAACTAAGATGAGTCAAAACAGTAAGCGCTCAGTCAGACAGCTTTTTGCTGTATTTTCCAAAGGCCATAACTCCTACTCTGCTTGTCGGAATTTAACCCGAGAGGCCAATTCGGAAAGGGTAGAATGTCTACTATAACTTCTCTAATGAGTCTCTACCTCAGATTAGACCATTAAGAGGCTCAAAAATAGCAATCAACCCAAACAGTGAGCAACTCAGTCAAGTTGCTGTCCTATTTTTGTAATGACCGTAACTTTTGCATCTCTTATTGGAATTTAGCCCGAAAAGTCAATTCAAGAAGGTGAGAATGTCTAATACAAGTTCTCTAGTGGGTATCCACCTCAGATTCCGTAAGGAAGACCACTTTCCAGCCCCCCGAACACACTGCGACACAATCCCAAAATAGTGAGTCCACTGTTTTGGCTCAAATCTCGCTGTTTCGGGGAAATGGCTTGTTTCACCCATCAATACTACTCCAAAAAATCTCCAAAAATTCTATCATACTAATAACACCCCTAAGAAAATCTCCAATAAGTTACAGGTTGACATTCTATCATTTACATGGTTAAATAAAATCAACCCTACAACCCTAAAAATCGGTTCTTTATGCCTCTAATTTGTGTTCTACCACTTCAAATTTTACATGCTCTTATATCTAGTCCATTTTCACATGAAATGAACTCCATACAACATCATACCACAAAACAAAACCCTAAAATAGCTAAAACAACCATGAGTATGAGAAAACCCCACATTTGAAACGTATAGGAAGGATTTGCTAGCTTTCCTTCTCCTTGTTCTTGCTCCTTGTTCTTGCCTCCCTTCAAGAACTCCATGGAAAATAACCCATGAAAAACTCTCTCTTTTTTTTCTTTTCTTTTGATTCACTCTTTCTTTTCTTTCTTTTCAATTTTTTTCTTAAACAAAATACCAAGTAAACAAGTAGTAGAAGAAGAGAATGAGAAGGTGATGGAGGAGAATGAAGGGTTTTCTTTCCCTTTTTGGATCAAGGCCGGCCAAAATGAAATGGAGAGGGTTGGGGGTTGTTTTATAGAAGGAATGAAGGAGTTTTGTGGTGAAAAAGACATCCAAGTGTCAAAACATCTCATAGTTGAAAACAATTGAAGTTTTGTTTACAAATAGATATTGCAATCACCCCCTAACTCAATCCAAACCCTCCATCTCATCATGATTGATCAAAAACAAAAGAAAATTTTCCCAAATCACATACTACATGATTTGTTCAAACGCCCAAAATCAATAAAGTTCGATATCGTGCAAAATCTGATTATACAGATAATTTTCGTTCGTGAAAACGAACAAATCAGTACAAAAATAATTTAATTCTGAGAAATAAAATAAAATAATTTTATTACTAGCTCGGAAGATTCCAGTATCAATTTGATACAAAACAGTCGTATACCGACTAGTATATATACATATATAATGTTTATTAACAAAACCAGGTGATGTCCACCAAAAATATTTCGATTTTGAAAATAAAAATAAAATAATAATTTTTAATATCTGCCCAGTATTTTCCAGATGTTTTTTTCCTAAAAAAATGCATTATTCAAGATTTTGTACAAGTGTACAAAACTGATATAGTACCTATATATACTTATTAGTATATATGTCCAGGTAACTTTTTATTTGAAAAATCAAGTAATTTCAATTAAAAATATTTTAATTTAAAAATAATAATTATACAAATATAATCTCTGTCCGGGAAGGCCACCCCTCTCTCATGCTCTCTTCTCATCTTGTTAAAACCCGCACACTCCATTCTCTCTTCTACAAATTTCCTACAAACTTCTACTTTCTTCCTATACCTCCAAAACTCCATTCCTTTCCTTCATAGCTATTGATTCGGGAAAGAAGAAGAAGGGATGCCAAGGAGAAGAAGAACTAGGAGGTCAAGCATAGGAGAGGAAGCTAGGATCAAGAAGAATAAAAAAGGAGGTCTTTCTCAATCAAGAACCAACTACCAACAAGGTGGGTGTTTCCATTCTTTTATTTTGTTGTTCTTGGATGTTTGAAATGATGTTTGATGACTGAAAAAGTGACATGCATGCTATGGGGATGAACTTAGACCCCTAGTTTCTGTTAAGTAGTCTAAACCAGAAAATGCTGTTAAAGGACTGAACTTTTGCTGTCAATCCGTAGCTCATTGCATGAACTCTACTTGGTATCTTGATCTAAAATTTTTAGAGGTTGATCATATAGGTGTCTTACACCTTCAGTAATTTTTTTGGATTTTAATGATTTTTTTTGCTATTTAAATAAGTTACCAACTTGCATGCTGGTCAGAATAGAAAGAAGTAGTTTTTATAGTTACTGTTGTGGAAAGATGGACTTGGATCTCACTACATGCTTATGGGATTGATCTGAAATTTTAGTATGATGTTGTTAGATGTATCTAGGACCTATGTTTCTATTTTCATGAGATTTGGACCCATGTAGCTATGTCAATTAAATCATGCAAACTGAACTAGAGATTTTAGTAAACAGAACTGTTGTTGTTTCTGCCCTGTTTTTGGATGATAATCAAAGAGGCATATTTGGAGATTTACTTGATGGAAACCCTTGATTTTTGAGTATATTTTAACATCATGTGTCAGGAACTAGATTCTAAAATTTCATGATGATCTGACACCATATGATATTTTAAATAGCTTTTTCCCCATTACTATGCTGATCTGATCTATTGTTTTGGAAGTCTGTGTTTTTGTTGAAGATGGACCCATAACAGTGTCTAAACAACCTTATATGAAGAGACATATAATTAGTGACTTGTAGTAGACACTTAGCCTTTCTGGAATGGTAAATAAATCCTGGTTTGGACAAGTATTCGATTTTATATCATTTTTGCAAGTGATGACAGAAACACAGTGAATCTTACAGCTCACTGGTTTGCATTATGTTCATAGAAATGAGTTAAACTTGTACCTTTACCAGCTTAGAGTTGTTATTTGAGGTCAAGAAATTTATTATGGATGTGAGTATGAGTTAGGACTTAGGTGATCTAAAGTTTCTTGCTAAGAATAGCCCATAGTTTCTTGTAGACCCCAATATAGACAACGGTTTTATTTGTTTGAAGTGAAAATTGTATTGGACGTTGGGGTATTATGGTAGACCACTTTGGAATGAGATTCATGCCTATTGTGTGCTTGTACTTGCTGTCTACTTTGAGTAGAAGGATGGGGAGCGACTGATCGCGATTCCTTAAGGGAACGAGACCGGGAATAACTCCGTTTTGGCATGAACGCCAAGTGTGTGCTTGCTGTTTGGAAACTTAAATTGTTGTTTGTAGGACTCTTAGAACCCCGTTTTGTAGATTCATGGGTTAGGACTTACTCCTAGTGTAGTGCACCTTGTTGGGATACATTGGTTAAGTTGAGACCCTAAGATTTAGTCTTGTTGACAAATCTAGAGGGGTGGAATGCACATCGAACGCATTAGAGGAGATGACTCGTGCGTCGACGTACTCACCGTGCATGGATGGATTCTATGGTTTGTGTTTGGAGCTACCACTTGTCGATAACCGTGGAGCATTAAGTTTAGCGGGAGCTACTTGTTGGTCGGGCCGAGGTTGCGATCGAACTCTAGGTGTAGATGACGGTTGCGGCAATCGAAGGAGTCGGTTCGTCGTGGTTCGTGCCAAGTGTGGGCCGAGGCGGGTCAACTCTTGGGCCAGGACTAGAGGGATAGTTGAGTCCTAGTATGAAATGGATTGAGATCTATTTTTGGGTAAAGGTGACTGACTAGGGAGAGTTTACTTAAAGAATTGAACTAGTTGATCATGACAGGCAAGTTGTTTATCGAGATAGGGATTGGTTATGGTAGATAGATCGCCTAACTAAGGGAAAGGTGTAGCATGGATACTTCGGTAGGACTAGATCAAGTCTTATTTGAATGTAAGGACAGGCACTAGCGAGGGTGTTCGCCTATCAGGGGGACGCATGGCATCATCGCCCCCGACCGAATTCTAGGTTCGTTTAATGCAGACAGGGACCCCGAGCTGCCCTGGGAGTGGTGACAACTCTGTTGGGAGCTCCGCTGTCTCGGCAGAAATGCCTTTATGATCCATAACAACCTTTGAGGAGGTTTGGAGTGTTGACGTAATCTCGACTGCAAATTCTATTCTAGTGTAAGGACGTGTGTAGCAGAGTTAGGGAAACCCTATATCCATCAGGTACTTTGTTGATTAATGCGGTCAGGAGGATTAGAGAAAGGCTCGGTGAGCTAGACTCTACGTGAAATGCTCAAAGTCCTTCGGTGGGAAGCCCTGGTGTCCGTATATCAGCTTTTGGTGAGGTCTGGGGAGACATGGATACAACAACATATCGGGTAAGCCAATTTAATTACAGTCACGCAGGGTAAGCCTGCGACTGAGATCCTGGACATAGTAGATAAAACTAAGAGGATTGGATACCACTATTCACAGCAGTGACTGGAGTCACACCAGGGGCCTGCCACCTCACCATCACTGGAATTAGAAACAGGAGAGAGCACAAGAATAGGATGCATAGCGGGGGATCGTACCCCATTAAACTGAAGAACGTCGTTTGGTTGGGGGGTGTGTAGTATGGGATGCATATCTTTCAACCAAGCGTGCATTAGCTTTAGGAGCATGTGTGCATAGTGTGCATTAGATTAGGTCATGGCATACACCAACACTTGTTTGACATCACCCTTTTTCTTTGTATCAAATATTATTTGTGGTTGTTGAGGTTGGAATCGTTATACTATGTCGTAGAGAGGATAGCCGGGTATACCATTTTGTCAGTTGTAACCAACTGACATGCCCACAGTTATCAGTGCAAGACTTCCTAGTTGGGAGCACGAAAAAGCAAAAGCAGGGGAAAGCATCCAAGTAAAAGTTACTGTCCAAATTTTATTATACATTCTTGTTGTAACAATTAATTGTAATTGTTGTAATCATTGGACATTGTAATAACAATTTGATGTAATAAAAGTTTTTAATTTCCTGTGAATTTTGTTGTGTTGTGACTCATTTGAAGGAAGATCCTGGAGAGTGTCACGAGTTCCTATGTTAGGGATTCGGGACGCTACATGTCTTTTGTTGTTCTTGAATTTTGTTCAAAGGGCAGGGATTTGAATTCCATAACGAATCTGAGAAAGTTGTTAACTAGAAAGTTGTATTAGATGTTCTTATCTTTCCAAAATATCCAATTTTTTTAGATTCCAACAAGTATAACAAAAGTTATGAGCTTTACAAGTTTCAGCTTTGTGCTGTATTTTGTTGTTCTTGAATTTTGTTCAAAGAGCAGGAAATTGAATTCCATAAGGAATATGAGAAAGTTGTTAACTAGGAAGTTATAGTATATGTTCTTAGCTTTCCAAAAAGTCCCATTTTGTTAGATTTCGACAAGTATAGCAAAAATTACGAGCTTTACTAGTTTCAGCTTGTGCTGTCTTTTGTTGTTCTTTAATTGTGTTCATGGAGCTGGATTTTGAATTACATAAGGAATCTGAAAAAGTGGTCAACTAGATAGTTATATTAGATGTTCTCCCCTTTCCAAAATGAACTATTTTTTTAAATTCCGATAAGCGGAGTAGGAGTTATGTCTTTTACAAATTACAGCAACTGGCCTTTATTGGTTGAAGCTCGCTGTTTAGATTGATTGAAGTTTTTGTGCCTCTTATTAACTGAATTTGTCAAGGTTGTCAATTAGAGAGTCGTAGTAGAGGTTCTCACCTTTCCAAAATATCCTATTTTGTTAGATTCCGATAAGCGAAGTAGGAGTTATGTCCTTTACAAGTCACAACAGCTGGCCTTTATTGGCTGAAGCTCGCTGTTTAGATTGTTTAAAGTTTTTGTACCTCTTATTGACTGAATCTGAGAAGGTTGTCAACTACAAAGCTGTAGCAGAGGTTCTCACCTTTCCAAAATGTCCTATTTGGTTAGATTCTGATAAGCGGAGTATGAGTTATGACTTGTACAAAGTCACAGCAGCTGGCCTTTTTGGCTAAAGCTCACTGTTTAGGTTGTTTGAGGTTTTTCTATCTCTTATTGACTAAATCTGAGAAGGTTGTCAACTAGAGAGTTTTAGTAGATGTTCTCACATTTCTAAAAAGTCCAATTTTGTTGAATTCCATTAAGAGTAGCAAGTTTTATTGCTTCTAGGGTGTTATAAGACTTTTATATTGTTTTATGAATAAAAGATCAAGTTTTGTTAGTAGTTTGAATCATGCACTTGATTATGAGTAATAAGTATTCCTTGTGTTCATAAGTAGGATGTTTAATTGCTTCTAGGTTGTTAGAAGACTTTTATGTTGCCTTTGTGTATAAAAGATCAAGTTTTGCCAGTAGCATGTTATTTTGCATCTAGGTTGTTAGAAGACTTTTATGGTTGCTTCTATATGATTCATTTGTCCCATACATAGCCAGTTGACTCGTATGTAATTCGTTTGTCTCATACGTAGCTAGTCGGCTCATATGTAAGTTGTTTTGCTCGTATGTAGCTTATTAGCTAGTACGCAGTTATTGTGCTCGTCTAGGGTGATATCATTGCCCTAGGAGTCATCAAGGGCGATACCATCAAGACGTGTATTTATTTTACTCATCGTGGACTGTGACGAGTCACCCCTCGTGCACCGTAAGATCTTAACCGGTGTAGGTTGATCACGCACTGGAAGTGTAGACGGAATCCGTGTTCAGGGTAGTAGTATGCGAATACGTTCGTATTGCCAGGGTCTTGGATCGATAGGCTAAACAGGATCCTGAGGGATTCTGGTAAGTCTAGGTTGAGCACCTAGTAGAGTTATCTTGCGAAGTCTAACTTAAGACCTAGCATGTTGTGTTAGTACTGTTGTCATCCCTCAGATTATTTAGGGTTAGTGACATCGTTAGGGTAGTAACTTATGTCTATTACTACTTAACCTTTATTTATTATCAATTCGCCAAAGGGAAAGAGTTGGTATTAAGGGTGATACCTTATGATCCGACCTATTCTATAGGCCAACACTAGGTGGTGTTATTGGTTGTACCCTTCCTGTCAAAGGGATACGGTCTGTGCCTTCTCACGAGTTGGGAGCACGGGATCCATATCTCGTCTGTTAATTTCTGAAGTGTCGTTATAAGGGCGGGAAGTTTCCTATCGGAGCTAGGGGATGGACCCCTGGAACTCCGTCATGTTCTATATCAGGAAAGGCGAACAAGTCATAGAATACGGTCTATAAGCTAGGGGGCCACAGGGGATGCTTCAAGCTAACCTGTGTTGTAGTAAACTCCAAGGGTTCGTCAGATTTTCGGGTGAGGTCCGGTACGTCGGGCAATAGTGGCAAATGGAGAAACCATTATATGACTGCGAATGGCAGGATTAAACCATTTCAGAGCAACCTCATCAGTCATGCTGTATCTTCAGAAACAGGTTGAGTACAAGAGTATAATTCATGACATGGGTTCAAATCCCTATATATGAAGAAACGGCTTGATATGGACATATGTAGTATGGGATGCATACTGCTCCAGAGTCTTGCTTGCATTAGAATAAGTGCATCATTGCATTAGTTAATCCTGCATTAGATTCTAAGTCATAGCATGCACTGACACATCAATTATATATACACGTTTCTCTTTTCATCAATCTGTTTGTTTAAAGTTGAGATCCGCTGCTAGTCATGAGCCTTAAAGCGTCCGTATATGTACTGACGTCCCACTTCAATAGGTATTGGATTGCAAAACTACAGGTACAGGATTTAGGAGGACTCAAGGCAAGAGAAGCAAAGGGTTGATTTTATTTCAATTTTAATATATGTTGGTTACCATTGTTTCAATTGTAAATTTATTTATGTTGAGAAGCATCTAAGTGAAAGTACCAAGCATTATATATTATTCATTGTACTCTGATGTATTTTTTATCGAAAGTTTGTAACACTTGGGCTTATATGGCATTATTGTAACACTGATTAATGTATTGTAGTTTTATAACATTCGGACTTGTAATACATTTGTGTTTTATAAAAAGTTTTAAATTTTCTTATTTTTCTGTTTATTGTGGCTAATTGAAGGAAAAGATTCTGGCTTATGTCATGGTTTCCAAGTGTATGGAAATTGGGGCGTTACACAATGAGACATTATGATCATGCAATGCAACATACACACTTTAATTCATCTAATACTACGATATAGAACAATTAATCTATTAAAATCTGGAATATAAAAATCTGGACAGCAAGAGTTCTGTAGAAAAATGCAATTTTCCGCTACTACAAAAATTGAAAACTGAATCTGTCAAAAATTCTAGAAACTAGACTTCCAAACGAATCCAACGCATATTTAAAGTTCAAAGACCGACAACAAGAACTAGGTCAAACACATTGTTCTTTACAGATTTTATGTTCGGGCAGACTTTCGACATCAGGTTATTTTATTTTTAGAATCAGCAAAAACTCAATATTAAATTCATTAAAAATATTTTCTAGACTTCTAAGCATGATTACTAACAATTTGGAAATTATCAGAGAATTTTTTTTTATTTGATCAGCCTTTTTACTGTTTAAATATGAAGCGTCCAAGAATCTGAAAATCTGAAAGTAAAAACACCGTTGAAGTAAAATGGGCATAACTTTGGCTACACAACTCAGAATTTAGAAATTCAAGATGTTCTGGAAACTAGAAAGATAAGGCTACAATTTATATTCAGAAAGTAATTTATTTTAAGATCATTTACTATGTCGAAAATAGTAGTCAACATACAGCCAGCAAGCAATATAAAGGTTTTGGGTAGTTTTCATGAAATAAGTTAATTAAACATTGTGGGTATCAATTCTATTAGTCGATAAACTTCTCAATCAGCATGATGGGTATAAAAACATGCTAAATAAGATTAAGAACACATACATACATCAATTTATCATCAATCAACCATCAATCGATCAAACAACATACAACCTAGCAATTCTATCTACAACAATTTATTTGTGTGATAATTAGATGAACAACCTTATTATCAATTCTACATGAGTGCATGAAAGATTCAATCTTTAGAGTCAAAAGTGGCACGATGTCAAGGATATTGGGGTTAGCTCGTGTAAACCCTCAATGGACCGAATGAAGGATACTCAATACAGTGATAGATAACAAATAGGATCTACTTGCAAGAATTTCATCAAAACTTGAATTTGATACAATTAATAATATAAGATGACAGTTACTTGCCTTATAAACGGTGAAAACAAATACAAAGAATAACAGGATAAGTTTCCTGAAGCAATGAACCCATGAACTAACACAATCCACCAATAGCATGTGTATAATACGTGTAAGAGAGAAGCCAAAAGAAATAACTGCAAGAGAGAGAGAGCTCGACAACAACAGTGGCAAGGAGTTGACGACGGTCAGCTAGCGGTGGCGTCGAGCGTCGATGTTGACGCCGACCGGAACAGGGGCGGTGGGAGGTTGAAGGAGGGCTCGGCTGTTCAATGGGCGGGAAACACAGAGAAACTGTAGCGGTGGTGGTTGGGTTCGGTTGCTGTTACCGCTAAATCTGGTGTGGGGGCAAACAGATAGTATTTGTGGATTCTTGGAAAACCTGAATAAAAAACCTCAACCTGTTCTGTTGGAGTCTGACCGCTAACTCCCGCCGTTCACCTGCAAAAAGTACGAGACACTGAGGTTGATCTCGGCGACGCACCCTCCGACGCTCAAGTTAATAACCAGGAAGATTATGAAAGAGCATAAATTGGCAAAAGATTGATTACCTCTTAATGGAGATGGATGGGGGGTATTTATAGCTGCCTTTGGGATCGAATTAGGCATGTAATCCCTGTGTTTAGATAGGGAATGTAATCCCTAATTCCCAGTGAAAGGATAGATATGAATCAGGGCCGTTGATTAGGATTAATCAGAAACCCTAATTCTATCCTGGTGGACCGGGTTTGCTGCGGGTTGAAACCCGCACCCAGTTGAGGTGGATCCGTTCGCGGGTTAATGGATCTTTGAGGAGGAGAACCAGTACCCGCTTTAGACCCATTGGTAGGTGAAATTACCATTTTACCCCTAAGCTTTAAGATTCGTTCCTGATTTTGACGGTTCTGATTTAACCCCATTTTAAGCCATATCACGAGCCCCCCCTCTCGAAGACTGAGCTTGATCAGCCTTTGAGGAGTAGTTTTACTGCCTTTAGTAGCTGGCGGAGTTGTATCGGAGTCCAAATGGAAGGTTTCGAATCTTTGCATGAGGCAGTATGGTGATTTTCTAAGTTAGTTGTGTGCTCTGAGTTGTTCTTGAGCTCTTCTGGACATCTGGTGATTTTTATCTATTTTTTTGGAATATTTACATAATTTTGCGAAGTGTCGATTCGTCGTTCTGGGGTCTTAATAAATGGTCCTAGGCAATAATTATTCACTCGGGAGCTCAAAAATATTTCCCCGGCTTTACAATTATTTTCCAAGATTTTTAATTAATTTTCTCGAATTTTTAACCATTTTTTTGCAATTTTTAAGTAAATAAAACGATTTTAATACCAAATTATGGCGTGGCGCGATCTGGACCGTTGATCCTGTGCGAGCGTGAATTTCTGAAAGATCGGATGGACAGGGTCGCTCGGCAGTAATTTCTCCGCTTTTGTGGGTCGGATGGGCACTTGCTCGTAATCCGAGTGAAATGGCTCTGTTTTTCCGTTGCGCGAGTGGCTCAGATCGCCAGTCGCTCGGCTCGGAGTTCCGAGCGACGTGGAGCGATCTGGACCGTCAGATCTTGGCACGAATCTCGAGGCAAGCACAGTTCCCAAGAAAACACTATCTTGTCGTGTAATGGTGCTGGCATGATCTGGGCCGTCCGATCGAAATCTTACGCAAATTTAGAGGAGAAAGTCGTTTTTCTCAAATTCGTGGCTCGGATTGGCACTTGCTCGGAATCCGAGCGAAGTGGCTCGGGTCACTAGTTGCTCGGGTCGGAATTCTGAGCTATCCTCTTTGTTGTGGAGGTCGGATCACCTGTCGCTCGGATTTTGGTTCCGAGGGAAGTGGGGCGATCCTAGCCGTTGGATGATGGCACAGATCTCGATGCTGGCTCAGTTTCCAAGAAAACACTATCTTGTCGTGTAGTGGTGCTGGCATGATCTGAGCCGTCTGATCGAAATCTTATGCGAATTTTGAGGAGAAAATCATTTTTCTCCAATTCGTGGCTCGGATTGGTACTTGCTCGGAATCCGAGCAAAGTGGCTCGGGTCACTAGTTGCTCGGGTCGGAATTCCGAGCTATCCTCTTTGTTGTGGAGGTCGAATTACCTGTTGCTTGGATTTTGGTTCCGAGGGACGTGGGGCGATCCTAGCCGTTGGATGATGGCACAGATCTCGCTACTGTCTCAGTTCCCAAGAAAACACTATCTTGTCGTGTAGTGGTGCTGGCATGATCTGAGCCGTCTGATCGAAATCTTACGCGAATTTTGAGGAGAAAGTCGTTTTTCTCCAATTCGTGGCTCGGATTGGCACTTGCTCGGAATCCGAGCGAAGTGGCTTGGGTCACTAGTTGCTCAGGTCGGAATTCCGAGCTATCCTCTTTGTTGTGGAGGTCGGATCGCCTGTCGCTCAGATTTTGGTTCCGAGGGACGTAGGGCGATCCTAGCCGTTAGATGATGGCACAGATCTTGATACTGGCTCAGTTCCCAAGAAAACACTATCTTGTCGTGTAGTGGTTCTGGCATGATCTGAGCCGTCTGATCAAAATCTTACGCGAATTTTGAGGAGAAAGTCGTTATTCTCCAATTCGTGGCTCGGATTGGCACTTGTTCGGAATTCGAGCGAAGTGGCTCGGGTCACTAGTTGCTCGGGTCGGAATTCCGAGCTATCCTCTTTGTTGTGGAGGTCGGATCGCCTGTCGCTCGGATTTTGGTTCCGAGGGACGTGGGGCGATCCTAGCCGTTGGATGATGGCACAGATCTCGATGCTGGCTCAGTTTCCAAGAAAACACTATCTTGTCGTGTAGTGGTGCTGGCATGATCTGAGCCGTCTGATCGAAATCTTACGCGAATTTTGAGGGGAAAGTCATTTTTCTCCGATTCGTAGCTCGGATTGGCACTTGCTCGGAATCCGAGCTATCCTCTTGAATATTGAGGTCGGATCGCCTATAGCTCGGATTTTGGTTCTGAGGCGCCGAGCGATTTTTCTTGAATCGAAACGTCGCTTCCTTTGTCGATAGTTGTGGCTCTTCGTTACTTAGCCGTTTGGGCTTTTGTAACGCTTCAAGGGAGGCCCAAGAGTTGCGCCATTACGTTACAAAGCCCAAGAGGCGTCATTTTTACTATAAGTTTTCACCCCCTCAATACTTTACCTCATTTCTCACTTTCACTTTCTCACTCTTGGTTTTTACTCTTTAGCAAAGTTTTTAGGTCTTGGGTGGCGCTGCTAGCTGTCGCGGCAAGGCATTTTAGGCTCCGGCGATCTTTTCCGGCCGTTCTAGTCACTTCGAGGTCAGTCCCCCTCCTCATCTTTGTAAAAATGGTCAAGTTTTCTTCCACGGATGAGACCCCCTCCTCGGACCTAGGCGTCAGCCGAGCGTTCAGGCCGAGCAAGGGTAAAGGGAAGGAGGTCGTGGAGCCGACCGAAGAGACAATGGTCAGGCCGAATACAGACGAGGAGGTTGCCGAGCCTCTTCAGGAGGTAGTGGTCCGATCTGGCAAGGGCAAGGGTGTGGAAACGATAACTGAGCATCCGAAAAACTGCAGGGGAGTTGGGTCGGCATCCGAGCATTCTGTCGAGCATTGGCGGTGTGCGGAGCTACCCCGGAAATCTGTTGGAGAAGGTGACGCAGGGCACCGCCAAGTCGATCGAGGAGAATGAGCCGAGGGAAACTTCTGAGGTGGATCAGATCTCTTCGATCTTGACCGAGGCAGATTTGCATTGTATCCGGAGCGGGTTCCGAATCCCCGCGGAGTACGTGCTCCTTCTCCCCGGCCTTGGCTTCCGAGCGTGCACATCGTCCTCGGCCGATACGTGCATTTTTTCTGCCGATTCATTGAATGCCGGACTTCGGCTACCGCTGCACCCTTTCGTAATCGAGGTGCTCACTGGTACGGCTTGAGTCCGGCTTAGCTAATGCCGAACACCTGGCGGCACGTTATGGCATTTGTTCTTCAATGCCAGGAGGTCGGCGCTCTGCCCAATATGTTCAACCTTCAGAGTCTCTACCGTCCTTGCCAACCAAACAAAAATGAGCAGAGGTACTACCTCTCACCGAGGAAGGGTGTGAAGCTGATCGAGAACCCGGACTCGATCAAGCATTGGAAAGAGAAGTACTTCCTCGTCCAAGCTCTCGAGCCATGGGTGATCCCGACGGTGTGGTCGAGGGACGGCCTTCCGAAACGGGCGAAGAAAGAGCCCGTGCTCAGCAACGAGGAGGCGGAAATCGTGGAGAAGTTGCTCGGGCTTCCGACCCTCAGTTGGAAACACATCACCGAGGAGGCATTATTCCGAGGGGGTCTCAGTCCGATCGACCCTAGTACGCTTCTCCTATTCTTGTTTTGTCTTTGAGGTTTGGAAAAATTTTCTAACTTTTTTCACTCGGTTTGTGTAGAATCTCCCGGCATGGACTACAAAGGTCTGATGGCTAAGGCCCGAGCGGCTAAGGAGCAGGAGGTGAGGAAGAGAAAGAGGTCCGTATCCGGGCCCCAAGGCAGCCGAGCGCCCCAGATCCCCTCGGTCTCTCTGACCCTCGAGCGGCAGGTTGTCGACGCTCCTCTGGTTGAGCCCAATCAAGGCCTCGTGGTGCCGTCTGCCCCACCTACCTCGGATGTGCCGACCCCAACGGCAGCGAACAGATGCCCCAGGGTCTTCCGGCAGAGCGTTCAACATTAGCGCGGCGCTGGCTCTCGATGTTCCGCCCCTCACTGCTGAGGCAGAGGCATTCCTGATCGAGGAGCACAAGCGCATCTTCATCTCTGACTGGCGGGTGATGAAGGTCGACGGGTTCTTAGGGGACGATAACATATGCATGCAGGCGGTGAAGCACCTGCTGACCCCTAAAGACCGGGCGGCGCTCAAGGCGGGCGAAGTTGGTGATGCCGCGATGCAGATTGCTCGGAACACCATGTCGGTAAGTAGTAGAGGACTTTTTTCAAAATTTTTCTAAGTTTTTGTGCTCGTGCTTGACTGCTTCTTGTATGGCTTGTAGACCCTCTTCCACTTCAATTGTTTGCTCGAGGAGTTCGCGAGCAAGGAAAAGGAGATGACCGTTCTGAACGACCGGGAACGGTCGGAGCGGTCTAAGGCAGTGAAGCAGCTGGAGGCCGAACAGTTGCATTCCGCTTCGCTCGAGGCCGAAGCTGCCGACCTAAAGGCTCAGCTCGCCGAGGCGCTGAGGAGCTCGACAGTCGAGGCCTCCAAGGTCGAGACCCTAGAAAAGGAGACGGCTCGACTCGAAGGGGAGGTGTCTAGGGCCCTGAAGGCGTCAGAGGAGGCCCTGAGCGATCACGCGTCGAAGGTGGCGGCCGCAGAGAAGGCAGTTTGGGACGAGGCCGAGGCTCACATGTTGACCAACATGGAGGAAGCATACGGCCGAGCACTGAAGCATATCGTCGCTCGGAACCCCAGATTCGATATCTCGTCCTACTACTTCTACGACCCCGTAGAGGGTGAGGAAGAGTTGCCCTTGGCCGAGCTCGCTCTGAGGCCGGAGGGCGAAGACTCCGAAGGCGAGGGTGGTGCCGAGGGTGCGATTGTAGCTGTGCCGAGCGATAATGAGGTGGACCCCTGACTTTGTCCCCTCTTCTCATTTTCTTGTTCTCTTTTTTTTTCTTTTTTCTTTTGTAATGCCTAACTACGGACTGGCCACCGCTTTTTGTAGCTCTTGGACTTTTAATGAAATGGTTTCTTTTTGGCTGAATATTACAAAGTTTGGCAAAGTTGTTCAACTCTTTTTGCTCGGATTGTGTCTTTAAGTATTGAAGACTTCTTTTGATATTCCTCAACTTTTCAGGTCGAGTTAGGCCCAATTACTGAGGTCTCTCATCTTCGTACTGAGCTGAAGAAAAGAAGCAGGCTCTGTCTCGCAGTCGGGATAAAGCGTTTTATGACTTCTTGAAATTGGAGGACATCAAAGCAACTGCGAGAGGGTATTTTCGCGAGTTGAGGGAACTGCGAAAACAACCTCGAGAGACTCATCTCGAAGGTGAGATAGAGTTGCTCCGTAAGGAGCTCTTCGATGTCGACCAAAAGAATAGTGAACTACTGGCGGAGGTTCGTCATTTGGAGGTAACGGTGAAAGAACATTTGGCGGAGGAAGAGGAGTTAGATTCGAGGGTGGGGAAGTTGATGTCCGAGCACGATGAGTTGACGGCCAGAATTGACAAACTAAGGAGGATCACCATCGACAGGGGTATCGAAGCGACTCATTTCCGTCGTATTGTGGCTGACAGTACTAACGTTGCAGGCTCGTCTAAACTTCCTCATTTCAAAGTGTCGGCGGAGAGCGATATTCTGAGAGATAGGATCGTTGAGCTAGAGGAGGAGATTGCGTCGCTGAAACCTCAACCCGTAAGGGTCAATGTTCGCAGTACGTCGTGTACTCGCAAAGAGAGCGTAAGAGGAATTTCGTTCTACGAACTTGCGACTCGTTCGCCTGCCGTTAGGCGGAGCCCAGCTGACGCTCAGAGTGGTGTAGCTATTTCATCTAGTGGCGCCTCGGTTAGGGCCACATCTAGAATTAGCGGCGAAGGGGGTTCTCGCTTCGCTGGTTTAGAATCGAGCTCAGAGGTAAGGCGACGCCACCCTCGTGTGTCTCTGAACCAAAGCGTTCCCCTTCCAAAGAAGCGCTAAACAAGTTGTATTATGCTCTTCAAGTTATTGTAAAAATATGTTGTAGTGTCAGCCTGGTCCGGGCTCTTAATAAAAAAGTTTGTTTTGCTTCTGATGTTCGAATGCTGCGTGGGCTGGTATTAGTTTAAGTATAACTCCTCCAACTTTTGACAACTACTCAAAATCAGAAGCAAATCTTCCCTCTTATGGGCGAACCAATTTTGGCCTGCATAATAGCGATTGAGAAGTGGAGTCGAGCCAAGTGTTGGACTCCGAACTCGTCGCTAGAGTTTGTTCAACGGTTGTGGGAGCAATTCTGAATGGCGAACCCCTTCTAGCCCGCTTAAGAGCGAGCTTGCGAAGAGGAGTCGAGCCAAGTGTTGGACTCCGAACTCGTCGTTAGAGTTTGTTCAACGGTTGTAGGAGCAATTCCGAATGGCGAACCCCTTCCAGCCCGCTTAAGAGCGAGCTTGCGAAGAGGAGTCGAGCCAAGTGTTGAACTCCGAACTCGTCGTTAGAGTTTGTTCAACGGTTGTGGGAGCAATTCCGAATGGCGAACCCCTTCTAGCCCGCTTAAGAGCGAGCTTGCGAAGAGGAGTCGAGCCAAGTGTTGAACTCCGAACTCATCGTTAGAGTTTGTTCAACGGTTGTGGGTGCAATTCCGAATGGCGAACCCCTTCTAGCCTTGCTTAAGAGCGAGCTTGCGAAGAGGAGTCGAGCCAAGTGTTGGACTCCGAACTCATCGTTTGGGTGAAGAGTAAAAGCAGAGAGATAGAAGCAATTTTACAAGTAAAATATGAAAAAAAAAAAATTTATTGATAACTAATAGTTGGCTGCTTCTGAGTTGCGAGCCATTATTACATGAGAGAAATAAAGGAAAAAAATACAAGTAAAAGGAGAGGAACGGTTCGACATCCCAGAATAGTTAGAGAGGCGTTAATGCTCTCTCTTGGTATTTCAAAAGATGGTCGGCATTCCAAGTCCTGGGGATCTCTCTGCCTTCGAGGTCTTCTAGACGATATGTCCCGGGCTGAACTACTTTGGAGATCTTGTAGGGTCCCTCCCAATTTGGAGCTAGTTTACTCTTCTGTCCAGGAAAAGAGATTGCTAACTTTCTGAGGACCAAGTCCCCTTCTTTGAGGTCGGTTGGACGGACTCTCTTATTGTACGCCAACTCGATCCTCCTCCGATAACCTTGTTGGCAGATTGACGCTCTTTCCCGTAGCTCGTCGACCAAGTCTAAGTTTTCCCGAAGTTCTCTGGCATTCTGTTCTTCTTCGTAGGCAAGAAGGCGAGGAAAAGGTATGCCGACTTCCAATGGGATCACAGCCTCGGACCCATAGGTGAGGTTGAATGGCGACTCTCCTGTGGGGGTCCGTTTCGTGGTGCGGTAGTTCCACAATACGTTAGGGAGCTGATTGACCCATAAGCCTTTAGAGCACTTATTCAGCCTTTTCTTAATACCAGAGAGGATCTGTCGGTTACCATTCTCCACTTGACCATTCGACTGTGGATGGGAGATGGAGGAGAAACGTTGTTGGATGGCAAGGTCTTCACATAGAGCTCGGAAGGCAGCCCCGGTAAACTGGGTTCTGTTGTCTGTTATAAGGACTCGAGGGACACCGAATCGGCAAATAACGTTCTTCCAGAAGAACTGAAGTACTTTGTTCTCGGTGATTGTGGCCAAGGGCTCGGCCTCTATCCACTTCGAGAAGAAGTCGATAGCCACGACTAAGAATTTGAGCTGACCGGGAGCTAGTGGGAATGGCCCTAGTAAATCCATCCCCCACATTGCGAAAGGGATAGGACTTGATAGGGAGGTGAGTGGAGCTTGTGGGAGGCAACGAACGTTAGAGTATTTTTGACAAGAGCTACATTGCCGAACGTGTAGTTCGGCGTCTTGAAGGAGAGTGGGCCAGAAATATCCATAATTCAACACTTTCCGGGCTAGGGATCTGGACCCTGAATGTGCCCCGCCGATGCCTTCGTGGAGCTCTTACAGGGCGTATTTGGCTTGTTCCGGGGAGAGGCATCTCAAATAAGGCCTACCGTCTACTTGTGTGAAGAAGCGCTTGTATAGGATGCCCTCGATAAGTGTGTATCGCTCTGCTCGGGTTCTCACTCTGCGAGCTTCTTTAGGGTCTTCAGGGAGGAGCCCATCCTTTAGGAATTCTCCCAGGGGCTTCATCCAATTATCTTGAAGCAGGACAGGTAGCGACTCCAACGAGTCGGAAGTTTCATCTTCTATACTTGGCTTCAGGAGCACCTCAATCAAGATGGTCTGCTCGAGACCTTGGAGGGAGGAGAAGGCTAGCTTGGAGAGGGCATCGGCTTGGGAATTCTCCTCTCGGGGGATTCGCTGGATGAGAGCTTCTTCAAATAGGGCCATGAGATTCCTGACCTTGGCTAGGTACTTAGCCATTCGGTCATCTCGTGCCTCGTACTCGCCTAGGACCTGATTTATGACCAGCTGAGAGTCGCTAAAGATCCGGAGGCGCTGCGCCCCTGCATTGCGAGCTATTCTGAGGCCGTCTATGAGTGCCTTATATTCTGCTTCGTTGTTAGAGGCCTTGAAGTTGATCCGGAGGGAGTATTGGAGGATGAAATCATCTGGGCCGGCCAGAATGACCCCGGCTCTGCTTCCCTCGTTACAAGAGGATCCATCTACATAAACCGACCAGACAGGTGGTCGCTTCATTGCTTGGCTGACCTCGGGGATGGTACTTTCAACTATGAATTCAGCTAAGGCCTGAGCCTTGATCGCGGTCCGAGGCTGATACGTTATATCATGCTGGCTCAGCTCGATAGACCACTTCATGAGGCTACCGGAGGTCTCTGGTTTGTGGAGAACTTGCTTCAGCGGTTGGTCGGTAAGAACGACCACCGAATGGGATTGGAAATATGGGCGAAGCTTTCTTGCGGTCATGACTAAGGCGTATGCCATCTTCTCTATCCTGGGGTAGCGGAGCTCGGTATCCCGAAGTACCTTGCTCACATAATAAATAGGCTTTTGATTTCTATCTTCTTTCCTCACGAGGACGGTGATGAGGGTCTGCTCGGAGGCTGCTAAGTAGAGGTAGAGGGTTTCACCGGGAACAGGTTTGCTGAGGATAGGAGGATTGACTAGGTAAGCCTTCAGCTGATCGAATGAGTCTTGTTGCTGCTGACCCCACTCGAAGCCTTTATCCCCCCTGAGAGCCTTGAAGAAGGGAAGACACTTCTCCCCTGACTTGGAAAGGAAGCGCCCTATGGCTGCCAGGCGACCCGTTAGCTTCTGAACCTCTTTAACATTCTTCGAGGGAGCCATGTCTAATATGGCTTTGATCTTCTCGGGGTTGGCCTCGATTCCTCTTTGGCTGACCATGAAGCCAAGGAAATTCCCCGACGAGACTCCGAACGCACATTTGTTCGGATTGAGTCTCATATCGTGTTTCCTGAGTACGTCAAATGCCTCGTGCAGATCGGTCACATGATCGGCCCCGTGGATGCTCTTCACAAGCATATCATCAACATATACCTCCATATTTCGACCGATCTGTGCTTGAAAAACATTATTGACGAGGCGTTGATAAGTGGCACCTGCATTCTTCAAACCGAAGGGCATTACCCTGTAGCAGTAGAGGCCCTGATCGGTTACAAAGGAGGTCTTCGGGATATCCGGGGGAAACATACGAATCTGACTGTAGCCTGAGAAGGCATCCATGAAGCTGAGGAGTTCTGGCCTGAAGTGGCGTCAATCAAAGTATCGATGCTTGGAAGAGGGAAGGGATCTTTGGGGCATGCCTTTTTGAGGTCGGTAAAGTCGATACAAATCCTCCAGGTCCCATTGGACTTCTTCACCATTACTACATTCGAGAGCCTATTCGGGATAGTTTACCTCCTGTATGAACTGAGCCTTCAAGAGCTTGTCCACCTCATCTTTTATAGCTTGCTAGCGCTTGGGAGGGAACTTGCACCTCTTCTGTTGGACCGGTTTGGACCCCAGAGCGACACTGAGGTGGTGGACTAAAAGCTCTTCGGAAATTCCTGGGCATGTCTGCGGCCGACCAAGCAAAGAGGTCGCAGTTCCTTCGGATGCACTGGACTATGTCAGAGCATAGGGCAGATGGAAGGGTCTTGCTAACAAAGAACTTTCGGCTCGGATCCTGCTCAGAGAAAAGCACTTCCTCCAACTCATCCACCGGCTCGGACGTTGGTCGGACTACATCTTGGGGGATTTCAAGAGTTTCGAGGGAGAGGACTGGACCCATAGTAGAGGTCATGTAGCATTTGCGGGCCATTTCCTGATTGCCTTTTACTTCCCCTACTCCTGCCTGGGTGGGAATTTCATCTTGAGGTGATAAGCGGAGGGGACGGCTTCGAGAGCGGCTAAGCCGGGCCGACCCAAAATGACATTGTAGGCTGTAGGGACATCCATGACCATAAAGTCCATCGACTCCGTTCGGGTAGTAGGAGTTTTGCCAGCGGTTACGTCGAGGGTGATCACCCCTTCAATAGTCACTGGCACTCTTGTGAACCCATGGAGTGTGTAGCTAGCAAGCTTAAGTCAGTCCCGGGATAGTTTGAGGCCTTTGAAAGCGACGAGAAAGAGGATGTTAACGGAGCTGCCATTGTCCACTAGAATCCTTTCCACTTTAAAGTTCGCCATATGGAGGTTGATGACGAGTGCGTCACAATGGGGGGTTCGGACACCCTTAAGGTCTTCATCTGAGAATGTGACGGGCACTCCGAGGCCTTTAGGAGGAGGTGTGGCGCAGACCGAATTAACTTCTTTAATAAACGCCTTTCGAGAGGAGTTGGAGGAGCCCCCCATTGGGCCCCATGAATGTGGTGCAGGACACGCTCCTCTTCGAATTCGGGCGTTTCATCGCGTTCAGGACGCTTGATAGCCACCCGAGGCGGGGGAGGAAGATCGGCTCGGTCCTTTCTCACGAACTTGGTCAGCTGCCCTCTCTGGATGAGGGCTTCTATCTCGTTTTTCAGGGCCCGACAATCATTAGTATCGTGGCCATGGTCCCGGTGATAGCGGCACCACTTCTCTTTATCCCTCTTCTTGCCAGGGGTGTTCATTTTTGGCACAGGGGGCAGCACCCCTTCCTTCTCAACTTCCATGAGAATTGTGGAAATGTTGGCGTTAAGAGGAGTGAACTTTTCGAATCTGGGGGGAGGTCGGCGTTGTCCGCCATTGTCCTTCTGGAGCTTCTTAGCTCCTTCTTCTGTTCCCTTTCTCTTGGACCCGGAGGAAGGCCCCTCAAGTTGGGGCGGTGCTCAGCTTCCTCGGCCCGAATATACTTTTCGCTCCGGAGGAAGAGGTCAGAGAAATTCTGTGGGGGCTTCTTGGCTAGGGAGGAGCGGAGGCTGGAGTTAAGGACATTGGATTGGAATGCTGCTGCAGCGACTGACTGGTCGAGGGATGCTATGGACCTGGCTTCCGCTGTGAACCTTTTTACATGGTCTCTCAGCTTCTCACCCTTCTTCTGGTTGAGGTAGAGTAGCGAAATGCTCGTCTTCTCAGTTCGGCGGCTACTTACGAAGTGGGTGACGAAGAGGGTCTCAAATTGCTCGAAGGAGAATATCGAGGACGGGGCAAGGCGAGAGTACCATTCTCGAGCCGGACCCTTGAGAGTAGCGGGGAAGGTCTTGCACAGCAGAGCATCGGAAGCTTGATGGATGAGCATGAGGGTCTTAAAGCTTTTGATGTGATCGACGGGGTCAGACTCCCCGGAATAAGTCTCGAATTGAGGAGGTTTAAAGCCAATTGGTACGGGTGCCTCCATTATGGTTCGGGAAAAAAGAGGTCGACTCGAGCGAAGGTTCCTTCCTCTAAGCTCTTCTTCTCTGTCTAACTGACCCAAGCACCTCTCCATTTCGTGGAGACGGCGGTAGATAGCACCATCCCTTCGACGGTAATCAACCGAGCCTCTAGACTCGTCTTCGTACGAGGGAGAGCGGGGGCTACGACGACGGTAGCTCCTGGAGCGGTGAGGACTAGGAATGTGCTGGGGGTTGCTAGGAGCTGGGGGAGGAGTTAGGGACCGTCGGCGAGGACTTCGGACCTGGAGGAGGAGTGCGAATCCTTGGGGGATTGGTGTTGTTGGGTCGGAGATTGAGAGCTTGTAGGATGGTGGCTTGGAATTGCTAGAACTCGGCACGAGTGATGGGTGCCTCATCGTTCCTTGGATGCTGTCGACCGGCTGGGGAATGGGGTCTTCTCCTGTGATGCTCGGGGGACTCTCTCCACCATCTTCGGGTGGGGGACCTTCTGTAGTCTCGGCGGTGAGGAGATCGCTCATCTGGACGTTGTTGGCAGGAGGCTCCCTCTCGGGCCCGCCTCTCATCCAGACGGCGGCGAAGATCCTCATCCTTCTGCCGATTGAGGATGGTATTGCGAAGGTCGGAAGCTCGGGGATTGCGGAAGGCAATAGAATCTGTAGAGGCATTGTGTACTGAGACGTGGTCCTGATGGAAAGGTTGCTTCTGCGGGTTGGGACGCGAGACCCCTGCACCGGCATTTTGAGGACCGGGGGACCCTCAGGAAGTTGCTGATTCTGAAGAGGAGGCTAGTCCTGTTGGAGAGGGTCCTCTGCTTGAAGAGGAAGTTGCCCCTGCTGCTGAGCGGGTTGGATGGGGACTTCCTGTTGCTGATCGACGGGGTTGGGTCCACGGTGGACCCTCTGGATCTTACTTTCCTAGGAGGCATGGATAGAGAAGATCTGACCAACGGGAAGAGGGGAGGCTGCTATTCGTTTGATTCCCACAGATGGTGCCAATCTGTTACCGCTAAATCTGGTGTGGGGGCAAACAGATAGTATTTGTGGATTCTTGGAAAACCTGAATAACAAACCTTAACCTGTTCTGTTGGAGTCTGACCGCTGACTTCCGCCGTTCACCTACAAAAAGTGCGAGACACCGGGGTTGATCCCGGCGACGCACCCTCCGACGCTCAAGTCAATAACCAGGAAGATTATGAAAGAGCGTAAATTGGCAAAAGATTGATTACCTCTTAATGGAGATGGATGTAGGGTATTTATAGCCACCTTTGGGACCGAATTAGGCATGTAATCCCTGTGTTTAGATAAGGAATGTAATCCCTAATTCCCAGTGAAAGGATAGATATGAATCAGGGCCGTTGATTAGGATTAATCAGAAACCCTAATTCTATCCTGGTGGACCGGGTTTGCTGCGGGTAGAAGCCCGCACCCAGTTGAGGTGGATCCATTCGCAGCTTAATGGATCTTTGAGGAGGAGAACCAGTACCCGCTTTAGACCCATTGGTAGGTGAAATTACCATTTTACCCCTAGGCTTTAAGATTCGTTCCTGATTTGGACGGTTCTGATTTAACCCTATTTTTAGCCATATCAGTTACTACTGTCGACGAGAGCAGAAGAGGAGGAAACGTTGGGATGTGGTGGCGCGCGTCAGAAGGTGGCGCGACGGAGAGCGGTGACGAGGGAAGGCCGCCGGAGATCGGGGATCATGCCGGAGAAGGAGAACAGTGGTGGGTCTCAGTTTGGGCAGGAAATCCTTTGACGGGGAGAGAGAACGGGAGAGGAGAGAGAATAAGCGGTTAGGATTTCAATTGTGCAATTTTTAGGGTTTGTACTAGGGTTGTATTTATAGGGTAAAATTAGGATGTTGGGTTAGTGGTTTAGAATCCAATAACTGCGGTTTTGGGTCAAGAACAATTGAAATTGGGTTTTAGGTTCAACACGAGATAGGTTTGAAGATAGTATGGTTCAATTAAAATAAACCACTATCCAATAAAACAAAATCCACAACATATATAGCCCAACAAAAGATAAAATAGTTCATGAACGAAAATTTAAATCCAATTAAATAAATAAATAGTACAAATGAAAAGAATATCGATTGAGCTAGAAAATAAATTGGAATTTGCCAAGAAAATTAGATCCAGTACAATCATAAAATATTTCGATAGATGAATTTTAAATAGATAATCAAGGATAACAATTAATGATTATAATCATGATAAAATAAAATTATCTAACAAAATAGTATCCGGGTTTAACAATTTTATTAAAATAATTCAATAATAATAATATATTTATTTGAGGCTCATACTTAAATAACCGATCAATAAGAAATAGAAAGTAAGATTAAAATACACCATTATTCGAAATAAATAAAATTTTTGATTAGAAAATACTTTTATAAAAGATTTGAAACGAACTTAGCATAAAATAAATTTATAAAAATCAAATAATAGAAAAAATACACGGAAAATACTTATTAGCGGGAATGGGGGTTACAGAATAAAATTTGTAATATGAATGAGTTGACATTGAAATTAATTATGAAGAATGAACTTGTGTTATAATTTGAGCTATGAGTCTCTAGAGGTTGAGTGGGACCCTTGTGTACTGGCAGTTGTATTTTTTGTGGAAGTTGACCAGTTAGGGTCTTCGTTCCTGGTTTAGTTGTGTTAAATCCGGTTGGGGTACATCAACTCTAGGAGAGATTGTAAAGTAATTAATAATAACAAACCTAAGGATAGGCACTAGTTGAAGATGTGATGAAATGAGAGCAAACATGGGTAGGAAGGCCACATATGGTTCGCGATGGGAGATGGTTTCACTGATTATCGGGGTGTCAGGAACATGGGTCCAAATCACTTGCGATGTGTCTAGTCTTCCGAATTATCGGGATCAAGGCGACGTCCATGGAATATTTGCATGATGAGGTACCATGTGGCTTTTGCAGTGTGAGTTTCATTACCTGACCTTCAGGGTGAGAGCACTTGCCTTGGGCGATTGATATCACTGATTGCTGGGTCATGGACTAGATACTCACAGGATATCTAAATCTTAAAGTAACCATGGTAGTAGGTTAGCTGCATGGTGAGGGATTAAACCCTATAAAGTGGAGAACGTTAAGGGCTTGCACCGGACCTATGTAAAGTGAGATGCATAGACTCCTACAAGTATGCATTAGAGGTCGGCATATACATTAGTGTTTCTTGATTGTGTTATGCATTGGGTCTTTATCTCGTACACTCGACACTTAGCCTAGTTCGGTTGATAATTTATGTTTCTATTATTGCTATTTATGGTTCATTGTATTTACCATGTTAATATGTTGACTTATGAATTTATTCTTTATGTTTCGTTAAAGCTATGTTTCTTTTGAATATTACTCACACAGTTATGGCTGACCCCTGTAGTTTTGGGGGTTAGAGTTATCTCTAGCCTCTATTTTACAGGCAGGTATTGTTAGCATGGAGTTTGGAGCTTGTGGTAGAGTGCTTTATGTTATCGTACATGTTGTAAAAAGATTGAGAGTAAATGTGTAAATGTGGAACTGTGTTGTAAGTCAAAATGTAGTTCAAGGTGTTAATTTCCACTGTGCTATGTAAAAGAAATGATGTAATAAAAGTTTTAAATTTATTGTGTTTGTGATATGTTTATAATTACAATTGAGGCAGAGGCTGGGAAATTTGTGTCTCGTATTTCTAAGTTAATTATTGGAAATTCGAGGATCTATAGTCCATGATGTATTCCACGTCTCCCAGCTCAAGAAGTACATTAGGGATGACAGGCATGTGCTTCAGAGTTGTCCATAAGGCCAGACTTATCATGTGAGGTCCAACCAATCACTATCATGGACAGGCGTGAGAAGGTACTGAATAATAAAGTCATCAAGGTTGTTCATGTCTCTTGGAATTCTCACTTGCCCAGTGAGTTGACTTGGGAACTTGAGGAGGAGATCCAAAAGAAGTTCTCTCATCTCTTGTATAGGCTTTTCTCGTGGTTACCCTTGTGACCCGCTTGAATGAATTTCGATGACGAAATTCTTCTAGTAAGGTGGTTAGGATTTGTAACCCATGTTCAAGATTTTTTTCGAATTTTCTTTTGTAATTCTTTTCTCTTCTCATTCTAGCAATCTGTTTATTTTGATGATAAATCTTCTTATTCATCTTCAACCCAATTGTATTTCTTCAATCAATTTTATTTTCCTATGTCGAAACTAAAGATTCTTGTGAAGTCAATTTTATTTTTATTATCATTGTGTTTTGTGTATTTTATTAACCCACTATTTGATTTTATTTTTGTACCCAAACCCACATCTTAATCCCTACATATATACTTATTAATATCATTAAACCCTAATCCATCTCCTAATCTATCCCCCACCAGCCGCTCTCCTTTTACCCCGACCTCCTTATCTTCCCCTGCTCACCCTCTGCACCCGTCAAAGCCCCTCCATCCTGCTGTCATTGTCCACTGCAAGCCTCTAACTGCCATCATAATCCCGTGAACCCCTAGCCGTTGCTCACTGCCCCGCCATCCACCTTGTCCTCATCATCACCTCATTACTGCCTTATTGCCACCCTATGATGCTTCTCTGATCGCCCTCTCGCTGCACCCCGCACATCGCTACCATCACAGCGTGACCACCGCGTGACCGCCTGAACCTTCATCCCTCTCGTCGACTGCACCTTCATCCCACTTGTTGCCTGCCCCTCATGCTCCTTTTTGACTGCAGCCAGCGCTGTCGAACCCTATTGTTGCTACACCCCGCTGCACCATCCCGCAGTCGCTGCACCCGAAGCTGCCGCCATCATTACTTGTGTTGCCGCTATCCCCTGCTGTTGAGGTTGTTGTTCTTGTTGCTATTTTGCTTGTTGTTGCTGTGTTCGTTGCCGTCGAGACTCTTATTCCCATTATTCTTTCAAATTCGAAACCGTCTTCTATAAGGCAAATTTCTTTTGAACTAGTTTATTATTCTTGTTCAAGAATTCTTTTGATCTCTGCAAGTAGTTCCCATTTCAATTATCGTATTTTATTTGCTTGATACCCTTCAAAGAAACTATTACGGATCCATCGGCGAAACAAAGTAGTAGTTTTCTTTTTATTCCATTCCCTTGATTCATACTCAAGCCTTGTTATACATCGTCATATGCATACACTACATGAATACAGAGATTAGAAACATGTTATATAGAGGAATGATGATTTGAATGCTTTTAGATTGGATGTAATGTTCATGCTATGTAAATAATAGTTTGTTCTGTTAACACTAGAATTCCACCCTAATGATTGAATATAATTTCCGATTAAATGATTTGCCATAAAGTCATATGCTAGTGTACTTCGTTTGTTGCTAATTAGTAATAATCAACTTGCTGGCCTGCTATTTATTCCATGTTGAATCAGTTTCTGTTACAATTAAGTAGAACTTTGTAAACAATATTTGTAGCCCTCTGAATCTATTTTCCAGAACATTTACGGATCTAAATATAGATTTGTAAACTGCAAGTTATCATATTATTAGTACTGCTAGGTTTTCAATTTCCTGATTGCTGTCAAGAGACACACCGACATGATTTTCTAATTAAAATAAAATGTTAACAGTAGAATTAGAACTTGACATTAACTAGGTTGTAACTAGAAATGATTAGGAGTCACTTGAAATTTTTATAAGATTAATTGATGATTTTTCAGATCCATTAAATATATAAGAACATGACCATAGGTTGCTGCCAGAGCACTAGTTCAGTAAAGAACCAAACTTTTGACCTATCTTCAGACAATATTAATTAAAACTTATTGTTGTAGACTTGTGTGTTTGGGGTAGAAGGAATCTTTGTCTTCGTCCCTAAATGGTTTCATTAATATGAGTGATACTCTTTCAATGGTACCCCCCTTCCTTTTCTCCGATCATAAAACCCCTCATCCCTTTCTTCGTCTTTCACCCCCCCCCCCCCCCGTAATTCAGATCATCTGACAGTTTTGCAATTCGACATACAGATTGTAAGATATTCGGATTCTCGTGCTGTAATGTCTGAATTATATAATGCAGTTTGAAAATACATTACCGTGCTTAACTAATTGAAATGGTAGATTAAATTAAGAATTTAGATCCGGGATTAATCGTTTTGATAATGAACACTATTAGGAACTAAATTATGATTTTTATGAAATTTTTTAATGAACTTACAATCCACTTTTATGTATAAGAATTATCCCTAACATGCTGCTTGAGCATAGAACCAGTAAAGAATGAAATTATAAACATAGATATTGTAGTTATAATGTATCGTGTTAATATGCATTGGAACCGGCAGGAAGTCTAGTTTTCAGAACCCTTGACGGAACCTGATTTTCTTTCCTGTAGTAACGTGAAGGTAAATTTTTGTACAGCAACATGTTGCTATCCAGAATGTATGTTTTGTGTTTTCAAGTACAACTATGTTTGATTTTGCATCTAGTGAATAAGAATTAATCATACCATGCATTGTATAACCTTGAAATTTTCTTGATAGTGCCTCGATAATTCTATACCCATTACATCTCCACATTTGAGTATAATAAAATATTAACAAGTCGGGGTATTAAGGGTCAACTTTGTAGTGAACAATCAGAGATTGTACTTGGGACAGGGTCCCTTATCGTTTGATTGATTATTGTTATGGATGGTGGATTATTGATTGAGGATTATTGATTGTTGATTATTGTGTCGAGTACACGATCTGTAGAGTTTACCACTATAGTCTAAACGATCAATGTTTGTATTCATCGAACCTGTTGTATGGGACACAGTATTACGTGCATTAGATAGGTTAATAAAAGACTAATAAATATATGATTGTCACTTGCACTCATATGATGAATATATTTATCAACTAGATTATGGATTGTTGTCTCGATTATTGCATATTTGCTTATAGTCTTTGATCATATTATCAACCATAGTTATTGGCATTTGATTTTATTCTATTCATTATCCCTTGATATACCATATATTTTCCTTGCTTCTTTGTTTCTACTCCGTAACATGCTCTAACGGACAATCCCCCCACCCCACCCCCACATCTCTAGTTGATATGTTTGCAGGTATAGGAGAAGATTTAACTAAAGGACTTGGTGAGCAAATCTTTTTCGTTCATGATATTTCCTTTCCCGCATTGTTACTTTCGTCGTACTTTGTATTCCGTGCATATATGACCCAAAGTTTATTTCTTTTCTTCAAATGTTGGATATAATTTTATGAATTTATTTCATGAATGTTTTGGATTTTATTCATTGTTTATGTGGTTATCTATTCTTGCGTAGTTGTGATGTTTTGCATATTGTTGAGTTAATTTGTTACAACTTATGGATGATGTACACGTCATTCGTTGGGCCTTTGTTACGTGTTTGTATTCCCATATTTTGGGAAGCGGGGCGTGACACTAAAGGGTGAAGCAGTCCTTTCTGTAATGACTACAAGCCCACGACTTGAATATGGGCCGTTCACTGGCCCACCAAACAATCTGCAGCCCAATTATGGGAGATTGACCCGCCACTTATGGTTGGTAATCAAATCCCCTAAAAATTAGAGAGATAGTTAACCGTTCAGATCCTTAGTCAAAGGGATTAATTCAAATCAGTTAAAAATCCATTCACTAACTGCTCCTCCACAGGCCTATATGTAACACCCGACAAATTTATTTTGCCCAATGTGACACGTGCATGAAATTATGAATGTTTCAATTTATTATTAATCTATTATCATTTTATTATTTATTTATGTTTATCTTTATTATATTTTTTTGAATCAAAAGTATTATTCTTTTTTGAGCTATTGTTAATTTAAGAGGTTCATTTAATAGAAAAATATTTTTTAAAGCCCTGAGGCCCGATCCAAACCAAGCCCAACCCAAAGGACTGGACTAGGCTGGCCGTCCTATAATCAAGGAGGGATTAGGAAGGGTTTTGAACTATTTTGTTATTTGAAAACATTTTGAAATGGGGCAAATAAGGGTGAGTGATTGAAGAAATGATTAATGAAAATTAACACTAGTATAGTAACCCCCATTTTACTAGTTATTGTGAGATGAATGAAATTGAAAACCTCCCCCTAATCTGGGTCTTGGCCGAACAGAGAGAGAGAGAGAGAGAGAGAGAGAGAGCTCCTCTTTTTAGTGACTATTTTGGTGGTGGAGATCCTTGGAGCCATTGTGAAAATTCAAGTGGAAAGGAGTAGAATTATTGTAGAACTTGCAAACGAGAATTCGTCGTACTAAATGTGGGCGTTCTATCCAATTTCATGTATGTTTGTAGCCATATGCTAGAGTTTCTTATTTGATTGAATTATTGATAAATTCGTGTATGTTTGTAGTAGCATACTAGAGTTTCTAATTTGAATGAATTATTAGATCATTTCATCTATTTTTGTAGTAGCATGTTACATATCTAATTTGAATGAATTGTTTATAATTTCAGGAATATTGTAGTAGCATGATAGGATTCTAAGTTGGATGTTTAAGTTATTGACTATGAAGAGATTGTGGAAAAACATGTAAATGATTTGTTATATTGATGTTTTTAATTAGATAAATTAATTAACAAAAATCATGGTTTAATTTAGGGTTTGAAAACCCTAATTTATTTTGGGTTTAATGAAGATTTCGAAACTCAGATTCTTAACGGGTCTGTGAGCATCTTAATGGGTCTGTTTACTTTTTGTGAACGTTGGGGTTTGCGAGTTTGTGTGGGGGTAGTTCGGGTCTGGAAATGTATATTTGCGAGTGTGGATCTCCAACAAGATTCAGGTTTTGATGTAGTATGGATTTTTGGTATGATTAAATATTTGAAATTTGATTGGCTTATTGGGTCTTTTTTTTCTCCATAACAGGTCTGGTTTCCATTAGATCTGATTTCGGGTCTGTAAAAATCGGAGATCGGGTTGGATAAATTAACTTAGAATTGTAGTTAATTAATTAATATTTGTGTACTTAAATAGGATGTTTATTTGAGTTAATTTTGGTTTAATTGGGCACGAAACTATTTTTCTTGTCAGGTCTGTTTGGGTGTTGTATTTGTTGGTTCTTGGGTCTGAACAGAGATTCAAGCGAGGCTTGGGTTGTACTTTGATTAAATTGGATTAAGTTGGAATTTGAAGTTTAATTAAGTAAGAGATGGGTTTAATAAAAATCAGATTTAATTCTAGATTTAGCTAAATTGGATTGAGTTAGGGGTGATCTCGGGTTTGGCTATCTATGGGCTTGAGTTTGGTTTTTTTTTTATCAAGTCAAAACTGATTTGATCAAGATGTGGAAGGGTTTTTAATTAAGCTTAGTTTGGGCCATAAATTAGTGGAGGCTAGTTTGATTTGGATTTGATTTAAGTCCAGATTAGGATTTAATCAAAAGCTTTGGATGTGATTAGTGTGGATTTGATTAAGTTAAGGAGTAGTTTTATTTGAGTTGAGATTAGGGTTGATTAAATTAAGATTGATTTGATAATTAATTTCAGATTTAGAAGTGTTAGATTTCAGATTTTGAAGGTGAGAAATTTCAGATTTTGAGGATCCATTAGTTTCAAATTTAGAGACAAAATTAATTTCGAATTAAATTGCATGGGTAGAAAATTATAATCAAGTTAAAATGGGTAATTTAATTGAACTAAATACTAGTTGAAGATTAACTCACCCGACGCTAATGATTAATAGAGATATGGTGGAAAACGGAAGTTGATAATAATGAATAGAATGAGATTTGTGAGAGGCAAGTAGATTCGTTTGAGTTATTTATGGTGGTCGTAGGAAACCCTAGGGGGGGTTTGGGTACGACATCCTAGTTGGTTGAGTTCTAGAGGCTGAGTAAAGGACCTAGGATACCGACAAGAATGTGGATTTTTGGTAATTATCTTGATGAGGCTAGTTGTAACACCCCAAATTTTAAACACAAGAAATTCGTGATTCATCCAGAATCATTACTTTAATTTCGCGCAATACAACAAAACAATATAGGAAAATTAAAAATCTTTCATTACATCATTGTTCTTTACATTACACAATGGAATTTACACACAAAAATTACGACTCATTTCATCAAAGATCTCCAATCCTATAACATCTTCCATCACAAGCCCGCGCCCAAACCATTCGCTGACCAGAGTCCTGCAATGCTTGAGAACTATGGGCACGTTAGTTGAATACAACCGACGCAATGCTAAATATAATAGCGATCCTCCAAAACATTACAAACACAAGCTTGACTGTAGAGAAATATGAAAAGTGTGACTATCCTAAGTCTGTCAGTGTATGCCATGAACCTAATGACTATTGTACAAATAATATGCACACGATGCATCTCCAATGCACACTTGTCTGGATTTTATGCCGCTCATAAAACATAGGTCCATGGGCAAGCCCGTAATGTACTCATTGTAGAGTTTTACCCCTCGCCATGCAATCCTATAACGGTGACAAATGTCAAGATTTAAACATCCCGCAAATATTGGCTCCAGTCCTAGAATCCTCTACCTGACTATACAGAACCCTCATCGAATGAACATCTCGTAAGCATCGCTCTAGCCCGGAATAGTGGAGATCCATCTCCCTTCCGCCTAACTATTAATAATTCCGTAATCCACCGCCCGATCATTCATAGTCCCAAAAGTAATTGAGTCTCGCCTCGCTCCGCATGAAAATCACAGTCTCAGAATCGTCCACCCAAATGTAACTATAGTCCCAGAATCAACCGCCAAACTATATAGATCCCCGACTTCCCTTTGCTCAAGCTCCGTCACAACACTTTTCTACTGATTGTCCTCAGTTTAGATAGAAAACACAACTCCTCCTAGAGTTAGCGTAACCCAACATGACTTAACCAACTGGAATCTCTTAGCCTCAACTGGATCGTTCCCAAAATTTCACATTCTTGCTGATATCCTGGGTCCTACTCAGCCTCTAGGACTCAACCATACTAGGCCGTCGTACCCAAACCTCCCTAGGGTTATCTACAACTGCCCCAAACCGTCTCGACAGAAAACTACTTACCTCTCTGAAGTCTCATTTATCCATTATTATCAACTTGTAATTTCCAAACCAATTTATAGTTCTCTACTCAATTAATTCAATCCGAAGTCAATTTAGTCTCCACATTTGAATCTAATGAATTGCCAAAAATCAGAAATTAATACGAAAATTCTGAAACTAAAAAAATAAACTGAATTAATTAAAAATAATCCTCTCAACTAAACAAAATTAAATCAAATAAAAAACTGTACAAATCCACATCCAAATCTGAAATCTTCATCAGCTCAGACCCAATCAATTCCCTCAAGTGCAGACTCGCACTCTCACAACCTGAACTCAAATTTACAAATCAAATCAAATCCTAATTAAGACTAATCCCAACATAATCAATTATACCCTATTTTACCAACAAATCCTAACTTAATTAAACTATCTCCCTCTACCTCACCCGAGCCCCCCATGTGCAGCCAGACCCGAAACTCCCTTATATGGATCCTACCCGCATGCACACCTGTCACGTCCCGTTTCATATTATACGGAAGCACGAGCACACAACTGAAGCCCAGTGAATGATAAAAGTGTGCCAACTCGTATTATTTGTAACGCTCCAGAATTTCAAATATTTTATTTGGAATCAATAAATATTTTTTAATCAATTTATTTAATTATTTTGATTTTTTGTAAAATTGACATTTTTGACACCTGCAAAACACATGCAAATATTTTTGAGGTAAAAGTTTTCACTTTAGAATTGCTAAATAAATTTCCTAATTATAATTGAGAATATTCTAAATTTTGAGATTTTTCTTAATAAAGAAACTATTTTTGTAAATACTTTGAAAGAAAAAAGTTTTTGTGCAAAATGTCGATTGCGTGTCGAATTTAAATTTTGTTGTGCTATTTTATCCCTCTAATTGGGAGGGATATTTTATCCCTCTAATTTGATTTGATTTGATTTTATTGAGTATATATATATATATATATATATATATATATATATATATATATATATATATATATATATATATATATATACTAGGTTTGCCCGTTGACACGTGCCTACGGCACGTCTTCGGAACGGTGCACCTGGTTTGGTTATATAAAATAGTTTTCGAGGTCCAGCAAATTAATTAGAACTCAACCATCGCCTTCTTGATTATTAGTTTCAACTTACCTATAATACATATAGTTTGTTACAAACACTGCATAGAGTTTTTTTTAACTTTAACATCACTTTTAGATGCTTGTAATAGTTATGCAAGGACATTATCATATAGGTTTGATAGAGTTACTCTAATCTCATAACCACTATGAGCATGTCTAAATACAATGGTAACGCAAGTGCATGTGTGAAGGTATCTACAATACCAATAATCTAAACATTTATTTGTCGGAGACTCAGTTTGCAATTGAAATACCTCTTATTATTATTTCAACCAATATGAAATACATGAAGTTCTCAAAACTCTAATCCAAGCTAATCATTTCTTTTATCTCCACTTTGTCTCCCCATTGCACCTTTATAAAAAAAAATCAAAATGGATAAATAACAAATTACTTTAGCTGTCTTTCTTGAGTGGAGACTTTGCACCCTTCACTGGTAAACTCCAGTCATCCCAATCCTATATATCCAAACATACACTAAAAGTTCTTATATGTTATGTTATCCATAGTTTCTAATAACCAGTGAAGGGAACACTTCACGATAGTATTTTCTCTTGTAGTAAAGAAATTAATGTTGCATATTTGTCAAGTTATTTTAGGTTGCTAGTCAGCTTACCTATCCTGCAATGGTTTGGAAGCCCAAATTGAGGCCACCAAATAATCCATCTCACTTGCGTACACCTTAAATCAAAACCAATAAACAACTCACCAAATAAATCACCAAATTAAATTTTTTTAAACTAAAAAAATAAAACAATCATACCTCTCAGAACTTAAATTCCATGCACACACAAAATTCGAGTTAGCAAAAAACAGAGTAATCCCCTACACACAAAAAATAAAAAATTAGAATGAGAATTCGGTTAATGAGATGAAATTAGAGTCATCGCATCGCATATAGAGGCTCTCGATTCGGTGGAGGGGAGCCGCCGATACCGAGTCGCTTGATATTCGCTCTCGATTTGGTGGAGGGGAGTCACCGATACGGAATCAGGAGCGGACCAGATATCGACCACGACCTCTTGATTGGTGTTCGACATTGGATTTGGATTTGGATTTGCTTTGAGATTTTTAAATTTTCAAAATTTTTAATTTTTAAATTTTTTTAATTTTTGAAGTTTTTTTAAAAAAAATTTCAAAAATTTCAAAAATTTTAAATTTTAAATTTTTAAATTTTAAATTTTTTTTTTCATTTTAAATTTTTTTATAAAATTTATAATAATTTTTTTATAAGTATTTAAAATTTTTTTTGAATTATTTTGAAAGTTTTAAATTTTTTAGTTTTTAAATTTTTAAATTTTTTTTGAATATAATAGAAGAGAGAGAAAGGGAGAGAAAGAGAAATAATAAAATAAATAAAGGAGTTGTTTTGGGTGGGGATTTGAATTTGAGTTTTGGGGGGAAACTTTTGGAAGGGAAATGTGTTTTGTGGGGTTAGATCTGAGCCTTTGATTTTGGGGGATTGAAGGAGAGACACTTGATAGCTTTCTTTGTGTTTTATTGTATAGATACACACAATTTTGAGATTGTTTGGGACTTTATTGAAAATATTCTTTCTAGCGAATAAAAAGTCAGCCTTTATTTGGAAAAACTAATCTTTATTAGTAGATAATAATTCTAAGTTTTCTGGGTTTTTCTGAATAAAGGAAACTATTTTTGTAATTTTGCGAAAGAAAGTGGGTTTTTTTGTCAAAAGTTGTTTAGAGGTGAAATTTGAACAAAAAATTGATGGACTGCATTTAGGGTCGACTATTCAGTATAAGGGTCTAATAAATTAGATTTTTTCATATTTGGTGGATTTTAATTTATTTAATTAAATAAACATGTATTTATGCAATTTTGGGATTGTTGGGGGACCAAATTGCAAAACTGCGATAAAACCCTAGATGTGCAAACAGCCTATAATAGAGAGCAGCCAGCTCTCTGTTTTGGAACACAAAAGAAAAAATATATCATTCTCTTTAATATTTTTATCTCTATTATTTCTTGGAGTTGGAGGCTTGAATCTTTGGATTTTCGCAAGGAGGAGGGCTTTTCTTCTTGTTATTATTGTTCTTCATTAATCTTCTTTGAGGTGGGTGGTACTTCTCATCTCTTGATTTCTTATATGCTTGTAGAATATGAAGATGATTGATCAAGTATACTATATATTAAGAGCTTGCATGATTATAAAAAATGATGTAGATCTATAAATCTCATTGAATAAGTAGTCAAATAACTTCTTCATAAATAAGAACCCAAATTGAGATGTGATTATCATGTATAAATTGTTTACTGATGAAGCTTAAAAGAACTTATTTGATACTTGTATGATCATGGAGTTTATGATAGTTGATGGGTATTTGTTATGAAAATTTATAGACCATTGAATACACACAAATTCGTTGCTTGATTGATTAAAACGTTGCAATTTTTATAAGAAAATTCGCTGTTTAATTAGAATTAATTCATGTTGTAGATTCTAGAGTTTTGATGGTTGTATGATGGTGGATTATGTATTAAATATTGAGTTTTAATATTATGACTTAGAGATTATCATGAACATAGAAATGCAAATTTTTAGTTGATAAAGATTTAATTTTGGGATCCATAAAATTGATTGATGGTCATGGATTTAACTTGTAGACGAAGGAGATTTGTATAAATAATTAGAACTCACTGTATACTCTTAAATTCATGCTTGATTGACTTTAAAATTTAGATTTTTCCATGATTAATCGCTGTTTTAATGTAAATATAATTCTTGATGATAACCCTAATTATTGATGCATGCAAAGAGTATATGGAAAGAAATATACATAGAAAGCATATTAAATATTTCGGGCTAGGGTTTAGGGGTCAAATCCCCAGGGTATGGTTCGGGTGGGTTACTGTTCAACCCCGAATAGTAACAACAGCGCATCAACCGGCTGTTGTTGTTTTGGGCGTTGTTCGGTCAATTTTTGGTGTTTTCGTGTGGTTTTTGGTTGTGGATTTTGTGTGCTATGTTTGGGGGACTCTAGTATACATATGGAAGCATCTATATATGGATAAAAAATATATATATATGAGTGGGTTGATCGAGTTTGGATGAAATTTCAAAGTTGTTATATGCTCTGGACTCCTGTCTGCTCCAGATTGGAACGAGAATTCGACACAGTTGCTGATGATATTATCTAAAAGTTATTGAATAGAAATTGTAGCACACTGTGTCTAGTTTCTAGAACATCTGACGGATCCTCAATCCGACTCATAGATTGTAAAATATACAATTTCTACCACTGTACTATCGTTGTAACATCTCTTAATTTTTAATAATTTCAAAAGAGTAATGTATTTCTTTTATGGCTATTAAATATTATTTTTATTATTATTATGTATAAATATACAATTTTATCTCATATAAATTCCTTAATTTATTTATTCATTTGGTGGAGCGGATTTTATTGTAATTTATTGCAAAAAGAGAACTACAAGGACCTAAAAGTAATGAAAAAGTCAAAGAGGGGTTTATAGTTAATTTTTCCCCCTTTTTACTTCTTCTTCCCCTTCATTTCGTCAGAGCGGAAACCCCCTTCTCACTTTCGAAATCAACTTTCGGCAAAAACCTAATCTTCTAGCTTGGGGTTTTTCAATTCCCATCAAATCTCCACCTATTTTCAAATAATTTTTAGGGTTTTGGCTAATTGAATGGTGCTCTTCGACGTGTTGGTGTTGGTTTTTGGAATCATCAACTGTAAGGTGAGTTGGAATTTATTTAAACTTTATGTGTTTGTGTGATTTGAGAATTTTTAGCTGGTAAGGAGAGTAGACAATTCTCTTTATATTAGAAGTGATAGATTTGGCATTTAAGAGATAGAAACTAAATTGAAAAATAATTGGTGTGTTGGATTTAGAATTAATGGATAATAAATAGAAAAATTAATAATAATGAGTAATAGAAAGCGTTGTGAATTAAGGGGAACAATTTAGAATGAATTTTAAAGTAATTTTATAGAGTTAGAAACCCGTCGGAAACTCAAAAATACGTCTATAACATGTATGCACGCCAGGTGTTCGAAGAAATGTCTAAATGAAGTATGAGTGATAATTTGATGGAATTTGAGATATACTTTACCCTCAATAATATTTTTTATTTTTAAATTAAGAAATTAGGGTGACTGGATCAAAGAAAATAGAAAATCGGTGGCTTTTCTATTAAAATACCGCCAATTGATAAGTACAATTCTGAATTGGGATCCGAATTTGAGATTTGAAAATTTGGCATGCGTACACACATTATTTATGACATGTAGGAGAATACGGATTCGAATTTGGAAGTAGATATCTTTCATTTTGAGTGTTTGGCCAAAAAGTTCTATAATTTTTCGAATAGGTATTATAAAGTGAAGTTTGATTAGCGACCGGGCGAGCGAAGAGTGTCTTCTAGCCGGTTCATCAGGTGAGTATGATTATACTAGGTATGTATTATGTTGTGGCAGAATTTTATGCGGTTTCGAAGTGATTTTTTGTGAGTTTTAGCTAAATAAAGAATTTGTGTGATTTTGAATATTTAGTGTTTTGGTGATGTATTGGGTATATGTATGATAATGTAGAACCCCTTATTTTCAAATATTATTTTAAATATATTGAAAATGAATTTAAATGATTTTCTGGAAATTTAATTAATATTTTCTGAAAAATTTATCTTTTACACGTGCGAAACACGTGTAAATACTTTCTTGAGAAATTTGAAAGTCAAGTTTTCCTTATGAAAAATCATTATTTAATATTTGGGATTTATTTAGTATTTTTCCAGATTTTTCTGAAATTAATTGAATCTATTTGCAATTTTTGAGAAAAGAAGGACCTTTTTGCAAATTTGACAATTTAAGGATTAAAATGTAAAAGGTATTTTCTGGACGTTTTGAACAGTACCAATTGAGATATAAGATTATATTTTACTTTTAAATCCTAATTCAAATGAATTTGATTGAATTTCCAAGAATAGAGTTACATATATAAAGTTGTATTTTGACGGGATCATTTTGTAAAATTGTCGTGAAACCCTAAACTCTTTATTCTGGGTATTTAAAAGAATTTTGACAGCCGTCATTTTGGTAAAAACGATATAGATTTTTGAGAGTTGTTTTGGTGGAGCGAGAGGAAGATTTGGATCTAGCAAAAAGGAAGGCTTTTATTTGGATCTTTGCAATTCTAAGGTGAGTGATATTGTTTTATTTTGATTTGTTTTGTATGTAATATGAACTTCGTTTTTGTGGTTTGATTTAAGTGAACAATTGTTTGATTGTTGTTTGGCATGTATGTTTATTTAGTACCTTGCATGAAAACGATGCAATGGTTGTTGTTTGTATCATGTATGTGAAATCTAAGAATGTTGAGTAGATCTTGGTTCATAAAATTGTATTGCTAGAAATGCATGTTTATGATTTGAGTATGGTTATGATCAGATGGAGGAACATCTGGATCTTGTGTTTACAAATCAGATTTGGTTTTGAGTTGTAAAAGATATTGAGTATTGAGAAATCCTAATGGAAGAATTAGGAGTTGAGAACATGAGAATTGAGTTTTGAGATATTGGTTGATTGGAGAAAATATATCCAAACTGAGGATACTTTGAGACTGTTGTTTTATTTGAGTACAGAATATTTTAGTGAACAATAATTGCTTTTGGAAAACCCTAATTTTGATTATCATATACAACCAAAACTAGGCAGTCTGTAGGCCGACAGTCGACTGGTAGACTTTTCAGTCGATTGGTACGACCCAGCTGCTGTGTCTTTTGTTTTCTTAAAAATTCGTTCTGGACAGTCGACTTAGACCCTTTTCAGTCGACTGGTACACTTAAAAATTATTTTTCAAAGTTATCGTAGATTTTTCTCTGGTAAGTCGACTTATGACCTTTTAAGTCGACTTATATTGTATTTTAAGTCGACTTATGACTTTGCCAGTCGACTTATAACACTTAGAATATTTTCTTAAAGATTTCTGGAATTTCTTTCTGGTAAGTCGACTTATGTTTTTATAAGTCGACTTATGTTCTTATAAGTCGACTTATGTCTCCCTTAAGTCGACTTATGCTTTTATAAGTCTACTTATGATCGGGTAAGTCAACTTATGATTTTTATAAGTCATCTTATATTGTTGATAAGTCAACTTATGATTTTTATAAGTCATCTTATATTGTTGGTAAGTCAACTTATGGTTTTATAAGTCATCTTATATTGTTGGTAAGTCAACTTATGATTTTTATAAGTCATCTTATATTGTTGGCAAGTCAACTTATGGTTTTATAAGTCATCTTATATTGTTGGTAAGTCAACTTATGATTTTTATAAGTCATCTTATATTGTTGGTACGTCAACTTATGTTTTTATAAGTCAACTTATAATTTTTGTAAGTCAACTTATAATACTTAACTTATTTTCTGAAAGTTACTGGATTTCTTTCTGGACAGTCGACTGGTGAGTTTTGCAGTCGACTGTAGACACTTAGATCTTACTTCTTAAAGATGTTAGTTTTCACTCTGGACAGTCGACTGGTGAACTTTTGCAGTCGACTGGTACTGATACTTTTCTAAGGCGTTTTTGATGTTCTTTAAAAGACTAACTCTTAAAATGTTTTGGATCTATAGCCTACTCTTATAAATATTATTCTTCTATAGAACATACGCTTTCAATATATATTATTGTTGGATTTGGATTATGGAATCTATTAAAGACTTGAGTTTTGTTGAGTGGAGAGATTTCTCCTTTATCGTTTGACGATGGATAAGTGAGTTTTGGTTCTGTTTGAGATTTATTTAGATAGGCCTGAGGGGTCTTGGTTAGTTGTTGTTTTGAGTTATTTAGATGTTCGGGTGATGAAGGTCTACGGGCCTATTCCCGGATAGGCAGGGAGGTAATTCTCCGGATAGGCAGGGAGGTGATTCTCCGGATAGGTAGGGTGCATTTGTATGTACCGGGTGTATCTGCACACCTCGTGGGGTACACGGCAGGGAGGTAATTCTCCGGATAGGCAGGGAGATGATTCTCCGGATAGGCAGGGTGCATTTGTATGTACCGGGTGTATCTGCACACCTCGTGGGGTACACGGCAGGGAGGTAATTCTCCGGATAGGCAGGGAGGTGATTCTCCGGATAGGCAGGGTGCATTTGTATGTACCGGGTGTATTTGCACACCTCGTGGGGTACACGGCAGGGAGGTGATTCTCCGGATAGGCAGGGAGGTAATTCTCCGGACAGGCAGGGAGATGATTCTCCGGATAGGCGGGGTGCATTTGTATGTACCAGGTGTATCTGCACATTTCGTGGGGTACACGGCAGGGAGACAATTCTCCGGATGTTGTTTAGACAGGGTACATTTGTATGTACTGGATGTATTCTTAGTTTTATGCTTGTGTTTTTCCGGTTTTCTTACACTTGACACTTAGGCTAACTTCACTTGTTGTTTCCATTTCATGATGTTTTCATGCTTTACATCTTTTGTTATTTCTCATTCAGTTATCCTTGTTGTTACTACATGCCGTTGATGATTTTATGTTTTATGATTAAATTATGTTATTTTGTTTTTTATATCACTCACACCATTTATGGCTGACCCCGTTAGTTTTGGGGGTTAGGGATCATCTCTAGCCTCACATGTTGCAGGTTGTTGCTTAGAGTTGGAGGTTAGATATTTGAGTTGGTTTTGAGCTGAGTTAAATTGAAAGAGTTTTATGTAAAATTTGTAATAGCAGTTTTGAGATAAGTTTGTGTTGTAAAGAAAGGAAATTTGATTTGAGTTGAAATGTTGAATTCCACTGTGCTTGTAAAAGTTGTTGTAATAAAAGTTGAAAATTTTTAGTGGTGTTGGTTGTGTCTAATATTACATTGAAGTTGATGCTGGGATTGTGCCACGTATTTTCTAAATTATTATATTAGAAATTCGGAGCGCTACAGATAAGATGAAGTATATGGGGTTGATATACGTATAATATATGGTAGATAAACAAAAATGACATATATATATGGTGTTATGATGTATTGACCTATCTGGTGTATGTTTGTGATATAATGGGTGATAATGTGTTATGATAGCATAATTGATGAAAGTTAATTAGTGAGCATATGTATAATGTAGTGTGTTTAAAGTGAAACTAATGGGCGGTAATATGATATAATCATCTACTTAATTTAGCATGTTCATAAGATATTATAATGTGATTAAATAAATACTTTGGTGCGTTTATGATACGGAACAATATGAAGTAATAGTCTTATAAATTAAATAACCAGGTTGTATGTGAATACGTGATATAAATGAGATAATTTAATATTGCAGTGCCGCACAATCTCCCAGGGGTTTGGGCTAGACTCCACAGGCCCGGGATATACATGGGAACAGGAGTTATATATACCCCAGGGGACCTGGGATGAGAGAAAATTCCCCATGATGGACCTAGGAGAGTTGATACCCCGGGATAGACCTAGGAGTGCAGATACCTCAGGATAGACCTGAGATGAAAGTTGATACCCCAGGATAGACCTAGGAGTGCAGATACCTCAGGTAGACCTGAGATGAGAGTTGATACCTTAGGATAGACCTGGGAGTGCAGATACCTCAGGATAGTCCTAAGATGAGAGTTGATATCCCAGGATAGACATGAGAGTGCTGATACCTCAGGATAGACCTGAGATGAGAGTTGATACCCCAGGATAGACCTGTGAGTGCAGATACCTTAGGATAGACCTGAGATGAGAGTTGATAATCCATGATAGACTTGGGAGTGCAAATACATCATAATAGACCTGAGATGAGAGCAGATCCCTAGGAAGGACCTGGGAGGGGTTTCCCTCGCTGGTATAGGCAAGGAGGAAGATGTAGCCTTGGGGGTGTCAGACTCTGTGTGAGCAGCTTCTCGTGTGTATACTGAGCTGTCGACGTCAGTTTGATGAGTTTTGTTGGCACTGAGAAAGAAAACAATTCACATATCACATGGTGTATGTGTTGAGTATGTAAATGAATAATGAATGAAATACGTTGTTGAATGCGAATGAAAGGAGAAGAAATTGCATTATGTGATTATATATATAATAAAGAAATGGTGCTATGAAAATATCAATGAAAAAGAGAAGAAAGTATGTTAAGTGATTAAATATGATCACTGGAGATGTGGGGCTATATAAATGAGTATGAAAAGTGAAGGAATTATGTATATGAAGTAATATGAATAAATTGAAGAAATTGCAGTATGAAAATAAATATGAGTATGAAACATGAAATAAAATATATTATGTGAAGAATAGTAAAAGTAAGTGGTATTATGTGATGAGAATGGTTATGAGAATGATTATTAAAGTAAAATATGATATGATATGAGTTTGATGTACCGTGGAACTATTTCGAGGAACTACTCACCCACTTTTTTCATGGAAATGGTGGGAACTACCTGCCTTGGTACAACTCCCAGAGTGAATTAGTGGGTTGTTGATATGATGATTAGATTGAGAGAGGGAAAATAAAGTAAAGTAAATTGTAAGATGAAAATGAAAATATAAAAAAGTAATAACCGAACTATCAGCTTGATATGTGATGTTATATTACCCAACTTCTACTTGGGGTGCAGTGATTATTACCCAGGTTATCAGCTTGGAGGTGCGGCATATATATATATAATGTGAATAATGATAATGTAACCCAAGTTATCAACTTGGGAGTGCGGCATTATGTATGATATAGAATAAAAGATAGAAATGTGAGATGGTAAATGAATAATAGTATGAATATAAGTGGATTAAAGGATATGATGCGAGTATGGTTAGCCTTAGGTATTGTGTCAAGGAATTACCCGCCCGCTGTTTCGGTGGAAATAGTGGGGACGACTTGCCTCACCACAAAATTAAGGTAGAATGAGTACATGGATTGGTAAAAGAGTAAGAATGCATTATGAAAGCTGGGAATGGTAATGGACACGGAAAGAAATTGATATATGAGTTAAGTGGGAAAGATATAATAACAATCTTGGTTATATAAGTCGTTAAATAAATGATAATGGATAAGAAAATGGAAATGCTAATAGAAACAGTTTTGGTTATGGTAATGTAAATGATAAAAATTATAGTAATTGTAAATACGATTGAGTAGGATAAAAACTAGATTAACAATTGAGAATGACTTTAGTGATGATATGAATGTGTTAAGTGTAAAGCGATGGTATCAACATCATATTTTGGATGAGTTAATAGTAATAATAGAGTACCAGAATGTGGTATAAAGTATGATGCTGAATTACGAGAAGTAGGAAACGGATATGGAGTAATATAGGAGTTGAGTGACAGAGAAGTGATTGAGATAATGGTCAGGTGTATAGTTAAACATATGATGATGTATATATGAACTAAGTGATAATGAAGAAATGGCAATATATGGTAAGTGTATATGGGTGGTAAATTTATGGATAAGTATGAATTTGTTTGCCATGGGTTTCGGTTCATGAAACTACTACCCCCATTTCGGTTGAAATGAGGGGAACTAACTATCGAGACATGAACGCAAAGGAGGCGAGAAGGATGAGTTTATCAGTGATATTATAGCAATGATGGTATGTAAGATTTCATATAAGGATAATTGAAGTGTTAATGAGAACGATAATAGAGATGGTAAAGGAAATGCTGGTGGATGTTTATTTGTAGTGATGAATTGATATGTTGGATTTGTGACAAGGTATAATCACGTGGTTGTGAAGTAGATGGTTAAGTGTTTAATGATGGTGATAGATGGTTAGGTATACGGTGAGGTTTAAGTACCTGATTGTATTTATTTCTTTTACACTTTCACGTTTTATTTATGTTTATCATTTTAAAATCATATTATTAATTTCATTGATATTGTTCTTATTCATGATGACTATACTCACACCAGACATGGCTAACCCCTGTTGTTTTCTAGGGGTTAGGGGAGTCCCTCCCTGATGGTGGACGACTTGTACTCTCCTGCGGGTTTTGATAGCAGCGAGGTGAGATAGTGTTGTAGTTGGTAGTTACACTTTTGTTTGTAGTAAAATGGATTACATATATGTATTTATTATATGGAGAAATGGGGGTAGTTGATGTATTATTTTGTATTAAGGTAGATTATGTGTATAACTGTAAGGTGTAAGGATAGATATAGTACTGTGATGATGTATGAAAGCTCGTACCCACCTCGTTGTGGTGTATTGGGTTCTGTCGTTGATTTTGAAAAAGTTTTTCTAAAGTTTTACTAAAATAAAACCATATATGTTTTCAAAATAATTTTTGGTTTTTAATTTATATCTTGCTTGCTATGAAGTATTATGCCCTCAAAGCCGTTTATATTATTGTCTGTGTGATGTTGAATGATTTGGCCTTGGGGTGGATTGAATTATATTACAGGTACATTGATTTTGTGTGATTTTTTGCAGATTTCCGTAAGGAAACTCTATAAAAGGGCTAATATTTTCGGAGAAACTCTATCGAAATTTTTACTAAAAAACTATGACTATTTTTCTAAGTAAGAAATGGTGTAGATAAGTAATAGGTTAAGTTGATTATTATTGGAATAAATTATAGTTAAAAAAAAAATTGGGGTATTACAGTTGTAGTTTAAGATTTCTGTTTTATAGTTGACATACCATGTTCAACTGATCGAAACAGTAGGTTAATATAAAAATTAAAATCCAAAATTTGCACGAATGTTAATGAACACTGTCAGAAACAAAATTATAATTTCTGTAAGAACTTTAATTAAGATTTTAGTTTTTTTTTTGAATGGACTACTCTTAAGCCGAAGAATATACAACTTTAAGATTTTTAATTAACGGATAGTTTTCGGAATTTGTTGAATATGAACCCTTTAAATTAATTTATTTGAGTTCAGATTTTTATGGTGGGTTTCTTGATATGTGCTGGATATAAATGAAATTTTCCAGAATTTAATAATGATCTTAAAGTGTACTGTTTTGAATAACAAAATAGTATAATTTTTAGATTTTGTAAAAATCTATATTTTCGTAGATGAAATGTGTTTCCATATATATAAACGAGTTCTCTTGGCAGTCTTAGTTGATTAAATGGAATTTGGTTAATGAAGAGTGGTTTGTATAATTAAACCAAGTTGGGTTTTGATTTGAGGCATAGGGTTATGATGCGGACCCTCGAAAGATTGTTGATGATATTTTGAGTTATAAGACTCTAGAGGTTGAGTGGGACCCTAGCATGCCGACAAATTTGATTTTGTGGAATTTTGGCCAGTGCGGCTTTTGTTATTGATTTTAATAGAGTTATGTACGGTTTTGTACACCAACTCTAAGGGGACTGTGATTTAAGTTAATTAATAATAATAAACATAAAGACAGACACTAGTGGAGATGTGATAGAACTTGGGAAACATAAGTAGGTGGCCTTGTATAGTGGACGGTTGGGATTCGTGACTATAGTCGTAGTTGGGCGATTTGATTATGAAGGCTACGATTATCATGACATCTCCAGGGTTCGCACGTCGAGGGTCTTGTACAGTTGGGAGGCCTATTCGTGGAATTTTGGGCATGGAATGTTCAGGGACGGGGCTTACATGATGTTTGCGCGTTGAGGGTGCTAGTCTGGTGGGTAGATACCGGGACGTAGGCCTATTTGTGGAGTATCTAGATCTTGTTTCTATCACTGTAGTAGGTTAATTGTATAACAGGGGATCGAACCCTATAAAATGGAGAATGATAAAGGCTTGGACCGGACCTATGTAGTATGGGATGCATAGAATCCGACATGTATGCATTAGAAATCATCATATGCATTTGTTTTTGTTGACTTGTTTTGCGTTTACTTGTTTTCTGTTTTCATCTCATACACTTGACACTTAGCCTAGCTTCACTTGTTGTTTTACGCTTCTTTTATTGTTGTTCTATGTTTCATTTATTATTATTTATGCATCATTTATTATTGCTATATTTGTCACGCCCCGCTTCCCAAAATACGGGAATAAGAGTCCATGACAAAGGCCCAGCGAATGATATTAACATCATCCATAAACTGTACCAGTCTTAACTCAACAATATGAAAAGAAATAATCACAACCACGCAGATAAATATAATCACATAAACAATAACTGAGATTAAACATGCAGTAGTCCAACATAATAACCAACAACTGGAAAAATAAACAACAATTACGGGTCAACAATGCTTGGGATACAAAGTTCAACAAAAAAGAATAACAATGCGATGTAAAAATAACATGGAAGAAACAATTTATTGCGATGTAAGCTCTTGCTCCAATCCTAGAAGAACTTCTCACCAATGCGTCCTGGCAATTCTCCTTGTGCACATGTAGTTGGATCAACTAGAGTAGAAAAGAGAATGTCCTTAGAGCAAGTGCGGATAGTAAGTAGTGAAAAGCAAAGAGTAAAGGAACATGATACATCAAGAAATATGAAGCAAGATCAATGTCCAAAAGCAATAACAAGGTCAATAAACAATGGTCAAGTGTACAAGTGTCAACATAGGTTTATTAGCATTTTATTTTTCCTATCTAGTGCATGTAATACTGTGTCCCATACCTATAGGTTCGGTGCACGCAAAATAATGTACGTTTTAGACATAGTGGTGGGATCTACAGAGCGTGTACTCGGTGTAATAATATAACACGATAACAAGATAACAAGTTCACAATTTCACAAGTATTTCTTCACCTTCCATGTCAATAGTACAACTACACAAGAAGGGCCATACTGAGTATATTTTCTGAGATTATCCACTACTAAGTCAACCCTTATTAACCTCGGCTTGTTTAATATTTTTGTTATTTTATTCATGATCATGCAAGTGTGTATACGAATATCAAGGAGACGATAAGAATGCAACAAAATGATACAATGCATGATAATATACATGTAATTGTGAATCTGAAAAGAGCAGACATAGCAATACTAAAATAGTAGTAACTCACAAACTATAACTCGGAATTCGATTCGTCAAAAGGGCAGTAAACTAGACATCTTGGGTTACAATTCATATTCAGTAAGTTTTAATTAATTCTGATCATAACTAAGATAATTACTCTAATCTTTACAGGTTAACAGTTCTGGCAGGAGCTTACAGTCAAAACTTTATGGGTGAAAACTAGGTGTAAAATCAATATAAAAATTAACAAAATTTAGAAAATGAATCCTAAGTATGTCTACTAGGTTTCTGGAGAGTTTCATGTCATTACACTACTGTTATCATGGTGTTTCAACTGAACGTTGTGTCAGTCGTTCAATAAATTGCAATCTGAAAAATACAGACCAGCAGTGACTAAAACTGCGATATCTCACAGCTCACAAATTAGAATCTAGATCTGTCAAGTGTTCTGGAAACTAGATTCATTAGGCTACAATTCTCTTTTATATAGTTTCGGTTGATTCCTATTTTAACAGGGTCGAAACCTCAGTACAAAACAGAATAGGCAGCAAGACATAACAAAAAGGCATCATATATATTTATCAAAGTGAATAATCAACATGTTCTTGTGTCATGAAATGCATTAACATTAAGGTACAGAAAGTTGAGATAAAATTCTCCTGTATACAAAGCAAGATTATCATGTCATGATTCAATTCACGAGATATCAATCAATCAACATGTATTCATATCATTATATATTTCTCATATGCAAGTTCTAGTCAATTTGTTCATGTCGTGTGTGCATGCAAGTTTGGGTTTGAACCAATGGATATTGGCACGAAGTCAAGGATACTTCGGGTTAGCTCGTTTAAACCCTAGATATCCCCAACGGAAAGTACACAAGCAATATTATAATAATCGAAAGAGAACTACTTGCGGAGGAGACCATTAATCTTGAACTAAAAAATTTACCGAGTTCAAGTGGACTTGCCTTTTGTGTGAGAGATTCGAATATGCAAAAAGAATAACGGGATTGGAATCTCGGGCGACAAACCACGAACACGGGAAAGCACAAGCATGTGCGCTCGTGCAAACCAGCAAACACCGCACACCAAACAGCGGATCTCCTTCACAAAGCACTAATACAAGATCGGATCTCCCCACACAGCACCAAACACCAACTCACGATCACTACTCCACAACACAGCAAACACAGTACAACCCACTTCCTGTTCTTCTTCCCAAATGCGACAGAGAGAGAGAGAGAGACAGGCGGCGGGAGAGGGAAAGGAGACCGGGCATGGGCGGCGCGACTGAAGGTCGCGACTGGGTGGCGACAGGCGATGGGAGGTCACTGAGGTGGTCATGACGGCGAGACGTGGCACACAGGGAACGCTCTGTTTCTCACCGAAACAGAGGAGGGCCAGATGGCGGGGGTTCGGGTGTTCGACGGCGAAGACGACGGGTGAAGGAGCCTTTGGTGGTTGCGGAGACAATGGAGGGCGAAGACGGTTGCGGTGGTCGATGATAGAGCATGGGGAGGTAGCAGAGGAAGATGAGTAGGGCTCGAGCGGCGTTGGGTTCAAGTGGAGGGGATGAGGTGGGATGAAGACGATAACGGGGATGATGAGCGGTGGCGGAGACGATGGGGAGGGCAGCGACTTCGGGTGGTGCAGGTGGTGGACGTGTAACGACCCTAATTTTTGATGAATACGTTTTATAAACAAACTAAATTCTACTATCGATAAAATTATATTTTTTGATTTAAAAGAATTATATTTCTACCAATGACCTCCAACTATGCATATGAATATATATATATATGCATATGTGTTTTTGAGTTTGGGATTGAGAGGCCCAATGAAACAAACAAAACAATACACAAACAAAACAAAAAAAAAATGAAAAAGATCCCATCTTAGGTCGGCCAAGTTTGAGAGAGAAAGGGAGGGAAAAAAAAGAGGACTATGGTTAGGGTTTTTGAACTCAAAATGCTTCACGATGAGTCTTTCTCTCCTCCTACACTCCACCTCCCTCATGAGCCAATGCAAGAGGAGATTCTCCCCGCTATTCCTCTTGCCCAAATCCGGCCAAAACCCCCTCCATCTTCCTCTCTTTTGTTTTTTAAACCCCCCCTCCCCATCTTTACTTCTCATTTCCATCTCCTACAACTTCCCCACTCAAGAGAAAGAGAAAAAGAAAGAGAGTAAGAGAGACCTTGCTACTGATTTGGAGTAAGAAGAAGAAGAGAAGCCAAGGAGGAGGAGCCAAGGATCCAAGAAGGCAAGGAGCTAGGAGCAAGAAGGCAAATCTTGATGCAAGGAGCTTGTAGGATCTCTTTTCCATCAAAACTCATCAAGATGGGTGTTTCTAACCTCTTTTTAATTTTTGCTTGTTAAATGGTGATTGTAGTGACTGAAAAATCACATGCATGCTCTAGAATGAACCTTAATAACTTGTTTTGTGTAAAGAAATTCAAAACATAAAATCCTGTTAAAAAGCTAAAATTTTGTTGTCAGTCCGTAGCTCATAACGTGAACACTACTGGCTGGATTAATATAAAATATTTATATGATGTTCATTAATGTGTCGTGCACCTACAGTAATTTTTCTAGATTTGTATGATTTTATGCTAATAAAATAAAATGCAAACTTGCATGCTGGTCAGAAGAAAAAGAAACAGTTTTTGTTGTTACTGTTGTGAGAAAAGTGACTTGTATCTTGCTGCATGCTTATGGGAATGATCTGAAGTTTTAGTATGTTATTATTGGATATATCTAACACCTATGTTTCAAATTTCATGAGTTTTGAACAACTGTAGATATGTTAATAAAATAATGCAATCCCAGCTAGTAATTTTAAAAAACAGAACTGCTGCTGTTATTGCTCTATTTTTTGATGACATTCAAAGAGACATAATTAAAAATATACTTGGAAGAATTACCTGATTTTTTGAGGTGTTGTAACATCATGTGTCAGGAGCTAGAATCTAAAATTTCATAAAGTTCTAACACCTTTTACTATTTTTAAATTGATTTTATCCCATGACTATGTTAATATGATGTGCTGTTCTGGAAATCTGTATGCTTGTTAAAGATGGGACCATAAGAGCATGTAAACGACCTTATCTGATCAAAATTGAAGCTAGGAAGTTTTAGTAGACACATAGAACTTTTTGGAATGACCAAGAAATCATGATTTGGATAAGTGTACGATTTTATATGATTTTTGCAAGTGACGACAGAATCACACTGAATCATAGAGCTCACTGTTTTTCACCATGTTCATGGAAATGAGTTTGAACTTGTACTTTATTATCTTAGAGTTGATGTTTGAGGTCACAAATCATGTTATAGATGTTGATATGATTTAGGAATAAAATTTTCTAAAGTTCCTTGCTAAGAGTAGCTCATAGTTGCTAGTAGACCCCAATATAGACAACGTTGTTCACTGTTTTGAAGTAGAAATTGTAATGGATGTTGGGATATTGTTGTTGACCACTTTGGGATGAAATCCATGTCCAAAGTGTTCTTATACTTGATGTCTACCTTGAGTAGAAGCATTATGGGAGCGCCCGATCACGATTCTTCAAAGAAACGGGACCAGGAATGACTCCGTTTTGGCATAAAAGCCAAATGTATGCTTGCTGTTTGGAATTATAAATTGTCATTTTTAGGGCTTCTAGCACCCCCTTTTTGTGTATTCATGGGTTAGGACTTACTCCTAGTGTAGTGTACCTTGTTGGGATACATCGGTTAGGTATTGAGACTCTAGCACTAAGTCTTGTTGACAAATCTAGACGGGTAGAATGTCGCATCGAATGCGTTGGAGGAGATGACTCATGCACCGACGTACTCACCGTACATGGATGGATTCCATGGTTGTGTTTGGAGATTCCACTTGTCTAGGACCGTGGAACGTTAAGTTTAGCGGGAGCTACTTGTTGGTCGGGCCGAGATTGCGATCGAACTCCAAGCATAGATGGCAGTTGTGGCAATCGACGGGGTCGATTCGTCATTGGTTCGTGCCAAGTGTAGGCCGAGGCGGGCCAACCCTTAGACCGGACATGAGGGCTAGATGAGTCCTATCGTGGGATGGGTTAAGATCCATTAATGATAAAGGTAACTAACTTGATAGAGTCTACGAGTAGGACTTAACTAGTTGTTCATAGCAAGCTAAGTTGATTACCAAGTTAGGGATTGGAAATGGTAGGTATATCGCCTAACTAAGTGAATGGGTATGAGATAGTTGTAGGCTCGCCTAAAGGTTCATACATCTAATAAGAAAAATGAAGGAGGATTACAGATTGGCTAGGGTCATGGATTTTAGAAATCGGGTGATAAAAGAAATGCTAGTAATCATGTAAATAATCTTTAATCTTGGAGTGGGTAGCATTGATACCTTGGTAGGACTAGATCAAGTCTTGGTTGAATGTAAGGACAGGAACTAGCGAGGGTGTTCGCCTGTCAGGGGTATGCATGGCATCATCACGCCTGGCCAAATCCTAGGTTCGTATAATGCGGACAGGGATCCCGAGCTGCCCTGAGGAGTGAAACTCTGTGGGGGACCCGTTTTCTTCGGAATGGATGCCTTTATGTCTGTAACAACCTTTGAGGAGGTTTGGAGTGTTGACGTCGTCTCGACTGCAAGTTCTGTTCTAGTGTAAGGATGAGGGTAGCGGAGTTGGGGAAACCCTATATCCGTCAAGTCCTTTGTTGATTAATGCGGGCAGGAGGATTAGAGAAAGGCCCGGTGAGTGGGACTCTATGGGAAAGGCTCTATGTCCTTCGGTAGTGAGACTTGGTGTCCATATATCAGCTTTTGGTGAGGTCCGGGGAGACGTAGATACAGCAACATACCATGGGTCTATTCGTGACGGAGTAAGCCTGCGACTATAACCCCAGCCGTGACGGAGTAAGCCTGCGGCGGAGATCCCAGGCATAGTGGGTAAAACACGAGGTAATGGACACCACTATTGACAGCAGCGACTAGAGTAAGCCGGATGACTGCAACCTCACCATCACTGGAATCAGAGACAGGAGAGAGCACAAGAGTAGAATGCATAGCGGGGGATCGAGCGAACGTCGTTTGGTTGGGGGATGTGTAGTATGGGATGGATATCTTTCAACCAAGCGTGCATTAGCTTTAGGAGCATGTGTGCATAATGTGTGCATTAGATTAGACCATGGCTTACACCGACACTTGTTTGACATCACCTTTTTCTTCGCATCAAATATTTGTGGTTGTTGAGGTTGGAAACGTTATATTATGGCATAGAGATGATAGTCGAATACAGCATTTCGTCAGTTGTATTCAACTGATGTGCCCACATTTATCAGTGCGGGATTGCCGGCTTGGGAGCGCGGGAAAACTCTAGCAGGGGAAAGCATCCAAGTAAAAGTCACTGTCCAAATTTTATTGTACATTCATGTTGTACCAATTAATTGTAATTGTTGTAATCATTGGACATTGTAATAACAATTTGATGTAATAAAAGTTTAAATTTCCTGTGATTTTTGTTGTGTTGTGACTCATTTGAAAAAAGATCCTGAAGTGTGTCACGAGTTCCTATGTTAGGAATTTGGGGCACTACAGGAGGCTCGACGGGGTTCGAGCGGAGGTGTGAGGATGTGGGAGAGCGGGAGGTTGAAGAAAAGGGGGTTGCACAATAGGGGTAGCACAGTAGGTAGGGGTAAGTTAGAGGCTAGGGTTGCACAGTAGTCGTTGTTCTGATTTTTGGGAGAGAGGGAGAAGGAGAATGATTATTTAACAATAAAATAATAGGAGTGAAATGTGGGTGGTTAGGAGATACGGGGGATTGTGGGGGAGGAGATCTGGGTTGGTTGTTAGGGGGAATATGGGTTTGTGGGTTTGGGTAGACTAGGATTTGGGTTCAGGATCTAATAGGGAGATGAGTTTGGGTAGATAATAGTATGGGCGTAGAAATGAATTGGGCTAACAAAAGCTAACAAGGATAACAATAATAGTAATAACAATAATACCAGAATAATAAATTGCAACAGAAGGCCCACAACACTTCCAAGACTCAAAATACATTAAAATAGAAAAGAGAACACTACAAAATATAAGAAAAATCCGTACAACCGGAAATATGGGTTACAATATTAATATGCATAAGTTTGTGGTTGTGAGATCTAGAAGTATCACTATTATTATAGTTGACGTCAGTTGCCTTCAACTGATGTGCCCACTCTTCAGTTTATTTCGCAGGATTTGCAAGTGAGTTGCCGAAGTAAAGTGGAAGCTTGGATTTAAGATGATTAAAGTTTAAGTGTTGGGTTGTGTTGTAATAAATGTATTAAATTTTCCACTTTGCAAATGTAAGAAAGAACAGTTGTAATAAAAAGTTTTAATTTTTCATGTATTTGATACTATGTTTATGATTGCAATTGAAGTTGATTCTGGAAATTGTGCCATTCATATCTAATTTTATTTATTGAAAATTCAGGGCACTACATCATCCATAAGCTGTACAATACCAGTAAGCTCAACAATACAATAATAATCACATAAACAAAAATATAATCCAATTACCAATATCCGGGATATAGGAACATACAAAATAGCCGGAGAATACACAATGCAATAATAGTTTTCTAAGATTCTTCAGTATCCCATCGCTGTACCTGTATGACATCAACTCAAAAGAAAGATGGATGGTACCCATTTGAGCAGGCTACAGGCTGCAAGTAGTACAAGCAAATGAACAAGGACAGGAATATAGTAGGAACAGAGAATCATGTATTTAGGAAATAAGTCATTTAATGGGAGAATACAACATGTAAACGAGGATCATGCAAACTTGACTTATAAACAGGAAATCATGAAACTGGTAAACTAAGCATGTAATATGTAAACAGGAACCATGTAATCTTGTAAACATAAATCATGTAAACTTGTAAACCGGAATCATGTAATCTTGTAATACGTAACAAGCAACTGGAATCATGAGTCATGCACGTGTTCAGTGTTAGTCTCAAGTATAGCAATCTTTTATAAATCCTATCTAATGCACACAATCTTGCATCCTATACCACAGGTTCGGGTGCATACAAATAAGTTAATGTTTAGACTCTAATTGTGAATTATATAGGGTCATGTACTCGAGTTTTCGAGTGACACTGACAAGAATCGTATCATATCATGTAATCATATCATGTCATGTCATATCAAGTAACCAGGAATCATATCATATAATGTAACCATGTCATATCATATCATGTAAACATATACAGGGTCACTATTACGGGAAACATGGGCCCCCTTCCGAGTACACTTTTCTATATTGTCCACTACTATATTCTTTCCTTTACTACCCCGGCTTGTTACACTTTTTGTAATAATTATCCATGAACAATGCAACTAGTGAAACGAGCATCAGGACAGGATCAAGAGGTATCAAGGCTATGCACTGCATGATATGCAATTTAATTAATTAAATGCAGGAAAATAGACTTATTTATAATCAAGGACATGAAGTTATAATTCTGGACAGCAATACGTTGTTGTACAAAAATCTACTTTCCTGTTGCTACAAGAAAGCGAATCAGGTATCAGTCGAAGGTTCCAGAAAGTATCCTTCACTTCGGTTTCAATGCATATTCACATGATACATTATAATAACATAAACTAGTTCAACCAGACAGTCCTCACTGATCTACTATTCATGCAGCAGACCAATGTTTAACTCTTATATATATATATATATATAAAGTGACTGTAAATTCATTTAAAAATATTATAAAAATTATGAGGTGACTCTTAATCATGTCTAGTAGTATGCTGATAAATATCAAGTCCTAATTCACCTATTAACATGTCATTTTAATTTGTGAAACATGTCGATGTGCTATAAGTAACAACCTGGAATGTGTAGACTTAGTTGTACGAAAAACATGATAAGTAATTATCTACAGCTCGAAATTTGAATCCGTCGAATGTTCCAGAAACTAGATTCACAGGGCTACCACTCTCATGTACAAAGCTCTAATTAATTTGAACAATATCTAGATCAAAATCTAGCTACAATTTACACAACAGCAAGATAGCAACTTGCCAATTGAAATTGCAATGGTTCTTACTTGCAACCATATAGTTTCAAATTTGTGTTTGTGAAATGAATGTGGGGACAATGGAAAACTACGTCCTCTTGATGGCATTGAATCATGGAGGCAAAAGAATTGATTCGATTCAATATAACGACATAAAACATGAATACTACAAGAATAACGAATTTCAAATGCGATGATCTAATTACTAATTGCGGGAGGTCAAATAATATGCTTGTACAGAATAATTGAGATATACAAGGGACACTTGCCTTTTGTGACGATTACGAATGAAAGCGAGGTGAGTGATGGCAGCAACACGTGCGAACGAGGGCACAACGACACGTGCACACGGCAACAACAGCATGTGCAGTTGCGAGAATAGCAAAATAATAGCAAGGTGGCAGCGACGATGCATGACACGGCTGCAACGCCAACAGAGGCAGCGGCAACACAGCGAGATGGCAACTCACGGCAAGCGGGACAACAGCAACCACACACTGCCAGAATAGCAGTAGCAACCGTAAGAGGCAGTGCTAATGGCGAGGGCGTCAGTGCGGCAGTGAGGGGAAGCCTCAGTTGTGTAGTGTTCGGGTGCAGGAGAAAGGCAGTGAGGAGGTGGAGATCTGTTGCCCTTGTGGTCGAGACAGTAAGGTGAATGGCGGTTGTGAGCAGTCGGAGGTGGCTCGGGATGCAGTTGGCAGCGTGCAGGGGTGGGAGCAGTGGCGATGATGGGTTGCAGTCGAGGTGTAGTGAGGGTTGCGGTCGATGGCGAGGAGGTGAGCGCTACAACGGAAAGGCGAGGGGAATGGAGGACGAGGCTCGACGAAGAGCGGTGGATGCTGGCTCAGGGAGACGCGGGAGGTGGGTTCGGTGAGAGGGAGGGGAAGAAGAAGAAAGGAGGAGGCAGTCACGATGAGGGCAATTAGCAGTGGTCGTTAACTTCGAGAGGATGAGGCTGTAGGGACTGCGATGGTGTAGTGGAGGCAGGGCCTGGGATGGAGAGCAGTGACGCCACGGCGAGAGGCAATAGAAGAGTGCGAGATGGTGAGGCGAGGCTACAAGGGGCAGCCTCGATTGGTGGCGATCGAAAGCAATGACTCGAGCAGCTGCGAGAAGGCAACGAGGAAGGAGCAGGGCTTGGAGGTTCGAGGTCGTGGCGACAGTGGAGGGCTCAAGCGGTGGGGAGATGGTTGGTGAAGAAGTAGGGGCAACGGGTGGTCGCGAGGGCTGGTGGCGAGGGTCGTCGGAGACAGGGTAAGCGGGGTTAAGGCTGAGGATGGGAGGAGTTGGTGGTGGCACTTGGTCGATGAGTGAAGGCGGCGTGGGTTCAGAACAGAGGAAGAAGAGGATGGAGAGAGAGAGAGAGAGAGAGAGAGAGAGAGAGAGAGAGAGAGAGAGAGAGAGAGAGAAGAAACGGCTGTTAGATGAGGGGAGATTAGTTAGAGTAATTAATTATTTATTAGATTTCGAATCTCTTAGAGTTGGTGTACCCTACCAGACTTAACTCAACTGAAAAACAACCAAAATCTCAACCGCCGGTAGTTAGGGCCCCATTCAATCTCTAAAGACTCATAGCTCAACCATCAATACCAAAACTTTCAACAAAACTCACAAATCCATCATCAAAAAGATTATATGAAGAAAACTTCTTAAATCAACAAAAATCCAAATCTATATAATGTGCTCTTAAAATTCAGGAATTCAAATAAAATATTAAATCCATTAAATAACAGAAAATCATATTTTTAAGTCGTAAATATCACCAAAACATCAACTCCTTTGAAAATACATATAAATCTCTTAATAAGATCAGAAGAGTACATTTAAAACTCTATTATACGTAAAATATAACTCTATGTAAAATTCTGTAATCTGTAGTAAAAACATCTTCTAAAACAGTAGGGCAATAATCCAGAATATCGAGAAAATAACCGTTTAAAAGAAACGAAGAAAACTCAACAAAACAGCCAAAAGAACAATTGATGGTCAACTGCTCAAGAAGGGCAGTCGACTATCAATTAAAAATCCCCAAAATAGAAGCATGACGGTCGACCGTGCGGTCGGTCGTGACCTGCCATACAGCTAAGTACGGCTTTTTTGCATGTTTCGACTGATACTTGATTAAAGTTTATAAAATCAAAATTAAACTTCCTGAGATGATTAATTATAACTTGTATGATGTATAGGAACTTATAACACATTACAAAACATATCAAGATCTCAAAAGAGTAAATCTTTCACAAAAATTCTTCAAAATGAGTAAAAGAGTATATATGTATATATATATAATCTTACAAGTGTTTAAGCATCAGTATTGCATCGAAATTCGTCAAATATGAGTAGTAAAATGTAAAAACTCATCTCAGAATCGACACAATTGAAATCCAATCAAAACCCCATCAAAATTTGCAAAATCTTCAAAACAGTAGATTATGAATGTGAAGGTGTATATATGTGTATTTCTGCATTAGTTAAACATTAATAATCCAATGTATATATGTAGTATAAAGTTCAAAACCATCTCAGTACTAAAACAACTCGAATCTAATCGAGAACTTCACAAAAGTTGACAAAGCTCAAATTCGGCCATATAGCATCAACCGGAAAAGAAGCAAACTCCTCTTTACTTCAAAATTCAATCTTTGATTCAATAAACCCTTTCATAACTTGTTATACACAAACCCTACTGATCCCAATAGTTTACTCAAGAATATATACAATTATAACTTGTATTAATCGTGTTTTATTCATCAAAATTTATCAATAGTGTGCATATATCTATATCCAACAGTAAAGATCTCATCTTTTATCAAATTTGTTTATTACACATCATACCATTCATTATACTCAACCAAATCAGTAATAATTTGAAAGAAAGCAACCTACTCATGATTTCCATTAGGTTCTTAGCAAATCTCAAGCCTTCTATATTAAATTTTAATCATCAAAGCATAGGTTTCATGAAAAGATTCAATTTTTAATTCATCCATCCATCAAAATTCATTATATCTACATACCATCATGCTTTCTAATAGATAAATCATCACATACAACATGCCTAGAACAATAAAAAAACAAACATATGTCACTCACCTTATTGAAGAATCAACATAAGATAATAAAGAAATAAGAAAATCCCTCATTTCGCAACAAAACCAAGATCCTCGCTTTGAAACTCCAAGAAAAAATAAAAAAAAAATCCCTTTGTGTTGTTAAGCAAAGAGACGGCTGCACCCCACCTTTAATAGGCCGGAAATCCAAGCAATTAGGATTTTTGAATAGATTTGTAAAATATCTCTTTTGAATATACCTTTACATATATAGATCCTTATACTTGGAAATTAAATAAAACCAACTTAATTGAGATTTAAAAGCAAAAACAACTACCCTAATATTGGCCGGCACTGTTTTAAAGCCTAGAAAACGAAATTGTACTTTTTGCCCTCTAAGTGGCAACTTTGCAAAAAGACCATTCTTTATCAAAACATGCAAAATAAACCAAGTTTGTTACAACAAAAGGTAAACTCTTTACCTCTGAGTTGACTAGGAATCATGCCCAGCCCAAAAATCTGAAAAACTGGAGTTTTCACTCAAAGTAGTAATTTTGCACAAAAGTTCCTCTTTTTGTAATATTTGTAAATAGGTCAAATAATTATCAGAAAAATCTACAAAATTCAAAAATAATATCTAATAATAATTTATGGGTTTTCCCAAAATAATTTTTGACTTTGAACTTCCCAAGAAAATATTCGCACGTGTTTTGCACGTGCAAAAGGGTAAATTTCATAAAAATGTTTATTAAATCACCAAAAATTATTTTAATTCATTTATTAATCTTAAAAGCATTATTTAAAAATCTGGTTTATTACATATCCACTGCACCTGGGGTCGCAGTCACATGGCTTACACAGTCCCGGCTAAAACCCATCGAAGGTCGCGGTAATTCCGCATCCACGGACCTCACCAAAAGCTGATGTACGAAAACTCGGGGGATCCTTGCCGAGGACGTTGTTTTAGATCCCCCAAGAGTTTACTCACAGGGCAGTCTCTAAGTTCTCTGCCCCGCATTGATCAACATAGGACCTGACGGATATTAGAGTTTTCCCAACTCTCCGCTGCACTCGTCCTTACACTAGACCAGAACATGCAGTCGAGACGACAACACCACTCCAAAACTCCTCAAAGGTCATTACGGGAATGAAAGCACACACGCCGATGACAATAGAGCCCCAAAGAGTTCACTCACATGGATGTCCATAAGTCCCCTATCCGATTAAACGAACCTAGGATTCGACCAGGCATGAAGACTCCACGCGTCCCCCTGACAGGTGAACACAACACCCACTAGCATGTCCTTACATTCAACAATGCCTCAAACTAATCCTACAACACCAAAAACCCCCAAGGTACAAGTGCTAACCCACTCTAGGACCAAGATTAAGGATAAGGTTAATTAGACGAGTACTAGCTTTTTATCTACTTATCTGATTATCTGAATTCTATGACTCTAATCAATCTCTAATCCTCTTTCATTATCTCATTGGATGTATGAATTATTAGGTGAGTCTAGGTCTATTTCATTTTAACCAATTCTCTTAGGTAGGCGATCTATCAAGTATTTCCAAGCCCTAACTTAGTAAACAACTTTGTTTATTATGAACAACTAGTTAAGTTCTACTTGTAGACTCCTTTCTAGTTAATAATCATTTTTATTATTAGGACTTAACTCATCCCACAATAGGACTCAATCTAGCCTTCAAATCCGGCCCAAGGGTTGGCCTGCCTCGGCCCACACTTGACCTGAACCAACGGCAAACCGACTCCGTCAATCGCCGCAACAACCATCTATGCTAGGAGTTCGATCGCAACCTCGGCCCGACCCAAACACGTTGCTTCCTCTATCTTCACGCTCCAAGGTCCTCGACAAGTGGTAGCATCAAACACAACTATAGAATCTTTCCATCAATGACGAGCATGTCGGCGCATGAGTCGTCTCCTCCCACGCGTTCGATGCAACACGAGTTCCTAATCTACCCGTCAAGATATACCATAGGACTTAATCTTAGAGTCTCAAACTCAACCAATGAAGCTCAACAAGGGTAAACACTCTAGGAATAAACCCTACACCATGAAAACCCAAAAATAGTGCTAAAAAGATCTAAAAATAGAAAATTATATTTACAAACAGGAAGCATACAATTGGCATTCAAGCCAAAATGGAGTTGTTCCCAATCCTGTTTCATTGGAGAAACATGATCGGGTGCTCCACATGCTTCTACTCAAAGTAGATAGCAAACACAAGCACCAAGTGGGGATGAATCTCATCCCAAAATGGTCCACATCAACACACAATAACTTAACACAACATCCACTTCCAAACATTGAACAAGTATGTCGAAATTGTATTTCCACAAGCTCCTATGAGCTACTCACAACATAAAACTTAGTAAATTTAATCCTTAGTTCATTCCCACATCAACAACATGATTTATAACCCACAAACAACAACAAAAAACTCAAATCTACAAGTTCTAACTCAATTTTATAGGCATAGTGCCAAACAGTGAGCTTTAAGAATCTGTGTGTTTCTGTTATCACTTGCAAAATTCATTATAATTCGTGTACTTATCCATATCATGATTTCTTATGCATTACAGAAAGATCTATCTGTCTAATACAACTTTCTAGTTACATGTTTCTACAGATTAAGTCGTTTAGATGGTCAAATAAGTCATTGTTTAACATGCATACAGTAATTTCCAGAACAGAGCAACAACTAACCAGTGGTAACATAAAAATACTTTTAAAATATCAAATGATCTTTAAACTTCATGAAATTTGAAACATAAGTTCTTCATACATGTTAACAGAATATATTTAAATTTCAAGTGATTCTACCAAGTATTTGTCAAGCTATGATTTCTTGGAAATTAGCTAAAAACAGAACAGATTATCTTCACTTTGTTTTTTCTTTTTAGAACAGCCAATAGTTTTGGATTTTTAAAAATAGCAAACGATGTCCAAAAGTTATAAAATTTTATATTTAAGCCCTTAACACAAATTAGAAGAACATACTAGAAGTTCAGAAATAGATCACAAGTAGTTACAAAGGTATGAGGTTTGGAAAATCTTAGTCAGAATCTGCTAAATCTGTTTTCTACACAGTTAGTGTTCAAGTTTGTATTTAATTAAAATAGTAAATAAATTCCAAAAATTAAGAAATTTGTTAGAAAGGTGTATAACATGCATAAGATTCTACATTTATAATTTCAAACTCAAACTCCAAGTAATTTTCGAGTTATAACATCCGAACCTAACACACATATCCATTCAGCTTTTCGCTGGGTTTTTATCTAGTATTCCATAAATATAACTACCATGCAACGAATTTTAATACTTAATCACATATTTCATGACCCACTCATGCTGTTAAGATCACCTCAAGATTTCACCACAAAAAGTAAATACTACAAAGGTTTTACAGACACCCACCTTTTGTTTGTACAGGAAATCTACTCTCCAAGTTTGCCTCCTTGTTCTTGCTCCTCCTTGCTTGCACTCCTTGCTTCCTTGACTCCTTGTCCTACTCTTTGGCTCCTTGCTCTTCCTCCAATTTAGTGGGTAGCTCCTTATAGGTAGTATATAAGTATAGTATATGATAGTTTGGCGATAGTAGAATGAGAAAATGGAGTTAATGTTTGTAGTGGAGTTTAAATAGAGTGAGAGGGAGAGAGTTTGAGAAGATTTGGCTGATAGATTCCTTGGAGGGGATTGGGAGAGTGGGGTGATGGCTTGGAGTGTTTGAGTGAACAAAATCTCTAGGGTTCCCAAACTCCATCATGAAGAATCTTTTCAAATTCAAAGCAAAACCCCTCAAACCCTAGCTCTTTCCCTCCATCTCCATGCTTAGCCGGCCATGCTTGGGCCAAGTCCATCACAATTTTTTGTGTTTTTTTTTTGGGTTCATGACATGTTACATTACAAGTGTACAAGTCAAGTTAAGGTCAATTGAGTTCATTTGGGTCTAGTTGAGTCATATTGGGTTTAATTAGATGGTTTAAATAACAACAATCTCTCACACAATTTCAATCAAATAGAAATTAAAATATACACAAATAAATTCAATATAACTTGTACATACAATTTGTAATAACACACATGAAATTGTATTATCACCAGACAAAATAATATTTCAATATTATACGTCATAACTCAATAATAGTTAAGACTAATATATGACTTTAGTGAGAATATATCTCAACTCTGGTTTTACACTTGCGCCTTCGTTGAGTTCAAAATATATCGAACAATAATATGTTTCAATACTTACTCAATTAAAATTGAGAAAATTTCATTAATACGTGCAACTCTTAATTTTACATGGACTAAAATCCAAAATAAATATATATTATTTTGCGGGGTCTTAAATTATTCCCTCCTTAGAATCGTTTTGTCCTCAGAACAATGTTAGCTGGAGAGGTAAAATAATCCCACAAATTAAAAGGTAAAGGAAATACATTCCTCACCCTGCCTTCAGATTCCGAAAGTGACTCCCTTGATGAACTGGTTCCTCCAAAGTGCTCGATGCCAGCTCTCAGCGCCTCCTCGCACATATTGTGCCTCCCCCCATTTTCCCATCTGCCTGTGCATGAAAAGCTGTGCTAAAGTCGGTTCTCGTCCCCAGAGTCTTACGCAGTTTCCCCGGCACTACGATATAAACTTGCAATCCCCTCTAAAGTTTTCAATACTGGTACTCCCAAAATTTCAGAATCCTTAGATGTGTACTTTCGTCGGCTTCCCGATGAGATTTCTGCTGACATTCCCTCTTTTCCGTTCTGGAGTAAGCAACGACTACATGAGTTGTTAGGCTTCTAGTCTTAATTTTCTGATTCCTTCTATTACATTCAATACATAACCACAAGGTTAGCAATGTTTTGCTTCGTTCCTGTCCACCAACAATGCTGCTCACACCTTGATACTTCCTTTCCGGGTCAATAGCCACTCCCTCCTTAGAAATAGAGCGAAACCAAGAAATGCTGCTTAAGTCTCCTTGCAGTTTGTCGACGTTTCTGCTAAAGGCTTGGCATGATCCTTCTCCATCTTTGGCACTTCATCCTTCTTGATGCGAACCTGGTGGTAGCCTGACTGTAGGTCAATCTTGGGGAATACTACCGCTTCCTGGAGTCAATTGATTATGTCGTCGATGTACACTGCCTCGAGTCAAGCCTGGTTCACTCGTGCTCCTTGATGTGTGTAACCCCTGTTTTTCATTTTGTGTATTTTGAGTGTATTTTTTTTTATTTTGGGATATTTTCTATCTTTGTATTCCTCTTATATTTCTCTTGGACCGTATATTGGATTTTTTTTTCAATATATTTTAATTTTATTATTCTGTCTTCTTTTTATTTGAGTTCTTGATTCGTTGTCCAGTCTTTTGTTTCGTTCCATTTGTTCGGGCAATTATTTTGATTTTCTATATTATTCATTCTTTTTTTTCAAATCCTATTCACTTTAATACCCAAACAAATTACCCACTTAATTAAATTTTCTCCTATTTTAAAAAAATAATAAAAAATCCTATTCTTTATAATAAACCCAATGCCTTAACCAATTATATTATACTCACTAACCATATATACCTATCCTATAACCAATTTTCTTTCCCACTTAACTACCACCGAACCCTCCCCTGTGTGTCCCATGCAGACCCGTTCCCTGCATGCCCAACCCGAAAGCCCACTCACCCGTCAGCCGTCAATACCACCAAAAACCCTAACCCTTCACCTAATTCATATATAGTCTGTGTTTACCCTGTGGACCCATGCTCCTATCCGCCGCTCTACCCTTCTCCCGTCCTCTTTCCTCTCCACTTCATCGTTGTTTTCCCCTCTCCCGCTCTGTCTTTGGTTCTGTCGCGCGCCAACAACAGCAGCAACACTGCACCGAAGTGCAGCGCCCTCATCGGCTCTCCACCCCGTTCTTTTTTGGGTTTAGGTGTGTGCGTTCGTTTGAGAGTTGTTCGTTGGGTCTCGACCATCGTCTGTCCTTCTTGTTCTCTCTCGGTGTTGCTTGTGCGTGAGAGTGCTTGTGTTGGGTTTCGCCGAGTTCGTTCGCTCGTTATTGGGTTCGTTGTTCGTGAGTTTGTGGGTTGTGTTCATCGCTCGTTGGATCGCAGTTTTCGTTCGTGGTTCGTTGAGTTCGTTTGCTGGGAATCCGTTCCCATTATTCTTGGTGTTCGTTTCGTCTTCGGTTAAGGGAAGTAACTTGTACTCAATTCCTTTGTATGATACAAGTCATAAATTCCACTTGTAGTGTAGTTGGGTTCTAGAGACAACTCTTGTGTGTGTTATTCTTGATGTGTTTTTTCTCTATAGTGCTATTTGACCGTAGTTGACTTACGACACAAATTTGACATGAATCAACTTAGGTTTTGCTCATTCTTGATTTGATCAAGTATGCGAGATTTTGTGAGAATTTGGGTATTTGTTGAGAACCATGTGATAGACTTGTTTTAGATATGTTAATTACCCTATTTCATGATGTTGGACACTTAGTAGACTCTAATTCATGTTTAGTGATGTTTCGACCAAGTTTCGTGTGATTCATGTTAGTTTTGTTCCTAGAGTAAATTTTGTAATTTGCTGATAATCTGTCTTGATCAGTAATTTAGACCATATTGCTGTAAGAATCATAACTTCAGTTTTAAATATGAGTTTTAGAGGAATTCGTCTTCTTTCCAACCCCCCTGACCATGATCGGTTTCGTTTTCGTATGTGTGAGATATGACTGTTTTACTATAGTGGTGTATTTCATTTCCAGTTTTCATTTCTTGAGGATTTTGATGACTAAACTATTTTGATACTAGTGTTAAACATATTATTTTGATCTGAAATTTTGGTTAGTGTTTTTATATCTATCTAGGGATTACCCAAAATTTTGGTGGATTTTATTGATGAGTTTTATATGCCGTTTCATGCTTGTTTATAAAGACTGTATTTGCTGTATTTTACTCACTGTTCTGTAAAGAATCGTACTTTCACCCTGATTCCTTTTACTGTATGAGAAATATTTGTGAAATATGAAAGTTAGTTTATTTTTTCTATTTTCTTCTCCTTTTAGCGGATTTGGATTTCGTTTCACGGTTTGCGAGATATCACAATTTTCGTATAGGAGTGTTAGGAATTCCAGATTTGCCAAACTATAGTTCTTGATGTTTTCTGATTTTTGTTGGCTAAACTAATCTTACTGACAAATTTTGAAACTTTATATTTTGATACTATACATATAGGGGAATACCCCAGACTTTTCCCGGATTTATTTGAAATGTCTTGATGCTATTTTCCTGACTGTGAATTCGATTTTCTGATTTCTGGCTGGACGTGTTTTCTGGATTTAAATCCGTTTTGAGTTATGATTTTGTGAAATATTGTATGACTTATTTATACTTGCTGGATTCGGTTGGGAGTCTATTTTCTATAAGTTTCGACGGATTCATATTTGCATGTTTGTAACACACTGGGAATTTCAGTTTTACTACAGTATGGTCTTGCTCTCCTGAACTTGAGATTTGGTTATTTCATTATTTTGTGTGTTACTTATTACCCATACATGTTTATCTTGCAACTTGAACTTGTTACTTGATCATACCATAACATGCTTGGCCTGTTTCAGGACACCTACATGCTTGTTTGACATTAATAATAAAATTAACCAAGCCGGGGTTTAAAGGAACAGATCTAATAGTGGATAATTCAGAAATGTGTACTCGGAAGAGGATCTTTTGATCCTATGTGATACATGAGGCTTGATATTTCACCACTTGATGCTTGTTACTTGATACTTGAGACTTGGCTTGATACTTGTTACTTGAGGCTTGATATTTCACTACTTGAGGCTTGATATTTCACTTGGCTTGATACTTAATACTTGAGGCTTGATACTTCACTCTTGAGGCTTGTTTACTTGATACTTGAGGCTTGATACTTGATACTTGATTTCTTGAGGCTTGTCCCTGTGTACACTATCCTTTATGGTCCACTATGAAATCTAGAACGAAATTGTGTTGACTGTAGCAACCATGTGATAAAAAGATGGAACATGAAATGCTACCTAGATAGTAATAACTACAAGACTTAATATATGACACTTGAACATGATACATGCTTACTTGATACTTGATTACATGATACATGAGACTTGATGCTTGAACATAATACTTGACACTTGTACTTGACTACTTGACACTTGTCACTTGTTACTTGATTTCGTGATACTTGATTCGTGATACTTGATACTTGTTTACATGATACTTGTTCACTTGACACTTGATACATGCTACTTGTACTTGTTCACCTTACCATGCTATTTGTTATACTTGATATCATGCTTTTTCCATGTTGCTAGTTAGTTTTCCCCTATGTACTTGTATCCTGCATTACAAGCGGCCCGTAACTTGTAATTGAGGGGTACTTGTTTTCTCTTTTCCTATCCCTGCAATTGTAAATTGCAAATTTTGGAGAACAAGTTCCAGATGGTATTGGTGACATGAAGTATAAGTGCTGGATCTTGTTATTATTATTTTTGTAGTTGCTTGAACAATATTGTATTTTGATACTTGGATTTATTCTTGTATTTGGGCAATGTGACCCAGGATATTGACTTATTCAAATCATGATTATTTGAGATTAATACATTCTGGTTTCAAGTATTCTTGTTGATATTGTGGTTCACATGTTCATGATTGGTTGATTATTTTGCTTCCGACTCTGATTATTTCATGAGATTTTGTAAAGATTCTTGAATAGCTTATGGATGATGAAAATCATTCACTGGGCTTAGTCACGTATCCGTATTCCGTATTCTCTTTTGGGAAGCGGGGCGTGACAATGTGCATCCACCCCGGTCCATTCTTCATTCCTACAAGAAAAAAAACGGTGCTTCTCAAGGTGAGGCACTAGGCCTAATGAACTTCACCAGTAGTTCTTCCATCTGCATGGTGCTTGAATAACTAGACCATCTGGAACATCGGTTCTTGAATTTTCGCCCTGGCTTCAGCTTGACACATCTTGTTCTTGCTGACCTCCATGAATGCTCCCTTTAGTTAGTACATCTTGTTGAGTTCACACCTCGACATCAAGGTCACTGCCATTGGCATCTCCGCCTTCTTCCTCGACTCTTGCATTGCGGGCTCGCCTATATCGACGCCCGGCTGCATGCTTGTCTCCTAGATATTAGGCTGCAGATTTGCCTCATCGACATCCGGTTGCAGGTTTGCCTTCTGGACATTCAGTTGCAATTTTTCTTCCCGACATCCAGTTGCAGGTTTACCTCCATCGATGTCTGGCTGCAGTTTTGCCTCCATTGACATCCGGTTGCACGACAATATATTTATCTAGCATTCCAACATGAATCGACATCCAGAAAACATCATAGCACACCAAATTTCCAAAAGACAACTTCATATTTCGGGCATTCAGTATCCAGATAAAAATAAGAAGATTACATCATTCTAGGAGTTCCTCTTCTTCTCTAAATCCCTGAAAAACAAAAGACTAATCAGATACATCCATACAAGCAGTAGCTTCTTCTACTCGTTGGCCTCCTAATTCTAAATCTACCTGCTGGGGTTTCCTTAAAGTTGTGGACAGTTTGGCTTGATATGTCCGGGCTTCCCGCAATTGTAACAAACTCTGGCTTGAGTCTTCTTTGGGCATTTGCTTTTGCACTGTCCTATGGAAGCACCTTATCAGCTTGGTGGTCTCCCCTATTAGCTTCCCGGAGTTGCCCCACACGCTCCAATATTCATGCCATATGCAATTGAAGTTGTTCTTGGCCCTCTTCCAGACGAGCTATTTCTGCCCTGTGAATGCTAACCAGTCGTCTAATTTGACGATCTACCTTGGCCTTGTACTTCCTCAGCTTCCTAACTGCCAGATGCAGTTTGGCAGCTGCTCGTTGCTCCGCGGTTGGTTCTGGTGAAGTTGGAGGTGAGTTCACCCCAAATCTGCCCCGTGGTGGAATTTGCTCCAGCCCCTCGTCCACAGTCATCGACTCCTCCTTAGACATCGGCTCACCCTTCTCCAATGAAACTTCCTCGATCAGGATATACTCGTACGCCATCATTCAAAAGGAAGAAAACATATACGAGGTTATTCTGGATATGGTGGAATCATAAACGCGTGTTGTAGACACAACAATATGACTTACGATCATCCTACTATACGAACTAAACCCGACACTAATTGGGCTTCCTAGTCTAATTTCTTACTATGCTAGTACTTCAATTTGAAGTCGGCTCTGATACCACTTCTGTAGCGCCCCTGAATTCCCCAAACAGGAAACTCGAGATACAAGCCAGAATCTTACTTGAAATGAGTCAACAACACAGAAAAATCACAAGAAATAAAAACTTTTTTTTGCCACAAATGTTATTATAACATAAAAAATTGTTCAACAAAATTTACATCATGAATTTACATCGATCATTTCCATCAACTAATCTCATTGTATGACAATTAGGAACCTCATCAACGAATTGGACAACGTCTCTCCACTACGTGCCTTCCGCAGCTCGAGTCCCGTCCCCCGCTCCATGATTAGCAATCCGGCAAATCTAATAAATTGCGAGCACGTAAGTTCAATACAACTGACGCAATTCTATAATACAACGATACTCACTGTGCTATAATATAGCGATTCTGAACCTCAGCAACCAAAATTTGATGCAAAAGGAAAAGTGATGTCAAACAAAGTGTCGGTGTATGCCATAGCCTAAGTCTATTGCACTTAAAAATGCACACTATGTTCTTATTCTAATGCACCCCGGATTGGAGAGATATGCATCCCATACTACACATTCCCCAATCAAACAACATACTTCAAATGATGGAGTTCGATCCCCCGCTATGCATCCTACTCTTGTGCTCTCCCCAATCTCTAATGCTCTAGTGATGAAGAGGTTGCAGTCGTCCAGTTTGCTCCAGTCGCTACCACTCTAGTGGTGTCCAATTCCTCGAGTTTTATCCACTTCACCTGGGGTCGCAGTTGCACGGCTTACTCTGTCGCAGCTAAAACCCATAGTAGGTCACAGTAATTCTGCATCCTCGGACCTCACGAAAAGCTGATGTACAGACACTAGTGCCCCTCGCCGAGGACGTTATTTTAGAGCCCGCAAGAGTTCATTGACAGGGCAGTCTCTAAGTCCTCTGCCCGCATTGATCAACATAGGACCTGATGAATATTAAGATTTTCCCAACTCTCTGTTGCACTCATCCTTACAATAGACCAGAACTTGCAACCAAGACGACATCACCATTCTAAACCTTCTCAAAGGTTATTACGGACATGAAGGCACTCATGTTGAAGACAATAGAGCCCTAAAGAGTTCACTCACATGGCAGTCCCTAAGTCCCCTATCTGCGTTAAACGAACCTAGGATACAGCCAGGCATGAAGACGCCATGCGTCCCCCTGACAGGAAAACAAAACACCCACTAGTGTCTGTTCTTACATTCAACAATGACTCGAACTAATCCTACAACACCACAAACCCAAGGTACAAGTGCAAACCTACTCTAGGACCAAGATTAAGAATAAGGTTAATTAGACGATTAATAGTTTTTTACCTGCTTATCTGATTATCTGAATTCGAAGACTCTAATCAATCTTTAATCCTCATTCATTATCTCATTGGATGTATGAATTATTAGGCGAGTCTAGGTCTATTTCATTTTAAACAATTCTCTTAGCTTGGCGATCTATCAAATATTTTTCAGCCCTAACTTAGTAAACAATTTTGTTTATTATGAACAACTAGTTAAGTTCTACTTGTAGACTCATTTCTAGTTAATTACCTTTTTCATTATTAGGACTTAACCCATCCCACAATAGGACTCAATCTAGCCCTCAAATATGGCCCAAGGGTTGTCCCGCCTCTGCCCACACTTGGCCCGAACCAATCGCCGCAACAGCCATCTATGCTTGGAGTCCGATCGCAACCTCAGCCCGACCCAAACACGTTGCTCCCTGTAACACCTCGAATTTATAAAATACTGAAAATACCCATTTTTATATCTCTGGTGTGGTTAAAATTATTTTTGGAATATTTGATTTTAAATACTGATATTGGTGTTGATATCTGTGTTGGATTGGTATTATTGATATATATATTGGAGTTATAAGTTGAGTTTTATGTGAAGAGATATTGTTTATTTTTATTTTATAAATTTGGAGGATTATTAAGGGATATTTTAATGTATTCTCCATTGTTAATATTATTAAAATATAGAGTTTGGGGTTTATGTGTAATATTTTGTTGATAAGGGGCTTATATGTAAATTTTCCTTTATTAATCATTATTTATATATATATTTCTTTTTACAAACACCCCCCCCCCCACTCCTCTTTCTCCCCTCTCCTAGTTTCGATCCCGTTCTGAGCGGAACCGAAACCCATTTCGGCCTCAACTTCTCCCCGCCTAAATCCACTTCGATTCTACATGGTTTCTAAATTAATTCACGAGGTAGACCAAGTGAAGGGTGCTCTAGCTCCTGGTAGCATCAATTTGGAGAAATAACTGCATGAAGGTGTACCTTTGTTTATTTTATTTGAATGGAATTAAGTGTTTTTAGTTTCTATTAAGTAGAAATATGGTGGTAAGGAGATTGGAAGATGTTGGGAATAGTAGAGGCGAGGAATTAGAAAATTATGGGAGATTTGGCAAGTTGCTAATAAATTAGGGTTTTGGGTTTATAAAAAGGGAAGTAAATATGTCAGAATTATCTCCTTCATAGTAGTAGAATTTTAGTTGAACTATTAGAATAAGTTGGGGGTGATTTTAGTAATTGTTTGGAGATAAAAATTCCGTAGGAATTTGACTATTACGTGCATCACAGGTGTTCATCCCAGACGTTCAATAAAATGCCTGTGTGATATTAGGATTAGTATTATTATTTTCTTGTGACTGGTTTGGATGTTTTGAGCCCTAATTGCTTTGGAATTTGATTATAAGAGATGTTAGTGACTTCGGATACATAATGGAGAAGTGGTGCTTCGAGTCTCCGTGAGATAGAAGGTGAGTATGATGTATCTACATATATTATATGTTGTGGTCAAGTTTCGTGGCTTTTTGATATATATCGTAGGAGTTATGCCAAATATCAAATTTGATGGAAAATACGAATTCTTATGGGGCCGAAAATGAGTTTTGTGATATTTGGAGAAATTAACTATTTTGAGTATATAAAACCTAAATTATAGTTCAGTGTGATGTGTTAAAGTATAAAAATTAATAGATTATGTGGTTTATGCATTTTTGTATCCCGTGCATGTATCGTGCATGTTTTTGGGAATATTATTCCTTATAAGTTATTTTGAGTACATGTCGCATTGTGTATGGGTTAGTATACTATAATGGGATGTTATGATGCTTAAATAGACGAAACAAGTGATTGTGGTCTTTTGAAACATGTGTGTGTGCGGTGTGTGTGTAAGACCCTTGGTGGGCAGCGATTTGTGTTTGACAGCACTATCGGCTCTAGTCTTGTTAGAGGTGTAAGACCCTTGGTGGGCAGCAATGCGTAAGACCCTTGGTAGGCAGCGATTTGTGTTTGACTGAGCTATCAGCTCTAGTCTTGTTAGAGGCGTAAGACCCTTGGTGGGCAGCAATTTGTGTTTGACGGAGCTATTGGCTCTAGTCTTGTTGGATGCATAAGACCCTTGGTGGGCAACGATGAGTAAGACCCTTGGTGGGCAGCAATTTGTGTTTGACAGAGCTATCAGCTCTTGTCTTGTTAGAGGTGTAAGTCTCTTGGTAGGCAGCGATGCATAAGACCCTTGGTGGGCAGCGTTGTCATGTGTATGTGATGCATAAGACCCTTGGTGGGCAGCGATCTGTATTTTGACTGAACTATCGGCTTCAGTTGTGTGATGACATAGACACTGGTCGACAAATTAATAAAATAAATAAGTGTAAATAAGAATGAGAAAGTAAAGTAAGTATTTGAATTTGAATTGTTATGAAGTAAAAGAAAATATGGTTGTGTTATGCAAATGAAAGAGTAAAGGAGGTATGTGTTAATATAAATAGCATGAAGTAATTGTATTATGAGAATGGTTATTCAAGTAAGATACGGAATGGGGTGAGTTGATGCACCTTGGAATTGTGTCGAGGAACTACCCGCCCGCTATTTACGTGGAAATGGTGGGAACTACCTGCTTTGGACCAATTTCTAGGGTGAGCTGGGGGATTGTTAATTTAATATTGGTATAGTGTGATGGAAATGAAGAGTAAAGTATAGTGTAAAATGAAAAGAAAACTAAAATAAATTAATAACTGAGCTATTGGCTGGAGATGTGATGAGTTATTACTCATGTTCTACTTGGGGTGTAGTGATTATTACCCAAGATATCAGCTTTGGGGTGCGGTGTATATTACCCAAACTATGTTTGGGGTATAGTGGATTATCTAAAAAGAATGAGGCTTAAAGTGAAGTGTGTTATGAGTTAAGAGTAAAGAATAAAATAAGTTAATTATAAGATGAAATTGAGATAGTAAATGAAGTGAATTAATAAGGATGAAAGGAAGATTTATGTTCTGAGAATGAATACGGGAAATCGAGAAATTGTATTATGTATCATATAAATGGTAGTGAAGATGTAATACGTGAATGGTTATGAAAATAGTTATTAAAGAAAAATATGTAGTGTTGTGAGTTTGTTGTGTCTTGGAAGTGTGTCGAGGAACTACTCACCCGCTATTTCCATAGAAATGGTAGGAACTACCTACCTTGGCACAACTTTCAAGGTGAATAGGTGCGTTGTTGATATGATGCCGGTATTGTGGGTTGGAAATAGAAAGTGAAGTAAATTGAAATTTGAGTTACAAGGGAAAATGAAGTAAGTTACAAGAATGAGAAGTAGCATAAGTTGTATTATGGCATGAAAATGAATTATAAAGTAAAATATATGATAAAATGAGAATGAGCATTAAAATAATCTGTATGATGAAAGCCGGATGAAAAGAAGATAGCTGAAGTGTATAATGAGTGTGAAAGTGATGTAGTGCGAGACGTGATGATATGTGTTGTAAGAAATGAATGAATGCGATGTTATGTGATATGAGATTGAGAAAGAAAATGTTTATGAATGAAGATTAGTACGAAAGAATATGAGTCGTGAGTTTGTTAATGCAAATGAATGGTAAATGAATTGCAGTTTATGTGAAAGTAGAGTTATTTGTGAATGTAAAGTTTTATGGGAAAGTAAAGTTATAGGAATATTTGTATAAGGCATAAAGTGATGGGCATTAAGCGACTAATTTGTGAGTTAAGCGACTAATTTGTGAATGATTTCCAAACTAATGATAAGTATGTTATGAGCGGGTATGGATATACCTACAGGTGATGACTCAGAGAGTATTTGATGTGAAATCCCGTTTATGATGTTTACATGTTCAAATTTTAGATAAAATTTGATTATCATGGTATTCGTAAGTTCGTTCTATTTTTATTTATAAAGTTTAATTTATTTGCTTAATTAGTAAATTATACTCACACCAGAAATGACTAACCCTTAGTGTTTGGGGAGTTAGAGATTCCCTAGACTACCCTAGATCCCCTACTATCACAGGTCCTCAGCAGTGCAGAGGTGAGGTGTAGATTCTGTGGAGTTGAGCTTTTATTTTTAAAATTGTTGTTTAAGTTTAATTATGTGAATAGTGAAATTTATTATTTAAATTGTATTTTAGATGTATAAGTATGTGAATGATGATGATGAGTTTAGTGTGCAATGGCATGATATGTTTTTGACCCGTACCCATCTCGTTGTGGAGTACCGGGCCCTGTAATATGTTTTATAAGTTATTTTCTAAAAACTTTACTGTGTTTTCAAAGGAATTTATGGTTTTTAATTTATAATTGATATTCTATTATGAGTTTGGCTGCCAGAGCATGATATTTATATTGCCTGTGTGATTCTGCTAATTTTTTGGCCTGGGAAGCCCATGATTTTATTGCCTGTGATGTGAGGTACGGAGTTTAGAGCAGAATTTCGTAAGCTTTTTGTGTTTCGGGGCAAAAATTTCAGGAGAAACTCTGCCAAAATTTTATTTGAAATATAACAATCTTATTTTATGTTTAAAGTGATATTGAAATTGAAAGAATTGAATTTGGAGCCAAATATATATATATATATATATATTGGCGACCTTACACTCCCACTATCCTCACGCTCCACGGTCCTCGACAAGTGGTAGCATAAAACACAACTATAAAATCTTTCCATGAACGGCGAGCACGTTGGCGTACAAGTCGTCTCCTCCCACGTGTTCGGTGCGACACGGGTTCTTATTCTATCCGTCAAGATATACCATAGGACTTAATCTTAGAGTCTCAAACTCAACCAATGGAACTCAACAAGGGTAAACAACTAGAAATAAACCCTACACCATGAATACCGAAAAAGAGTGCTAAAAAGCTCTAAAAATGGAAAATTATATTTCCAAATAGCAAGCATACAATTGGCATTCTTGCCAAAATGGAATCGTTCCTGGTCCCGTTTCATTGGAGAAACATGATCGGGTGCTCCCCATGGTTCTACTCAAAGTAGAAAGCAAGTACAAGCACCAATTGGGCATGAATCTCATCCCAAATGGTCCACATCAACACACAATCACTTAACACAATATTCACTTCAAAATATTGAACAAGTATGTCTAAATTGTATTTCCACAAGCACATATGACCTACTCACAACATAAAACTTAGTAAATTTAAGCCTTAGTTCATTTCCACATCCACACCATGATTTATAACTCACAAACCACAACTAAAAACTCAAATCTACAAGTTCTAACTCAATTTCATAGGCATAGTGCCAAATAGTGAGCTTTAAGAATCTGTGTGTTTCTATTATCACTGGCAAAATTAATTATAATTTGTGTACTTATCCAAATCTTGATGTCATGCCCCGCTTCCCAAAAATACGAAATACGAGTACATGACATTGGCCCATCGAATGATTAACGTCACCCATAAGTTGTTTATCCGATCAACTCAACAATTCGATCAATACAGAACAATTACGTAGGCAATAATAATAAACTCATGAACGATAATACTTGGATTGAAGCGATAAAAATATCCAAATACAATAATAATCCAACATCTGGAAACAATAATAAAATTCGGGACATAAGCCCAATACAATAATAATCCAATCACAAATAGATAATAAGTCTCAATACAGTAAGTTTGACAAAGCAATAAGCAATTAAAAGCATTAAAACATCAGAATCTTTGTTCTCTAATCCCAGTAGGTAATTCTCCTTAATTACCTGTGTACACTTCATCTAAAATGAGAAGAAAAATTATCCTTAGAACAAGTCATGGACAGCAAGTAGAGAAAGCAAAGAACAATGGAATAACGGTATAACAATGAAATCAGTGGATTAATAGGAATCAATAACATGGCACGATAATAATAATCAATATCATGATAATTGATACAATGACTATAAACAATGATTCAATATTCGGTAACAATAATCAATAATCAATAACAATAACACTTAGCCAATATTTGATATCAATAGAAACAATGATGAACAATATGCAATGTCAGTGATGTGTCAATCCTTATATCTATTAATCATTTTAATCCTAACTAATGCACGTACTACTGTGTCCCATATGTTCCATACCACAGGTTCGATGCATACAATCAATTTCGTTTAGACTATAGTGGTAGATTTTAGAGTTCATGTACTGGGTATGATGACGATAACGGTAATAATACGGGCCATGATGTAATTTCTTACATGATGACGATAACGGTAATAACACGGGCCATGGTGTAATTTCTTACACGATGACGATAACGGTAATATCACAGGCCATCATTCGAGTATAGTCTATATCATCAATTACTCTGGTCAATCTCTTAAACCCCGACTTATTAATTATTTATCAATGCAATAATACAATATGCAATTTAAGACATGAGATGAACAATAGTATCAATAGGAGAGCAATAGGATGCTAACACTGAGTAGGACAATTAGAATGATGACAATAACTTATTAGGACATATACTTTAATTCATGCAATAGTACGATATAGGAATAATTATTCTATTAAAATTAGTAATATAAAATTCTAGACAGCAAGAGTAGTCTGTACAAAAATACAGTTTCCTGCTATTTCAAAAATTGAAAACTGAATCTGTCATGAAATTATAGAAACTAGACTTCCACACGGTTTCAATGCATATTTAAAGTTCAAAATCCGACAATGGTAGCTAGCTCAAACACACCATTCTTTACAGATTACATGTTCAGGTAGAATTTTGACATTATGTTGTTAAAATTTTAGAATCAGCAAAAACTCAATATTAAATTCATTAAAAATATTTTCTAGACTCTTAAACATGATCACTAACAATCTGGAAATTATCAAAGCAAAATTTTATCATTCGATTAGCCTTTTTACTGTTTAAACATGAAACATATAAGAATCTGGAAATCTGAAAGTTAAAACACAGCAGTAGTAAAACGGGCATAACTTTTGCTACACAACTTGGAATTCAGAAATTCAAGATGTTCTGGAAACTAGAAATATAAGGCTACAATTCCTATTCATAACGTAATTTATTTTAAGATAATTTACTGGGTTGAAAATAGCAGTCAACATATAGCCAGCAAGGAACATTGAGGGCTTTGGGTAGTTTTCGTGATATAAATTAATTTAAACATGATGGTTATCAATTCTACTAGTCAATAAACTTCTAAATCAGCATAAAGGGTATAAAAACATGGTAAATAAGATTAAGAACACATACATACATTAATTTATCATCAATCAACCATCAATCGATCAAACAGCATACAACCTAGCAATTCTCTGTACAATAATTCATTTGTGTGATAATTATATGAACAATCCTATTATAAATTCTATATGCACACATGAAAGAATCAATCTTTGAAGTCAAAAGTGGCACGAAGTCAAGAATATTGAGGTTAGCTCGTGTAAACCCTCAATAGACCCAACGAAAGGTAATCAATATAGCGATACGATAACGAATAGGATCTACTTGCAATAATTTAAATAAAACTTGAATTTGATATGATGTACAATTCAAGAGAATAGTGACTTGCCTTATTATCAGTGAAATTGAGTACCAAGAATAACGGGATAAGGATCCCGAAGCAACGAACCCACGAACACACAAATTAGCACGTGTATAATACGTGCAAAAGCAACCCAAGCAAAATCAGCAACAAAAAGAACTCAGCAACAACTACAACGAGATCAGCCACAACAGCAAGAGGGCAAAGGGTCGCTGATGTCGCAGGCGGAGGCACGACGAGGGAATGGCGTCGCTGTGGTGGTCGTCGATCGGAAGGGAGGAGCGGTGTCGGGGTGTGCTGCTGTCAACAAGGAGGTGGACAGGGAAGTCAGGGTTGTGGTCTTGGGTGCTTGGCCATCGAGGGACGGTGGAGCGGCGCTACTTGAGGCGTCGACGGAGAGTGTCGACGAGGAGGGCGGCAGAAGTTGGCCGGAGAAGAAGGGATAGCAATGGGTTCAGGAGTTTGGGCAGGATTTCGATCGGGATAGAGAGAATGGAAGGAGAGAGGAGAGAGAATAAGCGGCTCTAGGGTTTCAATTTGTGCAATGTTTAGGGTTTGTACTAGGATTGTATTTATAGGGTACAATTAGGATGTTGGGTTAGTGGTTTAGGATCAAATAATAGTGGTTTTGGGTTAAGAACAATTGAAATTGGGTTTTTGGGTTCGATAAGAAATAGATCTAAAATAATAGGGTTCAAATAAAAATACCCACAATTAAATAAAAGAAAAATAGAATCAATAAGAACAGCTCAACAAGAAGAACAGAGAATTTCATGAACAAGATTTGATTAAAATAATCAAGAAACAAAAATACAGTATTTTATTCAATTACAAATAAAATATTACAAAAGGGGAGAAAACGGAAATAGCAGAAACGGTAGTTACACTTGAGTTCTTAGGCATTACAGAAAAATCTATGTGTCTACTACAACTTTATAGTTACATGCTTCTTCAGATTAACTCGTTAAGATGGACAAATAAGTCATTATTTAACATGCCTGCAGTAATATCCAGAACAGAGCAACAAATAACCACTGCTAACATAAAAATACTTCAAAAATATCAAATGATCTCTAAACTTCATGAAATTAAAAACACAAGTTCTTCATACATGGTAACAGAATATATTTAAATTTCAAGTGATTCTACCAAGTATGTCAAGTTATGATTTCTTGGAAATAAGCTAAAAAAAGAAAAGATCATCGTTACTCTGTATTTTCTTTTCATAACATCCAATAGTTTCGGATTTATTGAAAATAGCAAACGATGTCCAAAAATTAGAAAATTTTATATTTAAGCATTGAACACATATTATAAGCACATACTTAGATTTCAGAAATAGGTCTCAAGTGGTTACAAAATTATGAGGTTTGGGATATCATAGTCAGAACCTAGGCTAAATCTATTTAATTAAGTTCGCATTTAATTTAAATAGTAAATAAATTCAAAAAATTATGATATTTGGAACAAAGGTGTATAACATGCATGAGAGTCTACATTTAAAATTTCAAACTAAAGCTCCAAGTAGTTTTCGAGTTTTACCTTCCAGACCTAACACACTTTTTTGTTCAGCTTTTTACTGGGTTTTTGTCACGCCCCGCTTCCCAAAAAGAAATACGGAATACGAACACGTGACTGAGTCCAGCAAATGGCTTTCACCATTCATAAGCTGTAAGGATCTTTTCAACATTTCACAGGAATAAATAAGGAATAAGCATGAAATAATCAACCACGCATGCATGAATAAATTAATAAATCCAACAGGATTACTTGAAAACAAGAATACTGAATCCCAAATAATCAAGTATGGAACAAGTCACAAATCTGGGATAAAAGCCCAATACAAAATAATCCATGTAACAATTACATTTATTCAAAAACGACAGGAAATAAATTGTAGCAAGAATTCCAGCCAACTAGAATGTTTGGACACCTACTCCTCCGGAATGTTTTGTCACCAAAGTCTGCAAGAAGAGGAAAAAGAAACAAAACTCCCGTCAATGGAAGTTATGGGCCGCTTGTAGTGTAGGCAACCAGTACAGAAAAAGATAGACAAGTATAGAGTAACAGCGGAAGCAAGTATTGAAATAAGCATGGAAAGAATATAGCAGAATAGAGCAACTAACTCTAAAACTAAGAAACAGAATCAAGTGACATGATATGATAACAGGGTACAAGTAACATGTAATAGGTATCAAGTAGCATGCAAGCAGGTAAACATGTAACAGGTGTCAGGTAACATGTACAGGTAAACAGGAATGTCCAAGTGATCATGTTATTCTCAAGTCTTGTATTTAATCCTATCTAGGTATCACTTCATGCGTCCCAAATTTTACTACATGGTTGCTACATTCACACAAGTTGTGTTTAGATTTTGTATTGAATTATATAGGGCCGTGTACTCAGGTATCAAGTATCAAGAAGTAAAATATCCAGTAGTCAAGTATTAAGTAGTCAAGTGTCAGGTTGTCATGTGTCAAGTAGTCAAGTATCAAGTAGTCACTGTCAGTTTTAAGCTAGTCTTCCTTAAATAAAACTACCATGCAACAAATTTTAACACTTAATTACACATTTCAAGACCCACTCATGGGGTCAATACCACCTCAAGATTTCACCACAAAAAGTAAACACATCAAAGGTTTTAGACACCCACCTTTTGTTTGTAGATGAAATGTAGTCTCCAAGTTGGCCTCCTTGTTCTCGCTCCTCCTTGCTTGCACTCCTTGCTTCCTTGACTCCTTGTCCTACTCTTTGGATCCCTACACTTCCTCTAATTCAGTGGCTAGCTCCTTATAGGTAGTATATAACTATAGTAGAAGATAGTTTGGAGATAGTAGAATGAGAAAATAGAGCTAGTGTTTGTAGGGGAGTTTGAATAGACTGAGAAGAGGAGAGTTTGAGAAGATTTGGCCGGTAGATTCCTTAGAGGGGAATGGGGGAGGGGTGGTGGCTTGGAGTTTTTGATTGAACAAAACCCCTAGGGTTCCCAAACTCCATCATAAAAAATCTTTTCAAATTTAAAGCAAAACCCCCCCAAACCCTAGCTCTTTCCCTCCATCTCCATGCTTGGCCCGCCATGCTTGGGCCAAGTCCATCACATATTTTTTGTGTTTTGTTTGTGTAACCCCTGTTTTTGTTTCTCGTATTTTTGATGTATTTTTCTTCTTCTTGAGCATTTGAACTCTCTTGTATTTTTCTTGGACCGTATATTGGAGTTGTTTCAATATATATTCATTTTTGTTTCATTTTGAGCTCTTTGTATTGATTTGTTCGTATTTTGCTTCGTTCTTCATTAATTGTTGTTCTTTTCTCTTTATTGGATTCTTGTTCTCTTTATTTTTTTGCTCTTGGGTGTTCATTGTGTTTTGGTTGGTTACCCTATCTCTAATCCTATTGCTTTGATCCCAAACTGATTTCCAAAGCCAAATTAACGACAATCCTATTTTGAGTCCTATACAAATTTATCCTAATCAAATCCTAATTAAACCAATCCTATTTCTACTCCTAAACAACCCACAACCCAACAACCCAAACACCCACATACCCAAACCCTAAACTAAAATTCTATATATGTATACAAATCTCTCTCTCAATAAACCCTAACCATAACTCTCTCATCCTGGCCTCCCTTTCTCTCTTTCCTGCATGTCGACACACCCCAGCCCGACCCGCATCACCCCGACGCCCTCCATCCCGAACAGCCCAACCCCCGACCCTCTTTTGCCGATGCCCAAGCCGATCACCCAACACCCGAGCACTCTACCATCTCATCTCTCTCTCCCCATCCTCTGCCGTCCGACGTGCAGCAACGACAACTAGCAAGCCAGCTGCCGCTACTCTCGACGTTCCGACGCTCTCTTGTTCTCTCTCTCGCTTTGTGGGTTGCAAGTGCATGAGTTTGCACGTGTGGATCGTCGTTTGGTTCGTGATTCTTGTTCGTGGGTTTGTTCATTGTCAGGATCCGTTCCCGTTATTCTTAGTGTTCTTCGTTTTCGTCTTCGGTTAAGGCAAGTAACTTGTACTCAAATTCCCGTTATTTTACAAATTCCTTTGTAAAATACCGCTTAATATAGTTGGGTTCTAGAGACAACACGTGTGTGTGTTATTTTTGATGGGCATTGTCTTATAGTGCTATTTGACCATAGTTGCCTCACGACACAAAAATCGACATGAAAACAACTAGGTTTGACCGTTCTTGATCTATTCGTATATGTGAGATAATTAGGTGGAATTATGTGTTTGATGAGATTCATGTGATATGATGGTTGTGAATATGTTATATACTCTATTTCATGATGTTTGGACACTTAGTAGACTCTGTGCCATGTTTGATTGTGATTGGAATGAGTTTCGTGTGGTTTATGTTGGTTTTGTTTTCAAGAGAAAATCAGTATTTGTCGATGATCAGTTTTGATTTGTATTTTAGACCCTAATAAGTTCAGAATTCTTAATTTTTGTATTAGACATAAATTGTAGAGAAATCCGTATCCTTTCTAAACTCTCTGACCTTTATCGATTTCGTTTTCGTATGAATGAGTTATGGCTATTTTACTAGTGAGGTGTATTCTATTTCCAGATTTCGTTACTTGATGATTTTGATGATTAAACTATTTTGATACTAGTCCTAATTATATTATTTTGATTTGAAACTTTGAACAGTATTTCTATGTCTATCTAGGGACTATCCAGAATTTTGGTGAACTTTATTGATAAGTTTTATATGCCGGTTCATGCTTGTTTGTCAAAGCTATACTTGCTGTATTTTGCTCGCTGTTCTTTAAAGAATCGTATTTTCACCCTATTTTCTTTTACTGTATGGAAAATATTTATGAAATATGAAAGTTATCTTATTTTGTCTATTCTCATCTCCTTTTAATGTATTGAGATTTCGTTTCACGGCTTGCGAGATATTGATGTTTTCGTACAGCAGTGTTGGAAATTCCAAATTTACAAAACTATCGTTTCTTGTTGTTTTCTAATTTTTGTTGACTGAAATAATTTTACTGGAATATTATCAAACTTTATATTCTGATACTAGACATATAAGGGATTACCCCAGACTTTTCCTGGATTTATTTGAGGAGTTTTAATGCTGTTTTCCTATCATTGAATACGATTTACTGATTTCTGGCTAAACGTATTTTCTGGATTCAAATCAGTTTTGAGTTATAATTTTGTGAAATACTATATGGCTTATATATAATTGCTGGATTCGTGTGGAAGTCTATTTTTCAGATTCTTTAACGGATTCAGATTTGGATTTCTGTAGTAACGGGAATCACTGTTTTAGTACTGTACTGTCATGCTGTCCTGAATACGAACATACACTGTTTTGCTCGTTTAGGTGACCGTATATCATCTATGCATGTTTATTTGCTTTCTTGAACCTAATACTGATTGTACCATGTTAGTTTGATACTATTTCATGCACTATCATGTCTGTTGATAACCATAATAAAAGTGATCAAGCCGGAGTTTCTTAAGGAAAGATCTAGTAGTGGAAAATATGGAAACATGTACTTGGAAGGGAACTAGTGTTTCATAATGTTACTGTTACTGTTACTTTTCCTACTACTGTTACTGTTATTTTTACTGCTGTTGCTACTTTTACTGATACCTGAGTATACTGCCACATTATGGTTCACTATGAAATCTAAAAACAGAACTGTTTGTTGTAGCAATCATGTGTTATATTTTGGGGCGCATAAAGTGCTACCTTGCTAGTAATATACATAAGACTGTACGAACATAAGACTGATACTATTAGACTAATACTGTTAAACTGATAATGTTTGACTGATACTATTATACTGTTACACTGATATACTGAGCTTACCGTTACTGGACACTGTTAGTTGCCATATGACACTATACTTAACACATTCATTTGTACTGTTAGTATTCCATGCTAGTTGACTTTGTTTTACTGATACATACTAGTTATTACTGTTGATGCATTATACCATGCTATGTTTATTTCCACTTTTATTTTGGATTTGATCATTCCATGTACTTGTATCCTACATTGTAAGTGGCCCGTAACTTGTATTGACGGGTACTTATTTTCTCTTTCGTTCTCCTGCAATTATTAATTGCAGATCAGGATGGTCAGCTGCCCGACGGCATTGGCAAAATGAGATATTAGTGCTGGATTTCTTGCTTATTAGTACTGCTATTATTGTTGCTTTGAATAATGTATTGTGGGTACTTGGATGATTACCTTGTATTTGGGCGATGTGACCCAGAATTTTGTCTTATCTAGATCTGATTTATTTGAGATTAATACATTTTGTTTCAAGTAAATTCTGTTGGTTTATTAATTCAATATTGCATGTGTGTGGTTGACTCTTCTGCTTCCGACTCTGATTATATTGTGAGATGTTGTAAAGATTCCTGAACAGCTTATGGATGATGCAAATCATTCGCCGGGTTGTCGTATATCCGTATTCCGTATTCTTTTTGGGAAGCGGGGCGTGACAAGGCTTTTAGTGGTATCAAAGCTCAGGTTTGGAAAATGTATTAGTTGCCTAATATATTAGACAAGCTTGGCTCGAACTGAGATCGGCTCAATATTTCACCAATCATACATATGTAAATGAATTATTACCAACTTTGATTCTGGATGCTAATTATTTTAATTTTTGTGCAGCTATGGCTTGTGGGAATTCTTCTCAGCTTGATCCGATTGAGGCTGTCACTGCTGTGCTTGAGCGGTTGATCAATCAGCAGCAAAACCACAGCGATCTAGTGATGGCTGCTCTTGAAGCTGCCCGGGTTCCACCTCTCGTTGTGCCTGTGCAGGCAAATCTTTCGCCTCGTCCAGGAACAGTTACGATTTTATGAGGCTGTATCCCGACCATTTTTCCGGCACTGAGACACCTTTGGAGGCTGAACAGTGGTTGGTCCGGACCGAGCCTTGCTCTTGGTGGCACGTGTTGTCGAGGCTGATAGGATGGACGTGGTTTGCATCCAGCTGGTGGATTTGGCTCATATTTGGTAGATGGCCGAGTCCGACTGGCTTGAGAGGCCTATTGCTTGGACTACTTTTACTCGGGGATTCTTGGAGAAGTTCTTCCCCAGTAGTACTCGAGTTGAGATGGAACCGCAATTCCTGGGCCTAAAACAGGTTAAGTCATATTCTATTTGGAATTTTGTTACATAATTGTTCAAACAATGTTGTAACATGGACTTCTTGAAACAGGGTTTTAGGTCAGTGGATGAGTGCGCAGCTGAGTTTACTAGACTTAGCCGCTTCGCTGCCGTTCTTGTGGCTACCAAAGAGGATAAGGCTCGTAGATTCACAAATGGGCTTGAGCAGGATATCAAGAGGCATCTTGTCTCTCTCTGTTTGCGTACTTATGCTGAAGCTCTTGAGGCAGCTCGAGCTCAAGAGCAGGCTCGTGGTGGTTTGGTTCCTTCTCTGCGGACTGTTTCGCATCCTGCTGCTAGGCCTTCTGGTGGTCCTGTTCGGAGGCCTGTCCCAACCCATCCGGTCAGGGCAGCTCCGTATCCTTCTGCTGGTTTCCATAAGGGTGGTTTTTGCGACTTCTGTCAGATGTCTGGGCATGAGCGTAAGAATTGTTGGCGCATCAACCGCCGGTACTTTAGGTATGGCGCCTCTGATCATTCAGTACGCGATTGTCCACAGCAGCAGCAGGTGGCTCTTCTAGCCAGGGGTCCTATTCAGCAAGCAGGCCCAGCTCGTGGTCCATTTAGGCCTCCTCTTCCTCCTCAGCATCAGATTTTCGGTCAGAGGACCGCTGTTCCAAGGAGAGGTCAGGCTTTCAAATTGACTGCTGCAGATGCTGAATCAGTTGAAGGAGTTGTGGCAGGTATCTTTTTGCCTTTTGTTTTGTTGTTGTTTTTCTTTCTCCTTGTTTCTTTCTATTGGTCTTGTTTTGCTTTCTTTCCGTTATCTTTCTGCACTGTTGTTTCCCTTACCATTGATTGTCTGATTTTTCTTTCTCCTTGTATTTTGCTCCCTTAGGTGTCGTCCTTGTTTCCTCTTTTCCCACTCGTGTTTTCTTTGATTCTGGGGCAACCCATTCTTTTGTCTCCTTACGATTTGTCGCTTGCCTCAGTAGGATTGCAGCAACATGTCTGAGGCTTGGATCATTTTGACAGGCAGTGGTGTTGTCATTTGTTCCCGTGAGTGCAGGCAATGTTCTGTTATTATTGGGAATGCAGATTTCAAAGCCAACTTGATTATCATTGGGAATTCAGGATTCGACGTTATTCTGGATATGGATTGGTTGGCTGAAGCCCATACCATTATTGATTGTCATGCCAAGAAAGTTGTTTTCAGAATTCCAGATCGAGCAGAATTTGAGTTCCATGCCGGGGAGTCTTTCCTTGGCTGAGCAAAGACTGCAGTTATACAGGTAGATTGTGCGATGGAATTGCACTCAGGCTGTGAGGCTGTGCCTCTACTAGTTCGAGATTTCTTAGATGTTTTTCCAGATGAGTTGCCTGGCTTACCTCCTGATAGAAAAGTGGAGTTTGGTATTGGTGTTCAGCCTGGAATGGCACTAATATCGAAGAGTCCCTACAGGATGGTACTAGTTGAGCTAACAGAGCTTAAGGTGCAGATTCAGGAACTTCTTGATTTGGGTTTCATCAGACCTAGTGTTTCGCCATGGGGTGCTCCTGGTCCTTTTTTTCAACAAGAAGGATGGTAATCGTCGACTGTGTGTGGATTATCGGGAACTAAATAGTGTTTATGTGAAGAACCACTATCCTTTGCCTAAGATCAATGATTTGTTCGACCATTTGAGTGGTGTTACTGTTTTCTCAAAGTTGGATCTTCGTTCTGGGTATCACCAAGTCAAGGTGAAGGCTGCTGATATACAAAAGACTGCATTCAGGACTAGATACGGGCACTATGAGTATCTTGTGATGCCGTTCGGGGTCACTAATGTGCCAGCTATATTCATGAGTCTTATGAACCAGGTCTTCTCTCAGTTCTTGGATAGATTTGTTGTGGTCTTCATTGACGATATTCTGGTATATTCTCAGAATTGGGAAGATCATGCCGAGCATCTTAGAGTGGTTCTGCAATCTTTGAGAGAGAATCAGCTCTATAGGAAACTCAGCAAATGCGAGTCTTGGCTCGACAAGGTTTCTTTCTTGGGACACATTATTTTTGGAGATGGTCTTTCTGTGGATCCAGCCAAGGTTGAGGCTGTGAAGGATTGGCCTATTCCTAAGTCAGTTTCCGAAGTTTGGAGTTTTCTTGGTCTTGCGGGCTATTATCGGAAATTCGTTCATGATTTTTTGAAGATTGCAGGGCCATTAACTAAACTGACAGGAAAGGATCAGAAGTTTTGTTGGTTTGGTGAGTGCAATGAGGCTTTTGTTGAGTTGAAGAACAGATTGACGTCAGTGCCTGTGTTGACTATTCCAGATGGTTCAGGCGAATTTGTAATTCACTGTGATGCTTCTGGTAAGGGTCTTGGAACAGTTCTTATGCAGAAGGGCCGTGTCGTTGCATATGCATCGAGGCAGTTGAGGCCGCATGAAAAGAACTATCCTACTCATGACTTGGAGATAGCGGTAGTGATCTATGCTTTGAAGCTGTGGGGACATTATTTACTTGGACACTGCATGGAGATCTTTACAGACCCCAAAAGTCTCAAGTACGTTTTCACCTTGAAGGAATTAAACATGAGGAAAAGGCGATGGTTGGAGCTTATGGCCGATTATGACATCAGTTTGCAATACCATCCTAGTGAAGTAAACTTGGTGCAAGATGCTTTAAGCAGGAGACCGGCAATTATGTTTCTTACTCAGCAGAGTGATCTCATTGAGCAGATGAGGAGGTTGGATTTGGAAGTTTTGTTGCCGAGTTCTGGTCAGAGTTGTCTTGTGGTCCAACTTCAGTCTTCTCTTATTGATCAGATCAAGGAGGCTCAGGCTGGTGATGCGCAGTTGCAGGGTTTTCGAGCTGAGGTTGAGTCTGGGTCCAGAACGGACATGGTTATTCATGCCAATGGTTCGCTTCGTTTTGGTTCCCGGTTGTGTGTCCCTATGGGTGAAGTTCGTTAGAGGTTCCTTGAGGAAGCTCATCAGTCCTCATATTCTATCCATCCTGGCGGTACTAAGATGTATCGAGATTTGAAGCATCATTTCTGGTGGCATGATATGAAAAGGGTTGTAGCTCGGTTTGTTGCTCAGTGTTTGATCTGTTAGCAGGTTAAGGTAGAGCATCAGAGAACCGCTGGACTTCTTCAACCGCTTCCTATTCCGGAGTGGAAGTGGGAGCATATCACCATGGATTTTGTGACCACTTTGCCAAGGAGTCCTAAGGGTCACAATGTTGTTTGGGTGATTATCGACCGTTTGACGAAGAGTGCTCACTTCATTCCCTTTCATGTCGGTCAGTCTACTGAGAGCCTTGCTGAGAAGTACATGCAAGAGATTGTCAGGCTTCATGGGGTTCCAGTTAGTATTGTATCCGATAGGGATACGAGATTCAGATATCAGTTTTGGGAGAGTCTTCAGGCTAGTTTGGGGAGTAAGTTGAAGTACAGTACAACTTTTTATCCCCAGACTGAGGGACAGTCAGAACAGACTATTCAGATTCTTTAGGACATGTTGCGATCTTGTATGTTGCACTTCGGTGGATCTTGGGAGGACAATTTACATCTCGTAGAGTTCTCGTACAATAATAGCTTTTAGGCCAGTCTTAAAGCTACACCGTTCGAGGCACTTTATGGACGTAAATGCAGATCACCAGTGTGATGGGATGACATTGGTGAGAGGCAGTTATTAGGTCCAGAGTTGATCACCAGGACAGTTGATGCTCTGACTCAGATCAGAAAGCATTTTCAGGCAGCTCAGGATAGGCAGAGGCGGTGGGCTAATGTCCATCGGAGGGCTTTGGAGTTTGTTTTTGGTGACCATGTTTTCCTTAAGGTATCGTTGTGGCGCGGTGTCATTCCGTTCGGTGGTGGGGGCAAGCTTAACCCTAAGTTTATTGGACAGTTTGAGATTTTGGAGCGAGTAGGCAAGGTGGCTTATCGTCTTGCTTGGCCGCCAGTGTTATCAGGAGTGCACGATGTTTTCCATGTCTCACAACTCATTAGATATATCCGCGATGAGAGTCACGTGATCGACTACTCTGAGTTGACCGTGCGGCCATATTTGACTTATGAGATTCCGCCAGTTGCTATTGTGGATCGGCAGAAGAAAGTGCTTAAGAACAAGGTCATCAAGTTAGTTCGTGTTGCTTGGAATCCTCACTCGCCTAGTGAGTTAACCTGGGGGCTGGAGGAGGAGATTCAGCAGAAGTTTCCTTATTTGTTTGAGTAGCTTTTTGTTTTGTTTTGTTTTGTTTTGTTTCTTTTCTTTTGGGGTTACCCTATGTATCTTCTTTTGAATTTCGGGGACGAAATTCTTTTTGTTAGATGGGTAGGATTGTAACCCCTATTTTTTGTTTTTCGTGTTTTTGATGTATTTTTCTTCTTCTTGAGCATTTGTACTCTCTTGTATTTTTTTTGGACCGTATATTAGATTTGTTTCAATATATATTCATTTTTGTTTCCTTTTGAGCTATTTGTGTTGATTTGTTCGCCTTTTGCTTCGTTCTTCATCAATTGTTATTATTTTCTCTTTATTGGATTCTTGTTCTCTTTATTTTTTTGCTCTTGGGTGTTCATGGTGTTTTGGTTGCTTACCCTATCTCTAATCCTATTGTTTTGATCCCTAATTGATTTCCAAAGCCAAATTAACCACAATCCTATTTTGAGTCCTGTACAAATTTATCCTAATCAAATCCTAATTAAACCAATCCTATTTCTACTCCTAAACTACCCGCAACCCAACAACTCAAATACCCACATACCTAAACCATAAACTAAAATCCTATATATATACAACTCTCTCTCTCCATAAACCCTAACTCTAACTCTCTCATTCCGGCCTCCCTTTCTCTTCTTCTTGTGCGACAGACACACCCCAGCCTGACCTACATCACCCCGACGCCCTCCATCCCGAACAGCCCAACCCCCGACCCTCCTTTGCCGATGGCTTAGCCGATCACCCAACACTCGAGCACTCCACCATCTCATCTCTCTCTCCCCGTCCTCCGCCGTCCGACGGCAGCAGCGACGCAGGAGCAGCGACAGCCAGCAAGCTAGCCACCGCCACTCCCGACGTTCCGACGCTCTTTTGTTCTCTCTCTCATTTTGTGGGTTGCACGTGCATGATTTTGCCCGTGTGGATCGTCGTTTGGTTCGTGATTCTTGTTCGTGGGTTTGTTCCTTATCGGGATCCGTTCCCGTTATTCTTGTTGTTCTTTGTTTTCGACTTCGGTTAAGATAAGTAACTTGTATTCAAATTTCTTTGTAGGATACAAGTCAAAAATATCGCTTATAGTGTAGTTGGGTTCTAGAGACAACTTGTGTGTGTGTTATTTTTGATGAGTTTTGTCTCTATAGTGCTATTTGACCATAGTTGTCTCATGACACAAAAATCGACATGAAAACAACTAGGTTTGACCGTCATTGATCTATTCATATATGTGCGATAATTAGGTGGAATTATGTGTTTGATGAGATCCATGTGATATGATGGTTGTGAATATGTTATATACTCTATTTCAAGATGTTTGGACACTTAGTAGACTCTATACCATGTTTGATTGTGATTGGAACGAGTTTCGTGTGGTTTATATTAGTTTTGTTTTCAAGAGAAAATATGTTTTTGTCGACTATCAGTTTTGATTTATATTTTAGACCCTAATAAGCTCAGAATTCTTAATTTTTGTGTGAGACATAAATTGTAGAGAAATCTGTCTTCTTTCCAAACACTCTAACCTTGATCGATTTCGTTTTCGTATGAATGAGTTATGGCTATTTTACTACAGAGGTGTATTCTATTTCCAGATTTCGTTTCTTGATGATTTTGATGATTAAACTATTTTGATACTAGTCCTAATTATATTATTTTGATTTGAAACTTTGTACAGTATTTCTATATCTATCTAGGGATTACCCAGAATTTTTGTGGATTTTATTGATGAGTTTTATATGCCGTTTCATGCTTGTTTGTGAAAGCTGTACTTGTTGTATTTTGCTCGCTGTTCTGTAAAGAATCGTATTTTCACCCAATTTCCTTCTACTGAATGGAAAATATTTTTGAAATATGAAAGTTAGCTTATTTTGTCTATTTTCATATCCCTTTGAAAGATTGGGATTTTGTTTCACGGCTTGCGAGATATTGATGTTGTCGTACAGCAGTGTTGGAAATTCCAGATTTGCCAAACTATCGTTTCTTGATGTTTTCTGATTTTTGTTGACTGAACTAATTTTACTGGAATATTATGAAACTTTATATTCTGATACTAGACGTATAGGGTATTACCCCAGATTTTTCCTGGATTTATTTGAACAGTTTTAATATTGTTTTCCTATCATTGAATACGACTTACTGATTTCTGGCTGAACGTATTTTCTGGATTCAAATCAGTTTTGAGTTATGATTTTGTAAAATACTATATGACTTATATATAATCACTGGATTCGTGTGGAAGTCTATTTTCCAGATTCTTTAACGGATTCAAATGTGGATTTCTGTAGTAACAAGAATCACTAATTTAGTACTGTACTGTCATGCTGTCCTGAATACAAACATACACTATTTTGCTCGTTTATGTGACCGTATATCATCTATGCATGTTTATTTGTTTCCTTGAACCTAATACTGATTTTACCATGTTAGTTTGACACTATTTCATACACTATCGTGTCTGTTGATAACCATAATAAAAGTGATCAAGCCGGGGTTTCTTAAGGGAAGATCTGGTAGTGGAAAAAATGGAAACGTGTACTTAGAAGGGAACTAGTGTTCCATACTGTTACTGTTACTGTTATTGTTAATTTTACTGCTACTGTTACTGTTATTTTTACTGCTACTGCTACTGATACTGTTACTGATACCTGAGTACACTACCCCATTATGGTCCACTATGAAATCTAAAAGCGGAACTGTTTGTTGTAGCAACCATGTGTTATATTTTGGGGGGCATGAAGTGCTATCTAGCTAGTAATATACACAAGACTGTAAGAATATAAGACTGATACTGATATACTGCTACTGTTAGACTGATACTGTTATACTGTTACACTGATATACTGAGCTTACTGTTACTGGACACTGTTAGTTGCCATATGACACTATACTTGACACATTCATTTGTACTGTTAGTATTCCATGCTAGTTGACTTTGTTTTATTGATTCATGCTAGTTATTACTGTTGATGCATTATACCATGCTATGTTTATTTCCACTATTATTTTAGATTTGATCATTCCATGTACTTGTATCCTACATTATAAGTGGCCCGTAACTTGCATTGACGGGTACTTGTTTTCTCTTTCCTTATCCTGCAATTATTAATTACCGATCAGGACGGTCAGCTGCCTGACGGCATTGGCGAAATGAGATATTAGTGCTGGATTTTTTGCTCATCAGTATTGCTATTATTTTAGCTTTGAATAATGTATTGTGAGTACTTGGATGATTACTTTGTATTTGGGCGATGTGACCCAAAATTTTGTCTTATCCAGATCTGATTTATTTGAGATTAATAAATTTTGTTTCAAGTAAATTCTGTTGGTTTATTAATTCAATATTGCATGTGTGTGGTTGACTCTTTTGCTTCCAACTCTGATTATATTGTGAGATGTTGTAAAGATTCCTGAACAGCTTATGGATGATGCAAATCATTCGCTGGGTTGAGTCGCGTATCTGTATTCAGTATTCTTTTTGGGAAGCGGGACGTGACAGTTTGAGTTCATGACATGTTACACTACAAGTGTACAAGTTAAGTTTGGATCAACTGAGTTCATTTGGGTCTAGTTGAGTCATATTGGGTTTAACTAGATGGTTTAAATCAAAACAATCTCACACACAAATTTTCAATCAAAGAGAAATTGTAATACACACAAATAATGTCAATACAATTTGTACATACAATTTGTAATTACACACATGAAATCGTATTATCACCATACAAAATAATAATTCAATATTATACGTCCTAATTCAATTATAGTTAAGACTAATATATGACTTAATTGAGAAGATATCTCAACTCTGGTTCTACAATTGCACCTTCGTTGAGTTCAAAATATATCGAATAATAATATGTTTCAATACTTACTCAATTAAAATTAAGAAAATTCCATTAATACATGCAACTCTAATCGTGTATGGATGAAAATCCAAAATAGATATATACTATTTTGCGGGGTCTTACAGCAACTGTCTTTCCCCTACTTCGTACCAACACATGGGTGTTCTATATTTCCTACCATACAATGCTTCATAGGGTTCCATGACAATACAAGCCTGGTAACTATTGTTGTGGGCAAACTCTACCTGTGCCAAGTACTTATCTCAGCTTCCTCCTTAGCATGTCTTCAAGTACACTATTCACTCTCTCAGTCTGACCATCTGTTTGAGAATGGAAAGCACTACTGAAGTCAGTCCTGGTTCCCATAGCTGCATGAAGACTCTTCAAAAAGTGCAAAGTAAATCGTGCATCTCGATCCGAAATAATCGATACAGATACCCCATGCAATCTTACTACCTCCTCGATGTACAATTCTGCTAATTTGTCTAGCAACCAAGTGATTTTCATCGAAAAGAAATGAGCCAATTTGGTCAACCGATCCATAATTATCCATATCGAGTCATTTCCCTTCGGACTCCTCGGCAAGCCCATGATGGAATCCATGCATGTGTTCTCCCATTTCCACTCCGAAATAGGCAAAGGCTGCAATAAACATCCGGGCCTCTGATTCTCTGCCTTGATCTGCTGACACGTGATACACTTTGCCACAAAAGTTTTCTACATCGCTCTTCATGCTTGGCCACCAAAAGTGTTGCTTAATATCTTTCTACATCTTGGTACTTCCAGGATGAACTGGCAACAAAGTGGTGTGTGCTTCCTGTAGAATACTCTCTTTCAAGTCCGTCCTGTCGACACACACCCTCTCCCAAAACCAAAGTACTTTGTCCATTACTCAAAACTCTGACAATCTGCCTGCAAGAACCTGCTCCTTCATATTATTTATTTTTGAACCGGATCTCTGATTTTCGAAAATCTGCTCCCTTAAAGTATGCTGAAGTCTCAACTGTGCCAAAGTTTCCCTTAGCCCTTGCATTACCACTTCGATTCCAGCTCGATCGAATTCTTCTGTCAGCGCTTTCTATGTTGTAATCAAACATGACAAACTGCTCTTTCGACTAGGTGCATTGGCCACTACATTTGCCTTCCCCGGGTGGTACTTGATTTCTGGACGAATGTCGTCCTATACCTCCTATCACCTACTCTATCGTAGATTCAATTCCTTTCGCTGATAAATGTACTTCAAACTTTAGTGGTCGGTATACAAACTGACTTTATCTCCATACACATAATGCCTCTACTGCTTTAAGGAAAATATGATTGCCGCCAACTCCATATCATGAGTGGGTATTTTTTTTTGTGCGGTCGCAACTGCCTGAACCCCATAAGCTATTACCCTTTCTGCTTGGATCAACATGCATCCCAAACCTTGATGTGAAACATCATTGTAAATATTATAATCCTTGCATGCCTTTGCTAGAACCAATATTGTTGTTGTCGTCAACTTCTCCTTCAACTCTTGAAAACTTGCTTCACATTTGTCAACCATGTGAAACTCACATTCTTCTTCGTGAATCCTGTTAACAAAATCGCTATCTGTGCATATCCTTGGATAAACTACCAATTGTATCCTGTCAATCCCAAGATGCTCCTGACCTCCTTTACAGTCATAGGTTGTGACTATCCTTTCACTGTCTCAATCTATTGTGGATTAGTCACTACTCCCTCCTTCGAAAGGACGTGGCCCAGAAATGCGACTTCCGACTTCCAGAATTCAAAGGATTTGACCAAAAAATGCGACTTCTGACTTCTAGAATTCACACTTGGATAGCTTGGCATATAATATATGCTTTTGTAGCTTCTTCAATACCTCTGCCAAATGCCTGGTGTGCTCCTCTTTCGACTTTGAATACACCAAAATATCGTCGATGAACACCATGATGAAATCATCAATGAATGGCTGCAGAATAAGATTCATCAAATCCATAAATATCGTAGTCACTCCAAACGGCACGACTAAGAACTTATAGTGCCCACGCCGTGTCCTGAATGCTATCTTATGAACATTTTCCTCCTTGACATGAACTCGGTGATACCCTGACCGTAGATCAATCATTGAGAAAACTGCAGCACCTTGTAGTCGATCAAACATGTCGTCAATGCGATCACCCGTGCCGGCAAGGCTTCTCTTTCTTTCCATATTGGTTCACCTCCTTGGTTCAGTTGCGGACAGTATGACTAAATATGTCCTTCCTTTCCACAGTTGTAGCAAGTTCTAACTCTCTACGATTTGGGACATTCCGCCTTGATGTGGCCTGCTTCTCCACAATTAAACGCCCTTTGACGTGGTTGTCCCACTATTCAGTCCATCGAACCTGCCTTTATTCTACGAGAACTTCCTTTAAGGATGGGCTGCCCCTGCAGTCCTCTTGCCATTGTTCCATACTTCATTCCTTTGTTAGAACTGCTCCATGTCGGCTTTGGTCGTGGCTGCTCTCTGGACTAATTTGTTAAATTTCCTGATTCCCAATGGTATCATACGAGACCGCAAGCTCGGCCTCAGCCCTTGTTCAAACTTGTTGGTCTTTCTGGCTTTATCAACAATCAATTCTGGAGCGTACCTTGATAGTTGGGTAAACTTGATCTCGTACACCCTCACCGTCACTTTTTCTTGCTGCAAGCCGAAGAACTCCATTGCCTTCTTCTCTTAAATATCCAAAGGGAAATAGTGATTTTAGAATTCCTCCAAGAATCCTTCCCAAGTGATCGGCTCATTTCCGAGAGTTCTCTTCATCGACTGCCACCACACGCTAGTATCCACTTCCAGTTGGATGGTTTCCAGCTTCACCTTGCTAGCTTCAAGGCTTTCCAAGACTTCAAATACTGTCTCCATCTGCCAGATCTAATCATGTACTGCATCAGGGTCAGCTTGTCCTTCAAACACGAGTAGCTTCATCCCTTTGAACGATTCACCAGTGTGATTGCTTCTGGAACCTAGACTACCATCCTGCCCTAGCATTGCGACCTTCACTGGTCGCCACAAAGGTGTTTAGGGTTCGATACACCCTAGTGAGCTCCGTTTGTAAATCGAGCCTGTTGCTGTCACCATTGGATCCCTCTCCATCCTCACCATTTCTAGTCCTTCTTCCTTCCAATTCTTAGTTCACAGAATGTATCAGCTTAGTTAGAGCAACAATACATGTAATACCCCGCAAAATAGTATACAACTATTTTGTCTATTAATCCATGCACATATGAGAGTCGCACATGTTAATGTATTTCTCAATTAAAATTGACTTTGAATCTTATTATTGGTATATTTTGAACCCAACACATAAATTCATTTGGTTGGACCTAGTTAGGATTTGAATCAATTTTGATTCAAGACAACCTAACCTAACACATATGGGCTTGTATAGTTTGAGTTTAGAGTGGACTTGAATCTTTGGACCCCAACCTACTCATTTGTTCATGTGTGTACATGAAATGCAACATGACACAACAACTATAAAAACATAAAATAAAATATGGAATGTGAAGGGTTGGCCAGCCAAATTGGAGGGAAGGGTATCTCTTTTGATTTTGTAAGGTATCGTAGGTGTAGGGTTGGGGGGGGGGGGGGTTCATTACATGAGGAGTCCCTAGTAGCACTTGAGTGCTTTGGAACCCCAAAGAAACCCCTCTCTTTCTCTATGTGGTTGGTAGTACAAAAACAAGGCAAGAGAAACCAACTCCAACTAATTTGAACTCTCTTCTTCCACTCAAAAAACTTTTACTCTCAATTTAGATTCTATTTTGGGAGAACAAGGAGGCTAGGAAGTGCCTTAGATCAAGTTTGAGGGCTTGGAGGGAAGCTAGAAGCTAGGAGAAGCAAAAGCTTGGTGTTCAGTGTTTTGTGCAAGCATTCTTTTCTTTACTATCAAGGTGGGTGTTTCCTAAATTGTTTGTTGTGTATGAGTAGAACATCAATAGGATGTGTTTGTCTATGTTTAAAATTGCATAGTAACAAGCAACGGTATTGGCATGAAAAGGAAATAACCACGAGAAGTTAAGAAATTGACAATCTTGATAGAAAAAGAAAGTTATAGTTTGATCTATTAGAATTTCATAGTAGTATCATGCAAGGTTAATGTTTAACCAACTAATCTCATGTTAAATATGGTTAAAATGGTTTGATTTCGTTTTTGAACTAATAACATGAAAATGAATATAAATTCTAGTTCGAAGTAGTGATTGTGTAGATGATAGTTGTTGCTTTTTTTGTTCTTGTTCATGCATGCTTGTTTGAGTATACTGTTGCATAAAAATCTATGATTAAATCATCAATTCCCATGCTATGATATTTTAGATAGACTTGAGTTTGTTTAAAAGCTAATAACATGAAGCATGAGTACAATTGTAACACCTCAAATTTGTAAATACTGAAAATACCCGTTTTTATATTCCTGGAAAGGTAAGAATTATTTTAGGTATATTTTATTTTAAATATGGAGATTGATGTTGATATTTGTGTTGGATTGATGTAAGTGATATATGGGAGCTACGAGTGGAGATATTATGTGAAGAAATATTGTTTATTTTATTTTATTATTTTGGAGGATTATTATGAGATAATTTTAATGTATTTTGCATAGTTCGTATTATTAATATATAGAGTTGGAGTTTATTTAAAATATTTTGGAGATTTGGGGGCTTATTTGTTAATATTCATTTATATATATTTATATTATTAATTTTTTTTCCAAAAACCCCCTTCTCCCCTCCTCCTTCTTTCTTTCCTTCTTCTGAGTTTTTCTCGACCAAAAAAGAAGCAAGACCGGAAAACACTTTAGCCTTAAACTTTCCCACCCAAATCTGGTCAAATTCTCCATGATATTCAAATTAATTCAAGGAGATGGCTAATTGAAGGGTTCTCTTCCTCATGGTGGCTTCAATTTGGAGAAAAAGCAACGGAAAGGTATACCCTCTTTTATTTTATTAGTTTAGAATTAAGTGAGTTTAATTTCTATTGAATAGAATTATTGTGGTAGAGAGATTAGGAGGTGTTGGGTATTGTAGAGGCAAGAAATTAGAGAGTTTGCAAGTTGCATATAAATTAGGATTTTGGGTTTATAAAAAGGAATTATATATGTGAGAATTATCTTTTTCCTAGTCGAAAAAAAAATTGGTTGAGCCATTAGAACAATTTTGGGGTGATTTTAGAAATTGTTTGGGGATAAAAATCCCGTAGCAATTCAAATATTACGTGCATCGCACGTGTGCATTCCAGGCGTTCAATAAAACGCCTGAGTGACCTTAGGATTAGTGTTATTAGTTCCTATGACTAGTTTGGATGTTTTGAGCCCTAATTTGCTTTGAAATTTGATAATAGGAGATGTTAGCGACTTCGGATGCGTGATGGGGTGCTTCGAGTCTTTGCAGGATATCAAGTCAGTATGATTCCTTTTATTTTAATGTATGTGATGTTCTATGAAAATTTTAAATTATGGGTGTCATGTGTGATGTGTATTTCATGCGTAAGACCTGTATGGAAGCGATGTATATTTGATGCATAAGACCTATACGGCAGCGATGTGGTGCGTAAGACCTGTATGGTAGCGATATGTGTATTTGATGCGTAAGACCTATATGGCAGCAATGTGTATTTGATGTGTAAGACCTATACGGTAGTGATGTGGTGTGTAAGACCTGTATGATAGCGATATGTATATTTGAAGCGTAAGATCTGTATGGTAGAGATGTGGTGCATAAGATTTGTATGGCAGCGATATGTGTATTTGATGCGTAAGACCTGTATGGCAGCGATGTGGTGCGTAAGATCTGTATGGCAGCGATATGTGTATTTGATGCGTAAGACCTATTTGGCAGCGAGATGTGTATTTGAAGCGTAAAACCTATATGGCAGCAATGTGATGCATAAGACCCTTGGTGGGCAACGATCTGTGTTTAGATAGAGCTATCGGCTCTAGTCTTGATGGAGGCGTAAGATCCTTAGTGGGCAGCGATCTGTATTTTGACTGAGCTATCGGCTTCAATTGTGTGATGACATGGGCACTGATCGACAAATTAATTAAATGAATAAATGTGAAATGAAAGGAAAGATAAAAAAAGTGAAGAAAGAGTATAAAGAGAATGAAAAGTAAATTACCCAAGCTATCGGCTTTGGGGTGCGGTTTATATTACCCAAACTATGTTTGGGGTGCGGTGTATTATCTAAAGAGAATGAGAGTGAAAGTGAATTGTATTATGAGATGAAAAATGAAAAGTATAATACATTGTATTTTGAAATGAAAATGAGAAAGTAAACAAGGCGTATGATATTAAATAAATATGAGAAAATAGAGAAAGCATATGATGTGAAATGAGAATGGAAAATTAATGCAAGTGTATTATGAGTTGAGAATCAAGAGTAAAATGGATTATATTATAAGATGAGATTGAGAAAGTAAATAAAGTGGATTAATAGGAATAAAATAAAGAATTGTATTATGTGAATGAATACGGGAAGTAAAGAAAATGTATTATGCATTATATAAATGATAGAGAAGACGTAATATGAGAATGGTTATGAAATGGTTATTAAAGAAAAACCTGTTGTGATATGAGTTTGTTGTACCTTGCAAGTGTGTCGAGGAACTACTCGCCTGCTATTTCTATGGAAATGGTGGGAACTACCTGCCTTGACACAACTCTCAGGGTCAATTGATGGGTTGTTAATATGATAGATGTATTGCAGGATTGAAATGAAAGTAAAGTAAATTGTAAGATGAAAATGAAAATAAAGTAAAGTAATAACCGAGCTATCGACTTGGGATGTGATGTGATATTACCCATGTTCTACTTGGGGTGCGGTGATTATTACCCAAGCAATCAGCTTTGGGGTACGGTGTAATATTACCCAAACTGTGTTTTGGGTGCGAAGTACTATCTGATAAGAATGAAAGTGAACTAAATTGAAATATGATATGTAAATGAAAATAAAAGTAAGATATATTATTGATAAGAATGAGAAGTAACATAAGTTGTATGATGGGAAGAAAATGAATTATAAAGTAAAATATATGATAGAAGGGGAATGAGTTCAAAACTAAAGATAAGTAGGTTATGAGCAAGTATATATATATATATAAACAGGTGATGATCCAAAGAGTACTTGATGAAAAGTCACATTTATGGTGTTTATATATTTAGATTTTAGGTGAAAGTTTATTATCTTGGTATTCGTACGTTAATTCTATTTTCATAATAATGTTTAATTTACTTTCTTAACCATTAGATTATACTCACACCAGTCATGGCTAACCTCTGTTGTTTTCTAGGGGTTAAGGGAGTCCCTCCCTGAGGGTGGACAACCCTATCTCTCCTGCAGGTTTGATAGTAGAAAGGTGAGCTAGATGTGGTAGTCTTGTAGTTTTACTTTGCTCGTTGTGAATGAGATATCTATGTGTATATATATATTATTTATAGAAATGGGAGTAGAATGTGGTATTATATGGTATTATGGAAGATTGGTGTATAAACTGTAAGTGGTAATATACCCTATAGTGCTGTGATGAAGTATAAAAGCTAGTACGCACCTCGTTGTAGAGTACCTGGTTCTGTGTTTGTTTTCTGAAAAGTTTTTCTACGGTTTTTCTAATACTTATATGGGTTTTCAAATAAATTTATGTTTTATAATTTATTATTGATATTCTGTTATGAGTTTGGCCCCCAGAGCATGATATTTATATTGCCTGTGTGTTTCTGCTCATTTTGGCGTGGGGAGCCCATGAAAATATTATCTGTGTTGTGAGTTACGAAATTTAGAGCAGAATTCCAAAAGCTTTTAGTGTTTCGGGGCAGAAATTTCAGGAAAAACTCTGCCAAAATTTTATTTGAAATATAACCATCGTAGTTTATGTTTAAAGTGACATAGAAATTAAAAGAATTAAATTTGGAGTTAGAGAATTGAAAAAGAAATGGGGTGTTACAATTTGGTATAAGAGATCCTATCATGTGTGTATGGAATCATTATTGCTAAGTCAGGGATATGAAGTTTGTTTTATGTTTTGCGGGTGATTTGTTAAGTACAGATTATATTATGGAATGGTGCGATCCCTATTAGACTCATGTCTGACTTTGGGTCAGCATTTCCTTTCATAGCCCATGCATATGTTTTGCATTATGGTATTGTTTTGTTCTCTTTAGAAGCCCCGGTGAGAGTTAGTGCACAATTGGAGAGTTCAATTATATGGATTGATGTGTGCCGAGAGGTGTAATCTCCTTCGGGATCTTGTGTGTGTCATATAGATTGTGCGGTGATGCGTGGTTGTGGTTATATTCTATACTGGGAGATAGATTGGTTGTGAAGGCCTTATGCATAGTTGGGGTATGATGCAGGGAGGATTCGGGTGAGAGAGCCCGATGAAACCCAGTTTCTAAATGAATGTAATACCTTGGACGATGTAAGTATAACCTTTGAGTTCAATGGCATTACCTAGGGTGAAGATTGAAGATGGGATTTGTAAATTTTATATATATATATATATATATATATATATATATATATATAATAAAACACAAAGAAAGCTATCAAGTGGCTTTCAAAATCAAAGGCCCAGATGTAACCTCACAAAACACATTTTTTCCCCCCAAAACTCAAATTCAAATCCTCCCACCAAAAACAACTACTTTATTTATTTAATTCTCTCTCTCTCTCTCTCTCTCTCTCTCTCTCTCTCTTCCCTATTCAAAAAATTAAGAAAATAAAAAATTTTAAAATTTTAAAAAATAAAAAAATTAAAAATTAAAAACTTTAAAAATAATTTAAAAAATCAAAAAAATCAAAAACTTATAAAAAAATATTTAAAAATAAAAATAATTTTTTTAGAAAAAAAATTTAAAAATTCTAAAAAATTTTAAATTCTTTAAATTTTTAAAAATTTAAAAAATTTTGAAATTTTGAAAATTTTGAAAATTAAAAAATTTTAAAAATATGAATTTTTGAAAATTTGAAAATCTCAAACCAAATTCAAATCCAAATCCAATTTCGAACCCCAATTAAGAGGTCGTCACCAATATCTGATCCACTGCTGATTCCGTATCGGTGACTCCCCTCTACCAAATCGAGCGTGAATATCAAGCGACTCCGTATCGGCGACTCTCCTCCACCGAATCGAGAGCCTCTACATGCAATGCGACGAACCTAATTTCATCTCATTAACCGAATTTTCATTGTAATTTTTAATTTTGTGTCCGTAGGAGATTAATATGTTTTTTGCTGACTCGAATTTTGTGTGTGCATGGGATCTAAGTTCAGAGAGATATGATTGTTTTATTTTTTTGGTTTAAAATTTTTTAATTTGGTGATTTATTTGATGAGTTTTTTATTGGTTTTGATTTAAGATGTACGCAAGTGAGAGATGGATTATTTGGTTGCCTTAATTTGGGTTTCCAAACCATAGCATGACAAGTAAGCTGATCAGCAACCTAACATAACTTGGCAAATATGCAACATTAATTTCTTTACTACAACCGAATATACTATCGTGAAGTGTTCCCTTCACTGGTTATTGGAAACCATGGATAACATAACATATAAGAACTTTTAACGTATGTTTGGATATGTAGGATTGTCATGACTGAAGTAAACTCTCCACTCAAGAAAGACAGCTAAAGTAAATTTATTATTGGTCCATTTTGATTTTTTTTATAAAGGTGCAAGGGGGAGACAAAGTGGAAATAAAAGAAATGATTAGCTTGGATTGGAGTTTTGAGAACTTCATGTATTACATTTTGGTTGAAATAATAATAAGTGGTATTTCAATTGCAAACTAAGTCTCAGATCAACAAATATTTAGATTATTGGTATTGTAGATATCTTCACACCTATACTTAGGTTACCATTGTATTAAGACATGCTCATAGTGGTTATGGGATTAAAGTAAGCTCTATAAAACCTATATGATTATGTCCTTGCATAACTATTACAAGCATCTAAAGTGATACTGAAGTTAAAAAAACTCTATGCAGTGTTTCTAACAAGCTATATGCATTCCAGATAAGTTCAAGCTAATGATCAAGAAGGTGATGGTTAAGCTTACAGTTAGATATGTTTCTTTCTCATATAATATGTTTCCTACTTCAATTAATTTGCTGGACCTCTAAAACTATTTTATATAATAAAACTAGGTGCATCGTTTCGAAGACGTGCCGTAGGCACGTGTTAATGGGCAAACCTAGTATATATATATATATATATATTGGAGGATGGTTCCTGAGATTGTGTATTGATTATCAGGGCGTTGAATGAGGTGACTATGGAGAATGAGTATCCGTTGCCAAGACTAGATGAGTTGCTTGATCGGTTGCAAGGAGCTACATTGTTTATACAGCTAGAGTTACAGACCGAGTACCATCAGAGGAGCATTGAAGAGGAAAGTATCTATGGGATTGCTTTTCGCACTCGGTGTGGACTGTATGAGTTCTCGGTAATGCCTTTGGGGCTGACTAATGTCCCTGCATTTTTCATGGATTTCATGAATCAGACCTTTTATCCTTATATAGACGGGTTGTGATTGTATTTGCAGATGATAATTTGGTATATTTTTACAGTATGGTGGAGCATTAATAGATACGTTGGGACCAGAAGTAATATGATAAGTCTGCAAATTGCCATTTTTGGGGGTGAGAAGTGTGAATTTTGGGACACAATGTGTCTGTTGAAGGCATATCTGTGGATCCGGAGAAAATTACAGAGGTGAAAAGACGTGAGATAACCCACAAATGTGTCGGAAATTCAGAGTTTCTTGGTTTTGACTGGCTATTATCAGAGGTTCATTCCTCGATTTTCTATTATTGCTACACCGATGACTCAGCTTACCATGAAGAATGTGCTGTTTGTATGACCCGAACAACGTGAAAAGACATTTTTAAGAGTTAAAGGAAGATTAACGACAGCTCATATTTTGATTATCCGAGAAGGGAGTGCATGTAGTACAGGTTCAGGTACAGTTTGATGTGTGAGGACAAGCTTGTGGCTTATATATCGAGGCAGTTGTGCTTACACGGGGTGCATGATTTTACACAGATTTGGAATTGGTGACAGTAGGGTATGTATTGAAGATGTTGAGACTTTATTTGTTCGGAGGACAGTTTTAGCTTTCCACAGATCGTAAGAGTTTGAAGTGCTTGTTCTTGCAAAAGATGTTAGCATGAGGCAAATATGGTGGCGGATGTCTTAAGTAGAAAAAGGATGTTGGCTTTATTATGTCCCAAGAGTGGACGGTATTAAAACTAATGGGTCAATTTGATTTTTGTTCAGTAGTAGAATAGGACATGACCATATATGTGGGCAGTTTATCAGTACAGCTGTCTATTCTACAGCTGATCAGTCAAACTTGGATTCGAAATTTTTGCTTGTTATAGAGGATGCATGATCTAATTCTGGATGAGATTGATGAATGTCCTATACATTGGTTAGAAGGTAGTGAAGGAGGTTCTCGTTATCATCGTAGACTTGGTGTTTTCTGATATGGATGGATTATGGTAGCGGGAGATGGAGATTGTTCATTTTATTAAGTATACTATTTATCCCCGTGGCATAAAGATGTATTGAGATTTAAAAGAATATTTTGCTGACCCGGAATGAAGAAGGATATTCGTTATCAGGCGAGAATGGATAAGCCTCTTTGAGGTGTGTAGTCACCAAGGGAGTTATGCAGATCAGCGGCAATCAAGACGTCAAGTTGCTTAGTTGCAGAAAGTTCAGTAGAATGCTAATTTTAATGAATGTATCTGGAACTTCGGGAAGTTGGTGAGGAGAAAGTGTCTAGAATTGTTTGAGTTTTCTTAACCCCTGTAGCTCAAGGACGAGATTCTTTTGCGGTGTGTAGAATGTAACACCTCAACTTTGTAAATACTAAAAATACCCGTTTTTATATTCCTGGAATGGTGAGAATTATTTTAGGTATATTTTATTTTAAATATTGAGATTGGTGTTGATATTTGTGTTGGATTGATGTAAATGATATATGGGAGCTACGAGTTGAGATTTTATGTGAAGAAATATTGTTTATTTTATTTTATAATTTTGAAGGATTATTATGAGATAGTTTTAATGTATTTTGTATTCTTCGTATTATTAAAGTATAGAGTTGGGATTAATTTGAAATATTTTGGAGATTTGGGGGCTTATTTGTTAATATTCCTTTATATATATATATTTATATTATTAAATTTTTTGCTAAAAACCACCTTTTCCCCTCCTCTTTCTTTCTTTCATTCTTCTGAGTTTTTCTTGACCGAAAAGAAGCAAGATAGGAACCCACTTCGGCCTTAACCTCCCCGGCCCAAATCCGCTTATGTTCTCCATGATTTTCAAATTAATTCAAGGAGATGGCTAATTGAAGGGTTCTCTTCCTCATGGTGGCTTCAATTTGGAGAAAAATCAACGGAAAGGTATACCTCATTTTATTTTATTTGTGTAGAATTAAGTGAGTTTAATTTCTATTGAATAGAATTATTGGGGTTGGGAGATTAGGAGGTGTTGGGAATTGTAGAGGCAAGAAATTAGTAAATTATTATATAGATTAGGGTTTTGGGTTTATAAAAATGAATAATATATGTGAGAATTATCTCTTTCATAGTAGAAAACAAAATTTGGTTGAGCCATAGGAATAATTTTGCGGTGATTTTAGAAATTGTTTGGGGATAAAAATTCCGTAGCAATTCAAATATTACGTGCATCGCACGTATGCATCCCAGGCATTCAATAAAACACCTGAGTGACCTTAGGATTAGTGTTATTAGTTCCTGTGACTGGTTTGGATGTTTTGAGCCCTAATTAGCTTTGAAATTTGATAATAGGAGATATTAGCGACTTCGGATGCGTGATGGGGTGCTTCGAGTCTTCGCAGGATATCAAGTGAGTATGATTCCTTTTATTTTAATGAATATGATGTGTTATGAAAATTATAAATTATGGGTGTCGTGTGTGATGTGTAATTGATGCGTAAGACCTGTATGGCAGTGATGTGTATTTGATGCGTAAGACCTCTACGGCAGCGATGTGGTGCGTAAGACCTGTATGGTAGCGATATGTGTATTTGATGCGTAAGACCTGTATGGCAGCGATGTGTATTTGATGCGTAAGACCGATATGGCAGCGATGTGGTGTGTAAGACCTGTATGGCAGCGATATGTGTATTTGATATGTAAGACATGTATGGCAGCGATGTGGTGCGTAAGACCTGTATGGCAACGATATGTGTATTTGATGCATAAGACTTTCACAACAGCGAGATGTGTATTTGATGCGTAAGACCTATAGCAGAGCGATGTGATGCGTAAGGCCCTTGGTGGGCAGTGATCTGTTTTTAGACGGAGCTATCGGCTCTAGTCTTGATGGAGGCGTAAGACCCTTATTGGACAACGATCTGTGTTTTGACTGATCTATTGGCTTCAATTGTGTGATGACATGGGCACTGGTCGACAAATTAATTAAATGAATAAATGTGAGATGAAAGGAAAGACAAGAAACTAAAGAAAGAGTATAAAGAGATTGAATAGTAAATTATTATCCAAGCTATCGGCTTTGGGGTGCGGTTTATATTACTCAAAATATGTTTCGAGTGCAGTGTATTATCTGAAAAGAATGAGAGTGAAAGTGAATTGTATTATAAGATGAAAAATGAAAAGTATAATACATTGTATTTTGAAATGAAAATGAGAAAGTAAAGAAGGCGCATGATATAAAATAAATATGAGAAAATGGAGGAAGCATATGATGTGAAATGAGAATGAGAAATTAATGCAGGTGTATTATGAGTTGAGAATATAGAGTAAAATGGATTATATTATAAGATGAGATTGAGAAAGTAAATAAAGTGGATTAATAAGAATAAAATGAAGAATTGTATTATGAGAATGAATACGGAAAGTAAAAAAAATGTATTATGCATTATATAAATGATAGTGAAGATGTAATATGAGAATGGTTATGAAATGGTTATTAAAGAAAAACCTGTTGTGATATGAGTTTGTTGTACCTTGGAAGTGTGTCGAGGAATTACTCGCCTGCTATTTCCATGGAAATGGTGGGAACTACCTGGCTTGACACAACTCACAGGGTCAACTGGTGGGTTGTTAATATGATGGATGTATTGCAGGATTGAAATGAAAGTAAACTAAATTGTAAGATGAAAATGAAAATAAAGTAAAGTAATAACTGAGTTATCGACTTGGGATGTAATGTGATATTACCCAAGTTCTACTTGGGGTACGGTGATTATTACCCAAGCTATCAGCTTTGGGGTACGGTGTAATATTTCCCAAACTGTGTTTGCTGTGCGATGTATTATCTGATAAGAATGAAAGTGAAGTCAATTGAAATATGATATTTAAATGATAATAAATGTAAGATATATTATCGATAAGAATGAGAAGTAACATAAGTTGTATGATGGGAAGAAAATGATTTATAAAGTAAAATATATGAACGAAGGGGAATGAGTTCAAAACTAAAGATAAGTAGGTTATGAGCAGGTATATATATATATATAAACAAGGTGATGATCCAATGAGTACTCGATAAAAAGTCACATTTATGATGTTTATAGGTTTAGATTTCAGGTGAAATTTTACTATCTTGGTATTCGTAAGTTCATTCTATTTTCATAATAAAGTTTAATTTATTTCCTTAACCATTAAATTATACTCACACCAGTCATGGCTACCCCCTGTTGTTTTCTGGAGGTAAGGGGAGTCCCTCCCTGAGGTTGGACAACCCTAACTCTCATGCAGGTTTGATAGCAGCAAGGTGAGCTAGATGTGGTAGTCTGGTAGTTTTATTTTGCTATTTGTGAATGAGTTATTTATGTGTATATATATATTACTTATAGAAATGGGAGTAGAATGCTGTATTATTTGGTATTATGGAAGATTGTGTGTATAACTGTAAGTGGTAATATACCTATAGTGCTGTGATGAAGTATAAAAGCTCGTACCCACCTCGTTGTGGAGTACTGGGTTTTGTGTTTGGTTTCTGAAAAGTTTTTCTAAAGTTTTTCTAATATTTATATGGGTTTTCAAAGAAATTTATTTTTTAAATTTATTAGTGATATTCTATTATGAGTTTGGCCCCCTGAGCATGGTATTTATAACGCCTGTGTGTTTCTGCTCATTTTGGCCTGGGAAGCCCATGAAAATATTTCCTGTGTTGTGAGCTACGGAATTTGGAGCAGAATTCCGTAAGCTTTTAGTGTTTCGGATCAGAAATTTGAGGGAAAACGCTGCCAAAATTTTATTTGAAATATAACCATCTTTGTTTATGTTTAAAGTGACATAGAAATTAAAAGAATTAAATTTGGAGTTAGAGAATTGAAAAAAAAATGGGGTGTTACAATTTGGTATCAGAGCTTAGGTTAGCTAGGAATTTCTAGTTAATCCTCGTGATCCTATCATGTGTGTATGGGATCATTATTGCTAAGTCGGGGATATGAAGTTGTTTTATGTTTTGCAGGTGATTTGTTAAGTACCGATTATATTATGGAATGGTGCGATCCCTATTAGAGTCTTGTCTGACTTTGGGTCAGCATTACCTTTCGTAGCCCATGCATATGTCTTGCATTATGGTATTGTTTTGTTCTCTTTAGAAGCCCCAGTGAGAATTAGTGCACAATTGGAGAGTTCGATTATATGGATTGCTGTGTGCGGAGAGGTGTGATCTCCTTTGGGATCTTGTGTGTGTCATATAGACTGTGGTGTGATGCATGGTTGTGGTTATTATTCTATACTAGGTGATGGATTGGTTCTGAAGGCCTTATGCATAGTTGGGGAACGATGCAGGGAGGATTCAGGTGAGGGAGCCCGATGAAACCCAGTTTCTAAATGAATGTAATACCTTGGACAATGTAAGTATAACCGTTGAGTTCAGTGGAATTACCCAGGGTGAAGATTGAGGATGGGATTTGTAAATTATATATATATATATATATATATATATATATATATATATATATATATATATTGTGTATTGATTATCGGGAGTTGAATGAGGTGACTATGGAGAATGAGTATCCATTACCAAGACCAGATATGTTGCTTGATCGGTTGCGAGAAGCAACACTTTTTATACAGTTGGAGCTGCAGACCGAGTACCATCAGAGGAGCATTGAAGAGGAAAGTATCTCAGGGATTGCTTTTTGCACTCGGGGATTGTATGAGTTCTCAGTAATGCCTTTGGGGCTGACCAATGTCCCTGCATTTTTCATGGATTTGATGAATCAGACCTTTTATCCTTATCTTGACGGGTTGTGATTGTATCAGTAGATGATAATTTGGTATATTTTTGCAGTATGGTGGAGCATTAATAGATACGTCGGGACCAAAAGTGGTATGATAATTTGGGGGTGAGAAGTGTGAATTTTTGGACACATTGTGTCTGTTGAAGGCAAATCTGTGGATCTGGCAAAAACTACAGAGGTGAAAAGACGGGAGATAAGCCACAAATGTGTCGGAAATTCAGAGTTTCTTGTTTTTGACTGGCAATTATCGGAGGTGCATTCCTCGATTTTCTATTATTGCTGCACCGATGACTCAGCTTACAGTGAAGAATGCGCCGTTTGTATGACCCGTACAGCGTGAAAGACATTTTCATGAGTTAAAGGAAGATTAACGACAGCTCCTATTTTGATTATCCCGAGAATGGAGTTGCATGTAATACAGGTTCAGGTACAATTTGATGCGTGAAGGCAAGCTTGTGGCTTATATATCGAGGCAGTTGTGGTCACACGGGGTGCATGATTTTACACAGATTTGGAATTGGTGACAGTAGGGTATGTATTGAAGATGTTGAGACATTATTTGTTCGGAGGACAATTTTATCTTTCCACAGATCGTAAGAGTTTTAAGTACTTGTTCTTGCAAAAGATCTTAGCTTGAGGCAAATATGGTGGCAGATGTCTTGAGTAGAAAAAGGATGTTGGCTTTATTATGTCCCAAGAGTGGACGGTATTTAAACAATTGGGTCAATTTGATTTTACTTCAGTAGCAGAGGGGGACATGACCATACATGTGTGCAGTTTATCAGTACAGCTGTCTATTATACAGCTGATCAGTCGAACTTGGATTCGAAATTTTTACTTGTTACAGAGGATGCATGATCTAATTCTGGATGAGATTGATGAATGTCCTATAGATTGGTTAGAAGGCAGTGAAGGAGGTTCTCGTTATCATCGTAGACTTGGTGTTTTCTGATGTTGATGGTTTATGGTAGCGAGAGATGGAGATTGTTCATTTTATTAAGTATACTATTTATTCCGGTGGCTTAAAGATGTATTGAGATTTAAAATAATATTTTGGTGGCCCGGAACAAAGAAGGATATTAGTTATCAGGCGAGAATGGATAAGCCTCTTTGAAGTGTGTAGTCAACAACGGAGTTATGCAGATCAGCGGCGATCAAGACGGCAAGTTACTTAGTTGCTGAAAGTTCAGTAGAATGCTAATTTTAATTAATGTATCTGGAACTTTGGGAAGTTGGTGAGGAGAAAGTGTTTGGAATTGTTTGAGTTTTCTTAATCCCTGTAGCGCGAGGACGAGCTTCTTTTGAGGTGTGTAGAATGTAACACCTCGAATATGTAAATACAAAAAATACCCGTTTTTATATTCCTGGAATGGTTAGAATTATTTTAGGTATATTTTATTTTAAATATTGCGATTGGTGTTGATATTTGTGTTGGATTGATGTAAATGATATATGGGAGCTACGAGTTGAGATTTTATGTGAAGAAATACTGTTTATTTTATTTTATAATTTTGGAGGACTATTATGAGATAATTTTAATGTATTTTGTATTGTTCGTATTATTAAAGTATAGAGTTGCGGTTTATTTGAAATATTTTGGAGATTTGGGGGCTTATTTGTTAATATTCCTTTATATATATATTTATATTATTAATTTTTTTTCCAAAACCCCCCTTCTCCCCTCCTCCTTCTTTCTTTGTTTCCATCTTCTGGGTTTTTCTTGACCGAAATGAAGCAAGACCGGAACCCACTTCGGCCTTAATCTCCCCCGCCCAAATCCGCTCAAATTCTCCATGATTTTCAAATTAATTCAAGGAGATGGCTAATTGAAGAGTTCTCTTCCTTGTGGTGGCTTCAATTTGGAGAAAAAGAACCGGAAATGTATACCCTATTTTATCTTATTTGTGTAGAATTAAGTAAGTTTAATTTCTATTGAATAGAATTATCGTGGTAGGGAGATTAGAAGGTGTTGGGTATTGTAGAGGCAAGAAATTAGAAAATTAATTGAGACTTTGCAAGTTGCATATAAATTAGCGTTTTGGGTTTACAAAAAGGAATTATATATGTGAGAATTATCTCTTTCATAGTAGAAAAAAAATTGGTTGAGCCATTAGAATAATTTTGGGTAATTTTAGAAATTGTTTGGGGATAAAAATCCTGTAGCAATTCGAATATTTCGTGCATCGCACGTGTGCATCCCAGGTGTTCAATAAAATGCCTGAGTAACCTTAGGATTAGTGTTATTAGTTCATGTGACTGGTTTGGATGTTTTGAGCCCTAATTGGCTTTGAAATTTGATAATAGGAGATGTTAGAGACTTCGGATGCGTGATGGGGTGCTTTGAGTCTTCACAGGATATCAAGTGAGTATGATTCCTTTTATTTTAATGTAAATGATGTGCTATGAAAATTTTAAATTATGGGTGTTGTGTGTGATGTGTATTTGATGCGTAAGACCTGTATGGCAGCGAAGTGTATTTGATGCGTAAGACATATACGACAGCGATGTGGTGCGTAAGACCTGCATGGTAGCGATATGTGTATTTGATGCGTAAGACCTGTATGGCAGATATGTATATTTGATGCGAAAACCTATACGGCAGCGATGTGGTGCGTAAGACCTGTATGGTGGCGATATGTGTATTTGATGCGTAAGACCTGTATGGCAGCGATATGTGTATTTTATGCATAAGACATATATGGCATCGATGTGGTGCGTAAGACTTGTATGGCAGCGATATGTATATTTGATGCGTAAGACCCTATAGCGCAGCGAGATGTGTATTTGATGCGTAAGACCTATATGGCATCGATGTGATGTGTATGTGATGTGTAAGCCCTTGGTGGGCAGCGATGTGATGCGTAAGATCCTTGGTGGGCAGCGATCTGTGATTATACGGAGCTATCGGCTCTAGTCTTGATGGAGGCGTAAGACCTTTAGTGGGCAGCGATCTGTGTTTTGACTGAGTTATCGGCTTAAGTTGTGTGATGAAAATGGGCACTAGTCAACAAATTAATTGAATGAATAAATGTGAAATGAAAGAAAGATAAGAAAGTAAAGAAAGAGTAAAAAGAGAATGAAAAGTAAATTATTACCCAAGATATCGGCTTTGGGGTGCAGTGTATATTACCCAAACAATGTTTTGGGTGCGACGTATTATCTAAAGATAATGAGAGTGAATTGGAATTATATTATGAGATGAAAAATGAAAAGTGTAATACATTGTGTTTTGAAATGAAAATGAGAAAGTAAAGAAGGCGTATGATATGAAATAAATATGAGCAAATGGAGAAAGCATATGATGTGAAATGAGAATGGGAAATTAATGCAAGTGTATTATGAGTTGAGAATAAAGAGTAAAATAGATTATATTATAAGATTAGATTGAGAAATTAAATAAAGTGGATTAATAAGAATAAAATGAAGAATTGTATTATGAGAATGCATACGGGAAGTAAAGAAAATGTATTATGCATTATATAAATGATAGTGAAGATGTAATTTGAGAATGGTTATGAAATGGTTATTAAAGAAAAACATGTTGTGATATGAGTTTGTTGTATCTTGGAAGTGTGTCGAGGAACTACTCGCCTGCTATTTCCATGGAAATGGTAAGAACTACCTACCTTGACACAACTCCCAGGGTGAATTCGTGGGTTGTTAATATGATGGATGTATTGCAGGATTGAAATGAAAGTAAAGTAAATTGTAAGATGAAATTGAAAATAAAGTAAAGTAATAACCGAGCTATCGACTTGGGATGTGATGTGATATTACCCAAGTTCTACTTGGGGTGCGGTGATTATTACCCAAGCTATCAGCTTTGGGGTACGGTGTAATATTACACAAACTAAGTTTGGGGTGCGAAGTATTATCTGATAAGAATGAAAGTGAAGTAAATTGAAATATGATATGTAAATGAAAATAAAAGTAATATATATCATCGGTAAGAATGAGAAGTAACATAAGTTGTATGATGGGAAGAAAATGAATTATAAAGTAAAATATATGATAGAAGGGGAATGAGTTCAAAACTAAAGATGAGTAGGTTATGAGCAGGTATATATATATATAAACAGGTGATGATCCAAAGAGTACTTGATGAAAAGTCACATTTATGGTTTTTATATGTTCAGATTTCAGGTGAAATTTTATTATCTTGGTATTCGTATGCTCGTTCTATTTTCTTAATAAAGTTTAATTTATTTCCTTAACCATCAAATTATACGCACACCAATGGCTAACCCCTGTTGTTTTCTGGGGGTTAGGGAGTCCCTCCATGAGGGTGGAAAACCCTAACTCTGCTACAAGTTTCATAGCGGCAAGGTGAGCCAGATGTGGTAGTCTGGTAGTTTTACTTTGCTCGTTGTGAATGAGATGTCTATGTGTACATGTATATTATTTATAGAAATGGAAGTAGTATGATGTATTATATGGTATTATGGAAGATTGTGTGTATAACTGTAAGTGGTAATATACTTATAGTTTTGTGATGAAGTATAAAAGCTCGTACCCACCTCGTTGTGGAATACCGGGTTCTGTGTTTGGTTTCTAAAAAGTTTTTCTAAAGTTTTTCTAATACTTATATGGGTTTTCAAAGAAATTTATTATTTTTAATGTATTATTGATATTCTATTATGAGTCGGCCCCCAGAGCATGATATTTATATTGCCTGTGTGTTTGTGCTTATTTGGGCCTGGGGAGCCCTTGAAAATATTGGCTGTGTTGTGAGCTACGGAATTTAGCGCAGAATTCCGTAAGCTTTTAGTGTTTCGGGGCAGAAATTTCAGGGGAAACTCTGTCAAATTTTTATTTGAAATATAACCATCTTAGTTTGTGTTTAAAGTGACAGAGAAATTAAAAGAATCAAATTTGGAGTTGGAGAATTGAAAAAAAAAGGGGTGCTACAACAATTGTAGCTTACAAATCAAGTTAAACGACAAAAGGTTGCTATTTTTGGTGCATGAAGTGATCATCTTCTTTAAGTTTCGAAATGAACTAATAACTCACCGTAAAATCATAACTATCATGATATAAGAAGATATTAGGATTAGGGCAATTAGGACGAATCAATTGCATGTGAATATTGACGTTATTTGGGTGCAAGAATGTACCAATTGTTATGCATGTTCAGTGTTTTGAAGAAATTGTTCACTATTTTATTTGAAAGAATTTCATTTGCTGTTTATGATGGATGGGACGTTATTCAGGGGATTTAAATATCCCATTATAAAAATTATTAGCTGTATAAAGTGTATGGTTGAATTGATCATGAATAGCCTTGAAACGAACTCAAAAAGAGCTCAAACGACAGTAGTTGCTGCCGTAGTTGCTGTTTCGAGGAATTGTTTATATTGTTGATTTGGGTGCCCCTCCACACTCATTTTGTGGGTTTAACTTGCATTATAGAGGCTTGGGTGAGTGGTCCTATGTCAAGGATGACTTTGGCCTTGTCTTGTGCTCATTTTTTTTTTTTGAGGAAATTGTCTTGTGCATATTACGAGCTCAAAAAGTTGATTAACACACTGTTTTGGGCCTGTCATTTGCTGGCTGACTTTTGCGCACTGTTTGGGCGATTGCATCTCTTATTTGATGCCTTAATTACACTCTTTATGACCTAAATTCACTGTCTAATAGTGTAGTAATTTGAACCCTAGGTCCTAACTTTCAAGCACTTGAATTCGGGGTGGAATAGAAGCTCGAATTGTCAAGAATGCGCTGTTTGGTGCTATTTTTGTTTGCTATTTTGCTCGCTGTTCGGGGTCGAGTTGCTTACTTTTTTTGAGCTACAACTTGTCGGGAAGACCATGGAAGAGTTGGAAATTAGTAGGACCCCAGAAGAGCTTGTTTGCGGCCCAAAGACGCATTCAAAACATCGAGCGAAGAGGGGCGAACCGGTAGCCAGAGTGGATCTTGAGTTGCTGTTTGTTGGGCCGGGTCGGGGCCAACTTCGGGCCTGTTTGGGGGGTCAACTTCGGCCATGTTTGGGGTTGAGTTAGGTCTTGATCACATTGAGTTGTATAACCTTTGGAACTAGAATGCATGTCATGAGTGCAGGGTAGATGTTGATAATCACTTGAACTCTAGTATAAATACTAATTAGTTGTCTTAACTTGAGATAAGTGAATGAATTCTAAGTTAGGACTTGAACAGACAATTGAATTTTTAAATGAATCAATGAAATGCGAGGTGAAGAGTTGCATATTTGGTTAATATGGTAGACTTCTACGAGCAAGAAGATCACCTAGTAATTTAACTACGTTAATTGAACTTGTGGGGGGCTAATAAAAAGCTAGAATCACGAGTGCGGATTAATTAACTAATAGTATCAATGTCTATGATAATGATGTTAGATATTTTTATGATACAAATAACATAACTGAGTAATCTAGTTAATGATGAATTGGACTAGGAATTCTGGAATTAACTATATTCTCCTACTTAGTGCTTTCTAATAAGTTGGGTTGCCTAGAGATGTCTCAATGTAGATTTTGTATCTTAATCTGGGAGCGTGGTTCTAGAGGCTAGGCAAGGCCCAGGGTACCGACAATGCCACATTCTTAAGATGCAGGGTTTGGCCAAGTATGGAGAAATTGCCGGTTTGTTGTTTACGTAAGACTGGTGGGGTATGCTAGCTCTAGAACACATTGCTATTGTTTTTAAGGACAAACACTAGTTAGACGTTGTAATGACCTATCAAATGGACTCGTGCGGTGTCGCCTTGACTTTTAATTTCTCGGATCTAGTGTTAAGAATGGGAGGCAGACGTATGTGCCACAAACTCCTATTAGAACCGAGGGGATGGACCCTTAAGTGTCCGTCTAAGTTCTATGTTGTCTAATGCGAACAAGGAGCAAGTGCGTGATTCTAAGTATCTTGGTGGTGCATGGGAAGGCCTTGCATTTATGTTCGTGACAACTTTTGATGAGGTTCGGGTGTGGAGAAAGACCGCAGGGTCTGAGCGCTACATGTGGATGGCCCCGTTTTCGGGGAGCTGAGAAAGACTGCAGGGTCCTGGTAAAATAGAATTCCCACAGGACTGTCCGGGTGTGGAGAGAGACCACGGGGTTTGGGCAGAGTGGAATATCTAAGATCGAGGTACGGAGAAAGACCACAAGGTTCGTGCTGTAGCGCCCCGAATTTCAATAATAGAAATAAGAGACATAACTCCATAATATTTATTTCAATGTAATCCAAACACAGTATAAAACCAAGGAAAATTACAACTTTCCTTTACAACAATTGTTTATTACAATGCACAACGGAAAATTAAACATAGTTATTACAACACATCTCAACATTTAACTTCAGTCATTTCATTGTCCAATGCTTTAACCTGGCTCAAGCTACTTACTCACAAATCCTGCAAAACTAACAAGAAAAGTGGGCACGTCTGTTGAATACAACTGACACAATACTATCATAATAGTAACCCTCCAAAGTCTCATAATCACAAATGTAACATCCGTTCCCGTTTATACGGATTTGTACTTGTTTTATTCTTCGTATTATTGAAATTCATTTTTTCCATATAAATCTTCATTTTCTCGTACAGCCAATTTGCTTTTATTTTGGATATCTGATCCATACTATTATTTATTACTATTTAATTATTTGTTGACTCATTGTGTAAAACCTATACCCTCTATCTATTCTTTATTTATTTATTGTATGAAGCCCAAACGTGATTTTAAACCACTATATATATGTATATCTTGTGTTAAGCTCATATTTTAAATCTCAATCCCTTCTATGTTTATTTTATCTCATTAATTGTTTAAGCCCAAAGTTATTTATTTTTGTGAAGCCCAAATCAAGCCCAAATCCAATTTAATGTAAAACCCAAACCCGCAGTGGTGTACCCAAACCCGTTAACCCAACTTTAACCCACAAACTCAATTTCCCCCAGATCTCTACAACTCCTCACATTCCCCGACAAATCTCTGCATATCCCCACTAATCTCGTCCCCTCTAACTTTAATTCAACTGCCTATTAATTATCTATTATTAAATCTCCCCAACTTCCCCACTCTCTCTCTCCCCGACTCTCTCTCTCTCTCTCTCTCTCTCTCTCTCTCTCTCTCTCTCTATATATATATATATATATATATATATATATATATATATATATATATATCTCCTTACTTTTCTTCCCATGTTTCTTTTTCCCGAAACCAACATCCTTTGCTTCTTCGACTGACTTCTCTGCCATCGACCAACCCCATCGCCATCACCACCGATCATCGCCGCAATTGCTGCAACCCCACTCTCCACCTCATCACCGCGCTCCACTCCTCCCTCTGTTGACAACCAACCACCACCCCGCGTCTCCGCTCTCAACGCACCAAGCCCCAATAGTAGTCACGACCCCCTTCCCACCTTCTCCAGTCGCTGCTTGCCTCCTGCTCAAGCGCCCCTCGCCGTCCTCCCACCGTGACTGCCTCCCACCATTGCCACAGCTCCCCGTCGCAGTCACCTCCCACCATCCCGAGCTCCACTCGCCATTGCTAAGCCCCATCGCCTTCCTCCATCACCACCTTGAAGCCGCAACCACTTTCGACCACCGAAGCTCCGCCATCCTCCACCTCCTCCCCGTCGACTGACCCTCGACGCACCTCCCTACCTCCTCGTCCTTCACCGCATGACTCCCGACTACCTCGACCACTACTGTGACCTCCAACTACCCATCGAATTCATCTTCAACCTCCCTTATCCCTCGCGACTCCTCCCTGCACACCCTCAAAGTGCCCCGTCGATTGCGCTCTGACCCTGCTCTCATCGCAGCAAGCCTCTCCATCCTCGACCTCCTGTCCCGACACCTGCAACCAATCGACCACCGGAGCTCCATTGCCTTCACCCCCTCTATGAGCCTCCACTGCTCGACTGTCGCTGCCCCTGAACACCTCCGCAACCCATTGCCGCATGCAGCCCCCACCTCGGTTATCGAATTCACAGCCATCGTTGTCATTGTGCCGCTCTTGCACTTGCTGTTGTTGCTATGCCTCTTGCTGTTGCCGCTCGCTATTGTTGCTATGCCACTTGTTGTCGCTCGTTGTTGTTATGCCTCTTGCTGTTGCCGCTTGCTGTTGTTACTGTGTCTCTTGCTGTGTTTCGGATTACGTAGTTTGCACGTGTTACCGTCGAGACTCCCATCCCGTCATTATTTTGCATTTGAAGTCGTCATCCAAAAGGCAAGTAAGCATTTTGTTTGATCTCTCGCAATTAGTAGTTATATTTGATGATCGTTACTGAACCTCGTTACCGTCCATGTTCATGAAAAATGCTCTTTATAAGTTTCAGTTGATCGAAGCATCGTATTATCATGCTTTACAATCTTTCCATGGTTAATCAGTCGTTATATATTGATTCAAATCAATCTTTTTGCCTCCATGATTCGATGCCCATCAAAAGATCATAAATATCGATTTGTATGTTTTTGCCTTGCTGTTTTCTCTGAATTTTGCTAGATTTTGACCTAACTACTTTTCAAATTAATTAGAATATTATACACGAGAGTCGTAGCCCTGTGAATCTACTTTCTGGAATATTCAACAGATTCATATTCCATGTTTTAGATAATGAGTTATCATGTTTTTCGTACTGCTGGGTCTACACATTCCAGATTGTTACTTATAGCACATCGGCATGTTTCACAAATTATAATGTCATGTTAATAGGCGAACTAGGACTTTATATTTATCAGCATACTACTAGACATGATTAGGAGTCTCCTCATAATTTTTATAAGATTTTAAAATGAATTTACAGTCACTTTATATATAAGAATTTGACCCTGGTCTGCTGCCTGAATGGTAAATTAGTAAAGAACTATCTGGTTGACCTAGTTTCTGTTATTATAATGTATCGTGTGAATATTCGTTGGAACCGGTGTGAAGTCTACTTTCTGCAACCTCTGGCGGTACCTGATTCGCTTTCCTACATCAACAAAAAAGTGGGATTTTGTACAAAAATGTATTGTTGTCCAGAATTGTAACTTCATTTTCTTGATTGTACATATATTTATTTCTTGCATTTAATTAATTAAAGTGCATATCACTCATTGCATAGCCCTTGAAATATTCTTGATCCTATTCTAATACCGTTCTCATTGATCGTATTGATTGCACGCCCAAGATACTGATCATGGTTATTGTTCATGTTTAATTATTGTAAAAGAATAACAAGTCGGGGTAATAGGAGAAATAATTAGTGGTGGACAATATAGGGGACTGTACTCAGAAGGGGGCTCTTGTTTTCCATGTTACATGTTTACCGTCCAAGTTTACCGACCAAGTTTTATAGTCATGAGTACATGATCTATAGAATTCACCACTATAGTCTAAACGTTCACCTGCTTGTATGCACCCGAACCTGTGGTATGGGACGTAGGATTACATGCATTAGATAAGACTTACAAAAGGTTGATAGACATAAGATTAACACTGAACACGTGCATGTCCTGTTACAATTACATGATTCCAGTTATATGATTCATGTTTACAAGTTCCATGTTACATGTTTATAAGTTAAAAGATTCCGTTTATATGACATGTTCCTGTTACATGATTCATTGTTCCCGATTTGTTATATTTTGAGACTTGTTCAATTCTTGTTTCTTTCTTGTTACATATATTGTACCTCGTTTTAATGCTTGTTCTATAATTGACTTGCAAGTTCTTATTGCTTTCCCTGTTATGCCTTATTTCCTATTTCTATTTGCTTGTACTACATGCGGCCCATTACTTGCTCTAACGGGTACTATCTATCTTTCTTAGAGTAAATGTTATACAGGTACAGCAATGAGATACTGAAGAATCTTAGCAGACTGTTATTGCATTGTATATTCTCTAGCGATCCTATAAGTTCTTGTATCTCAGATATTGGTTATTGGAATATTCTTGTTCCTGTGATTATCATTGTGTTGTTGAGCTTACTGACATTGTACAGCTTATGGATGGTATGAGTTGGCATACTTATAACATTCTCTGGGCATCAGTTATGCGTCTTTGTTCACGTATAATCTGAAGCGGGGCGTGACAACAAACTTACCACACAACATAAAATAAAACAATGATAAAAGATTCATAAAATCAACAACTTAAACTACACTAAATGAATAAGTGTTTGTCGAGAAAAACGAAGGAAAATGCATTAAACAATGTTCAAGAAAACACAATGCACACGATGCACACTAATGCATACTTGTTCAGATTCTATGCATCCCATATTACATAGGTCCGAGGGCAAGCCCTTAGCGTTCACCACATTTTAGGGTTCAATTTCTTGCCATGAAAACTACATCAGTGACAGATACAAGATTAGACACTCCGTGAATATACCCCAGCCCCAGTACGCAACCCGCCAAGCTGTACGAGTGTAAACACGTAAGCATCCCGCAAGTATCGCTCTAACTCTGAAAAATCACCTCCCTACTGTATATGTAGAGCTCCGAATTTCCAATAAATAAAATTAGAAATACTTGGCAGAAAAACTTGAATCAACTTCAATTGTAATCGTAATCACAGAAACCAAATATAGGAAAATTTAAAACTTTTTATTACATCAATTCTTTACATAGCATAGCGGAAAATTAACACATTGAATTACATTTTCTTTCTTTTACCACCCATTCTTTTACAATTTGCATAAACCATATTATCACTTTACCGCATTAATCCAAATCCCAAGCTAACGGTACCTACCTGTAAAACATGAGGCAAGAGATAACCCTAACTCCCAAAACTACGGGGTCAGCTGTAACGATGTGAGTGACATGAAAAGAAAATACAATTTAATGAATCATAAAGAATAAATTCATAATCAACACATTTCCATAGTAGTAACAATGAAATATGAAATAATGATGAATAAAGTATGAAAACATCAAGTGAAACTAAGCTAAGAGTCAAGTGTAGGAAAACAGAAAATATCATGCATAAAACAAGTCAAGAAAACACAAATGCAGTATGATGACTCTGTAATGCTTACTCATTGGATTATATACATTCCATACTATATAGGTTCGGTGCAAGCCCTTATCGTTCTCCACTTTATAGGGTTTAATCCCTCGTTATGCAACTAATTCTGCTACGGTGATAGAAACAAGATCTAGAGCACTCTGTGAATAGGCCTAACAACCCTCGACGTGAAAGCATCATGTAAGCATAGCTCTAAAACCGGAGATTCACCTCCCTGCGGTGTACCCCACGAATAGGCCTGCTGACCCTCGACGTGCAGATACACAGTACATTCCGTGAATAGGCCTGCCGACCCTCGACACACGAATGCACCGTATGTTCCATGAATAGGCCTGCGACCCTCGACACGCGAACATACCAACTTTCCAATCAGGACAAACAACACACAGTCCTGGAATACATAGCCATACTTACGTTTCCCAAGTTCTATCACATCTCCACTAGTGTCTATCCTTAAGTTGATTATTATTAATTAAAACACAACTTTCCCCTTTTTAGAGTTGGTGTACCCTACCGGACATAATTCCACCAAAACAACCCCAAAGCCCAACTGGCTAATAACCACGAAAACTCATCTTCCGGTTTACAGGAATCCCACTCAATCTCTAGAGACTCACAAATCGAAATATCAACACAATTCTCACAATAAGATTTCTTAATTCCATCACCAAATTATTTATATTAAGAAAACTTCTTTAAATCACACAAATCCAAATTTATCTGAATACTCATAAAATTCCCTAAAATAAAATCTGATATTAAATCTCTTAAACAACTGAGTTTTGTATTTTGAGGTTATAAAAAAATCACAAAACATCAATCCTTCGAAAATCGTATATATTAAAAATCTGAAACTATGACAGTGCGGTGGTAAAAATTGCATATCTTACCATATATAAGTCAGATTGAGGATCTTTTAAAAACTAGATGCAGTGAGCTACAACTTCTATTTTAAAATTTTCAGGAAATTTCATCAGTAACTAAGTCAAAAACTCATTCAAAACTGGATCATACAGCAGTTTTAGGCAGCTCAAAATCATTTTCAGAAGCTTGATAGTATAATAGGAAAAAATCCATATCTTACAATCTATAAGTCGGATTGAGGATCCGTCAATTGTTCAGAAAACTAGACGCAATGAGCTACATTTTCTATTTTATAAGTTTTAGAAAATTCCATCTGCAACTAAGTCAAAAACTCGTTTCAAACTGGAACATACAGTAGTTTTAGACAGCTCAAAATCCTTTTGAAAAGTTTGACAGTACAGTAGAAAAAAATTCATATCTTACAATGTATTAGTTGAATTGAGGATTCGTCAACTGTTCTGAAAACTAGACGCAGTGAGCTACAATTTTTATTTTATAAGTTTTAGAAAATTCCATCTGCAATTAAGTTAAAAACTCGTTCCAAACTGGAACATACAATTGTTTTAACAGTGCATTTTCAGCCACTTTGAAATTCGTATTTCTTACAACCGATACGTAGTTTTAAATGTTTAAAAGCATGAATTCGTGAAATAAAAACTGTGAGATGATCAAATACAAATTATTTAACATACCGGAGTTTATAAATCAGATCAAACTTTCATCAAATTCGTAAAAGAGCAATTTTACATTAAAACTTCTTCAAATCACGAAACATGAATATATATATATGTATGTATGTCAGTAACCCATCAATATTCATTGTATTTGAGTAGTATAATGTTCAATTCAAACCTTAGTGACAATGTGAACCACAATCCTATCGAAATCTTCACAAAACACAAAAAAACTCAGATATCGGTCGAACAATGTCAGGCCCGAAATCAAAATCCAATGCCACACTTCAAAACTTGATCTTTTTGACTTCAAAACCTCTCTTGCACTTTATCAAACACATATACTACTGCCCTTGATTATGTGCATCTACAACATGTATTAGTCAAGTTCTTCTTCATCCAAACATCACACGCCATATATATACAGGTATACTCAGTAAAGAAACCATCTTTATTCAACTTTATGCATCAACATTCATACCACTCATCATAAACAATCAAATCGGCATGGAAACAATATATCCATGAGTTATATAAAATTCTTAGTATTCTTAAGTCATCTATATAGAGATTTTATTCATCAATTGCATAGTTTTCATGAAAAGTTTTATTTTCAGTCATCCATCCACCAATAGATTCATTATGTCACCATACATCCATCCATCTATCATGCATTCTACTAAACAAATCATCATATTTAACATACATAGATCAACAAGAAATCAAACATATGTCACTCACCTCAAGAAGATCCAATCGAAATAATAAAGAAATAAGAAAAAGCTCATTCCTTAGAAAAATACAAAATCCAAGAAATAGTTCTTTTGTTTTGTGCAGAGGAGGACGCTGTATTGGCTCTTTAATAGGCCGAAATCTGGAGTTTTTAGGGTTTTGAGAAGATCTTTACATATATAGATCCTTTATACAAGGTAATTAGATTAACCAATTTAATTGAGATAAAAATCAAAATATTCTCCCCAGATCTGTCTGGCATCTGCTTTAAATTCAGAAAATTAAAATTTGTAATTTTTGCCTTAAAGTGGCAATTTTGCAAAAAAAGATTATTCTTTAATAAATTGGCAAAATAAACCAAATCTATTAGAAAAAAAAAATTAAAATATTTACCTCTGAGTTGGCTACCCATCATGCTTAGCCTAGAAAACCGAAAATCTGAAGTTTTTACTCCAAGTGGTAATTTTGCACAAAACCCCCTCTTTTTGTAATATTTGCAAATATGTCATAAAATATTCGTAAAAATCCAGAAAATTCAGAATTATTATCTACTAATAAATATTAGATTTTCCAAATAAGATTTCGCACTTTTAGTTTCCAAGAAAAAATATTTGGCCAAGGTCCAACTTAAATATCATATTTGCAAAAATACCATATTTGTTTAAATCTTTACCAAATCAACTCTAAATAAATTTTAAATAAATTTTATCTTCAATGATGACCATGGCCAGCCCAAAAAGCACTAAAACGAATTTTCATTATTTGTTTGAGATCCAATCGGCTTTCTACATAGAAGCCCATCTCTTTCGTAGTATTTATAATAATAGTTTCTTTATTCAAAAAAGCCCAAAATTTAGGATATACACAATTATAAATAGGAGAATTTATTCAAAAATTTAAAAGTGGAGATTTGCAGGAAAAAATATTTGCACGTGTTTTGCACGTGTAAAATCGACAAATTCATAAAATAGCCAAATTAATTCAAATAAATCCGAAAATTAAAATATCATAAATAAATGAGGAAGATCAATCATTAACCACGAAATTTTAAGAATTCAAAATTTTTCAACTTTGCACGTGTGTTGCACATTCAAAATTGCAATTTCAAGAAAATAGTTAAAATAGTCAACTTTACCAATTTAATATTTTTTAATTCTTTTTATTTTGCGGGGTGTTACAGTATACCCCGCAAATAGGCCTGCAGACCCTCGACGTGCGAATATACCGTACGTTCCGTGAATAGGTCTGCCAACTCTCGACGCACGAACATACCAAATCTGTCTCACTTCTAGAAATTCCACAAATAAAACTGCCGAACCTCGACGCGCGAACATAGTAGAGAGACACAACATATACACAATACCGGAATACATCAGTCCCACTAAAAACAGAGCCCATACTTACGTTGGTCAAGTTCCGTCACAACTCCCAACATAGTGCCTGTCCTTATATTTGGAATGATAACAACCTGAGCCAAACTACCCTACCGAACATCACTTTCCAATCCAGGAACACTAGTCCCTCTGGCTAATTTTCTACAATCAAAATATCCACTGCCGGTACTCTAGTGTTCGCTCAGTATCTAAAGCTCCCAACTCAATGCCTCAAGCATCCATCCAGGGTTCTCACAATAACCCTAATCACAATGAAAAAACCCTACTTGGTTTGATAATTCAAAATATTTTTTATAGTCTCTTTTATGAAGAACAACATTTTTCCCACAACACCAGGGCTGTGAATAAAAATCTCAAACATCAAATACTTTATTCCAAACAAATCTCTTAATTATTCACATTTCCTTTTAATAAACCATTATTATTATAAAAGACTATTTTTTATATGGAAACAAAATCCAATCCACAAAATCCTTTAAATTCTACTTTCAAATCTCATTTTTCACAAATACATAAAACTTAATAATTTTCTCTTTAATCCAATCACCTGAAACTGAAACAAGTCTCTTTATTGTCTGTGATATCATCCCTAAAATATGAAATTCTCTGGTTTTAAAAATTTGAAACATCACCTCTTTAGATACAGAAAATAAACCCTCTTTGAATCCCAAATTTTCATCTTTAAATACTAGTACATATATCCCCAGAAAACTGAGAATTTTGTCTATAAAAAAAAGATTTTCATCATCAAAATTATTATTAGATCACATTAAATATGAAGCTCGATTCCCACAAAACTTTAAATTTGCACATTCAAAACTTGATCAAAGAATCAGTTAAACTTCATGCAAATACTACATTCAAATATATATATATATATATATGGGTAAAAGGGATATGAGCAACTTGCTCATTTAGTAAATGAGCAATTGATTATGTGGCATGCATGTGATACATTGGACAACTAACCCTTTTAAGGCTTTTCCAATCACATGTATGCCACATCATCAATTGCTTAATTACTAAATGAGCAAGTTGCTCATACCCCTTTTTCCCTATATATATATATATATATACTCATCTTCCACATATATAAACATAATGGATATTTAATTAATTAATAACCCCCCAAAAAAACTTGGCCCCTGGGTTTCGTGTAACGCCCCGGATCCCATACTGGAAATTCGTGAAACAAGCAGAATCTTTTCCTTCAAATGCATCTCAACAGGTAATAATACCGAAAATTAAAAACTTTTATTGCCAAAAGAGTTATTACAATAATCTTGTTCTATTACAAGAAATATATTATACAATTAGACAGAAGATTTACACCGACATATTACTGCTACCAATACCACCTTGTAATGGTTACCGTCTGTACCCCAGCACGGTAGTCAACCGATCTCTATTGGAAGCTCCATCGAATGGTCGAGCTGCTTCCATAAGATGCGCCACGCAGTTCGAGTCTTCCGCTGTGCTACTCTAATCTCGCAACTGCTTATTGGTGGTGACGTACATTAGATACTCCACTTGGATGCTCTACTGGCCTTGAGTCTTTCCGCTCTCGCAATTCGGCATCTAGCACATAATTGAGTGGGCACGTTAGTACGTATACTGACACAATGCTGATAAGAAACAACGATTTCTAAACTTGTACAATCATAATCAGTCTTGATGAAAACGGAAACGTGCATCCTAATTTCCTAGTGTATGTGTGTGCCATGATCTGAAGCCTAATGCACAATACACAATCTACAGAGAAACAGATGCACTTAATCTAGTGTCAGCAAGACATTGAAAACACATGCATCCCATACTACATACGCTCCAAATCAATCCGTCTTCTCCAGATTCAAGGTTTCGAACCATCGTCAAGCATTGCATTCTACTTTTGTACTCATCCTGTTCCTGACAGATACAACATGGCTAGTGAGGCTGCAATTCGGCATAGTCCCGTATCTGCAGACACATAGTGGTGTTCCCGTTTGCCACCAATGCCCGGTCCCTGCGGCATTGTAACCCCTGTTTTCCCAAAAACGTATTTTGGTGTATTTTCTATATTTAAAATTTTTGCAAATTATTTTTTTCGGTTTTCAAATTCTTTTGTGAAATTGTAAGTATTGGATCTCCTATTAAAATTTGCTATCGATCAAAATGTTTATTTGTGACTATTTTATATGATTTTTTATATTGCAATACAATTCTTACTCTAATTATTATTATTGTTATTAACACTTTGATTTCTATTATTATTATTAATATTTTTATACAGTCCAAATTGTATATTTTTAATAATTGGTTATTTTATTTTTACCTTATAACCCGTTTTAAACCCATTTAGCCCAATACCCATTATAACTACCCCCAACCTGTTAATTTACCCAAACCCAATTAACCAAAACCCAATTATCCATAAGCCCAAACCCACTACCTGTTTGCAACCTAACCCGAAACCCCTAATAGCCTAACCCTAATATATTAATTGTATAAATACCCTCTTACACCATATTTCCAGCCGCCTTCTACTGCCATCTCCATCCATATTTCTACTGCCTGTTCTTCATCCATATTTCCAGCCGCCTTCTCCATCCTTCTCGGCCATCTCCCGCTCGACCTCTGAGCGTGCCACCTCAGCCCAGCGCCTCCCCGCACCATCGCAACCTCCCCTGCACAGTCCTGTCTCCCTCCTCTTCCCGTTCACGTCTCCCTCCCGATCCTTCAAACCTACCCTGCATCCATCCTCCTCTCTCGACCTGGCATCGCAGCACTAGTCTTCTCCACTGCACTGCCCTCTTCCCCTGAATTCCTCTGCCCGTGGCTGCAGCACCAGTAGACCCCCCCTCCAGTGCAGTCCCCTGCATTGCAGCCACCTACGGCAGCCCCCTGGCCACCACCTTGTCGCCCTACACCACCGCGACAGCCCAGTAGCCCCCGGCCAGTCCCCCTGCCGTCCACCGCCGTCATGTCCCCTGGTTGCCTATCATCGTTGCGAACCAGTCGCCATCGGCCATGCAGCCAGACAGCAAAAGCCCTTGATGATCTACTAGTTGTGTTGGGTTTTGATCATGGTGCTTGTGGGCCGTCCGATCACGTCCATCATAACGTTTGAATACTGGCTGTCGGATTTGCTTCATCATCACCTGATCTGATCATCATCATCTAGTAGATCTTGGCCGTCCGATTGGATCTTTGATCATCATCATCTTGATCGTCACCATCAGGGTGATCTTGGTCGTTCGATCGCGGTCATCATCAACTTCATCATCACCTTGATCTGGACCGTCCGATCTTGTTGATCTTGATCTTGATCTTCATCTCATCCGTGCCGATCCACCCGATCTGATCTGATCATCTTGATATTGATCTTCGATCTCAGCCATCCGATTATGTTCGTGATCATCTCGTACGTTGGTTTGTGTTCGTGATTGGTTCGTGATCCATCCGTTGGAATTGTGTTCGTGCCCGAGAATCCGTTTTTGTTATTCTTTGTGTTCTTCTTTTTCGTCTTCGATTAAGGCAAGTAACTTGTACTCAAATTTTTTTGTATGATACAAGTTATAAATTCTGCTTGTAATGCAGTGTGTTCTAGTGACAACTCGTGTGTGATGTATGTTTGATGAGTTTGTCTCGATAGTGCTATTTGACCATAGTTGACTCACGACACAAAATTGACATGAAACCACTTAGGTTTTGTCCGTTCTTGATTTGATCATGTATGTGAGACTTCTTGTGAGAATTTGGGTATTTGTGGAGAACCATGTAATAGACTTGTTTTAGATATGTTAGTTTTCCTATTTTATGATGTTTGGATACTTGGTAGACTCGGTTTCATGTTTGGTTGTGTTGGATCAAGTTTTGTTGGATAGATGTTGATTTTGGTTTTTGAGAAAATTCTGTGTTTTGCCGATAATCTATCTTGATCAGTAATTTAGACCATATTAAGGTTAGAATCTTAATTTCAGTATAAAACATGAGTTTTAGAGAAATTCGTCTTCTTTCCAAACCCTCTAACCTTGCTCGATTTCGTTTTTGTCTGTGTGAGTTATGACTGTTTTACTACATAGGTGTATTTCATTTCTAGATTTCGTTTCTTGGTGATTTTGATGACCAAATTATTTTGATACTTGTGCTAAACATATTACTTTCATCGAAAACTTTGGTCAGTTTTTGTATACCTATTTAGGGATTTCCCAGAATTTCGGTGGATTTTATTGATGAGTTTTATATGCCATTTCATGCTTGCTTATAAGGACTATACTTGCTGGATTTTGCCCGCCGTTCTGTAAAGATTTATTTTTTCACCCTAATTCCTTTTCCTGTATGGAAAATATTTATGAAATATGAAAGTTAGAATATTTTGTCTAATTTCACCTCTTTTTGGTGGATTTGGATTTCGTTTCACGGTTTGCGAGATATTTTAGTTTTCGTACAGCTGTGTTGAGAATTCCGGATTTGTCGAACTATAGTTTTTTGAGGTTTTCCCGTTTTTTTTTACAAAACTAATTTTACTGGAATATTATGAAACTTTATATTCTGATACTAGACATATAGAGGATTACCCCAGAATTTTTATGAATTTATTTGACGATTTTTAATGCTATTTTTATGATGAGAAGTTGATTGACTGATTTCTGGCTGAATGTGTTTTCTGGATTCAAATCAGTTTTGAGTTGTGATTTTGTGAATTACTATATGACTTATATATAATTGCTGAATTCGTGTGGAAGTCTATTTTTCAGGTTCTTTGACGGATTCAGATTTGGATTTCTGTAGTAACGGAAATCACAGTTTTAGTACTATACTGTCATACTGTCTTGAATATGAACATCCACTGTTTTGCTCGTTTATATGACTGTATAACATCTATTCAGGCTTGATTGTTTTCCTGAACTTAGTACTGATTTTACCATACTAGTTTGACACTATTTCATGAACTATCATGTCTGTTGATAACCATAATAAATGTAATCAAGCCGGAGTTTAAGGGAAAGATCTAGGAGTGGGAAATTATGAAAATGTGTACTTGGAAGGGGGCCCATGTTTCCCATACTGAGCATCGGTTATACTGTTATACTGATTACCTGACTGCACTCTTCCTATAGGAAGGTGTACTCAGAGGAAGACCAATAGGTTCTGACTGTTTGATTTCTGTTACTGATTACCTGACTGCACATTTCCCTATAGGAAGGTGTAATTGGAGGAGGACCACTAGGTTCTGACTGTTACTGCTACTGCAACTGTTGCTGATACCTAATTACACTACCATATATGATCCCCTACGAAATCTAAAGCGAAACTGTTTGAATGTAGCAACCACGTAAGAAGGGCTGCATGAAATACTACCTAGCTAGTAATACATACAAGACTGTAAGAACATAAGATGATACTATTAGAATGATACTATAAGACTGATACTGTTTGACTGATACTGTTATACCATTATCCTGGTTCACTGATATCTTGAGCTTACTGTTACTGGACACTGCTAGTTGCCATATGACACATTTGACATAAACATCTGTACTGTTAGTATGCCATGCTAGTTGACTTTGTTTTATTGATTCATACTTGTTATCACTGTTCATGCATTATTGCATGCCATTTGTTAGTTTTCCATGTGCTTGTATCCTACATTATAAGTCGCCCGTAACTTGCATTGACGGGTACTTATTTTCTTCTTCCTTCTTCCTGCAGTTTGTCAAATTGCAGATTTTGGTGATCAGCTGCCGATGGAGTATGTGATCTAAAGTTCTAGTTGGCTGGAGCTTTTGCTATCTTCATTTATTTCCTGTTTCTCATTTTGAACAATGTATCTATTACTTAGATTCTTGTGTGTGGGCAGTATAACTCAGGATTTTTTGACTTATTCAAATCATGACTATTTGAGATTAATATAATTGGTTTCAAGTAATTCTGTTGGTATATTGATTCAATTATGCATGTGTGGTTGATTCTCTTGCTTCCGACTCTGACTATTTTTTGAGATGTTGTAAAGATTGCTGAACAGCTTATGGATGATGAAAATTATTCGCTGGGCCAATATTACGTGCTCGTATTCCGTATTTTTGGGAAGCGGGGCATGACAGGATTTTTAGTGGTATGAGAGCACAGGTTTGGCTAATATATTAGTTGCCTAATATATTAGACAAGCTTGGCTCGATCTGGGATCGGCTCAACATTTTACTAACCATGCAAGCATGAATGAATTATAATCAACATTGATCTAGATATTAGTCTTGTTCTATTCATTTGATCCCTTCTTATTCGATTTCCTTGATTCCTTGTTTCTTCCGTCTCTTTTAGTCGTTCTCATTTGTTGATTCTTTATTGGGTATAGTTTCGTTCTTTCCGTACCCATATTCCTTTAATTTTTTCATTAATTTTGCATTATTCTTCATATTATCTTTCTGCATTGTGTTTTCCTCACCCTTGATTATCAATTCTTTTTCTCTTTCTTTTGATTCTATCTTAGGTGTTGTCCTTGTTTGTTTTTTCCTGCTCATGTTCTCTTTGATTCTGGTGCAAGCAATCTCTTATTTTCTGCTTGCCTCGTTGATTCTCTCTTATTTCAGCTCGTGTACCATTCATTGCTTTCTGTGCCTTGCATTCATCCTCATTAATTAATTCATTTTGCCCTATCCCCTTCAAATTCTGCTTGTGCCCCATCGTTCCTTTTCCTTCATATTTAAGTTCTTTGATTTATTATTTTCTTTTGTCCCTTGTAGTCGTCCTCCTTTGTTGACTCTTTATTGAGTATAAAATTCATTCTTCTCCTGCCTATATTTTCTTTATATATATATATACTAGGTTTGCCCGTTGACACGTGCCTACGGCACGTCTTCGAAACGGTGCACCTTGTTTGATCATATAAAATAGTTTTGGAGGTCCAACAAATTAATTGAAGTAGCAAACATATTATATGAGAAACTTTTGGGGATCCAGCAAAAAACATATTATATGATTTTTTTTTGATTTTTTGAATTATTTTTAAAGTTTTGAATTTTTGAATTTTTTTAAATTTTTTAAGTTTTTTAATTTTAAATTTTTTTAAAAAATTTTAAATTTTTATTCTCTTAAATTTTTTAATAGAAGAGGGAGGGAGAGAGAGAAAAAAAATAATTAAATAAATATAAGAGTTGTTTTAGGTGGGGATTTGAATTTGAGTTTTGGGGGAAACTTTTTGGAGGGAAAAATATGTTTTCTGAGATTAGATCTGGGCCTTTAATTTTTGGGAAATTGAAGGAGAGCCACTTGATAGCTTTCTTTGTATTTTATTATATAGATAGATATATATATATATATATATATATATATATATATATATATATATATATATATATATATTCCGAATATTTTGTGTATTTCGATTATTATTTGTTATATTTTGAATCTTCTATAAATTGTTTTCTAAAACAAAAATTTTGTTATTTCGAATAATTGTGTATTTTAATATCACAAATTTCAAAATATAACTTCGTACTTAAATTGAGCAATCAATATCTAAGTACATGTGGAAGATTGCATCATCTTGTTCATCGTTTTGTTGCAACTGGATGTCGAGATGGCAAACATGCAACTCGACGTCAACGGATGCAAATTGCAACTGGATATCGGAGAGGCAAAATGTGGAACCGAATATCCAGATAACAACCTGTAACCTGATGTCGTGGAGGAAAACCTGCAACTTGATGTCGAGAAGGAAAGTCTATAGATGGATATAAATGAGGCGAACCCACATCAAAAAATTTCTACTATTATTATTATTGGTTTCCTTATTATTATTAGTATTATTAATATTATTGTTATTAATATTACTATTATTATTATTGTATTATTATTTTTTTTACTATTTTATTTTTGTTGTTAATATTGAATTACTTTCACAAAAACGATGAACCCCAAATTATATTCTGTCTTGCATTATTATCCGTACCAGTAATGTTAATATTATTATTATTATTACCAGTATGATCATGATGATTATTATTGTTTTTATTATTTTTATTATTTTTGTTGTTATTATTTTATGTGTTGATTTTTGTATTATTATTATTATTATTTTTGTTAACACTTATTATTTTTGACCTAATTATTTAAATTAAAGCCCTCATCTAAAGCCCAATTTTATTCTGGTGTCTCATTCTTTTCTTCCTGCTCAAATTGTCGCTTGGTGTCGCATGGTCTACAACGACATGTCTGCAGCTTGGAACATCACCATCAGAGTGGCACAGCGGAAGCGTGTGGGCCCATAACCCACAGGTCTCAGGATCCTATTGTAGCTTCTCCTTCCTTGCATTGTTTGGTTTCCCCTATCTCTTGCATTTGTTCTCATCTGTTGACTCATTACTTGGTTCATCTCTTCCTTGTCCATCCTTTCTTCGATTCCAGCTCTATCTATTTCTTCATCTCTTTGCTTTGTTATCTTGCAAGTCTTGTGTTGTTCTTCTTCATTTTTGATACCGGTTACTTCTTTCTTGCATTCCATGTGGTTATCATGCACCCATTCATTATTTGAGTCAATTCTTCCCTGTTCATTCTCCCTTTGATTCCAGTTCTGCCTACTCCCTATCTTACTTTGTTATCTTGAGTTGTTTCTTTCCTTTTGATACTGCTTACTCCCTTTCATGCATCCCATTTGATATCCTTGTTATCCACTTTCCTTCTTATTATGGTGTTGCCTCTGCTTTATTCCTTCCCTTTTAACTCTCTGTTTTGTTGCCCTTTCCCCAGTTTGCTTTTGCCATGTCCTATGTACCGCCTAAGCAAATTTCGAGGATGAAATTTTGTTATAAGGTGGGTAGGATTTGTAACCCCTGTTTTCCCAAAAAATGTATTTCGGTGTATTTTCTGTATTAAAAATTTCCGCAAATTAATTTTTTCGGTTTTTAAATTCTTTGGTGAAATTGTAAGTATTGGATCTCCTATTAAAATTTGCTTTCGATCAAAATGTTTATTTCTGACTATTTTATATGATTTTTTATATTGCAATACAATTCTTACTCTAATTATTATTATTGTTATTAACACTTTGATTTCTATTATTATTATTATTATTATTTTTATACAGTCCAAATTGTATATTTTTATTAATTGGTTATTTTATTTTTACCCTATAACCCGTTTTAAACCCATTTAGGCCAATACCCATTATAACTACCCCTAACCCGTTAATTTACCCAAACCCAATTATCCATAAGCCCAAACCCACTACCCGTTTGCAACCTAACCCGAAACCCCTACAAACATAACCCTCATATATTAATTGTATAAATACCCCCTTATAAATATCTTGCCTGTTCATCTTCCATATTTCCAGCCCCCTTCTCCATCCTTCTCGGCCATCTCCCGCTCGACCTCTGAGCGCGCCACCTCAGACCAACGCCTCCCCGCACCATCGCAACCTCTCCTGCACAGCCCTGTCTCCCTCCTCTTCCCGTTCACGTGTCCCTCCCGATCGTTCAACCCTACTCTGCATCCATCCTCCTCTTCTCGACCTGGCATCGCAGCGCCAGTCTTCTCCCATGCATCGCCCTCTCCCTCTGAATTCCTCCGCCCGCGACTGCAGCACCAGCAGACCCCCCCAGTGCAATCCCCTGCATCGCATGCCACCTGCAGCAGCCCCCTGGCCGCCACCTTATCACCCTACACCACCGCAACAATCCAGTAGCCCCCAGCTAGTTCCCCAACCATCCACCGCCGCCGTGTCCCCTAGCCGCCTGCGGCCGTTGCGAACCAGTCAGCCATGTAGCTAGGCAGCAGAAGCCCTTGATGATATACTGGTTGTGTTGGGTTTTGATCATGGTGCTTATGGGCCGTCTGATCACATCCATCATCACCTTTGAATACTGGCCATCGAATTTGCTTCATCATCACCTAATCCGATCATCATCATCTAGGGGATCTTGGCCATCCGATTGGATCTTTGATCATCATCATCTTGATCGTCACCATCGGGGTGATCTTGGCCGTTCGATCGCGATCATCATCAACTTGATCATCACCTTGATCTGGACTGTCCAATCTTTTTTATCTTGATCATGATCTTGATTTTCATCTCATCCGTGCCGATCCGTCCGATCTGATCTGATCATCTTGATCTTGATCTTCGATCTCAGCCGTCCGATTATGTTCGTGATCATCTCGTTCGTTGGTTTGTGTTCGTGATTGGTTTGTGATCCATCCGTTGGAATCGTGTTCGTGCCCGAGAATCCATTTTCGTTATTCTTGGTGTTCTTTTTTTTTGTCTTCAGTTAAGGCAAGTAACTTGTACTCAAATTCCTTTGTATGATACAAGTCATAAATTTCGCTTGTAGTGCAGTTGGGTTCTAGAGACAATTCGTGTGTGATGTATGTTTGATGAGTTTGTCTCGATAGTGCTATTTGACCATAGTTGAATCACGACACAAAATTGACATGAAACCACTTAGGTTTTGTCCGTTCTTGATTTGATCATGTATGTGAGACTTCCTGTGAGAATTTGGGTATTTGTGGAGAACCATGTGATAGACTTGTTTTAGATATGTTAATTACCCTATTTCATGATGTTTGGACACTTGGTAAACTCGATTTCATGTTTGGTTGTGTTGGACCAAGTTTCGTTGGATAGATGTTGATTTTGGTTTTTAAAAAAAATCTGTGTTTTGCCGATAATCTGTCTTGATCAGTAATTTAGAACATATTAAGGTCAGAATCTTAATTTCAGTATAAAACATGAGTTTTAGAGAAATTTGTCTTCTTTCCAACCCCTCTAACCTTGCTCGATTTTGTTTTTGTATGTGTGAGTTATGACTATTTTACTACAGAGGTGTATTTCATTTCCAGATTTCGTTTCTTGGTGATTTTGATGACTAAATTATTTTGATACTTGTGCTACACATATTACTTTGATCTAAAACTTCAGGTCAGTTTTTCTATATCTATTTAGGGATTACCCAGAATTTTTGTGGATTTTATTGATGAGTTTTATATGTCGTTTCATGCTTGCTTATGAAGACTATACTTGCTGGATTTTGCTCGCTGTTCTGTAAAGATTTGAATTTTCACCCTAATTCCATTTCCTGTATGGAAAATATTTATGAAATATGAAAGTTATATTAATTTGTATAATTTCACCTTCCTTTGGCGGATTTGGATTTCGTTTCGCAGTTTGCGAGATATTTCAGTTTTCGTACACCTGTGTTGGGAATTCAAGATTTGTCCAAACTATCATTTTTTGAGGTTTTTCGATTTTTGTTGACTGAACTAATTTTACTGGAATATTATGAAACTTCATATTATGATACTAGACATATAGGGGATTACCCCAGATTTTTGATGAATTTATTTGATAATTTTTAATGCTGTATTCTGACTGAGAAGTCAATTTACTGATTTCTGGCTGAACGTGTTTTCTGGATTCAAATCAGTTTTGAGTAATCATATTGTGAATTACTATATGACTTATATATAATCGCTGGATTCGTGTGGAAGTATATTTTCCAGGTTCTTCGACGAATTCAGATTTGAATTTCTGTAGTAACGGAAATCACGGTTTTAGTACTGTACTGTCATGCTATCTTGAATATGAACATCCATTGTTTTGCTCGTTTATGTGACTGTATATCATCTATGCATGCTTGATTGTTTCCCTTAACTTAGTACTAGTTTTTCCATGCTAGTTTGACACTATTTCATGTACTATCATGTATGTTGATAACCATAATAAAAGTAATCAAGCCGGAGTTTAAGGGAAAGATCTAGTAGTGGGAAATTATAGAAATGTGTACTTGGAAGGGGGCCCGTGTTTCCCATACTGAGCATCTGTTATACTGTTATACTGATTACCTGACTGCACTCTTCCCTATAGGAAGGTGTACTCGGAGGAGGACCAATAGGTTCTGACTGTCTGATTTCTGTTACTGATTACCTGACTGCACACTTCCCTATTGGAAGGTGTAATCGGAGGAGGACCACTAGGTTCTGACTGTTACTGTTACTGCTACTGTTACGGATACCTAAGTACACTACCCTATATGATCCCCTATGAAATCTAAAGCGAAACTGTTTGAATGTAGCAGCCATGTAAGGTGGGCTGCATGAAGTGCTACCTAGCTAGTAATACACAAAGACTGTAAGAACATAAGACTGATACTGTTAGATTGATACTGTTATACCATTATCCTGATTCACTGATATACTGAGCTTACTGTTACTGGACACTGCTAGTTGCCATATGACACATTTGACACAAACATCTGTACTGTTAGTATGTCATGCTAGTTGACTTTGTTTTACTGATTCATGCTAGTTATCACTGTTGATGCATTATTCCATGCTATTTGTTAGTTTTCATGTGCTTGTATCCTACATTATAAGTGACCAGTAACTTGCATTAACGGGTACTTGTTTTCTACTTCCTTCTTCCCGCAATTTGTCAAATTGCAGATTTTGGTGATCAGCTACCGATGGAGTATGTAATCTAAAGTTCTAGTTGGCTGGAGCTTTTGCTATCTTCATTTATTTTCTGTTGCTCATTTTGAACAATGTATCTGTTACTTAGATTCTTCTGTTTGGGCAGTCTGACCCATGATTTTTTGACTTATTCACATCATGACTATTTGAGATTAATTTAATTGGTTTCAAGTAATTTTGTTGGTATATTGATTCAATTATGCATGTGTGGCTGATTCTCTTACTTCTGACTCTGATTATTTTGTGAGATGTTTTAAAGATTTCTGAACAGCTTATGGATGATGAAAATCATTCGCTCGGCCTATGTTACGTGCTCGTATTCCGTTTTTTTGGGAAGCAGGGCGTGACAGGCACCCCCGCACCGGTTCTGAACAACATGAAATTGCTCCTATGTCGGCTTCTGTCGCTGCTGCTCTCTTGACCAATTTGTCAAATCTTCTGATACCAAGAGGTATCATCCGGGACCTCAAGCTCGACCTCAATCCATGCTCGAACTTACGAGCCTTCTTAGCCTCATCCATCACTAGTTCCGGAGCATACCTAGAGAGCTGAGTAAATTTGGCCTCGTACTCCCTAACTGACATGCCACCTTGTTGTAGTGATAGAAATTCCATAGCCTTCTTCTCCTGGACGTCGGAGGGAAAATAGTGACTGCGGAATTCTTCCAAAAATTCCTCCCAGCCAAGAACAATGCCTCCCATTATCCGCTTCATCGACTGCCACCAAACAGTCGCATCCTTCTCCAGTTGCAGAGTTGCCAACTTGACCTTGCTGCCTTCAGGGGTCTCCAGCACTTCAAAGATGGTCTCTACTTGACGAATCCAGTTGTCAGCCGCATCAGGATCTGACTTCCCTTCGAATACAGGTGGTTTCATTCGTTTGAACGATTCCACTAGTTTAATCGCTTCGAGCACCGGATTCGCAGGTACCCTTCCTTGGTTCTGATTCATGGCCACGATGTTGAGCGTCTGATAGACCCTCACAAGTTCCGTTTCCAGATCCAGACCTTCCCCATTTCTAGCTCCTCTTCTAGCCATATTCTGATGCAAAAAATCCATTAAATTCGAAGTATACGACATGAGTTTTAAATCAACTTTGCATTTCATTAAATTCCAAACTTTATACATTCGAATTGAAAAATATTTCTTGACATCAGAATGAAAATAGTAGAAGCTACAATAGTCTAACTCCTACGGTTCCTCTTCACTTCTCGAAGTTCTCCTCGTAGTTCATCAACTTCATCCTTCAGCACATCGGTCAGATTCTTCCTCATCTCGAGTTCCCATACACGATGACTGAGAACAGAAAAGTCATTCTTACGCTTTGGCAACTGAGCCTCCAATAATCCGACTCTTTCTCGCAGTGTCTCTACCTGCCTCTGAAGAGAAGTCACAAGACTATTTGGAACGGGTTCTTCTTCTTCGTCAGAAGAGTCATCAGATGAATCCGGAGGTGGGGTGATCTCTCGAGATTTAGGCCATTCTTCTCCGTCAGAATCTGCTTGCCCTGGATAGTACTCGTCCTCGGAATCTGCCTGTCCAGGATGGTACTCTTCCTCAATGATATGCCAGTCGTCGCCTCCAGCAGGGTCGAAGTGATCAGCCATCTTAGAAATAGAGAGGAAGAAGCATAAGTCATAGAGCAACACAAATGTAAGTCACTTACATTTAAATCTCTAGACTCAAACACACACTCTAATGTCCACTTCTAGGGTGTCGTTCCTTATAAATTTGTACAAGTGTGAAGCGTGGCTCTGATACCACTCTGTAACGCCCAGAATCCCAAATACAACTGAATTCGAGAGTTCTACAGGATCTTTTCGCTTCATTTAGTACAATTTTACAAGGAAATTTGAACTTTTCACTTTACATCAGAGTTTATATAAAACTTTACACTTTACATTGCACAGCGGAAATAAAATTACAACATTTGAATAAATGTACAACAACATGAATAATCTTTAAGCATTTGTTCCTCTTTAATCTTTATCATGTCATTTACCTGCATATAAGACTGTGGGTACGTCAGTTTATTCAACCGACGAACATTATACACGGCCATCCTCTCTATACCGGAAATAGTCTAACTTATTTTCTATATTTAACAAACACAAACTTGTCACATATCAAACTAAAGGGACTACCCTATTGATGTCGTGTTGTGATTGTGCACTTAATCCTTAATGCAATAATCTATATTATATGACACTAATGCACACTTGTTCGGATTCTATGCATCTCATACTACATAGGTCCGAGGGCAAACCCTTAATGGTTCTTCATCTTCGTAGGGTTCAATTCCTCGCCATGACTTACTCTACTACTGTAACTACGGTAAGTATCCTAGATGTTTTCTGACCTACGAACTCATGTCTAGGCGCCCTGGAGGGAATCCCAACGCACTGACACATGACTCATCATGCAGGCATCCTGTGGAAATTCAGCTCCTACCATAAACATGACACCACCCGTAGTCTTCAAACATCCCACGAGCGTCACCACCGGGACGGTACTCTGGAGCAGTATCCTCGCCCTGACTCATCATGGGACATCCTGGGATACGCTCTCGCCGCTACCCAATGGTCGTCATACTCAATGTTTTTCTCTTACTTTCATCACCTCTTCACTATGTAACTAATCCTTAGTTCTAATAAAAATAGAATCATGAATAAAATCAAAGCACTAGAGTTAGCCTCTCCACTAAACCGGACTTATTTATTCATTCAAATATGACCAACCTTGGTCTTTCATTTCAAATTTCATTTTCATTTCTTTTCAATTGCCGGGGGAGACTTAGCTACTCTTTTGTTTCAATTCTCATTCACAATTTCTAAAGTTGAGTGTTTCAACTCATAAGTTCACATGTTGAGTTGTCATACTCAAAAATATTTCTTTTTCAATCATGATTGCTAAATCGTTTAATAGTCCATAATTATACATTAAATTCAACTATTCATCATGTAACTCATGAAATATTATTTTCACATTAAAAACCACATCACTAGTTATTTAATCAAAGATGAATATTTATGCATCATAAATGGTCACACCATTCTCCATTGAGAATAATTCACATCACTAGTTGTTTAATCAAAGATGAATATTTATACATCATGAATTGTCACACCATTCTCCATTGAGAATAATTCACATCACTACATATAGTTCCTTTTTATTCGTATTTCTTTTCTAATATTTCACTTTAAGTCTTTTGCAACTTACAATTTTATAAAAATGCAAGTGTAGAACTTATAGTTCTAAATTATACTTTTATTCTCTAAACATACTCCACTTCATGCAAGTAATTCACAAATTATTTTTCATTAACTCCACATATTTTTAAAATAATAAATATATTTTTTCCACATTTTTTTGATCATTAAAACACCCAAAAAATGTTTTTTTTTCCCACAATATAAACAACAGCCGAGGCCACAGATCGAACCAGCGACCACAGGGAAACCAACCGAAGGCACAAGCCGCTAGGCCGAGGGCTACTCGCGCTTAGAAGAGAGGGCGAGAGCATTAAGTGCTCTCGGCCGCTGCTCTATACATTTTTTTAAAAATGAAAAATAAAAGTATGGCAGCCCGGGGATTCGAACCAGTAACCTCAGACCCGAGAGCCTACTGTAGCAATTAGAGCCGTCCTGACCACTTGAGCTACGTGCTCAGGTTGTCAAGGTACAACTCGAAATGCATTTAGATCAATACTCTCTATTATCAAAACATTTCGATGTTCAACTAGTCCTCATTTCACTTTGTTTTTATAAAATTTTACTGTAAAATTCCAGATTGATTGAATCATATTCAAGTATGTAGAAAATAATTTTTCTTAATGATTAAACATATTTTTCCCCAATAATTAACACATTTCTACCATACAATTTGTTAATTTGATATACTTCTACTAATGCATTCTTTTTCGACATTTTAATTTCACTAAGCTCTACATCAATTTTCTGCTCTTATTCATTTCACAAACATAACAATTGCTCCCTAATTCATTCGTTACAACGTCATAACAAAACTTCCATTTTAGCACATAAGGCGACATTGTCAATCTATTAATTTGCATATAATTGTTAATGCTAATAACAAAATTTTCTTTACACATTCCATAGCCATAATCATATCGCACACAACTTGAATTTTAATAGTAGAATTACATACAATTGCACATCAACAATTCAATCAATTATAGCTCATTTTTCCTATTAAATGTGCACTCTTGTTAATCATTTTCATGCATCATTTTTCTAATTAAATCTAGCATGCATTCCTATTTAGAAATAGGAAAAATTTACCCACCTTAGTGAAGAAAGTACAACTAGCAACCTCCTAAACGAATGTTCTTACAACAAGAGTGCTCCTCCTCCTTGTCGACGCGCACACGAGCCTTCCACCAAGCCAAACCAAGAGCTCTCCTTGATGATAGCCGGCCTTCCTTTTTCTTGATGCAAACACAACTTTTCCCACACACAAACTCAATCTTTTACTCACTAAATAAACAACTAGATAATTGTATTTTGAACTATAGGCTTGGAGAAAATAATTTGCACAAGAATAACTAGCCATGGGGGGGGGGGGGGGGTATTTATACTAAAAATCAAGGAGAATGGATGGCTAAGATTGAAGTAGGAGTTAGGAACAAATGGCTATGATTTAAGGAGGAGTTATACTAACTACCCATGATCAATTAACCATCACCCCATGACTCCACTCAAAAATTTCCATTCCCTCCAAAAGATGCAATCCGGCCATGCAAGTGTGCTTGTGCACGTGTACGTGCAATACACGTGTATGCAACTTGGTCTCCATAAAATTTGTACATTAAATTTTGTGCAAAAATAATCTTTAAATTGTATTCTACATTACAAGTTGTATTTAAAAATAAATTAACTCATGGGCTTTAGTTTGTGGGCCAAAATAATAATTTGAAAATAAAATAAATGAATTAAATTTTGGGCTTTAAGAAGAAAAGGCTTTTTGTCTAATTGAAAGAAGGCTTTTATATAGAAATAATTAAAAGCACATATTTAAATATCTATACTCATCATGATGAAAATATTTACCAAAAATATTGCACGTGCACACTACGTGCAAATAAATAATTTTTCATTAAATGAAAAATCGGGGCATTACACAAGTATCATATAAACATGTATCAAGTATCATGTACAAGTAACAAGTAACAAGTGTCAAGCAAGTAGGTAAACATGTAACAGGCAAGCATGTAACCCAGTCAACCAAATAATCCTTTAGAAATAGCAAAACAATTCCAAAAATTCCGAAATTTTGAAAACACGTTACTAACATATACAAATAGCTCCATTTCAAATTTCAACTCAAGATTCCAAGTATACATTGAGTTATGAATTTTTGAACACGCGCTCGCTGTTTGCAAAAACTGCAGCTTTCTTCCCCCTCACTGTTTTCGGAAATAAAATTCTTAAACTCCTTAAATAAATTCCAAACATTATGAAATAATTCAAGCTTGCTACTAACATCATCAAGAACGTTCAGTAAAATATTGGGGTCAAACTTCTATCGTATCACCAAGTAAAAAAATTTCTAATATAACTGAGTTCTTATGCTCTATTAGCAACTTTTACTTCTATACCAATTCTTCAAAGCTCAACTCAATATGATCAAACTTCTACTACTCACAAGCATTCAAACAAGAATCTAACATTCAAGCATACACCATATCTCAAACAAATTTTAAAAAAAACAAGTTTAAGTTAGAAAACACCCACTATCCGATAAAGAATTCTTCAATCCCTTGCTTGTTTGCTCCTCCTTGTAGTGTCTCATTCTTCTTCACCTCCTCCTAGCTTCAAGAACACCATGAGCCATCTTCCTCAATCTTTCTTCTTGCTCCCTTTCTTTTCTTGATGATAGAAGAAGTTAAAGAAGAAGAACATGGAGATGAGAATGGAGGGTGGGGGATTTGGGTGAGATGAGATGGTGATGGGGGTGGAGAATGGCCGGCTAGGAATGGGGAGGTGTTCTGTTATACATCGGTAAGAATGAGAGGAGTGGGAGTGAGGATGAGGGTGTAGTTGAATGGTGGGGATTTATTCATTTTAGACCCTAGAACATTAAAGTAATATTTGAGAGTTGAAGTTGTTTGCATTTGGGATTTGATCCTAGCCCTATGAACCTGTATGATAAGCAAGAAGAGACGCTCATGAAGGAGTGTGATTTTTCTACATCCCTACAATTATATATACATATACATACATATACTCTAACATATATATATATATATTATAAATAAAAAAATATTTATTCATATATTCACAATCAAAATGTATATAAATACATACGCATACACATACATATAAAAATACATACAAGTATTTATACATATATATGATATACAATCCTATCAAAATATACATACATACAAATAAATAAAATATCTATTTGTAAAACATAAGAATATATTTTATAAAAATACTAGATTTTCCCGTGGGCACGTTCCTACGACACGTCTTCGGAACGATACAGCATATGAGAAGCCTTGTAAACAGTAAAACAACAATTATGGAGCTCAAGTTTGAATAGTATGACAATAACTAGTTGTAAATAAAAGTCCATGTTTCCATTGATATATGCTGAAAAATAATTATAAATGAGGGTATAAAATCCAACTTTTTAGAACTATGAGGGGGGGAAATGATGAAATTTAACTATTGAGGAGTTATTTGCTATTTTCAATGTTACATGAATAATAAAAAAACATAAAAAATCTGAAAATTTACAAACCTGAAATCTGAAAATCTAAATTTTTGAGTAAATAGAGAGAGAATGAGAGAGAGAGAGATGCAGAGAGAGAAAAGTAATTAAATAAAAAAATTGGGTTGTTTTTTTTGGGCGGGGTGGGGGGGATTTGAATTTGAGTTTTGGGTTTAAAATTTTGGGGGGAAAATGTGTTTTGTGAGGTTAGATTTGGGCCATTGATTTTGAGGGGATTGAAGGAGAGCCACTTGATAGCTTTCTTTGTGTTCTATTATATAGATTATTTCTCAAAAGATTGTTTCGTTTAAACAATCGGAATAATATACAAAATTTAATTGAGAAAATATCCTGAGTACAACTTATTGGGTTCAGAATATATAATATATCTGAAAATTTCTCAATTAAAACTAATAACCATGAAAGATATATAATCACGTGCAACTCTCAAATGTGCACGAATTAATATGCAAAATAGTTATATACTATTTTGTGGGGTGTTACATTTCGAACCCGCAGACCACAACAAACCGAGCGCCAACAACCACGTGCTAGCTAGGAAGTCCAAACCACAACTTTGTCATCTTGATTCAAACAATCAACATGAATAGGTTCAGACCCGAATCTACTGTTCGACTCCAACCTTAACCCTAGAGTTTCCACTTTGATTCTTTGCTATCTACACATCTTATCATGTTCAAACAATAAAAATTCATCATATAAAATTTATTTAGTATTAAAACAATGAATAAACCCTAAAACACTCATCTTTAAATGATCTACATGAAATCTAACGTATGACAAGTTCTAATCATCTACAACAATTTAAGGGTTCATTAAATCACTTTGTATAAATAAGAATTTGATCTTTCATGTAATGAAACTTCATTACTTCAAGAACAACTTGTTAGATCAACATACAATCAAGATTTAATTTTTATGTCATATAATCTATAAATCTCATATCAAACATACATCTCTACAAGCACCACATAACAGTACCGCAATCAAGCTAACATTGTAACGCATGAGCCTGGCTCAGCTGCGCACGTGGCTATACGTGCGCGCAATACGCGAACAAATAAAATCCTAACAACTGCCCACCACAGACGTGCTTCACAAAGGATGCCATAGCCATTAGGTACCTCTTGATCATGAGCAATCCTATTTATACTCTCTCTCCTATTGCTCTCCACCGATGTGGGACTAACCCCAAGCACACACACATCACCCCATGCACACATGGCACCCATCTTCTTTCTTTCATTTATTTCTTCATTTAATGCAATTTTTCCTTAAGCCCCATAGACACTTCTATAGGCTTCTCCATTAATTCAATTAATCCATAGCCCATAGACATCCTATAGGCCAACTACCACACTTTCTCACAGTATTATATATATATATATATATATATATATATATATATATATATATATACTCTTAAGTACGGGGTGTTACACAACCCCCCCTTAAGAACTCAACGTCCTCGCTGAGCCTGATCCAGGATCCCTTTCTAGTCGATGTAGAGAGGACTACCCTGATTTTGCTAGCTGTACAACTATACCCGAAACTCTGGTTACCCACCAGTGTACATCTGCTAGCTCCATCTCAAGCGTACATCTTGCACACACTCAGTGTCGAAAGTCGGCTCTGATACCATTTGTAACGCCCTGAGCCTGGCTCAGCTGCGCACGTGGCTACATGTGTGCGCAATACGCGAACAAATAAAATCCTAACAATTGCCCACCATCGGCGTGCTTCACAAAAGGGGTTATAGCAATTAGGTACCTCTTGATCATGAGCAAACGTTTTTATACTCTCTCTCCGGTTCCTCCCCACCGATGTGGGGCTAACCCCAAGCACACTCACGTCACCCCCATGCACACATGGCAGCCACCTTCTTTCTTTCATTCATTTATTTATTTAATGCAATTTTCCCTAAGCCCCATAGACACTTCTATAGGCTTCTTTATTAATTCAATTATTCCATAGCCCATAGACATCCTATAAGCCAACTACCACACTTTCTCACATTATTATTATTATTATTATTATTATTATTATTATTATTATTATTATTATTATATATATATATATATATATATATATATATATATATATATATATATATATATAAAATATTCTCCCCATATAATATTATATATATACTCGTAAGTACGGGTACTCGTAAGTACGGGGTGTTACAAACATACGACCATCGATCGCAAGAATTTCATCCCAAACATTATACTACACATCCATGAGATAAAAACATAACAAGAGAGATAGAGTGTTACCCACCCCACGAAGAAAAATTGATACAACTAGTAACCTTGTCCTCCAAGCAACAGATCCACTCCTCAATGACTCAAGCAAATCACAAAAATTATCCAAAGAAAAGGAGGCCGAAAGTATGCGGCTCAATAAATAGGACGGGATGAATTTAGGATTTCTTTGGTGTTATTTTACTAATAAAACCCCCTTGAAATCCCAATTTGCAAAATTAATTGTTTATTACATTAAATCAAATCAAATAGATAAAATCTCATCCCCTAAATCAGTCCTCTGAAAACCAGCCCCCAAATGCAGCCCAAAAATGTTTTGAATTAAAATTTTTCCTCCAAACGACTTTTTATACAAAAGTCCCCTTCTTTCGAAATATTTACAAAAGTAGTTTCTCTTATTCAGAAAAATCCCAAAACTTCAAATATATCCAACTATAAATGATAGAATTCATTTAGCAACTCAAAATTTTAAAACTTGCATTTCAAAATTATTTGCATATGTTTTGCACGTGAAAATGACCATTTCACAGTAATTCAAAATAATTAAATAAATTCATTTAAAAATATTTATTAATTCAAAATATTATATTTAAAAATTATCGGGTAGTACATCACTCCCTCATTAGAAGAGTTCTGTTATCAGAACTACTGCTAATAAGGGAAAAGAAAAAGAAACCAACACGGAATTTACACAAACAATTCTGAAAAATATATCTTCATCCAGACCTCAGCTTCCCATGTGGCCTCCTCGAATAGCTTCTTCTCCACAGCACCTTGATCATCGGTATGACCTAATTCCGCTGAACCTTCTCTCGGCGATCCAAAATCTCCACTGGATGCTTCTTGTAGCTCAAATTAAATTGCAATCCTTCTAGTACCTCGGGTACATACTTCCTCAACATTGACACATGGAATACATTGTGTACCTTTTCTAACTCTTCTGGTATATCCAATCTATAAGCTGCCTTCCCAATCCGCTTCAGAATTTTATGGTCCAGTATACCTTGATGCCAATTTGCCTCATATTCCGAATTTGATGACTCTATTCGTATGCGATACCTTCAGAAGAACTGCATCTCCAACCTCAAATTCCAAGTCTCGGTGTCGAACATCTGCATAACTTTTCTGCCTTTTCTGCGCTTCGTCTAGCCTTTTTCGAATTAGCTCAATCTTCTCCGAAGTCTGCCGCACGATCTGTAATATCTGCCTCTTGCCAACTTCATACCAACAAATGGGTGTTCTGCACTTCTCCCATACAAAGCCTCATACGGTGCCAAGCAAATACTCGCATGATAGCTATGTAGGCAAACTCCACTAGTGCTCAGTGCCTCTCCCAGCCTCTGCCGAAGTACGGAAATCACAGTTTTGGTGCAGCAACATCATGCTGTCCGGATTTAGAATTCTCGTTGTTCTTGATATTTTGATTTGCTTTGACCCTCGAACATGTATCCTACATAGCCTAGACTTGTTCCCTGTTTTTAATCATGTATACTTGACCTGTTTCGCACACTTTCATGGTTGGTTGATAATAATAATAAATAATAAGCCAGAGTTTAAGGGAAAGACCATAGTAGTGGATAATATAGGTAAGTGTAATCGGAAGGGGCCCGTATTTTCCAGTACTTGGTTCATGAACTTATTGTACCTTGAGCGTATTCATGAACTTGTTTTGCATTCATGAACCCATGGTTGGTTCTTGAACTTGTTAGTACATTCATGAACTTGATTCGTGAACTTGTTACATTATTTTTGTATTCATAAACCATGCTTGCTTGATACTTGATGCCTGAGTACACCGCGCTATAAAATCCACCACTAGGCCTAAACATAACCGATTGTATGTAGCAACCGTGTAGTAAAAGTATGGATGCATGAATTGCTACCTAGATACAATTAAATATTAGACTTAAGATTAAGTTGTCACTTGTACACACTTGGTACCCTACTTGATGCTAGTTACTTGAGACTTGTTACTTGTACGTGATACTTGTTACTTGATGCGTGATACCATTATATGTTCACTAGCCACTTGTTCTACTACTAGTACTTGTTACCCAATCTTATCACTTGAGTTGTCTTTCTTGCTAGCTAGTTTCTTGAATCCCCCTACTTGTAGCATCCCTATTATATTATGTTATACATTCTTGATTCCAAATCTTGTTTCATATTTTTTGCACTTGTTTTCATACCCTTACTTGTACTACTTGCGGCCCTAACTTGCACTAAGGGCATTTGTCTTGTTTTCTCTATTTTTTCCTTTTATATTTATATATACAAACTTTGGAGATGAGTTGCCTGTTGGAATTGGTGAGCAAGCATTCTAGGCCTCGGTTGAGGAAAAAGCTTGTTTTAATTACTTTGTATTTGAATTTATTAAATTTTTTGCTACTTAAAACTTGTAACGGACTTGTAGTCCCAAAGTTTTCTTTCTTTTTATCCAGATCTTGAAATTATTGGGATATTTGTATTTGTTTCAAATACTTTTTTGTTGATTAATAAATTATTCATGCATGCGTGGTTGAATATATTCTTGTTATGATGCTGAGTCGATCCTACAACTTATGAATGATGAAAATTATTTACTGGGCTTCGTCACGCACTCGTATTCCGTATTCCTTTGGGAAGTGGGGCGTGACAAGGTTTTTAGTAGTATCAGAGTTTAGGTTTGGCTAATGTGTTAGTTTGCTAATACATTAGACAGACTTGACTCGGTCAGGATTAACTCAACATTAATCAGGCCATGCAATCACATGAACAATTTGATAATCAACTCAATCTAGACACTAGTCTTATCCCATTCATTTTGATCCCTTCATGTTTAATTCTTTGATTCCTTGTTTCCTTCCATCTCTTATAGTCGTCCTGATTTGTTGATTCCATATTGGGTATAAATTTATTCTTTTCGTACCTATGCTTTTTTGCTTCCGGTGCAAGCAATCTCTTATTTTTCTGCTTGCCTCGTTGATTTCTTCTTATTTTAGCTCGTGTGTCATTCATTACTTTCCATACCTTGCATTCATCTTAATTTGTTGATTCATATTGTGTATCATACTAGTTGTTTCTTCCATATCCCGTTCTCCTTAAATTCTGGTGCTATCCATTCTTTTCTTTCCGCTTGGTTCGTCGATCGGCATCGGAGGATCTTCAACGATAGGTTAGAGGCTTATTTAATTCCTACGTTACTGTATATTTTTATAATATATTTATTATGTAAATTTGCTACACTGCATATTTATTTTCTCATTCACATTTGTATTATGCTTATGCATGTATTTCATTCCGTTTTTCTCCCTAGTTTTATAAATCATTTTCACTACTACTATTTTGTACTATTGTGCTTGATATTAGTAATCTATACATCTATTTTGATATTCTATTGTGTGACTTTCAACTCCATTTCTTGCTTTTCTACTATTTTTATATAACGAATTTCAAAACATAACATCATACTTAAATTAAATGTCCCATATCCCTGTGCATATGGAAGGTTACATTTTCCATTTCACCATTTCGGTGCAACCTAATGTCAAGATGGCAAATATACAACTCAATGTCAATAGAGGCAAATTGGAACTGGATGTCAGGGAGACAAAATGTGCAACCGAATATCCAGACGGCAACCTGCAACCTGATGTCGTGAAGGCAAACATGCAACTTGATGTTAAGGAGGCAAGATTTTCTACCTATTTGCTAATTGATATTTCAAGACTTTTTACTTATATAATGAAACTAATGGTAAAGAAATATTTTCTTTATGACATTTTGTTTATACAATTACACTTTCTGTTTCCATACAATCTGAACTAGTATAGTTGATTTTACTCTATTTTGTGTTTACAATTTTTTTTCATTTATGTTAAGATTGAGTACATCAACTATGGTCTAAGTTTTCGTTCTTTTGTGAATTACTATTTATTACCACCGTTTTCCAATTCTGTAACATTTTAGGTTTCTCACTTACTTTTGTTTCCACGTCCCAATTAATGATTTGACGCTTACTTTTGTAATACTTAATGAACTCCTTTTAAGTCTTCTTGCATATATATATTTTGGTCTATTTTGCTCGTTGCCTTGTAATGTGTTTTTCGAGTATTGATTATAATGTCAACATTCACTTATTATTATGTGTCTTTTACATTCATTGTTATTAATATTTTCCTTACTTAGCTAAATTTGTTCGTATTTCTATGTATCTTGACTGGTTATTTTCCTAAAACTATTTTTTATATAATCTTTAAAGTTTGTGTTCCTTTGTTGTTTGTATGGTTATCAACATTTTTATATTTGGGTTTTATCTCTTCACTTTTGACTTCGTATTCTATGTGAATAGTCTTCCTATCCGCTTATGATTGAGGATTAATGGTGTATTTTGACTTCACTTTCCATTTATAATTGATCGACTATATATATCCATGTTTGATTTATTTATAGAGTTGATAAGCCAAATTCTTATTTTGTTTTATAATGTTATTATTACTACTATTATTATTATTGCTATGGTTTTAGTTATTATTATTGGTATCATTATTATTATTGATATTACCATTGCTATTATTATTGTTATTTCCATATATGTTGCTTGGGACATCACCATCGGAGTAGCGCAGCGGAAGCATTGTGAACCCATAACCCACAGGTCCCAGGATTCTCTTATCCCTTATCTTTCCTTGCACCGCTTGCCTTCTTTCCATACATTTGCATTGTCTTCATTCACTGAATCTTTATTCAACATCATTTTAGATCACCCCATTCCTATATATGATTTTCTGATTCTGGTGTTGCCACCATTTTGTCTTTTCCCTTGAACCCCTTGTTTTGTTACCCCCATACGTTTTCTTTGCCTTATCCTATATACCGCCTAAACAAATTTTGAGGACGAAAATTTGTTGTAAGTTGGGTAGGATTGTAACCCCCATTCCCGATAATAAATATTTTCCATGTATTTTCTATAATTTGATTTTTATAAAGTTATTTTGTGCTAAATCCATTTCGGATTTTATTAAAGTATTTTCTAATCAAAAATCTTATTCATTTCGAATGGTGGTGTATTTTGATCTTATTTTTTATATCTTATTGATTGGCTATTTGTGTTTGAGCTCAATTTAAACGTATTAATGATATTTGAGTTATTTCAATAAATTTATATTTTTTTATATAATCTTATTATTATTATTATTATTATTATTATTATTATTATTTTTGTAAAGCGGAACATACTTTTTTATTCGTGTTTTATTATTTGATTTAATGTGTATATATATATATATGTATATTTTGTAAACCCTATAGCCCATTTTTTTTGGATTTAACCCATACCCTTTAAACCCACTGTTATTGGATCCGACCCGTTAAACCTAATACCCTAAACCCCTATAAATACTCTCTGCCTATTAAACCCTAACCCTAACCTTACCTACCCCTACCTACTGTGCATACCCAGCCGCCCCTACTGTTATAACCCCATCATCAACCTCCCGCTCTCTCTTTTCTCATCCCCTGTTTTCGAAGAACCCATTCCGACCCCATCTTCATCACTGCCTCATCGTCTTCCTAATTGTGAACCAATCACCTCGCCACCGAAACCCCCCCCCCCATCCTCATCACCGCACCTCGATCGAAACCCATCGCTCGCCATTATTGAACCATCAACCCCACTCTGTCCCTGTGCTCGTCGCCGCCTCGTCTCTCCATAGCCATCATCGCTCTTTATCGACAGATCCCCTTGTCGCTTCGCCATCCTCGTATACCTGAAGCTTCCCGCCATCGCTCTGTTCTCTCGCCAAAACTAAACACCCACCGACGCCATCCTCCTTATCCTCCGCCATCAACCGTCTTCCTGCGTCGAGCTTCCCTCGATGTCGCCGCCGCAGTCGCCCACAATCGCCGCTCGCGTCGCCGGTCGAAGTCCACCATTGTTGCTGCTATGATCAGAGAAGAGAAGGAGGAAAGAAGAAGGGCTGTTTGAATCTCAGCCATCAGATCGCATCAAGATCTGAGCCAGATCTTGATCATCACCATCTGATCGGAACTCAACCCTCCATCACCAGATCTGATCAAGATCTGATCTGAGCCGTACGTTGGTTTGATCTTGATCGCCACTGAGATCCATGTCGGGATCTGGTCCCGTTATTCCTCCGTCGGATTTATCATCTACGCCCCAAGTCAAGTATCTTCTTGTACATTTTGTTTTCTAGTACAAATGTTTTCTTGAAAATACTGCAAGTAGATTGTAAATGTGACTACTCTTTGTTTATCGTTGATGATCTCATGTTTCGCCTTATTTATTACATGATCTAAGATTCACAACCCTTCATTGATACACTTGTTCACAACTAGTATAATTTTGATACATTTCATGCAAAAAGTGTCTTATTTGGTTTATGTCCAATCTTGGCTTGTTGTTTCGACCCCGATAACACCAGAATCTGAACTTGAGTCCTGAATATGAACCTTAGCCTTGTATGTCTACTTTACCACCCTTTCGACGAAATTGAATTCCGACTTACGGTTTAGGAGATATCGCGGTTTTACTGCTGCAGTGTCTGTAATCGCAGATTCATAAAAACTGCTGCACCACTTTGGTTTACAATTATTTTAACTAGGCTACCAGTAAATAAATGACTTAAAATATTGCATGTTGATACTAGACACCCAAGAGAACATTCCCTAATTTTCTTGGGATTAATTAATGACGTTTCAATCCTGTTTCATACGTATAAACACAGTTTTACAAATTCTGGCTAAACACAAATGCTGTATAGTTTGCTGTTTTGACATCAATTGCTAGAACTTTTGTGTGTCTTAATTATATGAGTTGGAACCGGGCAGGAGTCTAGTTTCTAGACCTTCTTATGGATCTATATTTGTAATCTTGCAGCAACGGGAATCGCAGTTTTGGTGCAGCAACGTCATACTGTCCAGATTTGGAATTCTCGTCATTCTTGATATTTTGATTTGTTTTGACCCTCGAACATGTATCCTACCTAACCTAGACTTGTTCCCTATTTTTGATCATGTATACTTGACCTGTTTCGCACACTTTCATGCTTGGTTGATAATAATAATAATAAATAACAAGCCGGGGTTTAAGAGAAAGACCATAGTAGTGGACAATATTGGTAAGTGTACTTGGAAGGGAGCTCGTGTTTCCCAGTACTTGGTTCATGAACTTGTTGTATCTTGAGCGTATTCATGAACCTATTACTTGGTTCATGAACTTGTTGTGCATTCATGAACTCACGGTTGGTTCTTGAACTTGTTAGTGCATTCACGAACTTGGTTCGTGAACTTGTAACATTATTTTTGTATTCATGAACCATGCTTGCTTGATACTTGATGCCTGAGTACACCGCCCTATAAAACCCACTACTAGACCTAAACGTAACTAATTGTATGTAGCAACCATGTAGTAAAAGTATGGATGCATGAAATGCTACCTAGATAGAATTAAACATTAGACTTAAGATTAACTTGTCACTTGCACACACTTGGTACCCTACTTGATTCTCGTTACTTTAGACTTATTACTTGAGACTTTGATGTGAATATTTGCAAGTATACAAAATCGCAACAAGTAATATATTTAAGTGAATAGAGTGTCGAACCCACAGGGACTAGATATTTTATTGAGTACCGATATTACTAGATGAATCACTATTTGGATAATCGAAATTAATAAATGATAAAACAACTAAATTAAATTAATCTAATTAAAGCTAACTAAATTAGTGAAGAGGGAGCGGGCTGTGAAATTCTTGTAATTTGTTAATGGCAAAATTAGTTCTAGGGCTTTTGACTTCACCTAGTTTATCACACACACAATTTATAATTCCTTATGAATAAAAATATTATTTTTCCAAGTTATAGACCAAAATCCCAAAAGTATTCACTACTCTATCTCACGCAGTATCAGAATTATTCTCAATTAATTATTTGCCTTAGTTCATCCACAAATTATTAATTGAAAATTTATTTACAGTCACGTTCTCCTATAATGGTGTTTAATTTTTATTAACCACAAATCACCATTTCGATCTCTTCATGATTTAAAAGATCATACAAATGTCTATCCACTAATTGTACGCATAAATAATAAAAATCAAAACACAACCATGGAAAAATAGAACAATAATAAGGAATTAAAATTGTGTTCTTAAAACTAGGCTACATCAAAGCCCTAGAAAAATAAAATTTAGTTCATATTCAATTTTCAACTAACAAAAATTGTTTGGGATTGCATCAAAAAATATAGAGAAGAAAAGATACAAAAAAAGATAAAAATATTGCAAACCGAACTCCTAGAACCGAGCCCAAGCCATTCTCTCTCTTCTGTCTCAAAAACCGAGCCGCACAGCCAAGTCAACGCCAGCAGTCTCTGTCACCCGCTGTCTGCGTCGCCTTGGAAGCCGCGAGAGCCACATCAGCACAGACAGAGCCCAGGTCCATGTCGCAGTCGTCACTGTCAGTGCCTGGCGCGCCTCGTACCACGTGTGCAGGAACCAGCCCTTCTGCCACGTGCTGTCCCTCTCTCTCCTTGTTTGCTGACTTGCTCCGAGCCGCACGCGCAAGAGAGAGACTGCTGTCTCTCTCTCTTACTTTTTTTTTTATTTGTTTGTTATGAATGTAGCCGTCACCTCTTGCCTTCTCTTTGTGCGTGTCTTCATGTATTTATAGACAAACGGGAAGAAGATTTAGGGTTTGCTCTTTGCAGAATAGTCTCTCCTCTTTTATTTATTTCCTTCCTTCTTTAACCTGATTTTTATTTCTTTCTCCTTTTTCTTTTCTTTCCTTTTCTTGAAAACACGTGCTGCATACACAAAAATAATACCAGAAATTAAGGTTTTAAAATTAAAATAAAATTAATTAGTTTAAAATTAATTAAACTAACTAAAAATCATATTAGCTCATTAAAACCCTTTTAAAATTCTTTATCTCAATTATAGCTCAATTAGCAAATTAAAATTCAGCAAAACAATAAAAATTAATAAATCAATAGTTTTGTTTTGTTTGTTGATTTTTACCAAAAATCTTCACTTTTTGCATCAAAAATCTTATTTCTTCAAAAATAATTAATTAATTGAAATCTTATAGAAATAAGATGAATTATAAACAATATAAACGAAAACAAGCTATTTTTATTGGTAAATGAGTACAAATATTTATATAAAAACTATACACATCAAATACCCTAAAACTTAAGATTTTGCTTGTCCTCGAGCAAAAATTTAAATCAATAGTAGGGAAATAATTATCAAAAATCGGCTCAATCCATCACACTAAGAGGTCTTATCATGTAAGCATCAAAATTTCAAAAAAATATAGACAATAACAAATAAAGTAAAATCAAGCATACCCACTTTCTCCAGTGCAATTATTTATTCGTAATTCCCAACCCAATCGTATTTGTCATGCAATTAATATAATTATAGTATGTAACAACTTCATCTGTGATTTCCCCTTCTCACTTCTACAAACCGAGTAGCAAACTAGAGTTTTTTTTCCTCAGTCTCTTCTCTAAGTTGTCACTTACTTTTTGACGCGAATGCAAAATATTTGTGATGAATTCACCCTGTTACTCAACAAGTCACAAAATTAGAGTGCTTTGCATACTCATATTTCAAGTTGCCGTTTGACGTAAAAGTAAACATTGGTGATGAATAACCCTAATTACTAAGCAACTCAAAACATTGGAGTAGATTGACTTTATTCATATATATATATATATATTATTTTATTATTATTATTACTCTATTTACTTAAACTCTGTTTAGGACTAGATCAAAGGGGATAATCACAAGAAAAAGCATCACATTTGTCTTTTATGTATAATAGCATGACTCACACAATTTTGTAAGGAATTTTGAAACTCAATAATCCTAAAGTAAATAAGTATGTTTACTCTTGCTTTATAAGCAATTGTCTATCCCAAACAAAATACTTTCAATGCTTATCACAATAAAGAACACAAAAGTGTAAAGATAAGCGTAAGTGAAATTCTTTTGTTTTGTTTTTTCTTTTTTTTAAAAAAAAAATTAAATAATAAATTTTTAACCTTCCCCCCAAACTTGAATATCATATTGTTCTCAATGGGAAAGGAAAAAGAAAAACAAAAGGAATGCAAAAAGTTCAGAATTTCTCCCCTGATTCGTCTTAAAATTTTTGTACGCGCGGCGTTCAGTATTTTGCCAATATCTGGAGCTGTAGGTGTCCAAATGGGCTGATTTTTTTTTGCTAGAAAGCTAAGACAATAGGCTACAATCGCTCTTTGAATCAGTTTTCCAGATTCTGATTCCATACTGCTCAAAAACAGCCATCAATGAAGGCGTACGAAACAGCTCCGCCCGGCGACTTTCAAAATTTAAGCAATCCTACAAGATAAAATCAAAAATTAAAATAAAATAAACTAAAAGATAAATCAAACCTAAATGCAATAAAAGAAAACATGGGTTGCCTCCCAAGAAGCGCTAAGTTTTAAGTCTTCAGCCAGACATGGTGGTGAGTTGGTTATGTAACGCCAAGATCCAACATCATTAAAACATCCTTTCTAATTTTTCTCTTCAGGTGTGGATCAGGTTCAAGCTCTAGTTTGAGGCGTTTCCTTCTTGATGATGATGTCTTTGATTCCCCCACCTCTTTGAACTTTTGCTGAAAAAATGAATAAATAGAGGGTGCAGTATCCAAATACATAACATGTTAAAAAATATGTTCTTTTTCTCTTTCAAAAGTTTCTGAATTTGTTGGACATACTTTTATAAGTGATTTTTCAATTTCAGCCTTATGTTTCTCGCCCACAATTAAATCAATTTTACTTACTCGAATACATAACTGTTCTTCAGGAGGAAACTTTATGAAATTAAAAACATCATACATTACTTGCTCATGCTGAATTTGTTCCTCCACAATTTGTTTAATCTCACTTTGCTTTTCAACAACATTCTGTTCGCCATTTTCTTCTTGTGGTTGCTCAATTGTCCTCCCACTGCTTGGTGTTATTGCTTTGCCATCTTTCGTGGGGTTGACAACTGTGTTGCTTGGTAATGCTCCTGCAGTTTTTTCATTAAGAGTATTTGAAATTTGACTAATTTGTATCTCAAGATTGTGAATAGAAGCCAAAGTTGAATTTGTAACATTTTAGATTGCCAAATCTGTCTTTTGTATGTATTGTTCTGTCCTTTGCATGTAGTGCATAAACATGTCTTCAAGTGTCGGCTTCTTTTCTTGTTGTGGAAAATTTTGAGGTGGTATAACTGCTTCTTGACTGTTGTTCCATGGAAAATTGGGGGTGTTTCTCCATCCTGAATTGTATGTGTTTGCATAATGATTGTTTTGCATTCGAAAGTTTGACACAAAATTTTCATGTTCGACAGTTGATGGAGCAAAATGGTTCCCCACTTGACAATCTGAACTTGAATGATTTCCTACACAAAGATCACAAATCATATTAGATTGAATAGCATTAAAATTCATATTTTCTACTTGTTTAGATAAAATATCATTTTTTTTGCATTTAAAGTAGAGAAAGGATCAAGTTCAAAAACTCTAGCTACTTTTCTTGGCATTGTTCTCTCTGAAGACCACTGGTAATTATTTGATGCCATCTCCTCTAAAAGATCATAGGCTGCTTTGTAAGTTTTGCTCATGAGTGCACCACCAGCTGCTGCGTCAACCATAGATCGATGTGTAACTCCCAAACCATTATAGAATATTTGAATTTGCAGCCATTTCGGTAGTTCATGATTAGCACACTTTCTTAATAACTCTTTGTACCTTTCCCATGCATCATACAAAGACTCAGTCTGAAATTGGGTAAATGTGCAAATATCATTTCTTAGCTTGCTGTCTTTGCTGGCGAAAAATACTTAGCTAGAAATTTTTGTGCAAGTCCCTCCCAAGTAGTAATACTACCGGTGGTAGATAATGTAGCCAAGCCTTCACCTTATCTCGTAGTGAAAAAGGAAAGAGTCTCAATCTGATTGCATCATCTGATACTCCGTTGTGCTTGAAAGTGTTACAAATTTCTAGAAAGTTTGAAATGTGAGCATAAGGATCTTCGTGCGGTAGTCCCCAAAATTGAACAGTCTGATGAATCATTAGAATCATTTCCGGTTTAATCTCAAATTCGTTAGCTTTAATAACCGGTCTCTTTATGCTAGCTTCATAAATTGAGAGCATAGCATAGTTTCTCAAAGCCTTATTCTCATAGTTTGCCATGATAATATATTTGTATGTCCTGAAATTTAAGTATTGAAAAAAATTGAAAAACTAAAAAAAATAAAATAAGAAAAATAAATAAAAGTAAAAGTAAGTCAAAAGAAAATAAAGAGGTAAAATAATAATAAAATAAAAATAAATACAAAAAATCCAAACTAGTAATAATCTAGCAATTTTCAATATCAATAAAAGAATAACTAGTCCCCGGCAGCGGTGCCAAAAACTTGATGTGAATATTTGCAAGTGTACAAAATCGCAACAAGTAATATAGTTAAGTGAATAGAGTGTCGAACCCACAGGGACTAGATATTTTATTGAGTACCGATATTACTAGATGAATCACTATTTGGATAATCAAAATTAATAAATGATAAAACAACTAAATTAAATTAATCTAATTAAAGCTAACTAAATTAGTGAAGAGAGAGCGGGCTGTGAAATTCTTGTAATTTGTTAATGGCAAAACTAGTTCTAGGGCTTTTGACTTCACCTAGTTTATCACACATACAATTTATAATTCCTTATGAATAAAAATATTATTTTTCCAAGTTGTAGACCAAAATCCCAAAAGTATTCACTACTCTATCTCACGCAGTATCTGAATTATTCTCAATTAATTATTTGTCTTAGTTCATTCACAAATTATTAATTGAAAATTTATGGATTTCTTAACGATCACGTTCTCCTATAATGGTGTTTATTTTTTATTAACCATAAATCACCAGTTCGGTCTCTTCATGATTTAAAAGATCATACAAATGTCTATCCACCAATTGTACGCATAAATAATAAAAATCAAAACACAACCATGGAAAAATTGAACAATAATAAGGAATTAAAATTGTGTTCTTAAGACTAGGTTACATCAAAGCACTAGAAAAATAAAATTTAGTTTATATTCAATTTTCAACTAACAAAAATTGTTTGGGATTGCATCAAAAAATATAGAGAAGAAGAGATACAAAAAGATATAAAAATATTGCAAACCGAACTCCTAGAACCGAGCCCAAGCTGTTCTCTCTCTTCTGTCACAAAAACCGAGCCACGCAGCCAAACGATGCGTCGCCACGTCAGCCAAGTCAACGCCAGCAGTCTCTGTCACCCGCTGTCTGCGTCGCCTCAGAAGCCGTGAGAGCCACGTCAGCACAGACAGAGCCCAGGTCCACATCGCAGTCGCCGCTGTCAGTTCCTGGCGCGCCTCGTACCGTGTGCACAGGAACCAGCCCTTTTGCCACGTGCTGTCCCTCTCTCTCCTTATTTGCTGACTTGCTCCGAGCCGCACGCGCAAGAGAGAGACTGCTGTCTCTCTCTCTCTCTCTTACTTTTTTTTTTATTTGTTTGTTATGAATGTAGCCGCACCTCTTGCCTTCTCTTTGTGCTTGTCTTCGTGTATTTATAGACAAACGGGAAGAAGATTTAGGGTTTGCTCTTTACAGAATAGTCCCTCTTCTTTTATTTATTTCCTTCCTTCTTTAACCTGATTTTTATTTCTTTCTCCTTTTTATTTTTTTTCCTTTTCTTGTAAACACGTGCTACATACACAAAAATAATACCAGAAATTAAGGTTTTAAAAATAAAATAAAATTGATTAGTTTAAAATTAATTAAACTAACTAAAAATCTTATTAGCTCATTAAAACCCTTTTAAAACTATTTATCTCACTTTTAGCTCAATTAGCAAATTAAGATTCAACAAAACAATAAAAATTAATAAATCAATAGTTTTGCTTTGTTTGTTGATTTTTACAAAAAATCTTCACTTTTTGCATCAAAAATCTTATTTCTTCAAAACTAATTAATTAATTGAAATCTTATAGAAATAAGATAAATTATAAACAATATAAACGAAAACAAGCTATTTTTATTGGTAAATGAGTACAAATATTTATATAAAAATTATACACATCAGACTTGTTACTTGTTACTTGTTACTTGATACTTTTACGTGATACTTGTTACTCGATGTTTGATACCATTACATGTTCACTAGCCACTTGTTCTACTACTAGTACTTGTTACCCAATCTTGTCACTTGAGATGTCTTTCTTGCTAGCTAGTTTCTTGAATCCCCTTACTTGTTGTATCCCTATTATATTATGTTATATATTCTTTATTCCAAATCTTATTTCATATTTCTTGCACTTGTTTGCATACTTTTGCTTGTACTACTTGCGGCCCTAACTTGCACTAAGGGCATTTGTCTTATTTTCTCTATTTTTTCCTTTTATATTTATATATACAGACTTAGGAGATGAGTTGCCGGCTGAAATTGGTAAGCAAACGTTCTAGGCCTCGGTTGAGAAAAAAACTTGCTTTAATAACTTTGTATTTGAGTTTATTAAATTTTTTACTACTTAAAACTTGTAACGACATGTAGTCCTGAAGTTTTCTTTCTTTTGATCTAGATCTTTGAAATTATTGGGATATTTGTATTTGTTTCAAATGCTTTTCTGTTGATTAATAAATTATTCATACATGCGTGTTTGAATATATTCTTGTTATATTCTTGTTATGATGCTGAGTCGATTCTACAGCTTATGAATAATGAAAATCATTCGCTGGACTTCGTTACGCACTCATATTCCGTATTTCTTTGAAAAACGGGGCGTGACAAGTACCTACAAAAATCGTGGGGGTTTGGGCTAGACCTCCTAACACCCAAGGACCGGCTTGGGGTGCGGTATTTATTACCCAAACTATATTTGGGGTGAGATGTTTTTATCGCCCAAGCTATTGACTTGAGGCCCGGATATTACCCAGATTCTCTGGGGTGCGGTGATTATTACCCAGGCTGCCGGTCTTGGGGTGCGGTGTTATATTACCTATGTTCCACTTGGGGTACAGTAATTATTACCCTAGTTCTACTTGGGGTGTTGTGTTTCCCTTGCTGGCATAAGTTGGGAGGAAAACGTAGCCTCAGACTCGTAAGACCCTTGGTAGGCAGAGGTCCGCATGTTTACTGGGCTATCGGCTTTCAGTATTAGGATACTGTGGCTCACTGGTCGAAAAATTAATAAAATGAGTAAATATGAAATGAAAATGAGAAAGTAAAGAAAGCATATGATTTGGAACAAGAATGAGAATGTGAGAAAAGTATATGTTCTGAAATGAGAATAAGAAAGTAAAGAAAGTAATTGTTGTGAAATGAAAATGAGAAAGTAAACCAAGTGTATGATTCGAAATGAATATGGAAAGTAACCAAAAACGTATATATGAATGAAGATGGGAATTAAAGAAAATGAGTTATGGGTATGTAAATGAAAATGAATAGAAATGAAGCAGTGATGAATCTAATTTTTATATCAATATTTGTACTCATTTACCCATAAAAATTGCTTGTATTCGTCTATCCTGCTAAAAATTTATATTATTTCCATAGATTTCAGTTAATTAATTATTTTTGAAGAAATAAGATTTTTGATGCAAAATTTGAAGATTTTCGGTAAAAATCAACAAACAAAACAAGGAGAGTGATTGATTAAATTTTATTAATTTGTTGAATTTTAATTTTTACAATTTGGCCTTGTGAAAAGCAAAATAGAAATATTATTATCAATTAAGGGTTAGAATAAAATTAAAAAATTATAATAATAATAATAATAATAATAATAATATATAATATATATATATATATAAGAAAGGAAAGAATGCACTGGTTTTTATTAAATTGGTTATAAGTTTAAGATTAATATTAATCTTAAGATTTTAATTAACTATTTAATAATAATTAATTATCATAATTAACTAATCAAATAACCTAACTCTAATATTACATTTCCTATTCACTAGCTATATATATATATATATATGTAGGGGGAGGCGTGAAGACTTGGTGAGGTAGGTGGCGTGAACAGGTGGCGGCATGGACACCAGGGAAAAGAAAAAAATTAAAAAATTAAAAAAAAAGCTGTGGCTTCGCTTTGTGGCGCTCGGGAATCAAGGCGCCGACGTCAGCGCTACAGTAGGAGTCCGAGGGTTTTTTTCGGCGCACGGAAATCAAAGCAAGAGAGAGGAGTCAGAGCACTTGTGCTGCTGCACGCTTTTCGAGACAGAGAGGAGAAAGACAGAGAAGTGGCTTACTGTTCGGCACAAAAATCGAGACTTCGATTTGCAAATTTTTTCCACAAAACAATTTATTCTGTATTTCTTTTCTTCCTCTAATTTTTATTATGCAATCCAAAACAGTATTTGTTAGTTGCAATTTTATTATGAACTAAATTTATTTTTTTAGGGCTTTGATGTAGCTTAATTTTGAGAACACAATTTTTAACTCCATGTTATTTTTCTATTTTTTCATGGTTGTGTGTTTGATTTTTGTTCTTAATGCTTACAATTGGTTGACCAACTTTTGTATGATCTATTAAATCATGGAGAGATCGAACTGGTAATTTGTGATTTTGAATTAATAAAATTAAATACTGTTACAAGAGCGAACCGCTGTTAATGTGACCGTTAAAAAAAATCCATTTATCTTAATGAATTTTCAATTAGTAATTTGTCCATAAACTATGACAAATAATTAGTTGAGAATATTTTTGATATTGCTTGAGAGAGAATATTGTACAATTTGGGGATTTTGGTCTACAACTTGGAAAAATAATTTTTTTATTCATTTGGAATTATGATTTGTGTTAGATTAATTAGGTGAAATCAAAAGCTCTATAATTAATTTTGCCATTGATAAATCACAAAAATTTCAGATTTCGAATTTTTTAATTCATTTAGTTAGTTCTTTAGGTTAATTTAATTTAGTTGTTTTCTTCATTGAATTTTGATTTTCCAAATAGTAGTTCATCTATTAAATTTCGGTTCTCAGTAAAATAATTAGTCCTTGTGGGTTCGACACTTATTTCACTTAACTATACTACTTGTTGCAATTTTGTACACTTGCAAATAATTCACATCAAGTTTTTGGAGCCGTTGTCGGGGACTTGTTATTCTTTTATTGATATTAAAAATTGCTAGACTGTTACTAGTTTGTATTTTTATTTTTATTTTTGTTTTATTATTATTTTACCTCTTTATTTTCTTTTGACTTACGTTTATTTTCAAATTTTTCTTAGGTTTTCTATTTTTTTTCAATACTTATATTTCAGGACATACAAGTACATTATCATGACGAACGATGAAAACAGGGCTTTGAAAGACTATGCTATGCCCAGAATTAATGGAGCAACATGAAGCATAAAGATGCCGATTATTGAAGCTAACAATTTTGAGATTAAACTGGCGATCATTCAAATTATTCAACAGAATGTTCAATTTGGAGGACTACCACGCGAGGATCCTTATGTTCACTTTGCAAACTTTTTGGAAATTTGCGACACTTTTAAGCACAATGGAGTATCAGATGATGCAATCAGATTGAGACTCTTTCTTTTTTCACTAAGAGATAATGTGAATGCTTGGCTAAATTTTCTACCACCCGGTAGTTTACTACTTGGGATGGACTTGCATAAAAATTTCTTGCTAAGTATTTTCCGCCGGCAAAGACAGTGAAGCTAAGAAGTGATATTACCACATTCATTCAATTTAAGACTGAGTCTTTGTATGATACATGAGAGAGGTATAAAAATTTATTGAGAAAGTGTCCTCATCATGAATTACCGAAATGGCTGCAAATTCAAATATTCTATGATGGCCTGGGAGTTACAAATCGGTATATGGTTGACGCAGCAGCTGGAGGTGCACTTATGAGCAAAACTTATGAAGCAGCCTATGAGCTTTTAGAGGAGATGATATCTAATAATTACCAGTGGTCTTCAGAGAGTACAATATCAAGAAAGTGGATGGAGTTTTTGAACTTGATCTTATTAATACTTTAACTGCACAAATTGATATTTTATCTAAGTAAATAGGTAATATGAATGTTAATGCTATTTAATCTAATATGATTTGTGATTTTTGTGCAGGAAATCATTCAAGTATAGATTGCCAAGTGGGGAACCCTTTTGCTCCATCAAATACCGAACAAGCAAATTTTGTGTCAAATTTTCAAAGGCAAAACAATCCTTATGCAAACACATACAATCCAAGATGGAGAAATCACCCCAATTTTTCTTGGAACAATAATCAAGGAGGAGCTAGACCACAACAAAATTTTCAACAAAAAGAAAAAAAAGCCGACACTTGAAGATATGTTAGGGGTGGCAACTGGGCCGGGTCAACCGGCGACCCACCCGCGACCCGGCCCACGAACCCGGCCCGCCTAAAGATTTCACGGGTTCGGGTCGAACCCGGTGAATAGGACCGGGTCGACCCGGGTCGCTTTTTTCCCGAATTCGATTCGCCAAACCCGGCCCACGAACCCGGTCAACCCGCGAATTGGACCCGCCAACCCGCGGGTCGACCCGCGAACCGACCCGTGGCGGGTCGACCGTTCGACCCGCGGGTCGAACGGGTCGAAACCTGCGGTTCGAGGCCGGGCTGACCGTTGGGCGCGTGCCGTTGGGCTTCACAGCGTGCAGCCAACGGCTCTTAGAGCCGTTGCTGCTGCTGCCGTTAGATAGGTTTTTTTTTTTTTTTTTTTTTTTTTTTGTTTTTTCCCAATTCTAAGTCTATAAATAGTCCCAAAAAATCTCCAAAAAAATCACACCTTCCTCTCTTACTCTCTCTACTATTATACATCAAAAAAAAAAAAAATTTGAACAATTGTAGCAATCATCAAACAAGTGTACAAGGAGGCGTATACACGATCAAATTTCGGTCGTATCGGAAAACAAAATTCAACGTCTTCAACTCTCTTCAACCATCGACTCAAATCTACTTCAACTCTTCAATTGCGAAATCGGCAAAGCCCTCCTCCATCTTTTCTATTATATTCTAATTTTCACGGTTTTATTTTATACGCGTATTCCACGGTGAACGGTATCAAAATATCTCTATCTCTTTTCTCTTGTTATTATTTTTTTTGCGTTGTAGTTAAAATTATTGTTCTTTTTTTGAACTTCTCTATCTCAACCCTCTTGTTTTTTAGTTTTTTTTGTATAATTCACCGCTCGTCCGCCCCTACATTGTAGATTTTTTTTACATACCACATTACTACACTATGTCTAGATCACGCGGTAGCGGTCGTAGTGGACAAGATTCTTCCTCATCTTCACGTAGGCCACCAATTGTCCCAATTACTGAGCCCGCCCAAGATTACATTGATCCTACTATGGAACAATGGGGTACACACGATGATGTTGGACATGAACAATTAGAAGAAGAACAACAACAACAAACCGACACCACACAACCCCGTAGTAGTAGGAAAAGTAGAGGAGAAACTAGCGATTGGCATAAGTTTTATCATTATATCCCGGACGCAGAAACTCCGGGTGTAGGTGTGAAAGCGTGTAAATCATGTGATAAACTATACAAATTCAAGAAGGGTGACGGAACTGGTACACTTAGTAGGCACATCCTAAATAATCATAAAGATCTTCTTGATCAACTACAAGGCCAACAAAGAATAAACCCTAGGACCGGTCAAGTAGATAGCCACCCTTATGATCCCGAACTTGTTCGTCGGGAAATGGCCCGATTAGTAATTAAGGATGAGTTACCATTTACCTATTCCGAGAGTAGGAACTTGGAAAATTTTAATCAAACGGCCTTAAACCCTCATTTTAAAAGAATTCCGAGAAATACTTGCAAATCGGATTGTTTTAAAGTGTACATGGAAATGAAGGACGCGTTGATTGCAATTTTATATAGTTTAACTTGTAGGGTTAGTTTAACTTCGGATTGTTGGACGGGTGTCAACAATATTCCAACGATGGGAATAACCTGTCATTGGATCGACAATGATTGGATTCTTAATAAAAGAATCATATCACTTGCGTCGTTGCCGTATCCCCATAGTGGCGCTGAAATAGCAAACCGTATTTTAGAAATTTGTGATGTTTTTCATATTCGCGATAAAATTATGGCTATTAGTTTTGATAATGCATCTAACAACAATGTAGCAATTAATACTTTAAAAAGAATATTAAACCCTCCATCTGACAATATTTTTCATGTTAGGTTTGCATGTCATATTATAAATTTATGTGTTCAAGATGCATTAGCTATAGCTGATCCATATATAATTAAAATTAGAGATTGTGTACATTTTATTGCATTAAAACCAAGCATTCTACAAGAATGGAAAGCTTGGTGTAGAGCTAGACATGTTCCTTTTAGAAAATTTCCAAAGGATGTTAGACACCGATGGAATTCTACTTTTGATTTACTAAATGTTGTCACCGAATATAAAGCAGTTGTAAATGATTTTTGTATCGCACAAAATATGCCTAATTTTCAAATGACTGCCGCCGATTGGTTTTTTAGTGAATCTTTGTTGAAATTTTTAGAACCTTTTAAAACCGCAACTTTAAAATTTTCAAAAACATATGAATCTACTTCTAGTAGCATTTTTATTGAATTAGTTAGCATGGTTCAAACATTTAACGAAATGTTAAATGATACCTATATTAGTGACATTGTAAAACCTGCATTTACTAAATTTTTGAAGTATTATTTTCCTCCTCCTATGTTGATTTGTGTTGCTACTGTTATGGATCCTCGTATCAAATTTGAAGGTACGAAGAATTTGATAGAAATATTTTTTGGATATTTAGATAACATTGTAGAATTAACAATTGATTGCGCTAGTTTTTTAGTTAAATTTGAATCCACGTTAAATAACTTGTATGATTATTATGATAGACGTTTTGCTTCTAGTAGTACAACTTCTGTAGTTAGTTCTTCTTCTGGTGGTTCTAAAGGTAAAAGTAGAATTGGTGATAGAACATTTAGTTTACTTGAAAAAATTCAATCTAAAAAACCTAGGACTAATCAACCAAATGAATTAAATTGGTATAACCAACAAGATGCTGAGCCTTTTACTTCTGCACTAGATATTTTACAGTGGTGGAAAGAACATGAACACACTTTTAGTATTCTATCAATTATGGCTATTCAATACTTATATTTCAGGACATACAAGTACATTATCATGACGAACGATGAAAACAGGGCTTTGAAAGACTATGCTATGCCCAGAATTAATGGAGCAACATGAAGCATAAAGATGCCGATTATTGAAGCTAACAATTTTGAGATTAAACTGGCGATCATTCAAATTATTCAACAGAATGTTCAATTTGGAGGACTACCACGCGAGGATCCTTATGTTCACTTTGCAAACTTTTTGGAAATTTGCGACACTTTTAAGCACAATGGAGTATTAGATGATGCAATCAGATTGAGACTCTTTCTTTTTTCACTAAGAGATAATGTGAATGGTTGGCTAAATTTTCTACCACCCGGTAGTTGACTACTTGGGATGGACTTGCATAAAAATTTCTTGCTAAGTATTTTCCGCCGGCAAAGACAGTGAAGCTAAGAAGTGATATTACCACATTCATTCAATTTAAGACTGAGTCTTTGTATGATACATGAGAGAGGTATAAAAAGTTATTGAGAAAGTGTCCTCATCATGAATTACCGAAATGGCTGCAAATTCAAATATTCTATGATGGCCTGGGAGTTACAAATCGGTCTATGGTTGACGCAGCAGCTGGAGGTGCAATTATGAGCAAAACTTATGAAGCAGCCTATGAGCTTTTAGAGGAGATGATATCTAATAATTACCAGTGGTCTTCAGAGAGTACAATATCAAGAAAGTGGCTGGAGTTTTTGAACTTGATCTTATTAATACTTTAACTGCACAAATTGATATTTTATCTAAGTAAATAGGTAATATGAATGTTAATGCTATTTAATCTAATATGATTTGTGATTTTTGTGCAGAAAATCATTCAAGTATAGATTGCCAAGTGGGGAACCCTTTTGCTCCATCAAATACCGAACAAGCAAATTTTGTGTCAAATTTTCAAAGGCAAAACAGTCCTTATGCAAACACATACAATCCAAGATGGAGAAATCACCCCAATTTTTCTTGGAACAATAATCAAGGAGGAGCTAGACCACAACAAAATTTTCAACAAAAAGAAAAAAAAGCCGACACTTGAAGATATGTTCATGTAATACATGCAAAAGACAGATTAATACATGCAGAAGACATATTTGGCAGTACAAATTAATACGGCATCAATTCACAATATTGACGCACAAATTGGTCAAATTTCAAATATTCTTACAGATTGAACGGCAAGAACATTACCTAGTAACACAGTGGTCAATCCTAAGGAGCATGTCAAAGTAATAACACTTAGAAGTGAGACAACAATTGAGCAGCCACAAATTAAAAATGTCGAACAAAATGTGGTTGAAAAGCAAAGTGAGAATGACCAAATTATGGAGGAACAAACGCAGCACAAAGGAGGTTCATGCCAAACAATTTCAGGGGAGTTTAATTCTAACACTTATCCTAATTCTCCTTATGATCCACCTATTCCTTTTCCACAAAGACTTAAAAAGAATAAGCTTGATAATCAGTTTTCAAAATTTTTAAATATTTTCAAGAAATTGCATATTAATATTCCTCTTATTGACGCTTTAGAACAAATGTCTAAATATGCTAAAATTTTGAAGGATATTTTATCAAACAAAAGGAATCTAGAAGAGCATAAAATGGTGATGTTAACAAAAGAAAGTAGTGCAATTTTACAAAAAAAACTACCTCCTAAACTTAAAGATCCAGGGTGTTTTACAATTCCTTACACTATTAGAAATTATTCTTATCATAAAGCACTATGTGATTTAGGAGCAAGTATTAATCTTATGCCATATTCTATTTTCAGGAAATTAGGTATTGGAGAAGCAAAGCCTACCACAATTTCCTTACAATAGCGGACAGATCTATCAAATACCCAAGAGGTATCATTGAAGATGTTTTGGTGAAAGTAAACAAGTTCATATTTCCCGTAGCTACTATTGTGCTTGACATGGAGACCTTTTCTTGCCATAGGGAGAACATTGATTGATGTGCAATAAGGGAAACTTATTCTAAGGATTGACAACGAGCAAGTAACTTTTGATGTATTTAAATCCATGGAGCTTCCCTCAGAAGTTCATTCATGCTGTCAAGTAAGCAAGGTCATGGGAGAAACACATTAGGATGAAATGGCTAAATTACCGTTAAAAGAATGCTTAACAACTTCAGAAACATTTGAATTAGAAAATGAAGAGATTTTGGAATGTGATCAATATTTGGAAGATACACCAATCATTTCCCCTTCACCACAACAAATCGAGCTTAAACAACTCCCATCTAGTTTGAGGTACGCATTTTTAGGCCAAAACTCCACTTTCCTGTTATTATTAATGATTCTTTGAATAATTTTGAAGAGGAGAAGTTGTTGAGAGTTTTGAGAGAACATAAAACAGCCTTGGGATGGAACATTTCTGATATAAAGAGGATTATTCCTTCAATATGCATGCATGAAATTTTAATGGAGGGTGATTTTAAACTTATATTGCAGCCACAGTGAAGATTAAATCCATCAATGCAAGAAGTGGTGCATAAGGAGGTCTTGAAGTTTTTAGATGCAGGTATAATTTATCCAATTTCAGATAGTGCATGGGTAAGTCCTATACATGTTGTGCCAAAGAAAGGAGGAATAACTATAGTAAAGAATGACAATAATGAACTAATACCAACAAGAATAGTCACGGGATGGCGAGTGTGCACAGATTATCGAAGACTAAACAATGCAACTAGAAAGGATCATTTTCCACTACCCTTCATTGACCAAATGCTAGAAAGACTTGAAGGGCACTCATATAATTGTTTTCTTGATGGGTATTCGGGATGCAATCCAATTTCCATAGCACCAGAAAATCAAGAGAAAACAACTTTTACATGCCCATATGGAACTTTTGCATATAGAAGGATGCCTTTTGGTCTTTGCAATGCACCTGCCATATTTCAACGCTGCATGATGTCATTTTTTTCGGATATGGTTGAGAAGTTTATTGAAATTTTTATGGATGATTTTTTAGTTTTGGGTTATTCGTTTGATAATTTTTTATCTAACTTAGCTTTGGTTTTGCAGCGTTGTAAGGAAACAAATCTGGTTTTGAATTGGGAGAAATGTCACTTTATGGTGGAAGAAGGGATTTGCTAGGCCACAAAGTTTCGTTTAAGGGAATTGAAGTGGATCGTGCTAAAATAGATGTCATTGAAAAACCACCTTCACCAACTAATGTCAAAAGAGTGAGAAGTTTCTTGGGTCATGCAGGATTTTATCGATGATTTATCAAATATTTTTCTTTAATCACTAAACCTCTTTGCAATCTTTTGAACAAAGATACACCTTTTGATTTTTCTCATGATTGCTTGCATGCTTTTGAAAATAGAAAAAGAAATTGATTTCAGTACCTATAATTATGGCACCAGATTGGAATTTGCCTTTTGAATTAATGTGTAATGCTAGTGATGTGGCGATAGGTGCTGTTTTAGGGCAAAGGAGAAACAAAATTTTTCACACCATTTATTATGCAAGTAGAACATTGACAGAAGTACAGCTTAATTAATGTACTACTGAAAAAGAATTATTAGCTGTTGTATTTGCTTTTGACAAATTTCGATCTTATTTGATAGGTTCAAAGGTGGTTGTGTACACGGATCATTCAGCTCTAAAATACTTGCTTGCAAAGAAGTAAGCCAAACCAAGATTGCTTCGCTGGATTTTACTTTTACAAGAGTTTGATGTGGAAATCAAGGACACGAAGGGTGTGAAAAATGTGGTGGCCGATCATTTATCTCGCAATGAGCCCAAAGATGAAAACGAATTGCAGGTTACACCAATAAATGAAGAATTTCCAAATGAGTATTTAATGATGATACAAACTCCTCCATGGTATGCCGATATAGTTAATTACCTGGTATCAAAAAATCTACCTCCTGAAATTACTTATCAACAAAAGAAGAAATTTTTCTTTGACTTGAAATATTATTTTTGGGAGGAACCTTTTTTATTTCGTCATTGTGCAGATCAAGTAATAAGGAGATGTGTACCTGAAGTGGAGATGGAAAGCATACTCAAATATTGCCACATTGGAAGTTGGTAGCCATTTTAGTGGAGCAAAAACAGCAGCAAAAATTTTACAATCAGGATTTTATTGGACCTTAATTTTTAAGGATGCTTTTAATTTTGTTAAATTATGTGATCATTGTCAAAGGGTGGGAAATATTTCTAAGAAATATGAGATGCCTCTAAATAATATTTTAGTAATTGAATTATTTGATATTTGGGGGATAGATTTTATGGGTCCTTTCTATCTTCATTTTCTAATAAATATATTTTGGTTGCTGTAGATTATGTCTCCAAGTGGGTGGAAGTTGCTGCCTTACCAACCAATAATGCAAGAGTGGTGGTAACTTCATTAGGAAAATTATCTTTTCACGATTTGGAGCTCCAAGGGCAATTATTAGCGATGGAGGAACACATTTTTGCAATCGTCAATTTGATGCTTTACTTGCTAAGTATGGAGTTACTCATCATGTGGCAACACCATATCATCCTCAAACAAGTGGTCAAGTGGAGGTTTCAAATAGTGAGTTGAAGCATATACTTGAGAAGATAGTGAATATGTCACGAACAGATTGGGCAAGAAAATTAGATGATGCATTATGGGCATATATGACGGCATTTAAAACACCAATTGTAATGTCCCCATATAGATTGGTGTATGGTAAAGCATGTCACTTACCGGTGGAACTTGAGTATCGTGCTTATTGGGCAATAAAGACACTTAATTTTGACATGAAAGATGCAGGTGAAAAAAGAATGTGGCAACTAAATGAGATGAATGAGTTTCGCAATGATGCTTATGAAAATGCCAAGATCTATAAAGAAAAGACTAAACGGTGGCACAATAAGCATATTTTGAGAAGAGAATTCAAGGAAGGAGAGAAGGTGTTGTTATTCAATTCAAAACTTAGACTTTTTTTGTAATCCCCATTCCCGATAATTAGTATTTTTCGTGTATTTTCTATAATTTGATTTTTTTTTTTTATAAATTTATTTTGTGCTAAATTCATTTCGGGTCTTGTATTAAAGTGTTTTCTAATCGAGATTTTATTCATTTTGAATAATGGTATATTTGAACTTGTTTTCTATCCCTAATTGATCGACTATTCATATTATTAATTTTCAGATTTCAATAAATTGTTAAACTCAAATCCTATTTTGATGCATATCATTATTATTATTGTTATTGTCATTATTATTGTTATTCTTATTGCTATTAGTGTTAATATTTTTTATTATTGTTGTTATTATTATTGTTATTGGTATTATTATTTTTTATCATTATTATCAGCTTTATTATTATTATTATTTTGTTTTAAGCCCGAACACGAACATGCTCAATGTTATATGATTTCACTATTCGATTTAATGTATATATACATATGTATGTATAAATACCCTATTGTTCTTTCTTGATTATTTTCTTTTGATGAAATTTGTTCATGAAAAATTTCCGTTCTTCTTGATTGAGCTTTTTTTGTTGAACAGATTATCTTTTATTTAATTGTTGGTAATTTTTATTTGAACCTTATGTACATTGATCTATCTCTTCATTGAACCCTAAAATCCAATTTCTATTGTTCTTGATCCAAATCCGGTATTATTGGACCCTAATTTACCAATTCAGTACCCTAATTGTACCCTATAAATACAACCCTAATGCAAATCCTAAAAATTGCACAATTTTGAAACCCTAGCCACCTATTCTCTTTCCTCCCTCCCTCTCTCTCTCTCTCTCTCTCTCTCTCTCTCTCTCTCCTTGTCGTTCTCTCTCTCTCTCTATTTTCCCGCTAAAACACCTGAACCCCCTTCTCCGTTCGTCTTCTCCGGCGACACCCCCACCTTCCGGTGACTTCCTCCTCATTGCCAAGACCCGGCGCCGCTCTCCTAGCACCGCCAGCAAGCACCCCGAAACCCCCCTGTCTCCCCCTCTGCTTTACTTGACAACAACGACAGACCCCAAATCCCGATCACCGCTTCCTCTCTGTTCCGTCGCACCGCCACCGCGATGCCGCCATTGCCACACCGTTGCGTCGACCCTGTCGCCGCCCTCTGGTGGCCAGCGCCGCCACCCTTGGCAGGCCATTGTTGAGTTGCTGCTATCTCATTGTTGCTTAGGTTATCTATTGCACGTAGTTTATACGTGCTATTTTGTGGAATTGCTAGTTCGTGCATTCGTTGCTTCGGGATTCTTATCCCGTTATTCTTGGTATTCGTTTTCACCGTCTAATAGGCAAGTCACCGTCCACTTATATTGTTAATTGTATCAAATTCAAGTTTTGTTGAAACTCTTACAAGTAGATCCCTTGTTTATCGTATTATGCCTTGTTCATCTCTTCGTTGGGTCTATTGAGGGTTTACACCAGTTAACCCCAATATTCTTGACAACGTGCCACTTTTGACTCTAAAGTTTGGATCTTTCATGAGTGCATATAGATTGATAATAGGGTTGTTCATATAATCGTCACACATATTGTCACACCCTGCTTCCCAAAAAGAATACGGAATACGGATACGGGACTCAATCCAGCGAATGATTTGCATCATCCATAAGCTGTTCAGGAATCTTTACAATATCTCACAAAATAATTAAAATCGGAAGCAAAAGAGAATCAACCACACACATGCAAAATTGAATTAATAAACCAACAGAATTTACTTCAAACAAAATATATTAATCTCAAATAAATCGGAATCTGGATAAGACAAAATCCTGGGTCACATCGCCCAAAATACAAAATAATCATCCAAGTACTCAAAATACACTATTCAAAGCAACAATAATAGTAATATTAATAAGCAAGAAATCCTGCACTAATATCTCATTTCGCCAATGCCGTCCGGTAGCTGACCATCCTGATCTGCAATTAATAATTGCAGGAGAAGGAAAGAGAAAACAAATACCCGTCAATGCAAGTTACGGGCCACTTAGAATGTACGATACAAGTACATGGAAAACAAATCTAACTAACCGTAGAAATAAATATAGCATGGTATAATGCATCAACTGTAATAACTAGCATGATCAGTAAAACAATGTCAACTAGCATGGTATACTAACAGTACAAATAAATGTGTCAAATATAGTGTCCTATGGCAACTAACAGTGTCCAGTAACAGTAAGCTCAGTATATCAGTGTAACAGTATAACAGTCCAACAGTATCAGCCTAACAGTATCAGTCTTATGTTCTGTAATCCCTGTTTTCCCAAAAATGTATTTTTTGTATTTAAAATTTTCATAAATTATTTTTACTGCTTTCAAATACTTTTGTTAAAAGGTATTCTTGACTCTTCAATTAAAATTCTAATTTTTGATAAGTAATCTTATGGTAACTATTTTCTATGAATTTTACATTTGTAATACAAACCTTATTTTTGATATGGTTACTTTGATCTCTAGTATTATTATTATTATTGTTATTAATATTTTTATAATGTCCTAATTGTATATTTTTATTATTTGGTTATTTTATTTTACCCTATTTTCCATATTGGATGTTACCCAAAACCCATTACTTATTTAATCCCTAATACCCTAAACCATTTATACTACCCAAAGCCCATTTGATTACCCTATTAACTACTCCTAATAACCTTTTCCCCGAGTTATAATAACCCATTCATTAATCACTTAGTATTACCTACCATTACCTTCCACAATTTCCCCCAGACTATATTAACCTTATACCATTTATTTAACCACCTATTATAATCCTACCATTAAATTCCCTACCATAATTTCCCCCACCCAGATGCTTACCTGATTCTTACCTACCGAATCCTAATACCCTACCTTAAATTTTACCTTGTTTTCATTTACCGAACCCAAGTGCAATATCCCCATCTCAACCCTATCCCCTCATGCAAAATATTAATCGTCTCATCCCCCATGCATATGTGCATCCCTCCTAGCCGCCACAAGAAATTTTTCCTCAGTTCTCGCTCTCCCGATTGATCTCTCTCGCTCTCTTGTTGCTTCACGCATGCAAGTGGGTTTGTGCGTGTGTGATTCGTAATTTGCTTTGGATCGTGAATTTTCGTTCGTGGTTTTTGTTTGTTGCTGGGATCCGTTCCCGTTATTCTTGGTATTCTTCTTTTTCGTCTTCGATTAAAGCAAGTAACTTGTACTCAAATTTCTTTGTATGATACAAGTCAAAAATACCGCTTGTAGTGTAGTTGGGTTCTAGAGACAACTCGTGTGTGTAATGTATGTTTGATGAGTATTGTCTTTATAGTGTTTTGACCATAGTTGCCTCACGACACGGAATTTGACATGAAACAACTTAGGTTTTGTCCGTTCTTGGTTTGATCATGTATGTGAGACTTCTTGTGAGAATTTAGGTATTTGTTGAGAGCCATGTGGTAGACTTACCTTGGATATGTTAATTACCCTATTTCATGGTATTTGGACACTTAGTAGACTCTAATTCATGTTTAGTGATGTTTCGACCAAGTTCGTGTGATTCATGTTGGTTTTGTTCTTAAAGTAAATTCTGTATTTTGCCGATAATCTGTCTTGATCAGTAATTTAGACCATATTAAGGTCAGAATCTTAATTTTAGTATAAAACATGATTTGTAGAGGATTTCGTCTTCTTTCCAACCCCTCTGACCTTGATTGATTTCGTTTTCGTATGTGTGAGATATTACTGTTTTACTACAGAGGTGTAATTCATTTTCAGAGTTCGTTTCTTGGTGATTTTGATGATTAAATTATTTTGATACTTGTGCTAAACATATTATTTTGATCTAAAACTTTGGTCAGTTTTACTATATCTAGTTAGGGATTACCCAGAATTTTGGTAGATTTTATTGATGAGTTTTATATGCCATTTCATGCTCGTTTATGAAAACTATACTTACTATATTTTGCTTGCTGTTTTGTAAAGAATCGTATTTTCACCCTGATTCTTTTTACTATATGAAAAATATTGTTGAAATATGAAAGTTATTTTGTATTTTCTATTTTCATCTCCTTTTGGCGGATTTGGATTTCGTTTCACGGTTTGCGAGATATTATAGTTTTCGTACAGCAGTGTTGATCCAGATTTGTCAAACTATCGTTTATTGATGTTTTCTGATTTTTGATGACTGACCTAATTTTACTGGAAATTTTTGAAACTTTATATTTTGATACTAGACAGATAGGGGAATACCCCATATTTTTCATGGATTTATTTAATAAGTTTTCATGCTGTTTTCCTATTCTTGAATCCTATCTTCTGATTTCTGGCTGAACGTGTTTTATGGATTCAAATCAGTTTTGAGTTATGTTTTTGTGGATTACTATATGACTTATTTATGTTCGCTGGATTCGGTTGGGAGTCTATTTTCTAGACCTTTCGACGGATTCATATTTGCTTGTTTGTAACACTGAAAATTGCTATTTTACTACAGTTTGGTCTGCTGTCCTGAACTTGAGATTTGGTTATTTTGTCCCTCTATGAGTTATCTTGCACCCGTACTTGTTTATCTTGCAACTTGAACTTGTTACTTGATCATACCATGTTATACTTGGATTGTTCGGGACACATACATGCTTGTTTGACATTAATAATAAATAATCAAGCCGGGATTTAAAGGGACAGATCTAGTAGTGGATAATTCAGAAACGTGTACTCGGAAGGAGGCCCGTGTTTTCCAAATTTGGAATTTGGTATATGATTTGGATTATTTGGAATTTGGTATATGATTTGGATTATTTGGAATTTGGTATATGATTTGGGTTAATTTAGAATTTAGTATATGATTTGGATTACTTGTCCCTAGGTACACTGCCCTTTATGGTCCACTATGAAATCTAAAGCGAAACTGTTTGTTGTAGCAACCATGTGTTATAATATGGGGCGCATGAAGTGCTACCTAGATAGTAATAACAACAAGACTTGATACGTCACACTTGAACATGATACATGCTTGCTTGATACTTGAACATGATATATGAGACTTGATGCTTGAACACGATACTTGACCCTTGTTCACTTGACACTTGATACATGCCACTTATACTTGTTCATTTACCATGCTAACTGTTATATTTTGATATCATGCTTATACCATGTTGCTAGTTAGTTTTCCCCATGTACTTGTATCCTACATTACAAGCGGCCCGTAACTTGAAATTGACGGGTACTTGTTTTCTTTTTTCCTATCTCTGCAATTGTTAAATTGTAAATTTTGGAGAACAGGTTCCAGATGGTATCGATGACATGAGATACTAGTTGCTGGAGTTTTGCTATTTCTTTTCTTGTTGCTTATTTTGAACAATTGTATTTTTTTACTTGGATTTATTTGTATTTGGGCATTGTCATCCAGGATTTTGACTTATTCAGATCGTGACTATTTGATATTTATATATTTGGTTTCAAGTACTCTTGTTGGTATTTTGGTTCATATGTGCAGGTTGGTTGATACTTTTGCTTCCGACTCTGATTATTTCGTGAGATATTATAAAAATTCTTGAACAGCTTATGGATGATGAAAATCATTCGCTGGGCTTTTGTCGCACATCCGTATTCCGTGTTCTCTTTTGGGAAGTGGGGCGTGACATGTTCTTACAGTCTTGTGTGTATTACTAGCTAGGTAGAACTTCATGTGCCCCAAAATATAACACATGGTTGCTACAACAAACAGTTTCTCTTTTAGATTACTGGGGTAGTGTACTCAAGTATCAGTAACAGTAGCAGTAGCAGTAACAGTAACAGTAAAAGTAACAGTAACAATAACAGTATCAGTAACAGTATGGAACACTAATTCCCTTCCAAGTACACGTTTCCACATTTTTCACTACTAGATCTTCCCTTAAGAAACCCCAGCTTGATCACTTTTATTATGGTTATCAACAGACATGATAGTGCATGAAATAATATCAAACTAACATGGCATAATCAGTATTAGGTTCAGGGAACAAATAAATAAACATAGATGATATACGGTCACATAAACGAGCAAAACAGTGTATGTTCACATTCAGGACAACATGACAGTACAGTACTAAAACAGTGATTTCCATTACTACAGAAATCCAAATCTGAATCCGTCAAAGAATATGGAAAATAGATTTCCACACGAATCCAGAGAAAATATGGTGAAAATACGATTCTTTACAGAACAGCGAGCAAAATACAGCAAGTATAGCTTTCATAAACAAGCATGAAACGGCATATAAAACTCATCAATAAAATCCACCAAAATTCTAGGCAATCCCTAGATAGATATAGAAATACTGTACAAAGGTTCAGATCAAAATATTATAATTAGGACTAATATCAAAATAGTTTAATCATCAAAATAATCAAGGAACGAAATCTGGAAATAGAATACACCTCTGTAGTAAAATTGCCATAACTCACTCATACGAAAACGAAATCAATCAAGGTCAGAGAGTTTGAAAAGAAGACAGATTTCTCTACAATTCATGTCTAATACAAAAATTAAGAATTCTGACCTTAATAGGGTCTAAAATATAAATCAAAACTGATCATCGACAATTACAAATTTTTCTCTTCAAAACAGAACCAACATAAACCACACAAAACTTGTTCCAATCACAATCAAACATGGTATAGAGTCAACTAAGTGTCCAAACATCATGAAATAGGGTATATAACATATTCGCAGACATCATATCACATGGATCTCATCAAACACATAATTTTACCTAATTATCTCATATATATTAATAGATCAAGAACGGTCAAACCTACTTGTTTTCATGTCGATTTTGGGTCGTGAGGCAACTATGGTCAAATAGTACTATAGAGACAAAACCCATCAAAGATAACACACACATGAATTGTCTCTAGAATCCAACTACACTATAAGCGATATTTTTTACTTGTATCATACAAAGGAATTGGAGTACAAGTTACTTGCCTTAACCGAACACGAAAATGAAGAACACCAAGAATAACGGGAATGGATCCCGACAACGAACGAAACCCACGAACAGAACAAAGCCCAACAACGAACAAATAACCGAACGAAGCAACCAGCCAACACGAATGACGAACTCCGAACAAACCCAAATAAAATACACAAAATAAAGAGCGAGAACTAATCAAGAGCACGAACGGACTAATCAAGAGCACGAACAGACGAGGGAGACGGCAACACACCGCGGCACTCGGCATTGCTGTTGCTACCAGAGAGGGATGGGGCACAGGGAAAACGGCAGTAAGGGAAGCTCGCTATCGCGGGCTGTCGAATGGCGGAGGAGAGCGCGGTGATCGGAGCGACGCACCAAGCCGGCACATCACAGTCTCGCTGTGCTATCGCGCTGCCGAATCACCAGGAGGGGACCAGGGGCTGCTGTCGACGGCGCGTGGGGGGGTCGCGACAGGGATAGGGGGGTGCAGGCAGGGAGCGAGAACGGAAGGGAGGTCGAAGCACAACGGGAACACAGGAGGTAGGGTTCGGGAGAGCTTGGAAATGGCTGATGGTTATAGGATGAGGAAGGGAATGGGTTTTGGTTTTAGAGTAGAGTTAGGATTAAATAAATGGGTTATTGGGTTAACTGGTGGATTTGGGTTTCAATGGGTAAACAATAGGAGTATGAAATAGGATACACAAAAATAAGACGAGCACAGAAGAAGAGCAAATAAAAAAATATAGTCACGAACAAAATGGATAAAGAGAATCAAAAATAATAGCTCGAGCAACAGAGACGAACAATAAAGACAATTGAATCAAGGAGGTCAAATAAAAGAGAAAAAAAATCAAGCAAATGAATATATTGAAAAAAAGTAAATATCCAATATACGGTCCAAAGGGATACAGGGTACAAATACGCAAAAAGAAAAATTCACCCAAAAATACACAAAATGAAAAATAGGGGTTACACATATGAATTATTGTAGAGACAACTACTAGGTTGTATGTTTGGTTGATTGTTCGTTGTTTGATCGATGATAATTTAGTGTATGCATATGATTTTATTCTTATTCACCATGTTATTGTACCCATCATGTTGATTGCACAATTTATTGACTAAGGAATCGATACTCATATAGTCTAATTAATTTATTTTCAAGAAAACTACCCAAAATCCTGTATATCCTTGCTAACCTGAATGTAAACTGCTATTTTCGGACCAGTAAACGATCTTAAAATGAAATACTTTCTGAAAATAAATTGTAGCCTTATCTTTTTAGTTTCCAGAACATCTTTAATTTTTAAATTCCGAGTTTTGTAGCAAAAGTTATGCCCGTTTTACTATAGCTGTGTTTTTACTTTCAGATTTTCAGATTCTCGTACCATTCATGTTTAAATAGTAAAAAGTCTGATCAAATGATAGAATTTTACTCTGAAAATTTCAAGATTAATGCTTAACATGTTTAGAAGTCTAAAAATTATTTTTAATGAATTTATTATTGAGTTTTTGCTGATTCTAAAATTAAAATAACATAATGTTGATATTCTGCCTGTACATGAAACCTATAAAGAACCATGTGTTTGACCTAGCTACTGTTGTCGAGATTTGAACTTTAATTATGTGTTGGAACCGTGTGGAAGTCTAGTTTATAGAATTTCTGATGGATTCAACTTTATATTTCTGAGTCAGCGGGAAACTGCATATTTGTATAGACTGCGCTTGCTGCCCAGAATTTTAGATTTCACTTTTTAATAGATTAATTATTCTTATATCGTACTAGTGTATGAATTAATGAATGTATGTTACAATTGCATGTCCCTAATGAGTTATTGTCATCATTCTAATTGTCCTATTTTATGTTACCAAGCTATTGTTCCCTATTGATACTATCGTTCACCGAAATGTCCATTAATTGCATGTTGTATTGTTGCATTGATGAAATAATTAATAAGCTGTGGTTTAAGAGATTGACTAGAGTAGTTGATGATATAGGGACTGTACTCGGATGATGGCCCATGATTATTACCGTTATCGTCATCGTGTAAGAAATTACACATGGCTCGTGTTATTACCGTTATCGTCATTGTACCAGGTACATAAACTATAGAATCTATCACTTGAGTCTAAACGAAATTGATTGTATGCATCAAACCTGTAGTATGGGATGCAGTAGTACATGCATTAGTTAGGATTAAAATGATTAATAGACATAAAGATTGACACATCACCGACATTGTATATTGTTCATCATTGTTCCTATTTGTATCCACTATTGTCTAAGTGTTATTAACATTAATCGTTGATTACCGTTACCGAATATTGAATCATTGTTACACCGTTGCATTGATTATCATGTTATTGATTATTACTATCGTGCCATGTTATTGATTCCTATTGATCCAATGATTCATTGTTATACCATTATTCCATCGTTCCCTGTTTTCTCTACTTGCTATCCATAACTTGCTCTAAGGATAATTTTTCTCCTTTTTTTAGATGAAGTGTATACAGGTAATAAAGGAGAATTGTCTGCTTGAATTGGAGAACAAATATTCTGAAGACTACTGCTTTCTATTTGATTATAGCTTCAATAAACTTAATGTATTGAGACTTGTTACTATTTTGAATTGGATTATTATTGTTTTGGGCTTATGTCTCGAATTTTATTATTGTTTCCAGACGTTGAATTATTATTATTGTATTTGGATATTTTTATTGCTTCATTCTAAGTACTATTGTTCATGAGTTATTTGAACAAACAGCTTATGGGTGACGTTAGTTATTCGCTGGGCCATTACGTGCTTGTATTCCGTATTTTTGGGAAGCGATGCGTGACATTTTCCAGAAAAATTGCGATCTAGGTGGACGGGATCATTTGTTGTCACACGAGTTTTTCCATATGGAGCTATAGAAATTCGTCATGAGAAAAAAAGGGACATTCAAGGTCAATGGACAGCGGTTGAAGCCATATATGGATAGAGAAGTTGCCAAGGAAATCTTGTATATCAATAAGGTCAAACAATAGTGACAAAATAAAGGAAGTCTGGCAGAAGACTTTAAACTTAGCACTTCTTAGGAGGCAACCCATGTTTTCTTTTACTGCATTTAAATTTTCTTTTTCTTTTAGTTTATTATAATTTTATTTTTTGATTTTATTTTGTAGGATTGTATAAGTTTGAAAGTCGCCGGGCAGAGCTGTTTTCTACACCTGAATTGATTGTTGTTTTTAGCAGGATGGAGTCAGAATTTGGAAAAGTGTTTCCAAAAGAGATTGTAGGCAATTGTCTTAGCTTTCCAGAACAAGAAGAATCAGGCCATTTGGACACCTACAGCTCAAGATATTGCTGAAACACTAAATGTCACGCATGCAAAATTTAAACACGAATCAGGAGAGAAATTCTGAACCTTCGCATTCTTTTTGTCTTTCTTTTTCCTTTCCCATTGAGGACAATGTGATATTCAAATTTAGGGGAAGGGGTACAAATTTTTGTTTTTTGTTTTTTTTTTTTTTTTTGACATATATTTGAAAAACAAAAAAACAAAACAAAAGGGATTTCAATTAGGCTTACCATTACACTTTTAAGTTCTTTATTGTGCTAAAGCATTGAAATAACTTTTTTAGTCTCGACAATATCTTATAAAGCAAGATTCAGCATACTTATTTACTTTAGGATTATTGAATTTCAAAAATTCCTTACATAATTGACAGTCATGTGATTATACATAAAAGAAAAATGTGATGCTTTTTCTTGTGATTATCCCCTTTGATTTAGTCTTAAACAGAGTTTAAGTAAATATAGTAATAAAAAATTCAATCAATAAATAAATAAAAATTTTATGATTAAGTTCTATGTACTCCAATGTTTTGAGTTGCTTAGTAACTAGGGGTATTCATCACCAATATTTACCTTTACGGCAAACGACAACTTGAAATATGAGTACGCAAAGCACTTTAAGTTTGTGACTTGTTGAGTAACTGGGTGAATTCATCACAAATATTTCGCGTCAAAAGGCAAGTAACAACTTAGAAAAGAGACAAAAAAAACAAATAAAAACAAATAAAAACAAATAAACAAAAAAAAAAGACTTTAATTTGATACTCAGTTTGTAGTAGTGAGAAGGGGTAATCACAGATGGAGTTGTTACATACTATAATTACATTAATTGCATGAAAAATATGATTGGGTTTGGAATTATGAATGAATAATTGCACTGGAGAAAGTGAGTATACTTGGTTTTACTTTATTTGCTATTGTTTATATGTTTAATTGCAAATTTGATGCTTGCATGATAAGACTTTTTAGTGTGATGTGTTGAGCCTACTTAAGATTATTATTCATTAATTTATGAGTTTACTTTTTAATCGAGGACAAGCAAAATCTTAAGTTTGGGGGTATTTGATGTGTCTAAATTTTATATAAATATTTGTACTCATTTACCCATAAAAATTGCATGTATTCATCTAACCTGTAAAAAAATTATCTTATTTCTGTAGACATCAATTAATTAATTATTTTTGATGGAATAATACTTTTGATGCAAAATGTGAAGATTTTCAGTAAAAATCAACAAACAAAAAAAGGAGAGTGCTTGATTAAATTTTATTGATTTGTTGAATTTTAATTTTTACAATTTGGACTTGTGAAAACCAAAATAGAAATATTATTATCAATTAAGGGTTAGAATAAAATTTTGTAATTAATAATAATAATAATAATAATAATAATAATAATAATAATATATATAAGAAAGGAAAGAATGCACTGGTTTTTATTAAATTGGTTATTAGTTTAAGATTAATATTAATCTTAAGATTTTAATTAACTATTTAATAATAATTAATTATCCTAATTAACTAATCAAATAACCTAACCCTAATATTACATTTCCTATTCACATCCTATATATATATGCAGGGGGAGGTGTGAAGACTTGGTGAGGTAGGTGGCGTGAACAGGTGGCGGCGTGGACACCAAGGAAATTAAAAAATTAAAAAATTTAAAAATTAAAAAAAAACAGTGGTTTCGCTTTGTGGCGCCGACGTCAGCGCTACAGTAGGAGTCAGATGGTTTTTTTGGGCGCACAGAAATCAAAGCAAGAGAGAGGAGTCAAAGCACTTGTCCTGCTGCACGCTTTTCGAGACATAGAGAGGGAGAAAGACAGAGAAATGGCTTACTGTTCGGCACAAAAATCGAGACTTCGGTTTGCAAATTTTTTTTTTACAAAATAATTTCTTCTGTATCTCTTTTCTTCCTCTAATTTTTATTATGCAGTTCAAAACAATATTTGTTAGTTGTAATTTTATTATGAACTAAATTTATTTTTCTAGGGCTTTGATGTAGCTTAATTTTGAGAACACAATTTTTAATTCCATATTATTTTTCTATTTTTTCATGGTTGTGTGTTTGATTTTTGTTCTTAATGCTTACAATTGGTTGACCAACTTTTGTATGATCTATTAAATCATGGAGAGACCGAACTGGTAAACTGTGATTTTGAATTAATAAAATTAAATACCGTTACAAGAGCGAACTAATGTTAATGTGGCCGTTAAAAAAATCCATTGATCTTAATGAATTTTCAATTAGTAATTTGTGCATGAACTATGACAAATAATTAGTTGAGAATATTTTTGATATTGTTTGAGAGAATATTGAATAATTTGGGGATTTTGGTCTACAACTTCAAAAAAAAAAAAAATTATTCATTTGGAATTATGATTTGTATGAGATTAATTAGGTGAAATAAAAAAACCTATGATTAATTTTGCAATTAACAAATCACAAAAATTTCAGATTCCACACTTTTTAATTAATTTAGTTAGTTCTTTAGGTTAATTTAATTTAGTTGTTTTCATTATTGAATTTCGTTCCAAATAGTAGTTCATCTAGTAAATTTTGGTACTCAGTAAAATAATTAGTTCTTGTGGGTTCGACACTCTTTTCACTTAACTATACTACTTGTTGCGATTTTGTACACTTGCAAATAATTCACATCTAGCATGTATTTGAATGAAAATGAAAAGTGAAGAAATTGTGTTATGTGAATATCTATAAAAAGTGAAGAAATTATGTTATGAGAATAAATATGAAAAGTAAAGATATGGTGTTATGTAAACGAGTATGAAAAGTGAAGGAAGCATGTGTGAATTAATATGAATAAAATTAAGAAATTATATTATGCAAATAAATACGAGAAGTAAAGAAAATGTATTATGTATTATACGAATGAAAAGTAAACAAGATGTATTATGAGAATGAAACGTATAGTAAAGTGTAGTATGCAATGAATAATAAAAGTAAGTGGCATTATGTGATGAGAATGGTTATGAGAATGGTAGATAAAATAAAATATGATTTTGAAATGAGTTTGATGCACATTGGAATTGTGTTGAGGAACTACTCGCCCGCTATTTCCATGAAAATGGTGGGAACTACCTACCTTGGCATAACTCTCAGGGTGAATTGGTGGATTGTTGATATGATAGTCGTATTGCGAGATGGAAATGAAAAGTAAAGTAAATTGAAAGATGAAAATGAAAATAAAGTAAAGTAATAACCGAGTTATCGACTTGGGATGTGATGTGATATTACCCAAGTTCTACTTGGGGGTGGTGATTATTACCCAGCTTGTCTAGTGTGCGGTGATTATTACCCAGGCTATCGGCTTTGGGGTGCAGTGTTAATTTACCCAAACTATGTTTGGGGTGCGATGTATTACTTGATAAGAAGGAAAGTTAAAGTAAACTATAATATGATATGTAAATGAAAATGAAAGTAAAATATATTTTCAATAAGAATGAGAAGTAACTTATGTTGTATGATGAGATGGGGATGAATTATAAAGCCAAGTATATGATAAAATGAGAATGAGCATTAAATTAGTTGTATGATGAAATCAGAATGAAAAGAATGTAAATTGTAATATAAAATTAGAATGAAGGTTAATGTATTACGAAATGTTATGAGATGTGTTAAAGATATGGATAAATTTGATATTATAAGAATGGATGAACGTGATATTATAAGATTGAGTGAAGGTGATATTATGAAAATGAATAAATGTGATGATATGCGATGAAAATAAATATTATATTATAAGAATGAATGAATGTGAAGTTATGCGATGTGAGTAAATGTGAATATGTTATAAGATTGAATGAGTGTGATATTATGCAACGAGAATGAATATAAATATAGTGTGGGATCCAATAAATGAAATGTTATAAGATTGAAGGACTGTGAGGTTAGAGACAAGAATTAATGTGAATATAGAATACCTTGAAATTGTGTCGAGCAACTACCTGCCGAGGCACAACTTCAAAGTAGGGTGACGGAATATGGATTTATAGATTGGCTGAAGATGCAAATGATTACTTTTGTGCAAAATCACTTTTACTCTGTTTATATGTTTAAATTTCAGGTTACATTTAATTACCCTTAGGTTCGCAAGTTCTTTCAAATTCTGTCTTATCATTTATTTTATTTACTAATCTAGTAGATTATACTCACACATGTTATGGCTGACCCCTGTTGTTTTCTGGAGGTCAGGGTGAGATCCTATAGTAGTTGTGGTTTTGGTAGTTATACTTTTTATCGTAGCAGAATGGGTTATGTATGTATCTATTATACGCATTTTACCTTAAGACATGTAGAAATGAGGATAGTATGATATAATAGTCTGTATATGGACGATTATGTGTACAACCGTAAGGGATAATATATATATAGTACTGTGATGAAGTTTGAAAACCCGTACCCACCTCGTTGTGGAGTATTGAGTTCTAAAAGTCTTATATGTTTTCAAATGAATTTTTGGTTTGTAAATTGTATCTTGCTTATTATGATGAGTTATGCCCCAAAGCCCTATATATTATTGCCTGTGTGTTGTTGAATAATTGGCCTGGGGAGGATTGATATATATTACTGGTGATGTGATTTATATAATTGTTTGCAGAATTCCATAAGGAATCTCTATAAAATGGCTAATATTTCAGGGGAGACTCTGCCGAAATTTTAATTGAAAATTATGAAAAAAAATTCTACGTAAGAAATGGTGTAGATAAGAAACAGTTTAGATTAGAAAGCCTTTGAATAAGGTATGGTTAAAAAAGTAAAACAATAAAAAATACAAAATAAAAAATAAAAAATAAAAAAAATTAGGGTGTTGCAGTTTGGATCAGAGCCTAGGTTAACTAGGAATGTCATGCTAATTCTAGTGATCTTGTCATGTGTGTGTGGGTTCATTATCGCTAAGTAGGGAATGAGAAGTTTGTCTTATGCTTTATGGGTGTTTTTCTAAGTAATGATTATATTATTGAATCGTGCGATCCCTATTAGTCTTTTGTCTGACTTTGGGGTCAGCGTTAACTTTCATAGCTTGTGCATATGTTTTGCATCATGGTATTCTATGTCTTCCTTAGAATTATTGGTGAGAGTTAGTACATCATTGGGTAGTTCTATTATATTGTTTGATGTGTGCCAAGAGGTGCAATTTCCTTTGGGATTCTGTGTATGTCCTATTGTAACAGCCCAGAAAATTGAGTAATGACAATTTTACTCTCGTGTGTTACGCACGTGTATTTTGTACCATTACGAGTAATATTCGTAACATATTTTCCCACATTTCAATTGTCATGTCCTGTTTCCCAAAAATACGGAATACGAGTACATGACATTGGCCCAGTGAATGACTAACGTCACCCATAAGCTGTTTACCTGATTAACTCAACAATATAATCAATACAGAACAATTGCACAGGCAATAATAATAATCTCATGAACAATAATACTTGGAATCAAGCAATATGAAACATCCAAATATAATAATAATTCAACATCTGGAATAATAATAGCAATATTTGGGTCAAAAGCCCACAATACAAAGAAATAACAATAGTTTGATAATTAAGTCTTCATGACAAAACAATAATTTATTAAGCAGCAATGCTATCAATTCCTTCACTAGAGTTGTTCTCCCAATCCATCAGGCAATTCTCCATCAATACCTGTAAACACTTCATCTAAAAAGATGAGAAAAATTGCCCTTAGAGCAAGTCATGGACAACAAGTAAAGAAAGCAAGGAACAATGGAACATGGTTGTCACGCCCCGCTTCCCAAAAGAGAATACGGAATACGAATACGTGACTAAACCCAGCGAATGATTTTCATCATCCATAAGCTGTTCGGAATCTTTACAATATCTCACAGAAATAATCAGAGTCAGAAAAAGTAAACCAAGCATGCATAACTGAATCAAAATACCAACAAGAATTTACTTGAAACAAAATATTAATCTTAAATAAACTAAATCTGAACAAATCAATAATCCTGGGTCACATTGCCCAAATACAGATAAATCCAAGTAACAAGATACATTATTCAAATAGCAACAGGAAATAGTAATAATAGCAGGAAAATCATGATAGCAAAACTCGAGTATCTAGTATCTCATCTCGCCTATTCTATCTGGTAGCTGATCTCCAAAATCTACAATTTAATAAATTGCAGGAAGAGGAAAAAAGAAAACAAACACCCGTCAATGCAAGTTACGGGCCGCTTGAAGTGCAGGATACAAGTACATGGAAGGATAAAAAAATATAAAATAACAGCATAAACAAACGTAGCATGGTATAGACATGTCAACAAAACAGGATAACTAATATGAAACAAGAAACAAAATCAAGTAACAGGATATACTAACAGGTACAGGTAACATCTATCAAGTGTCAAGTAAACAGGTAACAGGTGTCAAGTAGCATGTACAAGTATCATGTATCAAGTGTCATGCAAGCAGGTAAAAAAGTATACAGATGAACAGGTAAACATGTAATCAGGTATACATGTAAACATGTAACAGGTATCATATATGTCAAGTCTTGTATTATTACTATCTAGGTAGCACTTCATGTGCCCCAGGGTTATATCACATGGTTGCTACATTCAAACAAGTTTCGCTTAGATTTCGTAGTGGAGTTCATACGGCCGTGTACTCAGGGATCAGGAAAAACAGGAACAGGAACAGGTTCATGAATCAAACAGGTACACGAATCGTCTGATTCATGCATCAACAGGTTCATGAATCAACAGTTAACAGGTACATGAACCAACAGGTCCAAGCATCAACAGGTAACAGGTCCATGAACTAATAGGTCCACGCATCACAGGTAACAGGTACACGAACAACAGGTCCATGCATCAACAGGTAACGGGTACACAAACCAACAGGTCCATGCATCAATAGGTTCATGTATCAACATGAATCAAAATGAAAAACACGGGCCCCCTTCTAAGTACACATTTCTATATTTTTCACTACTAGATCATTCCCTTAACCCCGGCTTGGTTATTTATTATCATTAATAAATCAGGCATGTATGTGTCACTAAAGGTCAGAAATAATATGTCATAAAAAAGTAACAGGATCAGGATGAAGAATAAACATGTTCAGGTGAAAGATAACTCATAACAGAATAATACAATGAAAATTCTAGTTCAGGACAGCAAGAAAGTACTGCACTAAAACTGAGATTCCTGTTGCTACAAACATGCAAATCTGGATCCGTCAAAGAATCTGGAAAATAGACTCCCGACCGAATCCAGCAAATATATATAATTCATATAGTATTTCACAAAAACATAGTCAAGACTGAATTGATACCAAAAAACATGTTAAGCCAGAAATCAGTAGTTTGTATTCAAAGTCAGGAAAACAACATGAAAACTCATCAATTAAATCCATGAAAAATCTGGGGTATTCCCCTATATGTCCAGTAATAGTAATAAAGTTTCATAATTTTCCAACAAAAATAGAGTAGTCAAGTAAAATTAGTAAACAGCAAGACACGACGGTTTTGTAAATCTGGAATCATGAACACTACAGTACGAAAATAGAAATATCTCACAAACTATAAATCAAAAACCAAATCCGCCAAAAGGGTGATAAAATAGATACAGTAGGCTAACTTTCATATTCACAAATATTTTTCAAACAGCAAGTAGAATTAGGTCAAAAATCAGGTTCTTTACTTAACAGTATGAAAAATCTGCTAGTATAGTAATTGTTTGGAAATATAGAACGGTTTGTAAAAATCATCAAATAAATTCACAAAAATTCAGGGTTAATCACAATCAGGTCTAGTTATACTTCTCCTAGGAGAGGTCAGGCTTTCAACCTGACTACTGCTGATGCTGAGTCAGCTGAGGGTGTTGTTGCAGGTATCTTTTGCTTTTATTGTTGTTTTGTTGTTCCTCTTTTGTTTCTTCATTTCATTTTGCTTTATTTCTTTCATATTTATCTTTATGCATTTTGTTTTTCCACACCCCTGTTCAACCATTTTTTTTGTCTCTTTTGATTCTGTCTTAGGTGTTGTCCTTATTTGCTATTTTCCTGCTCATGTTCTTTTTTATTCCGAGGCAACCCATTCTTTTGTCTCCTCTCGATTTGTGGCTCGCCATCAATTGGAGTGCAGCAACATGTCAGAGGCTTAGAACATTGTGACAAGTGGTGGAGTTTTCATTTGTTCTCGGGAGTGCAGGCAGTGTTCCGTGATTATTGGTAGCGCAGAGTTCAAGGCCAATCTGATTGTAATTGGAAATTCAGGATTCGACGTCATTGTGGGTATGGATTGGTTGGGTGAAACCCATGCCTTTATTGATTGCCGTGCTAAGAAAGTTGTATTCCGGATTCAAGATCGCGCAGAGTTTGAGTTCCATACCGGGGAGATGTGCCTTGGCCGAACTGCAGTTAATCAGGAGGTTTGTGCGTTGGAATTGCATTCAGGCTGTGAGGCTGCACCTCTTATAGTTCGGGATTTCCTGGATGTTTTTTCAGAGGGTTGCCTGGCTTACCCCCTGATAGGGATGTGGAGTTCGGTTTAGCCAGGTACAATGCCTATATCGAAGAGTTCCTACAGGATGGCACCGATTGAGTTGGCAGAGCTAAAGGTACAGATTCAGGAGTTGCTTGATTTGGAGTTCATCAGACCCAGTGTTTTGCCTTGGGGTGCTCCAGTCCTTTTTGTCAACAAGAAGGATGGCAGTCGTCGAATGTGCATGGATTATCGGGAAATAAACAGTGTTACTGTGAAGAACCGATACCCAATGCCCATGATCGATGATTTGTTTGATCAGTTGAGTGGAGCTGCTATTTTTTCGAAGTTGGATCTTCGTTCTGGGTATCATCAAGTCAAAGTGAAGGCAACTGATGTACAGAAGACTGCTTTCAGGACCAGATATGGCCACTATGAGTATCTTGTGATGTCGTTCGGGGTTACGAACGTGCCTGCTGTATTCCTAAGTCTTATGAACCAGGTCTTTTCTCATTTCTTGGATAGATTCATGGTGGTCTTCATTGATGATATTTTGGTGTATTCTCGGAATCGGGGAGATCATGCTGAGCATCTTAGAATGGTTTTGTAGACTTTGAGGGAGAATCAGCTCTATGGGAAACTCAGCAAGTGTGAGTTTTCGCTCGACAGGGTTTCTTTCTTGGGGCACATTGTCTCGGGCGATGGTATTTCTATGGATCCAGCCAAGGTTGAGGCTGTGAAGGATTGGCCTGTTCCCAAGTCAGTTTTGAAAGTCAGGAGTTTTCTTAGTTTAGCTGGCTATTATCGAAAATTTGTCCAAGATTTTTCAAAGATAGCAGGACTATTGACTAAGCTGACTGGGAAGGATCAGAAGTTCTATTGGTCTGATGAGTGTGGTGTGGCTTTTGTTGAGTTGAAGAACAGATTGACGTCAACGCCTGTGTTGACTATTCCAGATGGTTCAGGCGGATTGGTAATTCACTGTGATGCTTCTAGTAAGAGTCTTGGAGCAGTTCTGATCCAGAAGGGCCGAGTCGTTGCGTATGCATCACGGCAGTTGAGCCCGCATGAGAAGAACTATCCGACTCATGACTTGAAGTTAGTGACAGTGATCTATGCTTTGAAGCTGTGGAGACATTATTTACTTGGGGACCGAGTGGAGATCTTTACAGACCACAAAGTCTCTAATACGTCTTTACCCAGAATGAGTTAAACATGAGGCAAAGGCATTGGTTGGAACTTATGGCCGATTATGATATCAGTTTGCAATACCATCATGGTAAAGTGAACTTGATGCCAGATGCTTTGAGCAAGAGATCAGCAGTTATGTTCTTAACTCAGCAGAGGGATCTGATTGAGCAAATGCGGAGGTGGAGTTGGAGGTTTTGTTGCCGAGTTCTGGTTGGATTTGTTTGGCACTCCAGCTTCAGTCGTCTTTTGTTGATCAGATTAAAGAGGCACAGGCTGGTGATACACAGTTGCAGGGTTTTCGATCTGAGGTTGAGTCGGGGTCCTGAACGGACATGGTTATTCATGCTGATGGATCGTTTTGGGTCCAGGTTATGTGTCCCAAAGGGTGAAGTTCGTCAGAGGTTGCTTGAGGAAGCCCACCAGTCATCCTATTCTATCCATCCTGGTGGTACTAAGATGTATCGGGATTTGAAGCTTCATTTCTGGTGGTATGGTATGAAGGGAGTTGTGGCTCGGTTTGTTGCTCAGTGTTTGATCTGCCAGCAGGTTAAGGCAGAGCATCAAAGGAATGCTGGACTTCTTCAACCGCTTTCTATTATGGAGTGGAAGTGGGAACATATCACTATGGATTTTGTGACTGCTTTGCCGATGAGTCCTAAGGGTCATAATGCCATTTGGGTGATTGTCGACCGTTTGACGAAGAGTGCTCACTTCATTCCTTTTCGTGTCGAGCAGTCTACTGAGAGCCTAGCTAAGAGGTACATGCAAGAGATTGTTAGACTTCATGGGGTTCCAGTCAGTATTGTATCCGACAGGGATACGAGATTCAGATATCAGTTTTGGGAGAGTCTTCAGGACAGTTTAGGGAGTAAATTAAAGTACAGTTCAGCTTTTTATCGCCAGACTGATGGATAATCAGAGAGGACCATCCAGATTCTTGAGGACATGTTGACGTCCTGTATGCTTCAGTTCGGTAGATCATGGGAGGACCATTTGCATCTCGTAGAGTTCTCGTACAATAATAGCTTTCAAGCCAGTATTAAAGCTGCACCATTCGAGGCACTCTATAGGCGAAAATGCAGATCACCAGCGTGCTGGGATGACATTGGTGAGAGGAAGTTGTTGGGTCCGTAGTTGATCACCAGGGCAGTTGATGCGGTGGTTCAGATCAGGAAGCATTTGCTGGCAGCTCAGGATAGGCAGAAGCGATGGGCCAATGTCCATCGGAGAAGAGGTTGGTGACCATGTTTTCCTAAAGGTATATCACCTTGGCGGGGTATCATTCGGTTTGGTGGTGGGGGCAAGCTCAGCCCTAGATTTATTAGACCGTTTTATATTGTGGAGCGAGTAGACAAGATGGCCAATCGTCTTGCATTGCCGCCAGCTTTATCAGGAGTGCATGATGTTTTCCATGTCTCACAACTCAGGAGATATATCCAAGATGAGAGCCACGTGATCGACTATTCTGAGTTGACCGTTCGGCCGGATTTGACTTGTGAGATTCCGGCTGTTGCTATTTTGGATCGGTGGGAGAAAGTGCTTAAGAATAAGGTCATCAAGTTGGTTCGTATTTCTTGGAATATCACTCGCCCGGTGAGTTGACTTGGGAGCTGGAGGAGGAGATTCAGCAGAAGTTTCCTCATTTGTTTGAGTAGTTTTGTTTTGTTCTTTTCTTTTTCTTTTTGGGGTTACCCTATGTATCTTCTTGTTGAATTTCGAGTACGAAATTCTTCTTGTTAGGTGGATAGGATTTGTAACTCCTGTTTTTCCATTTTACATATTTTGAGTGTATTTTTTTTCTTCCTATTCCTTATATTTGATTCAGTTGTATCTTTTGGACCGTATTTTGGATCTTTTCTTTTCTATATTCATTTGGTTGATTCTTCGTCTCATTTGAGTTCTTAATTTTTGTTGCTATCAGTCTACATTTCTTTTTCTCTTCTTGTTTGATCGAACCTTATTTTTTATCACAAATTTCTGATTGGTTCAATCCTAATTATTCTGTTCTTGACCTGTTTTAATTAATATTCACTTTGATGCTATCTTGATTTTTGGGTTCCTAATTTTTTTATAATCATTTGTTTTTATCCATTAATACCGCATTTAAATCCTATTCTATTTTAAATCCTACTCTAAATACCCTATTACCACTAAACCAAACCCTATAACTACCCATTATCTATTAATCCCTACACTACCCTTACCCGTCAGCACTGCCAACCCGACCCGCTACTACCCCCCTTTCATTTACTGTTCCGCCGTCACCCTCTCTAACCCTAACATACCCCATTATATAAACCCATGCACCCTTTTTGCCGACTGTTCACCTTCTCCACCGAAAACCCTAGCCTCCCGACCATCTCACTGTGCTCCTTCATCTCTCTCCCAACTTCCCTGCCTCGCGACGTCCTCCCGAAGTCATCCCCTGCTCGGCCCCACCTTGCACCCTGTCTCCCCCTGCATCGAACTCAACAGCAGGACAGCAAGCCTACGCCTGTTCCTGCCTCCTCCCGACGCTCCGTGCACTGCTGGTCCCCCTCCCTGTCGTCAAACAGCAGTAGCCCGCAGCAACAGCATCTCGCTGTGCCGCTGCCAGTGCGAGTTGTTCGAGGTGTGCGTATGGTTGTTCGGTTGAGTTTGCGTGCTCGTTTGGGTTCGCGAGTTCGTTCGTTCGTGTGTTCATCGTGGTTTGTGGGTTTTGTTTGTTTGTTGAGATCGTTGCCCGGGAATCCGTTCCCGTTATTCTTGATTTTCGTCATTTTCGTCATCGGTTAAGGCAAGTAACTTGTATTCTTTTCTTTGTGTAATACAAGTACTAAATACCACATGTAGTGTAGTTGGGTTCTAGAGACAATTTGTTTGTGAATTCCCTTATTGATCTTGTCTCTATAGTGATGATTGACCATAGTTGCCTCACGACATACATGACATGAAATAACCTAGGATTGACCACTTCTTGTTGCATATATGCGTGTTATTCATATATTATCTTGTGCTCGTTCGTGTTATTCGTGGTAGACTTGTTGTGGACTTGTGAAGTACCCTATAACATGTTTTGCTGGCTTTTCCATTTAGTATACATCTAGTATACTCTATCTCATATTTGGTTGTGTTTTGGATGAGTTCTATGTGAACTAGTGGATTTTGTGCATATGCGATATTTTCAGTTTTGCTGGCTTTTCCATTTTGATCAGTATTTTAGACCCTATTAAGGTCAGTATTTGAAAATATTTTGTGAACATGAATTGTAGAGAATTCTGTCTATTTTCTATCCCTTTTGACATACCTCAGTTTTGATTTTGGGTTTGCGAGTTATGTCTATTTTACTACAGTGGTGTCGAAAGGTTTCCAGATTTTGTTTTATATGAATTCTGAAGAGTAATCTATTTTTATTCTGGTATTAGTATTATTATTTTGATCTGAAATTTTGCTCAATACTTCTATACTTGATTGGGGTTTACCCAGAATTTTTGTGAATTAACTTAATGAGTTTTACAAACCATTCTATGTTTCCAAACAACTACTATTCTAGCAGATTTTTCATCTTTGCTGATTTTCGACCTATTTCTACTTACTGTTTGTAAAATATTTCTGAATATGAAAGTTATCCTAATGTACCTATTTTATCATCCTTTTGGCAGATTTGGATTTCGATTTATGGTTTGTGAAATATTTCTGTTTTCGTACTACAGTGTTTATGATTTCAGATTTGCAAAACTGTCGTGTCTTGATATTTTCTGATTTTACTTGACTACGCTATTTTTGTTGGAAAATTATGAAACCTGATTTTATGTTACTACATATATAAGGGAATACCTCAGATTTTTCATGGATTTAATTATTGAGTTTTCATGATGTTTTCCTGACTTTGAGTACAATCTTCTGATTTCTGGCTGAACACAATTTTTGGATTCAAACCAGTTTTGAGTTATATTTTTGTGAAATACTATATGACTTATATATATTTGCTAGGTTTTTCCAGGAGTTTATTTTTTAGATTCTTTGACGGATCCATATTTGCATGTTTGTAGCAACGGGAATCCTTGTTTTAGTGCAGTACTGTCTTGCTGTCCTGAACTAGAATTCTCATTATTCTAATTTTTTATGTGTTGTCGTCTTTCACCCGTGCATGTTTGTTCTTCATCCTGAACTTGTTACTTGATCATGCCATGTTATTCTTTCTATGTTTTGTACTCGCACAAGCTTGTTTGATTGTAATGATAAATAACCAATCCAGGGTTTTAAGGGAAAGAACTAATAGTGGATAATTCAGAAACATGTATTCAGAAGGGGATCCACAGATCCTACGTGATGACTTGATACATGATATTGGACACGTGATTACTTGACACTTGCACCTTGACACGTGATTACTTGCCACTTGCACAACTTGACACGTGACACATGATACATGATACTTGGAGCTTGGAGCTCAATTACTTGATATTTGTCCCTGAGTACACTGCCCTCTATGGTCCACTATGAAATCTAAAGTAAAACTGTTTGAATGTAGCAACCATTTGGTAAAAACCGGGATGCATGAAGTGCTACCTAGATAGTAATAACTACAAGACTTGACTATGACACTTGAACATGATACTTGAACTTGCAATATGATACTTGATTACATGATACATGACACTTGCTACATGTTTACATGATATTTGATACTTGCACTTGATACTCGACACTTGTTGCTTGATACTTGCTTACATGATACTTGTTTACTTGACACTTGATACATTCTATTTACACTTGTTCATCTTGTCATGCTAGTTGTTTTATTTTGTTATCATGCCTATTCCATGTTATTTGTTTATCTTTTCTTATGTACCTGTATCCTGCACTGCAAGCGGCCCGGAACTTGTATTGGCGGGAGTTTGTTTTCTTTTTCCTATTCCTGCAATTTATTAATTGCATACCAGGATGATCAACTACCAGATGGAGTTGGCGATATGAGATATTAGTGCTGGATTTTGCTATTATTATTTCTTGTTGCTTGTTTTGAACAATTGTATCTTGTACTTATATTTATTTGTATTTGGGCAATGTGACCCAGGATATTGACTTATTCAGATCCAAGATTATTTGAGATTAATATATTTTGTTTCAAGTATTCTTATTGGTATTTTGATTTATATGTACATGCTTGGTTGATTCGTTTACTTCCAACTCTAATTATTCTTGTGAAATGCTGTAAAAATTCTGAATAGCTTATGGATGATGAAAATCATTCGCTGGGTTTGGTCACGTATCTGTATTCTGTATTCTCTTTTGAGAAGCGGGGCGTGACAAGATTTTTAGTGGTATCACGAAAAATCTGGGGTATTCCCCTATATGTCTAGTAACAGTAAATCAAGTTTCATAATTTTCCAACAAAAATAGAGTGGTCAAGTAAAACTAGAAAATAACAAGACACGGCGGTTTTGTAAATCTGGAATTATGAACACTGCAGTACGAAAGCAGAAATATCTCACAAACCATAAATCCAAATCCAAATCCGCCAAAAGGGTGATAAAATAGATAAAGTAAGCTAACTTTCATATTCACAAATATTTTTCAAAAAGCAAGTAGAATAGGTCGAAAATCAGGTTCTTTACTGAACGGTATGAAAAATCTGCTAGTATAGTAATTGTTTGGAAACATAGAACGGTTTGTAAAACTCATCAAATAAATTCACAAAAACTCAAGGTTAATCCCAATCAGGTCTAGTTATACTGTACAAAATATTAGATCAAAATAATACTTTTAACATCGTGATAAAAATATATTACTCTTCAGAATTCATAGAAAACAAAATCTGAAAATCTTTATATACCTCATTAGTAAAATAGGCATAACTAACAACTCGTAAATCGAAACTGAGATATATCAAAAAGGTTAGAAAATAGACAGAATTCTCTACAGTTCATGTTCACAAAATATTTTCAAATACTGACCTTAATAGGGTCTAAAATACTGATCAAAACGGAAAAACCGGTAAAACTGAAAATATCTTCATGCACAAAAATCAACTAACTCATATAAAACTTACCCAAAACATAGCCAAACATGAAATAGGGTGTACTAGATGTCCAATCAACCTGGTATAGGGTATTTTGGAAGTATTCGGCAAGTATAACACGAATAACACATCATGCACAGATATTATCAAAGTAGCATGAACATATACATCAAAAGTGGTCAACCCTAGGTTGTTTCATGTCATATACGTCGTGAGGCAACTATAGTCGAATCAACACAATAGAGACAATATATATCAGAGGATTCACACACGTATTGTCTCTAGATCCCAACTACACTACAGGCAATATTTAGTACTTGTATTACACAAAGAAAAGAATACAAGTTACTTACTTGAGAGACGACGACGAGAAAGGAGCAAGAACAAGAATAACGGGAACGGATTCCCGGGCACAAACACGATGAACGGAAACCACGAACTACGAACCAATAAACACAGCAACACACGTACATGCCATGAGAGAGCAAGCGGACGGAGATCACAGACAACGGTGAGAACGGGACAGCAGGAAGCACTTTTGCGGCTGCAGTCGGAAGAGGGAAGCACACACGGCTGTCTACTGCAGGTTGTCAAGAGAGAGAGCACGGCGGGCTGCGGCTGTTGCTGTCTGACTGCCGCGAGGGGAAAAAGAGCACAGCACCTGTGCTGTGCTGCGGTCGCAGCGAGACATCGGAGTTGCATGGGGTGTCGAAGGCAGGAAGGGGCTCTCGATGGGTGGAGTCGTCGCTACAGTGGGCGCAACACTCAAGGAACGGCTGAGGGCACCTCCGGGGAAGACGGGATGGGGCACAGGGAGAACAGACGACGAACAGGACATAGGGAGAGGGACCAGGTGCGACGGGGAGTTCTGTGTCGAGAGGGGCTGACGACAGGCGCTCGGGGGTCGCGACAGGGCGGGCGCTGGAGCAGGACGACGTGGCACACACAGGGAGCAGGTCGAAAGGATGTAGGTCGGGTGGTAATGGGTTTGGAGTATAAGGCGGCTAGGGTTTGGTGAAAGGGAAAGTGAACAGTCGGCAAACAGGGTTTATATATATATGGGTAGAGTTAAGTTTAGGGTTAACAGGGTAGGGGAGGTGCCACAGTGACAGGAGGGGGATTAACGGGTTTTGGGGTGTTGATAATGGGTAGCGGGTAGATAATGGGTTAGGGTATATAAATGGGTATTGAGTTTTGGGGATTTTTAACAGGGTATTGGGTTTAAATAAACAAATGGGTATGGTTATTTAAACAGGGTAAATGGGTATAGCTGGGTTAAAGGGTTTAAAACGGGTTAAGGTAAATATCCAATAATAATAAAAAATAATAATAGGTCTTTATAGAAATACTAATAATAATAATCAAAACAATAACAATAACAATAATAGCAATAACAATATTAGAAATAACAGTAATAATAATAATACTGACAATGATAATAATAAGAAAAATGATAAAAAAAAACATAATAGTACTAATAATAACAGTAGTAGTAATAATAACATAAATCAAAGTAATAATAACAAAAATAAGATTTGTATCACAATATAAAATTCATAGAAAATAGTTACAATAAAATTATTGATCGAAAATATATTTTAATAGAAGATCCAAGATTACATATTAACAAAAGAATTTGAAAGCGGTAAAATTTAATTTTATGAAAATTTTAAGTACAAAAAATACACAGATAATACGTATTTGCGAAAACAGGGGTTACAATGGTATAACAATGAAATCAATGGATCAATAGAAATCAATAACATGGCATGATAACAATAATTAATATCATGATAATCGATGCAATGGTGTAACAATGATTCAATGTTCAATAACAATATTCAATGATCAATATCAGTAACACTTGGCCAATATTTGATATCAATAAGAATAATGAGGAACAATATGCAATGTTGATGTTGTGTGATTCTTAAGTCTATTAATTTCAACCTAACTAATGCACGTACTACTGCATCCCATACTACAGGTTCGATGTATACAATCAATGTCGTTTTAGACTTAAGTGGAAGATTCTATAGATCATGTACTCGGCAACGATACTAATATTCAATAGTTACAATTAAATATTTGTGCACGATACGATAATTTGGTTACATTTAATTACAGGTTACATTTAAATTTCAGGTTACATTTAATTACCCTTATGTTCGTAAGTTCTTTAAATTTCTGTCGTATCATTTATTTTATTTACTAACCTAGTAGATTATACTCACACCGATTATGGTTGACCCCTATTGTTTTCTGGGGGTCAGGGGAGTCCCTCCGTGGGGGTGGACATCCCTAACTCTTTTGCAGGTTTTGATTACCAGCAAGGTGAGATCCCATAGTAGTTGTTGTGGTTTTGATAGTTATACTTTTTATTGTATCAGAATGGGTTATGTATGTATCTATTATACGCATTTTACCTTAAGACATGTAGAAATGGGGATAGTATGATGTAATATTTTGTATTATGGAAGATTATGTGTACAATTGTAAGGGATAATATATATATAGTGTTGTGATGAAGTATGAAAACCCGTACCCACCTCGTTGTGGAGTATTGGGTTCTGTAGTTTTGTTTTGAAATGTTTTTTTAAAGTTTTTCTAAAAATCTTATATGTCTTCAAATGAATTTTTTGGTTTTTAAATTGTATCTTGCTCATTATGGTTAGTTATGCCCCCAGAGCTCTATATATTATTCCTTTGTGTATTGTTGAATAAATTGGCCTGGGGAGGATTGATATATATTACAGGTGATGTGATTTATATAATAGTTTGCAGAATTCCGTAAGGAATCTCTGTAAAAGGGGTAATATTTCATGAGATACTCTGCCGAAATTTTAATTGAAAATTATGAAAAAATTTCTAAGTAAGAAATGGTGTAGATAAGAAATAGTTTAAGTTAGAAAGCCTTTGAATAAGGTATGTTTGAAAAAATAAATAAATAAATTGGGGTGTTACAGGCGTCTTGACCCAATGTTTATGTAATTTCCAGATGATTGTTATTCTATTTCCATCTTATGTGATCATTATATTTGCCTGCGTGAAAGTGTTATAAATATCCTGTTAATCTTATAACTGTACAACTTATGGATGACGTCGTATCATTCGCTGGGCCTCAGTTGCGTGCCCATACTTCTGTATAGTGAGAAGCGGGGCATGACAGGTTTTTAGTGGTATCAAAGCCTAGGTTCGATCCATTCTAAGCTCAACAAGGATACACACTGCATTGATCACATGAAATAACCATTTTGTAACCCGAATACTAACCTTACTCAATTTTGTAGAATATGGTTCACGGAGGATCATCAGCTTCACGACCCAGAGATAGACCATCGGAGAACGCCGCAGTTCTGTGAGCAATGTAGTGAATGATGGAGCTACAGCATGAACACAACCAGTTGATAAGGGGCCGTTTGGAAAAAGCCCAAGAAGCTGTCAATCGAGCTGGGCCAATACTAGGAGCACTACCACCAAGGCCTGGCACTGTGTCAGATTTTATGAGACTGCGTCCGGAGAAGTTCGTAGGTACTGAGTCACCACTGGAGGCTGACCAGTGCCTAATTAGGACTGAGTAGTTGTTACAGGCCGCCCGAGTCTCTGATGTGGACCATGTGGATGTAATCACCGTCCTCCTGACAGACATTGCCTCGATCTGGTGGAAGGCGGAGACCAATATTAGAAAGGCCTATCACTTGGGCCACCTTCACTGAGATTTTTTTAACTAAATTCTTCCCTAGTGTTACTAAGGTGGAGATGGAATGTCAGTTCATCTCTCTACCCCAAGGAAAGCAGTTAGTTGATGATTATGCCGCAGAGTTCACCCGGCTGAGTCGTTTTGCATCAGCCATGGTAGCAAATGATAAGGACAGGGCCCGACGATTCTTTATGGGCGTGGATTATGATATTCAGGATCGTCTAGTCGCCTACCAGCACTGTAACGCCTGTACCCAAGTCGTACGCACACAAATAAATCATAATCCACTGCCCACCATAGGCTGGCCTCACAAAAGGTGTTCGGACTATTCAGTACTTCTTGATCCTTGGCTAACTATATTTATTCTCTCTTTCTCTCATTTATTCTGGCGATGTGGAACTAAATCCCCACACACACAGGCCACGTCAGCACCCATGCACAGCACACAGCCACTTCTTCTTTTGCTCTTTCTTTCATTTCTTTCATTTAATGCATAAGCCCCATAATCACACTCTATATGTAACACCCCGTAAAATTGAGTTATGACAATTTTGCCATCGGGTGTTACACACATGTATTTTGTACTGTTACGAGTAATATTCGTAACATATTTTTATATAAACGTCATACGTATTTTATATTCTAATTATTTATATATTTTCCGTTTTGTCAAAATTCGTTTTTATCCTATTTTGAGCCAACTCAAACATTTATTTTAATCTTTGTGTTTTACGTATAGTGCACGTACTTTCAATACACGTGCTGATTACGTATATTTTCGGTTACGTGAAATATCCGTCACATTGTTGTTCTATGTTTTCTGTATTTTGACTGTTTTTCGTTCTCTCAAATTAATTTTTATATTTTTGGATGTGCATTGCACGTAAAATTTGTATGCATTGTTGTCTCTAAAAGTTTCTAAGAAGTAATGCACATTTTCTTCTCACTTTATTTATTACATTTTGTATTATATTTTTATAAAAACCCATGTGCCTAAAATTTCTTTCAAAGTCCACAAAAAATTAATAAAATAAAAACCCATTACTAGTTGTCCTTTGTAATACCCACACAAACATTTTTAAAAACAAATAATTAAATTATGTGAAGTGCAAACAGCACGTGCACGTGCACACGTGCAATGTGCACACAGGAAATGGTCGGCAGTTCATTAGAGGAGTGGAGAGTGTAGTGGAGTAGTGGATTAATGAGTTGCAATTAGTTATTCTAACCACCTATGATTTCCCTATAATTACCCTACACCTAGACCATTTCTAAACACAACAAAAATTAATCAAAACCAAGAGAAGTAGACTGTGCATTTTGGAATTGCTTGCTGTTGGACTTCGGTGGTGGATTGGCTTGGCTTTTGTGGATTTTTTGAGTGCTTTTGAAGGGGGATTGCTACTAGGATACTCTTTTAATAGGTGGGTGTCTCTACTTGCTTTCTAATTGTATATAGAATTCATGTTTAGAAAATTCATGTTAGAATTGTAGATATAATTTGAATTATTTAACCTCTAATGTTTTGTATGATGCAAATTGAACTGACATCTTGAAATTTAGTAGTTGATAAAGGTGGAAAAATGCATGTTAATGGAAACTTACAATGTATAATTTCGGTGTAGTTGAACTACAATTTATATTAAAATATCTTATATTTTTGTCATGCAAATTGTAGTATAATATGATTGGATTTTGTAGATAAATTGTAAGTGTGTTTAAATTGTGCTTTAAATTGGAGTTTATTATAATTTTTTGGAGAGAATTTTCCCATGATTTCAAATAACGTTAAAAATAAAAATATGTACATGCTAGTAGAGTAGTGTGATGATTTATAAAGGCATATTGTGTATGGAATTGCTTGTTGTTGGACTTCGGTGGTGGATTGGCTTGGCTTTTGTGGATTTTTTAGTGCTTTTGAAGAGGGATTGCTACTAGGATACTCTTTTAATAGGTGGGCGTCTCTACTTGCTTTCTAATTGTATATAGAATTCATGTTTAGGAAATTCATGTTAGAATTGTAGATATAATTTGAATTATTTAACCTCTAATGTTTTGTGTGATGCAAATTGAATTGACATCTAGAAATTTAGTAGTTGATAAAGGTAGAAAAATGCATGTTAATGGAAACTTACAATGTATAATTTCGGTGTAGTTGAACTACAATTTATATTAAAATATCTTATATGTTTGTCAAGCAAATTGTAGTATAATATGATTGAATTTTGTAGATAAATTGTAAGTGTGTTTAAATTGTGCTTTAAATTGGAGTTTATTATAAATTTTTGGAGAGAATTCCCCATGTTTTCAAATAATGTTAAAAATAAAAATATGTACATGCTAGTAGAGTAGTGTGATGATTTATAAAGGCATATTGTGTATGAAAGTTGTCAAAATTGCTATCGACATTTTATTGTGTATAGAATTACTCTTTTATAAATAAAATCATTGCTGGAAATTTTAGAGATGAAAGAAATCAATTGAATGAAGAAGTTAAAATATAGGGATATATCAAGAGTTGAAATATAAAGAATTTAACCCCTATTTGATCAGGATTGGAGCTTGGCTCTTATGGCTAGTGTGATGCGCGTTGCGCTGCCACGTGGCGCTTGGGGGTCTCTGTGATAGCGGGTTCAAGCCAGGGTGTGGCTCTGTCTTTTTATAAAAAATTTAAATAGAAACAAGAAGAGAAGTTTGGGCATTTAAACACTCCATGGAACGTTATACATGATGTGTCTGGTTTGGCGTTGGTTTGGGTATTGTTTGGCTCTGGTTCGAGCCTGGGGGAGTGCAATTTTAGTTTTTAATTGATGTTTTTATGTTTACGAGCTTTTAAAAATGGAGAAACTTCATGGAAAATTTATATCATACTAGGTTTGCCCATTGACACGTGCGTACGGCACGTCTTCGGAACGGTGCACCTGGTTTGATTATATAAAATAGTTTTGGAGGTCCAGCAAATTAATTGAAGTAGCAACCATAGTATATAAGAAAGCAGTATATCTATCTTTAAGCTCAACCATCGTCTTCTTGATCATTAGCTTGAACTTACCTGGAATGCATATAGTTTGTTAGAAACATTGCATAGAGTTTTTTTTAACTTCAGCATCACTTTTAGATGCTTGTAATATTTATGCAAGGACATTATCATATAGATTTTTATAGAGCTTACTTTAATCTCATAACCACTATGAGCATGTCTAAATACAATGGTAACACAAGTGCATGTGTGAAGGTATCTACAATACCAATAATCTAAACATTTGTTTGTCAGAGACTCAGTTTGCAATTGAAATACCTCTTATTATTATTTCAACAAAAATGAAATACATGAAGTTCTCAAAACTCTAATCCAAGCTAATCATTTCTTTTATCTTCACTTTGTCTCCCTATTAGACCTTTATAAAAAAAATCAAAATGGATAAATAACAAATTTACTTTAGCTGTCTTTCTTGAGTGTGGAGTTTGCACCCTTCACTGATAAACTTCAGTCATCTCAATCCTATATATCCAAACATACACTAAGAGTTCTTATATGTTATGTTATCCATGATTTCTAATAACCAGTGAAGGGAACACTTCACGATAGTATTTTCTCTTGTAGTAAATAAATTAATGTTGCATATTTGCCAAGTTATTTTAGGTTACTAGTCAGCTTACCTGTCTTGCTATGGTTTGGAAGCCCGAATTGAGGCCACTAAATAATCCATCTCTTACTTGGGTACACCTTAAATCAAAACCAATAAAAAACTCATCAAATAAATCACCAAATTAAAATTTGTTAAACCCAAAAATAAAACAATCATAACTCTCTGAACTTAAATCTCATGCGCATACAAAATTCGAGTCAACAAAAAACTGAGTAACCCCCTGCACACAAAAAATCAAAAATTAGAATGAGAATTCAATTAATGAGAAGAAATTAGAGTCGTCGCATCGCCTATTGAGGCTCTCGATTCGGTGGAGGGGAGTCGTCGATACAGAGTCTCTTAATATTCGCGCTCGATTTGGTGGAGGGGAGTCATCGATACGGAATCAGCAGCGGATCAGATATCGGCGACGACCTCTTGATTGGGGTTCGGTATTGGATTTGGATTTAGATTTGCTTTGAGATTTTCAAATTTTCAAATTTTCAAATTTTCAAAATTTCAAAATTTCAAAATTTCAAAATTTTAAAATTTTGAAATTTTTTTAAATTTTTAAAATTTTAAAATTTTAAAATTTTTTTTAATTTTTAAAATTTTTAAATTTTTAAAATTTAAATTTTTTTTTAAAATTTTTAAATTTTTATATATTTAAAAATATATATTTTTAAAATTAATTTTAAATTATTTTAAATTTTTTATAAGTTTCTGATTTTTTTGAATTATTTTTAAAGTTTTAAATTTTTAAATTTTTTTGTTTTTTTAAAATTTTTATTTTCTTAATTTTTTGAATAGAAGAAAGAGAGAGAGAGAGAGAGAGAGAGAGAGAGAGAGAAATAATTAAATAAATAAAGGAGTTGTTTTGGGTGGGGGGATTTGAATTTGAGTTTTGGTGGGAAACTGGTGGGGGGGGGGGGGAATATGTTTTGTGAGGTTAGATCTGGGCCTTTGATTTTGGGAAAATTTAAGGAGAGCCACTTGATAGCTTTCTTTGTGTTTTATTATATAGATTATTAGAACGATTTGGGAGTTATTTCACATTATTCTAAAGATATTTTGAGAATCTAAAGGGCATATTTTATACATTTGTTGAGTTGGCATTCAAATTTAAAATAGAGAAGATGTATATGGTTAAAGATATTAAAAGTTGGTTTTAAACGAAATTAAAGTAAAGTTTGAATTGGAAATAAAGGAATTCTAGTGATGATCTTTAAATAAGTTGGGTATTAAAAATAGTGATCTAATTAAAGAAACAAGTTTGGATTGAAATATAGATTAACATGAAAAGGTTATAAAGGTTTGAAAGTGATTAGTTTAAAGAAACGAGTTTTCGAGAGAACTTCGGAAGTGATTGGTTTGGTTGGTTACTAAAAGGTTGTTTATAAGAAATCCGATTTGGAAACTGTTATTGAATGAGTTATAAAAGTTGAATACTTCGTGATTTATAATCATAAGTGGTTAAAGAGAATTGTTGGTTAAAAGATGAAATATTTATGTTGAGTTTGGATATAACCTAATTGATCTCTATTTTTGAGATGGTTGTTGGAATCTAGAGGCTAGGCGAGACCCTTGGTAACCAGCAATTTATGAATAAAGAAATTTGAGAAGTAGCCAATATGGGCTATTGTTTCCAGTATGTTGATTAAGTCTGGTAGGGTAAGCTAGCTCTAGGTTGTGATAATTTTAATTAAAACTTAAGGATAGGCACTAGAAGAATACATGATAGAAACAACGACGAACATGTCCGGTAAAGAATGTGCAGCTCCGAAGGGTCCGAGATCGAGGAATACGTCCGGTAAATCCATGTATATGGGCTAGGGGTAGGCTTGGTTCGTAGTTGGGAGAGATCGACTTGCTAGGGTTCGTGACTGAGGATACGCTCGGTAAATCCACTGAGGTAGGCTAGGGGTAGGCCAATAAGGTCCAATATCTTTGGGGTGTGACTCTTCGGTGACTACGCGTTGGAGTATATTCATTGGGTTAGGCTGCATGACGTGGGATGTAAACCCTATAATGAGGAGTACCTTAAGGACTTGCCCTCGGACCTATATAGAATGGGATGCATAAAATCCGAATAAGTATGCATTAGTGTCATCGTAGTATAACATCTGCATTAAGCATTAAGTTATATCATACACTGACATGTTTATGATAGTCACTTTTTACACTTTATTGTGCATTCAATTTTGTGTTTGCTAAAGTAAGAGAATCGCTGTTTCATAGCATTGCATCAGTTGTATGCAATCCACAGTTTTCTAGTTGTAGGACTAGACTTGGCATGGACTTAAAGTATATCATGTTATATTCATTTAAATTCTGCTGCGTTGACGTAAAAAACAATGTTGTATACTGAAAAGTTTTAAATTCCTTGTAAAATTATACGAATTTGAAGTAAAAAGATCCTATTGTGCTACGAATTACATGTAAATGGAATTCGGGGCCTTACACTATAGTCTCCTTTATTAATCTAATTAATCAATAGACCATAGACTTTCTATAGGCCCACTCAAATATATATATATATATCTTAATATTCTCCTACAAATCTTGGGTGTTACATTCAGCCCCTCTTAAGAATTCAGTGTCCTCGCGGAATACGAGACGTGCAATATAGTACAGGATCACCTTTCTAGTCGAATGTAAACTGTATCCAGATCAAATACACATCACTACCATTCAGGTCTTACGCATCAAATATACATCGCTGCCATTCAGGTCTTATGCATCTAATACACATCGCTGCCATATAGGTCTTACGCATTAAATACAAGATTTACATTCGGTGTCGAAAGTTGGCTCTGATACCATCAATAACGCCCCGTACCTAACTCGTACACACACAAATAAATCATAATCCACTGCCCACCACACGCTGGCCTCACAAAAGGTGTCCGGACTATTCGGTACATCTTGATCCTTGGTTAACTATATTTATTCTCTCTTTCTCTCATTTATTCTAGCGATGTGGGACAAAACCCCCACGCACACAAGCCACGTCACCACCCATGCACATCACACAACCACTTCTTCTCTTTCTCTTTATTTCATTTCTTTCATTTAATGCATAAGCCCCATAATCACACTCTATAGGATTCTTTATTAATCCAATTAATCTATAGCTCATAGACTTTCTATAGTCCCACTCCAATATTCTATATATCTCTCTCTTAATATTCTCCTATAAATCTGGGGTGTTTGTAACCCCCGTTCACATAAATACGTATTTCCTGAATATTTTCTGTATTTTGATTAGTTATACGCTAAATTCGTTTTTGATCTTTTACTGAGTATTTTATAATCGACAATTATATTCACTTTGAATAACGATATATTTTCTATTTTTAATTGATCAACTATTTATATTTTATATTATTTCTGTTTGGATTTTAATGAACTTGTTAATCTCAAATTCTATTTTGATGCATATTATTATTATTATTATTATTATTATTATTATTATTATTATTATTATTATTATTATTATTATTATTATTATTATGAGTATAATTGTTATTATCGGTAGTACTATTATTACTACTATCATTATTATTATTTTTAGTATTTTCATTGTTATTATTTTTATTAATATTGTTGTTATTGTTATTAGTATTATTATTATTGTTATTGTTATTATTGATATTGTTACCATTATTATTATTAGTATTTTTATTGTCATAATTTTTATTTTTGTAATGTATAGATTTTTGTTATTACTTTGTTAAAGCCCATTAATTTTGACCTATATTGTATTATTTAATTATTTAATTTGAAGCCCGATCCAAGCCCATCTCCTATTGGATTCTAACCCAAACAATAGTCTACCCTAAACCCACAAACCCAAAACTACCCCATATCTCCACTAACAACCAAATCCCCACATTCTCTCCTATTCACTGCTTAATGACAACCCCAACCCTAATAATCAGCATATTGATTCCCCATCATCTCATTAATTGATCCCGTAACCCCCAGACCCCACTAACTCCTCCTTTATCATAATATTATAATACATTTTAATATATTAAACCCCCTTCCCCACTCTCTATCTCTCTCTCCCCGTCACTCACCCCTCTCTGTGTTCCCAACCGAAACAGAGGGCACCCCGAGCTCCTCCGCCATTGAACTCAAGCCACCGTCGACGCCCTCGTCACCCCCCCTCAGTCGCCACCACCACACCTACTTCGTCTCCCAACCTCGGCCGCTACCACCCTCCAGTCCACCATCGAACCTCCCGACCGCCATTATCACCCTCATCGCAACCCCTCACCTCAGTCACCACTGCATCCCTTGTGCGCTCCTGTCCTCCATTACTGCCCCGTCGCCCTGCGCCTGCACCTTCCCCGTCGACTGCCACCGTAGCCAGCCACCACTACTGTGTTCCTCGTCTTCGCTGCCATCGCCCCCACCATCGCGCCACCAATGCACACCGCAACCACAGTCCTCCATTATAGCCTCCAGTCACCCTCGTCACCTTCCTCTCGCTCGAGCCGACAACCGAGCACCTGTCCCTGTGCACCGCCAACATCGCCCCCCCGGGCCGTCGACCACCACAGTGCACCACACCGCTGCTGCTCGAGCACCGCCTGAGCCCTCCTCTGTTGATCACCACAGTGCATCAAGTTCAATCGCAGCCATCCGATCCTCCTCTGATCATCACCATCATCATCATCATCAAGATCTTGATCTCGACCGTCGGATCGCTTTTTGATCATCGTGGTCGTGATCATCATCTTGATCTTGATCTTGATCTTCGATCTCAGCCGTCCGATCATCCGATCTTGATCCCCATCAAGATTTGTGCCCGAACGTGATCATCCTGATCGTTTGCTTGTCGTCATGTCGCCGGGATTCCAATCCCGTTATTCTTTGCATAATCGGATTATTCTAACATTGTTCTAAAGGCAAGTCATCTAACTCTCAAATTATATTGTATCGTATTCGATATTATTTATTGAATTCCGCAAGTAGATCCATATTGATTATCATATATCTGTTATTGTTATCTATTGTTGGGATACTACAGATTTACACGAGCAAATCTAAGTAGTAGTCTTTACGTCGTGCCGTCTTTTTGCCTCCGATTTATAGAGATCTTGCATTGCATTCATGTAGTTAATTATTGAATATAGGAATAGGAATTATTATTGTATTTCATGTTATGACATTACACAACTATTGTAAATTGCATACTAGTGTTTATTGTTCATATGATTGATGATGGTGAATTGGTTGATTGTAATTAGTAAGATTATGGACATTATACATCTTAATACCATGTTCACATGGACGTAACTTGCTGTGATTTATAATTGTTAACCCCTAACTCATTGTTCATAACATTTTAATCATTTTATTCTTGAAGAATATGTTGAAACCCTGAAATTTATTGCCATCCTGAACATTGTCATGTTGTTTCGGCCTAGATACTTTCATCAAAATCAATAACTTTCTAAATATGAAATGTAGCCTCTGGTGTCTAGTTTCTAGAACATCCAGAATTGTTTAATTCTAATTTATATGGCATGAGTTATGACCATTTTACTGTAGCTGCATTTTATTTCCAGATTTATGCATGTACCATGTTAACCTAATTAAATAGATGAACTAATGATCAAATATTACCATGATAATCTCCAGATTGATAGTCAACATGCTTAGGGTAATGAAAATTATTTTTACTTATTTTTAAAATGAATATTTACTGCTCTTACAACTGAAACTAGTTAACATTAATAACAAGCCAGAACCTGTAACCTGTAAAGAACACTATAATTCACCTAGCTACTGTTGTTGGATTTTGGACAATTCATATGCATTGGAACCGGATAGGAGTCTAGTTTCTAGAACTTCTGACGGATCCACTTTTGCTATTCTGTAGCAACGGAAATTATGATTTTGTTGCAGCAACCTACTGTTGTCCAGAATTGAGTTTCCATGTTTGATAATATATAATAGGATCTATAATGTTGAATTTGGTGCATTTAATTGTATGGAGTATAGTACATTGCATGATCTTAGGGTTGTGTTTTCATCATTCTAGTGTCTCTTATCAATCGCTTTATCATTTTTTCTATTGATATTTCGTTCCCTATTGTTCCCTATTAGTATTGCATGTTAATTAAATAAAGAATGTTAATCAAGCCGGGGTTAAGGGTTGACTAGAGTAGTTGATAATATAGTGACTGTACTCGGAAATGTGGGCCTTGTTCCCAAAATATCGTTATCGTTATTGTGCAAGAAATTGCGTCAATGGCCAGTGTTATCGTTATTGTGCAAAAAATTGCTGTAATAACCAGTGTTATCGTTATTGTGCAAGAAATTGTTGCAATAGCTAGTGTTATCATTTTAATGTTATATCGTGCCGAGAACATGACCTATAGAATCTACCACCTTAGTCTAAACGAAATTAATTGTATGCATCGAACCTGTAGTATGGAATGCAGTAGTACGTGTATTAGTTAGGATTAAAAATGAATAATGGACTTAAGATTTTCATCGCATCATCATTTCATATTGTCATTATTATTGAACAGTGTTACCGTTATTGTTTACTGTAATTGTTATCGTTTATTATCATCATTATCAATCATCGTAATTGCACACTGCATTGTTACCATTTTGCCATTGTTCATTGTCATCGACTCTATTGTTTATTGAATTCATTGTTATACCGTAAATACCATTGTTTCTCTGTTTCTCTACTTGTTATCCACGACTTGCTTTAAGGACATATTATTCACTCTTTTTAGATGAACAGCTTAAAGGTAATCAATGAGAATTGCATGATGGATTAGGAGAACAACAATGGTGAAAGAATTAAATTTGCATTACCGCCTAAATAATTATTGTTTTGTTTTGAAGACTTAAATAAATTGAACATTGTTACTTCTTGTATTTATGGGCTTTTGACCCGAATATTGTTTTGTTGATTCCAGATGTTAGATTGTTATTATGTTGGTTATCTTATGCTTAAATTCCAAGTATTATTATTCATGTGATTACTCCTTTAATGCATGCGTGGTTGTATTACTACCTGTTTATATTGTTGAGTTGAATCGATAACAGCTGATGGATGACGCAAGTCATTCGTTGGGCCATGTCACGTGCTTGCATTCCGTATTTTTGGGAAGCGGGGCATGACAGTTTTTAGTGGTATCAGAGCTAAGTTTGACTCTAACTAGTTTGGGGTTGGACCCTGATTAGTTTGGGTTTAACCGGTTTGACTCAACAATATGTACAACGTGTGAATCACATGGATAATTGATAACCAACATATAATCTGGATTCCAATATTTTAATCCACTTTTTTGTCCCTTCATATTTAGTTCATTCATTTCTTATTTTCTTCATCCCTTGTAGTGGTCCTCTTTGATTGATTCCGTATTAGGTATAATTACCTTCTTTTGTACCCATATTCTTTTGATTCACTATCACCCATTCTTTCCAATTCTGTTCGGTTCACCAATCTGCATTGCTGGGTCTACAACGACATGTCAGCGGTTTGGATAATCACCAGGGGAGGAAGTTTTGTCTTTTGCTCCAAGATGTGCATGCAGAGTCCACAAATATCAGGAAGTGTTCAGAATCTGAAGTTGCCAGGAGTTCGAACTTCATGCTAGAAAGATGTCATTTGCACATGTCAAGGAAATGGTGAGCCACGAGGCAGATTGCTGAGTTATTGGATGCTGATGATGGAGTCTTTCCGATCAGAGTTGCGCAGAGGAAGCGTGGTGGGCCCATAACCCACAAGTCCCAGGATTCTCTTGTTTCTTCTTCCTTGCATTGTTTTCTTCCTTTCATTACTTGCATTCCTCCTCATCTGTTGACTCCTTGATTAGTTCAATTCTTCCCTGTCTATTCTCTCTTCGATTCTAGTTCTACCTACCCCTTCATCTTCTCGCTTCGTTATCTCACAAGTCTTGTGTTGTTTTCTTCCTTCCGTACTGTTTACTCCCTTTTTTATACATTTGCATTCGTCATCATTTATTGAATCTTTATTCAACATCATTATAGAACACTCCATTCATATCCATGTTCTTTTTTTGCCACCATTTTGACTTTTCCTTTGAATCCCTTATTTTGTTACCCCTATAATTTTGCTTTTGCCTTGTCCTATGTACCGCCTAACCAAATTTCGACGACGAAATTTTGTTATAAAGTGGGTAGGATTGTAACCCCATTTACCGTAAATATGTATTTCCTGAATATTTTCTGTATTTTGATTAGTTATAAATCTATTTTTGAGCTAAATTCGTTTTTGATCTTTTACTGAGTATTTTATAGTCGACAATTATATTCACTTTGAATAGCGATATATTTTCTATTTTTAATTGATCAACTATTTATATTTTATATTATTCCTGTTTGGATTTTAATGAACATGTTAATCTCAAATTCTAGTTTAATGCATATTATTATTATTATTATTATTATTATTATTATTATTATTATTATTATTATTATTATTATTATTATTATTATTATTACTATTATTATTATTATCGGTAGTACTATTATTACTGCTATCATTATTATTATTTTTAGTATTTTCATTGTTATTATTTTTATTAATATTGTTGTTATTGTTATTAGTATTATTATTATTGTTATTCTTATTATTGATGTTGTTACCATTATTATTATTAGTATTTTTATTGTCATAATTTTTATTATTATTATTTTTGTAAAGCCCATTGTCATTACTATTATTATTATTGTTGTTGTTAAAGCCCATTAATTTTGACATATATTGTATTATTTAATTATTTAATTTGAAGCCCGATCCAAGCCCTTCTCCTATTGGATTCTAACCCAAACCATGGTCTACCCTAAACCCACAAACCCAAAACCACCCCATATCTCCACTAACAGCCAAATCCCCACATTCTCTCATATTCACGGCCTAATAACAACCCGAACCCTAATAATCAGCCTATTGATTCCCCTATCATCTCATTAATTGATCCCGTAACCCCCACACCCAACTAACTCCTCCTTTATCATAATATTATAATATATTTTAATATATTAAAACCCCCCTTCCCCACTCTCTTTCTCTCTCCCCATCTCTGTAGCGCTCCGAATTTCCAATATAATATCTTAGAAATACGTGGCACAATTCCAGAATCTACTTCAATGTTGTAGAACCCCATATTTTCAAATATTATTTTAATTATTTGAAAATGGATTTAAATGATTTTTGGAGGTCTAATTAATATTTTCTAAGAAATTTATCTTTTGTACACGTGCAAAACACGTGCAAATGACTTTTTAGAAGTTTGAAAAATTAAGATTTCTTTATGAAAAATCATTATTTATTATTTAGGATTTATGTAGTATTTTTCCAGATTTTTCTGAAATTAATTGATACTATTTGCAATTTTTGAGAAAAGAAGGACTTATTTGCAAAATTGACATTTTCAAGGGTTGAAATGCAAAATTGGCATTCTGGACGTTTTGAGCAGTATTGGATGAGGTTTAGAAGTATATTTTCTATTAGATCCTAATTTAAAGGAGTTTTATTGAATTTACAAGACTAATGTATATATATGTAAGTTGTATTTTTGGGAAGGATTGTTTTGCAAAATGTGGGTAAAACCCTAATATTAATCCGGCATATATAAGGGATTTCCTTCCCAGCCGTCATTTACAAAATATACAGATTTTGAGATTTGTTTGAGGAGCAAGAAGAGGCTTTTTGGATCTAGCAAGAAAGAGAGCTTTTTCGTGGATCTTCTCTAAATCAAAGGTGAGTGGTTTGGTTTTGTTTGTTTTGTTTTGTTTTGTTTGTTTTGATTGATGAATGACGTAAGATCCTTTTGTTACGCTTTGTTTGGGATTGTTATGATATTGTCTTGTTAGTCTCATTGTATGCATAATATGGATCTTCTATTTTGATATGGATGATGAGAACACTTATTGATATTTGGACCATGTATGAGAAAATGATCAAGATTTGTTGAGGAAATATTGATTTATGGGATCGTATTATTGGAAAGCATGTTAAGAATTGATTAGGTTGTGATCGGATGATAAACATCTGGATCTTATGATTTTAAATCAGAATTTGATTATGAGTCGAGGAAGAAGTTTAGTTGGGAAACCCTAATAGAAGATTAGTGATTTAGATCATGAGAAGTTGAGATTTGAGGAATTGATTGAGGAGTAATGTATCCGTATTGGAGATTATTTTGAGAGTTATCATTGGCTTGTGTACGAACTATTGTTTGATAAACAATGAACCATGATTCTTTAGAAATCTTCAATTTGATTTTGTATCCAGACCTATTTTTTAAAACTGTAGACCGACAGTCGACTGGCCTACTGTGCAGTCGACTGGTACAACTCTACTGATTATCTTCAGTCTTTTGAGAATTGTTCGGGACAGTCGACTTAGGCTATTGTCAGTCGACTGGTCTGCTGATTGTAATATTTGTTCAGTCCTTTCGGGACAGTCGACCTATGAATCTTTCAGTCGACTTAAATACTTAGAATATTTTCTTGAGAATTATTGGAATTTGTCTCGGGGCAGTCGACTGATGACTTTCCTAGTCGACTGATATGCCTTAGAATATTTTTGTGAAATTCTGGAGAATTGTCCTCTGGACAATCGACTTACCTCAGCATAAGTCGACTAGTACTGAGGGATCTGTGTATTTGATTTTGAGATATTATGTTCAGTATTTGATTTTGAGATATTTTGTTCAGTGTTTGATTTGAGATATTTTGTTCAGTGTTTGATCTTGAGATATTCAGTTAAGAAAGTGATTTGAGATATTCAGTTGAACCACTTGTTTAGTGGGAATTTGATTAGATATTTGATTTTGAGTCTCTAAAGGTACGTGACCCTAGTATACCGGTGTTGAGTTATTTGTTGAGGCCCATAGAGGCGAATTTTCAGTTATTCAGATTTTTAGTCTGGTGGGGTACACTACTCTAGGAGATTTGTTCAGTAACCAAAAATAATAAGGACTTGCACTAGTAGTGTCATGACGAAGGGGACATGAGTTATGCACCTCAGTAAGGCTTTAGATGTGGATTTAATCTCCTGAATTATCCAAGTGGTTAACTTGAGATGTGGGATTTATCTTCTGAATTATCCAGGTAGACAACCTGAGATGTGAGATATATCTCCTGAATTATCCAAGTAATTATCTTGAGATGCGGGATTGACCTACGGAATGATCAGAGTCGAGGCGACACTCTTGGGATATTATTGTGATGATGAGTCTATGTTTAGATGTGGGTTGATCTCCTGAATTATCCAGGGAAATACCTGAGATGTGGGATCTATTCCCGGAATTATCAAGCATGGGCAAATTCTCATAGTTTATCTTCATCTCTTAGTAGTCATCGTTGTCAGCATATAGCATTTGTGTTTTATTGACTCATCTTTATGCATTCGGATTTCCTGTTTCCACAGTTGACACTTGGTTTTGGTATCACCGGTTGTTCTATTCGGTATTTTGGCTTTTACTTGTTGGACATTACGATTTAAGTTCATTTATGTTGTTGTTTGATTTTTATGCCACTCACACCATTTATGGCTGACGCCTTTAGTTTGGGGGTTAGGGTTCAACTCTAGCCTCACATGTTGCAGGTTATTGCTTAGAGTTGGAGATTGGATGCTTGAGTTAGCTTTTGGGATAAATGGACTATTAAGTGTTCAGTGTTAATTTGTAAAGACCTGTTGAGTTAATTTTGAGTTGTTTAGTCTTCCGCTGTGATATGTAAAAGTTTTGTTGTAATAAATGTTGAAAATTTTAGTGGTGTTTGGTTGTGTTTATTGTTATATTGAAGTGGATCACTGGGAATGTGCCACGTATTTTCTAAGCTCTCATATTAGAAATTCGGGGCGCTACAGAGATTGGTATCAGAGCTCTGCTTCAATGGTAATAATAGACATAGTAAGAAAACCAACCTAGGTGTGGACACTAGAGAGTGAGTACCTAGGTGTGGACATCAGAGTGTGAGTATCACATAGAGTTAAAATATGATGTTTGGTTAGAAATTATGGTTTGAGATATGGTTATGGTTTTGCCATAGGGCATTGATATGAGTTTGAATTGTGTGTGTTACTCTAACTTTACCCTCGTTTTGCAATATTCAAAATGGTTGCACCCAGAGGCAGAAATGGTGGCAATAATGAGGATGGATCAGGTAGTTCTCGAGGAACGGGGATTGACCTAGAGGCTGAATTCGCCAAGGTGTATCAAACACTGAATACGTTGATGGCATTCAACGTGGCGTAACAGCAGCAAGCTCAGCAGCAGCAGAATCCGCCGCCAAATCATGGAGCTGGACATGGATTGGTGAATGCCGACCCCATCAAGCAGATTAAATCCTTTAAGAGGATGAGGCCGCCAGTCTTTGAGGGGCAAGCTGATCCAACAGCAGCAGATGATTGGATTCGGAAGATGCAGACGATCTTCGAAGTGTCAGAGACTCCGGCAGCCAGCAAAGTGAAGTTAGCTTCGATGCAGCTCGAGAAAGATGCTGGTGTCTGGTGGGAGTCACTGAAGAGGAATTTGGGAGATCAGCAGTTGACATGGGAAGCTTTTCTGGAGGAGTTCAGAGATCGCTTCTTTCCTCTGGATGTTCAAGAGAAGAAGGCGACCGAGTTCATGAACCTTCAGCAGGGCAGCATGACTGTTCGGGAGTATGAGACCAAGTTTGCTCAACTTTCGAGGTATGCACCAGAGTTGGTCATGGATGAAGCAAAGAAGGCCAAAAAGTTTGAGCAGGGCTTGAGGCCAAACTTGAGGTCAAGGATGGTTCCGTTGGGTATCAGAAGATTTGACAAGCTGGTCAGAAGAGCAGCAATGACTGAGGAGGATATGGATCTATTTCAGAAGAAGCAGGATACATGGAACCGGAACAAGAGGCCAGCATCAGGCCAGAGTGGGAAGGGATTCCCCGCGAAGCAGGCAAAGTTCAGTGGATCGGTGCAGAAGGCACCTGTAGCTCAGGGAGTGACCTGTTACTACTGCAAGGAGGTAGGACATTACAGGTCAGCATGTCCGAAGTTGGCAGAGCATATTTGTTCCCAGTGTGGGCAGACTGGACATTCCAAGCTCCGTTGTCCACAATTGAAGGAAGATGGTTCGGGTGGAAGCAAATTCCCGAAGAGGCAAGGGCGAGTATTTGCATTGACCGAGGAGGATGCGGGAAACTCAGAAGATGTAATACAGGGTATGCAGGAATTTTGATTTCTTTCATTTTTGAATCAATGTAATGAATAAAACTTTTATTTCAGAACAATTTAAGATTGAGTATCATTCTTATTGTAACAGGAGTTGTTTTAATAAATGGAATTAAAGCAAAGGTTTTGTTTGACACTGGTTCATCGCATACATTTGTATCGCCAAGTTTTGCAAAGATCTTAGGTTTGGAACCTAAGTTATTTCCAGGCAGGGTTTTGTCGGTGGCAACGCCGTCAGGTGAAGAGCTGGTAGCGGATCGATATTACAAGGGCTGTGATATCAAGATTGGTGGAAGGATGTTCGGCATCGACTTGATCGAACTACAAGTGTTGGGAGTGGATGTCATCGTAGGCATCGATTGGATGGCTATATATGATGCCACAATTGATTGCAAGCAGAAGGAGGTGTTGGTGAAAGCACCAGGTGGACCTGCAGTAACTTTCCAAGGGAAGAAGAAGATCCCGAAGGTGGCTGCAATGGTATCTAAGGTGGTTACTTCGGATGAAGTCAAGGGCATTCCGGTTGTTCGAAATTTTCCTCAGGTGTTCTTGGATGATTTTCCAGGATTACCGCCGCAGAGAGATGTAGAGTTTTGCATCAATGTTCAGCCGGGAAGTGCGCCGATTTCCAAGGCTCCATACAGGATGGCACCTGTAGAGCAAGATGAAGTGAAGAAGCAGATTGAGGAGCTTTTGAGCAAAGGGCTTATTAGGCCGAGTTCTTCTCCGTGGGGAGCGCCAGTGTTGTTGGTCAAGAAGAAGGATGGGTCGATGAGGATGTGCATTGACTATCGGGAGTTGAATAGGGTGACTATTCAGAACAAGTATCCACTGCCGCGGATTGATGATTTGTTCGACAGGCTTCGTGGAGCAGCGGTGTTTTCGAAGATTGATCTGAGGTCGGGGTATCATTAGGTTCGAGTCAAGGAGGAAGATGTGAGTAAGACAGCGTTCAGGACTCGTCATGGGCTGTATGAGTTTTTGGTGATGCCATTCGGGTTGACGAATGCGCCAGCAGTTTTCATGGATATGATGAATCGGGTGTTGAGACCGTTCATTGATTCCTTCGTAGTGGTCTTCATCGATGATATCTTGGTATATTCGAAATCGGAAGAGGATCATTCGACGCACTTGACAGCGGTGTTACAGACGTTGCAGGAGCACAGTTTGTATGCCAAATTATCGAAGTGTGAATTTTGGAAGTCTGAGGTAGCTTTCCTTGGTCATATTCTTTCTAAGGAGGGAGTGGCTACTGATCCTCAGAAAGTGGAAGCAGTGAAGGATTGGCCCAGGCCGACGTCAGTGAAGGAAGTCAGAAGCTTCTTGGGATTAGCTGCGTACTACAGGAGATTTATTCAGGGGTATTCTCAGATTCCAGTCCCGATGACAGGTTTGACCCGGAAGAATGTGGCATTTGTATGGACCGATAAGTGCGAAGAGAGTTTCCTTGAGTTAAAGGAAAGGTTGACTACCGCACCTATATTGGCATTGCCGCAAGCTGGGAAGGATTATGATATCTTCAGTGATGCATCTCTCAGAGGTTTGGGTTGTGTCTTGATGCAAGAAGGCAAGGTCATTGCTTATGGTTCGAGGCAGTTGCGTCCGCATGAGAAGAATTATCCGATGCATGATTTGGAGCTAGCAGCTATCATTTATGCCTTGAAGCTATGGAGGCATTATGTTTATGGTGAGAAGGTCAATATGTACACTGACCACAAGAGCCTGAAGTATATTTATCAGCAGAGGGATTTGAATCTTCGGCAGAGAAGGTGGTTGGAGGTATTGGAAGACATTTGTCCTGAGATCAAGTATCATCCGGGCAAGGCGAATGTAGTGGCTGATGGACTTAGCAGGAAGAGTAGTTTATCGAGATTGATCACTACTTGAAGGGAGTTGGCAGTAGAGATCGACCAGGCAGGTATCGAGGTGGTACTGCGAGGTTTAGGGGCATCTTTGGCTCAGTTGAGGCTGTAGCCGTCTTTGAGATAGAAGATTATGGAAGGTCAGAGATCAGATTCAGAGATCCAGAAGATGTTGCAGCAGGTTTCAGAAGGCAAGTTATCAGAATTTCGTGTCCAAGATGGGATTCTTTGGTTGGGTGAGAGGTTGTGTGTTCCAGATAATGCAGAGTTGGGGGAGAGTATCTTGCAGGAGGCACACAGTACATTGTTGTCAGTTCATCCAGGAGGCACGAAGATGTACAGGGACATCAAACCACATTTTTGGTGGTCTGGTATGAAGCGGGATGTGGCAGATTTTGTGGCAAGGTGTCTGACTTGTCAGCAGATCAAGGCAGAAAATCAGAGACCTGGAGGATTGTTACAGCCATTACCCATTCCGGAGTGGAAGTGGGAGAATGTCAGTATGGACTTTATCATGGGTTGGAGTTCGAAGGGCAATGACTCGATTTGGGTTGTTGTGGACCGATTGACTAAGTCGGCACATTTTCTAGCCATGAAGATTACTTGGTCAATGGAGAAATTGGCTGAGTTGTACATTGGAGAGATTGTGAGACTTCATGGAGTTCCTGTGTCAATTGTTTCTGACAGAGATCCAAGGTTTACTTCGAGATTTTGGAAGAGCCTACAAGCAGCTTTAGGCACCAGAACTGATTTCAGTACAGCATTTCATCCGCAGACAGATGGTCAGACGGAGAGGGTGAATCGAGTGCTGGAAGATATGTTGAGAGCTTGTGTTATGGACTTCGGTGGTAGTTGGGAGAGATACTTGGCATTGGTTGAGTTTGCTTATAACAACAGTTACCATGCAAGTATTGGGATGGCACCGTATGAGGCCTTGTACGGGCGGAGGTGCAGGACACCTGTTTGTTGGTATGAGGTTGGCGAGAGGCAGATGTATGGTCCTGAGATCGTGCAGCAGACATCCGAGCAGATTGAGCTGATTCGCAGAAGATTGGTTGAAGCTCAGAGTCGGCAGAAGAGTTATGCTGACACTCGGCGAAGAGATTTGGAATTTGAAGTTGGGGATGCAGTTTTCCTCAAGGTTTCTCCGACCAAAGGAGTGATCAGATTTGGTAAGGGAGGCAAGTTGGCGCCGAGGTATATTGGACCGTACAAGATCGTGGAGAGGATTGGCAAGACAGCATACAGATTGAAACTTCCAGAGGAGTTAGCGCAAGTACATGATGTGTTTCATGTGTCGCTATTAAGGAAGTATGTGGCCGATCAGAATCATCAGTTGGTAGAGGTTCCCAAAGATCTACAGGTGAACTTGAGCTACAAGGAATAGCCTGTTGAGATCGTTGATCGTAGGGAGAAAGTCCTTAGGAGCAAGGTGACAACTATGGTCAAAGTGTTGTGGAGGAATCAACAGTTCGAAGAGGCTACTTGGGAGCCAGAGGACCGCATGCAGAAGGAATTTCCTGAATTGTTTGTATGAGTGTATTTCTTGTATGTGATTGGAATTCTTTGGATGATTGTACTATTGACTGATATATGATGTATTCTTTTGTTTTGATCGTGATGTTATAAGAAATTGTTTGGATTATGTTCTATATATATGAAACACTGTTTCCTTTTGTTTGGTATGTGTTTGAACTCATTAGTAGTAGTTCTGAGGACAGAACTCCTCTAAGGAGGGAGTGATGTAGAACCCCATATTTTCAAATATTATTTTAATTATTTGAAAATGGATTTAAATGATTTTTGGAGGTCTAATTAATATTTTCTAAGAAATTTATCTTTTGTACACGTGCAAAACACGTGCAAATGACTTTTTAGAAGTTTGAAAAATTAAGATTTCTTTATGAAAAATCATTATTTATTATTTAGGATTTATGTAGTATTTTTCCAGATTTTTCTGAAATTAATTGATACTATTTGCAATTTTTGAGAAAAGAAGGACTTATTTGCAAAATTGACAATTTCAAGGGTTGAAATGCAAAATTGGCATTCTGGACATTTTGAGAAGTATTGGATGAGGTTTAGAAGTATATTTTCTATTAGATCCTAATTTAAAGGAGTTTTATTGAATTTACAAGACTAATGTATATATATGTAAGTTGTATTTTTGGGAAGGATTGTTTTGCAAAATGTGGGTAAAACCCTAATATTAATCCGGCATATATAAGGGATTTCCTTCCCAGCCGTCATTTACAAAATATACAGATTTTGAGATTTGTTTGAGGAGCAAGAAGAGGCTTTTTGGATCTAGCAAGAAAGAGAGCTTTTTCGTGGATCTTCTCTAAATCAAAGGTGAGTGGTTTGGTTTTGTTTGTTTTGTTTTGTTTTGTTTGTTTTGATTGATGAATGATGTAAGATCCTTTTGTTACGCTTTGTTTGGGATTGTTATGATATTGTCTTGTTAGTCTCATTGTATGCATAATATGGATCTTCTATTTTGATATGGATGATGAGAACACTTGTTGATATTTGGACCATGTATGAGAAAATGATCAAAATTTGTTGAGGAAATATTGATTTATGGGATCGTATTATTGGAAAGCATGTTAAGAATTGATTAGGTTGTGATCGGATGATAATCATCTGGATCTTATGATTTTAAATCAGAATTTGAGTATGAGTCGAGGAAGAAGTTTAGTTGGGAAACCCTAATAGAAGATTAGTGATTTAGATCATGAGAAGTTGAGATTTGAGGAATTGATTGAGGAGTAATGTATCCGTATTGGAGATTATTTTGAGAGTTATCATTGGCTTGTGTACGAACTATTGTTTGATAAATAATGAACCATGATTCTTTAGAAATCTTTAGTTTGATTTTGTATCCAGACCTATTTTTGAAAACTGTAGGCCGACAGTCGACTGGCCTACTGTGCAGTCGACTGGTACGACTCTACTGATTATCTTCAGTCTTTTGAGAATTGTTCGGGACAGTCGACTTAGGCTATTGTCAGTCGACTGGTCTGCTGATTGTAATATTTGTTCAGTCCTTTCGGGACAGTCGACCTATGAATCTTTCAGTCGACTTAAATACTTAGAATATTTTCTTGAGAATTATTGGAATTTGTCTCGGGACAGTCGACTGATGACTTTCCTAGTCGACTGATATGCCTTAGAATATTTTTGTGAAATTCTGGAGAATTGTCCTATGGACAATCGACTTACCTCAGCATAAGTCGACTAGTACTGAGGGATCTGTGTATTTGATTTTGAGATATTATGTTCAGTATTTGATTTTGAGATATTTTGTTCAGTATTTGATTTGAGATATTTTGTTCAGTGTTTGATCTTGAGATATTCAGTTAAGAAAGTGATTTGAGATATTCAGTTGAACCACTTGTTTAGTGGGAATTTGATTAGATATTTGATTTTGAGTCTCTAGAGGTACATGACCCTAGTATACCGGTGTTGAGTTATTTGTTGAGGCCCATAGAGGCAAATTTTCAGTTATTCAGATTTTTAGTCCGGTGGGGTACACTACTCTAGGAGATTTGTTCAGTAACCAAAAATAATAAGGACTTGCACTAGTAGTGTCATGACGAAGGGGACATGAGTTATGCACCTCAGTAAGGCTTTAGATGTGGATTTAATCTCCTGAATTATCCAAGTGGTTAACTTGAGATGTGGGATTTATCTTCTGAATTATCCAGATAGACAACCTGAGATGTGAGATATATCTCCTGAATTATCCAAGTAATTATCTTGAGATGCGGGATTGACCTACGGAATGATCAGAGTCGAGGCGACACTCTTGGGATATTATTGTGATGATGAGTCTATGTTTAGATGTGAGTTGATCTCCTGAATTATCCAGGGAAATACCTGAGATGTGGGATCTATTCCCGGAATTATCAAGCATGGGCAAATTCTCATAGTTTATCTTCATCTCTTAGTAGTCATCGTTGTCAGCATATAGCATTTGTGTTTTATTGACTCATCTTTATGCATTCGGATTTCCTGTTTCCACAGTTGACACTTGGTTTTGGTATCACCGGTTGTTCTATTCGGTATTTTGGCTTTTACTTGTTGGACATTACGATTTAAGTTCATTTATGTTGTTGTTTGATTTTTATGCCACTCACACCATTTATGGCTGACCCCTTTAGTTTGGGGGTTAGGGTTCAACTCTAGCCTCACATGTTGCAGGTTATTGCTTAGAGTTGGAGATTGGATGCTTGAGTTAGCTTTTGGGATAAATGGACTATTAAGTGTTCAGTGTTAATTTGTAAAGACCTGTTGAGTTAATTTTGAGTTGTTTAGTCTTCCGCTGTGATATGTAAAAGTTTTGTTGTAATAAATGTTGAAAATTTTAGTGGTGTTTGGTTGTGTTTATTGTTATATTGAAGTGGATCACTGGGAATGTGCCACGTATTTTCTAAGCTCTCATATTAGAAATTCGGGGCGCTACAAATGTAATCATAAACATAGTAACCAAATACAGGAAAATTTAAACATTTTATTAAATCAATTGTTTACAAAGCACAGCGGAATACAAAACACCTTGAATTACAAATTTCTTTCATTACAACACATTTTTTTACAAATTACATAAGTCACTACATCATTTTAACTCAAGCATCCAAATCTCGAGCTATAAGAAATCACCTATAAAATATGAGGCTAGAGATAATCCTAACTCCCAAAACTAAAGGGGTCAGCCATAACGGTGTGAGTGACATAAAGCAAAAGCAACATAAATAAAACATGCAACATGGAATCATAACATGTACTAGAGACAAGAATAAATGAAATAAGAAATAACAATGAAACATGAAAACATCAAGTGAAACTTGTAGAACCCCGTATTTTCAAATATTATTTTAATTATTTGAAAATGAATTTAAATGATTTTTGAGGATTTAATTGATATTTTCTAAAAGATTTATCTTTTGTACACGTGCAAAACACGTGCAAATGACTTTTGAGATGTTTGAATAATTAATATTTCTTTATGAAAAATCATTATTTATTATTTGGGAATTATTTACTATTTTTCCAGATTTTTCTGAAATTAAATGGATCTATTTACAATTTTTGATAAAAGAAGGACCTTTTTGCAAAATTGACATTTTAAGGGTTTAAAGTGTAAAAATGTAATCCTGGACGTTTTGAACAGTATTGGTTAAGATTTAGAAGTATATTTTCTTTTAAATCCTAAATTTAATGAATTTTAGATGAATTTCCAAGAGTAGATATATATATATGTATAATTGTATTCTGAAGGGATTGTTTTGCAAATATATTTGGAAACCCTAATACTTGATTCCCGGCCTATATAAGGGAGTTTGCAGCCGTCATTCGCTGCACAACTCAGATCTTATTATACCTCTTATTCTCTTGGTGATTGAAGGAGTCCTTGGATCTAGCAAGAAGAAGGCTTTCCATTGGATCTTTGCAATTCTAAAGGTGAGTGATATGAACTTAGTTTTGTTAGTGTGTATGATGGTGTGCTGTTTTGTTTGATGTATCCGTATCTGGTATGTGATCGATGCAATAGTCGTTATTCGTATTACGCATGAGAAATCCACGAATGTTTAGTAAATCTTGTTTAACAAATTCTTTATTGATCGAAAACATGTTAAGATTCAAGTATGGTTTGATCGGATGTATGAACATCTGGATCTTGTGTTTATAATCAGATCTCGGTTATTATTGGTGGAAGAATTAAGTATTAAGGAAACCCTAATGTAAGATTTAGGAATTTGAGAACAAGAGAATTGAGTTTTGAGTTATTGAATGATTGAATAATGGATCTGCAAAGAAGAAGTAATCGAGATTGTCATTTTACATGATTAAGAATTATTTTCATGAACAAGAACCTTTAGAAAACTCCAGTTTTGATCCTTGTATTCAGACCTAACTTATGCAAACTGTAGGCCGACAGTCGACTGGTCTACTATTCAGTCGACTGGTACGACCCAGCTGCTGTATCTTTAGTTTTTCTCGAAAATCCGTTCTGGACAGTCGACTTAGACCCTTCTCAGTCGACTGGTACACTTAGAATTTATTTTTCAAAGTTATCGTAGAATTTCTCTCGGGTAAGTCGACTTATGTTTTTATAAGTCGACTTATGTTCTTATAAGTCGACTTATGTCTCCTTTAAGTCATCTTATATTTTGATAAGTCTACTTATGATTTTTATAAGTCATCTTATGTTTTGATAAGTCTACTTATGATCTTTATAAGTCATCTTATACTTTTGATAAGTCTACTTATGATTTTTATAAGTCATCTTATGTTTTGATAAGTCTACTTATGATCTTTATAAGTCATCTTATATTGTTGATAAGTCAACTTATGTTTTTATAAGTCATCTTATACTGTTAACACCTGGAATGTTCTTGAGAATTGTTGATAATTGTCTCGGGTAAGTCGACTGATGGTTTTCTTGAGTCGACTTATAGCACTTGTTATAATCTTGGATATTGGTTCTCGGGGCAGTCGACTTACTATCGCATAAGTCGACTGGTCCTGAGGAGTTCTTCATAATCTTGAGTGTTCTTTCAGTCTTTAGTTTGTTTGTAGATGGATATGTTCGTCGGTGTAAGAGTCACTACAGTGATTGCATACCGGGTACGTATTCGATCTATACCCTCTTAGTTTGTCTGTAGATGGATATGTTCGTCGGTGTAAGAGTCACTACAGTGATTGCATACCGGGTACGTATTCGATCTATACCCTCTTAGTTTGTTTGTAGATGGATATGTTCGTCGGTGTAAGAGTCACTATAGTGATTGCATACCGGGTACGTATTCGATCTATACCCTCTTAGTTTGTTTGTAGATGGATATGTTCGTCGGTGTAAGAGTCACTATAGTGATTGCATATCGGGTACGTATTCGATCTATACCTTCTTAGTTTGTTTGTAGATGGATATGTTCGTCGGTGTAAGAGTCACTATTAGTGATTGCATACCGGGTATGTATTCGATCTATATTATCTTTAGTTTTTTTTTGTAGATGGATATATGGGTATCCGATCTATGGCATTATTGGTGATCGATTGATTGGACATACATCGTGGTATTGAGATTTATTGATGGTTGGACACATTCTGAGATGTGAGGATTACTGTTAGTTCAGAACAGTCGACTGGTTCGTTAAACAGTCGACTGTACAGCACAGTTGAGCTGTACATTTTTTTGAGAGTGATTGAGTGATGGATATTTGATCGGTGCTATTGATTCTCGACTTGGTTCACGCATGTACTGGCCTATCGTTTCTTGTTTCATATTACATGTTGAGTTTATGTATTTTTGTTCAGTACATGTTGCTTGAGAATTTATGTTTATTGTTTATTATGTTTGTTGTTTATATCACTCACACCATTTATGGCTGACCCCTTTAGTTTGGGGGTTAGGGTTCAACTCTAGCCTCATGTGTTACAGGTAGCTGCTTAGAGTTGGGAGCTTGGATGCTTGGGGTAGCTTTGGATTTTATGAGTGTTATAATAGAGCCTTGGGTAATTTTGTAAGGAGAAAGGGTTGTAACAGTTAAATGTATTTTAAGGTGTTTTGTATTTCTGCTGCAATTGAAAAAGAATATTGTAATAAGAATTTGGAATAAAATGACTTGAGTTTTTGGTCTATGTATATTGTTACATTGAAGTGGATCGCTGGGAAAGTGCCACGTATTTTCTAAGTTCTCATATTAGAAATTCGGGGCGCTGCAGATTGGTATCAGAGCATGCTTCAATAGTAATAATAGACATAGTATGAAAACCAACCTAGGTGTGGACACTAGAGAGTGAGTACCTAGGTGTGGACACTAGAGAGTGAGTACCTAGGTGTGGACATTAGAGTGTGAGTATCACATAGAGTTGGAACATGATGTTTGGTTTGGGGTATGGTTATGGTTTTGCCATAGGGTATGGATGTGAATGAGAAATGTGTTTGTGGTGGCTATCCTTAGTCATGTCCTTTCTAAGGAGGGAGTGGCCACTGATTCTTGGAAGGATGAGCAGAAGGTCAGAGTGGGATGCAGGAGTTCGGTAGTTGTTGCCGCGTGGCTTCCGATGGCAAGTTATCAGAGTCGCGCAGCGGAAGTTTGATTTTCTGAATTCCTTGCATGATTGTGATTGTTTGGTGTGATGTAATGCATTCTTTGGTGTGACTGTATTTCCTAAAGATTTATGTTTCTACCCATAAGTTTTCAATCATTATTAGTGGGTTGTTCGGACCTTATTAGCCGTAGTTCTGAGGACAGAACTCTTCTAAGGAGGGAGTGATGTAGAACCCCGTATTTTCAAATATTATTTTAATTATTTGAAAATGAATTTAAATGATTTTTGAGGATTTAATTGATATTTTCTAAAAGATTTATCTTTTGTACACGTGCAAAACACGTGCAAATGACTTTTGAGATGTTTGAATAATTAATATTTCTTTATGAAAAATCATTATTTATTATTTGGGAATTATTTACTATTTTTCCAGATTTTTCTGAAATTAAATGGATCTATTTACAATTTTTGATAAAAGAAGGACCTTTTTGCAAAATTGACATTTTAAGGGTTTAAAGTGTAAAAATGTAATCCTGGACGTTTTGAACAGTATTGGTTAAGATTTAGAAGTATATTTTCTTTTAAATCCTAAATTTAATGAATTTTAGATGAATTTCCAAGAGTAGATATATATATATGTATAATTGTATTCTGAAGGGATTGTTTTGCAAATATATTTGGAAACCCTAATACTTGATTCCCGGCCTATATAAGGGAGTTTGCAGCCGTCATTCGCTGCACAACTCAGATCTTATTATACCTCTTATTCTCTTGGTGATTGAAGAAGGAGTCCTTGGATCTAGCAAGAAGAAGGCTTTCCATTGGATCTTTGCAATTCTAAAGGTGAGTGATATGAACTTAGTTTTGTTAGTGTGTATGATGGTGTGCTGTTTTGTTTGATGTATCCGTATCTGGTATGTGATCGATGCAATAGTCGTTATTCGTATTACGCATGAGAAATCCACGAATGTTTAGTAGATCTTGTTTAACAAATTCTTTATTGATCGAAAACATGTTAAGATTCAAGTATGGTTTGATCGGATGTATGAACATCTGGATCTTGTGTTTATAATCAGATCTCGGTTATTATTGGTGGAAGAATTAAGTATTAAGGAAACCCTAATGTAAGATTTAGGAATTTGAGAACAAGAGAATTGAGTTTTGAGTTATTGAATGATTGAATAATGGATCTGCAAAGAAGAAGTAATCGAGATTGTCATTTTACATGATTAAGAATTATTTTCATGAACAAGATAGAAAACTCCAGTTTTGATCCTTGTATTTAGACCTAACTTATGCAAACTGTAGGCCGACAGTCGACTGGTCTACTATTCAGTCGACTGGTACGACCCAGCTGCTGTATCTTTAGTTTTTCTCGAAAATCCGTTCTGGACAGTCGACTTAGACCCTTCTCAGTCGACTGGCACACTTAGAATTTATTTTTCAAAGTTATCGTAGAATTTCTCTCGGGTAAGTCGACTTATGTTTTTATAAGTCGACTTATGTTCTTATAAGTCGACTTATGTCTCCTTTAAGTCATCTTATATTTTGATAAGTCTACTTATGATTTTTATAAGTCATCTTATGTTTTGATAAGTCTACTTATGATCTTTATAAGTCATCTTATACTTTTGATAAGTCTACTTATGATTTTTATAAGTCATCTTATGTTTTGATAAGTCTACTTATGATCTTTATAAGTCATCTTATATTGTTGATAAGTCAACTTATGTTTTTATAAGTCATCTTATACTGTTAACACTTGGAATGTTCTTGAGAATTGTTGATAATTGTCTCGGGTAAGTCGACTGATGGTTTTCTTGAGTCGACTTATAGCACTTGTTATAATCTTGGATATTGGTTCTCGGGGCAGTCGACTTACTATCGCATAAGTCGACTGGTCCTGAGGAGTTCTTCATAATCTTGAGTGTTCTTTCAGTCTTTAGTTTGTTTGTAGATGGATATGTTCGTCGGTGTAAGAGTCACTACAGTGATTGCATACCGGGTACGTATTCGATCTATACCCTCTTAGTTTGTCTGTAGATGGATATGTTCGTCGGTGTAAGAGTCACTACAGTGATTGCATACCGGGTACGTATTCGATCTATACCCTCTTAGTTTATTTGTAGATGGATATGTTCGTCGGTGTAAGAGTCACTACAGTGATTGCATACCGGGTACGTATTCGATCTATACCCTCTTAGTTTGTTTGTAGATGGATATGTTCGTCGGTGTAAGAGTCACTATAGTGATTGCATACCGGATACGTATTCGATCTATACCCTCTTAGTTTGTTTGTAGATGGATATGTTCGTCGGTGTAAGAGTCACTATAGTGATTGCATATCGGGTACGTATTCGATCTATACCTTCTTAGTTTGTTTGTAGATGGATATGTTCGTCGGTGTAAGAGTCACTATTAGTGATTGCATACCGGGTATGTATTCGATCTATATTATCTTTAGTTTTTTTTTGTAGATGGATATATGGGTATCCGATCTATGGCATTATTGGTGATCGATTGATTGGACATACATCGTGGTATTGAGATTTATTGATGGTTGGACACATTCTGAGATGTGAGGATTACTGTTAGTTCAGAACAGTCGACTGGTTCGTTAAACAGTCGACTGTACAGCACAGTTGAGCTGTACATTTTTTTGAGAGTGATTGAGTGATGGATATTTGATCGGTGCTATTGATTCTCGACTTGGTTCACGCATGTACTGGCCTATCGTTTCTTGTTTCATATTACATGTTGAGTTTATGTATTTTTGTTCAGTACATGTTGCTTGAGAATTTATGTTTATTGTTTATTATGTTTGTTGTTTATATCACTCACACCATTTATGGCTGACCCCTTTAGTTTGGGGGTTAGGGTTCAACTCTAGCCTCATGTGTTACAGGTAGCTGCTTAGAGTTGGGAGCTTGGATGCTTGGGGTAGCTTTGGATTTTATGAGTGTTATAATAGAGCCTTGGGTAATTTTGTAAGGAGAAAGGGTTGTAACAGTTAAATGTATTTTAAGGTGTTTTGTATTTCTGCTGCAATTGAAAAAGAATATTGTAATAAGAATTTGGAATAAAATGACTTGAGTTTTTGGTCTATGTATATTGTTACATTGAAGTGGATCGCTGGGAAAGTGCCACGTATTTTCTAAGTTCTCATATTAGAAATTCGGGGCGCTACAGATTGGTATCAGAGCATGCTTCAATAGTAATAATAGACATAGTATGAAAACCAACCTAGGTGTGGACACTAGAGAGTGAGTACCTAGGTGTGGACACTAGAGAGTGAGTACCTAGGTGTGGACATTAGAGTGTGAGTATCACATAGAGTTGGAACATGATGTTTGGTTTGGGGTATGGTTATGGTTTTGCCATAGGGTATGGATGTGAATGAGAAATGTGTTTGTGGTGGCTATCCTTAGTCATGTCCTTTCTAAGGAGGGAGTGGCCACTGATTCTTGGAAGGATGAGCAGAAGGTCAGAGTGGGATGCAGGAGTTCGGTAGTTGTTGCCGCGTGGCTTCCGATGGCAAGTTATCAGAGTCGCGCAGCGGAAGTTTGATTTTCTGAATTCCTTGCATGATTGTGATTGTTTGGTGTGATGTAATGCATTCTTTGGTGTGACTGTATTTCCTAAAGATTTATGTTTCTACCCATAAGTTTTCAATCATTATTAGTGGGTTGTTCGGACCTTATTAGCCGTAGTTCTGAGGACAGAACTCTTCTAAGGAGGGAGTGATGTAGAACCCCGTATTTTCAAATATTATTTTAATTATTTGAAAATGAATTTAAATGATTTTTGAGGATTTAATTGATATTTTCTAAAAGATTTATCTTTTGTACACGTGCAAAACACGTGCAAATGACTTTTGAGATGTTTGAATAATTAAGATTTTTTAATGAAAAATCATTATTTATTATTTGGGAATTATTTACTATTTTTCCAGATTTTTTTGAAATTAAATGGATTTATTTACAATTTTTGATAAAAGAAGGACCTTTTTGCAAAATTGACATTTTAAGGGTTTAAAGTGTAAAAATGTAATCCTGGACGTTTTGAACAGTATTGGTTAAGATTTAGAAGTATATTTTCTTTTAAATCCTAAATTTAATGAATTTTAGATGAATTTCCAAGAGTAGATATATATATATGTATAATTGTATTCTGAAGGGATTGTTTTGCAAATATATTTGGAAACCCTAATACTTGATTCCCGGCCTATATAAGGGAGTTTGCAGCCGTCATTCGCTGCACAACTCAGATCTTATTATACCTCTTATTCTCTTGGTGATTGAAGAAGGAGTCCTTGGATCTAGCAAGAAGAAGGCTTTCCATTGGATCTTTGCAATTCTAAAGGTGAGTGATATGAACTTAGTTTTGTTAGTGTGTATGATGGTGTGCTGTTTTGTTTGATGTATCCGTATCTGGTATGTGATCGATGCAATAGTCGTTATTCGTATTACGCATGAGAAATCCACGAATGTTTAGTAGATCTTGTTTAACAAATTCTTTATTGATCGAAAACATGTTAAGATTCAAGTATGGTTTGATCGGATGTATGAACATCTGGATCTTGTGTTTATAATCAGATCTCGGTTATTATTGGTGGAAGAATTAAGTATTAAGGAAACCCTAATGTAAGATTTAGGAATTTGAGAACAAGAGAATTGAGTTTTGAGTTATTGAATGATTGAATAATGGATCTGCAAAGAAGAAGTAATCGAGATTGTCATTTTACATGATTAAGAATTATTTTCATGAACAAGATAGAAAACTCCAGTTTTGATCCTTGTATTCAGACCTAACTTATGCAAACTGTAGGCCGACAGTCGACTGGTCTACTATTCAGTCGACTGGTACGACCCAGCTGCTGTATCTTTAGTTTTTCTCGAAAATCCGTTCTGGACAGTCGACTTAGACCCTTCTCAGTCGACTGGTACACTTAGAATTTATTTTTCAAAGTTATCGTAGAATTTCTCTCGGGTAAGTCGACTTATGTTTTTATAAGTCGACTTATGTTCTTATAAGTCGACTTATGTCTCCTTTAAGTCATCTTATATTTTGATAAGTCTACTTATGATTTTTATAAGTCATCTTATGTTTTGATAAGTCTACTTATGATCTTTATAAGTCATCTTATACTTTTGATAAGTCTACTTATGATTTTTATAAGTCATCTTATGTTTTGATAAGTCTACTTATGATCTTTATAAGTCATCTTATATTGTTGATAAGTCAACTTATGTTTTTATAAGTCATCTTATACTGTTAACACTTGGAATGTTCTTGAGAATTGTTGATAATTGTCTCGGGTAAGTCGACTGATGGTTTTCTTGAGTCGACTTATAGCACTTGTTATAATCTTGGATATTGGTTCTCGGGGCAGTCGACTTACTATCGCATAAGTCGACTGGTCCTGAGGAGTTCTTCATAATCTTGAGTGTTCTTTCAGTCTTTAGTTTGTTTGTAGATGGATATGTTCGTCGGTGTAAGAGTCACTACAGTGATTGCATACCGGGTACGTATTCGATCTATACCCTCTTAGTTTGTCTGTAGATGGATATGTTCGTCGGTGTAAGAGTCACTACAGTGATTGCATACCGGGTACGTATTCGATCTATACCCTCTTAGTTTATTTGTAGATGGATATGTTCGTCGGTGTAAGAGTCACTACAGTGATTGCATACCGGGTACGTATTCGATCTATACCCTCTTAGTTTGTTTGTAGATGGATATGTTCGTCGGTGTAAGAGTCACTATAGTGATTGCATACCGGATACGTATTCGATCTATACCCTCTTAGTTTGTTTGTAGATGGATATGTTCGTCGGTGTAAGAGTCACTATAGTGATTGCATATCGGGTACGTATTCGATCTATACCTTCTTAGTTTGTTTGTAGATGGATATGTTCGTCGGTGTAAGAGTCACTATTAGTGATTGCATACCGGGTATGTATTCGATCTATATTATCTTTAGTTTTTTTTTGTAGATGGATATATGGGTATCCGATCTATGGCATTATTGGTGATCGATTGATTGGACATACATCGTGGTATTGAGATTTATTGATGGTTGGACACATTCTGAGATGTGAGGATTACTGTTAGTTCAGAACAGTCGACTGGTTCGTTAAACAGTCGACTGTACAGCACAGTTGAGCTGTACATTTTTTTGAGAGTGATTGAGTGATGGATATTTGATCGGTGCTATTGATTCTCGACTTGGTTCACGCATGTACTGGCCTATCGTTTCTTGTTTCATATTACATGTTGAGTTTATGTATTTTTGTTCAGTACATGTTGCTTGAGAATTTATGTTTATTGTTTATTATGTTTGTTGTTTATATCACTCACACCATTTATGGCTGACCCCTTTAGTTTGGGGGTTAGGGTTCAACTCTAGCCTCATGTGTTACAGGTAGCTGCTTAGAGTTGGGAGCTTGGATGCTTGGGGTAGCTTTGGATTTTATGAGTGTTATAATAGAGCCTTGGGTAATTTTGTAAGGAGAAAGGGTTGTAACAGTTAAATGTATTTTAAGGTGTTTTGTATTTCTGCTGCAATTGAAAAAGAATATTGTAATAAGAATTTGGAATAAAATGACTTGAGTTTTTGGTCTATGTATATTGTTACATTGAAGTGGATCGCTGGGAAAGTGCCACGTATTTTCTAAGTTCTCATATTAGAAATTCGGGGCGCTACAGATTGGTATCAGAGCATGCTTCAATAGTAATAATAGACATAGTATGAAAACCAACCTAGGTGTGGACACTAGAGAGTGAGTACCTAGGTGTGGACACTAGAGAGTGAGTACCTAGGTGTGGACATTAGAGTGTGAGTATCACATAGAGTTGGAACATGATGTTTGGTTTGGGGTATGGTTATGGTTTTGCCATAGGGTATGGATGTGAATGAGAAATGTGTTTGTGGTGGCTATCCTTAGTCATGTCCTTTCTAAGGAGGGAGTGGCCACTGATTCTTGGAAGGATGAGCAGAAGGTCAGAGTGGGATGCAGGAGTTCGGTAGTTGTTGCCGCATGGCTTCCGATGGCAAGTTATCAGAGTCGCGCAGCGGAAGTTTGATTTTCTGAATTCCTTGCATGATTGTGATTGTTTGGTGTGATGTAATGCATTCTTTGGTGTGACTGTATTTCCTAAAGATTTATGTTTCTACCCATAAGTTTTCAATCATTATTAGTGGGTTGTTCGGACCTTATTAGCCGTAGTTCTGAGGACAGAACTCTTCTAAGGAGGGAGTGATGTAGAACCCCGTATTTTCAAATATTATTTTAATTATTTGAAAATGAATTTAAATGATTTTTGAGGATTTAATTGATATTTTCTAAAAGATTTATCTTTTGTACACGTGCAAAACACGTGCAAATGACTTTTGAGATGTTTGAATAATTAATATTTCTTTATGAAAAATCATTATTTATTATTTGGGAATTATTTACTATTTTTCCAGATTTTTCTGAAATTAAATGGATCTATTTACAATTTTTGATAAAAGAAGGACCTTTTTGCAAAATTGACATTTTAAGGGTTTAAAGTGTAAAAATGTAATCCTGGACGTTTTGAACAGTATTGGTTAAGATTTAGAAGTATATTTTCTTTTAAATCCTAAATTTAATGAATTTTAGATGAATTTCCAAGAGTAGATATATATATATGTATAATTGTATTCTGAAGGGATTGTTTTGCAAATATATTTGGAAACCCTAATACTTGATTCCCGGCCTATATAAGGGAGTTTGCAGCCGTCATTCGCTGCACAACTCAGATCTTATTATACCTCTTATTCTCTTGGTGATTGAAGAAGGAGTCCTTGGATCTAGCAAGAAGAAGGCTTTCCATTGGATCTTTGCAATTCTAAAGGTGAGTGATATGAACTTAGTTTTGTTAGTGTGTATGATGGTGTGCTGTTTTGTTTGATGTATCCGTATCTGGTATGTGATCGATGCAATAGTCGTTATTCGTATTACGCATGAGAAATCCACGAATGTTTAGTAGATCTTGTTTAACAAATTCTTTATTGATCGAAAACATGTTAAGATTCAAGTATGGTTTGATCGGATGTATGAACATCTGGATCTTGTGTTTATAATCAGATCTCGGTTATTATTGGTGGAAGAATTAAGTATTAAGGAAACCCTAATGTAAGATTTAGGAATTTGAGAACAAGAGAATTGAGTTTTGAGTTATTGAATGATTGAATAATGGATCTGCAAAGAAGAAGTAATCGAGATTGTCATTTTACATGATTAAGAATTATTTTCATGAACAAGATAGAAAACTCCAGTTTTGATCCTTGTATTCAGACCTAACTTATGCAAACTGTAGGCCGACAGTCGACTGGTCTACTATTCAGTCGACTGGTACGACCCAGCTGCTGTATCTTTAGTTTTTCTCGAAAATCCGTTCTGGACAGTCGACTTAGACCCTTCTCAGTCGACTGGCACACTTAGAATTTATTTTTCAAAGTTATCGTAGAATTTCTCTCGGGTAAGTCGACTTATGTTTTTATAAGTCGACTTATGTTCTTATAAGTCGACTTATGTCTCCTTTAAGTCATCTTATATTTTGATAAGTCTACTTATGATTTTTATAAGTCATCTTATGTTTTGATAAGTCTACTTATGATCTTTATAAGTCATCTTATACTTTTGATAAGTCTACTTATGATTTTTATAAGTCATCTTATGTTTTGATAAGTCTACTTATGATCTTTATAAGTCATCTTATATTGTTGATAAGTCAACTTATGTTTTTATAAGTCATCTTATACTGTTAACACTTGGAATGTTCTTGAGAATTGTTGATAATTGTCTCGGGTAAGTCGACTGATGGTTTTCTTGAGTCGACTTATAGCACTTGTTATAATCTTGGATATTGGTTCTCGGGGCAGTCGACTTACTATCGCATAAGTCGACTGGTCCTGAGGAGTTCTTCATAATCTTGAGTGTTCTTTCAGTCTTTAGTTTGTTTGTAGATGGATATGTTCGTCGGTGTAAGAGTCACTACAGTGATTGCATACCGGGTACGTATTCGATCTATACCCTCTTAGTTTGTCTGTAGATGGATATGTTCGTCGGTGTAAGAGTCACTACAGTGATTGCATACCGGGTACGTATTCGATCTATACCCTCTTAGTTTATTTGTAGATGGATATGTTCGTCGGTGTAAGAGTCACTACAGTGATTGCATACCGGGTACGTATTCGATCTATACCCTCTTAGTTTGTTTGTAGATGGATATGTTCGTCGGTGTAAGAGTCACTATAGTGATTGCATACCGGATACGTATTCGATCTATACCCTCTTAGTTTGTTTGTAGATGGATATGTTCGTCGGTGTAAGAGTCACTATAGTGATTGCATATCGGGTACGTATTCGATCTATACCTTCTTAGTTTGTTTGTAGATGGATATGTTCGTCGGTGTAAGAGTCACTATTAGTGATTGCATACCGGGTATGTATTCGATCTATATTATCTTTAGTTTTTTTTTGTAGATGGATATATGGGTATCCGATCTATGGCATTATTGGTGATCGATTGATTGGACATACATCGTGGTATTGAGATTTATTGATGGTTGGACACATTCTGAGATGTGAGGATTACTGTTAGTTCAGAACAGTCGACTGGTTCGTTAAACAGTCGACTGTACAGCACAGTTGAGCTGTACATTTTTTTGAGAGTGATTGAGTGATGGATATTTGATCGGTGCTATTGATTCTCGACTTGGTTCACGCATGTACTGGCCTATCGTTTCTTGTTTCATATTACATGTTGAGTTTATGTATTTTTGTTCAGTACATGTTGCTTGAGAATTTATGTTTATTGTTTATTATGTTTGTTGTTTATATCACTCACACCATTTATGGCTGACCCCTTTAGTTTGGGGGTTAGGGTTCAACTCTAGCCTCATGTGTTACAGGTAGCTGCTTAGAGTTGGGAGCTTGGATGCTTGGGGTAGCTTTGGATTTTATGAGTGTTATAATAGAGCCTTGGGTAATTTTGTAAGGAGAAAGGGTTGTAACAGTTAAATGTATTTTAAGGTGTTTTGTATTTCTGCTGCAATTGAAAAAGAATATTGTAATAAGAATTTGGAATAAAATGACTTGAGTTTTTGGTCTATGTATATTGTTACATTGAAGTGGATCGCTGGGAAAGTGCCACGTATTTTCTAAGTTCTCATATTAGAAATTCGGGGCGCTACAGATTGGTATCAGAGCATGCTTCAATAGTAATAATAGACATAGTATGAAAACCAACCTAGGTGTGGACACTAGAGAGTGAGTACCTAGGTGTGGACACTAGAGAGTGAGTACCTAGGTGTGGACATTAGAGTGTGAGTATCACATAGAGTTGGAACATGATGTTTGGTTTGGGGTATGGTTATGGTTTTGCCATAGGGTATGGATGTGAATGAGAAATGTGTTTGTGGTGGCTATCCTTAGTCATGTCCTTTCTAAGGAGGGAGTGGCCACTGATTCTTGGAAGGATGAGCAGAAGGTCAGAGTGGGATGCAGGAGTTCGGTAGTTGTTGCCGCGTGGCTTCCGATGGCAAGTTATCAGAGTCGCGCAGCGGAAGTTTGATTTTCTGAATTCCTTGCATGATTGTGATTGTTTGGTGTGATGTAATGCATTCTTTGGTGTGACTGTATTTCCTAAAGATTTATGTTTCTACCCATAAGTTTTCAATCATTATTAGTGGGTTGTTCGGACCTTATTAGCCGTAGTTCTGAGGACAGAACTCTTCTAAGGAGGGAGTGATGTAGAACCCCGTATTTTCAAATATTATTTTAATTATTTGAAAATGAATTTAAATGATTTTTGAGGATTTAATTGATATTTTCTAAAAGATTTATCTTTTGTACACGTGCAAAACACGTGCAAATGACTTTTGAGATGTTTGAATAATTAAGATTTTTTAATGAAAAATCATTATTTATTATTTGGGAATTATTTACTATTTTTCCAGATTTTTTTGAAATTAAATGGATCTATTTACAATTTTTGATAAAAGAAGGACCTTTTTGCAAAATTGACATTTTAAGGGTTTAAAGTGTAAAAATGTAATCCTGGACGTTTTGAACAGTATTGGTTAAGATTTAGAAGTATATTTTCTTTTAAATCCTAAATTTAATGAATTTTAGATGAATTTCCAAGAGTAGATATATATATATGTATAATTGTATTCTGAAAGGATTGTTTTGCAAATATATTTGGAAACCCTAATACTTGATTCCCGGCCTATATAAGGGAGTTTGCAGCCGTCATTCGCTGCACAACTCAGATCTTATTATACCTCTTATTCTCTTGGTGATTGAAGAAGGAGTCCTTGGATCTAGCAAGAAGAAGGCTTTCCATTGGATCTTTGCAATTCTAAAGGTGAGTGATATGAACTTAGTTTTGTTAGTGTGTATGATGGTGTGCTGTTTTGTTTGATGTATCCGTATCTGGTATGTGATCGATGCAATAGTCGTTATTCGTATTACGCATGAGAAATCCACGAATGTTTAGTAGATCTTGTTTAACAAATTCTTTATTGATCGAAAACATGTTAAGATTCAAGTATGGTTTGATCGGATGTATGAACATCTGGATCTTGTGTTTATAATCAGATCTCGGTTATTATTGGTGGAAGAATTAAGTATTAAGGAAACCCTAATGTAAGATTTAGGAATTTGAGAACAAGAGAATTGAGTTTTGAGTTATTGAATGATTGAATAATGGATCTGCAAAGAAGAAGTAATCGAGATTGTCATTTTACATGATTAAGAATTATTTTCATGAACAAGAACCTTTAGAAAACTCCAGTTTTGATCCTTGTATTCAGACCTAACTTATGCAAACTGTAGGCCGACAGTCGACTGGTCTACTATTCAGTCGACTGGTACGACCCAGCTGCTGTATCTTTAGTTTTTCTCGAAAATCCGTTCTGGACAGTCGACTTAGACCCTTCTCAGTCGACTGGTACACTTAGAATTTATTTTTCAAAGTTATCGTAGAATTTCTCTCGGGTAAGTCGACTTATGTTTTTATAAGTCGACTTATGTTCTTATAAGTCGACTTATGTCTCCTTTAAGTCATCTTATGTTTTGATAAGTCTACTTATGATTTTTATAAGTCATCTTATGTTTTGATAAATCTACTTATGATCTTTATAAGTCATCTTATACTTTTGATAAGTCTACTTATGATTTTTATAAGTCATCTTATGTTTTGATAAGTCTACTTATGATCTTTATAAGTCATCTTATATTGTTGATAAGTCAACTTATGTTTTTATAAGTCATCTTATACTGTTAACACTTGGAATGTTCTTGAGAATTGTTGATAATTGTCTCGGGTAAGTCGACTGATGGTTTTCTTGAGTCGACTTATAGCACTTGTTATAATCTTGGATATTGGTTCTCGGGGCAGTCGACTTACTATCGCATAAGTCGACTGGTCCTGAGGAGTTCTTCATAATCTTGAGTGTTCTTTCAGTCTTTAGTTTGTTTGTAGATGGATATGTTCGTCGGTGTAAGAGTCACTACAGTGATTGCATACCGGGTACGTATTCGATCTATACCCTCTTAGTTTGTCTGTAGATGGATATGTTCGTCGGTGTAAGAGTCACTACAGTGATTGCATACCGGGTACGTATTCGATCTATACCCTCTTAGTTTATTTGTAGATGGATTTGTTCGTCGGTGTAAGAGTCACTACAGTGATTGCATACCGGGTACGTATTCGATCTATACCCTCTTAGTTTGTTTGTAGATGGATATGTTCGTCGGTGTAAGAGTCACTATAGTGATTGCATACCGGGTACGTATTCGATCTATACCCTCTTAGTTTGTTTGTAGATGGATATGTTCGTCGGTGTAAGAGTCACTATAGTGATTGCATATCGGGTACGTATTCGATCTATACCTTCTTAGTTTGTTTGTAGATGGATATGTTCGTCGGTGTAAGAGTCACTATTAGTGATTGCATACCGGGTATGTATTCGATCTATATTATCTTTAGTTTTTTTTTTGTAGATGGATATATGGGTATCCGATCTATGGCATTATTGGTGATCGACTGATTGGACATACATCGTGGTATTGAGATTTATTGATGGTTGGACACATTCTGAGATGTGAGGATTACTGTTAGTTCAGAACAGTCGACTGGTTCGTTAAACAGTCGACTGTACAGCACAGTTGAGCTGTACATTTTTTTGAGAGTGATTGAGTGATGGATATTTGATCGGTCCTATTGATTCTCGACTTGGTTCACGCATGTACTGGCCTATCGTTTCTTGTTTCATATTACATGTTGAGTTTATGTATTTTTGTTCAGTACATGTTGCTTGAGAATTTATGTTTATTGTTTATTATGTTTGTTGTTTATATCACTCACACCATTTATGGCTGACCCCTTTAGTTTGGGGGTTAGGGTTCAACTCTAGCCTCATGTGTTACAGGTAGCTGCTTAGAGTTGGGAGCTTGGATGCTTGGGGTAGCTTTGGATTTTATGAGTGTTATAATAGAGCCTTGGGTAATTTTGTAAGGAGAAAGGGTTGTAACAGTTAAATGTATTTTAAGGTGTTTTGTATTTCTGCTGCAATTGAAAAAGAATATTGTAATAAGAATTTGGAATAAAATGACTTGAGTTTTTGGTCTATGTATATTGTTACATTGAAGTGGATCGCTGGGAAAGTGCCACGTATTTTCTAAGTTCTCATATTAGAAATTCGGGGCGCTACAAAACTAGACTAAGTGTCAAGTGTAGAAAACAGGAAAATACATGCATGAAACCAAGTCAAGAAAACACAATTCTATATGCTGACTCTCTAATGCGCACTTGTCGGATTCTATGCATCCCATTCTACATTGGTCCGGTGCAAGCCCTTAACGTCTCCACATTATAGGGTTTAATCCCCCGCTATGCAACTAATCCTAACACGATGACTACTACGAGATAAAGATAAACTATGAGTATTAGCCCATGCCCCGATAATTCCGGAGGTCAATCTCTATCCACAGATAATTCCGGAGACTATTTCACTCACACCTGGGAATCTTCGAGAATACCCCACACCGCAAGAGATGGCACCTCATCACACGAATACCACATGAGCGTCGCCTCGACCTCGATAATTCCGGAGATCAATCCCACACCACAGGTAATTCCGGAGACTATTTCACTCACACCTGGATAATTCCGGGGATTATCTCACACCGCGAGCCATACTGAGGTCCATAACCCATGTTCTCATTCATCATATCACCACTATTGCCTGTCCTTATCATTTAGGTTATTTAATTACTTTACGAATATCCTAGAGTTGGTGTACCCTATCGGACTTAACTTAACAACTGATCAACTAAAATGCCTTAATAGGCCCAAAACACAAATATCTCAACCGCCAGTATACTAGGGTCACACACACCCTCTAGAGACACACCCAAATATCCAAACCAACCTGTCAACATAAATTGCTCAATTAAAAAAAATCTTGAAAACATATGTTCAGTAGAAGACAAGGTATGGAATAGTAAGTTATAGATTAAAACATTTAGAGAGTAAACCATTTAAAGAACATTAAAATATGTATAGATATATCAGTATCAGTCGACTACAAAAGCCATCAGTTGACTGTCCAGAGGGAAAAATCCAATAACCTTGGGAAATAATTCTAAGTATTATAAGTCGACTATCAAAAGCCATCAGTCGACTGTCCAGAGCAAAAAATCCAAAACTTGAATTAAAATAATTCTAAGTAATATCAGTTGACTGTAAAAAGTCATCGGTCGACTGTCCAAAATGAAATTTTTAAGAAAACTAGAGAACACAGCAGCGGGGTCACCACGGTCGACTGTGAAATCACACCGGTCGACTGTCGACCTGCAGACTGCAAATTTTGGTTGTGCACATTCCAACCGATACGTAGTTTTACTTTATGAAAACGATTTCTACAAAAAGCGTATTTCTTATTTGATCAAATACAACTTATAGGATATATAATAATTCATAAAACTAAATCAATACTACTTGAATTTATAAAAATAGTGATCTGTTGATTTCTTTCAAATAAAACATGAATTGTGCATATAGTCAAAAATAGAGTTTCTAGAAAATTAATTATTCATTGAAATAGCTTCGTATTCAGATCCAAACCATATCAATACCAAAATCTCAAAAAGATCCCCAATTTGGATATATTTCCTCAAATTCAACTCGATTCTAAATTTCAATTTTCAAGACATGATCTCTTGATTCATAAATTCTTTCTCCAAATTTCTCAAACTAATTCACCATTATAACTCATAAACATAATCAATTTATAACGTTACCATATCGAGTTTCATTCAACCAATACTCAAAAGTTATAAAAATCTCATCTTGATTAAATTTAAGCATGAAATCCACTATATTCAATCAATCCAACATTAATCCAAAAGAAATAGCCTACCCATGATCTCCAATTAGGTTATACATCAACCTCAAATTACCCACATGCAATTTTACCCATAAACAAATGGGGTTTCACAAAATCCAATTTTAATTCATCAATCCATCCAATCCATCATGTACATATTCATAATCAAACTCTAACATGCTTTCTAGTAGATAAAATACCACATACAACATTCCAAGAACAAAACGAAATATATCACTCACCTAAATGAAGAAATCCAATCAAATTAATGAAGAATAAGAAAAGCCCTTCGTTTACGAAATCCAAGATCACCTCTTCAAAACTCCAACAAATTAATAGTAAAAATATATTTTATTTTTGCAGAGGAGAGGGACGACTGTAGTGGGCATAATATAGGCTGAAATCTGGAGTTTTTATGGTTTTACAAGTTTATCGAAACATCCCTTAACAAATTATTACTTTACATATATTAACCTTTCTTTAAAAAAGTAGTTAAATAAGTTAAATAAATTAAAATAAAACCAAATCCTTTTACTACTGAGTTTTCTAGTCATCAAGCATAGCCCAGAAAAATTAAAATTTCAGATTTGTACTAAAAGTGGTAATTTAGCACAAAAGTCCTTCTTTTTGTAATATTTGCAAATACGTCATAAAATATTCTTAAAAATCCATAAAATTCAGAAATAATATCTAATAATAAATATTAGATTTTCCAATTAAAATATCTGACTTTTACTTCCAGGAAAATATTTACACAAGATCCAACATAAATTCCATATTTGCAAAAATACCATATTTGTCTAAATCTTTACCAAATCGACTCTAAATTAAAATTAAATATATTTTAATTTTAATGATGACCATGGAAAGCCCAAAAATCAGTAAAAATGAATTTTTATTATTTGTTTGAGATCCAAACGGGTTTTTACATAAAAGCTCATCTCTTTCGAGGTATTTATAAAAATAGTTTCTTTATTCAGAAAAATCCCAAAATTTAGGAAAGACTCAATTATAAGTAAGAGAATTTAATAAAAATTTAAAATTGGACATTTGCGTAAAAAATATTCGCACGTGTTTTGCACGTGTAAAATCGACAAAATTGTAAAATAGTCAAATTAATTTAAATAAATCTAAAAATTAAAATATCATAATAAATAAGGAAAATCAATCATTAACCATAAAGTTTTAAGAATTCAAAATTCATAACTTTGCACGTGTGTTGCACGTGCAAAATTGCAGTTTCGAGAAAATAGTCAAAATAGTCAACTTTACAAATTTAATATTATTTAATAATACAAAATAAATCATTTTATTTTGCAAGGGTATTACAGTCTCTCTCTCCTCTCTGTTTTCCTAACCGAAATAGAGGGCACCCCGAGCTCCTCCGCCATTGAACTCGAGCCACCGTCGATGCCCTCGTCACCCCCCCTTAGTCGCCACCACCACGCCTGCTTCGTCTCCCAACCTCGGCCGCTACCACCCTCCAGTCCACCATTGAAGCTCCTGACCACCATTATCATCCTCATCGCAACCCCTCACCTCAGTCACCACTGCATCCCCTGTGCACTCCTGTCCTCCATTACTACCCCGTCGCCCGGCGCCTGCACCTTCCCCGTCGACTGCCACCGTAGCCAGCCACCACTACTGTGTTCCTCGTCTTCGCTACCATCGCCCCCACCGTCGCTCCACCAGTGCATACCGCAACCACAATCCTCTATTACTACCTCCAGTCACCCTCATCGCCTTTCTCTCGCTCGAGCCGACAACCGAGCAACCGCCCCTGTGCACCGCCAATGTCGCCCCCCCTCAGGCCGTCGACCACAACAGTGCACCACACCGCTGTCGCTCGAGCACCACCGGAGCCCTCCTCTGTTGATCATTACAGTGCATCAAGTTCAATCATAGTCATCCGATCCTCCTTTGATCATCACCATCATCATCATCATCATCATCATCATCATCATCAAGATCTTGATCTCGACCGTCGGATCTCTTTTTGATCATCGCGGTCGGGATCATCATCTTGATCTTGATCTTGATCATCGATCTCAGCCGTTCGATCATCCAATCTTGATCCCCATCAAGATCCGTGCCTAATTGTGAACATCGTGATCATTTGCTCGTCGCCGTGTTGCCGAAATTCCGATCCCTTTATTCTTCGCATATTCGGATTAATCTAACGTCGTTCTAAAGGCAAGTCATTTCACTCTCGAATTATATTGTATCGTATTCGAGATTGTTTATTGAATTCCGCAAGTAGATCAATATTGATTATCGTATATCTGTTATTGTTATCTATCGTTGGGATACTATGGATTTACACGAGCGAATCCAAGTAGTAGTCTTGACTTCGTGCCCTTTTTTGCCTCCGATTTATAGAGATCTTGCATTGCATTCATGTAGTTAATTATTGAATATAGGAATAGGGATTATTATTGTATTTCATATCATGACATTACACAACTATTGTAGATTGCATACTAGTGTTGATTGTTCATATGATTGATGATGGTGTATTGGTTGATTGTGATTAGTAAGATTATGGACATTATACATCTTAATACCATGTTCACATAGACGTAACTTGCTGTGATTTATAATTCTTAACCCCTAACTCATCGTTCATAACATTTTAATCATTTTATTCATGAAGAATATGTTGAAACCCTGAAATTATTGCCATCCTGAACATTGTCCTGCTGTTTCGGCCTAGATACTTTCATCAAATTCAATAACTTTCTGAATATGAATGTAGCCTCAGGTGTCTATATCCAGAACATCCAGAATTTTTAATTCCAATTTATATTGCATGAGTTATGACCATTTTACTACAGCTGCATTTTATTTCCAAATTTATGCATATACCATGTTAACCAGATTAAATAGATGAACTAATGATCAAATATTACCATGGTAGTCTCCAAATTGATAGTCAACATGCTTAGGGTAATGAAAATTATTTTTACTTATATTTAAAATAAATATTTACTACTTTTACAACTGAAACTATTTAACATTAATAACCAACCAGAACATGTAACCTGTAAAGAACACTATAATTCACCTAGCTACTGTTGTCGGATTTTGGAATTTTAATATGCGTTGGAACTGGACAGGAGTCTAGTTTCTAGAACTTCTGATGGGTCCACTTTTCCTATTCTGTAGCAACGGGAATTCTGATTTTTGTGTAGAAACCTACTGATGTCCAGAATTGAGTTTCCATGTTTGATAATATATTATTGGATCTATAATGTTGAATTTTGTGCATTTAATTGTATAAAGTACATTGCATGATCTTAGGGTTGTGTTGTCATCATTCTAGTGCCCCTTATTAATCGTCTTGTCGTTTTCCCATTGATATTTCTGTCCCTATTGTTCCCTAATAGTATTGCATGTTAATTAAATAAAGAATGTTAATCAAGTCGGGATTAAGTATTAACTAGAGTAGTTTATAATATAGTGACCATACTCGAAAATGTGGGCCTTGTTCCCAAAATATCGTTATCGTCAGTGTGCAAGAAATTGTGTCAATGGCCAGTGTTATCGTTATTGTGCAAGAAATTGCTGTAATAACCAGTGTCATCATTTTAATGTTATATCGTGCCGAGTACATGACCTATAGAATCTACCACCATAGTCTAAACAAAATTGATTGTATGCATCGAACCTATAGTATGGGATGAAGTAGTACGTACATTAGTTAAGATTAAAAATGAATAACAGACTTAAGATTTTCATCGCATCATCATTGCATATTGTCATCATTATTGAACAGTGTTACCATTATTGTTTACCGTTATTGTTATCATTTATTGTCATCATTATCAATCATCATTATTGCACATTGCATTGTTACCATTTTGCTATTGTTCATTGCCATCGAATCTATTGTTTATTGAATTCATTGTTATACTGTAAATGCCATTGTTTCTATGTTTTTCTACTTGCTGTCCACGACTTGCTCTAAGGACATATTATTCTCTCTTTTTAAATGAACAGCTTACAGGTGATCAAGGAGAATTGCGTGATGGATTAGGAAAACAACAATGGTGAAAGAATTGAATTTGCATCGCTGCCTAAATAATTATTGTTTTGTTTTGAAAACTTAAATAAATTGAACATTGTTAATTGTAACATCTGTCTCTTTTTAATTCCTTAATTATTTGATTTAAATTATTTTTAAATATTTTTCTGAGTATATTTACCCCTATTAATTGATTTTATTAGCATTAGAATGATTAAATTGTAATTTTGGGGTAAACGGGAAAAATTGACAATATAGGAGTTTTGAGATGAGTTTTCTCGGAGGAGACGAATCCGATTTGACCCGAATTTTTTCTGGGGCATTTGTTCATGATAGGGGGTTCAAATTTTCGAGTTATTAAATTATAGTTTGAAGTTGAAAGTATTTTTCAAAAAAATATTGCGATATTCGTCTATATACATATTTATATGTATTGCAATCGTTTATAACTATTGATTTTGATTACAATTATGCATAAAAATGCATTTCTAATTCATTTTTATATTGGGAGGAATTTAAGTACATTATGGAGTGATTTTCACAAGAAAAACCCTAGAAATGTTGACTAGAAGGGTATATATATAATATTATAGTCATATAGGGACTTATAAGCAGTTTTTCCCATTTTATTTCCTTCTTCATACTCCTTCTCCTCCCCCTCCCACTTCATTTCGTCCAGCACAAGACACCCCACCACCGGCCATGACTAGGGTTCCAAAACCCTAGTGATTCCAACGAAATTTTTGAAGAAAATTTGAGGGTTTAGGCTATTTTTGAGGTGCTCTCTTCAATTTTGGAGTCCGTTTGCAATGATATGTTTTGTAAGGTGAGAAATTGTGAAACCCTATTTTATGTGAATATATGATTTTGAGTTTTAGTGCTAGAAAATGATATAGTAGGGTAATTGGGTGATGCTAGTAATTATAGAGAAGAAAGATTGGTGAGAAATTGAGTGGTTTGTGAGTTATAAATTAATTAGTGTGTTGGCTTTAGAATTTGGATAATAAATAGAATAATTGATAAGTATGGAGTATAGAAATTGTTGTGTATTAAGGAGAAATAATTTAGAATGGGTTTAGTGAGAATTTTATGGAGTTGGAAACCCGTCGGAATCTCAAAAAAATACGGGTACACTAATTATGCACGCCGGGTGTTCGGTGAAATGCCCGAGCGAGGTTTAGGTGAAAATTTGATGAGTTCGGAGGTATAATTGAGTTCTAGTATTATTATTAACCCAAATTTGTGAGATTAGGAAAAAGAGGATTAAAGAAATTAGAAAATATGAATTTTTCTTATTAGAAAGCCTCCGATCAATAAGGGAGTGTTTGTATTGGGATTCGAATTCGAAATTTATCGATGTAGCTCACCTACGTATGCCATTTGTGACGCGTGGGTGAAGACGGATTCGAATTTGGAGGTCCGTAGGTCGAGTTTTGAGTTTTAAGCTAACCGGTTCTATAATTTTCCAATTAGGTGGAAAAAGTCGAACTTCGACTGGCTACAGGACGGACGTGGGACATTGTTTGCTCGATCCGTCAGAAGAGTATATTGTAATTATAAATATTTTATATTGTGACCAAATTTCGTGGCTTTTTGATATGTCTTGTAAAAGTTATAGCAAAAATTGATTTTCAAGGAAAATACGGATTTTTAGGGGCCCGAAAATGGGTTTTTGACAAATTTAGTGAGATTAATTATTTTAAGTATATGAAACCTATATTATGGGTTAATGTGATGTGTTGATGTATAAAAACTAAATATAATAACTTATTTATGCATATTTTTACCCCGTGCATGTTTTGTGCATGTTTTGGGGCATATAAGCCCTTATAGGTGATTTTACTTACATGAAGCATGATGTATGAGCTGGTATGCTATAATTAGATATTATAAGATTTAATTAGAGGAAATAAGTGGTTTTGGCCCCATTTCTTGGAAACCCACATGTGTGGTGTATGTTTGTGATATATATATATCATGATATTGACTCGTGATGTGATAATTCATGAAATTAGTAAATGGGTATATGTTTACATTATAATTATGTTCAAAGTGAATTAATGAGCACTAGTATGATAATATAATGTGATGAATTATACGTTTTGATACTCTTACGACATGGAATAACATAATGTAGTTCTTTTATTAATATTATAACTGGGCGTATGCCTATATATGGTATGAGGAGGTAATGAATAATATGGTGTTCTTAATATGGGATGTTATAACAAAATAAATATCTTGGCGCATTAATATTATGCATTAATATGATATGATGAGTTTATGTGTCGAATAACAGGGTGTATGCTTAATGTGGTATGATGACATGAAGATAAAGGATCAGATGGTACGTGCTAATAAAATGTGTTATTAATTCACGTGATTAAACTCAAGGTTGTGGCAATTATTGAAATCAAAAGTAAAATGCTTGTGTGATAAAGCAAGATGAAAAGATGAAATGATTAATGCTAATAACAGATGGCTTTGTTGACCAGTACCTACAGCAATCCTCGGGGGTTTGGGCTAGACCTCCTAACGCCCAAGGACCGGCTTGGGAATAGTGGACCCAAACTATGTTTGGGGTAAGTGATTTTTATCGCCCAAGCTATAGGCTTGAGGCCCAGTTTCCCTCGATGACAGTCGTCACGAGGAAGAACCCAGTTTACCTGGGGCGATGTTTTTCCCTCCTGGCTATCGGCTGGGAGGAAGTACCCAGTTTACCTGGGGCGATGTGTTTTTCCCTCGATGACAGCCGTCGCGAGGAAGTACCCAGTTTACCTGGGGCGATGTGTTTTTCCCTCGATGACAGCCGTCGCGAGGAAGTACCCAGTTTACCTGGGGCGATGTGTTTTTCTCTCGATGACAGCCGTCGTGAGGAAGAACCCAGTTTACCTGGGGCGATGTGTTTTTCCCTCGATGACAGCCGTCGCGAGGAAGAACCCAGTTTATCTGGGGCGATGTTTTTCCCTCTTGGCTTCGGCTGGGAGGAAGTACCCAAGTTCTACTTGGGGCGATGTTTTTCCCTCGCTAGTTCGGCTAGGAGGAAGACGTAGCCTCGGACGAGTAAGACTCTGTGTGAGCATCGGGCCGCGTGTTTACTGGGCTGTCGGCTTTCAGTATGTTGGGATACTGTGGCTCACTGGTCGACAAACTAATAAAATAACTTTGTGTTAATAAAAATGTGAGAGTAAAGAAAGTGGATAGTAAAATGTGAATTGTGTGTGGAAAAGAAAGTGGATAGTAAATTGTGAATGGTGCGTGGAAAAAAAAAAGTGGATAGTGAAATGTGAACTGTGTGTGGGAAAGAAAGTTGTTGTAAATGAAGTAAATGTGAAAGTGAACGTGTTATGAGTTAGTGTATGAAAAGAAATGATAAATGTAGCATGTGATTAATTTAAGATGAAAGTAATAAAAGAGATGTGTTCTTATGAATAATACGAAGTAATGGTATTATGTGTGTGATCATTAAAGTAAAATACAGTTGATGTGAGTTGTACCTTGGAATTGTGTCAAGGAACTACCTGCCCGCTATTTCTGTGGAAATGGTGGGAACTACCTGCCTTGGCATAATTCGCGGGATGAGTTGTTGTAATAGTGGTAATGATTGATGGAAATGAGAAATAAAGTAAAGTGAAGATGATAAGTGATTGAAGTGATTAATAACCAAGCTATCGGCTTGAGATGTGATGTGATATTACCCAAACTGTGTGTTTGGGGTGCGGTGATTATTACCCAAGCTATCGGCTATGGGGTGTGATATGTTGTGGCCCCAGATTGTGTTTGGGGATTAAGTGAAAATGATAAGAAGATTTATTGTTGATAAGAATGAGAAATTACTAAAGTGATATAATAAGATGTGAATGAGCTATAAAACATGGTTTTGATGTAATGAGTATAAGTATTCTAATTAATGAGGTGTTAATGATGTGATGAAATGTGAGTAAATCGCATAGGCAATGAGATGTGGTAATTATGTCATAAGACATGAAGGAAGGTGATATTGTGAGAATAGATGCATATGTTTATGATGTGATACTTTTTATAACATAATAAAATAAATACCTGTATTATGAGATTGGGTATGAAAATGGTTATTAAAGAAAGTATGTTGTGATATGAGTTTGTGCACCTTGGAAGTGTGTCGGGGAACTACTCGCCTGCTATTTCCGTGGAAATGGTGGGAACTACCTGCCTCGGCACAACTTCCAGGATGAATGTGTGTGTTGATGACATAATATAAGTAAACGAAATGCATGGCTAAATAAAGTTGGAGAAATGATGTAATAACATCATGTAGATATATTAATATAAATAGTGAAATGCTGATATGACGATAAGTGTGGAAAGATGATTATTCGTATTATGCGAATGTAAGATAAGTATATATATATATATACGAGGTTGATGTGAAGTGTATTATGAAATGTGGGAAGTTATGGATAATTAAATAATCGAATGTAGGATTGGCAAAGTATTTGATATATCATTGTATTGACGATGTTATTGTGTTCAGGATTCAGGTTGCATTATCTTAATTTGGTATTCGTAAGTTTAAATTATTTTCCTTATACTATTTTAATTTTTCATTAGATTAATAACTATACTCACACCAAAAATGGCTAACCCCTTAGTGTTTGGGGGGTTAGGGGAGTCTGAGGACTACCCTAGATTCCCCACTGTTGCAGGTTCTCATCAGTGCAGAGGTGAGGCGTGGATTGGTAGGATAAATTTTTATTTTAAAATTTGTACTATTTAGTTATAGGAATAGTAAAATTTATGATTTAAATTGTATTATGGATGTATAAGCATGTATATGATGATGATGAGTATAGTGTGGGGGGGTGTGGTATGTTTGTGACCCGTACCCATCTCGTTGTGGAGTACCGGGCTCTGTGGTAGGTTTTACAAGGATTTTTCTAAAATTTTACCTCGTTTTTCAAAGAAATTTATAGTTTTTAATTGATATTTGATAATCCGTTATGAGTTTGGCCCCCAGAGCATTATATTATATTGCCTGTATGTTTCTGCTCATTTTGGCCTGGGAAGCCCGTGAATTGATTGAGTGTATTGTGAGCTACGGAATTTTGAGCAGAATTCCGTAAGCTTTTTGTGTTTCGGGGCAAAATTTACAGGGGAGACTGCCAAAATTTTTCCTGAAATATAACTTTCTTAGTTTATGATTAAAGTGATATAGAAATTGATAGAATTGAATTTGGAGACTTAGTTTTCAAAAAAAAAAAAAATTTGGGGTGTTACATTAATTCTTGTATTTGTGGGCTTTTGACCCGAATATTGTTTTGTAGATTCCAGATGTTGAATTGTTATTATGTTGGTTATTTTATGCTTAAATTCCAAGTATTATTATTCATGTGATTACTCCTTTAATGCATGCGTGGTTGTATATTGTTGAGTTGAATAGATAACAGCTGATGGATGACGCAAGTCATTCGCTGGGCCATGTCACATGCTTGCATTCCGTATTTTTGGAAAGCAGGGGCGTGACATTGTTACAGGCACCTGTACCTATGCTGTCGTGCTTGATGCAGCTAGCATTCAGGAATAGACCCACAGGAGGAGGAACGCCGCTCAGCGGGCAGTACAGCCTATTACCATCATAAGGCCATCGGGAGGACCGATACAAAGGCCATTTCAGACCCCGACTATTAGAGCACTACCCTACTCGCCAGTTGCTATGAAGAAGGACCTGGTGTGTAACTATTAACAAAATTGGCCACGTACGCAGGGACTGCAGGACTGCTAACTGCGTGTGCCTTGCGTGCGGAGCGAGCGACTGCATGATTCGGGATTGCCCAAAGAACAGTAACAGTGCGCCAGCTGGAGGATCAGCACAATAGGGAGCACCAGCTCATAGTCTGGGCAGGCCACCGCTCCCACCACAGAGGAAAGTTTATGATCAGAGGAACACAGCTCCGAGGGGAGGACGAACTGGGGGTCATGGTCATGCCTACAATCTGACTGCAGAGGAAGTAGGGACTGCCCAAGGAGTAGTTGCAGGTATTCTTGCATTTGAGTCATATTCAGTTCTTGCATTTTTCTTTCATTTTGCATTCATCTTTATTCTTTGTCTCACTATTAGGTATCATACTAGTTCACTCATTTCCTACCTATGTTCTCTTTGATTCTGGTGCTACCCATTCTTTTATTTATGCTCATTTCGTTGATCGGCATCACTTGCCCTGTGGTGACATGCCAGTGGCTTGGAATATCACCACAGGAGCAAGTGTCGTTTGTTCTGAAGAATGCAAGCAGAGTCCCTTATTGATTAGTAGCATGGATTTTAAAGCAGACCTCATTATCATCAACAACCCAAGGTTTGATGTTTTACTTGGAATGGATTGGTTGAGTGCTACTCATGCCGTGATTGACTTCCGAAAGAAGAAGGTAGTGTTCCGAATTTCAGGTCGCCAGGAATTTGAGTTCCATGCGGCGATACACCGCTTGGGCGTGTCAAGGAGGCTGGAATGCTGAAGTCAGTGTGCACTAATGGCAAAGTGGCGCCTTTGATTGTACAGGATTTTCTAGATGTTTTTCGGGATGAATTGCCTGGGTTGCCGCCAGACCGTGATGTAGTATTTAGTATCAAGATCCAACCGGGTACAACACCAATCTCAAAAAGTCCCTATAGGATGGCACCCGTGGAGTTGGCCGAACTGAAGGTGCAAGTTCAAGAGTTACTGGATAAAGGATTTTTCAGACTGAGTGTTTCGCCTTGGGGAGCTCCTGTATTGTTTGTTAAGAAGAAGGATGGAAGTTGATATGGCTAAAAATGGGGTTTAATCGGAGCCGTCCAAATCAGGCACGAATCTTGATGTCCAGGGGTAAAACGGTAATTTCTCCTACCAATGGGTCTGAAGCGGGTACTGGTTCTCCTCCTCGAAAACCTGCTAACCCGCAAACAGATCCACCTCAATCGGGTGTGGGTTTCAACTAGCAGAAAGCCCGATCCAGAGGGATAGAATTAGGGTTTCTAATTAGATCCTAAGCAACGGCCCTGACTCATGCCTATCCCTCCACCGGGAATTAGGGATTGCATCCCTAATCTGTTTACAAAGAGAATATTCCTTATCAGATCACAGGGATTACATTCCTAATTCAATCCCTAAGATGCCTATAAATACTTCCCATCCATCTTCATTAAGAGGTAATCAATCTTTCTCCAGTTTTTGCGCTCTTTCTTAATCATCCCTGATTACTGACTTGAGCATCGGAGAGTCCGTCGCCGGGAACAACCCCGGTGTCTCGCACTTTTTGCAGGTATACGGCGGGAGTCAGCGTCAAACACCGACGGAACAGGTACACAGTTTTGCTATTCAGTTTTCCTAAGAATCCACAAATACTATCTGTTTGCCCCCACATCAAATTTAGCGGCAACAGAAGTCGTAGGCTCTGCATCGATTATAGGGAACTGAACAACATGACTGTGAAGAATCGGCATCCACTGCCGAGGATTGATGACCAATTTGATCAACTTGGATGTGCTTTTATTTTTTCAAAGTTGGATCATCGTTCAGGGTACCATCAAGTTAAGGTGAAGACTGAGGATATTGAGAAGACCGCATTATGAACTGATATGGTCATTATGAATTTCTCGTAATGCCATTCGGAGTAACCAATGCACCAGTTGTTTTCATGGGTCTGATGAACACGGTGTTTTCACCATTTTTGGACAAGTTCATGGTAGTATTCATCGATGACATCCTGGTATATTCTCAGAATAAGGAGGAGCATCTGAGGATTGCTCTTTAGACTTTAAAGGAGAATCACATGTTTGGGAAGCTAAGTAAATGTGAGTTCTGGTTGAGATGACCTGGAGTTTAATTAGACCAAAAGAAAGTTGTTGTTGAAGGATTGGCCAATACCTAAGTCAGTGTCAGAAGTTCATAGTTTTCTCGGACTAGCAGGCTATTATCAGAAGTTTGTTAAGGACTTCTCATGGATTGCTGGACCCCTGACGAAACTGACGAGGAAACATCAGAAGTTCGTATGGGATGATGCGTATGGTCAAGTCTTGAAGGAGTTGAAAGATCGACTGTCATCGGCACCTATGTTAATTGTATCGAATGGCTCAGGAGGATTCGTGATTTATTGTGATGCATCTTGTAAAGGGTTGGGAGCAGTACTGATGCAGCTAGGCAAAGTTTTTGCTTATGTATCCCGGCAGTTGAGGCCACATGAGCAGAACTACCTTACTCATGATCTCAAGCTCGCCTCGTGACTTTTGCCTAGAAGTTATGGAGGCACTACTTGCTCGGGGATAGAGTTGAGATCTTCACTGACCATAAGAGCCTCAAGTATGTGTTCACGCAGAAGGAGTTAAACATGAGGCAGAGGAGATGGCAGGAATTCATGGTAGACTATGATATCAACCTACAATATCACCCGGGTAAAGTGAACTCGGTACCAGACGCCCTGAACACGAGACCAGCAGCTATGTTTCTCAGGGAGTAGAAGATATTGTTGGAAGAAATGAGGAGACTGGATTTGGAGGTGATTTTGCCAGGTTCAACACAACAGTTTATGATATTACAGTTGCAGTCTTTGTTGGTCGATTAGATCAAAGAAGCCCAGGCAGGTGATGAGCAGTTACACAAGTTCAGAAGTCAAGTACAGGCAAGCTTGAGAACCGACTTGATTAATCATTCAATGGATCACTTCGCTTCGGAGCCGGACTGTATGTACCTAAGGGAAAAGTCAGACACAAATTGCTCGCAAAAGCCCACCATTCACCCTATTCCATTCATTCTGGAGGCACAAAGATGTATAGAGATCTGAAACAACACTTTTGGTGGCACGGCATGAAAAGAGTAGTGGCAAAGTTTGTATCACAGTGTCTGATTTGCCAGCAAGTAAAAGCGGAACATCAGAGGACCGCTGGACTTTTGCAGCCTAATCTAATCCCGAAGTGAAAATGGGAGAACATCACCATGGACTTTGTGATGGCGCTACCAAGAAGTCCCATGGGTCACAATGTCATTTAGATGATAGCAGATCGTTTGACGAAGAGTGTCCACTTCATTCCTTTCAAGTGGGTCAGTCCACAGAGAGTCTGGCCAAGAAGTATATACAGGAGATTGTACGATTGCACGAAGTTCCCGTTAGTATTGTGTCCGACAAGGATACGAGGCTCAGGTCCCAGTTCTGGGAGAGTCTTCAGAGGAGTCTGAGAAGCAAGTTGAATTATAGTACAACATTCCTACCCTCGGACAGATGGACAGTCTGAAAGGACGATTCAGACTCTAGAAGACATGTTGAGGTCTTGTGTTCTAAAATTTGGAGGTTCTTGGGAAGATCATCTGCACTTAGTTGAATTATTGTGCAATAACAGTTATCAGGCAAGTCTCAAGTTGGCACCATTCGAGGCACTCTACGGTCGTAAGTGTAGATCACCAATCTGTTGGGATGACATCAGCGAGAGGAAGCTTTTGGGACCAGAGTTGATTACGAAGTTAGTGAATGCAGTGTCTCAGATCAGGAAACACCTGAGGGCAGCTCAAGACAGGCAGAGGAAATGGGCTGACACTCACCTAAGACCCTTGGAGTTTGAGGCAGGTGTTCATGTGTTCCTCAGAGTATCACTATCAAGGGGCATCATCCCTTTCAGAGGCAGAGGCAAGCTTAGTCCCCGATTCATCGGCCCATTCGATATTATGGAACGGGTGGGCAAGGTCGTTTACAGGCTTGCGTTACCACTGATGTTATAAGGAGTTCATGACGTATTCCATATTTCCTAACTCAGGAAGTATATCAGAGATGTCAGCCATATTTTCGACTACTCAGAGTTATCTGTACGACCGGACTTATCATGTGAAGCTCAACCAAATTCCATCTTGGACAGGCATGAGAAAGTGCTGAAGAATAAAGTCATCAAGCTTGTACGAGTCTCTTGGAATCCTCACTCGAGGAAGAAATCCAGAAGAAGTACCCCCATCTCTTCAAGTATGTGTCTTGCTTTACTATCCTATATCCCGCCTAAGTAACTTTCGGGGACGAAATTTATCTTGTAAGGTGGGTAGGATTGTAACTCCCTGTTCTTTTTTCCACGTATATTATTATGTAAATTTTAGTATTCCAAATATCAATCAAAATTTCATTTCTTCTCTTTGGACTCTTTATCGGGCACTATTTGAACCGGAACAATTTTCTGATCTATTTTTGGAGTTTAAATTCAAACCCTAATCAAATCCTAATTAAATCACCTATCCTAATTCTAATTCCCTAAGCCAACAGCCAACCCCTCAACCCCCAACTACTTTTACGGCACTAATTACCACCTCCTCCTACTCTACAGCCTCCACCTCCTCCTAGTACCCCCTGCTTCTTCTATTTTCTTGGTTCCCATCAACTCTCCTCGCCTACACTTTAATTTCTTCCTCCCTACACCTTAACTTAAACTGTATATTATATTATATATATATATATATATATATATATATATATATATATGCTCATTTATACGCACTCTCCTTCACCTCTTCATTCTGTTCCTCTGCCTCCTTCTTTCTTCTGCTTCTCCAACCAAACACGACGCCAACCCCATCCCATCTTCCGCAGCACCGAGAGCATCATCCAAGCCTCTGCCCTTCACCACAACCTGAAGCTCCAACCCACACACCATCGCTCATCGCCAAAGATCGTTGTCGCTGCTCTTGCTTGTTGTTGTTATCAACACCTTGCTCTCTAGTGTGGCCATTCTTGCTATTATCGTCGTGTTGCTCATTGTCATGCTCTGAAGCCACCATCGCTACTTCTTCCCGTGATTCTCACCACAATCGTTATAATCATCACGTAAAGTAACCGTTTTCTTGAACTCTTGCAAGTAGTTCTTTGAATTGATTATCGTATATCAAGGAATGTTATTATTGATTCATCAGCGAGCCGGAATGATAGCTTCTTTATCATACCATATTGTTGATTCATAGTCTCATTATCATGCCATGTTATTGATTCCAGTATAAGACCGTTAATTTATCGTACTATCGAATATTCAACTTTGCTATCTCTAAATTTCTTGATCTTGCACTAAGAATTTGACCTAGTTTTCTTCATTGAAATTGAAAACTTTATACATAAAAATTGTAGTCCATCGAGTATAGAATACAGAACATTTTATGATTTCACAATCTGATTTATAGATTGTGATATATCACGATTTTAGTACTGTCATGTTGTACATTTCAGAACCGAAACTGTGCACGAAACCAACTGTCCTATCTCGTACTGAGAATTTGACCATGCTCCCGATATTGGATCAAAGAATTTTATACATGAAAATTATAGCCCATCGAGTTAAGAATCCAGAACATCTTACGGTTTCTCAATCTGATTTATATATTGTAAGTTATTAACATTTTAGTACTGTGACTTCTGGATTTCCATACCAGAATTGTGCACAAAACATCAAAACCGCCAAATTTTTATGCATAACTATTGTCCCTAGAATGTATTGTGTGATTATGCGTTGGAACCGGAAGAGATTCTAATTTATAGAATCTCTGACGGAATCAGATTTGCTTTCTTGTAGCAACGATAAAGTGAATTTAACGCAAATAGGTGCTGCTATCTAGAAATTCATCTCTACGTTGTTGCATATAAACCCGTTATTTTCATATTTAATGAATTGAACTATATACATATCATGCATTGCATAGCCTTTGATATCTTCTAGATATCGTATTGATACTACCGTCCCACTAGTCGCACCGACTGCATGTTCATGATTAATTATTGTAAAAGAATAACAAGCTGGGTTATAAGGGTACGACTTTGTAATATCCCGGTCGGATATTATATTTGTGTTATTATTATTTTTAAAATTAAAATATTTTTATGGAAATTTCTTGGTTTTAGTAATAAAATGTTATCTATATATATATATACAAGTATATGTATGTATTGTATCGGTTTTGTGCACTTGTACAAAATCCTGTAAAATGTGTTTTTTAGAAAATGTCTATAAAATCCCGGGTTGATATTACAAATTATTATTTTATTATTATTTTTTTTTATTTTCCGAATTGAAATATTTTTGGTGGATATTACCCAGTTTTGTTAATAAACATTATCAATGTACATATACCAATCTATATACATCTGTATTGTATCAAATTGGTACTAAAATCTTCCGAGCTGGTAATAAAATTATTTTTATTATTATTTCTGAATTAAAATATTTTTGGTAGAGATTATTCGTTTTAACGAATAAAAATTATCTGTATAGACAGATGTATGTACGTATATGTACCGTATCAATTTCGTACGTTTGTGAAATCATGTAGTATGTGATTTTTGGAAAATGTCTTTTATTTTTTATCAATCATGATCAAATGTAGGGTTAGGATTGGATTAGGGTGTTGATTGTAATATAAAATTGCAATCAAACATCCAATTGTTGAACCATGAGAAGAGTGACAAGTGGTCTCTTCTCACACCACAAACCTCAACCCCACTCTCCTATACCCCCCCCCCCCCCCCCCAACCCTCCATGTCCTGCCAACACTCTCAAAGGGCAAGAAAGCCCTCTTTTCATTTGTGTTTTTCTCCATCTCTTCTCATCTCATCCTTCTTCTTACCTGTTTTATATTTTTAGAAAAAAATTGAGAAGAAAATAAAAAAAAAGATCAAAATCAAAAAGAAAGAATGGGTTCTTTTTTGAGGTGTTCTTGAAGAGGATCAAGAACGAGGAGCAAGGAGGAGAAGGGCAAAGCTAGTTCTTCCTACACTTTTTGGGTAGGGGGTTCTCAACTCATTTGTTATTGCTTTATTGTTTGAATTACTTGATAAATGAAGATCTTCGACTAATTTCATGTGCATATGATCACCATGGACTAGAATAAACTTGCATATAAAATTGAAGTAGAAGAACCAAAATAAAACCCTAAATATTCAATCTTGTAGGTTTGATGTTTAGAATTAATTACCTATGCTAAAGGTGGAATCTTGAGCCCAAATTAATTTTAGAGGTTCTCATATGTGTTATTAGCATGCTCTATCTTTTATAGACTTTTCTGAGTTAATTTGATGGGTGAAAAAAACTGTTTCCCCAAAACAGCGAAAGTTTAGCAAAAACAGCAACTTGCTGTTTTGGGTTAACTTTTATAGTGTGTTCAATGGACCAAATTTGGAGTTCCTTACGGAATTTGGAAAAGTGATCAACTAGGAAGTTGTAGCAGATGTTCTCACCTTTCCAAAATTTCCTATTTGGTTAGATTCCGATAAGTATTGAAAAAGTTAAGAGCTTTACAAATCTCAGCAGCCAGCTTTTTGGCTAAAGCTCGCTGTTTGGATTGTTCGAAGTTTTTGCACCTCTTATTGATTGAATATGAAAAAGTATTCAACTAGAGAGTTGTAGTAGAGTCTCTCACCTTTTCAAAATTTCCTATTTGGTTAGATTCCGATAAGCGAAGCAAGAATTATGACCCTTACAAAATCTCAGCAGCTGGCCTTTTGGCTGAAAGCTCGTTGTTTGGATTGTTCGAAATTTTTGCACCTCTTATTGATTGAATCTAAAAAAGTGTTTAACTAGATAGATGTAATAGAGTCTCTCACCTTTCCAAAATGACCTATTTGGTTAGATTCCGATAAGCATTGCAAAAGTTATGAGCTTTACAAATCTCAGCAGCCAGCTAATTGGTTGAAGCTCGCTGTTTGGATTGTTCGAAGTTTTTGGACCTCTTATTGATTGAATCTGACAAAGTGTTCAAATAGAGAGTTGTAGTAAAGTCTCTCACCTTTTCAAAATGTCCTACTTGGTTAGATTCCAATTAGCGAAGTAGGAGCTATGACGGTTACAAAATTACAGCAGCTGGCCTTTTGGCTAAAAGCTCGCTGTTTGGATTGTTCAAAGTTTTTGTACATTTTAATGACTGAATCTGAGAATCTCATCAACTAAAGAGTTGTAGTAGAGTTTCTCACCTTTCCAAAATGCCCTATTTGGTTAAATTTTGATAAGCAGAGTAGGAGTTAGGGCTTTTACAAATCACAGCAACCAGCTTTTGGGTGAAAGCTCGTTGTTTAGATTGTTTGATATTTTTTTACCTCTTACTTACTGAATTTTGAAAATTTATCAACTAGAGAGTTGTAGTAGATGTTTTCCCCTTTTCAAAATGGCCGATTTTGTCAGATTCCGATAAGTATTGCAAAAGTTATGTGTTTTACAAATTTCAACGGCTAGCTAATCGGCTGAAGCTCGCTGTCTGGATGGTTTGAAGCTCTTGCACCTCTTATTGATTGAATCTGAAAAAGTGTTCAACGAGAGAGTTGTATTAGATGTTCTCCCCTTTCCAAAATGGCTGATTTTGTTTGATTCCGATAAGTATAGCAAAAGTTGTGAGTTTTACAAGTTTCGGCTATGAGCTGACTTTTGTTGTTCTTGAATTGTGTTCAAAGAGTGGGGAATTGAATTCCATGCGGAAACTGAAAAAGTGTTCAAATAGAAAGTTGTAGTATATGTTCCCACCTTTCTAGAAAGTACAATTTGGTTAAATTCCGACAAGTAGAGCAAAAGTTACAAGCTTTCAAAGTTTCAGCTTTTCTGTTTAAAATCTGCAGTTGGTTAATTTTTGCGTGTGTTCAAGTGAACGAATTTTGATTTCCTTGCGGAATCTGAAAAGGTGTTCAACTAGAGAGTTGTAGTATATGTTCTCACCTTTTCAAAATTTCCTATTTCGTTTAATTCCAACAAGTATAGAAAAAGTTATGAGCATGGAAAGTTTCAGCTTTTGGCTGTACTGTTATTGTTTGAAATGGTGTTTAACGGATCGGATTTTGAGTTCCTTACCGAATCTGAAAAAGTGTTCAACTAGATAGTTGTAGTAGATGTTTTCACCTTATTAAAAATGTCTAAGTCTAATTTTGTCGAATTTCGATAAGCGCAGCACTGTTTGCTTCCAGGTTGTTAGAAGACTTTTATGTTGCTTTTGTGTATAAAGGATCAAGTTTTGCTAGTAGCATGTTATTTTGCTTCTAGGTTGTTAGAAGACTTTTATGGTTGCTTCTATATGATTCAATTCTCGTATACACAGCCAATATGTAATTCGTTTGGCTCATACGTAGCTAGTTGGCTCGTATGTAAGTTATTTTGCTCCTATGTAGCTTATTAGCTAGTACACAGTTGTTGTACTCCTCTAGGGTGATATCATTACCCTAGGAGCCATCGACCATCAAGACATGTATTTATTTTACTTCTCGTTGGACTGTGGATGAGTCACCCCTCGTGCACCGTCAGATCTTACCCGGTGTAGGTTGATCGCAGGCCGGGAGTGTAAACGGAATCCAAGTTCAGAACAGTATCATGCGAATACGTTCGTATTGCCGGGGTCTTGGATCGATAGGATATGAACAGGATCCTTAGAGTTTCTGGTAAGTCTAGGTTGAATACCTAGTAGAGTTATCTTGCAAAGTCTAACTTAAGACCTAGTAGGTTGTGTTAGTACTGTTGTTATCCCTCGGGTTGCTTATGGTTAGTTATGGTTAGTGACATTGTTAGGATAGTAACTTATGGATATTACTACTTAACCTTTATTTATTATCATTTTCTCGCCGAAGGGAAAGAGTTGGTATTAAGGGTGATACCTTATGATCCGACCTATTCTATAGGCCAACACTAGGTGGTACTATTGGTTGTACCCTTCCTGTCAAAGAAAAATGGTCTGTACCTTCTCACGAGTTGGGAGCACGGGATTCGTATCTCGTCCATTAATTTTTGAAGTGCCATGATAAGGGTAGGAGCGATTCTTGTCGGAGCGATTCCTGCCGGGACTCCGTCATGCTCTATATCAAGAAGGGCGAACAAGCCATAGTCTATGGCCACATGGGATGCTTCGAGCTAACCTGTGCTATCGAATACTCTACATTCGTCAGATTCTTGAATAAGGTCCGGTACGCCGGGTAGTAGTGGCAAACATAGACACCATGAGCTTACTGCATTGGTGGAACTTGACCACGTCTGCAATCTCATCAGTCACGCTGTATCTTCAAAATTATGTTGAGTACAACAGTAGAATTGATGGCGTTGGTTCAAATCCCTATATATGAAGAAACGGCTTGTTATGGACGTATGTGGTATGGGACGCATACTGTTCCGGAGACTCGCTTGCATTAGAATAAGAGCATCCTTGCATTATTTAATCTTATATTAGAGTCTAAGTCATAGCATACACTGACACATCAATTATATATATATATATATATATATATATATATATATATATATATATATATATATATATATATATATATATACGTTGCTCTTTTCATCAATCTGTCTGTTTAAAGTTGAGAATCGCTGCTAGTCATCAGCCTTAAAGCGTCAGTATATATACTGACGTCCTTATTTCAATAGGTACTGAATTACAAAATTACAGGTACTGGATTGCAAAACTACAGGTACATGATTCAGGAGGATTCAAGGCAAGAGGAGCAAAGTGTTGACTTTATTTCAATTGTAACATCTGTTCTAAATTTATTTATGTTGAAAAGCATCCAAGTGAAAGTACCAAGTGTTATATATTATTCATTGTACTCTGATGTAATTTTTTATTGAAAGTTTATAACACTTGGGCTTGTATGGCATTTCTGTAACACTGATGTAATGTATTGCAGTTTTGTAACATTCGGACTTGTAATACATTTGTGTTGAATAAAAAGTTTTAAATTTTCCTGTTTTTCTGTGTATTGTGGTTAATTAAAGGAAAAGATTCTGGCTTATGTCACGGTTTCCTAGTGTGTGGAAATCGGGGCGTTACAGACTTAGTAGTGGGCAATATAGGAGAGTATACTCGGAAAGAGACCCGTATTTCCCGGAATAGTGATTCTTGATTCTTGATTCTTGATTCTTGATTCCTGATTACACAATTCTTGATTACATGTCTTGATACTTTCACTGAAAGACCCGAGTACATAATCCTATAGAATTCACTACATAAGTCTAAACGTCACATGATTAATATGCACCCTAAACTTGAGGTATGTGACACAGAATTGCGTGCATTAGATAAGTTAATAAAAACGATAGACCCGTAGATTGACACCAAGCATACGTGATTTTTGATTACATGATTCATGATTCTTGATTTTATGATTATAGATTAACTTATCCTGGTTACTAATTGATTATACTTTGAAGTCTCGAATACACTTGTTTACAATTGTTACTTACATGATCATATTTTTCCAGTTCCTTACTTCCTTCCATATTGTATTGTACTGTTTTTCAATAATTGTATTACTACTTTTTGTTCTTTCCATGTAATATCTTGTCATTACTATTTTACTGCTTGTTAGTACTGTTGTCCGAAGCTTGCTCTAACGGACATTTTCCCCACTATTTTTTAGTTAATAATTATACAGGTACTGATGGACCTGACAAACAGATTCTCTGGAAGATCGTTGCTGCATTATTACTATCTCCTGTTGTATTCCTTTCAGTAGCTATTTCATCTAGTTGTTATAGCAAACTGTTTAGTACTGTTTTAATTCTAGTACCTTGTATTCATGGGCATCTTGACCGTTTATGTATTTCCCAGATGATGGTTAATCTATTTCCAGCTTATGTGCTCATTATATTTGCCTGCATGAATGTGTTATAAATATCTCGTTAAGCTTAGAACTGTACAACTTATGGATGATGTCGTATCATTCGCTGGGCCTCAGTTGCGTGCCCGTATTTCCGAATAGTGAGAAGTGGGGCATGACAAAACCCTTCACCATTAAGCCTTGCCGGCGTCAGCCCTAAGTGCCACCCTCGACCTTCACCTCGCAGTCACTGCATGCCTTCTCCCTCACTACCTCGACCCCGACTCGATGCTCCTTCACCCTCGAGCACCCTGCCTCAAATGCCAAACTCATTGCACCCCTATTGCTTGTTGCACCTTCATCAACTTATGCCGATGACCACCATCTACTGCAATTACCCGACCTCCCTCATCCCTCATCTCCGAGCATCCCCCGACTGTTTCCATGCTCCTTGTATCCTCTCCTCACCAAGCACCGCATGCAAGCTCCACTATTGCACCGTCTTCTTCTGAAAGCCACCCGACCAATGCACCCGAGCTCCACCACCTTCCTCCTTCACCTCGCTGCCCCGAGCCACACAAATGAACAGCAGCTCCTCATCTTTCCATTGCATCCTGACCCTACTGCCACCATCTCCTTCACCGAGCTCCACCTTCCGTTCATCTCAACCTTCTCCCGATGTTTCCCCCACTACTCCTCCCCTTCACTGCCTCCTCCCCTTCACTGCCTCCTTAACTATCCTAAGCTCTCCTCGTTGCACCGACGGCCGACTTCCTCTACTGCTGCGCCTTATCGCCACATCGCGCAACCACCGAACAGCCACCGAACAACTCCCTCGCTGTTGTCACTATCGTGTTGCTTGAAGCTCCATTGCTCTCTTCCACCCCAGCTCCTCTTCAACCTTGCTACTTGCTGCCTTAACCAACCCGAGCTCAACTTGTGGTGATTGTTGCCTTTACTCTTGCTTGTCGCTTTTGTGTTTCGTCGTCGCTCTTTTCTTTTCGTCGTAGTAATCATCATGATAAGGCAAGCGTCTCTTGAACTCAATTTATTTTTTTGGTTCAAGAAAACATTTATTGAAATTTGGCAAGTAGTTATTGAATTGAATATCGTATTTAATTGAATTCCATTACTGATTCATTATTTTCCTTGTTGTACTATGTTATTGATTCGAGTCTTGACCGTTAATTCATCATGTTATCGAATTCTTGAATGTTCTACTATGTTATTTCCCCAAACATATACTGCGGTTTTGACCTAGTTTCAGACACTAAAATTTATAACTTTGTACATAGAAATTGTAGCACTAAGTCTAGAATCTGGAACATTTTAAGGATTCTCAATCGAATTTATAGATTGTAAGTTATTGATGTTTTAATATTGTCATGTTATAATTTCCAGAACCGAGCCTATACACGAAACCAATAAAGAATGAATTTATACACATTGCTAATGTCCTCAGAATGTGTCATCTGAATATGTGTTGGATCCTGCAGAGATTCTACTTTGTAGAGTCCCTAGAGGAATCGGTTTTGCTTTCCCGTGGAAGCAGGAAAGTGAATTTTTGTACGTTGGTGTACTACTGTCCAGAATTGTATTGTTATGTTCTTGTATATGAATATGTTATTTTCGTATTTAATGAATTGAACTGACATAATAGATAGATAGAACGACTATATATCATGTATTACATAATTATTGATACTACCATTCACACTGATTATATTGACTGCATGTTAACGATTGATCACAACTGTTCCACTGATTATACCGACTGCATGTTAATGATTGACCACAATAAAAGAATAACAAGCCGGGGTAATAAAGGATATGATTTACTAGTAGATAATATAGGGGACTGTACTCGAAATGGAGCTCGTGGTTTCCCTATTGTTACTGGTTACTGAAACTAATTACTGATAACAGATTACTGACTACAGTATCCTCATTACTGCTGCTGATTACTGATTACTGAATACTGTCTACATGTTTTCCCAAGTACATGATCCTATAGAATCCACCACTAGAGTCAAACATTCACTTGATTGTATGTAGCTGAACCTGTGGTATGGGACACAGGATTGTGTGCATTAGATAGGTTAATAAAAGATTGATAGACTTAAGATTGACACTGACCACCGACACTTGCATTTTGATCATTGTTTATTGTTTATCGATCAATGATTATTAAATATTGTTTATCGATCATTGATTATTGAATATTGGTTACCAATAATTACATTATTGGTTACTGTTTATCGATCATTGCATTATCAACTATTGTTTATTGATTATTGACTATCGACTATTGGCCCCATTGACTATTGTTTATCGACCAATGTTTATCGATCATTGATTATCGACCAATGCATCATTGATTATTGAATATTGACCTCATCATTGACTATTGTTTATTGATTATTACTTTACTGATTATTGACTATTATTTATTGCTCATTGTACAATTGATTATTGACTTTTGATCATGTTATCGTCTATCATTTATTGACCTCTGATATCATTTCAGTTCATTGTTTTTTGTCATATCATCCTTTATTGTTTCACTGCTTGCTACTACTTGTCGCCCGAAACTTGCTCTAACGGGTACCCTCACTCTTTCTTTTGAGTTAATGTTTATACAGGTACAGACGATGGGTTACTCAAAGAACTTGACAAGAACCGTTATTGCATTGTGTATTCTCGGACATTTTGTAAGTTCTTGTATCTCAGATATTGGTTATTGCATTATATTATTGTTCATGTGATTATTATTGTATTGATGAGCTTAATGGTATTGTACAGCTTATGGACAATATGAGTTGGTATACATATATACTTCGCTGGGCCTCCGTTGTGTGCCCGTAATTCCGTATTACGGGAAGCGAGGCGTGACAAATGTATTGGTAGGTCTCAGTTAAAAATGAGTGGTTGAGATTATAATTGGTTTTTCTACAAACGACAACTCCAACTCCAACTCTCCCATTATAACATTAGAGATTAGGGACTAGTATTACATGTGTGATGCACATACTATAAATATATATATATTAAAGTAAAAATTTCAATGTAATTTGGCCTCGAACATAAGACATCCTTCATATTAGTCATGCACGGATGATGCACGAGTTAGTTGCTCTACAAATGACAACCCCTACTCTTCAATTATAATATTACTAGTAATTTACACGTGCAATGCATGTCTTAATAAATATATATATTTTAAAGTAAAAACTTCAATGTAGTCTGGCATCGAACGTGAGACCTCCGTTATATTGGTTATCTGCACGCGTTCGATCCACGCCCTAAACTCGTATAGACATCACAATCTGAAACCAACCCCACTAAACTCGAAAAATCAATCAATCTCACCCTTAATTTCTCTTATCTAAACCAAACCAACCCAAATCAGAACCCTAATCATCCAATCAAGCAAATATCTCTACCAAATCAGAAAGTAATTTTTCCCCTTAAAATCACATTTGTATAAGTATTTCTGAAAAAATCAAAATATTAACTAACATTACCTATCTAAAATAAAACTTAGATTCACACCAACATATATGAGATTGAACTTGTTGCTGCCAATTCCGGTGTGGGAGCAAATGGATGATATGTAGATTCTTCTAGAAATAATAAAAGCAAACTCACTGACTTCTTGCCGGTGTTAACCGTTACTTGACAATGCCGCTGACTTACAAAAAAGTTCGAAACATCGGGATTGTTCCCGGTGACGAACCCTCCGACACTCAAATCAGTAATCAAGAAGATTATGAAATAGCTTTTTGTGGAGAAAATATTGATTACTTTTTTTATGGTGGAGGTATAGGGGTATTTATAGTCGCCTTTGGAAACAGTTTCGAGATAATCATTTATCTCTACTTCCCGGTGTTTTTGGATAAGAAACAAAGTTTAAACATTTTCATGATAAGAGATTTGGTTTAAACTACCCCTTAAAGATAATCATAAATTTGAATTAATCTTTAAATCTCCTAGGTTTGTTTATAATGGGCTGTCACCCTGACCCAGTAAGACAAACCTGTTTTTTGGATATTGGGCTTGGAAAAAACCCAGTTTCCATTTTTGAACCCGTTTGTAAAGAAAATTACCGTATTACCCCTGAGAGCTTTAGGATTCACACCTGATTTGAATGGTCCCAATTTAGTTCTACTTTTAGCCATATCACAAGCCCTCCACTCCTGAATACTGAGTTTCACAGTCTTTGAAGAGTAGTTCTGTAACGCCCCGAATTCCAAACATATGTGATTCGTAGGAAATACATGATCTTTTACTTCAAATTCGTACAAATTTACAAGGAATTTAAAAAAATTATTTACAACATATTCTTTACAACAGCACAGTGGAATTAAATGAATACAATACAATCTACAATAATAAAAATTCTTCAATTGTGTAACAACTCATCATAGTGACTTCAAGTCCATGCCAAGTTCAATCCTGCGACTGGGAAACTGTGGGCACGTCAGTTGCATACAACTGATGCAATGCTATAATACAGTGATTCTTTAATTTAGCAAACAAAAACTTGAATGCAAAAATAGAAAATGTGACTATCCTAAATGTGTCAGTGTATGATATAACTTAATGCCTAATGCAGACATTACACTACAATGACACTACTTGTTCGGATTCTATGCATCTCATATTATATAGGTCCGAGAGCAAGCCCTTACGTACTCCACATTATAGGGTTCAATCCCTCGTCATGCAACCTACTACTATGACTACTTCGAGATTTAGATACTTTGCAAGTGTTGGTTCTCGCCCCGGAATACTGGAGATCAATCCCACTCTTCGGATCATTATGTGGCCTATTTCATCCATCGTCCTGGAATACTAGGGATTGTCTCAATCCGCGAGTCATCCTGAAACCCTCATTGCACAAATATCCCGTAAGCATCACTCTCACCCCGGAATACTGGAGATCAATCCCACTCCGCAGATCATCCTGGACCCTAATTGATCCCTCGTCCAGGAATACTGGGGATTGTCTCACTCTGCGAGTCATCCTGGAGTCCATAACTCATGTTTGCTCTTATTTCATCATATCTCCAACTAGTGTCGGTCCTTAAGTTTAAATTGAATAATAATACCACCTTAAGCTAGCTTACCCCCCTATTGGTCTTAAACAATATAACGAGAATGATAGCCCATATTGGCCAGTTCTCAAAGAGAAAGTCAACCCACACTGGTTGCTTCCCAAATTCCATTTATCACAACTACCGATATTCTGGGTCTCACTTAGCCTCTAGAATCTACACATTTCATGTGTAGAATATCCTGGGTTATTCATACCCTCTACATTTTAAAGTCTCATTCATTCATATATCCAATTATTCTCTTTCTCACACAACCCCATTTATTCGATCAACTAGTTTCATAATCTTATTCAACAATTTCAAATCATCATTTTCTATGTAAAATAGATGGTTTATTCACCCCCTTCTAATATAATTCTCAATGAAGTTGTAATTACATTCAATAGATTCTTTTTCTAAACAATATAATATTCAACTTCCAATGTATTCTTTAACAAACTCAGATTAACTCTAGGTCGGGTTTAATCCAATGGATATAATTTTTAGAATACCTCTAGTTAAAATAATCAAAATTTTCTTCTCAATCAAAATGTAACTTAATATTTATTTAGTCCCAAAACTCAATTTTTATATTCAACTCAATCCCCAAATTTTCTCCTTTATTCACATTTTACACCTCATGATATAATTCTAGTTTAAAATAAGATATATCTCATTCAAACCAATTGCTATGTATTTTATCCAAAAAATATCTCAAATTTATATTTAACTCATTTCTAATATTTTTCCAATAATCCCTACCATAAATCTCTTAATAAAACCCATTTTATCAATAAAAGGAAAGAAAAATACAAAAAAAAAAAAAAGTTGCCTCCCCCCGGCTCGAACCCGAGCGCAACCCAACGGCGCCAGGCCCCACATGCGCCAACCAAGAAGTCCAACATCACTAACTGATCTAATCTCTCTTGAGTTCTTTTTATACCTACTCTCTGTTTCTCAATTATTTTGAATCTAATCGTATAACTTCAAGTTTTCTTCTTCTTTAAATATTTTCATAATCATTGCTATACACAGCACCTCTAAAATCTCCATAACAAGAATTCTTCCTAATTTAATATATTTTAACTTGGAAATTATTCAAATCAATTTAAATAGTGTAATCTTTAATTATTACGTTCTAGTTCCTCATTGATTCAAACTAGACTACAATTTGTTTTCACTTCATATAATTGGCATGAATGCCCTACCAATTATTATAGGATTAGAAAAATACCCATACCCCCAATCTACATGCAAGTCTAACATAAATTCCTCAATTTTGCAAATTGCTATGGATTCTTAATTTCACATATATAATTTAATCATGGTGTAGCAAAATCTAACACGAGTCAACATTCATGAATTAACATACATGAGCAAACACACATGATATTAACACACAAGAAATCTTATGCACATTTATTTTTGAAGCATGATAAATCAATTTCTATGTTGTCTTCATCTATTCGTCTAGTCTAGCATGCATTCATACTCAAATTAATTTATCAATCACATTCCAGACTACACAAATTAATCATCTAACAATTTCATACATCAAAATAACTAAATTATAAATTAAAGAGACACCCACCTCAAAAGTAGAATTCCTAGCAAATTGAACTCCAAAAAACAAACACACTCAAATTAATTTATCAATCACATTCCAGACTACACAAGTTAATCATCTAACAATTTCATACATCAAAATAACTAAATTATAAATTAAAGAGACACCCACATCAAAAGTAGAATTCCTAGCAAATTGAACTCCAAAAAACAAACTCCAATCTCCCTACCTCCAAATTTTCGAGCTCCAAGAAACTCAACAGCAAACTTGAAAAAAAGAAATCCCCCATACTCCACAGCATGCAAAAATGATATATATTTTTTTCTTGGATATTTTGAAGTGATTAACATTATAAGGGAGAAAAGCTAGTGGGCTTTTTTAAACCACCCACCTTCTTAATAACTACCCATTATCCCCCCTTTAACTCATTCAAAATCTTTTAATCTCTTTTCCCTCTAAAGTCACCAATGGCCAAACACAACGGGCAAGGCTCGTGTTTAGACTTGTGTGTGTATGCACGTGAAAACATTTTATGATTTGAATTTATAAAATTTGCATATGTTACCAAATTTAATAATAAAAAAACTAGTTTGATTTAATTATAGTTAAAGCTTCATGCACAAATAAAATAAACGCACACACTTCATAAATTTTATTTTTTTGAAAATGAATACAATTAACATGTGCACTGCAAACATGTGCGCCGTACGTAATATAAATATTCAAATACGAAGTAGATTTGATCAATGGGAAAATGTTTATAAATAATCAAAATGCAATATACGAAATATATATTTCATTAATTTTATACATACAACAATGTAATCAACATGCACATAGAAAAGATGTCAAGAATTTACGTGCAAGAATCATCAATCAATTATTGCAATCAATGTTCCTCCTTCTATGTCAAGTATACGTGCAAGCGAGAAGGCTTTACCGAGTACATTTCCCGATTGTTCACTACCAAGTCTACCCATAATAACCTCGACATGTTATTAGCTTATTTTCATCCTATGTGAGCATGCAAGAGGGTGTCAATATTGTATACAACTATGTGTGACTAATTCTAAGCGCTACAAACAAAGCATGAAGCAAAACACATCATTTAACACATTTCACAAAATCCGGACAGCATGACCTTGCTGTATTAAATCTTGGGTCAGGGTCACTACACAATAGCAAAACTGAATCTGCCAAAAGATCTGGAAAATAGACTTCCATACGATTCCAGCGAGTATAATTAAGGCATATAAAGTCATGGGAACTAGGGTGAAAGTTCTAATCAAATTGGGTCTTATGTTTAGTCAGCATGCAGTAGGTTATGTTCCATTAATTAATTCGGGTCAGAAAACTCATTATTAAAATCTACCAAAATTCAGGGAAGTAGTTATACATGTCTAGGACTAGCATGAATTATTTCAGATTTTTCCTCTACTGATAACAGGGTCAAATAAAATAAATAACAGCAGAATACGCATGAAATTATGAGTCTGAAATTACTAACACAGTTGCAGTAAAGTGCTGATATCTAACAGATGGCAAATTGGAATTTAAATCCAGAGTAGGGAAAAACTGTCTAGACATCAAGGGTTACATTTTATGTTTAGTAAGTTCTTTCAAACTATGTCATTAACAAGGCTAAAAATCTGATTTAAAGTGAAACTTACAGCAGTCCCGAAATCAAATTAATATAAAAAATTAACAAATAATTCATACAATCATAATTAGCATGCAAATCCGAAATCAAAGCAATCCAAGGTGTCAACATGCAAATTTCTAAGGGTTAAGATACATTTATCATGGTCATGGTGTCAATTCATCAATTAAGTTCAATTCTTGCATGATCAATTTCAATGTCCAAGTCAACAAGTAACCCTATGCATGAATCTAGTTGTTTATTGTGCAAATGCATGAAACATTGGGGAATAGGCTTAGATCGAAGAGAAGCATGATGTTAAGAGTATGTCGGATTAGCTCGTGTAAACCCTCGATATTCTTAACGGAATTGTCAAAATCAGTTTTTGATAATAAAAGGACAGGATCTACTTGCAGGAGATCAAAGAAATCTTGAACATAAATAAATAAAAGGGTTCAAGAAGAGACTTGCCTGTATTTGCATACATTAATAAAATAGAATAACGGGATCCGAATCCCGGGCGAAATCTCCCAAAAATGAACGAAGAATCAACCGCAATAGCAAGATCCTAGAGCAATTCCCACACACTGGATCAGGACAGAACGCAGAACACCAAGATCGGATCTGGCGCACACAGAACACGGAACGCCAAACGAACTAATCAGATCCACTGCCTCATACCGGATCTGGCCAAAACAGCATACAGCAACCTCAGATCTGGCACGGCAAAATACGAAACAACGAAACGGCCCAATCAGATCTCGACCACACACCGGATCCCCACCGAACAAGGGACAGCAACTAGGGATCCGACGTGGCAAAACAGCGAACAGCGAAATGGCCCACTCGCGACGCATCTTCAACCTCTCGACAGCAGAACGGAGAGAGAGGGAGAGCGGCGGACTGGCGACGCGACGACTGTGGCGGAGCAGCGTCGTTACCACGGTCGGAAAGCGACGGCGGCGACAACAACTCAGGCGAGGGAACTCTGTTTTCACGGTTGAAAATAGGGGACGGCGACTCGCGACGATCGGGGACTTGGACGGAGGCGCTAGGGGGGTGTACAGGCGCGGAGAGGGACGACGAAGATGATGGATGGGCACGACAATGGAATAGGGCGACGGAGATGAAGATATGGCAACGGGAAACTTCGGTGATTGGGTTCGGTGGATAATGGCGAGGCTGGGGGCAAGCGATGACGATGACGATGGAGAGGAGACGGAGACGGTGATGAAGGCGATGACGAGGACGGACGAGGGTCGAAAGAGTGACGGGGATCGGGGGTTTAGGGTGGTTGGGTTTGGGTTACGGAAACAGAGAGAGATAGATACGGGGAGAGAGAAAACGGTGAAGAGAGAGAGGGTAATTAATTAGGGTTAAATAATGGGGGTATTTATAGGGATCAGGAAATTAGGGTTTTAGGTTGATATATTGGGTTCTGGGTATCGGTTTTTGCTCTAAAAAGAGACAACCAAAGCAAAAAATGAGATGAACACAAAGGAGAACAAATCGAATTCAAAATAGAAAAGAGCCAAATCCACAAAAGACAGAATCCAATCAAAAGAATGCAGATTGATCCAAGGAGAACAAAAGAACACAAGAAAACACAAAATGCATCATAATAAATGAATTCAAATACAATAATCAAAAGAGTACAAAATACAATAAAACTGAAAATAGGGTTTACAAATCCTACCCACCTTACAAGAAGAATTTTGTTCTCGAAATTCATACAAGTGGTACATAGGACGAACCCCGAAACAAACAAAGCAACAAAACAAAATAAAATACTACTCAAACAAATAAGGGAATTTCTTCCCAATCTCTTCCTCTAACTCCCAAGTAGACTCCCCTGGCGAGCAAGGATCCCAAGAAACTCAGACCAACTTGATGACTCTATTCTTTAGCACCTTCTCTCGATGGTCTAAGATAGAGATGGGTCGAATCTCACAGGACAAATCTGGCCTCACAGACAAGTCTGAGTAGTCAACCACATGACTGGCATCTCTGATGTATTTCCTGAGCTAAGAAACATGGAATACATCATGGACACCCGCTAAAGCTGGCGGTAACGCGAGCCTGTAAGCTACCTTGCCCACACGTTCCATAATATCGAATGGACCGATGAATCGAGGACTCAACTTGCCTCCACCGCCAAAATGGATAACACCTTTCTAAGGCGATACCTTGATGAACACATGCTCGCCTGCCTCAAACTCTAGAGGTCTCCGATGACAATCAGCCCACCTCTTCTGCCGATCCTGAGTGGCCTGCAAATGCTTGCGAACTTGAGCCACGGCATCAACTGTCTTCGTGATCAACTCAAGGCCTAAAAATTTCCTCTCGCCAATATCATTCCAACAGACTGGCAATTTACACCTGCGCCCATACAAAGCTTCGAATGGAGCAGCCTTGAGACTTGCCTGATAACTGTTATTATAAGAGAACTCGGCCAAGTGAAGCTGAACCTCCCATGAACATCCAAACTGAAGAACGCAGGATCTCAACATATCTTCTAGGATCTGAATTGTCCTTTCTGACTGTGATGGAACGCTGTACTGTAGCTTAGCTTGGTACCCAAGCTCCTCTGCAAACTCTCCCAGCACTGAGACCTGAATCTCGTTTCCCGATCTGATACGATGCTGACAAGAACTCCATGCAGACGAACAACCTCCTGAACGTACTGCTCGGCCGAACTCTCTGTGGACTGACCCGCATGGAAAGGAATGAAGTGAGCACACTTCGTCGGCCGATCCACTATCACCCAAACAACATTATGATCTTTAGGACTCCTCGGCAAAGCTGTCACAAAGTCCATCGTGATATTCTCCCACTTCCATTCAGGGACAGGAAGGGGTTGCAAAAGTCCTGCGGTCCTCTGATACTCTGCCTTCACCTGCTGACAGATAAGGCACTGGGTGACGAATCAAGCCACATCCCGCTTCATACCATGCCACTAGAAATGCTGTTTCAAGTCCCTGTACATCTTGGTACCACCAGGATGAATGGAATATGGGGATCGATGAGCATCCTCGAGTAGCTTCTGCCTGACCTCTCCTCTAGGTACACACAACCTAGAGCCAAACCGAAGCGACCCATCAGTATGGACAACAAAATCAGATCTCGAACCAGCTTCATCCTCACTCCGAAACTCCTGCAATTGCTGATCACTCCCTTGGGCTGCCTTGATCTGCTCTACTAAGGAAGACTGCAACTGCAACAACATAAGCTGCCGATCTGATCCGGGAAGCAACACATCCAACTCTAGCCTCCTCATGTCCTCCACAAGCTCCTTCTGCTCAGTGAGGAACATAGCGGCAGGCCTCCGACTCAAAGCATCTGGCACCGAGTTCATCTTGCCCGGGTGATACTGCAAATTGATGTCAAAATCTACCATCAACTCCAGCCATCTTCTCTGCCTCATGTTCAACTCTCTCTGCATGAACACATACTTGAGGCTATTGTGATCTGTGAAAATCTCGACTCTATCCCCAAGCAAATAGTGCCTCCACAACTTCAAGGCAAAGATCACAGCAGCAAGCTCCAGATCATGCGTAGAATAGTTCTTCTCATGAGGTCTCAACTGCCTCGATGCATAAGCGAAAACCCTGACTTGCTACATCAGCACTGCTCCCAGACCTCTTCCCGAAGCATCACAAAAGATCACAAAACCACCCGAACTGTCGGGTATAGTCAACACTGGCGCTGATGTCAACCAACGTTTCAACTCGGTGAAAGCTTCATCACAAGCTTCATCCCAGAATAACTTATGCTCCTTTCTGATCAAACTGGTCAAGGGTCTAACGATCTTGGAGAAATCCAGAACGAACTTTCGATAGTAACCAGCCAAACCAAGAAAACTTCGCACTTCAGAAACAGACTTCGGAATAGGCCAATCCTTGACCGTAGAAACCTTCGACGGATCCAAAGAAACACCAGCACCGGAGATAATGTGGCCAAGAAAAGCAACCTAATCCAGCCAAAACTCGCACTTATCGAGCTTCCCAAACAGCTGGTTCTCCCTCAAAGTCTGCAGAACCACCTTCAGATGCTCAACATGATCCTCCTAGTTCCGCGAGTACACTAATATGTCGTCGATGAAAACCAAGAAAAACTGGTCCAAGAACGGCGAAAACACACGATTCATTAAACTCATGAACACTGCCGGTGCATTAGTCGCTCCGAACGGCATCACCAAGAACTCATAATGCCTATATCTCGTTCGAAAAGCCGTCTTTGGAACATCCTCTGACTTCACCCTGACTTGATGATACCCGGAACGCAGATCCAACTTCGAGAACACTAAAGCACCACCCAATTGATCGAACAAATCAACAATCCTCGGCAATGGATACCGATTCTTGACAGTAACATTGTTCAACTCTCTTTAGTCAATGCAAAGCATGCGGCTTCCATCCTTCTTACTAACAAACAGGACTGGGGCTCCCCAAGGCGAAACACTAGGTCTGACAAAACCCTTATCAAGCAGCTCCTGAACTTGCACCTTCAGTTCTGCAAATTTGACTGGCGCCATACGATACAGACTCTTCGAAATAGGGGCCGTACTGGGCAAAACATCAATGCCGAACTCCACATCTCGAACTGGCGACAAACCGGGAAATTCCTCGGGAAACACATCAAGGAAGTTCCGCACAACCAAGGGTGCAACAACCCTATCAGAACCCAGCAATGCAAGAGAAACAACCTCGGAATCCAACGAGTTCTTGACACGCCCTGACGGTGTCTCACCTGCATGGAAGATAAATGCTGGCTGACCAGAAGGCCTGAAAGTCTCCTTCTTCTCCCGACAATTATTCACGGCATAAGAAACACCCAACCAGTCCATGCCCAGAATGACATCGAAACCGGAGTTGGGAATCACAATCAGATCAGCTGAGAACACCTCACCACCAATCTGCAATGAACTCTGCTTGCAAACCCTAGAATAGACAATGACACCTCCGCCAGTGGTGATGTTCCAAGCTGCAGGCATAGCATCGCAAGGCAAACCATGCAGATCAACAAAGCGAGCAGAAATAAAAGAGTGGGTAGCACCCGAATCAAACAACACATGAGCAGGGAGATAGAAGACTAAAATCACACCTAGAAGAAGATCAAACAAAGAATAAGGTGCTAGCAGGATATATACATGAATAATTGCACAAGGGAAGAGAAAAATAAATAGAAATAACATGCAAAAAAACTGAAAGAAAGAAAGAAAGAAAAAAAGTACAACTACTGTGATTTACCTGCAACCACTCCAACAGCAACTGCCGCTTCCTCGGCTGTCAGGTTATAAGCCTGACCACGACCACCAACCTGAACTCCTCTAGGAGCCACACGCCTCTGATCGAAGACCTGCCTTTGCGGAGGAAGAGATGGCCTACCCTGACCATGCGTCGGTGCTCCTAACTGAGCAGCACCAGCAACCGGCACAGGAGCTCTGTTCCTCGGACAGTTATGAACCATATGCTCACTGCTCCCACACACTAAACACTGTCGGTTGGCCATCCTGAAGTCTCGCTGTGAATGCCCAGTCTTATGGCAGTAGTCACAAGTCTTAACATTCCTCGGGACAACAGGTGCGTATGGCTGTGCTCTCGCAGCAGGGGGCAGAACTTGCCTCCGAATAGGTCCTCCGGAAGGACGAGGTGCAACGGGGTGCAAAACAGTCCTCTGAGGAACACTAGACCTACTGAGAGTCTGCTCCTGGATCCGAGCCGCATCCAAAACATCAGAGTAAGCACGAAGCCGAAGAGCAGCTAAACGGTCCTGGAGAGGAAAGCTCAAGCCCAACAAAAAATGACTAGCCCGAGCCTCATCAGTGGCAACGAGGGTAGGGGCGAAGTGACTGAGCTGAGTAAACTCTTCAGCATACTCGTCCACGGAACGGGTTCCCTGATTAAGATAATGCTCAAATTAATACCGTCAGAAGTGAAGTAGGCAACAACAAATGACAATTAAGAACATTATCTAGCTGACCTGAGTTATGGAAACAAATTTTTGCTCCATCTCTGCCTTGGTGACACTGGAAAAGAACTTCGCCATGAAGCTCTCAGAGAAAGTGGCCCACTCAATGGGTCGTGGCATCCTCTAGGATTCAACCCGCCACCAGATATGAGCGAGATCCACCAGCTGGATGCGAACCACATCCACACGATCCACCTCAGCAACACGAGCAGCGACCAGCAGTTGACTTATCCGGGTGCAACCTCATGAAATCCGCTACCGTACCAGGCCTCGGTGGAAGAGCACCAGGAGGAGGTCCAGCAGCATTCCCATTGGCTTCCAAAGTGGCTCTCATCAGCACATTGTGTTCTTGTTGAAGAGCCATCATCTGCTGGATCATCTGGAGAACAGAAGCGTTGTCTGGCTGCTAATTTCCCGAGCGATAAGAAGAATTCCCACGAGCCATAGCCTGAAACACGATCAAAGATGGTCAGTACCCAGATTATACGTTGGTTATTATACAAGTATTCATATGATTTTCGTGGAGTACAAATCACTGAGTTAACCCAGCTAGAGCCAAACTCGACTAATATACCAATCAAAGCTAACCCTCATAAAGATAGTCATGTTTGATTGATATATTACTCAACCTTGAGCTCTGATACCACTAAAACCCCTGTCACGCGCCGCTTCCCAAAATACGGAACACGAGTACGTAACGTAGGCCCAGTGAATGATGTAAATACCATCCATAAGCTGTACCAGACTAACTCAGCAATAAGATCAACAAATATACAACCATGCAAGAATATAACCACATGAATCAATGATAAAGTTCCAATAATAATGAAATAAACCAACAGTATAAATATCCAACATCCGGGAAAACAAAATAAAACTACGGGTCATAGAGCCCAAAACAAAGTACAAGAGATAACAGTGTACAAAAAATAAATCTAGCAACAATTAATAACTACGCAGCGGAAAACCGGATCCATCACTAGAAACAATGCTCACCAATTCCTTTGGGAACAGATCCTTCAGTACCTATAAACTCCTAGTCTAAAAAGAAATAAAATAGTGCCCTTAGAGCAAATCGTGGGCGGCAAGTAGAGAAAACAAAGGAAAATAGGAAAAACATGAATATCAAAGGAAAGGAACATGGTCAAAGACAAAGAACAAAACAAAGAGTATGCAATATCAAAAGGTTACAATAATCACACATGAAATGCGTGATGTCAAGTCAATGTCAATACAAGATCAATTATGCAGTTTGTTAAGTATTTTATTAACCTATCTAGTGCACGTACTACTGCATCCCATACTACAGATTTCATGCAAGCATAGTGATCACCATCGGTTCGTGTACTCGGCATTGATATCAAGAATTTACGTGCAAGAATCATCAATCAATTATTGCAATCAATGTTCCTCCTTCTATGTCAAGCATACGTGCAAGCGAGAAGGCCTTACCGAGTACATTTCTCGATTGTTCACTACCAAGTCTACCCATAATAACCCTGACTTGTTATTAGCTTATTTTCATCCTATGTGATCATGCATGAGTGTGTCAATGTTGTATACTACTATGTGTGACTAATTCTAAGCGCTAAAAACAAAGCATGAATCAAAACACATCATTTAACACATTTTACAAAATCCGATAGCATGACCTTGCTGTACTAAATCTTGGGTCAGAGTCACTACACAATAGCAAAATTGAATCCGCCGAAAGATCTGGAAAATAGACTTCCATACGGTTCTAGCGAGTATAATTAAGGCATATAAAAGTCATGGGAACTAGGGTGAAAGTTCTAATCAAATCGGGTCTTATGTTCAGTCAGCATGCAGTAGGTTATGTTCCATTAATTAATTCGGGTCAGAAAACCCATTATTAAAATCTACCAAATTTCAGGGAAGTAGTTATACATGTCTAGGTCTAGCATGAATTATTTCAGATTTTTCCTCTACTGATAACAGGGTCAAATAAAATAAACAACATCAGAATACGCATGAAATTATGAGTCTGAAATTACTAACACAAATACAGTAAAGTGCTGATATCTAACAGATGGAAAATTAGAATTTAAATCCAGAGTAGGAAAAAATTATATAGACATCAAGGGCTACATTTTATGTTTTGAAAATTCTTTCAAATTATGTCATTAACAGGGCTAAAATCTTATTTAAAGTGAAACTTACAGCAGTCCAGAATCAAATTAATATAAAAAGTTAACAAATAATTCATACAATCATAATTAGCATGCAAATCGGCAATCAAAGCAATCCTAGGTGTCAACATGCAAATTTCTAAGGGTTAAGATACATTTATCATGGTCATGGTGTCAATTCATCAATTAAGTTCAATTCTACCATGATCAATTTCAAAGTCCAAGTCAACAAGTAACCCTATGCATGAATCTAGTTGTTTATTGTGCAAATGCATGAAACATTGGGGACTAGGCTTAGATCGAAGAGAATCACGATGTTAAGAGTATGTCGAGTTAGCACGTGTAAACCCTCGATAATCTTAACGGAATTGTCAAAAGCAGTTTTTGATAATAAAAGGACAGGATCTACTTGCAGGAGATCAAAGAAATCTTGAACAAAAATAAATAAAAGGGTTCAAGAAGAGACTTTCTTGTATTTGCAGATATAATAAAATAGAATAACGGGATCAGAATCCCGGGCGAAAATCTCCCAAAAATGCACGAAGAATCGACCGCAATAGCAAGATCTTAAAGCAATTCCACACTGGATCAGGACAGAACATAGAACACCAAGCTCAGATCTGGCGCACACAGAACACGAATGCCAAACGAACCAATCAGATCCACTGCCTCACACCAGATCTGGCCAAAACAGCGAACAGCAACCTCAGATCTGGCGCGTCAAAACACGAAATAACGAAATGGCCCAATCAGATCTCGACCACACACCGGATCCACACTAAACAGCGGACAACGACTAGGGATCCGATGCGGAAAAGCAGCGAACAGTGAAATGGCCCACTTGCGATGCATCTTCAACCTCTCGACAGCGGAATGGAGAGAGAGGGAGAGCGGCAGACTAGCGGCGCGACGACTGCGGCGGAGCGGCGTCGTTACCACAGTCTAGAAGCGACGGCTGTTAGGGTTATATACTGAAAGCATCACTTTTGTATTAACTTTATTTCTTTATTTTTTTTGAATGAGAATCATATGGGCATATGTTTGTATATTGTGTTTATTATAATATTAATGCAAGTGTCTGATATTCTATAAGGTTGATAATATGGTGTGAGGTGACACACAGAAGATCATATTATCAGTTCCCTATGGAATATATAAATAGTTCACAACCTAGACGGACTTGGACAATCCATTGGAAAGGTTGTAGTGTAATCTGGTATTAGTCTGTCTTGACTATAAGTTTACACTAGTACACTTTGTGTGTATTGAACAGGACCACTTGAGGTTGTTCTCTTTGTACTGACTACAAAAGAGAACAAACACCTCTGTTATTATGGATGCTTATGCTCTTAATCCAGATATAATAACAGACATGTATATGCAGTGTGCATTACTTTGACTCATAAAAGAGTGAGATTCATTATGGATCAACAACCTCTATGAATTGGGTAATAGCATTGTATGTATGATGGGCTGTTGATTGTAAAAGGAATCCATGTCCCGATACGTCGGGTTGATGATGTCCCCTTAAGGAGCTCATAAGGATTGTCATGTAAACCCTACAGGTGGATTACATCCGACATGACAAATAAAGTTGAGTGGTACTACTTAAGGATAAAAGATGTTGATCAATATAGTTGTCAGTAACTTAATTTGATCGACGGACATTCGATATCTTAACATGGGGAGTTGAACGAGCATATAATAAAAGGAGCCCATAAATATAATTTGGGATTAGGAAGGTAGTGCAACAATAGCTCCTTAGTGGACCGAGCTATTGTTAATGGGTATGGGTTGTGTGTTCGGGCTGAACACGGGATACCCAGATTCGTTAGGAGACCTAACCCTAATTTCTCCTCATAGTCCCTGCCGTAGCCTTATATATCCTCTATTCTCTGGCCGTCATTGACAATCAAAAATATAAGATTTTTTCTCAAAATTCGTGATTCACGTAAGGAGAGAAAGAGAGGTCAGCCAAGGAGAAGAAAGGTTGGGAGATCGTCGCCCACACGACGTCCAACCCGAGGAAGGAATACGTGCAGAAGATCTTGGGGTCGCTGTCGTCTTCTTCTCACCGCAGGTATAATTTGTGAACCCTAGATTCCGCTATATAGGGTTATATCACATTTTTAATCTGTTTATATTTAACGATCGATATGCACACCAATCCGTAGTCCTGGGAATCATCTCAGTTCCATCAATTGGTATCGGAGCCGGTATTGGATCTGCGTATTGACTGTTACATCCATGTTGTCCAATAAAACTTGTGTTGTATGATAGTCGGTAGATGTAGATCTGTTCTAACTCGGTTTTGCAGGCATCTTAGATCCAACTATTATGGTCCAATGCATGTTTTGTTTGTGTTGTTGTTGTTTTGTGGATGTAATTATTGTGTTGTTGTTGTTTTGTGGATGTAATTAATATCACGAGGGTTGATCGTGCTTATAATTTTAATTTTTCAATCTAGATTATGTGTGAACTCCTTCGGGAGGCATAGGATTGATGTAATTTTAATTTTTCAATCTAGATTATGTATGAACTCCTTCGGGAGGCATAGGATTGATGTAATTTTTTTTTTTTTATCGATCGTGATGGCGGTGGTGGCTGTTTCTGACGCCGGAGGAGATGCTGTTTTTAGGCAGTCCGGAGATCGACAGATGGTTTTCCGTATAGCTCCGCGCAGGGTCAGATTTGGGCTTCGCACAGTCGGGGAAGAATCAGGAAAGATGGCCATAATAGTTGGATATTTATTTTCAAATTTATTGCCATTATTGCTTGTTCTGATTATGCATGTTTATTATTTTGTGATGTTTTTTTTGAAAAACTAGGATCACATTAATAATGGACAACATGGACATAAATTAACTAGTAGAAAAACCCTCATTGTTAAATAACTAAGTGGGAGAGGGAATTCATTTAACATGAATCCCACGGTCTCCATTGCTGGTTTGTAGGTGATATAATTATACTTGGGTGTTGGCTTTAGTGCTTTCCTCCATATCGGATGAGTATAATTATGGATCACCAGTACAGACTTCCTTAGGGATAATTGTAGAAAGTTGCCTAGTATGTGTTCACTTCTTCATCTGAAGGAACTCAATACAAGATAATGGACTTAGTATTAAGCAATGGTATACACTTAGATACAAATAATGGTATCCTCCCCATCGGAGTCACTGCTATTATTTGTAGGACCAGAGCAAGACCAACAGATTAATTTTATTTGTCATAAAGTTGTGTTGACATGATAGTAAAATTAATAGGAAAAACCTACTTGAACAAATATTGAATTTGTATACGTCCACACTATCGTGGCGTGCTAAATTCATGGTGTTTAAGGTGTTGGTGAATTTTTTTTATTATTGTTTTGAGGGAATCAATATTTAATTAATTCAAAAAGTTTTGCCCTACATAATTTTTTTTATGTGATTCTCAGGATTTCAAAAATGGGTTCTTTCAGTCCACTTATGGTGATTCTTAAAGAAAACAAACTTACTGGCCCTAATTATATTGACTGGAAACGTAACTTGGATATTGTCTTAACTGCTGAAGAGTACAAATTTGTACTCAATGAAGTATGCCCACCTAAGCCTGATGCTAACTCTGATGAAGAGGTCAAAGAGGCTTATAAGAAGTGGAATAAGGCAGATGAGATGGCGCGGTGTTACATTTTGGCATCTATGTCAAATGTACTGCAGCATCAGCATCAGGCCATGCCCACAGCTTCTGATATGATGTACAACCTTAAGGAACACTTCGGACATCAGAGTAGAGCAGCTAGGCAATTTGCTATGAAGAGTTTGATGAATGCATCTTTGGCTGAGGGGACACCAGTAAGGGATCATGTTCTCAAGATGATGGGTCATCTAAATGAGATGGAGATCCTTGGTGCTGAAATCGATGGGGAAACCCAAGTCGATATCATTCTCGGGACTCTGCCTAAAAGTTTTGACTCGTTTTGCCTTAATTACAACATGAACAAAAGGTTGTATACTTTGTCAGAACTTGCAAAAGAACTACAGGATGCTGAAGCTCTCTTCAAGCAGAATGCCCATGTTTATGTGACTGAAAAGGTCTCTACTTCTAAGCCGAAAGGTGGTAAGAAGAAGAAAGTTCAGAAACAAGTAAACTCAGCAAAGAAGGGCATGGGACCTCAAGGCGCTGTGAAAAAGCCGAAAGGCAAGTGTTTCAAGTGCAAAGGGTCAGGACATTGGAAGACTGACTGTCCACTTCTCAAACAAAAGAACAAAGAAGGTATATCTCATTTACTAGTTGTTGAAACATATTTAGCGGTGCTATCTACCGGCACCTGGTGTGTAGATACAGGAGCCACTAATCATGTCTGCAATACATTGCAGGGGTTCCAGGAAACCAGACGGCTCAGTGATGGAGAGATATGCTTGTTTATGGGTGATGCTACAGGAGTAGCGGCCATTGCAATAGGAGATGTTATTTTATCTTTTGGTAGAAATAAGTCTTTGACATTGAGAGATTGTCTTTATGCACCTTCACTTAGAAGGAATTTAATTTCTGTTTCTATGCTAGTTAAGGATGGATATTCAGTTTATTTTAATGACAATATTGTTATTAGAAAAAATAAGCATTTTATCTGTTCTGGTGCATTGGTTGATAATCTATATGTCATTAATCCTATTTCGCCCACAATGCAACTTATGGAAATAAATAATATGTCTTCTAACATAAATAAGAGAAAAGAACCTTCTTGTATGAACCAAACATATCTTTGGCACTTGCGATTGGGGCATGTTAACCTAAGAAGGATTCAAAGACTGGTTAAAGATGGACCTTTGAGTTCATTGGAAGTGGAGGCACTACCAGTCTATGAATCCTGCTTGGAAGGTAAAATGACCAAAAGGCCTTTCAAGGCAAAGGGGTATAGGGCCAAAGATGTGTTGGAATTGGTTCATTCTGATTTGTGTGGGCCCATGACTGTCCAGGCTAGAGGTGGCTTTGAATATTTTGTCACATTTACTGACGATTATTCAAGGTATGGATATATTTATTTGATGCACCGTAAGTCTGAGTGCTTTGAGAAATTCAAAGAGTACAAGGCAGAAACGGAGAACCGTCATGGAAAATGTATCAAGTCATTACGTTCAGATCGTGGTGGCGAGTATCTCTTTGGGGAGTTTAGGGACTATTTGTCAGAGGCTGGAATTACATCCCAATTATCAGCACCTGGAACACCCCAACAGAATGGTGTAGCAGAAAGAAGGAATAGGACTCTTATGGAGATGGTTAGATCAATGATGAGTTATTCAGATTTACCAGATTCGTTTTGGGGATATGCCTTAGAAACTGCAGCTTATATTCTGAACTTGGTTCCTTCTAAGTCAGTACCAATTACTCCCACAGAACTGTGGACTGGGCGTAAGCCTAGTCTGAAACATGTTCAGATTTGGCGTAGTCCAGCACACGTGCTGAATGGGAAAGCCGATAAGTTGGAATCTCGTACAGAAGTACGCTTGTTTGTAGGCTATCCAAGAGGAACGAAAGGAGGTTTATTTTATAGTCCTAAGGATCAGAAGGTCATTGTTAGCACCAATGCTCGATTCTTAGAGGAAGACTATGTGATGAACCATAAACCCATAAGTAGAGCTGTTCTAGAAGAACTGAGAGGTGAGACACCAAATACTTCAGTACCAACAGTACAGCAGGATGTACCACCAGTAACTGCACAACGTGTCACAAATGTTGCACCACAACCGATAGTGCCTCGTCGTAGTGGGAGGGTTGTGATACAACCTGATAGATATATGTTCTTGGGAGAGTCGTCAGACTTTGTCCCTGAGGAACAAGATTATGATCCCTGTACCTACAATGAAGCACTCCAAGATAAAGATGCAGAGTCTTGGCAAAAAGCAATGATATCTGAAATAGAATCTATGGATTCTAATCAAGTCTGGGAGCTTGTAGAACCACCTATTGGTGTAAAAGCCATTGGATGCAAGTGGGTCTATAAGAGAAAAAGAGGATCAGACGGTAAGGTTGAAACCTTTAATGCTCGGCTTGTTGCAAAAGGTTTTACTCAAAGAGAGGGTATTGATTATGAGGAAACCTTTTCGCCAGTAGCCATGCTCAAGTCTATCCGGATTCTTTTATCTATTGCAGCTCATCTTGATTATGAGATTTGGCAAATGGATGTCAAGACAGCTTTTCTTAATGGACGTCTTGAGGAAGACATCTATATGAAGCAACCAGACGGGTTCATTGAAAAGGGCCAAGAGCATCTTATTTGTAAGCTCAAGAAGTCCATTTATGGACTTAAGCAAGCTTCCAGATCTTGGAACATATGTTTTGATCTGGTTATAAAATCCTATGGATTTGATCAATGTCAAGATGAATCGTGTGTATACAAAAAGTGTGACGGAAACGTAGTGGTATTCCTAGTACTTTACGTGGATGACATCTTGCTCATTGGAAACAATGTGAAGGTATTATCTAACGTAAGGGTATGGTTATCAAAACAGTTTGATATGAAGGACTTGGGAGAAGTAGGTCACATCCTTGGGATCAAAGTTCTACGAGATCGTAAGAAAAGGATGTTGGGCTTGTCCCAAGCTTCCTATATCGATACTATACTAACTCGTTTTAGCATGCAAAATTCTAAGAAAGGTTTCTTACCTTTTAGGCATGGAATTGCTCTATCAAAGGAGCAGTGTCCGAGGACACCTAAAGAGATAGAGAACATGAAAGCAGTTCCTTATGCTTCAGCAGTAGGAAGCTTAATGTATGCAATGCTATGTACGAGACCAGATATCTGCTTTGTCGTTGGCATGGTTAGCAGATATCAGTCTAACCCAGGACAAGAGCACTGGACTGCCGTAAAGCATATTTTGAAGTACCTGAAAAGGACTAAAGATTACATGCTAGTTTACCAGGCAGATAGTTTAGTTGCCTTGGGGTATACAGACTCAGATTTTCAGTCAGATAGGGATTCCAGGAAATCAACCTCAGGTTATGTATTTACTTTGGGAGGTGGAGCCACTATATGGAGGAGTATCAAGCAAAAATGTATTGCTGATTCTACCATGGAAGCCGAGTATGTGGCAGCCTCTGAGGCAGCCAAAGAAGCGGTTTGGCTCAGAAACTTCCTATTGGACATGGATGTGGTACCTAATTTGCCTAAGGCTATTACACTTTATTGTGATAATAGTGGTGCAGTTGCAAATTCGAAGGAACCACGAGCCCATAAGGCAAGTAAACACATTGAGCGCAAGTACCACTTGATACGAGATTTCGTAAAGAAAGGAAAAGTTGCTGTGATCAAGATAGCATCAGCAGACAACCTAGCTGATCCCTTCACTAAGAGCTTACCAGCTAAGGCTTTTGATAGTCATGTTGAGGGAATGGGAGTCAGATGCGTAGCAGCATGGCTTTAAGTATAAGTGGGAGATTTGTAACAGTATACTGAAAAGCAATGCTTTGAGTATAAGTGGGAGATTGTTAGGGTTATATATTGAAAGCATCACTTTTGTATTAACTTTATTTCCTTATTTTTTTTGAATGAGAATCATATGGGCATATGTTTGCATATTGTGTTTATTATAATATTAATGCAAGTGTCTGATATTCTATAAGGTTGATAATATGGAGTGAGGTGACACACAGAAAATCATATTATCAGTTCCCTATGGAATATATAAATAGTTCACAACCTAGACGGACTTGGACAATCCATTGGAAAGGTTGTAGTGTAATCTGGTATTAGTCTGTCTTGACTATAGGTTTACACTAGTACACTTTGTGTGTATTGAACAGGACCACTTGAGGTTGTTCTCTTTGTACTGACTACAAAAGAGAACAAACACCTCTGTTATTATGGATGCTTATGCTCTTAATCCAGATATAATAACAGACATGTATATGCAGTGTGCATTACTTTGACTCATAAAAGAGTGAGATTCATTATGGATCAACAACCTCTATGAATTGGGTAATAGCATTGTATGTATGATGGGCTGTTGATTGTAAAAGGAATCCATGTCCCGATACGTCGGGTTGATGATGTCCCCTTAAGGAGCTCATAAGGATTGTCATGTAAACCCTGCAGGTGGATTACATCCGACATGACAAATAAAGTTGAGTGGTACTACTTAAGGATAAAAGATGTTGATCAATATAGTTGTCAGTAACTTAATTTGATCGACGGACATTCGATATCTTAACATGGGGAGTTGAACGAGCATATAATAAAAGGAGCCCATAAATATAATTTGGGATTAGGAAGGTAGTGCAACAATAGCTCCTTAGTGGACCGAGCTATTGTTAATGGGTCTGGGTTGTGTGTTCGGGCTGAACACGGGATACCCAGATTCGTTAGGAGACCTAACCCTAATTTCTCCTCATGGTCCCTGCCGTAGCCTTATATATATCCTCTATTCTCTGGCCGTCATTGACAATCAAAAATATAAGATTTTTTCTCAAAATTCGTGATTCACGTAAGGAGAGAAAGAGAGGTCAGCCAAGGAGAAGAAAGGTTGGGAGATCGTCGCCCACACGACGTCCAACCCGAGGAAGGAATACGTGCAGAAGATCTTGGAGTCGCTGTCGTCTTCTTCTCACCGCAGGTATAATTTGTGAACCCTAGTGTGGTAGGATAAAAATGGCCTGCGGGCCCAACCAGGGCCCAATACAACTCTCACTCAAGAAAGGTAAAAATAGCATTCTAGCTCGGCTTCGAACCATTACAGGGTCGGCGCCGAACCTCAAGTGCACCCCCCCAGAGCCGGCCTCCTCGTATCCGACGAGCCTCAGTTGTCCTCGGTCTCCGACCCGTGACTGCCCCATGAGCCGTCCCCCCCCCTCTGGCTAAGCAGGGGGTTGACCTGGCGCAGCCTAGGCCCTCCGATTCTCCCAGAAGCACAGAAGACCCACGATCAGCCTTGTCAGCTCTATACCACTCAAGGTTTCGCCACGTCAGCCCTATACCACTCCTGGTATGACCACGTCAGCCCTAAACCCCCTGGGCCTTCTGCCACGACAGGCCCATGGGCTTTCGGGTTCAGACCCGGCCCCCAAGCGGATCCAAACCCGGTTGGGATTCTCTATAAATACTAGACCCTCACCCACCTTTTCAGGTAATCAATCTTTTGCCACTTAAATTCACCTAGTTATTGCTACTCTCCCACAGAGACTGACTAGATCGTCGGAGGGTCTGCCACCGGGACAAACCCCGGTGTTTCAGGACCGTCTGCAGGTACACAAGACCTCGGATCCGAATCCTCTGATCCGAGCCCAGACCTCCGAACCGCCCCGAGGTCGCCACGAATTCCGCCCGGTCAGTCAAGGGTCGGCAGACGAGCAGCATTCTCCTTCAAATATAAATTGAGTCCGAACTCACACCTGGTGCTTCCACACGTCTCCCAGAAATAAACCGCATCAGGTTGGCGCCGTCTGTGGGAACACTGCTTCAAAAGCCGACCCGAGCACGACCATCAAGGCACCTCGACAGCCGAACTCTCATGGCCTCAAAGGGCAAGGGGGCTGCTTCCTCCATCAACCGACGGGACTCGCCCCCACCAATCGCTAACGCCGGTCCACATACTTCAAAATACAGGGCCCCCCATCAGGGATCCCAAAGGAACGTCGCCTGCCAAGTCCAGCCCGACCTCCGAGGAGTCATCGTCGACCAACAGGTTGACCGCAGCAGGGGAAGGGCCGCTTCCAACCCGGCCCCGAACCGTCCACGACTACCGCTCGAGAGACGAGGGCCCGCACTCAGCCGCATCGGAAGACAACCTTCAGACCAACCGAACAGGGTCGAGGGAGCCCCCGTCACTCAGAAGGAGTTCCAGTACTCCCGAAAAGAAATTCCTAAAACCTACCTACGGACCTCCAGGGAGGAAGACCCACAGGATCAGCGAGGTACTAGGGACCGGAGACTCTCACCTCCGAACCCTAATCCAAACCGCATCCAGGGTCGGGATCCCGAGTCCGAGGAACCCATGGGCACGCCATTCACCCTGCACTATATCCACGGGGGGCCCATGGGAGAAGAATCTGACACTTCCCGAAAAGCCTTTATCCGAGAGGCGAATGCTATCCAAAACAGCCCCTCCCCCGAGCAACAACCACTGCCGATCTCCTTCGCAGAAGAGGACCTCGAAGGAGTTCGCCTACCCCCCTGCGACGCCCTCGTCGTTAAACTCTGCATAGCTAATTGCGAGGTTCGCCGAATCCTCGTCGACAACGGTAGCTCGGTAAATATCCTTTTTCTCAAAACCTTCGAAGGTCTCCAATTATCCAAAGGGAAGCTCAAACCAGCCGGATACACGTCGCTCGAATTCTCCGGCATACCAATCACAATAGAGGGAACTATTACCCTCGACGTCACCGCAGGATCAGCTCCTATCACAAGGACCGAACCCGTAGATTTCATGATCATCGACGTAGGGGCGGCTTACAACGCCATTCTTGGCCGACCCGGACTAAACTCCTTCCAAGCAATATCCTCGGCCTACCACCTAAAGCTTGAATTTCCCACCCCCCAAGGGGTCGGCATTGTCCGAGGTAGCCCAGAAACAGCACGGTCGTGCTACATAATAGCCGGCGAAGGGGGTGTATTCCCCCTCGGCGCCGTTGAGCTCGAACCCGAGAGAGACGGCCCAGCTCCCGAACCGGTGGACGAATTAGAAGAGGTCCTGTTCGATGCCAAGGACGAGTCGAAGTGGTTCCGGGTGAGCCGCTCGCTCTCCGAGGACTTGAAGTCAGGCATCATCGCCTGCATCCGTCGCAACGTCAATCTCTTCGCTTGGAAACCCTCAGACATGCCAGGAATCTCCGAAGACTTGATCATGCATCGACTAAGCGTCGTTCCTGACTCTAAGCCGGTCGTCCAAAAGAGGCGCAAAGTCGCCCCGGAGAGGCAACAGATTGTAAAGACAGAAGTGGACAAACTCTTGTCCGCTCGATTCATCCAGGAAGTCAGTTACCCCGAGTGGCTGGCTAATGTCATCATGGTAAAGAAGGCAACAGAGGGTTGGCGGATCTGCATCGACTTCACGGACCTCAACAAAGCTTGTCCGAAAGATCCTTTCCCCTCCCACGCATCGACGCTCTAATCGACGCAACCTCGGGGCATGAGCTACTATCCTTCATGGACGCATTCTCGGGGTACAATCAGATCCGGATGTTTCCACCAGACATCTCCAAGACCTCGTTCGTCACCGACCAGGGTCTTTATTGCTACCGTGTTATGCCCTTCGGGCTGAAAAACGCTGGAGCCACGTACCAGCGACTCGTCAACGGAATCTTCAAAGACCTGATCGGCCGCAATGTGGAAGTGTACGTCGACGACATGCTTGTCAAAAGCCGGGCCGGGCCGGACCACGTCGCCGACCTCGAAGAAGCCTTCGGTGTCCTCCGACGTCACAACATGAGACTCAACCCGGCTAAATGCGCCTTCGGCGTCTCCACGGGGAAGTTCTTAGGGTTCATCGTCAGCCAACGTGGCATTGAAGCAAACCCCGAGAAAATCCAAGCCATCATTGACATGTCCCCGCCCCGGAATGTCAAGGAAGTTCAAAGGCTCACAGGTCGATTAGCGGCAATCGGCCGTTTCCTCTCCAAATCAGGAAAGAAGTCTCTCCCCTTTTTCAAGACCTTGCGCGGAAAAGAGGGCTTCGAGTGGGGTACCCCTCAACAAGAAGCCTTCGAACAACTCAAGCAATACCTCGCCAACCCGCCTCTCCTTAGCAAGCCCGAGCCGGGCGAGCCGCTGTGGCTCTACCTGTCCGCCTCGGACAACGCTCTTAGCGCCGTCCTAGTCCGAGAGGAGGAAGGGGTTCAAAAGCCGCTGTATTACGTGAGCAAAGTTCTCCTCCCAGCAGAGACAAGATACGCTAAAATAGAAAAGGTGGCCTATGCGTTGGTCATGGCGGCCCGGAAGCTTCGCCCTTACTTCCAGGCCCACTCCGTCCAAGTACTGACCGACCAACCACTAAAGACTGTCCTTCACAAACCCGAAAACTCTGGCTGCTTAGTCAAGTGGTCAATCGAGCTGAGCCAGTTCGACATCAGCTATCAGCCAAGGGCGGCCATTAAGGGACAGGCCCTTGCCGAATTCATAACAGAGTGCACCGTCTCCGAACAGCCTAGCCTCGAAGGATCGGATCCGACCTGGGAGGTCTTCGTCGACGGTTCGTCATGCGAAACAGGAAGTGGGGCGGGCATCATCCTTCGTGGCCCCGACCGATTCCTACTTCAATATTCCCTACGCCTCAACTTTCCGGCCTCCAACAACGAGGCAGAATACGAGGCCATAATCGCCGGATTGACCCTCGCCGGCAGAGCCGGGGCCAAGCAAATCCGGGCCTTTAGTGATTCTCAACTCGTGGTCAATCAGATCACCGGAGAATACGAAGCCCGCGATGAACGCATGATGAGGTATTTAACGGTAGTCAAGCGACTCCTGGCGTCCTTCACCTGCGCCGCGGTTATCAGAGTCCCCAGGGAGCAGAACGCTCAAGCAGACGCGTTATCCAAACTGGCCTCTTCCTCCTTCGAAGGCCTCGATCGGACGGTGCTCATAGAGGTCCTACTGAAACCAAGTATCAGTGACCCGGAGTCGGAAGCAATGTGTGTGCAAGAGGGGTCCCTCCCGAACGACTGGACCACCCCCATCAGAAGATTCTTAATCAGTGCCGAGCTTCCCGAAGACAGAGCCGAGGCCAGACGAGTCAGAGTCCGGGCTGAAAGGTTTGTCATGATCGATGACATCCTCTTCAAACGTTCGTACACATTGGCCGACGGCAAACCCTACCTCCGCTGCCTCACCAGCGACGAGGCCAGCTACGCCCTCAGAGACCTGCACGAGGGGATCGGCGGATGCCACATGGGGAGCAGGACACTTGCTCGGAAGGCCCTGAACCAGGGGTACTATTGGCCGACCATGCTCCAAGACTCGCTAGACTGGGTCAAGAGGTGCGGCCCATGCCAAAGATTCTCCCCTATCAAAAGGCTTCCTCAAGCCAATCTCCGGTCTCTGGCGAGCCCTACGCCCTTCGCCATGTGGGGTATGGACCTTGTGGGGCCCTTCCCCCCAGTGGTAGGACAAAAGAAATTCCTGATCGTCGCCATCGACTACTTCACCAAGTGGATCGAAGCCGAACCACTGTCCAGCATCACCGAGCGCCAAGTACAACAGTTCTTCTTGAAGAACATCATTTGCCGGTTCGGAATCCCTCGAATCCTCATCACAGATAACGGAACCCAGTTCCAAGGTCAAAACTTCCAAACCTTCTGCGCAGACATCGGCATCCAGCAACGTTTCTCCGCCATTTGCCACCCTCAATCCAACGGCCAAGCGGAGAACGCAAACAGACAAATCCTCGACGGCCTCAAAAAGTGCCTCGACAGTTCCCCCAAAGGGCTGTGGGTCGAGGAACTGCCCAGCGTACTATGGGCGCACCGAACCACCCAGAGGATCCCTACGGGGGAAACGCCGTTCAATCTGACCTATGGGACGGAGGCAGTCATCCCCGTCGAGGTCGGATTACCTTCTCCCCGGATCATAGCCTTCGATGAAGCCGACAACACGTCCGGCCTAAGGGCCAACCTGGACCTCGTCGCCGAGGTACGAGAGAAGTCTTCAATCCGAAGAAGCATCTACCAGCAACGGATCGAGAAGTTTTACAATAAGAAAGTTGATGAACGCATTATTATTCACATTTAGAGGCAATAATCTTAATGAAATTAGACATTTAAAAGCTCTATATGTGGTATTTAACTCTTGTTTTCTCTTTTCCATAGGAAACAGCTCAAGACAGCAAAACGAAGCAAATTCAGGATCTTAAGGATGAACTCAGAAAACTGTAGAAACAACAGTCGACTGGTTCTCCACAACAGGCGACTGGACAGAGAGCTCAAACTTACACAGATGTCTCATCACAGTCGACTTACTATCCAGGACAGTCGACTAATCTGATCAATTATGAAATCTTCAGAAGTCTCGACTCAGTCGCCTGGTTCGAAGACAAGTCGACTGGTCTGCGGCGGAGTAAACAGATAAGATATTCAAAGATACACCTGCATCTAATTTCGAATCTATGTGGATCCAGATTTTATACGAAGAATCAAATCTAAAGACAGGGTATTTCCAAGAGCACGTGGTTAACAGATAAGGAAGGAAAGAAGAAAAGAGAAAGATATAAATCACCAAATCAAATAAAGAAGGACTTTCCTGAAAAAGTGCAAAACCCTAATTCTCAGCCGTGTTCTATAAATATCAGAAAAGAAGCATCAATAGGGCTCTCTCTGAGTTGTCTCTCTTCAATATTCCAAAACTACCGAATCACAAGAGTTTCTGCGCATTCAAGTCATCAACAAGGCCTTATTCTATCAGCATCGAGGAAGGAGAGAGGAGATCCAGTATTCGAAGGCAGTCGACTGTGTGACAGCCAGTCGACCTTATTGCCGGAGTTCATTAGTTTATTTCTTCTCTTTCTATTCTTTTATGTTTATCATGTATTCAAACTTGTTGATTAATAAAAATATTATTATGTGGAACTAAATTCATAGTTGGGTAGATTGAAGCCGTAGTTATGTAGTGCTATATTCTGCTGAACTCTTCTAGTTTACTTATTGATTGAATCTGTTTGTATTGATATAGATTGACGGTAATCAAACTTGTTCTCAAAAGCCTGAGAGCAGTCGACTGAGGTGAGAGCCAGTCGACTGACAAACAGAGCTAGAGAATATCAAGTTTGTATTACTATTTATCTGAATTTGTTATATGAGCATATTGAGACGACCCGTATCTCGTGCCCGTAATTGTAACAAAGGGATCTTTAGGGGTTCCTGGTTCAATCAACTTAAGGGATCTAGATCTGATACCAATTTCTAGAGCCTTGAGTGTTTGTTCATTTCCACTGATCTTATGTTTTCCTTAAGTACAACTTAGTAGATACCATGCTAAGGACTTAATGAAAGAAACGAATTAGAGTAGATACCATGCCTAATTCTTGGCCTAGGGAAACAATACTTTAAGGAGTAGATACCATGCCCTTGAAGTGAACAAACATGAGTAATAAGAAGAAGTTCAGAAGGTGACTTAGCATTACTAACTATTGGTGGAGATCTAAACCCAACTATTTCATAAATATTTGTGATTCACATTTCTTAACTTAGTTTAATCTTTTCATTTCTTTTAGACTTCCAAAACAACTCTTTATGATTTTTATTATTTTCTATTGGTTAGTTAGTTAGAATCTACAATCTCTGTGGGATCGACCCTTGCTATTGCTACGCTTTGTCAAACGATTCGTGCACTTGCGAGGTTTTTATAATTTGTGTCTAGTTTTATCTATATATTTAGGTATCTAGATTAGCACAACAAAAGTCCGACCCACGAACATCAGGGCAGGGGACCTGGTATTACGTAAGCTATCGGTCTCCGATCCAACCAAGAAGAGAAAATTGGCTCCCAGTTGGGAAGGCCCATACCGAGTAGTCGAGGCTGTCCGCCCGGGTACATACCGACTGGCAGACATGGACGACCGACCCATCAGCCGACCCTGGAACGCCGAGCACCTAATGAAATTCCTGGAAGAGTGAGCCTAGGTCCTAGCCTGACTAAAGTAAAATAAAACTGATGTAAGCTATCGTATGTAAAAGGCCCCTTCAACGGCCCTCCCTATCTGGTGTGAAAGAAGTCTCTTTTCACTAAAATCCAAAACCTCGCCTTCACCACACCTCTGACCAGAGCAAAGAAGGAAAAGATTTCTTTATTTCATATTCTTTTATTTTTTTCGGGGAAAACAAACAAAGACCGTTACAAGACCACTCCACTCATCTCAAACTAAAGGAAATCACCGCCTTAGGGCTCCTCAGATCTAGCGAGGGGCGGGATCACTCCGACCGAACGACTTGGGGCTCTCTCTTCGTCATGACGGTCCTTCGGTTCTGCCACAGTCGACACACCGGCCACGGAGCTCTGAGCGTTAACAGATCGCATACGCTCCATCAGAAGCGTCGCAGAAGGGACCCCCTCCGCTCGCCGACCCTCCGAGGAAGATAGCGAGACGCCCAACATCGTCCTATAACGGTGTATCTCCATCTCCTTCTCCACTATCACATCACGAAGTAGCTTTTCAGAGGAGGGCCTCTGCACCGAGGAACTAGACATAGTATATCCGAGACCGGCGCCCCCGAGCTCCCGATCCGCAATCACCCTCCTCAGCCGGCTTGCCTCCTCACTAAGGGCCTCAGACTTATACCTGTAGTAATGGAAAGCCGCATCAGTATCACGCACCCCCTTTCGGTACCGAACCAAAGTGGCCTCCAGGGCCTCAACCTTGCTCCGAAGCCACGCCACGTCGGAACGACGGGGGTCCGCCTCAGGAGGGGGTGCCGAAACCTGCGAGAGAACCAGCCCACTCAAAACATATAAGCAAGGAGGTTCGGGAATATTCAAGATCAAAACACTGGGCCAGCCAAAAACCCTCTTTTTATAAATATAGTTTCTCCTCACAAAAAATGCGGTGGCCAGTCCGCGGAAGGCAAATGCAATCGAGAGAAGGAAAAAGAAGGACAAAAGCTATACAGCTAGTTTCCCCACCTCAGTGTCGGTCGGGTTCACAGGGGGGTCGGCAGCCGGGTCGCCGTCAGACCCTTGTTCACCAGGAGTCTTCGGTGTCCCCTCAATCTCCATATCAAACTCGAAGTTGGACAGGTCGATAGTAGGGTAGAAGTGCCTCACATGACTGAGGGCCTTCGCATAACAGTTGTCCTGGGCCTTGATCACCAGAAGCTGACACGACTTCGTTAACTCATCCTTCTCCGTCGCCGACCTCTTCTCCTGAGCCGTCATCGTCTTCACCCATTCCTCCCTCTCCTTGTCAAAAGCCGCCTTCATGTCCGTCTCCCTCCCATGAGAGCCTTCGAGCTCTACCTTCAACTCCTTCACCTCCTGCTCGGCCTTGTCAGCCCGGTCTCGCTCACACTGCAAAGCCGCCTCATAAAGACCTCTCACGTGGGCCCCCTGCACGGTCGCCTGCAATATCCCGACCATGCTAAGAAACCTGTCTTAAGTAACATGATCTGAAAGCAAGTGAGTTCGGTTGACTTACCAGCACATTGGCCTGCGCAAGACGCACGTACGCCTCGTCCAGGGTCTGGGCCTTCATATCCGAACGGTCCCGGGGGGTCGCCAGCTTATCTGCAACCTCCACGACCTGGCGCCCTCGGACCAGGCAATCACCCTCTCGGATCGACCAATTCGGCACCCATGGTCGCCGAAGTCTCTCCTCTATCCCGATATCCACCAGGGGACCCTTCCCCTTATCGAGGTCAGTAGTCCTGACCTGATCCGAGCCGCCCTGAACCACCGCGTCCCCGCCTATCTCCGAGCGAGTCCTCTTGACCCTCGGCTGGATTGGGGCCTCAGAGACCACCTGGGACGATTCGGTCGTCTTCACCGCGTCCCCCTTCTTCTCGACCTTCTTCTTCTTCATAGCGAGCCTCAGCGCCTTAATCGATTCTTCATCCATATCTGTAAAAAAATCCATTAAGGACAATGAGCAAGAAAGTACAAAAAGGTCGAGAGGAAAGAAACAACCACTTACTAGAAAGAACGGCCGGGCTCAGTCCAACACTCGCCAGGTGGGCCTCCGTCACCCTCGCCCAATCGATGCTGTACGACAGACGGAGGCGCTCAACAAACCTCCACTCCTCCGCCGTCAGGTCCCCCGGTCCCGGCGTTTCATATCTTGGCTTCGAATAGTTCCACCGGGTGGGAATGTCCCAAGGGTCCTCACTCCGAATCACCAAATATTTCTTCTTCCAAAACTTGATAGAATCCGGGTGACCGTGGACTACCTTCCCCTTACCACGAGGCGAAATATAGTATACTCCCTCTGACGACGAGCCGATCATCAACATCGCTCGGAACACAATCAGCCGCAGGGGAACCTTCTGCTCTTCGCACATCAGCACGAAGCAGACGATCTGCTTCCAGGCGTTCGGCCCAAACTGCATCGGCGCCAAAGACGCCCAATTCAGCACCTCCCGAACGAATGGATGGATCGGCAACCTCAGTCCGGAGATAAAGGCGTCCACAGGGAAGATACAATACCTATCCGGCAGGGGGTCCGTCGGCCAAAGAGTAGAGTTCGGCAGCAGAAGCTCATAGTTGGACCCAATGTAGTAGGCCAACTGCAGAGCCCCTAAGTCACCTACCCCCAAACTGTCGGGTGTGCGTCCACCATCACCCTCTTTCGGTCCGACGACGACGGCTGAACCCCAGAGAGCTCCTTATCGGAGAGATCGTCGGGATAGCAACGGAAGGGCTTGGATTGTACAGACGATCCCATAGTCGGATCACCGAAACTGGTACCTGACTCGAGCCGCCGATCCCCGACCCCTTCCTCTTCTTCGAAGCTCTCTTCTTCTTCTTGGCTCGCTCCAGCGAGGGAGTAGACAACCGAGCCAGGCCGATCGGGTTCCGGCGCCCTTCGGCGGCATCCCCTTCAGAACCACCCCCCTCCCCGGAAACCAACCCGGGAATCCGGACTTCTTCTGAACTACCGCCCTCCTCCTCGGAGTCGCTGCTATCCACCACGAAATGCCTCCGAGATCGCAACGGCTTTTCGCCATGAACCACTTCCTCCTCACTTACCGTATCCTCCCACGAGATCGATTTGAAGGCAGGCTTCACCCCCCCCAGACGTCGACGCCGACGAGCCAGACTGAGCCCTATCCATCTGTATCTAAGCTAAAACAGACTTACCAGTTAAAACCTGAGATCACCTCGGAAGAACGGGCCTACTGCAGGAAACTGAAGAAACAAACACCGAAGAGTTGGAGGATTTTTTGTGAGAAGTAAGGAGCAGGAAAAAAAAAGTGGGCGGTGAGAGGAGAGGGGAGGATATTTATAGAGGATAGAAGCGACTCCTCGATTTCCGCAGTCACTATTCACTGATTGACGTACAACTGCCACCTGGAGAATTGCGCCGCGACCTCGAAACGTGCTCTGCTGACGTCACCCAGCACCAGGCTGGCAACCCTGCGCAGGGGTCGGTTCAGATGGAGGGTTCGGGGGGGGGAGGGCAATGTTTTACTTAAAAATTAAGGCTCCAGGGTTCGGTTGGCTCACCTCTCACCCGCGAACAACTCGGGGCTTACGACCTCGGAAGCCGAAACCCCAAATTGTTCCCGGGTGGGAGAATAGCCACCACCACCTGCGCCCCGGGCTCCAGGAATCGGTCGGTTTCCCCCTCACCCACGAACACCTGGGGGCTTACAGCTTCGGCAGCCGAAAACCCAGGACTGTTTGAGGCTGGTAGGAAAGCCACCGTCGTCTGGAACCCTCTCGAAAAGCAAACCGACTCCCATATCCGAGGCTCTTCCACCTCAGGCCCAGAATGCGGTGAGCACCGCTCCCCGACCGGATCTCTCTCGACAACCGCGCAAAGGCCGCAGGAACCAAAGAGAGATCCGGACGGTGGAGTCGCCACCAATCCGGATCGGGGAATAAAATCTTTTGAGAAAAGAGACGTCCGCCGAAGCAGACACCTCTGTGGTGATCGATTCCTCAGAGGGGAATTAGGTATTTATAAGCCTCCACCGTTATCCTACCACTATGGCAAGGGGAAAGCCAAACGACGGAATCCCATGCGCCATGCTTTTATTAGGCGGCACCATTTAATGCCCCTAGGGAATTGGAACACCTACACAGATCCCAGGGCACCTCCTAAGCGCCGCAAAGACAGCAGACTACCCCGCTTAAATCCCTCTGGAGCACCGGCTCGCCATCACCCTTACCAACCCATAATCCCTCGCTAGCTCGAGGTCCGGTCTGGCACCTGGGTACTCTTCTTCGGAAGATCCACCGGCTCGCCATCACCCTTACCGACCCGTAATCCCTCCTCATCTCGAGGTTCGGTCTGGCACCAGGGTACTCTTCTCAGGAAGAAACAACGGCTCGCCATCACCCTTACCGACCCGTAATCCCTCCTCAAACTCGAGGTTCGGTCTGGCACCTGGGTACTCTTCTTCGGAAGATCCACCGGCTCGCCATCACCCTTACCGACCCATAATCTCTCCTCAACTCGAGGTTCGGTCTGGCACCAGGGTACTCTTCTCAGGAAGAAACAACGGCTCGCCATCACCCTTACCGACCCGTAATCCCTCCTCAACTCGAGGTCCGGTCTGGCACCTGGGTACTCTTCTTCGGAAGATCCACCGGCTCGCCATCACCCTTACCGACCCGTAATCCCTCCTCAACTCGAGGTTCGGTCTGGCACCAGGGTACTCTTCTCAGGAAGAAACAACGGCTCGCCATCACCCCTACCGACCCATAATCTCTCCTCATCTCGAGGTTCGGTCTGGCACCAGGGTACTCTCCGGAAGATTCAACGATTTGCCATCCCATTTCCACGACCATGAACACTCCTCCCAGGCTAGCTCCCGCACCCCCGCAGGAGTGGGGGGCTTGTGTGGTAGGATAAAAATGGCCTGCGGGCCCAACCAGGGCCCAATACAACTCTCACTCAAGAAAGGTAAAAATAGCATTCTAGCTCGGCTTCGAACCATTACAGGGTCGGCGCCGAACCTCAAGTGCACCCCCCCAGAGCCGGCCTCCTCGTATCCGATGAGCCTCAGTTGTCCTCGGTTTCCGACCCGTGACTGCCCCATGAGCCGTCCCCCCCTCTGGCTAAGCAGGGGGTTGACCTGGCGCAGCCTAGGCCCTCCGATTCTCCCAGAAGCACAGAAGACCCACGATCAGCCTTGTCAGCTCTATACCACTCAGGGTTTCGCCACGTCAGCCCTATACCACTCCTGGTATGACCACGTCAGCCCTAAACCCCCTAGGCCTTCTGCCACGACAGGCCCATGGGCTTTCGGGTTGACGTGGTCATACCAGGAGTGGTATAGGGCTGACGTGGCGAAACCCTGAGTGGTATAGAGCTGACAAGGCTGATTGTGGGTCCTCTGTGCTTCTGGGAGAATCGGAGGGCCTAGGCTGCACCAAGTCAACCCCCTGCTTAGCCAGAGGGGGGGGGACGGCTCATGGGGCAGTCACGGGTCGGAGACCAAGGACAACTGAGGCTCGTCGGATACGAGGAGGCCGACTCTAGGGGGGTGCACTTGAGGTTCGGCGCCGACCCTGTAATGGTTCGAAGCCGAGCTAGAATGCTATTTTTACCTTTCTTGAGTGAGAGTTGTATTGGGCCCTGGTTGGGCCCGCAGGCCATTTTTATCCTACCACACAAGCCCCCCACTCCTGCGGGGGTGCGGGAGCTAGCCTGGGAGGAGTGTTCATGGTCGTGGAAATGGGATGGCAAATCGTTGAATCTTCCGGAGAGTACCCTGGTGCCAGACCGAACCTCGAGATGAGGAGAGATTATGGGTCGGTAGGGGTGATGGCGAGCCATTGTTTCTTCCTGAGAAGAGTACCCTGGTGCCAGACCGAACCTCGAGTTGAGGAGGGATTACAGGTCGGTAAGGGTGATGGCGAGCCGGTGGATCTTCCGAAGAAGAGTACCCAGGTGCCAGACCGGACCCCACGACAGGCCCATGGGCTTTCGGGTTCAGACCCGGCCCCCAAGCGGATCCAAACCCGGTTGGGATTCTCTATAAATACTAGACCCTCACCCACCTTTTCAGGTAATCAATCTTTTGCCACTTAAATTCACCTAGTTATTGCTACTCTCCCACAGAGACTGACTAGATCGTCGGAGGGTCCGCCACCGGGACAAACCCCGGTGTTTCAGGACCGTCTGCAGGTACACAAGACCTCGGATCCGAATCCTCTGATCCGAGCCCAGACCTCCGAACCGCCCCGAGGTCGCCACGAATTCCGCCCGGTCAGTCAAGGGTCGGCAGACGAGCAGCATTCTCCTTCAAATATAAATCGAGTCCGAACTCACACCTGGTGCTTCCACACGTCTCCCAGAAATAAACCGCATCACCTAGATTCCGCTATATAGGGTTAGATCACATTTTTAATCTGTTTATATTTAACCCTAGATTCTGCTATATAGGGTCGAAGGAGCAACGGGGATCGGGGGTTTAGGGTGGTTGGGTTTGGGTTACGGAAACAAAGAGAGAGAGATAGATACGGGGAGAGAGAAAACGGTGGTGAGAGAGAGGGGGTAATTAGTTAGGGTTAAATAATTGGGGTATTTATAGGGATCAGGAAATTAGAGTTTTGGGTTGATATATTGCGTTCTGGGTATCGGTTTTCGCTCAAAAAAAAGACAAACCAAAGCAAAACGATGAGACAAACACAAAGGAGAACAAATCGAATTCAAAATATAAAAGAGCCAATTCCACAAAAGATAGAATCCAATCAAAAGAATGCAGATTGATCCAAGGAGAACAAAAGAACACAAGAAAAGACAAAATGCATCATAATAAATGAATTCAAATACAATAATCAAAAGAGTACAAAATACAATAAAACTGAAAATAGGACTTACAGAAAATGTTTAAATAGTTGAAATACAAAATACATATGATATTTATATTTAAATATGTTGCTAAAATTATCCGTAATAGTACAAAATATATGTGTGTAACACTTGTTGGACAAAATTATCATAACTCAATTTTGCGGGGTGTTACAAGTTTGCCCATTTTTAATGGCTCGTAGAATTTATCGGCGTTCTTGGGGAAGTTTAGAGCTCGCTTGGAGTGTAATGATGCTTTCATGAGTTTGTAAAATAATCAGAATTATTTTTTGAATTTGGATTTTTTCATCATTTTTTCGAATTTTTTCATATTTTAAAATCACTTTTTCGATCTTTATAATTAATAAATCCAATTTAAATTATTTTTCAAATTTTTTTATGAATTTGCCGAATTTAAATAATTATTTTTGGATTTTTTTAATTAATTTTCTAAACTAAAATGATTTATGGTTTTTTTTGGAATAATCAGACCCTAACACGCTTCTTGGTACGATCTGAGTCAGTGATCACGGGTGGGCTTGCGCTCTGATGAGATGAAATTGCTATGATGAGAGGATATGATAAGGAGGTTACGGGGCTCGATCTAAGTCGTTCATCATCATCTAGCTCGCGCGTTGATGCACCCGAGTAGGAAGGGGGCGGCATGGCGAGATCTGGATCGTTGATCTTGTTCGGCTCGAAAATGATCAAGATCGATCAATCAGGAGAATTGGAAGCGACACGTGTCCACTGACCATTGACCATTGACTGTTGACCATTTTGCGTGATTTCACGATCAGGGACACGTTTGCTCGGAACCTGCCACTGAACACTATAGGTGGTTCGGCGAGGCGACACGTGTCCCGTTGACCGTTAGCCAAGGACCAGTCAATGTTTTTGGCATGATTTCACGATCGGAGACACGTTTGCTCGGAACCTGCCACCTAACGATAGAGGTGGTTTGGCGAGGCAACACGTGTCTCGTTGACCATTGACCGTTCACCAGTCAACATTTTTGCGTGATTTCGTGATCGGGGGCACGTTTGCACGGAACCTACCACCGAACGATAGAGGTGGTTCGGTGAGGCAACACCTGCCCCATTGACTGTTGACTATTGATCGTTGACTAGTCAACAGTTTTAGGTGATTTCACGATCGGGGACACATTTGCTCGGAGCCTGCCACCGAACGTTGGAGGTGGTTTGGCGAGGCGACACATGTCATGTTGACTGTTGAACGTTAACCAGTCAATATTTTTGCGTGATTTCACGATCGGGGACACGTTTGCTTGGACCATGCTACCGAATGTTGGAGGTGGTTCAGCGAGACGACACGTGTCACGTTGACCGTTAAACGTTGATCAGTCAATATTTTTGCGTGATTTCACGATCGGGGACACATTTGCTCGGACCCTGCCACTGAACGTTGGAGGTGGTTCGGTGAGGTGACTCATGTCCCGTTGACCATTGACCAGTCAACATTTTTGCGTGATTTCACAATCGGGGACATGTTTGCTCGAAACCTTCCACCGAACGCTATAAGTGGCTTCGGCGAGGCGACACGTGTCCCGTAACCGTTGACTGTTGATTGTTGACCATTTTGCGTGATTTCACGATCGGGGACACGTTTTCTCGGAATCTGTCACCGAACGCTATAGGTGGTTCGGCGAGGCGACACGTGTACCATTGACCGTTGACCATTGACCATTTTTCGTGATTTCACGATCGTGGACATGTTTGCTCAGAACCTGCTACCGAACACTATAGGTGGTTTAGTGAGATGAAACGTGTCCCATTGACCATTGACTGTTAATCAGTTAACGTTTTTGCCATGATTTCACGAACGGGGGCTCGTTTGCTCGGAACCGGCCACCGAACGATAGGGGTGGTTTGATGAGGCGATACGTGTCCCATTGACCATTGACCGTTAACCAATCAATATTTTTGCGTGATTTCTCGATCGGGGACACGTTTGCTCGGAACCTGCCACCGAACGATAAAGGTGGTTCGGAGAGGCGACACATGTTCTGTTGACCATTGACTGTTGATCAGTCAATGTTTTTGCTAATTTCACGATCAGGGACACGTTTTCTTGGTGCCTCCACAAAACATTGGAGGTGGTTCGGGCGAGGCGACACGTGTCCCGTTGACTGTTGACCGTTAACCAGTCAATGTTTTTGCATGATTTCTCAATCGGGAACATGTTTGCTAGGAACCTGCCACCGAACGTTGGAGGTGGTTCAGCGAGGCAACACATGCCTTGTTGACCGTTGACTATTGACCTGACAACATTTTTGCGTGATTTCACTATCAGGGACATGTTTGCTCAAGACCTGCCACCGAACGTTGAAGGTGGTTCGGCAAGGCGACACGTATCCTGTTGACCGTTGACCAGTCAATGTTTTTGCTTGATTTCACGATCAGGGACACGTTTGCTCGGAACCTGCCACCAAACGCTATAGGTGGTTCGGTTAGGCGACACGTGTCCCGTTGACCGTTGACTGTTGACGTTGACCAGTCAATATTTTTGCTTGATTTCACAATCAGGGGCACGTTTGCTCGGAACCTGCCACCGAACGTTGGCAGTGGTTTGGCGAGGTGACACGTGTTCTGCTGACCGTTGACCAATGACCAGTCAATGGTTTTGCGTGATTTTGCAATCCGGGATATGTTTGCTCGAAACCTGCCACCGAACGTTGGAGGTGGTTCGGTGAGGCAATGCGTGTCCCGTTGACCGATGATCATTGATCAGACAACATTTTTGTGTGATTTCATGATCAGGAACACGTTTTCTCGGAACCTACCATTGAACGCTATAGGTGGGTTGGCGAGGCGACACATGTCATGTTGACCATTGACCATTGACCAGTCAATGTTTTTGTGTGATTTCACGATCAGGGGCACGTTTGCTCGGAACCTGCCACTAAACGTTGGCGGTGGTTCGGCGAGGTGACACGTGTCCTGTTAACTGTTGATTGTTGACCAGTCAATGTTTTTGTGTGATTTCGCAATCGGGGACACATTTGCTTGGAACCTGCCGCCGAACGTTGGAGGTGGTTTGGCGAGGCAAAACGTGTCCCGTTGACCGTTGACCAGTCAACGTTTTTGCGTGATTTCATGATCGGGGACATGTTTTCTCGGAACCTGCCACCGAACGCTATAGGAGGTTTCGCGAGGAGACACGTGTCCCGTCAACCGTTGACCGTTGACCGGTCAACATTTTTGGCTTGATTTCACGATCGGGGGCACATTTGCTCGAAACATGCACCCGAACGTTAAAGGTGGTTCGGCGAGGCAATATGTGTCTTGTTTACCGTTGACCAGTCGGTTGGTATTCCCGCACGTTTGAGTTTTTGTTGTTTGGACTTCTTGGTATTGTGGGCCTCTCCATCCGTTTGGGCCCAAGAAGTTCAAACGGCACCACTTGCCTCTATAAAACTCCAACCCCCTCCCTCTTTTCTTCACTTTCTCTTTTCTTCTATCAAAAAGAGTTTTCTTCTCTCGGGCGGCTCTGCTAGCCGTAGCAGCTAGGTCTTGCATTTTTCGGCGTTCTTTTCCGACCGTAGCTGTCACATCAAGGATAAATTTTTTTTTGTTTATACATACATACATATATACACACACACACACACACACACACTATATATATATATATATATATTATAAAAGATGTTTAGGGTGTCTTCGGGGGACGAGACCTACCCTTTGAGCCGCGGTGGTGGTGATCAGCAACTAACTCTCCGCCCGAGGTCGGAAAAGGGGAAGCAGGTGGCGGAGTCGATGATCGTAGAGAAAGCTGTTTAAAGAACAAAAGGAAGCGGGGAAGTTAGGTAGGCTTCCGAGCCCTCTGACGAACCTTGGCGGAGTTCGGGATTATTCCGCTGATCTTTTGTCGAGAGTGTTGTACGGGATGGCCCCTTCATACAAGGAGAATAGACCTTCCGAGCATTCCGAGGTAGACGACATGTCCTCGATGCTCTCAGAGGAGGATTTGAGCAACATTCGGGAGTGTCTCTTGATCCCGAAGGAGTTCGACCTTGTCTTGTCGGGCCCTGGAGTGAGAGCGTGCACGCCTACTTCGTCTAACGCTTGCTTCTTCCCGTTCGGCGCTTTTCTAGCGGGCCTCCGTCTCCCCCTTCCTCCATTTTTAGCTGAAGTTCTTAGGTAGTACGGTTTGAGTCCGATTCAGTATATGCCGAACATGTGGAGGCATGTTAATGGCTTCGTGCTACAGTGTTATTCGGTAGGGATCGAGCCTCGTCTGACTGTTCTTAGGAGGCTCTACAGGATCCAACAGAAGAGCATGACGGAGTACAGATACAATCTCTCCCCTCATCGGGGTGTGAAATTGATTGATAACCCCGACTCGATCAAGTTTTGAAGGGAGAAATTGTAACCCCTGTTTTTCGTTTTCTGTATTTTGGGTGTATTATGTGGGTTTGGGTTCTTTGTAAAAATTTTCATTTTCTTAAATTCATTTTATTTCAAAAGTATTTTGTATCATCCATATCTTTTCATTAATTGTATTTATTGTTATTTTCAAACGATTTTTATGTTATACAAACCCTATTAGTGGTGTTGTTATTATTATTGTTCAGTATTATTATTATTACTTTTATTTTTATTTATTTTCATTATTTTTATTATTGTTATTATTATTAATAATTTTGACTGGTTATTGAAAATCTAATTCTAGGTGCTAATTATATCTATATCTATTTCAAATAAATTCTATATTGTAATGCAAATTACATTTTATTATAAACAATATTTTTATTGGTTATTTTATTTATAAATCCTATTTATTTTCTAATGGATTTTATGCCTAAACCCTATTTCTTATCGAAACCTATACCCTATTAAAATCTCATTACTCATCCCCATTCCCTAATACTCCTATTACCCAATAACCCATTTAATCCCTAACTACCCATACCCATTAATAACCCTATCCAATACCTGTTACCCTATTATTACCCTCCACCCGAAACCCAATTCCCTGTGCACCGAAACCCTTCTTCTCCCCTATTCAATACCCATGCATATAACCCTATTCTTTAAACCCACAGCCGCCTACTCTCATCTCATCCCTCGAAATCATCCCCTAGATCTCTCCCGTCCTCCTTCTATACCCGACCTCCCACTCTCGACGACAACAGCATCAGTGCCTCTGCAGCAATAGCCGCGCACCACAGCAGGCCACCCCCTGCTTGTTGTCGCGATGCCTCGTCGACCCCAGCGGACTCCGATAGCCGCCACCCGTCGTCTCACGACTCCCAATCTCTGCGACCCTACACCCATGTGTTGCACCTCCCTCCGGCGTGCTGCAGCCAGCCAGAGCCAGCTCCCCTCCAGCCCATCCTCCCAATGCCGACGTGCCCTTGTGTGCTAGCGCACCCTGAGCTCTGCCCTATCGCCTTCAGCGACACCTGTAGCGATCCCCAGTGCGCCCTGTGCCATTGCCGTGTTGTTTGATCATGTGATTTGATCATGTGATGTGAGCCGTCCGATCGACTTGATTATCGTGATCATCGTGTCCCCTTGATTCTGATCTGGCCGTCCGATCTTGTGATCTTCATCTCTTGATCTCTTGATCTTGATCTTAATGGTTTGAATCCTAGCCGTCGGAACTTCTTTGATCATCATGATTATGATGATCATCAATTTCTTTTGATCGCAACCGTTCGATCGATCGATCTTGATCTTCATCATTATCTTCATCATCAGGGAGGTCTGGCCATCCGATCTGATCCGATCATCTTGATCTTGATCTTTGATCCCAGCCGTCTGATTGTGTTTGTGATTACGTTTGTGATCGTGTGTTCGTGATCAGTTGTTCGTGGGTGCGTTCGTTCATTGATATCGTGTCCCGGGAATCCGTTCCCATTATTCTTGCTTGGTGTCATTTCCGTCGTCGGTTAAGGTAAGTAACTTGTATTCTTTTTTTGGTATAATACAAGTACTAAATACCGCATGTAGTGTAGTTGGGTTCTAGAGACAATTTGTGTGTGAAACCCCTTGTTGATATTGTCTCTATTGTGATGATTTGACCGTAGTTGCCTCACGACATACATGACATGAATTTACCTAGGGCTGACCACTTTTGATGCATATGTTCATTCTACTATGAGATATATGTGATTGATGTGTTATGCATGTTATACTCGTCAAATACTTGTAAAATACCTTATACCATGTTGTTTAGACATCTAGCACACTATATTTCATGTTTGGTTATGATTTGGACAATTTCTGTATGATCTATGTTGTTTTCTGTGTGAAGAACAAATATGTATTTTTCTATTCCCTAATGTTGATCAGTATTTTAGACCTTATTAAGGTCAGTATTTGAAAATATTTTGTGAACATGAACTATAGAGAATTCTATCTATCTTCTAACCCTTTTGACGGATCTCAGTTTCGATTTACAGTTTATGAGTTATGACTATTTTACTACTGAGGTGTATAAAGATTTCCAGACTACGTTTTCTATGAATTCTGAAGAGTAATATATTTTTATACTGGTGTTAAAATTATTATTTTGATCTGAAATTTTGCTCGGTACTTCTCGACTTGATTGGGTTTTACCCAGAATTTTGGTGGATTTATTTGAGGAGTTTTACAAACCTTTTCATGCTCGCAGATAAAGATTTTACATGCAGAATTTTACTACTGTTCGGTAAAGAACCTGATTTTCGACCAAATTCTACTTGTTATCTCTAAAATATTTCCGAATATGAAAGTTAGCCTACTGTATCTATTTTATCACCCTTTTGGAGGATTTGGATTTGGATTTATGGTTTGTGAGATATTGCTGTTTTCGTACTGTAGTATTTACAATTCCAGATTTACAAAACTACCGCATCTTGATGTTTTCTGATTTTTATTGACTAAACTATTTATATTGGAAAATTATGATATTTCATATTCTGACACTAAATATATAAGGGAATACCCAGGTTTTTCGTGGATTTAATTAATGAGTTTTCATGCTGTTTTCCCGACTGTGAATACAAACTTCTGATTTCTGACTAAACGAGTTTTCTGGATTCAAACCTGTTTTGAGTTATGATTTGGTGAAATGCTATATGACTTATATATATTTGCTGGATTCGGTTGAGAGTCTATTTTTCAGATTCTTTGACGGATCCAGATTTGCACTTTTATAGCAACGGAAATCCCTATTTTAGTACAGTAGTGTCTTATTGTCCTGAACTAGTATTTGCATGATTCTATTCCTTTATGAACTGTCTATCATCTGTACATGTTTATCTGTCACCCTAAACCTGTTACATACCATGCTATTCTTGCTCTGTTTATGACACATACATGCCTGTCTGATAATAATAACAAAATAACCAAGTCGAGGTTAAGGGAAAGATCTAGTAGTAGAAAATATAGAAATATGTACTGAGAAGAGGGCCTGTGTTCCCTATCTGTTACGTGTTCATGACTACATGATACACGACTCCGTTTATCTGAACCCTGACTACATTACTTCCCTATAGGAAGGTATACTCAGAAGAGAACCCATAGGTTCTATCTGTCTATCTGATTTGATTATCTGATATCTGTCTATCTGATCCCTGAGTACACTGTCCTATGGACTCCACTACAAAATCTAAACGAAACTGTTTTGAATGTAGCAACCATGTGATAAAAAGTTGGGGCGCATGAAGTGCTACCTAGATAGTAATCACATAAGACTTATAAGAACATGACATCTGTTATCTGTTATTTGTATCTGTTTATCTGACATCTATTATCTGATTATCTGTTATCTGTCTAACTATCATCTGACACTACCATCTGTATATCTGTCTGCATACCATCTGAGACTTGACACTTGACACATGTTATCTATATCTGTTAGTATACCATGCTATCTGATTTGTTTTCCTGATTCATGTTAGATACTACATTCTGTTGACATGCCTATACCATGCTATGTTTGTTCTGTTGTTATTTTATATTTGTTATTTATCCCATGTACTTGTATCCTGCACTACAAGCGACCTGTAACTTGCATTAACGGGAGTTTGTTTTCTTTACCTATTCCTGCAATTGTTAAATTGCAGACTTTGGAGAACAGGTACCGGATGGTGTTGGTGATATGAGATATTAGTGCTGGAGTTTTGTTTGTATTTATTATTATTATTTCCTGTTATTTCTTAAACAATTGTATTAGATGATTGGATATATTTTTGTATTTGGGCAATGTGACCCAGGATATTGACTTATTCAGATCTGATTTATTTGAGATTATATTATATTTTGGTTTCAAGTAAATTTCTGTTGGCATATTTGACTCGATTGTGCATACTTGGTTGATTTCTCTTGCTTCCGACTCTGATTATTTTTGTGAGATGTTGTAAAGATTATGAACAGCTTATGGATGATGAAAATCATTTGCTGGGCTTAGTCAAGTATCTGTATTTTGTATTTCCTTTTTGGGAAGCGGGGCGTGACAGAAATATTTTCTTGTTCGGAGTCATGAGTCATGGGTGATTCCCACAAGTTTGAGAGAGGAGGTGCCGAAGAGAGCGAAAAGCGAACCGTTTTTGAGTCCAGAAGAGGAGGAGATGGTTAGGAAGCTCCTGAGTCGGCATCCTCTAAGTTGGAAAGAAATAACTAAGGAGTCTCTCGTCAAGGGGGGTCCCAGCCCGATCGACCATAGTATGGATCTGTTTTTATCTGTGTGTGTGTGTGTGTGTGTGTGTGTGTGTGTGTACATTTTTTTGTTTTTACTGTTTTTTATCTCCTTTCTTTCTTTTAATCTCTTTGTGTCCCATTTCGCAGGTGCTGTCAGTATGGACTTCAAGGCAATGAACTCTAAGCGCTCGTGGTTGAGCGGCAAGGCCTCTGAAGAGAGGAAAAGGAAGAAAGTGTCCTCCAAACCTTCGCCAGCCAAAGTCGTGAGAGGTCCGACGTCAACATCCCTCTTGGTGGATTTGGATTTGCCAGCTCCTTCTTCGTTGCCCGGTCTACAGGGGGTTTAATTTGGGTGCTGCTCTTGCGCTCGAGGCCCCATGTCTTACCCCAATAGTGGAGACAATCCTTATTGAGGAGCAAAAGAATCTCTTCGTCCCTGACTGGCGAGTGATGAAGCACAATGGGTTCCTCGGGGAATCGTCTACTTGCATGCAAGCAATCCATCATCTCGCTACCCCGAAGGATAGGGCGGCGATGGATGCTGGATCGGTGGGGGACATGCCTTGGAGATAGCCAGGGCCAACATGGTGATATGTTTTTGCATTTGTCTTTCTTTGAATTGGCTGATTTCCCCCTTGTTAACTCTTGAGTTCCCCCCTCCCCCTCTACAAATTTTCTTTTTTGTTTAGATAACTTGCCACTTCAGTCACCTGCTGAAGAGGATGGCAGAGCAGGAGGAGTTACAGGAAGCGAGCGATAGGGACCAAGCAGAGCAGGTGAAGAGTGCTAAGGCATTGGAGGAGGCAACGCATCGCTCGGAGACCCAGTCTACGCAGATTTTGTTAATTGAGTCGGCACTTCGCAGCCAAGGAGAGAGAGAAGGATGCGAAAGAGCATGAGGACGCAGTGAAGGAGGCAAAGGACGAAGCTGAGGGGTTCCTTCGCACAAACTGTTAGGATTATATACTGAAAGCATCACTTTTGTATTAACTTTATTTCCTTATTTTTTGAATGAGAATCATATGGGCATATGTTTGCATATTGTGTTTATTATAATATTAATGCAAGTATCTGATATTCTATAAGGTTGATAATATGGTGTGAGGTGACACACAGAAGATCATATTATCAGTTCCCTATGGAATATATGAATAGTTCACAACCTAGACGGACTTGGATAATCCATTGGAAAGGTTGTAGTGTAATCTGGTATTAGTCTGTCTTGACTATAGGTTTACACTAGTACACTTTGTGTGTATTGAACAGGACCACTTGAGGTTGTTCTCTTTGTACTGACTACAAAAGAGAACAAACACCTCTGTTATTATGGATGCTTATGCTCTTAATCCAGATATAATAACAGACATGTATATGCAGTGTGCATTACTTTGACTCATAAAAAAGTGAGATTCATTATGGATCAACAACCTCTATGAATTGGGTAATAGCATTGTATGTATGATGGGATGTTGATTGTAAAAGGAATCCATGTCCCGATACGTCGGGTTGATGATGTCCCCTTAAGGAGCTCATAAGGATTGTCATGTAAACCCTGCAGGTGGATTACATCCGACATGACAAATAAAGTTGAGTGGTACTATTTAAGGATAAAAGATGTTGATCAATATAGTTGTCAGTAACTTAATTTGATCGACGGACATTCGATATCTTAACATGGGGAGCTGAACGAGCATATAATAAAAGGAGCCCATAAATATAATTTGGGATTAGGAAGGTAGTGCAACAATAGCTCTTTAGTGGACCGAGCTATTGTTAATGGGCCTGGGTTGTGTGTTCGGGCTGAACACGGGATACCCAGATTCGTTAGGAGGCCTAACCCTAATTTCTCCTCATGGTCCCTGCCGTAGCCTTATATATATCCTCTATTCTCTGGCCGTCATCATCATCAAAGATAAGAAGTTTTCTCTAAATTCGTGATTCACGTAAGGAGAGAAAGAGAGGTCAGCCAAGGAGAAAAATGGTTGGGAGACCGTCGCGCACACGACGTCCAACCTGAGGAAGGAATACGTGCAGAAGATCTTGGGGTCGCAGACGGCTCGAAGTTGCTAGAAACTATCGTCTTCTTCTCATCGCAGGTATAATTCGTGAACCCTAGATTCCGCTATAAAGGGTTAGATCACGTATTAAATCTGTTAAACTTTTATGATCGATACGCACACCAATCCGTGTTCCTGGGAATCATCACAGTTCCTACAATTGGTATCAGAGCCGGTATTGGATCTGCGTATTGATTGTTACATCCATGTTGTCCAATAAAACTTGTGTTGTATGATAGTCGGTAGATGTAGATCTGTTCTAACTCGGTTTTGCAGGCATCTTAGATCCAACTATTATGGTCCAATGCATGTTTTGTTTGTGTTGTTGTTGTTTTGTGGATGTAATTATTGTGTTGTTGTTGTTTTGTGGATGTAATTAATATCACGAGGGTTGATCATGCTTATAATTTTAATTTTTCAATCTAGATTATGTGTGAACTCCTTCGGGAGGCATAGGATTGATGTAATTTTAATTTTATTTTATTTTTATTTTTATTTTTTTTCGATCGATCGTGATGGCAGTGGTGGCTGTTTTCTGACGCCGGAGGAGATGCTATTTTTAGGCAGTCCGGAGATCGACAGATGGTTTTTGATGAAGAAATCGGGTAGCCAAACATTAAAAAAAAAAAAAAAAAACGGGGCGCAGGGTCAGATTTGGGATTTGCACAGTCGGGGAAGAATCAGGAAAGATGGCCATAATAGTTGGATATTTATTTTCAAATTTATTGCCATTATTGCTTATTCTGATTATGCATGTTTATTATTTTGTGATTTTTTTTGAAAAACTAGGATCACATTAATAATGGACAATATGGACATAAATTAACTAGTAGAAAAATCCTCATTGTTAAATAACTAAGTGGGAGAGGGAATTCATTTAACATGAATCCCACGGTCTCCATTGCTGGTTTGTAGGTGATATAATTATACTTGTGTGTTGGCTTTAGTGCTTTCCTCCATATCGGATGAGTATAATTATGGATCACCAGTACAAACTTCCTTAGGGATAATTGTAGAAAGTTACCTAGTATGTGTTCACTTCTCCATCTGAAGGAACTCAATACAAGATAATGGACTTAGTATTAAGCAATGGTATACACTTAGATACAAATAATGGTATCCTCCCCATCGGAGTCACTGCTGCTATTTGTAGGACCAGAGCAAGACCAACAGATTAATTTTATTTGTCATAAAGTTGTGTTGACATGATAATAAAATTAATAGGAAAAACCTACTTGAACAAATATTGAATTTGTATACGTCCACACTATCGTGGCATGCTAAATTCATGGTGTTTAAGGTGTTGGTGAATTTTTTTTATTGTTTTGAGGGAATCAATATTTAATTAATTCAAAAAGTTTTGCCCTACATAATTTTTTTTATGTGATTCTCAGGATTTCAAAAATGGGTTCTTTCAGTCCACTTATGGTGATTCTTAAAGAAAACAAACTTACTAGACCTAATTATATTGACTGGAAACGTAACTTGGATATTGCCTTAACTGCTGAAGAGTACAAATTTGTACTCAATGAAGTATACCCACCTAAGCCTGATGCTAACTCTGATGAAGAGGTCAAAGAGGCTTATAAGAAGTGGAATAAGGCAGATGAGATGGCACGGTGTTACATTTTGGCATCTATGTCAAATGTACTGCAGCATCATCATCAGGCCATGCCCACAGCTTATGATATGATGTACAACCTTAAGGAACTCTTCGGACATCAGAGTAGAGCAGCTAGGCAATTTGCTATGAAGAGTTTGATGGGAGCATCTATGGCTAAGGGACACCAGTAAGGGATCATGTTCTCAAGTTGGTGGGTCATCTAAATGAGATGGAGATCCTTGGTGCTGAAATCGATGGGGAAACCCAGGTCGATATCATTCTCGGGACTCTGCCTAAAAGTTTTGACTCGTTTTGCCTTAATTACAACATGAACAAAAGGTTGTATACTTTGGCAGAACTTGCAAAAGAACTACATGATGCTGAAGCTCTCTTCAAGCAGAATGCCCATGTTTATGTGACTGAAAAGGACTCTACTTCTAAGCCGAAAGGTGGTAAGAAGAAGAAAGTTCATAAACAAGTAAACTCAGCAAAGAAGGGCATGGGACCTCAAGGCACTGTGAAAAAGCCAAAAGGCAAGTGTTTCAAGTGCAAAGGGTCAGGACATTGGAAGACTGACTGTCCACTTCTCAAACAAAAGAACAAAGAAGGTATATCTCATTTACTAGTTGTTGAAACATGTTTAGCGGTGTTATCTACCGGCACCTGGTGTGTAGATACAGGAGCCACTAATCATGTCTGCAATACATTGCAGGGGTTCCAGGAAACCAGACGGCTCAGTGATGGAGAGATATGCTTGTTTATGGGTGACGCTACAAGAGTAGCGACCGTTGCAATAGGAGATGTTATTTTATCTTTTGGTAGAAATAAGTTTTTGACATTGAGAGATTGTCTTTATGCACCTTCACTTAGAAGGAATTTAATTTCTGTTTCCATGCTAGTTAAGGATCGATATTCAGTTTATTTTAATGACAATATTGTTATTAGAAAAAATAAGCATTTTATCTGTTCTGGTGCATTGGTTGATAATCTATATGTCATTAATCCTATTTCGCCCACGATGCACTTTATGGAAATGAATAATATGTCTTCTAACATAAATAAGAGAAAAGAACCTTCTTGTATGAACCAAACATATCTTTGGCACTTGCGATTGGGGCATGTTAACCTAAGAACGATTCAATATAGTTGTCAGTAACTTAATTCGATCAACATCTTTTATCCTTAAATAGTACCACTCAACTTTATTTGTCATGTCGGATGTAATCAACCTGCAGGGTTTACATGACAATCCTTATGAGCTCCTTAAGGGGACATCATCAACCCGACGTATCGGGACATAGATTCCTTTTACAATCAACAGCCCATCATACATACAATGCTATTACCCAATTCATAAAGGTTGTTGATCCATAATGAATCTCACTCTTTTATGAGTCAAAGTAATGCACACTGCATATACATGTCTGTTATTATATCTGGATTAAGAGCATAAGCATCCATAATAACAGAGGTGTTTGTTCTCTTTTGTAGTCAATACAAAGAGAACAACCTCAAGTGGTCCTGTTCAATACACACAAAGTGTACTAGTGTAAACCTATAGTCAAGACAGACTAATACCATATTACACTACAACCTTTCCAATGGATTATCCAAGTCCGTCTAGGTTGTGAACTATTCATATATTCCATAGGGAACTGATAATATGATCTTCTGTGTGTCACCTCACACCATATTATCAACCTTATAGAATATCAGATACTTGCATTAATATTATAATAAACACAATATGCAAACATATGCCCATATGATTCTCATTCAAAAAATAAGGAAATAAAGTTAATACAAAAGTGATGCTTTCAGTATATAACCCTAACAATCTCCCACTTATACTCAAAGCATTGCTTTCCAGTATACTGTTACACAAACCTGGAGTAATTGTATGCCGGGGCCCTAAAGCACGTCAGGGCTCGCATCCCAGGGTTCGATCGTTCGGGGTATTCTCTGTATGACCCCATTGAGGACGATTCGGACAAGGAGGAAGGCAAAGAATAATAGGAGGAGAGGGCGAGCAGACATTTGTAGTGGACCCCATGTTCGCTTTAGCAGTTGTTCCCGAGGTGGTTGAGGGGAGCGATCGCGAGCCTACTCCTCCTGTGGATCAGTCAACCAAGGTGGACCCTGGACTCATCTTGTATACGGTCGATTTTTTTGTTTTTTGTTGTTTTTGTTATTGTATTGATGCCTAATGGCGGACTGGCCACCGGCTTATTGTATCTTTGCATTGCAATGAAAACTTCGTTTACTCTCATCTCGTGAGATGTTTGACTCTTCTTGCATTTTTGCGCATCTTGTGACTTGGTTGTTTTTGTTGGAGTGATCTATAATTTACTTTCATCAGCAGGTGGTCCTGTATGACGAAGGTGGTCGTTACTTGGTTGAAATCAAACGCCTTCGAACCAAACTCAAGCGGTAGAACTAGGACTCAGCCGCTTGCGAGAGAGTCTTTTTAAAGCGGAGACGGAGCTTGGCCATTTAAGAAGAGTATTGTCTCGGCAGAACATAGAAGCGAGGCGCAAGGACGAAGTCTCCCGAGAGGTGCCCCCCATAGGTGTAGAAGATCATCCCTAGGGGGAAGCAATTACTAGAGAGTCTTCGAGGGTCAGGCTCCTTCGCCACTCCTTGCTCTCTGCTACCACTGAAAGGGACGAGCTGAGGATTTTAGTGCTTGAGAAGAGCTTACAAGTGGCTCATCTCAAGAGAACAGTCCTCAAATTTTCTACAGGGAGCTCACCTCGTCTGACCATCAAAGTGAGGGACGATTCTCTCAGAGAGAGGATTGTTGAAGTGTAGATGGAAACTAATCAGCTGAAACAACTTCTACATGGTGGTAACATTAGGAGCACTTCTTGTTCTCGTGAGGAACACGCCCAGAGAAAATCATTTCATGAACTGGCCCTGCGCTTGCCTGAAGTTCCACGAAATCCAAGGGACGCTCAGAGTGGAGTGGCCGGTTTGTCTAGCTGGGCATTAGTTGGAGGGGCAGCGAGAACGGTGGGCCCCGAAGGTATGACCCGACTTGCGGGTCTGGAGATCACCTCAGGGAGCTCAGGAGAACGGATAGTGCACGTATGGCAGCCGAAAGCCGCAGGCCGCGCGTATCCCTTAAGAGGAGCATTCCTCTTCCTAGAAGAAGTTAGGGAGATTTTTGTAATTCCGTAGAGGCTTGTGTTCAATGAAACTTGTAACCGGATTCTTCTTATTGAATAAGATTTTCCCAAGTTTTTAAGCAATGTTCTATGAATCGCATCTTCATAAACTCGTACCATCTTTGTACTGTGAGTTTTTCGTTTTCAAATTCCAACAGTTGTGGAGCAATTCCGAATGGTGAGCTGCTCCGCACTTGCTTATTTGCAAGAAGCTAAAGCAATGTCGAACTAAGTGTTGGACTCCGAACTTGTTTGTTTAGAGTTTCAACAGTTGTGGGAGCAATTCAGAAAGGTGAGCTACTTCGCACTTGCTCGTTTGCAAGTGGCTAGTGGCGTCGAGCCAAGTGTTGGACTCCGAACTTGTCGTTTCTAAGAATTTCAACAATTGTGGGAGCAATTTCGAATAGTGAGCTATTTCACACTCGCTCGTTTACAAGTGGCTAAAGTGGCGTCAAACCAAGTGTTGGACTCTAAACTTGTTGTTTTTAAGAATTACTACAGTTGTGTTTGTAATGCTTGCAGTCGGGCATGTACGTGTAGCGCCCCGAATTTCCAATAAATAAAGTTAGAAATAAGAGGCACAAATTCCAGAATCAACTTCAATTGTAATCATAAACACATGCTCCGGTGGGATGATTTCTATGACATCTCTTCTTACAATTGTACAGTGGAAAAGTTAAATACATTTATTACAACACAACCCAACACTTAAACATTAATCATCCTTTGAATTGAAGCTTCCACTTTGCTTGGGCACTCACTTGCAATTATATGCAAAATAAACTGAAGAGTGGGCACGTCAGTTGAAGGAAACTAACGTCAACTATAGTAATAGTGATACCTCTACATCTCATAATCACAAACTTGATGCATATTAATATAGCAATAATAAATGATGCATAAACAATAATGAATAGAACATGGAATAGCAATAAGGGCAGCACAAAACCACAAGTGAAGCTAGGTTAAGTGTCAAGTGTATGAGATGAAAACAGAAAACAAGCATGCATAAAACAAGTCAAGAAACACAATGCTTATGATGATTTCTAATGCATACTTGTAGGAATCTATCCATCCCATACTACATAGGTCCGATGCAATCCCTTATCGTTCTCCACTTTATTGGGTTCAATCCCTCGTTATGCAACTAACCTACTACGGTGACAGAAACAAGATTATACACTCCGTGAATAGACTCCAACCCCGATATGCATCCCGCCGAGCTGTACAAGTGTAAACACGCAAGAACCCCGTAAGCATCACTCTAACTCTGGAGAATCACCTCCATGCTGTGTACCCCGCGAATAGGCCTGTCAACCCTCAATGCGCAGATACACTGTACATTCCGCGAATAGGCCTGCTGACCCTCAACGCGTGAATATACCGTACATTCCGTGAATAGGTCTACCGACCCTCAACAGGCGAACATACCAAATCTGTCTCATTCCTAGAAATTCTGCGAATAAGCCTGCTGACCCTCAACGCGCGAACATACTAGAGAGACACAACAAATGCATAGCCTCGGAATACATCCGTGCGACTAAAAACAGAGCTCATACTTACGTTGCCCAAGTTCCGTTACAACTCCCAACTTAGTGCATGTCCTTGTGCTTATTATATTTAATTAATTAGAATCACAGTCTCCCAAAGTTTGTGTACTCTACCGAAATTAACTCCACTGAATCAAAACAAAGGCCCCACTAACCGATTTCCACAAAATCTTATTTGCCGGTGTGCTACGGTCCCACTCAACCTCTAGAGTCTCATAACTCAAAATCATCATCAACCAATCTTTTTATGGTCCACATTATAACCCTAAGTCTCAAATCAAAACCCAACTTGGTTAAATTATACAAAATACTCTTTATTATCCATATTCCTTTTAATCAACTAATACTGTCATAAGAACTCTTTATATATATAGAAACACATTTCATCTACGAAAATATATATTTTTTACAAAATCTTAAAGTTATACGATTTTTTTTCTTCAAAACAGTACACTCCAAATTTAATATTAAATTCTAGATAAATTACTTTAAATCCAGCACATATCGAAGATCTCACCAAAAAAATCTGGACTCAAACAAATTAATTTAGAAGGGTTAAATTCAACAAATTCTGGAAATTAACATTTATCCAAAAACCTGAAAGTTATATGGTTTTGATCTTCAAAACAGTACACTCCAAATTCAATATTAAATTCTACAAAAATTACTTTAAATCCAGCAAATATCAAAGATCTCACCATAAAAATATGGGCTCAAACAAATCAATTTAAAGGTGTTAAATTCAACAAATTCTGGAAATTAACTTTTATCCAAAAATCTGAAAGTTATATGGTTTTGATCTTCAAAACAGAACACTCTAAATTCAATTAAATTCTCGAAAATTACATTAAATCCAGCCCATATCAAAGATCTCACCAGAAAAATCTGGGCTCAAACAAATCAATTTAAAGGGGTTAAATTCAACAAAATTTGGAAATTAACTTTTATCCAAAAACCTAAAAGTTATATAGTTTTGATCTTCAAAATAGTGCTCTTAAAAGTGAATATTAAATTCTAGAAATTTGAGTTTATATTCACTCCATAAACATAGATCGTGTTGCCAAATTTATAATCCATTTGCACAAAAATAGAAGTCCCAAATCATCAATAAACTGAATTAGTTCTTTAAATAAAATCTGAAATTTAACAACTTCAAAACTTCGTCAAAACTCAATCAAACCTCTCATAAAATTTTGTTTAAACACATATATATTTACTTCTATAGGTTTACTAGAGTCCCTTAATCCTAGCACACGAAACCACACTCAAAAACCACTAAAAAACACCCAAAAAACGAACCGAACAAAAATCAAACAGCAGTAGCATGCTACCATGCTGCTATGTTGTTCGGGTTTGAATAGTTACCTTCGGGTTACTGTTCACCCGAACCCTACCCTGGGGTTTTGACCCCCAAATCCTAGCCCCAAATATTTAATGTATTTTCTATGTACATTTCTTCTCACATACTCTTTGCATGCATCAATAATTAGGGTTAGCATTAAGAATTATATTTACATTAAAACAGCGAAGAAACATGGAAAAAATCTAAATTTTAAAATCAATCAAGCATGAATTTAAGGGCATACAATGAGTTCTAATTATTTCTACAAATCTCCTCTTCTACAAGTTAAATCCATGATCATCAATCAATTTTATAGACCCCAAATTAGATATTTATCTACAAAATATTTTATTTGTATGTTCATGATAATTTCTAACCAAATATTTAATACACAATCCTTTGTTAGACAACAAGTTCATAAATCAAGATGAGTTCTTCTATGTGTCTAACATTAATAACATTCTTTCTGTTTTTAATATGATAATCACAACATCAATGGAGTTCTAATTCAATGAAAAATATCAATACCACATTCATTCCTCATGCATACATCCATCAAAACTCTAGAATCTACAACATGAAATTAATTCTAATCAAAACAGCGAATTCTCATATAAAAATTACAACTTTATTTCATATAAACATCTAAAAATTCATTCATAATGCATAACATTATCATCTAATATTTTATATCATGATCAAACTATCAAAATATAGATCTACAAATTCACAACAAGCCCTAGCATGATCTCTACTAGATTCATCATAATAATATGAAGAAAAAAAATACATCAAGAGATAAGAAGTACTACCCACCTCAAAGAAGATCAATGAAGAACAATATTAATAAGAAGAAAAGTCCTCATCCTCCTTGCGAAAATCCAAAGATCCAAGCCTCCAACTCTAAGAAATAATAGGGATAATAATATTAAAGAGGATGATCTATATTGTTTTCTATTATAGGCCGGCTGCACATCTAGTATTTTACAATAGTTTTGCAATTTAGTCCCCCAACAATTCCAAAATTGCATAAACACATATTTATTCAATTAAATCAATTAAAACCAACCAAATGTGGATAAAATCTAATTTATTAGAGCCTTATACTGAATCGCCGGCCGTAAATGCAGTCCTTCTATTTTTTTGTTCAAATTTCACCTCCAAACAACTTTTTACAAAAAACCCCTTCTCTTTAGAAAATTTACAAAAGTAGTTTCCTTTATTCAGAAAATTCCAAAAAATTTAGAATTACTATCTACTAATAAAGATTATATTTTTCAAATAAACTTACTGACTTTTTGTTTCTCAAAAAAATATTTGCACGTGTTTTGCACGTGCACAAAAAGGATAAATTTCAGAAAAATGTTCAATAAATCACAAAAATTTATCATAAATCATCTATTAATTCCAAAATTATATTTAAAATTTCTAGGATTTTACAGTATGTCTTATGCCAGAACAACAATTGAATTATTAAAGAAAATTTTATTGAAGAGAAACTAAGTGGCTGCTTCTAGGTTGCTAGCCTTTATTATATGATTTGGTAGTGTCGTAAGCATCGGCCTTATTGGAATGAAGCAATTACAAAATGGGGAAGCTAGCCTTCTTGGTATTTTATCAAGTGCTCGGCGTTCCAGGTTCTTGGCACCCTATTGCCCCTCGGATCTTCAAGTTGATATGCCCCAAGGTGGACAACTTTGGAGATCCTGTATGATTCCTCCCAATTCGGAGCTAGCTTTCTGTTCTCGCTGGGGAAGGAGATTGCTAACTTTTAAAGAACCAAGTGTCCTTCTTTAAGGTTTGTGGGGCAGACCTTCTTGTTATATGATTGTTCGACTTTGCGCTAGTAGATCTATTGGCAAATGGATGCTCTTTCTCTGATCCCATCATTGAGATCGAGGTTGCCCCGAAAGTTGTTGGAATTCTGTTCTTCATTGAAGGCTAGCAAGCAAGGAGAGGGCAGGCCAACTTCCAGTGGAATGAGGGCTTCAGAGCCATATATCAAGTTGAAGGAGGAATCTCCTATTGGGGTCGTTTGGTGGTGCCATAGCTCCAGAGCACATTGGGAAGATGTTCAACCCACGTCCCTTTCGCAGATTTGTCCAAGTCTCTTCTTGAGGCCAGCGAGAATTTGCCTGTTGACGTTCTTTACCTGACCGTTGGAAGGTGGGTGGGATATCGAGGAGAACTGATGTTTGATGTCGAGGTCCGTACAGAAGTTGTGGAAAATCGCACCTGTGAATTGAGTCCCGTTGTCAGTTACTATGATCTGGGGGATGCCGAACCGAAAAACAATGTTCTTCCAGAAGAACTGCTGGATTCTACTTTTCTATGATCGTCGCCAAGGGCTCAGCTTCGATCCACTTGGAGAAGTAATCGATTGTGACAACAAGGAATTTCTTTTGACCAGGCACCGGAGGGAAAATCCCAAGCAAGTCCATCCCCCACATGGCAAAGGAGATCGGACTGGACAACAAAGAGAGCTCGGCTTGAGGTGTCTGCCAAATGGACAAGAACTTATGATAGGGAGCACATTATCGGACATGCCGTTGGGCATCGCTTAACAGCGTGGGCCAGAAGTAACCATGATTCGGGATTTTTTAGGCGAGAGATCTGGCTCCCATATGGGCACCCTCAATCCCTTCATGAACCTCTCTAAGGGTGTACTAGGCTTCTTCAGAGGAGAGACACCGCAAGTAGGGTTTGCCATCAATCAGAGTGTACGAGCGCTTGTACATGACCCCTACAATGAGCGTATATCTCTCTGCTCTTGTTCTAACCTTCTTGGATTCTCTAGGGTCCGAAATGAGGATTCCCTTTTTGAGAAATTTGAATAGAGGCTTCTTCCAGTTCTCCCCGTGTGCTGGGGGAGGTATCACCATGAGCTTGAGATTTGCTTCTTCAATGTTGGGTCTTAGGAGGACCTCAATCAGAACAGTTCGGTCTAGTCCTTGGAGGGAAGAGGAAGCCAAATTTGATAGGGTATCTGCTTGCCCATTTTCTTCGCGAGGGATACTGATGACTTCTGCCTCCTGAAGGTGGCTAGCAGCTCCTTTACCTTGGCGAGATATTTAACCATTCGGTCATCGCAGGCCTCGTACTCTCCTGAAACATGGTTTACCTCTAACTGGGAGTCGCTAAATATTTTGATGCGTTCAGCGTTAGCTTTACGGGCCAGGAATAGACCGACAATGAGGGCTTCATACTCCGCTTCATTGTTAAATGCTTGGAAGTTGATACGAGTGAGTATTGGAGAATGAAGTCGTATGGTCCGGCTATGATGACCTCCACTCCGCTACCCTCAACACATAAGGATCCATCAACATAAACGCCCCAGAATGGGAGTTCTTCACCTTCCTCGCATGGGTCAGGGATGGTGCTTTCCACAATAAATTCTGCAAGGACTTGAGCCTTAACAACAGTCCTCAGCTGATAGCTTATGTCGTATTAACTTAGCTCGATGAACCACTTCATAAGAAACCCCGAGCTCTCTGGTTGTGCAGCACCTGCTTGAGGAGTTTTTCGGCAAGAACGACCAATGAGTGGGATTGGAAGTACGGGCGGAGCTTGTGAGCAGCAATGATCAGGGCGTAGGCCATCTCTTTTATCTTTGAATAGCGGAGCTCGGCGTCCCAAAGGACTTTACTCACATAGTAGATCGGCCTCTGTACTTTGTCTTCTTCCCTTACCAGGATGGCACTGAGGGTTTGATCCAATGTGGTGAGGTAGAGGTAGAGGAGCTCCCCTGGCTTGGGCTTGCACAGGAGCGGGGGATTGACTAGGTATGCCTTGAGTTGGTCGAAGCCCTCTCAGAGCCTTGAAGAACGGGAGACACTTTTGCCCTGATTTGGATAGAAAGTGCCCTATGGCAGCGAGACGCCTTGTGAGTCTTTGTATTTTATTGACGGTGGATGGGGGAGCCATATTCAATATAGCTTGGATCTTCTCTAGGATGGCTTCTATGCCCCTCTGTATGATCATAAACCCGAGGGATTTGCCTGACGACACCCCAAAGGTGCACTTAGATGGGTTGAGTCTCATGTTGTGCTCCCGCAAGACATCGAATGCTTCCTGAAGATCGATCACATGATCATGCTTACTGAGGCTCGTTACCAACATATCATCCACATAAACTTCCATATTCCTTCCGATCTGTTCCCTGAAGACCTTGTTTACAATGCGCTGATAGGTTGCTCTGACGTTCTTTAACCCGAAGGGCATGACGCGGTTATAATATAAGCCTTCAGCAATTGTGGAATAGGTCTTTGGAATATGTAACCCCCATTTCCAATTATACGGATTTGAATTTTATTTTTATATTTTATTTTTCATATGATTGTATTTCTATTTTCTACATTTCTTCTTTCACAATTATCTTGGTTGTAAGCCCATATTGAACTCTTAGTCTCTTCTAGAATTCTTCATTCTAATTTCTAGCCTAATCTATTTTAATTACTATAATATTTTTCTCCTAGCCTATCCTACAAATTTTATTTGAGAAGCCCAACTCAATTATTTATTCTATTTCTTATGTAGCCCATAACTCACAAGCTCACTTCAACCCAAAACAATTCATGACAATTCCCAAACCCTCCATCTTCTAACCTGCCTAACTCCCACTCTAATTGCAATTAATTATAATCTAATAAAAATAAATCATAACCTACCCTGCTTACTCCAAATCAATTACCTATTAAATTGCCCATTTATTTCAATAATATCTAATATTAATATAATCCCTCTCTCCCCTGCACTCTCTATCCCCGATCACTCTCTCTCTCTCTCTTCCCATCTTCTTCCTCCTCTTCCCTGTTCTGGACCCGACGCCCCAAACCGAAACCCCCATCCTGTCGCCACCCTCGCGACCACCCCAATGCACCACCATCCAACCACCCCTCTACCCCGACCGCCGCTCTATCTCCACCCTTTGTCCCTACCAGCCGACCACCCTCCCACGTGCGCTCGAAAGCCATCAACCCCACGGGCACCACTGCTACTCCTGCCGCAAACCCCGCTCGCTGTCGACCTCGCCTTCAACGATGTCCACCTCCACCATCAACCTGAAGTACCACTGCACCGCCGCTAATCCTCCCAACCACTGCAGTCCCTCTCCCCTACCTTGCCGCCGTCAGCTCGCAACGCCACCGCCCTTTACTGCTGTTGCTCTTGGCTTTCATTACTGTTCGTGATTGCACGTGCTGCCATTGCCGCAAGTTGCACATGTGGTCGTTTCTTTCATACGCACGTGTTTCCGACATCGCTCATCTCACTTTCGTTCGTCATCACATAAGGAAAGCATATCTTGCACAATCTTGTTTGTTCATGTGCAAGCACTCATTTTTAACCTCCGCAAGTAGTATCCCTCTTTCATATCCATGTTAATATCAATATCCATGTTAATATCAATCGTATCCGTCAAATATTGTTGAATCCTAAATTGACATTGCTCTTCGTCTCATTGAATTTCATCCACCCAATAATTCATTGAAAACCCATGAGAAACCATTCACATATGCATTTACCACATAAACACAACTAGATGTACGAAATTACACAAGAAAGAATGATTGAATGAATTGTATGTGCATATATGATCATATGATTTAATACTGTTGATGTGCTAATGTTATCATGATAATATTAGAAACCATGCCAATTCCTAGACATAGTTGTATGCTCAATTCTAATCACAAGAACTATACACTTGCAAACAAAATTTGTTAAAACCAACTCAATATGTTCTAGACAGCCATCCGTCCCAATTTGGAATGAGAATTCGACACAATTACTAATGATATTATCTAAAACTTATTAAATAGAAATTGTAGCACACTATGTCTAGTTTCTAGAACATCTGACGGATCCTCAATCTGACTTATGGATTGTAAAATATGCAGTTTCTACCACTATACTGTCGTAGATTCACATTACTGCTTATTAGTTGCCATACCATGTTCAACTGATCGGAACAGTAGGTTAATATAAGAATTAAAATCCCAAATTTACAAGAATGTTAATGAACACTGTTAGAAACTCATTTATAATTTTTGTAAGAATTTTAGTTATAATTTTAATCAAATTATGCATATGATAACTTGATGTTGAGCTGCTGCCAGAACATTAGACTCATAAAGAATCAACTAGTAGACATAGTTACTGTTATCGAAATGTATCGTGTGAATATGCGTCGGAACCGGAATAGAGTCTAGTTTCTAGAATCTCTGATGGATTCTGATTTTCTTTCCTGTAGCAGTAGAAAAGTTAGTTTTTTATAGCAAGGTTGCATAATTGTGTTATCGTACTTTTTAATTATAAATGTGGTAACTTTGCATCTATGAATTGCATTACATACCGATCATTACACAACCATTGATACCACATTGTTACTATTCCTTGACACTGTTCCATCAACTGCATATGCATGACTCATTGTAATAAAATAATGACAAGCCGGGGTAAAATGGAACGACTTAGTAGTGGGTACTATAGGAGACTGTACTCGAGGGGGGCCCGTGTTTCCCGTACTGATTACTGATACTGATAATGATTACGGTCTTACCAACGAGTTGCGGATTACTGATTGTAGTATCCCAACTATTAGGTACCATACCATTACCGATTACTGTTACCGATTACTGTTGTCGAGTACATGGCCCTATAGAATCCGCCACGATAGTCGAAACGCTCACTTGATTGCATGCACCTGAACCTGTGATATGGGACAGGACTGCGTACATTAAATAGATTAATACAAGACTAATAGACATAAGAATAACACTGAGGATTGACACTGCATTTCTATTACTGTTCATCATTACCTGCTATTGTGACATTAACTATTGCTTATCAATTGATTAAATTCACAGCTTTACTTGCATCCTATCATTCTTATTGTATTGTATATATCACACTGTTCTAGTTCATTGTATTGCATTATCGTATTTATTGTTTCACTGCTTTCACTACATGCTGTCCGAGCTTGCTCTAACGGACATCCCCCCCCCCACCCTAGATGCTGAGATTGCTGGTATCCCTGAGGAATCGACTGAAGGACTTGGAGAATAGACCTTCTAAAGCATGGAGTTGAACCATTAGTCTTCAACAATCATCTTGCATCGTCATGTTTATTATATTTTCAGTACTGTTGTTATCGTACATTGTACCGGGCTTTGGTGACCCGAAGTTAATTTATTTCTAGATGTTGGTTATGTATAAGACAGTTCATGGATTGTTCATGTTATGTGATTATCTTATTGCATGCGTGGTTGTTATTACATTTTATATTGTTGAGTTAAACTGTTACAGCGTATGGGTGATGTGTACATCATCCACTGGGCCTTGGTCACGTGGTCGTACTTCCACTTTTGGGAAGCGGGGCATGACAGAATATCAAGGGGGAACATTCTGACCTGATTGTACCCGAAGAATGCATCCATAAAGCTTAAGAGCTCATGACCGGAACTGGCATCTATTAGGACATCAATGTTGGATCCTTTGGACACGCCATGTTCAGCTCTGTGAAGTCGATGCAAATTCTCAATTTTTGTTGGCCTTTTTTACCATTACAATGTTGGAGAGCCACTCAAGGTAGCTGACATCTTGGATGAACTGGGCCGCCAGAAGTTTATCTACTTCATCTTTAATTTCCTGTTGTCAGTCCAGGGCGAATTTGCGGCGCTTCTGCTGGACAGGTTTAGCTCCAAGAGCTATGCTAAGACGGTGCATGAGAAATTCTTCTGATATACCAGGCATATCTGCCGCGGTCCAGGCAAACAGTTCTTGGTTCCCCCTAATGCATGAACAATGTCTGCTTTGACTTAGTGAGGGAGGACTTTGCTCACTTGGAATGTCCTGGTCGGGTCTCCTTCTGAAAAAGGAACCTCCTCTTATAACACCCCGCAAAATAGTAAATAACAATTTTGCATATTAATCCCTGCACGTTTAAGAATTGTACGTGATTATATATTTTCATGATTATTAGTTTTAATTGAGAAATTTTCATATATATTATATATATTTTGAACTCGATGAGATACATTCGGGATATCTTCTCAATTAAATTGTGTGTATTGTTCCGATTGTTTTTAACGAAACAATCTATTGAGTAAATAATATTTTTATAAAATATATTCTTATATTTTTAAATTATACAAATATTTTAGTTGTTCATTGAATTGAATATATGAATATTTGAAATTTTGTATGTATATTCTGAATGGATTGTATATGATACATATACACGAATACTTGTATATATTTTTATATGTATATGTATATGTATATATTTATATATATGTGTGTATATATATATAAGTGAATTGTATTGAATTGGATTATATGCTTGGAATGAGCTATGCATTGTATATATATGAAAATATTGATATGCATAATTAAATAGAGTGTGTGTGTGTGTGTATATATATATATATATATATATATATATATATATTATATTAAGATGTAGAAGAATCACAACCTAATCTAGAGCTGCTCATCTTTAATCTTGATGATCAAATAAAACCTATGGTGGAGATTAAATCCAAAAAGCAACAAACCAAGCCTTTTGCCCCATCGAACACTTGAATGTTCTAGGCTTTATATAGTCACATCCCCGCACCTCCACCTCACCCTCTTCCTCCCTCTCATTCTGCCGACCAAAAATAGCCGACACCCATCTTCTTCTTGGCCAAAAATCCTCTCCCCAATCTCCATCTCAATTCATCCAAAAACCCTCACCCTCCATCTTCTTATACTTCTTCTACACCTTCTTCTACTTTCTTCATGGTTTAGAAAGAAAGTAAGGAGAAAGAAAGAAAGAGAGTGAGAAGAAGAGATTGAGGAAGAGAGTTCATGGCGCTCTTGGAGCTCTTGGAAGAGGAAGAAGATGTTACAAGGAGGAGCAAGCAAGCAAGGGATTGAAGAGTTCTTCATCGGATTGTTGGTGATCTTCTAACTTCTTGAATTGGTTTGTTTTTGTGTTATGGACTTGTTACATGATAGCCTTTGATGAAAAATAGAGTAGAAAGTGAGCATGCTTGAGTTAGGTTTGGAATTTGTAGTAGAAATGAGAAAGATGCAAACTTTATGCTTGAATTGGCTTTAAAATAAGTGTAGTATAAAAAAATGTAGATAACTTGTTCTATGATTGGAATCTTTACTACATATTTATACCATATGTAGTTATGGGTGTTTAATAATAGCTCAAATTATTTCAGATTTTTTGGGTATAATTTTCTATGGAAACAAAATCATTTTTCGAAAACAGTACATGCTGAGTTTGGCTCTGTTTTGACTGAAATTTTGACTTGTTCTAAAAATCATATCTTGCGATTGTGTTAATATTTTGGAATGAAATTTTTACAGTAGCTACTTATATATGTTAACTACCATTGTGCAAAATTCCAGAAATTTTAGAATATCTTTGATGGATCAATTTGATCATTTAGTATTAACAATCCCAACTTGTAAGTCTCTGCTGATCTGGATTGAACCCTGACTTTGGAAAATCATTTCTAATTGTATAAGTGGAATCTTGAGCTGAAACTTGGTATGTAGCATCTTGTATATGTTTACTATCATGTCTAAAATTTTGTAATATTTGGAGCTCATTTTATGCAATTAATAAACTCTACAATTTATCACAGCAAGTAAGAATAGTTGCAGTTTGTGTTCATGATGGATGAAATTTGTCTCATGTTTGATAAATCATAATTCCTAGGATACTGTAAGTTAGGAGATAAAATTTTGGAATACTATAGTGTAATATGCCGGTTGGATATTATATTTATATTATTATTATTTTTAAAATTAAAATATTTTTATGGAAATTTCTTGGTTTTACTAATAAAAAGTTATATGTACATATATACTAGTAAGTATATATATGTATTGTATCGGTTTTGTGCACTTGTACAAAATCATGTAAAATGGGTTTTTGAGAAAATGTCTGTAAAATCTTGGGCTAGTATTAAAAATTATTATTTTATTTTTATTTTCAGAATTGAAATATTTTTTGTGGATATCACCCGGTTTTACTAATAAACATTATCTATGTATATATACCAGTCTGTATGCATCTGTATTGTATCAAATTGGTACTGAAATCTTCCGAGCCGGTAATAAAATTATTTTTATTATTATTTCTAAATTAAAATATTTTTAGTAGAGATTATTCGTTTTAACTAATAAAAATTATCTGTGTCGACAGATATATGTACGTATATGTACTGTATCGATTTCGTAAGTTTGTACGAAATCATGTAGTATGTGATTTTGGAAAAAGACCTCTTATTTTTTATCAATCATGATCAAATGGAGGGTAGAGAGTAGATTGGGTGTTGTTTGCAATTTCAATTTGCAAATAAACCTGAAAATTGATGAGCTATGAGAATAAGAGACAAGTGGCTTCTTCTCACACTACAAACCCACCCCCTCTTATGCTATAAAAAAAACCTCACCCTTGGCCGGACAACACTCAAAAAGGGCAAAAAAAAAACTTCTTTCATTTTGTCTCTCCATCTCTTTCTCATCTCATTTTACTTGTTGTTATTTAGAAAAAATTTTGAGAAGAAAAGAAAAGAAAAGATAGATCAAATCAAAAGATGGGATAGGGTTTCATGGGTTCTCTTTGAAGAGGGGCAAGAACAAGGACAAGATCCTACAAACCGATTTGGGTGGAGGTTTCTTAACTTTTTTTATTGTTATAATTATTGTTATTTTCTTGTTATGTTCACAAATTGGACTATCTTCATGTTCATATTGTTTATGTGGACTAGAATAAAATAGCACATAAAGATTGAAGTAGTAGAACTAAAACAAAACCCTAAAGATTCAATCTTGTAGGTTTGATGGTTAGAATTAATTTGTTATGCTAAAGGTGGAATCTTGAGCCCAAATTAAATTTAGAAGTTCTCATATGTGTTATTAGCATGCTCTAAGTTTTTTAGATTTTTCTGAGTTAGTTTGGTGGGTGAAACAAATTGTTTCCCCAAACAGCGAAAGTTTAGCAAAAACAACAACTTGCTGTTTTGGGTTAACTTTTGTAGTGTGTTCAACGGACCAAATTTGGAGTTCCTTACGGAATTTGGAAAAGTGATCAACTAGAAAGTTGTAGTAGATGTTCTCCCCTTTCAAAAATGGCCTATTTGGTTAGATTTCGATAAATATTGCAAAAGTTATGAGCTTTACAAATCTCAGCGGCCAGCTTTTTTGGCTAAAACTCGCTGTTTGGATTGTTCGAAGTTTTTGCACCTCTTATTGACTGAATCTGAAAAAGTGTTCAACTAGATAGTTGTAGTAGAGTCTCTCACCTTTCCAAATGTCCTATTTGGTTAGATTCCGATAAGCTGAGTAGGAGTTATGGCTTTTACAAATCACAGCAGCCAGCACTTGGGCTGAAAGCTCGCTGTTTAGACCATTTGATGTTTTTTTACCTATTACTTACTGAATTTGGAAACGTGATCAACTAGAGAGTTGTAATGGAGTTTCTCACCTTTTCAAAATGTTCTATTTGGTTAGATTCCGATAAGCGGAGTAGGAGTTATGGCTTTTACAAATCACTGCAGCTAGCTCTTGGGCTGAAAGCTCGCTGTTTAGACCATTTGATGTTTTTTACCTCTTACTTACTGAATTTGGAAAAATGTTCAACTATAAAGTTGTAGTAGAGTTTCTCACCTTTCCAAAATGTCCTATTTGGTTAGATTCCGATAAGCAGAGTAGGATTTATGGTTTTTACAAATCACAGCAGCCAGCTCTTGGGCTGAAAGCTCGCTGTTTAGACCATTTGATGTTTTTTGCCTCTTACTTACTGAATTTGGAAAAGTGTTCAACTAGAGAACTGTAGTAGAGTTTCTCACCTTTTCAAAATGTCCTATTTGGTTAGATTCCGATAAGCATAGTAGGAGTTATGGCTTTTACAAATCATAGTAGCCAGCTCTTCGGCTGGAAGCTCGCTGTTTAGACAATTTGATATTTTTACCTCTTACTTACTGAATTTGGAAAAGTGTTCAACTAGAGTGTTGTAGTAGATGTTCCCATCTTTCCAAAATGTCATATTTGGTTAGATTTCGATAAGCGGAGCAAGAGTTATGACCCTTACAAAATTATAGCAGATGGCATTTTGGCTGAAAGCTCACTCTTTGGATTGTTCAGAGTTTTTGTACCTTTTAATGACTGAATCTGAGAAGTTCATCAACTAGAGAGTTGTAGTAGAGTTTCTCACCTTTCCAAAATGTCCTATTTGGTTAGATTCCGATAAATTGAGTAGGAGATATGACTTTTACAAATCACAGCAGCAAGCTTTTGGCTGAAAGCTCGCTGTTTAAATTGTTTGATGTTTTTGTACCTCTTACATACTGAATTTGGAAAAGTGTTCAACTAGAGAGTTTTAGTAGATGTTCCTTTCCAAAATGGCTGATTTTGTTAGATTCTGATAAGTATAGAAAAAGTTGTGAGCTTTACAATTTTCAGCTGTGAGCTGTCTTTTGTTGTTCTTGAATTGCGTTCAAAGAGCGAGGAATTGAGTTCCATAAGGAAACTGAGAAAGTAATCAACAAGGAAGTTGTAGCATATGTTCCCACCTTTTCAGAAAGTATAATTTGGTTAAATTCCGACAAGTAGAGCAAAAGTTACAAGCTTTCAAAGTTTCAGCTTTTCTGTTAAGAAATCTGCTGTTGGTTAACTATTTTCGTGTGTTCAAGTGACCCGATTTTGAGATCCTTACGGAATCTGAGAAAGTGGTTAACTAGAAAGTTGTAGTAGACGTTCTACCCTTTTCAAAATGTTCAGTTTTGTTAGATTCTGATAAGTAGAGCAAAAGTTACAAGCTTTAGAAGTTTTAGCTTTTCTGTTGAAAATCTGCAGTTTGGTTAATTTTTGCGTGTGTTCAAGTGACTGGATTTTGAGTTCCTTACCGAATCTGAAAAAATGTTCAACTAGAGAGTTGTAATAGATGTTCTCACCTTTTCAAAATTTCCTATTTCGTTAAATTCCGACAAGTATAGCAAAAGTTATGAGCTTGCAAAGTTTCAGCTTTTGGTTGTACTATTATTGTTTGAAATGGTGTTTAACGGACCGGATTTTGAGTTTCTTACCGAATCTAAAAAATTGTTCAACTAGAGAGTTGTATTAGATGTTCTCACCTTTTTAAAAAGTCTAATTTTTTCGAATTCTGATAAGCGCAACATTGGTTGCTTCCAGGTTGTTAGAAGGCTTTTTATGTCGCTTTTGTGTACTCATTAGTAGTATGCTTATATTAGGCTGTTAGAAGATTCTTCTGTTGCTTCTAATTATAAAAGTCAAGTTTTACTAGTGAGCATGTTATTTTGCTTCTAGGGTATTAGAAAACTTTTATGTTGCTTTTGTGTATAAACGATCAAATTTTGCTAGTAGCAAGTTTTTTTGCTTCTAGGTTGTTAGAAGACTTTTATGGTTGCTTCTATATGATTCATTTGTCGCATACACAGCCAGTTGGCTCGTATGTAATTTGTTTGGCTCATATGTAGCTAGTTGGCTCGTATGTAAGTTGTTTTGCTCGTATGTAGCATATTAGCTAGTACGCAGTTATTGTGCTCGTCTAGGGTGATATCATTGACCTAGGAGCTATCGACCATCAAGACTTGTATTTATTTTACTCCTCGTTGGACTGTGGATGAGTCACTCTTCGTGCACCGTCAGAACTTAACCAGTGTAGGTTGATCGCATGCCGAGAGTGTAGACGGAATCCAAGTTCAGGGCAGTAGCATGCGAATACGTTATTATTGTCGGGGTCATGGATCGATAGGCTATGAACAGGATCCTTAGAGATTCTGGTAAGTCTAGGTTGAGCACCTAGTAGAATTATCTTGCGACGTCTAACTTAAGACGTACCATGTTGTGTTAGTACTATTGTCATCCCTCAGATTGTTTAGGGTTAGTGACATCGTTAAGGTAGTAACTTATGGCTATTACTACTTAACCTTTATTTATTATCATTTTCTTGCCGAAGGGAAAGAGTTGGTATTAAGGATGATACCTTATGATCCGACCTATGGTGGTGTTATTAGTTGTACCCTTCCTGTCAAAGGGATACGGTCTGTGCCTTCTCACGAGTTGGGAGCACGGGATCCGTATCTCGTCTGTTAGTTTCTGAAGTTCCATGATAAGGGTGGGAACGATTCCTGTCGAAGCTAAGGGATGGACCCCCGGAACTCCATCATGCTCTATATCAAGAAGGGCGAACAAGCCATAGACTACGGTCTATCTGCTAGGGGGCACAGGGGATGCTTCGAGCTAACCAGTGTTGTCGGATACCCTACGTTCGTTGGATTTTTGAGTGAGGTCCCGTATGTCGGGTAGTAATGGCAAACAAAGACACCATGAGCTGACTGCATTGGTGGAACTTGACCGTATCTGCAACCTCATCAGTCATGCTGTATCTTCAGAAACATGTTGAGTACTAGAGTAGAATTCATGGTGCGGGTTCAAATCCCTATATATGAAGAAACAACTTGTTATAGGCGATGTGGTATGGGATGCATACTGTTCCAGAGACTTGCTTACATTAGAATAAGAGCATCCTTGCATTGGTTAATCTTGCATTAGAGTCTAAGTCATAGCATACACTGACACATCAATTATATATATACATGTTTCTCTTTTCATCAATCTATTTGTTTAAATTTGAGAATCGCTGCTAGTCATCAGCCTTAAAGCGTCAGTATATGTACTGACGTCCCCATTTCAATAGGTACTGGAATGCAAAATTACAGGTACTGGATTGCAAAACTATAGGTACAGGATTCAGGAGAACTCAAGGCAAAAGAAGCAAAGTGTTAATTTTATTTCAATTGTAATATATGTTGGGTACCATTGTAACATCTATTGTAAATGTATTAATTATTAAGAAGCATCCATGGGAAAGTACCAAGTGTTATGTACTATTCATTGTACATTGATGTAATTTTTGTTGAAAGTTTGTAACACTTGGGCTTGTATGGCATTATTGTAATACTGATGTAATGTATTGCAGTTTTATAACATTCGGATCTTTAATACATTTGTGTTGAATAAAATATTTTAAATTTTCCTGTTTTTCTGTGTATTGTGGCTAATTGAAGGAAAGATTCTGGCTTATGTCACGGTTTCCCAGTGTATGGAAATCGGGGCGTTACATATAGTTTAGTATGTCTATGATGATCCCCCAAAAGATGGGAATTGTTTGAATAAATTTGATGATATTAAAGAATTTTTTAAGTTGACGCAGTAGGTGTATAGGTTGCCGACCCTGTGTAATTTTAGCTGAAATTGGTCTATGTTTCAAAATTCATATCTCTTAATGTATAAGAAATTATGAGCTAAAATTTAGGTTTATTGCTCTTTTATATGTCTACTAAGATTTCCCAAAAGATGAGAATTGTTGGAGTATGTTTGAGGATCTTTTCATATTAATTTTGATGAAGTGGTCACTGTGTTCATACATCTGATTCCATATTTCTACATATTATTGTTAAGGGATTTTACCTCATTTCTGGGCATAGTTTGAGTTTGATATCAACTAGAGAATTATACTAGACATTCACACCTTTCTATACGTTCCAGAATTATCAAATTTCAGTATATGGATGAATTGTTACGCTTGTTGCAAGATGCAGCAGATTGCTAAAGGTGAGTCTGCATGTTGAGATTGCGCACACCTGATGGAAATGAGGATTTTATAGCACTTTAATGACTGAAATTAAGAAAGTGAATCACTAGAGAGTTGTAGTGCACACTCGTACCTTTCTATAAAGCTCAGGTTCTTGAGATTCCAATAAGTGGGTCATGTGTTATGATTTTTTGGTGCAGCTACTACACAATTGTTGAACTGATTACTCTAGCTGATTGGTAAGAGATTTTCTAATCGTTATGGACTGAATTTAAATTATTCGTCAACTTGAGAAGTGTAGTGCCCTGGATCCCACTACGGGAAATCCGTGAAACAACCAAAATCTTTTCCTTCGAATGCATCTCAACACAGTAATAACATGGAAATTTAAAAACTTTTTATTGCCAAATTAAGTCATTACATCATTAAATACAATCATTATCTTGTTCTTGAACAAGGAATACTAATTACATTAAAGCATTACAAATACTACTCCAACATTTCGCCTTCCTTTCAGATCGGTAGTCAACTGATCTTCTACTGGAACTCCACTGAGTGATCAATCTGCTTCCGTGAGATGCGCCTGTAGCTCGAATCTTCTGTTGCGCTACTCTGTTATCCCTACACCTGCTCGAATGGTAGGTAGGTATATTGCTACTCTATTTGAATGCCCTGCTTGTCTTGAGTCCTCTGTACTCGCGGTCTGGTATCCAACACCTAATTGAGTGGGCATGTCAGTACATATACTGATGCAATGCTGATAAGAAAACAGCGATCTCCAACTAGAAGTCACAATCAGTCTTTGAATGAAAACGGAAATGTGCATCCTCATTTCCTAGTGTTAGTGTATGTCATGACCTGAAGTCTAATGCATAGTACACAATGTACTAAAACAGATGCACTTAGTCTAATGTCAGCAAGACTTTGGACACGCATGCATCTTATACTATATACGCTCCAAATCAAGTCGTTGCCTCCCGTTTCAGGGTTTCGAACCCTCACCATGCATTACCTTCTACTATTGTACACTTCATGTTCCCGATAAGTACAACATGATTGAGGAGATTATAAACTTTCAGAGTATTCCCATTTGTCACTAATAACCGGCACACCAGACCACTCTCAAAAGCCGTGAAGAACTTACAGATACACCGCAGCATACCTATGACATCGAAGATCGACAAGACTATAGCCCCATGGTCCGTCCGTGTCCACCAACATAGAACAAGGGAACATCCCATTCTTATCAAGGTACCTCAGGAATTAACAGAGCGAGATACGGCTCCCGTGTTCTTAACCATTGAAAAGACACAGCCTGTATCTTTTTGATAGGAAGAGACAACCCTGGTTATCACCGCCTAGTGGTGGCCCTTAGAGTAAGTCGAATTATAGGGAATCACCCCTAACATCAACTCGGTCTTTAAGTGAAATGTGAAGAAACTTAATTAAATAACAGTTTACTAAAAATATGTTTGTCACCCAAAATCATGCACGAAGTTTTATCAAACAATTGATCTCTGACTAATCTGTCAAATTAATAACCCGACGAGTCGATATCCATCGACTGCCATATCCCTGTTGGTCCTCGACTAAATCTCCGGCCCGTGACTCTCAGCGAGTGGTACAACGGCGCCCAAGAAATTCCTTTTACCGACAATTACTTACAAACATAACACTCAACTATTGACAGACCAAGGCTTATCAAACACAAGTAAACATACTGAAAATGTGATAAAATCAATATCTTGAGTATAGCAATACTACTAGTTCACAAATCCATAACTTGGAGTAAAGCAAAATAAATACTCCACTTAAAGGCCTAGATCTACCCTGATATTAGAATCATAACTTCTTATCCACTTATGGAATTGCATGAATTGATACTTTTTAGGAAGCTAAGAATTCCTACTTCAATTCTCTAGTTTATCATTTTCTCAGATTCCAATCACACAATTCCAGAAATCCACAAGTTTTACTGTTATGTCAAAACAAAGTTTACTCAATTCTATTTCAACTTTAAACACAACTCCTGAACTTAGAAAACTCATAACTTCCAAAATACAATTTGGAATTGCATGATCTTACTCATTTTGAAAAGCTAAGACTATCTACTACAAGTCTCTAGTTAACCATATCTACAGTTTCTACCATCCAAATGCTATAAAATTCCTATATGTTCTCAGCTATGCATTTCTTCAATGTAATTGCTGCATTTTGACAATAACATAAAAACTCGCTCACTTATCGGAATTTTACGATCTTGGATTCTATAAAAAGTTGGGAGTGTCTACCAAAACTTTCCAGTTGATCACATCCTCAGATTCATCCATTAAAACACTGGAAAATCCCTATTTCTCATCAGGTGTACACAGAAAATGAGTTACTCTATAAAAACAAGGTCTTTTTAGTAGGACTGGTTCTATCCCAAACTTAGAAAAATCATGTCTTTTATAATACAAACTTGAATTGCATGATTCAAGATGTTTTAGAAAGCTAAGACTCTCTACTAAAAGTCTCTAGTTGGTCATTTCTATAGATTCTAAACATAAAATTTCAAAATTTCACAAGTTCACGACCTAACTAACTCAGAGCTGAAACTGAGCATAGTTCAGTGAAAATTAAATATCAATTCAACCATAAGTCCAATACTTATGAAATTTTAAATTCAGTAACTAGACATATACAAGTCTAACATATTCAAAAATTACATCCAGATTCATAACACAAAGAGAGTTATGGTTTTTTAAACTCAACATAAAAATTTCTTCTGTTTTCAGACAGGGTGCCTACCTCCTTTTACAAACTATTTTTAAAACCTCATCAAATGTTATCTATAAATTCTAAAATTTTAGAAACATGATCTAGACTCACATCACATACTACAGTAAAAAAAAAAATTGCAAGATTATGCACCAATAAGTAGTTATGAATTATTGATCTTCAATTCCAAAATAGGGCAGCACCAGCTTTTGATTCTGGACGAGTTGCCAACCTATATTCTTTGAAGTATCAAATGAACTCAGAAAAAAGTGAATATTGAAACTATGGTTGTTAACACATCCAAGTACCTCCAGTAAAAATTTCAGCTCAAATATCTTATCAAGTTCATAATATGATCTTTCAAACAGGACTTCCTATCAAGCACAAACACAGTTTTCTTCATGCTCTCTGTTCCAAAAATATAAATTTTTTTGAGCTTCTAAACAAACCCAAAAAAAATATGAAAAAATTAGAGGATGCTCTAAACACATCCTAGAACATGCCACAAAAATTTCATGATCAAATTCTAAGCCATTTGCAAAGTAGGAATTCCTAAGTCACAACATTACTTATGTTCTTAACAAGAAAACATGGTATAATTTGTGTTTAACATACAAGTTCTATTTTTTTACATAGCATATCAACACTCAAGCATGGAATTCATATTACTCTTATCTACTCCTACATATAAATTCATACACAAAAATATTAATATAGAATTTGAGAACACCCACCTATGAAGTTTGATGCACAAGCTTGTTGGCTCCTCCTCCTTCTTGGCTCCTCCTCCTTAGCTCCTCTTGAATTCCTACAACAAAGAGTAGATATTCTTGGCTAATACTCACTCTCTTTTCCTTCTCCTACTTCTCTTTCTCTCCCTTTTTTTTGAACTAAGAAAGCATGAGAAGAAGAAAAATGGAGAAATGGGTGAAGTGGAGGAGAGGGCTTAGGGTTTGGCCGGGATTTGGGTAAGGGGTAGGTGGAGGGTGGAGATGAGCTTTGTGAGGTGAGTGGGAAATGGGTGGTTTGGATTGAGTCAACATTAGTCTTTAGGAAATTTCCTAGCAACTTCCCATTCTCTCATTCTACACCACAAACTTGGCAAATTTTGAGCCCTTCTTTCTTATCAAGATCCCACCCAATCTCATCAAGTCTCATCTAGAAGTGGGTTCCTCACCCTTGGTCAGGGAACCCTAGGTCAAACAAATTCCCAACCATATCCCTAAAGCAAAAGCATGCATGGTTATTTACAATTTAAATTAATATTTTGATATCCTAGCAAAATATATTCTAATATTTAAATTATAAAATATACACGGTCGTATTCACATTCAAAGCAATTATAGATCGTATATCATATACGATCAAATCATATATATATATAGATATATATATATATATATATATATATATATATATATATATATATATATATATATATATATATATATTATCTATATACTTAAAATAAGATAATTTGAATTTAAAAAAATATATGTTTATCAAAATTATTATTTTTCCGAAAAAAATCGGGACAATACACAGTTTAATTCAGAAGATATCTCGAGTCTTTCTCATCGGTTCAGAATAACTAATATATCTGAAATTTCTTAATTAAAATCAATTATTATTAGAAAAATACATGATTGCGTGCAAATTCTCAACTATGCACGGATTACAATGTAAAATAGCCATATACTATTTTGCGAGGTGTTACAAGAAGTGAAGTAGAAGATTATACTTTCTATAGAATCTGGAGTCATCTAATTTGGGTTAGTATATGATTTGAAATAAATTTTTCAGGAAGCAGCAGGAGGATATCTGTGAACAGATTGTGCTAATATGAGATGATTGAGTATTCTTCCCCTTTTAGCACTTCCTTTTGGGACTTAGATGAGTTTTTTTGTGCCTATAACTCATGATTGACTCATGTTTGAGTTTGGGAAGTATTTATATGACTTGATTGTCTTATGTTCAGCTTTTTAGCTCATCTAGAATGTTGAAGCCCTAGGTTTGTTAATGACTGGATATTAGTAGTTGTGTTCGGTTCACCTTATTTGATCGGGGATATGGATCGAGGACCCACTGAGGTATTGGCAATCGAGGAATGTTGATTCGCCATGTTGGTTATTGTTGACATACTCGTTTGGACTCAATCTTTTAGACATTATGTGTGATTGGGTGAATGGCATGATTTGGTAATTGATGTTATTAACTTGTTTCTTTACTTTTTCTCTTGAAGACCAAGTTGGTGTTAGGGGTGATACCCTATAATCCGATTTGTTCTAAGGGTCAGCACTAGGTGGTGATTATCAAGGTTTTCTCTTCCTGTCGTAGGGATACGTGCTGAGTTACGTACCTCGCTCTATTAATTTCTGAAGTGCCATGGTAAGAACGGGAAGGTTTCCTGGAGATTCTATATTGGTGATGAACGAGCCATATGTGGGGTTTCCTATGAGTTTTTGGTGCCACTTAGTATGCAATATGTTACCTTATAGTTCGTCACGACTTTTTGGTGAGATCCGGACCTGGAGCGGGGGTACCGCAGAGATTGGGCACTAGTGGCAAATAGTGACACCACTATGTGTCTGCAGTAATGGGACTAGATCGAAATTGTAAGCCTCACCAGCCATGTTATATCTGTTAGTAACAGGATGAGTACAAAAGTAGAATGCAATGCATGGCGAGGGTTCGAAACCCTGAATCTAGAGGAAAATGGCTTTGATTTGGAGCATATATAGTATGGGATTAGTGTCCAAAGTCTTGCTGACATTAGATAAATTACATCTGTAAGTGCATTTCTTTTCTATGCATTAGACTTCAGGTCATGGCATACACCGACACTAGAAAATTAGGATGCACGCTTCCCTTTCCATCAAGATTGATTGTGTTTGTACAAGTTTAGAAATCATTATTTCTTATCAGCATTGTGTCAGTATATGTACTGACGTGCCCACTCAATTTAGGTATTGGATACTGGGTCACGATTGCAGGAGAACACAAGACAAGCAGGGCATCCAAGTGGAGTAGCAGTGTACCTACCTACCATTTGAGAAGTTGTAGGAATATCATAGTAGCGCAGCAAAAGATTCGAGCTACAGGGCGAATCTCAGGGAAGTAGCATGACCACTCGGTGGAGTTTCCAGTAGAGAGCAGTTGACTACCATTCTGGTGGCAGACAGTAGTTGTTACAATGTAGTATCTGTAATAAGTTGATTTAATTTGTATTCCTTGTTAAAAGAACAAGGTGCAATTGTTTAATGTAATGACTTGATGGTAATAAAAAAAGTTATTAATTTTTGTGTTTTTACTGTGTTGAGATGCATTTGAAGGAAAAGATTCTAGTTGTGTCATGGATGTTCGGTACGGGAATCCGGGGTGCTACACCTCTAACTCATCTACTAGTTCTGAGACGGCTTGGTTATCCCCTTAGGGGAGCTCTAGAGTTTCGAGAGAGAGGATCGGGCCCCCTACCGAAGTCATATAGCACTTTCGAGCAGTCTCTTGACTTCTCCTGACTTCTCCCACCCCCACTAAGGTAGGGAATTTCATCTTCATATGGAAAGCTGAGGGTACGGCATGAAGCACAGCAAGGCCAGGCCGGCCAAAGATGGCGTTGTACGCAGCCTTTACGTCGACAATAATAAAATCCGTTGGCTCTGTTTGGGATGTTGGGGCTTTGCCAGCAGTTACATCAAGAGTGACGACTCCCTCGATGGTTACTGGAACCCTGGAGAATCTGTCAACTTAAGTCCTTAAAAGGCCTCCAGAAAGAGGATATTGACGGAGCTACCGTTGTCGACTAGGATTCGGCGTACTTCATGGTTGGCCATGTGGAAACTCACTACGAGTGCATCACAATGGGGCGTTCGGACGCCTTCTAGGTCTCTATCTGAAAAGTTCATGGGGACTCCGAAGCCCTTGAGTGGAGGGTGGTTCTGCACTGAGTTAACTTCTTGTATGAAGGATTTTCGGGAGGAGTTCAACTCTCCCTCCATTGGTCCTCCAAGGATGAGGTGAATGGTTCGGATTCCTAGGACTCGGCGGGTCTTTCAGCTCACTTGTTGGCCCCCCGAGGTGGAGGAGGATCAACTCTGTCCTTCGTGACAAACTTGGCCAGTTGCCCTCTCTGGTGAGGGTTTCGATCTCCTCTTTGAGGGCCTGACAATCATCCGTGTCGTGGCAGTGGTCCTTATGAAAATGGCACCACTTATCTCTATTCCTCTTCTTGCCAAGGGTATTCATCTTCGGGGGAGATTAGAGCAACCTTTCCTTGCTGATCTCCATGAGGATAGCCGAGATACTGGCATTAAGAGGGGTGAACTTTTTGAAATAAGGAGGAGGTCAATGCTGGCCGTCGTTGTCTTTCTGAAGCTTCTTGGTACCATCTTCATCTGCACCCTTCTGTTTGTTCCTAAACAAGGGCTCCTAGTCATGGGGATGGAGGGCTTCTTCGGTTCAGATGTACTTCTCACTCCTCAGCAGGAGCTCTGAGAAGTCCCGGGAGGCTTCTTGGCGATGGATTCCTTCAAGTCGACATGATTGGTGTTATGTCGGAATGCTACTGAGGCCACTAACTGGTCAAGAGAGGCGATCGACCAAGCTTCAGTGGTAAAGCACCGAACATAGTCCTTCAGACGTTCGCCCATCCTTTGACTGAGTGCTAGCAGTGATGCACTTGATTTTCTCAGCTCGATGGCTGCTGACGAAGTGGGTGAGGAAGAGCTCCTTAAACTGGTCAAAGGAGAAGATGGAGGCTGGGGACAAGCGGGAGTACCACTCTCTTACTTGTCCCTTCAACGTGGTCGGGAAGGTCTTACAGTGGAGCGCATCCATAGCTTGATGGATCATCATGAGAGTTTTGAAACTCTCGATATGACCAGTCAGGGCAGATTCCTCATTGTAGGATTCAAAGTGGGGCGGCTTAAAGATCTCGGGGACCAGAGATTTCATGGTGGCCCTAGAGAAGGTGGTCTGCTTTGGCAGAAATTATTGGTCCGTTGTTCTTCTTCGCGGTTGAATCTGTCCAATTGCCTTTCCATCTCCCTGAGACGACAATGGACCGAGTCGTTCTCTTGGTAGAAACTAATCGTCCCTCGAGACTTTCCTGCATGAGGGGAAGGACGGGGAGGGCTAGGTGCATGTAAGTCACGACTCGGGGCGATGTTAAAGGCTCGCAAGATGTCATCCATGAATTTTTGGAACTCCTCCTGGGTGACTGGTTCCCCTCCGTCTGTAACACCCCGCAAAATTGGGATATAACAATTTTACTCCTCGTGTGATACGCACGTATATTTTGTACCGTTACGGGTACTATCAGTAATGTAATTTAATACGTATTTTTTATTCGACTATTTATGCATTTTCCGTCTTCTCGAAATTCATTTTATCCTATTTGGGCCAACTCAAATATTAGTTTTCAATCTTTATATTTTTATGTGCATTGCACGTGTTATCGATGCACGTGTTAATTACGTATATTCTACCATTACGTGTAATATTTTCTATGTATTTAAATTATTTAATTTGTAACTTGTTCAAATTCGTGTTATAAACGAAAATTTATTTTTCTCCTATTTTGATTAAAATATTTTATACGTGCGGTGCACGTGTTTTCCATGCACGTGTTGATTACATTATTGGATATATATATATATATAGATATAGATATATATATATATAGTTAATGAAATATTTTTTTGATTGTTGTATTTCGATTATTTATAAACATTTTCCCATTGACAAAATCGATTTCGCATTTGAATAATTGTTTTACCTGCGACGCACGTGTTTGGAGTGCACATGTCCGTTGTATTTTTCTTTCAAAAGGAAATTTTGAAGTATGTCTGTTCATTTCTATTTGTGCATGACAAGTCTAATTTATAATAAATCAAACTAATTTTATTTAAATACAAAATATATATATATATATATATATATATATATATATATATATATATATATATATATATGTATGTATAGAGAAAGGTTCGGGTGAGAACCATTCCCTGGGGTGAGAACCTAAGGGCCTATCCCAGCCATTCATCTGACTAATATTAACGGTCTAGATGTTATCCGTTATAATTAATTAGATTAATTAATTTTTGATTTTAGATGTCAATCCCTTTAATTAAGTGTTGGGGACCGCATAATAAAAGGAATGAAGATGTTCAAAAAATATTTCATTAACTATATATATAGAGAAACCTTCCATTGCTCACCAGCCCTGTGAGCACCCTGGTGAGCACTCGCCCTCAACCGTAGGATCTACATTTACATCATGATCGAGATCTAACGACCAATATAACTTCCGCTCATCTCAGCAACAATCGGGGGCATTCTCGTCATTTCCCTACCCCAGACAAAAATCCCCCCAAACTGATTGGATCTCATCGTTCTCATCTCTCCTTCTCCTTCTCCTTCTCATCGCACCCCAGTTGAAACCCATAGCAGCGTTCGACTCTCTCTCACGCTCTCAACCCCCGTCAATTCTCCCCGTCAACTCCACAAATTCGGGCGCTCGACGAAACCGCTGCTTGCTCCATCGCTTCCCCTTCACCGCTGCTTGCTCCATCGATTCATATAATTAGGATTTTAGGGTTTGGGGTGTTGGATGTTGGATTCGTTTGGTGTTTTGTTGCTGTTAGGGTTTGGGTCTGTTTGTGTAAAGGATGGTTTGAATCTTAGAATGGAAATGGCCTTTTCTTTTATGCGAATTCTCAAATATTTTAGGGTTTATTTGTGTTTGATTTGAAGAAAAAAAATAGGGTGAAATTGATGCTGAATTTGGTCAGTATATTGGTTATTTTATCTTTTTTGTTGCTGATTATTGGATTTGAGAATCTGGAACTGGAACTGATGGCATGTTCATTTTGTAGGCGTATTCGTAGAGCAAGAGAGAGTATGACCGAAGATGGTAACTGGAACTGGTATGTGTTGCATCAAATTGATTTATATTGCATTATGTTGTTGGTAGATCTTGGGTCTTTTAAGTGCTTGCAATCTGGTGGTGGTGGTGGTGGTGGTGGTGGAGGTGGCTGTGAGGATGTTCTTGCTTTCATCATGTTGTTGATGAAGTTGTATGTATCTATTGTAGTGGGTTTCAGACTTTGTGGTACCTGATTTATGTTTCCATGATCATGTTGTATGTTTCTGTGATCATTTTGTACTGAGAAAATGCGTCAGAAGGGTTTCAACTGGGGTTTCTGAGTAATTTAACCTATGCTTGTAGTAAGGAGTTGTAGTAAGGAGTTTGTAAAATCTTTCATAATGAACTTCAAGGTTAATCTATTTGTAATATCATATTATGGACAAGGTTTTTGCCCGAAATTTTTGTTGCTTCTGTGTAATGCTCAAGTATAAGTGAATTTGTGCCATTCCAATACTGAATAATTTGATATGTGTTTATGTTGTTCCTTTGTGCTACTTCGAGTAAGTGATAAATGTGATAATACCCTCTTCAAGTATGGTTTCCTGAAGCATAGAACCTGAAGCTTGTACAAGTTCTTCCCAATATGTAGGTTTACAAATGAAGTGAAGTCAGTGATGCAAAAATATGGGAACAATGGGAGTTTTATGAGTCAAGAAGTCGGCATTTACCGTAACAAAAGTAAAAAAAGCCTTCAACTAATAAAAAAAACATTTGCAATGGAGACAGAACTGCCTATGACTTCCATTTTCACTGTTTTTAGGGATTCAATTATATTTCAAGACTTAAGTTGTTTCATTCTTCATCATCCAATCAGTTATTTCAAGACTTAAGTTGTTTCAAGACTTTAAGTTGTTACACTTCACATGCTCGGAAACTGCATAATATTACAATATATATTAAAACCTTCAACCAGTGTATCTCATAAAGCAGAGAGTAGTATGGTTAGAAATTGCATAAAGAGATCTCAATAACCCTGGAAACATTGCGTAACATAGCTCAATTTACAAGTAGACAACAAAAACAAAGCTCAATAGCATCAGTTTTCAATAACAAAACAAAAACAGAGCTCAATAACAAAAATAGAACTCAATTGCATAACATAGCTCAATAGCTCAATATTCATTTACCCTCATCATACTTGAGATTCAAGCTTACAACAGAGCTCAATAGCATCAGTTTTCAATAACAAAAACAGAGCTCAATTACAAAACCAGAGCTCAATTGCATGACATAGCTCAATAGCTCAATATTCATTTACCCTCATCATAGTCAAGATTCAAGCTTACAACAGAGCTCAATAGCATCAGTTTTCAATAACAAAAACAGAGCTCAATAACAAAAATAGAGCTCAATTGCCTGGAGCTGCTGTTCTGTAGCCTGGAGCTGTTGTTGCTACCCGGAGCTGTTGTTGCTTCATTCTCCTCTTCTGTGTTCAAATAAGGAAAATATGCAAACATGACCTGCCAAATTAATTAACTCAACTTGAGTTTGAACAAGTGAATGGAAAACATATAACAAATAATAATAAAGAGTAAATTCACACGAACCAAAGCATTGCAACTCATGGAAAGAAGAGAACTAATAGCTAGAAAGAAGAGATCAACTCATGGAAATTAATAAATCTACACACTGAATAATATAACTGATCTCATTTAGATTTGAACGCTGCTAACTCAATAAAATCATGAATTGTAGGACTTGTAGACTTGTGGGCTCAGAACACACTTCTATATAGAACATACTCTATTTAAGGATTTATCAAATTTGCCTAATAATCAAAAAAACAAAGTATCAGCTTAGCAAGTCCTCACAGATATCTCAGAATGTCATAAAGTAGGCTAAAATCTTTGTAATGGGTATGATAGGATTTAAATGATAATCCATACATATATTTGAAAAGTCAATATACTGTTAAACAATAAAAATGCATCATGATTGGAATTGCATTGAAAACTGGGGTAATGGAACTCTTATTTTCTAACGTACGCCAAATATACTTTGGAATCAATATCTAATGAAGATTAAATCTGTACAACATTATCCTATGTCTCGCAAAAAACAAAATTGTAAACATACCAAACTCATAGAAACAACTGAATAACATTCCCCTTTTCCCTAACAAAAAAAAATATCGAGTGATCGGATAGATGGGTAATAGGAGTTCAATATTATTGAGGTGAATTAAAGACCAGTAATTCCGTCTCTACAACTTGTAGTGTATGATAAATTCGATGATGGTTTAAAGCCTTCAAAGAGTTAAATCTTCAGTAACTAAATCTACATTGAAACATGTAGGTAGACTAAGGCAAATACATTTACTTAAGTAGATTGCAAGTTGAAAATCTACCAATATTACAGGTTGCATTATGAAATACATTACCCCCCTTTGATTGATGAACTCACCATTATAATTTAGACAACGGATCTCATTGTCAAAGAGTGCCCACATTAATCAATCACATAGATTGCAAGCACTTAAAAGACCCAAGATCTACCAACAACATAACGCAATATAAATCAATTTGATGCAACACATACCAGTTCCAGTTACCATCTTCGGTCATACTCTCTCTTGCTCTACGAATACGCCTACAAAATGAACATGCCATTCAGTTCCAGTTCCAGATTCTCAAATCCAATAATCAGCAACAAAAAAGATAAAATAACCAATATACTGACCAAATTCAGCATCAATTTCACCCTATTTTTTTTTCTTCAAATCAAACACAAATAAACCCTAAAATATTTGAGAATTCGCATAAAAGAAAAGGCCATTTCCATTCTAAGATTCAAACCATCCTTTACACAAACAGACCCAAACCCTAACAGCAACAAAACACCAAACGAATCCAACATCCAACACCCCAAACCCTAAAATCCTAATTATATGAATCGATGGAGCAAGCAGCGGTGAAGGGGAAGCGATGGAGCAAGCAGCGGTTTCGTCGAGCGCCCGAATTTGTGGAGTTGACGGGGAGAATTGACGGGGGTTGAGAGCGTGAGAGAGAGTCGAACGCTGCTATGGGTTTCAACTGGGGTGCGATGAGAAGGAGAAGGAGAAGGAGAGATGAGAACGATGAGATCCAATCAGTTTGGGGGGATTTTTGTCTGGGGTAGGGAAATGACGAGAATGTCCCCGATTGTTGCTGAGATGAGCGAAAGTTATATTGGTCGTTAGATCTCGATCATGATGTAAATGTAGATCCTACGGTTGAGGACGAGTGCTCACCAGGGTGCTCACAGGGCTGGTGAGCAATGGAAGGTTTCTCTATATATATAGTTAATGAAATATTTTTTTGATTGTTGTATTTCGATTATTTATAAACATTTTCCCATTGACAAAATCGATTTCGCATTTGAATAATTGTTTTACCTGCGACGCACGTGTTTGGAGTGCACATGTCCGTTGTATTTTTCTTTCAAAAGGAAATTTTGAAGTATGTCTGTTCATTTTTATTTGTGCATGACAAGTCTAATTTATAATAAATCAAACTAATTTTATTTAAATACATAATATATATATATATATATATATATATATATATATATATATATATATATATATATGTATAGAGAAAGGTTCGGGTGAGAACCATTCCCTGGGGTGAGAACCTAAGGGCCTATCCCAGCCATTCATCTGACTAATATTAACGGTCTAGATGTTATCCGTTATAATTAATTAGATTAATTAATTTTTGATTTTAGATGTCAATCCCTTTAATTAAGCGTTGGGGACCGCATAATAAAAGGAATGAAGATATTCGACAGATTTTTCGGTCAATATTTTTTGCCGTTTTTATTTTATTTGCAACCGAACCACATTCTTCATCAGGATGATGAACACTTCCGATTACGATGATGGTAACCCTACTGCCAAAACTTCCGGTATAGACAATCCGACTAATATCCAAACACCGTTCCCGTCTCCTCCAATGAGTTCGAAGAAGGTGGATACACCAGGTTTTCATTCTACTATGTTTTAATGTTTCTGATTACCGTATTTCTTGTTATATAGAACGTCGATCAGGTCATTATATACCTCCTTTTTTTTCCTGTTGTTTGCAGATTTATATTTTATAAATAGAAACATAATATACACTACTGTATAAGAATCATCAATTATAAGATAATAAACAAAGCAATGTGTTATACTTATTTTAATTCATGACAGTGTTTATATTCGAAAGAAATAACACATCCATCTTCGAAAGAAATAACACAAACACAGCAATTACAACAAGTTAAAATATATAGATAACAAATTCTTAATTTAAAACAGCAACAACTGAACAGTTAATTAGCAACTGTTTATTATATAAATAGCAACTACATATTATGTAAACAACAACTACAGTATACTGTATATTGTTAGCAACAACTACAGTATAACTATAAACAGCAACTACATATTATATAAACAACAACTACAGCATACAATTATAAGATAATATACAAAGCATTGAGTCATACTTATTTTTATTCATGACATCGTTTATATTGGAAAGAAATAACACATCCATCTTTGAAAGAACTAACACATCCAGCGTTTATGTAGTTGATGATCTTGGTAATCATCAACTACATAATATACACTACTGTATAATAATCATCAAATATAAGATAATAAACAAAGTATTGAGTTTTACTTATTTTAATTCATAACATCGTTTATATTCGAAAGAAATAACACATCCATCTTCGAAAGAAATAACACAAACACAGCAATTAGAACAAGTAAAAATATTTAGATAACAAATTCTTAATTTAAAACAGCAACAACTATACAGTTAATTAGCAACTGTTTATAATATAAACAGTAACTACATATAATGTAAACAACAACTACACTATACTGCATATTGTTAGCAACAACTTCAGTATAACTATAAACAGCAACTACATATTATATAAACAACAACTACAGTGTACTAAATAGCAACTCTTTTATTAGCAAACAAAAAAATTACTGGAATTGAAAATAGCAAATACTGAACAGCAAGATACATAGATATAAACAGCAACAATAGTACAATTAAATAGCTACTTTTATCTAGCAAACAAAAAAACTACTAAAATGAAAATTCGCAAATACTGAGTAGCAAGATTTATACTTTTTTTTATAAATCTTATTTGATATAAATGTCATAACAACGTTTATATTGATTTTGTAGTTGGAAATAAAATTATTCCAGTCCAGGGTTGTACCTTGTCGATATCGCCCGGATTAACTGAACGCCATATACCTCATTGCGACAGTGACTTGAAGCCTTTTGTCGGCAAGAAATTTGCTGATATGAATGACGGGATAAAGTTTTATACAGAATACGCCGCAGCTTGTGGTTTTGATGTTCGGCGGGGTGGCGACAAGAGAAAACGTGGTTTAATTACACACAAGTGGCTTTATTGTAACAGGCAGGGAAATAAGAATACCGTTAAGTCTGATGTTTCAAACAACCATCTCGATAATGATATTGTCGAGGAGAATATTGTAGAGGAGAATGATCCGATCGATAAGCCAAAAATCAAGAGGCGTCGGGTGTCGAAACGGCTAGACTGCAAGGCTCTTATGCTTTTAAAACACAAAACAAATTCGAACTACATTGTCTCTAAATTCGTCGAGCATCATTCTCACCCGTTAGTTCCATTGGTTCAGAGACAATTCCTCGATGCGAATAAAACATTAAATCCTGGTCATCAGAATTTCATTCTTAATTGTGCTAGAGCAAATATAGGTCCGATGAAGTCTTACAGGTTGTTCAAAGAGGTTGTTGGATCTTACTCCAATATCGGATGCACAAGTGTTGAGTTCAAAAATTTCTCGCACGACCTTAAGGCATATGTGCTTGGTGTTGATGCTCAAATGGCTTTGGACAGGCTTTTCAAGAAAAAAGAAATAAGTCCAGCCTTTGTTTTGGAGTACGATGTCAATGAGAAAGACCAGCTGACACGTGTCTTTTGGGCTGACTCAATATGCCGCAGAAATTATGCCGTTTTCGGTGATGTTCTGAGCTTTGATGCTACTTATTCAACTAATAGGTACGAGCATGCGTTTGTTTTCTGATTTTAAGTAGCCACAAATATTACATATATTAGTTGGAAACAATATTAATATTGCTTGTTTCTCATTTCGCAAATTTATGTACTACATGATTTGAATTCACTATATAGCAACTGAATGTATTATGCAGTTGCTATGCAGTTGCTAATTAATTGCTATGCAGTTGCTCTTTTGTTTTTGAGTTTCTATGCAGTTGCTATTTTGAATTGAAAATATTTATTCCCAAATTAATAGCAATTGCAGAATCATTCACCATTTCGTTCCTTACAGTTACTGTTTATTACAATTGCTATTTATAATTATTACAGTTGCTGTTTAAGTGGTCAGGTATTGCCGTATAATTATTTCAGTTGCTATTTATAGTTATTACAGTTGCTATTTATAGTTATTTCTGTCAAACTAAACAGGATACTTTTAGTTTTTTTTTTAATAAATATGTCCACAATCAAGTTTATGCTAATTTTTATATATCCATAGGTATAACATGATCTTCACTCCGTTCACGGGAAAAGACAACCACGGCGGATGTATAAATTTTGCTGCTGCGTTGCTCACTAAGGAAGATGTCGATTCTTACACTTGGGTGCTTGAAAAATTTAAAGATTGCATGGGTCATTGCCCCTCAATGATTATTACAGACCAAGACCCTGCATTGAAGATTGCACTTGAACGCATATTTCCTGGCGTTAGGCGACGCCTGTGCATGTGGCACATCATGCAGAAGTTGCCTTTGAGGCTACCAAATAAAGTGAAAGATGACGACATTTTCAAATCGATGTTGAGGTCGATTGTTTGGACAAGCCTCATTGAGCCACCAGAATTTGAAGATAAGTGGGTTACATTAATGACCGAGTACGGAGTTCAAGACGACAATTGGTTGAAGTCAATGTTTCAGATACGTTTGTTTTGGATCCCAGCATATTTTAGGGACTGCCCTATGAGCGGCTTGCTACGAACTACGTCAATGTCTGAGAGAGAAAACAATTTCTTCAAAATACACTTCAACCCTCGATCAAACTTGATTGAGTTTTTCATGTTTTTTGAAGGGGCTTTAGAGAAACAACGAAATGAATACGACAAGTTGAACAACAAGAACATTTTATACATCTCCATTCCCATCACCCAGTTGTTGATCGAGAGGCATGCTAGCAAGGTATACACGTCAACAATTTTCAAAGAAACGCAAAAGGAGATCGTCTCTGCATGTTATGACTGTAGCATTGTCAGTATCACAAAAGGCTCACTAAGTTCCACATATGAAATAAGTAGTGACAGTAGCGATATAGCAACTATCACACACAACAACACTGCTGAGGATGTGACATGCACCTGCAAGAAGTTTACAATGATGGGCTTACTATGTCGGCATATTTTCTGGGTGTTCAAAGATAAAAAACTTGAAGCTATACCTGATAAGTATGTTCTCGGCCGATGGACTAAAACAGCTGAATTGAAGCCAATACACCAACTTGACGACAATGTCCTTAACGACTGCGCAAGCATCGATGAGCAAAAGTCTATCATGAATAATTTAATTTCAGATTTTTACTCGTGTATTGGTCTTCTTGATGGTAACATCGCGAAGATGTCGATTTTCCACCGCTGCATCAAAGAACAAATGGCCCTGCTTAATTCCACCGAAGACCCACAAGCTGGTCCGTCTACCAAGAATAGGATATTCGAAACGCATTTCGGAGCTCCTGCTCCTGAACAAGTCTTGGTGCATCCACCCACCAAGGTCAGCACCAAAGGAAGTGGTAGTAGACTTGTTTCTCGTCAAGAAGCTGCGATTGAGCGCAACAAGAAACCGTTGCGTACGTGCAGCATATGCACGAAAAAGGTTAGACATGATGCTAGAAATTGTCCTGGCCGAACAGTTTTCGTTGAAGAAGACATCGGAGTCGAATGATTTTATGGAATTGCTATTTTGAACTCAATCTATGTTCATAGTTTACTGTTAATTTTTTGCTATTTTAATAACTTACAATTGCTATTTTGTTTCTATGGATTTGCTATTTTAATATCAAATTTATAACGTTAATTATATAGTTAGTTTGAGTTCGAAATAAACAACATAAGTTTCTCTGTAGTTGCTATACAGTTGCTAATTAATTGCTATGCAGTTGCTATTTACTTGAAATATTGAGTTTCTAATTAATTGCTATGCAGTTACTATGCAGTTGCTAATTAATTGCTATGCAGTTGCTATTTTGTTTTGAGTTTCTATGCAGTTGCTATTTTTGAATTGAAAATATTTATTCCCAAATTAATAGCAACTGCAGAATCATTCACCATTTCGTTCCATACAGTTATTGTTTATTACAGTTGCTATTTATAATTATTACAGTTGCTGCTTAAGTGGTCAGGTATTGCTGTATAATTATTTCAGTTGCTATTTATAGTTACTACAGTTGCTATTTATAGTTATTACAGTTGCTATTTATAGTTATTACAATTGCTATTTATAGTTATTACAGATGCAGTTACTGTTTATTACAGTTACTATTTATAATTATTACAGTTGCTGTTTAAGTTCGAAATAAACAACATAAGTTTCTCTGTAGTTGCTATGCAGTTGCTAATTAATTGCTATGCAGTTGCTATTTACTTGAAATATTGAGTTTCTAATTAATTGCTATGCAGTTGCTATGCAATTGCTAACTAATTGCTATGCAGTTGCTATTTTGATTTGAGTTTCTATGCAGTTGCTATTTTTGAATTGAAAATATTTATTCCCAAATTAATAGCAACTGCAGAATCATTCACCATTTCGTTCCATACAGTTACTGTTTATTACAGTTGCTATTTATAATTATTAAAGTTGCTGTTTAAGTGGTCAGGTATTGCTGTATAATTATTTCAGTTGCTATTTATAGTTATTACAGTTGCTATTTATAGTTATTACAGTTGCTATTTAAAATTAAAGTAATGATGATGTAGGTTTGTAAATATCAAAAATATTCTTATTGTGGAATACAATTTGCAGTCATAATGATCATGAAAATAAATAAACCAATCACAACGTGTAAAATTGTGTTTCAAGGGCCAAGATTTCTTAATTATGTTCAAAATGAGTCTATATCGATCAAAAACAACATCATTCATTAGTATACAAAAGAATCATACTGTTTTGCAATTTCAATATCATTCATTAGTATACAAAAGAATCATTCATTAGTATACAAAAGAATCATACGTCTGACTACTATAATCTAACGACACTCAGACCACTTTAGTCTTTGGTCAAGTTAGTTGGCGGCCTGTAATTAAGCAGAATGGGCCCCAAATCTATTGGCCCATCCACGCATTGCTGCTGATAGTGGAGGTTCGATGCTGCATCAACTTGATCCTTTAAGGTATTAACATCAGATTTCAAGATGGCAGCACAGTACTTTACTCTCAATACATTAAGCTGTCTCTTATTGTTCTTCTTTAAGCCACTATTCCAATTTTTTTCTCCCCCGCCATGATATGTCTCCATGTGGCGCATCAGAAACACTCCACAATCCTCCTTGTTTGTGTCGTCCCTCCAAGGCATACTCAGCCTCCGGATATTTACATTGCGCAGTTCTATGGACTCCTTAATTTTTCCTTTTGACTCCAAAAATAGATTAAACAATTGGCTCTGCAAGAATGTTTAAAACAATATTAACTAAATGTATGCTGCACTCACAACGTTATAAATTTAGGTTTGCAATTATCATAATGTTCGTACCAGTGATCCTGGAACATCGCCATATTTCGTCTTCAACGAACCAGTATCCATCGCCGAGGAGTTATCAATAAGATCAATGGACATATTCTTCAAGTCATATACCATCATGTAAAAATGACTTGCATGTATTATTGGAAACACAAACTGCATACGCAAAACGAAATATGTATAGTTGTCAAGTCAACAATAATATTATATACATGAGGATAGCAATTTTTAAGTATCTAAATAGCAATTTCTAAATTACTTAATAGAAACTTCACACTAACTAAAGTGTAACTAACTGAATAGGAATTTCTAAATAACTAAATAGCAATTTCAAATTAACTAAATAGCAACAAATTCTTTTTTACGTCACAAATTGTAAGATATGCCTAACATTAAAAAAATTAATAACCATCAAACTTACGATGTCAATGCTGCCCAATTTCATCCACTTCGTATCAACGATTTCCTCATCGAGTCGCTCGAAGAACTTCTCTCCTCGTCTATTCATACTCCATTCTTTAACAGGGTTCACAGCAGTGTATGCCTAACCGTAAATTATGTTAGGCCGAAATAGTGGTGAAACAAACAAAAGAATGCAAAATAAATAAATAAATAAATAATAAATAATAAATAATAAATAAATAAATAAATAAATAATTTCAGTCAGACTCACAGTTAGGTATGTAGATGCGAAGAATCTACATGGTGAACCTTTCGATCGAGACATCTCCTTGTGATTGAGTATCATACTCCAAATATCAATAACTGATGCTTCCACATAAACAGATGGCAAAAGTGAAATCATTTGTTCCCTACTGAGCTGAAACTGTCCGGTGTAAAATAAGATCTCCATCCTACATCAATAAATAATAAGTCAGCTATAAAAATCCTTAGAATTTCATAATAACTTGCAAAATATTGCATACGTTAAAGAAAAACTTACATATCAGCATCAGCATTGTTCATCACCCAGAACCCAATCTTCTTTTCAGCATCAGTCCATCCGTCAGTCAACGCTACTTCCCTACGGACGTATGGGGAAATTAATTTTTCAGTCTTCTTCTTTTCTGTTTGTTTCCGGCGTACCATGTGGTGTGCAGTCTCAACAGGGTTTTTGGCTTTCAAAATATCAGAATTCTTCTTCACCTTATTAATCTCCACTCCCAGGCTGTCTTTGTTCTTCTTTATATTTTCACCCTCTTCTGGACCTTTCACAATCAAGTATTCCCCTCCATCAGTCGGAATATGCGTCTCGGTCTCCTTTGAAGTGTTGGTAACAAATATTCTAGTTAACATCATTCAAAAAATAGCACAACAATTGAAGTAAATCTTAAAAACAACAATCCAAATACCTTGCCACTTCTCATGTTTATCTGACGCTTTTTATTTCCTAGATCCGCATCTCGAACAACCTTCAAACATAAATACTACTTCCATAAGCAAATGCAGCATGATTATACAGCAACTGTAATGATTATAAATAGCAACTGCAATACCAATACCTGACTAGGAAATCGACGTTTTCTAACAGGATTTCGACGTTTTCTAACAGGAATTTGCGCCCATTCAACATTTTGTTGATAATCATTTGTTTTCCCGTGCACCATTTCCTAAACACAAAAAAAGGAAAAAACATTATGGTTCTTTTGTATACTAATGAAAAACATTCATTATATGTTTTTGTATTTTCATAATAAAAAAATTAAATTTTATTCCAGAATAAGAATATTTTTAATATTGACAAACATACATTATCATTACTTTAATCTATGACATTTTAATGTAATGAGCAATTGCATAAGAATTAGACTGCAACTGAATAATATCAAATTAGAAACTCAATATTTCATGTAAATAGCAAGTGCATAGCAATTAATTAGCAACTACATAGACTCTCAAAACAAAATAGCAACTGCATAGCAATTAATTAGCAACTGCATAGCAACTGCATAGCAACTATTTAGAAACTCAATATTTCATGTAAATAGCAACTGCATAGCAATTAATTAGCAACTGCATAGACTCTCAAAACAAAACAGCAACTGCATAGCAATTAATTAGCAACTGCATAGCAACTATTTAGAAACTCAATTTTTCAAGTAAATAGCAACTGCATAGCAATTAATAAGCAACTGCATATCAACTGCATAGAAACTCAAAACAAAATAGCAACTGCATAGCAATCAATTAGCAACTGCATAGCAACTGCATAGCAACTATTTAGAAACTCAATTTTTCAAGTAAATAGCAACTGCATAGCAATTAATTAGCAACTGCATATCAACTGCATAGAAACTCAAAACAAAATAGCAACTGCATAGCAATTAATTAGCAATTGCATAGCAACTGGATAGAAAATCAAAACAAAATAGCAACTGCATAGCAATTATTTAGAAACTCAATATTTCAAATAAATAGCAACTGCATAGCAATTAATTAGCAACTGCATATCAACTGCATAGAAACTCAAAACAAAATAGCAACTGCATAGCAATTAATTAGCAATTGCATAGCAACTAGATAGAAAATCAAAACAAAATAGCAACTGCATAGCAATTAATTAGCAAGTATATACATTAAACGTAGCAAAAAAGATAACATTTGTAAGGTATGACCTGTGCATTTTTTCCTTCCTCCTTCTCAGTGCTCTTATTGTGTGCCTACAAAATACACAAGTCTTTCAATTAAAATAACTTTTCGTATAGGGAAAGTTGAAAAGGAAAAATATATAATTCATTATTTATCAACCTGCAACAAGGGATCTTGAACCTGCTCAGCTCCCGTATCATCGTCACCTTTCAGTTGTGTTAATCCAAGGCTAAAACTTGGCTCATTACATCCCAATACACTCATGTCTGGCCGATTTGTTTTAGCGGCCACTTCTTTATTAAACGCGAAACGCTTAACAGCTGCTTCCTCAAGCACCTTTAACTGATCAAATACATCATCCTGGGCCCAGAAGAAATCGTACATGTTCTGTGTGCTACCAGCTTGCTGATCTGCCAAATTTTTATTTTCTACTGCTACATTGGCTGTACAACCCAATAGTACTTGAGCCTTATCAACCATATTCTTGACATTCGGATCAGACATGATCTCTGCCGGCGCATCGCGGACCATTGACATTAGATCAACCATCGTATCAGCCAATATTTTCGCCTTGGTAAGGAATTTATCCGCAAACAAGCGAACAGCGCCTCCGGCTTCACTACTTTCACCATCGGTTGACATTCCCGTACGCTTCTCAGATCTTTTTTCAAGAACTTCAGCATCTTTATCTTCTTCAAATTCCTCACCCGACCATTCGATTCGGTCGCAAAGATGTCCTGTCCTGAAACCTCCGTGTTTCTTTTCATCCTTCTCTCGCTTGAACATCTCACTAAACGTCCAAACCTTTATTAACGGATAACATCTTGGGACGGTTCTTCTCAAGAACACGACACGATCGAGGTAAAGAGCCTACAAAAGATATGAAAAAATAATACAATTAAAAATAATATCAAAAACACGACTCGATCGAGATAAAGAGCTGAAAAAATCAATTAACCCAATATTTTATTAGTTGCAACTTATAGCTATTCATATTGCTAATTACAGTACACAAAATATATATTTATGAAGTACGAAAACCCACCACAATGAACAAGGTCGGGCCCATGAAGTTTTTTGTTTTTTTCCCCTCCCATTTCAGCTTCCATTCTATGAGGCATCTCACCATGTAATCACCCCAATCGTACTCCCTTAGCGTCGACATACATTCCAAGTTGCTCAATATTTGGGGATTCACATACCCATTGTCCCGGATTTTCAAATAGACAAGCTCCTAATAAAACCACGAAATGACGCTTGAACCATACGCCACCATCAACCTCGCCAAGCATCTTGTCCTTCAGAGTATTGATTAATACTTTATCTTTCCCAATCTGCTGTTTCCACTCCATAACCTTCGGACATACTTCCTTTTCCGCTTTCTATCTAACTGGCGCTTACCTCTCGGCAGTCCAAAAATTAGTGCAGCGTCATCGGATTCCACATGAAGTGACCGTTCATTATCCATCTTCAATTCGCAGCTCCTAGGATCAAAGTGATCAAGAACCCAATACGCCAAAGAAGCTGGTACCTTCGTCGTTTTCAAATGCAGGATGTTGCCAAATCCCATCTCAATAACAGCACGTCGCTGTGCATCCTTCATGTCTTTAATAGCATTCACCAGAATACGGGAGCATGTCCTACTAAGTACAACTGGGTCATCGGCGACGTTCTCAGCCGGCGTCCCATTACCCCTTTTATTTCCAGCATCTACTTCGACAAAGTCGTCGTTTACATTCTTCTGACAACTATCAATATTTGCTTTCTTTCTAATACTACGTGCGCAACTTGAACTTGTTTTCGAAACACTTTCACCTTCGAAAGAAATAACACAAAGACATCAATTACAACAAGTTAACACATATAGATAGCAACTTCTTATTTTAAAACAGCAACAACAGTACCATTCACTAGCAACTATTTATTGAAACAACCATAAATACAATAAAACATAATTAGCAACTACCCATTATGTACACAGCAACTACAATCTAATAAATATCAACATTTACAACATTTACATCAATATATAACATCAATAAATTTCTAATTAGCTGGTCAGGTATTGCTATGACATTTTAATCTATGACGTTTTAATCTATGATATTTTAATGTAATGAGCAATTGCATAAGAATTAGATTGCAACTGAATAATATCAAATTAGAAACAAAATCTTTCATGTAAATAGCAACTGCATAGCAATTGATTAGCAACTGCATAGACCCTCAAAATAAAATAGCAACTGCATAGCAATTAATTAGCAACTGTATAGCAACTGCATAGCAATTAATTAGCAACTGCATAGCAACTATTTAGAAAATCAATTTTTCAAGTAAATAGCAACTGCATAGCAATTAATAGCAACTGTTGAATGCAAAAACCATCAATAACATAATAACAACTGTTGAATGCATTTCAATAGCAACTGTTGAATGCAAAAACCATCAATAACATAATACATAAACAGCAACTACATATTATATAAACAACAACTACAGTATACTAAATAGCAACTGACTGTATTGTTATTAGTTTTTTAGGCCCTATATAACCCTCTAATTCGCCAACAATAAAGCCAAACTTTTAAAGCATTTCAAAAATCATTTGACAGGAAAAATTATCACGAACAACATTCAGAAATTTATAATTAAAACAACAAATTGTTCGGGGATTCAATTAAGTAGAACGAATTGCAAGAAAATAAAATAATAAAAGACGACATCGGAAAAATTTCATTAAAAAAAATGAAACTCATTTGCGACGGCGCCGGCGCCGTCGCAAATGAGCCTCTTCGTGTTCTTTTTCGGTGACATGTCTATCCAAATTGAAATCGCCTAAACTACAATCTCCTAGGTCTTGTCGCGAGAGTTTAGTAATATTCGATGATGAAGGAACGAAATCGTGAGGAAAAAAAACTCTAGACTCTTTTTGTTGTGTAATTATTAGGGTTAAGGGAAAAAAATGGTGAATGATTCTGCATTTGCTATTAATGGGATACAAAATCTTCTCCCATATTTTTCGGAAACCAAATATTTCTCTCTCCAATTTGAAAATTTTACCTTAACCGTCACACACCAAAAAAAGTCTATACATTAGGATCTATTACCATTTTTTGTAGTTGCATAATCTCAGCCATACGAAATGATTTGATGAGTGGTAGGGAGAGGCCCTTAGGTTCTCACCCCAGGGTTGGTTCTCACCCGAACCGATCCCTATATGTATATATATATATATATATATATATATATATATATATATATATATATATATACACATATGTTTTATTTTAAAAATAAATCATTAAATATGTGAGTGTACACAAAGCACGTGCTCGTGAACACATGCAATGTACACACTCCAAGAGGAGTAGCCGGCTGTGCATGGAGGAAGTGGGGAAAGAGAATGGGTGGTTAATTGTAGATTAGTGGGTTAATTAAAATTTACTTGTCTCTAATATTATAATGGGAGAGTTGGAGTTGTAATGCTGTCAACGTACAAACCCGTGCATTGCACGTGCAACTCCAACTCTTCCATTAATTACAACAAAAACAAACAATAAAAAAAATTCCACCTATTTAAAACATGCAACGCACGTGCAAAACAATTTTACAATATTTTTTTAACACTAAACATACACATATGTTACACGTACAACTAGGGCTACAAACGAACCGAGCTACTCGCGAGCTACTCGGCTCGAGCTCGGTTAAAGCTCGGTCAAAGCTCGACTCGAGACGTGCTCGAGCTCGAAATCGAGCTCCATATCTTAACGAGCCGAGCTCGAGCTTGGCCTTTTTGTGATTAAGCTAAGCTCGTGAGCTACTCGGCTCGAACTCGGTCAAAGCTCGGTCAAAGCTCAGCTCAAAACGAGCTCAAGCTCAAAACTGAGGTCGATTGCTTAACGAGCCGAGCTCGAGCCTCAAGATACTCGGCTCGACTCGGCTCGTTTGTAGCCCTACGTATAACTCAAATTCTACTTACAAACACATGCATTGCACGTACAAATTGTAGCTTTTTCTTCAAAATATTTTTACCAATTACGTACAACGCACGTCCAACTCCGAAACTATTTTTTAATACGTAAATCGCACGTGACAATCCTCCAACTCTTATCAAAACGTGCATCGCACGTGAAAAATACTAGTATTAATTAATTAAAATTTCCTTTATAATCTTACCCCTCTTATTTCCTAATCACAAAAAAACAAACCAATAACCAAAAATACATACCTTATTGCCTTGCTGCCGAAATGTTGCTGGAATTTCCCTTCTTCCTCTGGGGACAGTTTTCGAGGGGCTCGCTTGGTGGCTTTTCGGAGTACATTTGTTAGGGATTAATTAAATTCTTCAAACAGGGTGGGCATCTATTCTTACTTTCTAGATAATATAAATGTAACCCCTGTTTTTCATTTTATGTATTTTGGAGTGTATTTTTTATTTTTGTGTATTTTTATCTCTCTTGTATTTTTCGGAACCGTATATTGGATTATTTTCAATATATATTCTTTTTCTTTCATTTTGAGCTCCTGGTGTTGTTTGATCGTCGTTTTGGTTCGTTTTCGCCATTTGGTTTCTTTTCTTCATTTTTTGGCCTTAATATCTTCATTATATTTTTTTCGTGGTGATGTGATGGATTTTTGGGGGTGTTTTTCCAAACCTATGATTTTTGACTCCTAATTAGATTTTTCAAGGACCATAGAATTCACTATAAATTGTATCCCTATTTGAAATCTACCCAATACCCATTACCCAATTGTATACCTATTACTACATATTGATACCCACTACTCATTAACCCACATTAACCCCATAAATATATATCCTAATCTCCTAATAAACCCTAACCCTAATCATTATCTCTCTCCCTCTCAATTACATCCCGGCCTCCCTCCTAACTTCAACTCCCGGCCTGCCTTCATCCCAAAACCGAGCTTCTCTCTCCTAGCCTCTCAACCCCCGGCCACCACTAATCTCCATTGCAAACCCTTCTCCATAAAAACCCTACAAACCCTCACCCTCTTTCCTTGTGGCCGACACCTAAGAACAGCACCACCATCAGCAAAATCATCACAAAAGCCTCCTCTTTGTGTTCCTTGAAGTGTGTAGTCTCCCCTTCATTCGTTGCATCAAGGAGATTGTTCGTGTAGGCGTTTTTGTTCGTGGGTTCGCTTGGATTCGCGCTTGGAAGGATTTCGCTCGTGGGTTTTGTTGCTTGGACAAATTTCTTCACGTTCATCTTCATTATAAGGCAAGTAACTTGTACTTCAATTCATTGGTTTGATACAAGTCAAAAAGTTCACCTATAGTGTAGTTGGGTCTAGAGATAACCAAAGATTTTGTTTTCCTTGATGAGTTTTGTCTCTATTGTGATAATTTAGCCATAGATGACTTATGACACCAAACTTGATAGGATAATGACCTAGGTTTTACCCAAAACTTGATTTTGATGCATGTATGTGAATACTTGTATGAATTGTGTTTGATTGAATGACCATGAGAAAATAATAGGTGTGGTCATGTTAGGAACCCGAAATCCTGATGTTTAGATGATTGGTAGGTTGTATTTCAAGTTTGGTTATGTTTGGATCAATATTCATGAAGTTATGATATTTTTGGTTAGAGGTGTGAAATCTGTAATTGCTACTTGTTCTGTTTTGATTGCTGTTATCGTCCATACTACAGTCTGAATCTCAATTCCAAAATAAAAGATGGATTTTAGATAATTTTTTCTATTTTCAAACCCCACTGGTTTTACTTGATTTGGATTTTGTATGACTGAGTTATGATGGTTTTGGTACAGACGTGTCGATAGATTCCAGATTCTGTTTTGTGTAAATTTTGTTAACAATTTATTTCCAAGAACTAGGCTATACATAATATCTTGGTATAATATTTTGCTCAGTGTTTCCTTATGATATTAGGGACTACCCAGATTTTTGATGGATTTTAAAGATGAGTTTTGTGTGGTGTTTCATATTCTTTTCTAAAATCTACTCATGCTGTAAATTGCGCGCTGTTCAGTATAGAACTCTGTTTTCACTATAATTCCTTGTACTGTATGAAAATTATTTGTGAAATATGAAAGTTAGTAAATTCCATCTATTTTCATGTAGTTTTGGCGGAATTGGATTTCGATTCACTGATTGCGAGATATCCTAATTTTCGTACAGCAGTGTTGAGAATTCCAGATTCATTAAAACTATGTTTTCGTATTGCTTCTTATTTTTTATGGTTGATCTATACTTACTGGAATACTATGAAACTTATTATTTTGATTCTATATCTATAGGGGATTACCCCAGATTATTTTTCGTGGAATTATTTGATATGTTTTCATGCTATTTTCATGCTTTTGAAGTTGTTCCCCTGTTTTCTGGCTGAACCTAAATTCTGTAATCAAATCAGTTTTGAGTTGAGATATTGTGAACTAGTATGTGACTTAGTTATACTCATTGGATGCGTGTGGATGTCTAGTTTTCAGATCCTTCGACAGATCTTGATTTGCATGTCTGTAGCTCTTAGAATCACTGTTTTAGTACCGGTTGGTCTTGCTGTCTTGATTGTGAACATACACTATTTTGCTCGTATATGTGAATGTATATTATCCATGCATGCTGATTTGTTTCCCTGAACCTAAACCTGATTATAACATGTTAGTTTGACATTATTTCGTACTCACTCATGCCTGTTGATGACCATAATAATAAAAGTAACTAAGCCGAGGTTTAAGGGAAGATCTAGTAGTGGAAAATATAGAAACGTGTACTTGGAAGAGGACTAGTGTCCTGACTGCCTGTTTACCTGTACCTGATTGCATGCTTCCCTATAGGAAGGTGTTTTCGGAAGATAACCACTAGGTTATACCTGTTTCTGACCCTGTCTACATTGCTTCTTATGTAAGAAGGTGTAGAGTAGAAGAGAACCACTAGGTTCTACCTGTTCCTGTTTCCTGTACCTAAGTACACTGCCCTATGGACTCCACTATGAAAGTCTTACTAAGCGAAACTGTTTTTTGTAGCAACCATGTGATAAAAGTTGGGGCGCATGAAGTGCTACCTAGATAGTAAAATAACAAGATTTAACCTGATATAATCTTATACCTGTTTACCTGATACATGATACCTGTATACCTGTTACCTGATTATCCTGTTACCTGATTTCCTGATACTTGATACATATTTACCTGATTACCTGATTACCTGATAATTATACATGTTTACCTGTTTACCTGTTGATTTGACACTTGACATATGTTACCCATACCTACTAGTATACCATGTTGTTAGTTAGTTTTCTCATGTGCTTGTATCCTACATTATTTGTAACCCGCGACTTGCAATTGACGGGTACTTGTTTTCTTCTTTTTCCCTTTTCCTGCAAATTTATTAATTGCAGATCATGATGGTCAGCTGCCTGAAGGTATTGGCGAGATGATGTTTTAAATGCTGGAGACTTGCTTTATTATTATTATTTTCTTGTTGCTTGAACTAGAATAAAGTGTATTTTGGTTTATTTGGATATTATTTGTATTTGGGCGATGTGACCCATGATATTTGTTTTCTCCAGACTCTGATTTATTTGAGAATATTGTATTTGGTTTCAAGAAAATTCCTACTGGTAATTTGTTGCAAGTATTCATGAATGGTTATGCCTTTTGCTTCCGACTCTAATATTTCCTGTGATGTGTTGCAAAGATTCTTGAAACAGCTTATGGATGATGAAAATTATTCACTGGGCTTTTTCTACGTACTCGTATTCCGTATTTTTGGGAAGCGGGGCATGACAGGGTTTTTAGTGGTATCAGAGCATCAGGTTTGGCTAATGTATTAGGCAACTAATATATTTGACAACCTTGGCTCGAACTGGGATCTGCACAACACTTCACCAACCATGCATGTATAAATGAAACATAATACCAACTCAGATTCTGGATGTTAATTGTTTTTGGTTTTGTGGAGACTATGGCTCGTAATGGTTCTACTTCCCAGTCACAGGTTGATCTGATTGAGGCTGTCACGACTGTGCTTGAGGGGTTGATTAATCAGCAGCAAAACCACAGTGATCTGGTGATGGCTGCTCTTGAAGCTGCCCGGGTTCTGCCTCCTGTTGTGCCTGTGCAGGCAACTCTTTCGCCTTGCCCGGAGACAGTTACAGACTTTATGAGGCTACATTCCAATCGTTTTTCCGGCACTGAGACGCCTTTGGAGGCTGAACAGTGGCTGATCCGGACTAAGTGCTTGTTGGCAGCGGCTCGTGTTGCAGAGGCTGATCGGGTGGACGTTGTTTCCATCCAGCTGGAGGATTTGGCACATATTTGGTGGATGGCTGAGTCGGAGCGCCTTGAGAGGCCTATTGCTTGGGCTACTTTTACTCGGGGATTCTTGGAGAAGTTCTTCCCCAGTAGTACTCGAGTTGAGATGGAACAGCAATTCCTAGCCCTGAAACAGGTTAAGTCATTGTTCCATTTTGGATTTGTTACAATATTGCATGGATAATTATGAATGTTGTAACATTGACTTTCTTGCAACAGGGTTTCAGGACAGTGGATAAGTATGCTGCTGAGTTTACTAGGCTTAGCCGCTTCGCTGCCGTTCTTGTGGCAACCGAAGAGGATAGGGCTCATAGATTCACAAATGGGCTTGAACAGGATATCAAGAGGCATCTGGTCTCTCTCCATCTGCGTACTTATGCTAAGGCCCTTGAAGCAGCTCGAGCCTAGGAGCAGGCTCGTGGTGGTGCATCGTATTCTCAGCGGATTGTTCCGCATTCTGTTGCTAGGTCTGGTGGTCCTGTTCGGAGGCCTGTCCCAACCCATCCAATCAGGGCAACTCCTTACTCAGCTGCTGGTTCTCAGAGGAGTGGTTACTGTGATTTCTGTCGGTTGCCTAGGAATGATCGCAAGGAATGTAGGCGCACCAATCGCCGATGCTTTAGGTGTGGCTCTACCGATCATAGAGTACGAGATTGTCCCCAACCATTTCAGCAGATGGCTCTTCCAGCCAAGGGTCCTGATCAGCAGGCAGTTCTAGCTCGTGGTCCAGTTAGGCCACTGCTTCCTCCTCAATGCCAGATTGTCGGTCAAAGGACCGCTGTTCCGAGGAGAGGTCAAGCTTTCAACTTGACTGCTGCAGAGGCTGAGTCTGCTGAAGGAGTTATGGCAGGTATATTTTTGTTCTATTGTTTTGCTTTTTTGTTCCTTTTGTTTATTTCCTTTAGCCTTGTTTTGCTCCCTTTTGCTGTGTTTCCTGCATTGTGGTTTTCCCTCACCCTTGATTGTCGTTGCTTTTTCCTTGCCTTTGATTTCTTTTAGGTATCATCCTTGTTTGCTCTTTTCCTGCATATGTTCTTTTTTATTCTAGGGCAACCCATTCTTTTGTCTCCTCTCGATTTGTCGCTCGCCATGAGTTGGAATGCAGCAACATATCAGAGGCTTGGAACATCGTGACAGGTGGTAGAGTTATCAGTTGTTCCCGTGAGTGCAGGCAATGTCCCGTTGTTATTGGGGACGCAAATTTCAAAGCCAACCTGATTATAATTGGAAATTCAGGATTCGATGTTATTCTCGGTATGGATTGGTTGGGTGAAGCCCATGCCTTTATTGATTGCCGTGACAAGAAAGTTGTCTTTAGAATTTCAGATCGGGCAAAATTTGAGTTCCATGCCGGAGAGTCTTCCCTTGGTCGAGCAAAGACTGCAGTTGAGCAGGTGGATTGTGCGATGGAATTGCACTCAGGCTGTGAGGCTGCGCCTCTTGTGGTTCGGGATTTCATGGATGTTTTTCCAGATGAGTTGTCTGGCTTACCCCCTGATAGGGAAGTGGAGTTCGGTATTAATGTTCAGCCTAGAACAGAACCAATACTGAAGAGTCCCTACAGGATGGTGCCGGTTGAGCTAGCAGAGCTTAAGGTGCAGATTCAGCAGTTGCTTGATTTGGGTTTCATCAGACCTAGTGTTTCGCCTTCGGACGCTCCAGTCCTTTTTGTTGATAAGAAGGATGGTAGTCGTCGTATGTGCATGGATTATCGAGAGCTGAACAAAGTTACTGTAAAGAATCAGTATCCGTTGCCCAGGATTGATGATTTGTTTGATCAGCTGAGTGGGGCTGTTGTTTTCTCGATGTTGGATCTTCGTTCTGGATATCACCAAGTTAAGGTGAAGGCTGCAGACATACCGAAGACTGATTTCAGAACTAGATATGGGCACTATGAGTATCTTGTGATGCCGTTCGGGGTCACGAACGCGCCGGCTGTATTCATGAGTCTTATGAACCGGGTCTTCTCTCAGTTCTTGGATAAGTTCGTGGTGGTCTTTATCGATGATATTTGGTGTACTCTCGGAATCGGGAAGATCATGCTGAGCATCTTAGATTGGTTCTACAGACTATGAGAGAGCAACAGCTCTATGGAAAACTTAGCAAGTGCGAGTTTTGGCTCTACAGGATTTCTTTCTTGGGGCATATTGTTTCTGGCGATGGTATTTCTGTGGATCCTGCCAAGATTGAGGCTGTGAAGGATTTGCCTATTCCTAAGTCAGTTTCAGAAGTCAGGAGTTTTCTGGGTTTGGCTGGCTATTATCGAAATTCGTCCAGGATTTTTCGAAGATAGCAGGACCTTTGACTAAATTGACTGGGAAGGATCAGAGATTTTGTTGGTCTGATGAGTGCAATGTGGCTTTTGCTGAGTTAAAGAACAGATTGACGTCAGCGCCTGTGTTGACTATTCTAGATGGTTCAGGCAGATTTTTAGTTCACTGTGATGCTTCTGGTAAGGGTCTTGGAGCAGTTTTTATGTAGAAGGGTCGTGTTGTTGCGTATGCATCGGGCAGTTGAGGCCGCATGAGAAGAACTATCCTACTCATGACTTGGAGTTAGCGGCAGTGATTTTTGCTTTGAAGCTGTGGAGACATTATTTACTTGGAGACCGAGTGGAGATCTTTACAGACCACAAAAGTCTCAATTACGTCTTCACCCAAAAAGAGTTGAACATGAGGCAAAGGCGTTGGTTGGAACTTATGGCCGATTACGACATCAGTTTGCAATACCATCCTGGTAAAGTAAACTTGGTGCCTGATGCTTTGAGCAGGAGACCAGCAGTTTCGTTTCTTACTCAGCAGAGAGATCTCATTGAGCAGATGAGGAGGTTGGAGCTTGATGTTGTGTTGCCGAGTTCTGGTCGAAGTTGTTTGGCGCTCCAGCTGCAGTCGTCTCTTGTTGAGCAGATTAAAGAGGCGCAGGCTAGTGATGCGCAGTTGCAGAATTTTCGAGCTGAGGTTGAGTCTGAGTCCAGGACGGACATGGTTATTCATTCAGATGGTTCTCTTCGTTTTGGTTCCCGGTTATGTGTCCCTAAGGGTGAAGTTCGCCAGAGGTTACTTAAAGAAGCTCATCAGTCTTCGTATTCTATCCATCCTGGCGGTACTAAGATGTATCGGGATTTGAAGCTTCATTTTTTGTGGCATGGTATGAAGAGGGTTGTTGCTCGGTTTGTTTCTCAGTGTTTGATCTGCCAGCAGGTTAAGGCAGAACATCAGAGAACCACTGGACTTCTTCAACCGCTTCCTATTCCAGAGTGGAAGTGGGAACATATCACCATGGATTTTGTGACTGCTTTGCCAAGGAGTCCTGAGGGTCATAATGCTATTTGGGTTATTGTTGACCATTTGACGAAGAGTGCTCACTTCATTCCTTTTCGTGTCGGTCAGTCTACTGAGAGCCTTACTGAGAGGTATATGCAAGAGATTGTTAGACTTCATGGGGTTCCAGTCAGCATTGTATACGACAGGGATACGAGATTCAGATCTCAGTTCTGAGGAGTCTTCAGGCTAGTTTGGAGAGTAAATTTAAGTACAGTACAGCTTTTCATCCCTAGACCGATGGACAGTCAGAGCGGACTATTCAGATTCTTGAGGACATGTTGAGGTCCTGCATGCTTCGGTTTGGTGGGTCTTGGGAGGATCATTTGCATCTGGTAGAATTCTTTTACAATAACAGCTTTCAAGCCAGTATTAAAGCTGCTCCATTCGAGGCACTCTATGGACGGAAGTGTAGGTCACCAGTGTGCTGGGATGACATTGGTGAGAGGAAGTTGTTAGGTCCAGAGATGATCATCAAGACAGTGGATGCAGTGGTTCAGATCAGAAAGCACTTGCAGGAAGCTCAGGACAGGCAGAGGCGGTGGGCTGATGTTCATCACAGGGCATTGGAGTTTGCTGTTGGTGACCATGTTTTTCTCAAGGTATCGCCGTGGCGCGGTGTCATTCGGTTCGGTGGCGGGGGCAAGCTTAGCCCGAGATTTATTGAGCCGTTTGAGATTTTGGAGCGAGTAGGCAAGGTGGCCTATCGTCTCGCATTGCCGCCAGCTTTATCAGGAGTGCACGATGTTTTTTCATGTCTCACAACTCATGAGGTATATCCGAGATGAGAGCCACGTGATCGACTATTCAGAGTTGACCGTTAGGCCGGATTTGAATTGTGAGATTCCGCCAGTTGCGATTGTGGATCGACGGGAGAAAGTGCATAAGAACAAGGTCATCAAGCTGGTTCGTGTTGCTTGGAATCCTCACTCGCCTGGTGAGTCGACATGGGAGTTAGAGGAGGAAATTCAGCAGAAGTTTCCTCACTTGTTTGAGTAGTTTGTTTTGGATTTGGTTTGGTTTGTTTTTTTTTTCTCTTTCTTTTGGGGTTACCCTATGTATCTTTCTTTGGAATTTCGAGGACAAAATTTTTCTGTTAGGTGGGTAGGTTTGTAACCCCTGATTTTCATTTTATGTATTTCGGAGTGTATTTTTTATTTTTGTACATTTTTATCTCTCTTGTATTTTTCGGAACTGTATATTGGATTATTTTCAATATATATTCTTTTTCTTTCATTTTGAGCTCCTAGTGTTGTTTGATCGTCGTTTTGGTTCGTTTTCGCCATTTTGGTTTCTTTTCTGCATTTTTTGGCCTCAATATCTTCATTATATTTTTCCGTGGTGATGTGATGGATTTTTGGTGGTGTTTTTTCAAACCTATGATTTTTGACTCCTAATTAGATTTTTCAAGAACCATAGAATTCACTATAAATTGTATCCCTATTTGAAATCTACCCAATACCCATTACCCAATTGTATACCTATTACTACATATTGATACCCACTACCCATTAACCCAGATTAACCCCATAAATATATACCCTAATCTCCTAATAAACCCTAACCCTAATCATTATCTCTCTCCCTCTCAATTACATCCCGGCCTCCCTCCTAACTTCAAATCCCGGCCTGCCTTCATCCCAAAACTGAGCTTCTCTCTCCAAGCCTCTCAACCCCCGGCCACCACTAATCTCCATTGCAAACCCTTCTCCATAAAAACCCTACAAACCCTCACCCTCTTTCCTTGTGGCCGACACCTAAGAACAGCACCACCATCAGCAAAATCATCACAAAAGCCTCCTCTTTGTGTTCCTTGAAGTGTGTAGTCTCCCCTTCATTCGTTGCATCAAGGAGATTGTTCGTGTAGGCATTTTTGTTCGTGGGTTCGCTTGGATTCGCGCTTGGAAGGATTTCGCTCGTGGGTTTTGTTGCTTGGATAAATTTCTTCGCGTTCATCTTCATTACAAGGTAAGTAACTTGTACTTCAATTCATTGGTTTGATACAAGTCAAAAAGTTCGGCTATAGTGTAGTTGGGTCTAGAGACAACCAAAGATTTTGTTTTTCTTGATGGGTTTTGTCTCTATTGTGATAATTTGGCCATAGATGACTTATGACACCAAACTTGATAGGATAATGACCTAGGTTTTACCCAAAACTTGATTTTGATGCATGTATGTGAATACTTGTATGAATTGTGTTTGATTGAATGCCCATGAGAAAATAATAGGTATGGTCATGTTAGTAACCCTAAATCATGATTTTTAGATGATTGGTAGGTTGTATTTCAAGTTTGGTTATGTTTGGATCAATATTCATGAAGTTATGATATTTTTGGTTAGAGGTGTTAAATCTGTAATTGCTGCTTGTTCTGTTTTGATTGCTGTTTTCGTCCATACTACAGTCCGAATCTCAATTCCAAAATAAAAGATGGATTTTAGATAATTTTGTCTATTTTCAAACCCCACTGGTTTTACTTGATTTGGGTTTTGTATGACTGAGTTATGATGTTTTTGGTACAGACGTGTCGATAGATTCCTGATTCTGTTTTATATAAATTTTGGTAACAATTTATTTCCAAGAACTAGGCTATACATAATATCTTGGTATAATATTTTGCTCAGTATTTCCTTATGATATTAGGGACTACCCAGATTTTTGATGGATTTTAAAGATGAGTTTTGTGTGGTGTTTCATATTCTTTTCTAAAATCTACTCATGCTGTAAATTGCGCGCTGTTCAGTATAGAACTCTGTTTTCACTATAATTCCTTGTACTGTATGAAAATTATTTGTGAAATATGAAAGTTAGTAAATTCCATCTATTTTCATGTAGTTTTGGCGGAATTGGATTTCGATTCACTGATTGCGAGATATCCTAATTTTCGTACAGCAGTGTTGAGAATTCCAGATTCATTAAAACTATGTTTTCGTATTGCTTCTTATTTTTTATGGTTGATCTATACTTACTGGAATATTATGAAACTTGTTATTTTGATTCTATATCTATAGGGGATTACCCCAGATTATTTTTCGTGGAATTATTTGATATGTTTTCATGCTATTTTCATGCTTTTGAAGTTGTTCCCCTGTTTTCTGGCTGAACCTAAATTCTGTAATCAAATCAGTTTTGAGTTGAGATATTGTGAACTAGTATGTGACTTAGTTATACTCGTTGGATGCGTGTGGATGTCTAGTTTCCAGATCCTTCGAGGATCTTGATTTGCATGTCTGTAGCTCTTAGAATCACGGTTTTAGTACTGGTTTGTCTTGCTGTCCTAATTGTGAACATACACTATTTTGCTCGTATATGTGAATGTATATTATCCATGCATGCTGATTTGTTTCCCTGAACCTAAACCTGATTATACCATGTTAGTTTGACATTATTTCGTACCCACTCATGCCTGTTGATGACCATAATAATAAAAGTAACTAAGCCGGGGTTTAAGGGAAGATCTATTAGTGGAAAATATAGAAACGTGTACTTGGAAGAGGACTAGTGACCTGCCTGCCTGTTTACCTGTACCTGATTGCATGCTTCCCTATAGGAAGGTGTTCTCAGAAGATAACCACTAGGTTATACCTGTTTCTAACCCTGTCTACATTGCTTCTTATGTAAGAAGGTGTAGAGTAGAAGACAACCACTAGGTTCTACCTGTTCCTGTTTCCTGTACCTAAGTACACTGCCCTATGGACTCCATTATGAAAGTCTTACTAAGCGAAACTGTTTTTTGTAGCAACCATGTGATAAAATTTGGGGCGCATGAAGTGCTACCTAAATAGTAAAATAACAAGATTTAACCTGATATAATCTTATACCTGTTTACCTGATACATGATACCTGTATACCTGTTACCTGATTATCCTGTTACCTGATTTCCTGATACTTGATACATATTTACCTGATTACCTGATTACCTGATAATTATACATGTTTATCTGTTTACCTGTTGACTTGACACTTGACATATGTTACCCGTACCTGCTAGTATACCATGTTGTTAGTTAGTTTCCTCATGTGCTTGTATCCTACATTATTTGTGACCCGTGACTTGCAATTGACGGGTACTTGTTTTCTTCCTTTTTCCTTTTCCTGCAAATTTATTAATTGCAGATCAGGATGGTCAGCTGCCTGAAGGTATTGGCGAGATGATGTTTTAAATGCTGGAGACTTGCTTTATTATTATTATTTTCTTGTTGCTTGAACTAGAATAAAGTGTATTTTGGTTTATTTGGATATTATTTGTATTTGGGCGATGTGACCCATGATATTTGTTTTCTCCAGACTCTGATTTATTTGAGAATATTGTATTTGGTTTCAAGTAAATTCTTGTTGATAATTTGTTGCAAGTATTCATGAATGGTTATGCCTTTTGCTTCCGACTCTGATATTTCCTGTGATGTGTTGCAAAGATTCTTGAAACAGCTTATGGATGATGAAAATCATTCGCTGGGCTTTTGTTACGTACTCGTATTCCCTTTTTTTGGGAAGCGGGGCGTGACAATAAAGATCATGTTTAGGTGTTTTATGAATTGTTTTGCTAGTTTAATGAAGTTCTACTAGTTAATTTGATGCATGTTGTAGTGATAAAGATTGCTAATGGTAGAAAATTGTAGAATTCATTGTATGTTATTGAGAAGTTACCTCATTTATTGGTAGATTATACTTGAGAAATTTAATTAGAGACATGTGTAGAGTTGTTAGGCACAAACAATCAATTTGATTAGATTGCATGAAATTTTGTGTCTCTTATGAATTGGTTAAAAATGTGTATGAAATTTGGATAAATAGTAAAGAGAAATTAGGGGAAACATTTTGGGGAAGGAAATGGTTGAAGTAGAACAAAAGAAAAGATGCATTAATATTGGTAGAACATTTATCTAGTTGTAAGATGTGTTTTAATTCTTATAAGAGAAAGAAATTATTAATTTGGGGAAATTGAAGTTAACTCTTCAATAATATGAATAAAGTCAGTAAGATTATAATTTTGGGGGTTTATAGATACAAAATAGTGGTATTAATTAGAAAGAAAAGAGGTAGTTTTGTTAATAAATCAAATTATATGTTTATGTGTTTCTTAAAATGAATATGTACAAAAAGTGAGGTAAATTCTTCATTAATATGATTAAAGTCAGTAAAATAACAATTCTGGAAATTATTAGATATAAAATAGTAGTATTAATTTGAAGAAAACAGTAGAACTCAAAATAGTTGAAAGTGTAAAATATATGAATAATCAGATAGTTGAGTTAAGTGAATTTTAACTCATATTAGATCGAAAGACCCACTTGGCCTTAATGGCTAGCGCGGGCACCCAAGCACCACGCCCTGCCAAGTGGCGCCGCTGGGCTTTTGTTGGAGGGTTCGGGTTCGAAACCTCTTGGGCACAAAAAGTGTTTCTTTTTGTATTTTTTTGAGTTTTGGATTTTAAAATTTTAGAAAAAATTGTATAAATATTTTAAAATATTATGGAAACATATAAAATTATTTCTTACTGTTTTAGATCATATATGGGGATTTTAAAGTCATTTTTTATTATTAATTGAGCTAAGTTCAATTAGAAAACAAAGGAGACATAGAATTAATGATTTTATGAATTGATTATCAAAATCAAAATGTGAGTTAAGAATGAAGGAAATTTGGTAATAAATTGCTAAGTAAAATATGCATTAAAAAGTAATGATTTTAATCGAAGAAATTTAATAAGATTGAAGTCTAGTGTGAGAAGAGATTGTGTAGATCTAGCATCAAGAAAGTGATTAGTTGATTGATCAATTAAAGAGCATTGTTTATGAGAAATTTTATTTGAAAATTAATATGGAATGTAAATATAAGAGATGGAATGTTTTGACAAAAGATTGAACAAAAGAGGTTTAATGAATAAGAAATTCAAATGTGATAAAGAAGAAATGATGATAAAAATGTTTATGTTGAGGTTAAATTGATCTCTAGAATGAGATTATCGTGGGAATCTAGATGCTAAGTGAGACTCATGTACCAGCAAGGGATGAAATGATTAATTAATTTGAGAATTGACCAACATGGGCCATCATTCTCTGTATTTGTGAAGACCGGTAGGAGAGTAAATTAGCTCTAGTTTGTGATAATGTTAATTAAACCTAGGAAAAGGCACTAGAAGAAGATATGATAGAAACAACGATGAACTTGTCTGGTAAAGAATGTGCAGCTCCTAGGAGTTTGAGATCGAGGAGTACGCCCGGTAAATCTACATGTGTGTGCCGGTGAGGTCGATGAAATGGCCGGTAAAGGACTGCGGTCCCTAGGAATGTTCACGGCTGAGGATACGCCCGGTAAATCCACGGTGTGGGCTAGGGGTATGTCTTTCTATCATCGAAAAGACTGGTTAAGAGACTGCAGTTCCTATGAATGTTCAGGACGGATAGGATACATCCGGTAAATCCAGTGAGGTGGGCTAGGGGTAGGCATCATTCATAATTGCGAGAGATCGACTTGCTAGGGTTTGTGGCTGAGGATACGTCCAGTAAATCCGCTGAGGTGGGCTAGGGGTATGCCGGTAAGGTCCCATATCCTAGGGGTGCGACTCTTCAGTGACGACGCGTTAGAGTATCTTTATTGGGTTAGGTTGCATGACGTGGGGTATAAACCCTATAATGTGGAATACCTTAAGGACTTGCCTTCGGACCTATGTAGTATGGGATGCATAGAATCCGAACAAGTATGCATTAGTGTATCGTGGTGTAAACATCTGTATTAGGCATTTAAGTCATATTATACACTGACATATTTAGGATAGTCACTCTTTTACACTTTAATATGCATTCAAGTGTGTGGTTGCTAAAGTAAGTGAGTTGCTATATTATGCTATAGCGAGGATCGCCGTGTATAGTATTGCGTCAGTTGTATGTAACTGACGCGCCCATAGTGTTCAATGCAAGGCTCGGATTGGTGAAAAGACATAAAGATGATTTGGTGCTAAAGATTGCTTTCAGATTTAAGTTGTTGATGTTAAAGTGCATTTATCATGTTGTATTGCATTTAATTTCCGCTGCGTTGTTGTAAAAGAACTTGATGTAATAAAAGTTTTAAATTCCATGTAAAATTGTACGAAATGAAGTAAAGATCCTGTTGTGCTACGAATTACTGTATTTTGAAATTCAGGGCGTTACAAAGTGGTATCAGAGACAACTTCAATAAGTAGTACAAAATTACAAGGACGACACGTTAGGGTGGACATTAGAAGTGTGGGTTCAGTTTATAGAAATTTAAATGTAAGTTGACTTACAATTGTGTTGCTCTATACACTGATGTATTCTCCTCTCTTTCCCTACTAGATGGCTGGAGTCATGAATGATGAAGTTATGGAACCTGCATTCCTGATACCCCATCGTATGCAATTCATTTGAGATTGTATGCGAGCATGTTTTCCCTTTGTATCAGAGTAGCGCACGGAAGCGTGGTGGGTTTGAACCTACATCCATGATACCTTACACGTAGACTCACTTTTTTTTTTCTTCGTGGATTTTCATCATAGTACTTTTTAACATTCAATATTTTTCAAATAAATATTTTCTTTTACTTATTAATTCACTTTGATATTTATTATTTTATGTACAACCCTTAATCTTTTAAGTTTGACTTACTTGTTTTCTTTCTTGATGTTTCTTTTAAGCGCTTTTACGTTACCTATTTATTTTTCTATTACTCTTACGGATTCTATTAAGTTTTGAGCTACTACTTATTAAATTATTATTATTATGACTATCATTTTCCTTGATTATTATTTCCATTGGATTTTTTTGAAAATTCAAATTTTGTATTTTACATTCACTTTACAGATACTTGATTTTTGTGATGCTCTAATTTTTCCAAGATTGAAATATTCTACTCATATAAATATGACATAACATTTTGTTTTATTGCATATATTCGATATTACTGTTATTACATATTATTTGCTAATTTGTTTTGTTTTATTCACCTTTCGCTATTAATCGCTACTTATTAATTTTATACCTTTTCTAATATGATACATACACTCACAATTTTTATTTTTATTTTATTTCGATTTTATTTTTTTATTTTTTTTTACATCCTTGGTTTCTACGTATATCATGTATTTCAACATACTTACTAGACATATCATTTTTATAACTATTTATATTTATTATCCTAATTTACTAAACTACTTAATTATTGTTCTCATTTGTATTTTTCAGCCCATGCATATATTTTATACTTCGTCTTAATGTAGTAAATCCTTTTCATTACTACTAATTTTATATATTCTATATTTAAAATTCATGCATCTATTTTAATATTTTGTCGTTGTAATTTTCTACTTTATTCACAACTTTTACATCTATTTTTATATCCCAAATTTCAAAATGTGACACCATACTTTATTAAACATCCAACATCTAAGTACATATAGAAGATCGTATCTTTCCATCTTCCGTTTTGGTGCAACTTGGTGTCGAGAGGGCAAATCCACAACTAGACATCAATGAAGGCAAACTGCAACTGGATGTCGAGGAGGCAAAGTCTGCAACCTAACGTCCAGAAGGCAAACTACAATCGGATGTCGTAGAGGCAATTCTGCAACTTGATGTCAAGGAGGCAAGCCTGCAGTTGGACACCAATGAGGCGAACCCACCGCAAAAGAGATTTTTCTACTTTAATAATCCCCACTTGTATTTTCATATATATTTACTTACCACTGTTCTATTTTTGTACTAGTTTATACCATTTTATAATATTTTACAACCTAGCATTAAATTAATTACCTTAGCATTTATATTGGTTTCTATATTTACCCTACTTGCATATTTACTACTTAATATCAACTATCCTGCTATCTTCTTATTATTATTTTGAATCTTTACATAAGTTAGCATTTCATACCATTTCATCGTATTTTATTTTGCTGCTAACTTATCTTAGATTTGGTGGCTACTCACGTAACAAAAAAAATATATTTATACTTTTTCTTACGGTTCATAATTTATTTCTATATAATTAGTTTTTTTTATTTTTTCAATAATATATTTTTACTTTCTCCACTATGACGTCTTATTTTACTCCTACAAACCATTTATACTTTTCATATCATAATATTGTTTGTATCACCCTATAATTTTTACGCCTATGTACATATATAATTTTGTATGTTGGTTTTCTTACTCTACTTGACAATTTGAAAGTATTTTGATATATGCCTACCAGTATTCTATATCTTTAATTGTTTTTATTGTATTTACTTTACAAAATATTTTATAATATTAACTTGTTATACAGAATCCGTTTTATCTTATATTGTCTATACTTTTAACTAAACTTCAAACTCGTATATTTTTTAAATTCTTATCCAATAGTCTTCTCTTAAAATTACTAATTCAATTCTTATCATATAATACTAGTTCAGGTTGTGATTTTTAATTATTCTAACATTTATTACTTTGCTAAATTTTTGATTACTAAGCCTACTAATAATATATTGACTATGTTTCTCTTTATTCTTTCTAATTGCTTTGTTTTTCAAACTCTTTCACAATTAACAACTAAATTTATACTTTCCTTCTATCTAATGATTTACCTAATATTATTGTTGTACGAAAATTTCTTTCAATCTATACTATCTTTTATGGTCACATTTCTTTTGTTATGATATTTCTCTAGTTTTCCTTGTTTCGTTCTTATAAATTTTGATACTCATACTTTTCTCATATAAGTTTGCCTCGTTTTTTCACATTGCATATTTTTATACCACATTCATTTTCTTAATGTTTGCAATTTTTCGATATACAATAACGATATTTTTCTTTGGTGTGTACAAAATAAAACTTTTACCCTAGCAAGTTTTGAGGACAGAACTATTCGGGGGGGGGAGGGAGGGGATTTAATACCCCCACAAAATTTGGATATGACAATTTTGCCCCTCGTGTGTTATGCATGTATAGTTTGTACCGTTACGGGTACTATCCGCAACGTAATTTAATATGTATCTTTTTATTTCGACTATTTATGCATTTCCCGTCTTCTCAAAATTCATTTTATCCTATTTGGACAACTTAAATATTAGTTTTCAATCTTTGCATTTTTACGTGCATTGCACGTGTTATCGATGCAGATTTAAATTACGTATATTCTACCAATACGTGTAATATTTTCTATGTGTTTAAATTATTTATTTTGTAACTTATTTGCATTCATTTTATAAACAGAAATTCATTTTTCTCCTATTTTGATTAAAATATTTTATACGTGCGGTGCACGTGTTTTTCATGCACGTGTTGATTACATTATTGGATATATATATATATATATATATATATATATATATATATATATATATAGTTAATGAAATATAGTTAATGAAATATATTTTTCGTATGTTGTATTTTGATTATTTATAAATATTTTCCCGTTGGTAAAATCGATTTCGCATTTGAATAATTATTTTACATGCGACGCACGTGTTGGCAGTGCACATGTCGGTTGTATTTTTTTTTCAAAAGAAAATTTTGAAGTGTGTGTGTTCATTTTTATTTGTGCATGACAAGCCTAATTTATAATTAAATCAAACTAATTTTATATAAATACATATTATATATATACATATGTTTTAATTTAAAAATAAATAATTAAATATGTGAGTGTACACAAAGCACATGCACGTGCACACGTGCAATGTGCACACTCCAAGAAGAGTAGTCGGCTGTGCATGGAGGAAGTGGTGAAAAAGAGTGGGTGGTTAATTGTAGATTAGTGGGTTAATTAAATAACTTATATTAATTAATTAAAACTTCCTTTATAATCTTACCCCTCCCATTTCCTAATCACAAAAAAACAAACCAATAACCAAAAATACATACCTTACTGCCTTGCGACCGAAATGGTTCTGGAATTTCCCTACTTCCTTTAGGCACGTTTTCGAAGGGCGCACTTGGTGGCTTTTCGTTGTTCATTTGTTAGGGATTAATTAAATTCTTCAAATAGGGTGGGTGTCTATTCTTACTTTCTAGATAATGTAGAGATCATGTTTAGGTGTTTTATGAATTGTTTTGCTAGTTTAATAAAGTTCTACTAGTTAATTTGATGCATGTTGTAGTAATAAAGATTGCTAATGGTTGAAAATTGTAGAATTTATTGTATGTTATTGTGAAGTTACCTCATTTAATTGGTAGATTATACTTGAGAAATTTAATGAGAGGCATGTGTAGAGTTGTTAGGCACAAACAATCAATTTAATTAGATTACATGAAATTTTGTCTCTTATGAATTGGATAGAAATGTGAATAAATAGTAAAGAAAAATTAGGGAAAACATTTTGGGGAAGGAAATGGTTGAAGTAGAATAAAAGAAAAGATGCATTAATGTTGGTAGAACATTTATCTAGTTGTAAAATGTGTTTTAATTCTTATAAGAGAAAGAAATTATTAATTTTGGGAAATTGAAGTTAACTCTTCAATAATATGAATAAAGTCAGTAAGATTATAATTTTGGGGGTTTATAGATACAAAATAGTGGTATTAATTAGAAAGAAAAGATGTAGTTTTGTTAATAAATCAAATTATCTGTTTATGTGTTTCTTAAAATGAATATGTACATAAAGTGAGGTAATTCTTCATTCATATGATTAAAGTCCCAAAATAACAATTCTAGAAATTATTAGATATAAAATAGTAGTATTAATTTGAAGAAAATAGTATAACTCAAAATGGTTGAAAGTGTAAATATAAGAATAATCACAGAGTTGAGTTAAGTGAATTTTAACTCCTATTATATCGAAAGACCCACTTGGCCTTAGTGGCTAGCCAGGTGCCGAAGCACCGCATGGTGCCGCTGGGCTTTGGTTGGGGTTCTTAGGTTCGAAACCTCTTGGGCTAAAAAAGTGTTTTTTTTTTGTATTTTTTTGAGATTTCGGGTTTTAAAAATTCATAAAAAATTGTATAAATATTTTAAAATATTATGGGAATATCTAAAATTATTTCTCACTGTTTTAGATCATATTTTGGGGTTTTAAAGTCATTTTTTATTATTAATTGAGCTAAGTTCAATTAGAAAAGAAATGAGACATAGAATTAATGATTTTATGAATTAATTATCAAAATCAAAATGTGAGCTAAGAATGAAGGAAATTTAGCAATAAATTGTTAAGTAAAATATGAATTAAAAAGTGATGATTGTAATCGAAGAAATTTAATAAGCTTGAATTCTAGTGTGAGAAGAGATTGTGTAGATCTAGTATCATGAAAGTGATTAGTTGATTGATCAATTAAAGAGCATTGTTTATGAAAAATTTTATTTGAAAATTAATATGGAATGTGAATATAAGAGATGGAATGTTTTGGTAAAAAGTTTGAACAAAAGAGGTTTAATGAATAAGAAATTCAAATGTGATAAAGAAGAAATGATGATAAAGATGCTTAAGTTGAGGTTAAATCTATCTCTAGAATAAGATGATCATGGGAATCTAGATGCTAAGTGAGACTCATGTACCAGCAAGTGATGAATTGATTAATTAATTTGAGACGGTATTTGTGAAGACCGGTAGGAGAGTAAACTAGCTCTATTTTGTGGTAATGTTAATTAAGCCTAGGGAAAGGCACTAGAAGAATATATGATCGAAACAATACCAAACATGTCCGGTAAAGAATGTGCAGCTCCTAGGAGTTTGAGATCAAGGAGAATGCCCGATAAATCTACATGTGTGAGCTAGGGGTAGGCCGGTGAGGTCGATGAAATGACTAGTAAAGGACTGCGGTCCCTAGAAATGTTCATGACTAAGTATATGCCCGGTAAATCCACAGTGTGGGATAGGGGTATGCCTTTCTATCATCGAAAAGGCCGAGAAAGAGACTACAGTTCTTGGGAATGTTAGGGATGGAAAGGATATGCCCGATAAATCCACTAAGGTGGGCTAAGGGTAGGCCTGGATCGTAGTTGCGAGAGATCGACTTGTTAGGGCTCGTGGCTGAGAATACACCCGGTAAATCCACTGAGGTGTGCTAGGGGTAGGTCAGTAAGGTTCAATATCCTGGGGTGCGACTCTTCGGTGACTACGCGTTGGAGTATATTCATTGGGTTAGGTTGCATGACGTGGGATGTAAACCCTATAATGTGGAGTACCTTAAGGGCTTGCCCTCGGACCTATGTAATATAGGATGCATAGAATCTGAACAAGTATGCATTAGTGCATTATTGTGTAAACATCTGCATTAGGCATTTGAGTCATATTTTACACTAACATGTTTAGGACAGTCATTCTTTTACACTTTAATATGCATTCAAGTGTGTGATTGCTAAAGTAAGTGAGTCGTTATATTATGGCATAGTGAGGATCGCCGTGTATAGTATTGCATCAGTTGTATATAATTGACGTGCCCATAGTGTTCAATGCAGGGCTCGGATTGGTGAAAAGACATAAAGATGATTTGGTACTAAAGATTGCTTTCAGATTTATGTTGTTGATGTTAAAGTGTATTTATCATGTTGTATTTCATTTAATTTCCGATGCGTTGTTGTAAAGAATTTGATGTAATAAAAGTTCTAAATTCCTTGTAAAATTGTACGAAATGAAGTAAAGATCATGTTGTACTACGAATTACCGTATTTTAAAATTCGGGGTGTTACGCCGTCTCGAGGAACTCTCGGCGTTGATCGGCTCGTTGGGGTGAGACTCCTTTGCTGACGACGAGGAGGGGACCTTCTCCGAGTCCTGGGGGAGGGGGACCTTTTGTATCTCGACCTTTGGAGAGAACGACCCCTCTGGCTTCTCTGGTGCTCTGGATGAGGGACCTCATCGCGGGCTCGCCTCTTATTCAAGCGGGTGCGGAGGTCGAGTCCTTGTTGAAGGTTGACGATGACCTAACAGAGGTCTATCGAATCTTGGGGACTATGCGAGGCTGTTGAGTCGGTGGAAGGAGTGTGGATCGAGATGTGGCCATGGAGAGGGGGCTGTGTTTAACGGCTTCGACGGGAGCCCTGTTAAGACTGAGACTGCTAAACTTGTTGGTTTGTTTGAGGATTAACATCTTGGAATGGAGGAAGAGGAGGAAAAGGAGTGGCTCTTCGGCTGGATGCCGCTGCCTTCCCTTTTCCTTTCGGGGGCATGACTGGAAACTGCTTTCACCAGTGAAATATGGTTGGAGTGCTTCTTTTGTTTCCCACAGGCGGCACCAATCTGTTGTTGCTAATTTCGGTGTGGAAACAAACATATGATATGTAGATTCTTCTAGAAATAATAAAAGCAAACCTGCTGACTTCTTGCCAGTGTTAACCGTTTCTTGACGCTGCCGCTAACCTGCAAAAAAGTTTGAAACACCGGGATTGTTCCTAGCGATAAACCCTCTGACGCTCAAGTCTGTAATCTAGAAGATTATGAAAGAGCTTTTTGTGGAGAAAATACTGATTACCTTTTCATGGTGGGGGTAGAGGGGTATTTATAGTCGCCATTGGAACAGTTTCGAGATAATCATTTATCTCTACTTTCCGGTGTTTTTGAATAAGAAACAGAGTTTAAATATTTTCATGATATGAGATTTGGTTTAAACCGCCTCTTAGAGATAATCAGGAATTTGAATTACCCTTTAAATGTCCAGGGTTTGTTCAGAATGGGTTGTCACCCTGACCCAGTTTGACAGACCTTTTTTAGTTATTGGGCTTGGAAAAGACCCAGTTCCCATTTTCGGACCCATTTATAGAGGAAATAACCATTTTACCCCTGAGAGCTTTGAGATTTGTGCCTGATTTGAATGGTCCCAATTTAGTTCTATTTTAGACATCAAAACTATATCACTTATTTAAGCCTATTAACATCTCAATTCACCACTGTCACTTTCCCAATAGTTAACTACCTAAAAACCTCTAAACTTTGCACAAAATCTAAATTTTTCAACAAATCAAGATCAACAAACCTGCGATGCACGACGTTGACAGATCCTTCTGCAAGTCCTTTGGTTCCTTCAAAAATCCTCTTTGACGCCAATGCCAATCAACTAAACACATACTTGCAACCAAATAAATCAGCAACCAAACAAATCCAAAAACCTTAATCTAACCCCAAAACTGACTCAAACTGATCAGTTTTTATCATTTTTTAGAACATATGAAAAACTTTATAAAATTTTGTATGAGTTAAATTAAAGATCTATTGACTCTTGGATTAATACCCTACCTTTATTAATGAAAATTAAGGTTACTAATATAACCAAATATCAACATATTGAGATCATATTTCTTTTTTGAAAATTGTACTCATAAGCTACTTATTTCCATTGCACTAATAACATCAATAACTACAATCAATCACCTAGCATCCAATGATTTTATCATTCATCAACATGATATTAATAATCCTGGCATATCAATTTATAATCAATGGTACAAATACCAATTAGAACACTACCTAGTATAGTATCATACAACAACAATTAATCCTAATTATTGGATTATAACACTAAAGATGTAAATTGTTTAAAATAAGATGAAATTAGGACAAATTTTGGACATGAGATATGGATACACCCATGTCGTTGAAGCCACTAGTTTTCTAACTCGGCGACATCAACGACAACATAACAGTGGCAGTGGCGACGACGGCATCAACGTGTTTGAGAAGGTAGCCTTTTTTGTTGAGAATGAGGAGGAGAAGTGCAAACGCTAGCAAATTCGGCAGTGGCTACGGCAGTTTCGTCGAGTTTGTGGAGGAGGGGCTCAGAATTTTCTAGGATCTGGGAAGAGCTGCAGCGGTAGGAGGAAAAGTGCATGGTCAGGCAACAACGGAGATGGCAGCTTTGGTGGCGGTGACGTAAAGTGTTGGTGACGGCGGTTTTAGCAAGTTTGTGAAGGAGGGGCTGGGGATTTTCTGGGTTTTTGGAAGAGCTGCGGCAAGAGGAGGAGAAGTGCAAGGGTAGGCGCGGAGGGAATGGCGTCTTCGATGGATTTTTTTTCCTCTTTTTGGGAACAGTGAGTTTATGGAGAGGAACGGGAGTTAGATGTGGATGAAATATCCGTTCAAAACACGAGTTTGTCTGTCTATAACTGACAACCCTAACTCTCCCATTATAATAGATTAGAGACTACATTATAATATTAGATTAGATTCGGTAGATTTTATAGATATTAGATATTTACACATGCGATGCACGTATTAATAAATATATATTAGTTATGCACGGGTTTGTTTGTCTATAAATGACAACCCCAACTATCCCATTACATTATTAGATTAGTTTAGATTATTATATTAGATTAGAGATTAGAGATAATAGATTAGAGATATCACTTTGCTTTTCTTTTGTAATACCCCGTGAAAGACACTATTCTGTATATATATATATATATATATATATATATATAGAGAGAGAGAGAGAGAGAGAGAGAGAGAGAGAGAGAGAGAGAAATCTTCGGTTGCACACTACTTTGGTGAGCACTCCGTGAACACTCACGAAATAGAGCACCTATGACAAATCCGAACTGCTCATATTATTCTATATACCTTAGATAGCCTAACAATAAAAAATCAATTAATTTGAAATTCATTTGTCCATGATTTACATCATTACAAAATTGGATGGCTGAAAATTCTCACAGCATGATGGATGGGCAAATGAACTTCAAATTACTTGGTTTTTTATTGTTAGGCTATCTTAGGCATATAGAACAATATGAGCGGTTCAGATTTTTCATAGAGTCTTTATTTCATGAGTGCTCATGGAGTGCTCACCAAAAGTAGTGTGCAACCGAAGGGGACTATATATATATATATTTATATATATATATATATATATATATATATATATATATATATATATATATATATATATATATATATATATATATATATATATATTGCAGTGTTTGCATGATTATATGTGTATGGATATGATGTGCGTTTATGGTTGCGGGGTGGTTCGTGTGGATGGTTGCGTTCTGGATAGTGCACGAGAATGAGAAGGACCGATACTAGTACATGCACTAGTTTTGAGTGCAGTGCATGTGCAAATATACAATTGTGTGGTAGTACAATGGATATACTTTGCATGCACTCAAATCTAACCTCTCATCTCTCATCTAGAGCTTGATCAAGACCAAAAAAAATTCAGCCAAGCCTTGTCTCAAATACAAGGGGCTAGAGGCCATCGTTTTGGGGAAAAAACCACCTAACCACCTCACCCCCTACCCCCCTATTTTGGCCGGCCTACCCCCTCTCTCCCTCACTCCTCTCTTGATAAAACCCCTCATTCTGACCTCTTGAGCTCTGGAAATATCAGGAAAAAAAAAAGGAAAGAGTGAAAGGAGCCAAAAAGGAGTGTTCTTAAGCTTCAGAGAAAGATTTGGAGAAGGAAGCTCAAGATAAACCTCATCTTCTCAAGCCAACTAAGGGTGGGGAGTTCTCTGAACTTGTTCTTGTTCATTCTTGTTTAATTTCTTGCATTCATCAGTAGTAGTAGTATGAGGATGGTTGTTTAAGAGTAGATTATTAGAATCTGAAAATAGAAACAGAAAATATGATCTGCAAGCCAAGTTCCTGAATTTCCAGAGAACAAAATAATTGGAATTTGATCTTGAAATTTATACAGAATGATCTCATATATGTCTAGAAGCTACATGATTTAATTCGGAATTTTCTGATGCTAGTTGATATTTTAATAAAATCCATTTTGAGGACTGAGTCGTAAGGTAGAGACTGGGTCTGTCTATTATGATAACTGAACTTGTGGAAATTCTTAGAACTAATTGACACATGATCTATTCCTGAAATTTTACCCTGTTATCTTGCATGCGTCTAGACTCTACAAAAAAATCTTGAAATTATTTGGATGAAATTTGATGCATGTTCAAAATTAATCAATCATGGGTAGTCAAGACAATAACTGAAGAACAGCAGAACTTTCATGCATGTTTATAACAGGTAGAACTCCTTGATTACTTGGAATTTGGATGTGAAACTTTTTGCATGTACATGATGATGTCTAGTTTTTGTAATGCAAATTTGATGACCATTTGATGAGTATGTGATTTATGATGAATATTTTCGCATGAACAGTGCAAAACTCAGCCAGTTTTGACACTCTAATAAGATGGTACTTTTGTGGCTCTGTATGAGCAGAATTTGAGGAAGTGTTCTACTAGGAAATTGTAGTAGACATCTAGAGCTCTCCAAGAAGTCCTATTTGAAGAAATTCCTGTGAGTAGATTAATAATTATGATTTTTGCAAGATTGGACAGGAACCATATTTTGAGTTGAAGGCTCTATTTGAGTAATGCTTTATTTGTGATTCTGTATACCTAAGGAAAATGACTGTTTTAGGGTAATTAAATGAAACAATTGGGATTAGTAATCAACTAGAGAGTTGTAGAGGACATTCACACGTTTCCACAGAACCCGGATTTGTATCATTCCGATGAGAAAGTAGAGATTTATGCCATCGGTAAGGTGCAGCCAGCGTACAGGAAGTACACAGGCTGAGGTTTGAGGATTTAGATGACTGAATCTGAGGTTATGATCAACTAGAGAGTTGTAGCCTAGGTCTTTATATTTCCAGATTGGGCTTGAACACCCAAATCTGAGTTGTATTTTGGGAGTTATGATCTTTTTAAGTTCAGGTAGAAACACCGTAGTTGCTTAGTCATGGTTTTTGACCAAGTGTTGGGAGAGCCCTTCCCCTTGTGTACCTAAGAGTTGATAACTCGCTGTTTGGGGATGAGTGGTGTCTATTGCTGGTCTTGTTGTTTGACTCCTAGTGTGGATGTTGTGACCCGAGTTAGTCACAAGGGTAGGGTGATACCCCACATCTATCGACCCTAGATGTGAACTTCCACCGAGGCATTGGACGTCCGAGTTGGTGCTGTCGAGTTGCATTCATGCCGGTTAAGGATGAATGTGGGCCATGGTGAGGGACGAATTCCAAGCTAAGGGAAGTGGCAAGTAGGACTTATATCGCCGGGGCCAGTGGTCGATCGACAGAGTTTTGGAAGCAATCTTTTTACCTGAATAGTTAGAGTGAGTCTTGGATTATAGGGATGTATTAGGGGTATGTACATTGCATTAGTACTTGCAGACCATAGTCGGGTGTTGTACTTTTCCTACCGTATGGATACGGGTTTGGTTCTTAGGTGTTGAGTTCGCGGGTCTCGTATCTCGATCTGTTAATTTCCAAAAAGCCGGGGTACAGAACAGGAGAGGAGCTCCGGATAGGGGGATTTGACCCTCGAGGCCATCATGTTCCTATGTACGTGGGTTTTGTTTATATGTGAATCATTGACGTCATTGGGTACATGGTTTTGTACCGGAAGGTTTTTATGGCTTTTTGAGTGAGGCCTGTGCACGGGTACTAAGTGGAAAACGTGACCACTACTTTAGGGACTGCAGTACGGGACTAGATCGAATGACTGCAACCTCCTCAGACACGGAAATCTATTGGGAACAGGATGAGTAAAAGAGTACGATGCATGGCGAGGGATTGAACCCTACAATCAAGAGAAGCGAACTCTTTGGAAAATATATAGTATGGGATGCATACATTTCTATTGAAGTTGATTTTGGGGAAGTATGTAGTATGGGATGCATACGTTCCCAAATGAATTGTATTAGAGTAGGTGCATCATGTGCATTCTTTGTTTTGTGCATTAGATTAGGCCATGCTTGATTCTGGAACGTATGTAGTATGGGATGCATACGGATCCAGAGTCCTAAAGTCTTGCTTGCATTAGAATAAGGCATGTGATGGGTGCATTTAATTGTTAGATCATGGCATACACGAACACTAGGGAATTAGTATGCACGTTTTTTTTCCCATTCAAGATGGTTTGTGGTTGCCAGTTTGGAGATCGCTGTTTCTTATCAGCATTGCGTCAGTAGAATTACTGACATTCCCCACCGTTTAGGTACCGGTCCTACCTTTCGAGCAGGTGCAGAAATATCAGAGTCGCACAGCGGAAAACTCAAGCCGAAGGGCAAGTTCCAGGGAAGCAAATTTACCACTCAGCAAAGCTTCGGTGGTGTTCAGTTGATCACCATTCCGGGAGACAGCTGATAGCTTTACAAGAGGAGTTGGTAAATATTTTGTAATAAGATGTAATGAGTTAAAGTAATTTGTATTCTTGTTCAAGAACAAGATATTGGTTGTAATCGATGATGTAATGACCTTATTTGGCAATAAAAAGTTTTTAAATTTCTGTGTTGAGATGCATTTGAAGGCAAAGATTTTGGTTGCGTCACGGATGTCCAGTAACGGGGATCCGGGGTGTTACAAAAGTGGTATCAGAGCTGACTTCAAGTTGCAGGCTAACACAGTAGGAAATTTGACTTAAATTGCCAAATAGCTAGGTTTAGTTTGGATTGCAGGAAGGTCAAAACCATGATTGTTGCACTTTCCCACTTATCTTTATGATCTTCCCTACATCCAGAACTAACCTTGTGTGTTTTCTTTCCTTTAAGAGCGTCCAGAAGAATCAGAAACAGCCACCATGGAATGGCTGAGGGCAAAGGCAGTAGAACCAACAGCACCAACTTCAATATTGAGGCAAAGTTTACCTGTGTATACCAGATGATTGGAGCATCTGTGGAATCTAGCAGAAACCAAGCACCGCCACAAGGAACACCAGGAGTCGCTGCACCCGCAGACCCGATAAAGATGGCAGAATCGTTCAAGAGGATGAAACCGCCATTCTTCGAAGGACAGGCCGACCCAACAGCTACTGACGACTGGATACATCAGGTGGAAATGGTATTCGAAGTAATGATGACTCCAGAAGACAGCAAGGTTCGTCTGGCCACAATCTTACTGGAGAAGGACGCCGGATTATGGTGGCAGTCTGTGAAGCGTGGTCTTGGAGAAGGTCCAATCACTTTGGAAGATTTTCTTGAAGATTTCTGGCAGCACTATTTTTCCATGGATGTGCAGGAAGAAAAGGCGATGGAGTTCCACAACTTGAAGCAGGGAAATATGTCTGTCAGGGAATATGAGACCAATTTTTCCCAGTTGTCATGGTATGCACCAGAGATGGTTTAGGAGGAAGCAAAGAAGGCCCAGAGGTTTGAGCAAGGGCTTAGGCCTGGACTGAGGTCGAGGATGGTTCCGTTAGGCAGTCACCGATTCGACAAGCTAGTAAGGCGAGTTGTGGTAACAGAAATGGACATGAAACAGAGTCAAGGCAAGGCCGGGATGAAGAAAAAGAGGAAGAAGTATATTCTTACCCCTGACCATGACAAGCGGAACTCAACTCACGAGTCCAGAAAGATTAAAGAGACTAGTCAGATGGTGGTGTGTTACTTTTGTAAGGAACAAAGTCATTTCAAGAGTTAATGCTCAAAAAGATCCCAGACAAACACTTGCTATAATTGTGGAGAAGTCGGGCATAAGAAACTGAATTGTCCACAACTGCAGTGGAACCCACTGACCAGTTACGGAAGGTGGTCGGTAAAGGGAAGAAGTCTGTCCTCCAGGGACGAACTTCAGCTTAACTGGAGAAGTGTGAAGTGGTGCATGGTCTAGAATAGCAATATATTTTGTTGGTTGCATTTTTGCAAGCAATGAATGACGAACTTGTAATGTGTTCCGTAGTAAGATATTATGACTTTTTATGAAGCATGAAAGTTTTTTGGGCATTTGGTTATCTCTTGTCTTGCTTATTTTATTAAGTGTTTGGGATAAGGCATAAAGCTGAAACTTTTGCCTTCTCCTTGGTAAGCCTCATTTTCTTCTAAGGAGGGAGTGGTCACCGACCCTCAAGTAGTGCAACCGAGAGCTAGAAGATATGCTGAGAACTTGACTCGGGCACTAGAAGGGAGATATGATGAAGCAAGAACGATCGTGAGTAGGGAGGCTCCAGAATGATCCACGGACTGAGATATTCCCCAGCATTCTAGAAGAGGGATAAATAGGCCCCAGAATGATCTGTGAAGTGGGATTGATCTCTAGTATTTTGGGACGTGAGCGATACTCGAGAGGAATTCGTGTAGTGAGGTCGTCTCCAGAATGATCCATGGAGTGAGACATTTCTCAGTATTCCAGACAAGGGATGAAATAGGCCCCGAAATGATCTTTGGAGTAGGAATTGGTCTCCAGTATTCCAGGGACGAGAGCGATGCTCATGGGGGAAGATTGTGTGACGTTGGCTCCAGAATGATCCATGGGGCGGGATATTCCCAGTATTCCCGAACATGGGATGAAAGAGGCCTCAGAATGTTCTGTGTAGTGGGATTAGTCTCCAGTATTCTAGGGATGAGAGCAACATTCACAAACAGGTTAATGGGACATTGACTCCAGAATGATCCAAAGAGTGAGATATTCCCTAGTATTCCAGGCAAGGGATGAAATAGGTCGCAGAATGTTCTGTGGAGTGGGATTGATCTCCAGTATTCCGAGGACGAGAGTAATACCCACAAAGGAATTCGAGGATGAGTAAAGGCTCCAGAGTAATCCACGAAGTGAGATATTCCCCTGTATTCCAGATGAGGGATGAAATAGGCCCCAGAATGATCTGTGGAGAGGGAATGATCTCTAGTATTTTGGAACGAGAGCAACACTCATGGAGAGTTCGTATGGTGAGGGCTCCAGAATAATCCATGGAGTGAGATATTTTCCAGTATTCCAGAACGTGGGAAGCAATAGGCCCTAGAAATTTCGGTGGAGAGGGATTGATCTCCAGTAATTCAGGACAAGAGCGACATACCCCAAGGTGATTCATCCCCAGTACGGTGGATGCGGGATGAGGCAGGCCCCAAAATGATCCACATGATGAAATTGATCTCCAGGATGGAAGGATGCGTTGAGCACTTGAGGCTTGTGAGCCGGTATTGAGCACTTTAAGAGTCAGTTTTTGAGGGTGTTCCTCAAGGAATTGGAGATGATCAAGGAAAGTATCTTCTGATCATTGATGATTGTCTGCTATTTTTGCCCTTAGCGTCGTTCTGGGGACAGAACGATTCTAAGGAGGGAGTAATGTAATACCCCGGGAAAGACACTATTTTATATATATATATATATATATATATATATATATATATATATATATATATATATATATATTGCAGTGTTTGCTTGATTATATGTGTATGGATGTGAGGTGCGTTTATGGTTGCGGGGCGGTTCGTGTGGATGGTTGCGTTCTAAATGGTGCACGAGAATGAAAAGGACCGATACTAGTACATACACTAGTTTTGAGTGTGGTGCATGTGCAAATATATAATTGTATGGTACTACAATAGATATATAATTGCAGAAATAGCGTAGTTGCTTAGTCATGGTTTTTGACGAAGTGTTGGGAGAGCCCTTCCCCTTGTGTACCTAAGAGTTGATAACTCGCTGTTTGGGGATGAGTGGTGTCTATTGCTGGTCTTGTTGGTGTTTCACTCCTAGTGTGGATGTTGTGACTCGAGTTAGTCACAAGGGTAAGGCGATACGCTACGTCTATCGACCATAGATGTGAACTTCCTCCGAGGCGTTGGACGTCTGGGTTGGTGCTGTCGAGTTGCATTCATGCCGGTTAAGGATGAATGCGGGCCATGGTGAGGGACGAATTCCAAGCTAGGGGAAGTGGTGAGTAGGAATTGTGTCGCCGGGGCCAGTGGTCGATGGGCAGAGTTTTGGAAACAATCTTTTTACCTAAATAGTTAGAGTGAGTCTTGGATTAGAGAGATGTATTAGGGGTATGTACATTGCATTAGTACTAGCAGACCATATTCGGGTGTTGTACTTTTACTTTCGTAGGGATACGGATTTGGTTCTCAGGTGTTGAGTTCACGGGTCTCGTATCTCGATCTATTAATTCCAAAAGAGCCGGGGTAAGGAACAGGAGAGGAGCTCCTGTCGGATAGGGGGATTTGACCCTCGAGGCCATCATGTTCCTATGCGTGTGGGTTTTGTTTATATGTGAATCATTGACGACATTGGGTACATGGTTTTGTACCGGAAGGTTTTCACGGCTTTATTGAGTGAGGTCCGTGCGCGAGTACTAAGTGGAAAACGCGATCACCACTTTTAGGGACTGCATTCGGGGACTAGACTGAATGACTGCAACCTCCTCAGACACAAAAATCTATTGGGAATAGGATGAGTACAAGAGTAGGATGCATAGCGAGGGATTGAACTCTACAATTAAGAGAGCCAAACTCTTTGGAAAGTATGTAGTATGGGATGCATACGTTTCTATTGAAGTTGATTTTGGAGAAGTATGTAGTATTGGATGTATATGTTCCCAAATGAATTGCATTAGAGTAGGTACATCATGTGCATTCTTTGTTTTGTGCATTAGATTAGGCCATGCTTGATTCTGGAACGTATGTAGTATGGGATGCATGCGGATCCAGAGTCCTAAAGTCTTGCTTGCATTAGAATAAGGCATGTGACGGGTGCATTTAGTTGTTAGATCATGGCATACACGAACACTAGGAAATTAGTATGCACGTTTCTTTTCCCATTCAAGATGGTTTGTGGTTGCCAGTTTGGAGATCGCTATTTCTTATCAGCATTGCGTCAGTAGAATTACTGACGTTCCCCACCTTTTAGGTACCGATCCTACCTTTCGAGCAGATGCAGAAATATCAGAGTCGCGCAGTGGAAGACTCAAGCCGAGGGGCAAGTTCCAGGGAAGCAGATTGACCGCTCAGCGGAGCTTCGGCGGTGATCAGTCATTTACCATCCCGAGAGATAGTTGATAGTTTTACAAGAGGAGTTGGTAAATATGTTGTAATAAGATGTAATGAGTTAATGTAATTTGTATTCTTGTTCAAGAACAAGATATTGGTTGTAATCGATGATATAATGACCTTATTTGGTAATAAAAAGTTTTTAAATTTCCGTGTTATTACTGCGTTGAGATGCATTTGAAGGCAAAGATTCTAGTTGCGTCATGGATGTCCGGTAACGGGGATCCGAGGCATTACATCTTTTCTGCCCCCAACTGTTGCCATATTCACATTTGAACCTCTTAGTCAAAATTCCCAATCTCCTTTCACGATTCACCGCCTCCTCATTGTACAAAAAAAAAGGGAAAAAAGAAAAAAATCTGGCTTCCTCTCTCTTTTCATCTCTGTTAAAAACCTTAACCTAATACCCTCTGCCCCAATAGTGAAACGAATATCAACATATTGAAATCATATTTCTTTTTGAAAATTGTATTCATAAACTACTTATTTCCTATTGCACTAATAACATCAATAACAGCAATCAATCACCTAGCATCCAATGATTTTATCATTCATCAACATGATATTAAAATCCCTGGCATATCCAATGGTATAAATACCAATTAGAACACCACCTCCCTAGTCAAAATTCCCAATCTCCTTTCACGATTCACGCCTCCACATTGTAAAAAAATAAAAATAAAAATAATAAAAATAATTAAAAAAAAGGCTCCATCTCTCTTTTCGTCTCTGTCAAAAATCCTAACCCTAATACCCTCTGCCCCAATAGTGAAATGAATATCAACATATTGAAATCATATTTGTTTTGAAAAAATGTACTCATAATATAAGACCCCGCAAAATAGTATATATATATATATATATATATATATATATATATATATATATATATATATATATATATATATATATATATTGTATTTTAATCCGTGCATGCTTGAGAGTTGAACGTATTAATAAATTTTTCTCAATTTTAATTAAGTATTGAAATATATTACTATTCGATATGTTTCAAACTCAACAAAGGTGCAATTGTAGAAACAGAGTTGGGATATACTTGTCTCAATTATAATTGAAGATGAAATGTATTAATAATTGACTATTAATAATATATGAATATGATTGCTTGTGTTTATAAAATTTTGTCTTAAAATTTATTTTTGAGTGTGCTACAATTTGTTTGTACAAATTTTGTTTTTATTGTGCACCAACTTCAGTGTATGTTTGATTCAACCAAACTCAACATAGTTGGACAATTAGACTCTAGCCAAGATCAATTTGATTCTATGTGTCTAACATGTCATGTGCACATCATAAATATATATACTAGATTTGCCCATGGGCACGTGCCTACGGCACGTCTTCGGAACGATACAGCACACGAAAAGCCCTGTAAACAGTAAAACAACAATTATGTAGCTCAAGTTTGAATATATGACAATAATTAGTTGTAAATAAAAGTCCATGTTTCCATTAGTATTTGTTTTAAAATAATTATAAATGGGGGTGTAATAACAAACTTCTTAGAACTTTGTCGGTGGAAAATGATGAAATTTAACTATTGAAGAGATATTTGCTATTTTCAATGTAACATGAGCAATAAATTAAAACATAAAAATTCTAAAAATTTACAAACCTAAAATCTAAAAATCTAAATTTCTAAGTAAATAAAGAAAGAATGAGAGAGGGGGGAGGGAGAGAGAGAAAGAGAAAATTATGAAAAAGTGAAGAGATAAGAGAGAGATAGTTATAAAGTAATTAGTTTTTTAGTTTTTTTTTTTGGGGGGGGGGGGAATTATGATTTTTGGGGGAAAACTTTTTGGAGGGAAAATATATTTTGGGAAGGTGAATCTGAACCATTGATTTTGTTTCAATTGATGGTGAACTACTTGATAGCTTTGTCTTGTGTTTTATTATACAGATAGTATACTACACACTACACTATGTACACATACATAAATATAATATAGCAAAGCCATGGGCTTGGAGGGAAGAGAGCTAGGGTTTTGATTTTTGAATTGTTATCATGATGGGTGTGAGAGTTTCCAAGGGCATCTTGTAGAACCCTAAGCATCTTTGTTCACTCTCACACTCAACCCTCTCCTCCATCATGAAGCCTCTTCTATTTAATCCCCTCTCTTTTGCACTAGCTCATTTTTTTCCTCATTCTACTCCACTTAAACATTTTTCCTACACCTCAACCAACTTCAACCACTTCATCTCTACCCTAAGCTAGTGATTTAAGAAGGGGGAGGAGTCATGAGAAGGAGATCCAAGGGCTAGGAGCAAGAAGGGCAAGAGCAAGGAGCAAGGAGGAGAAAAGCAAACTAGGTAGAGCTTGAAGGTGTTCTTGTGTACAATTTTAAGGTGGGTGTCACTAAAACTTTTGGTGTGTTAATATTCTTGTGGTGAGATCTTGATATGATTCTTGTCAGCATGAGCAGGTCATGGAGTTGTGATTTAATGATAACAATCTATTGCATGCCAGTCTTATTAGTAGAAAGTTAATGAAACTCAGTAAAATGATGAATCTATGAATGCATGATAGTCTGAAAACCATAACTTGAAAAATACTAGGAATTTCGACTTAAAATTTTATGGAAGCAAGATATGCATGTTAAGCATCTTTCCACCAATTTTCATAATTTTTAGAATTTATTTGCTCTTTTAATTAATTACGAATTTGACTATTGGTTGTGCAGAAAACAGATCTAACTCATGTTCTGATTATGGTATTCAAAAGCTTATATCTCTCTAACAACTTGAGTTCTGTTGCTGAAATTTTAGTATGTGCTACTAGCCTGTGTTTAGACCATGTATATTAATTTTCATAATTTTGTGGACAAAGTTTGCTATATAAATAAAATCCAAAACCACTGAATGTTCTGAAAGAGAAGACATAGTTGAATGTGAACTGTTCTGTTTTTAGCTACATTCAAAAGTCATAACTTGAAGAATATTCTGTAGAACCACTTAAAATTTAGATATTTGCTATTGACATGTATAACAAGCATACGTTCCAAATTTCATGAATTTTTGATATCATTCGTTATTTTAAAAGTATTTTTATGTTTGCACCGCTTAGTTGTTGCTCAGTTCTGAAAATTATCGCATGCATGTTCAACTGTAACTACCATTTTCGTTCTTTTCATTTTTTTCCCTTCAATGTAATATTTTATTTCCATTTGAATAAAATACTCTATTTTCCTTGATCATCTTAATTAAATTTTGTTCATGAACTAATTTTTTTCTTCTTGTTGGGCTATTTTCTTGTCGATCCCATTTTTATTTGATTATGAGTATTTTTTTTGAATCCTATTGTCTTTAAATTCATTTCTTATTGAACCCAAAACCCAATAGCAATTATTTCCAGACCCAAACACATTATTATTGGATCCTAGCCCATTAACCCACCAACCTAATTGCATCCTATAAATAATACCGTATTACAAACCCTAAAAATACAACCTAAAACCCTAGCCATCTCTCTCTCTCTCTCCTCTCTGCTGTCAGCCAAACCCCACCCCGATCAGCTCTTAAACCTTCCCCGACCTCCCTTCGGCGACTAATCCCGAGCGCCGCCTCCGCCCTACACCCAGCCAGACCCCCGATGCCATTGTACTGCTTCTCCTTTTCCCTCGACAACAGCAGACCCGAGGCCCCCACCGCCAGTCGCGCCACCAGTCCACCGCTGCTCGACACGCCCAGCCAGCAGCAGTCGCTGTCGGCCTTTCTGTCGTTGCCGCCGCTCCTTTATTGTTGTTGTCGTTGCCTCTTTTGTTGTTGTTGCTTGCTCTCTTGTGCACGTAGTGTGCACGTGCTTCGTGGATTCGTGTCTGTTGCTCTAGGATCCTCATCCCAATATTCTTTGGTATTCGAATTACTCGTCCATAAGGGAAGTCACTTTCCTCTTGAATTGAATATTGTATCAAATTCAAGTTTTTATAGAAATTCTTGCAAGTAGATCCAATTGTTCATCGTATCGTATACTATTGTTCCTCTTTCGTTGAGTACATTGAGGGTTTACACGAGCTAACCCAAATATTCTCGACTTTGTGCCTTTGTTGAATCCCAAAACTGAATCTTTCATGCATCCATGTAGTAGTGATAGTAGGGTTTATTCATACAAACAACACACAGATAATTTATCGTAGAATTAATTTCTAGGTCGTGTGATTGAATGATTGATTGATATTTTGTGGTCATTAAATTAGTGTATGTGTGTATTCATAATGATGTTTACCATGCTATTGTGCCTACCATGCTGATTATGAAGTTTATTGACTAATTGAAGTGGAAACCCATCATGTTAGATCGCTTTATTTCACAAAATATATTGAAAATCTGTATGTTTGTTGATTGTCTGGAATTTGTGAGTTATTTTCTACCCAGTATTTGATATCAAAATCTATAACTTTCTGAATAAGAGTTGTAGCCTATGTCTCTAGTTTTCAAAACATCTAAGATCTTTAAATTCCGAGATGTATTGCAAAAGTTATAATGATTTTACTACATCTGCGTTTTATTTCCAGAATTTCAGATTCATGTATGTTTTCATGTTTAAACTATTAAAAAGCTAAGATAATGTTAGAATAATGCTTTGATAATTTCCAAAATGATAGTTAATATATTTAGGAGTCTAATGAATATTTTTGATGAATTTATAATTGAGTTTTCGCTGATTCTAAAGATATAACAACATGATGTCAATTTTCAGTCAGAACATGTAACCTGTAAAGAATGATGTATTTGACCTAGCTACAGTTGTCGGATTTTGTATTTTAAATATGCGTTGGAATCGTGTGGAAGTCTAATTTCCATAATTTCTAATGGTTTCAATTTTCGATTTCTGTAGCAGTGGAAAAACTGAGTTTTGTACAATGACCTCTTGTTGTCCAGAATTTCGTTTTCTAGATTTCGTGAATATAATTATACATCTATACTATTATTAAGCAAAGCCCCATTTTGACGGCTTTTTACTATCATGCCCTTATAAGCAAAAATGCTAAAAAAATATAGAGTTAATATCGGAGGTCAAAAATGTAATTTACATGTATTGGAAAAATAATTAATATACATAGATTTGCATACCTGTCTACATAGATTTGGAAAAATAATTAATAGCATAGATTTGCATGTAATTGCATGCACAATTTATTCATAAGAGAGTTTCCTCCTATCAAAGCCAGTAGGTGTAATACATGCATACAAATATCAAAATGAATAAATTGTGCATGCCTGTCTGCATGCATGCATGCAATCTCTTTAGGTGACCTGCCCCTTCCTCAAAATCCTACACACCTTTATAGATGTGCATCGCACGTGCATTATACTAGTATATCATTGTATTGCATGAATTGAAGTATATGTATTGCATTGCATGATCCTAATTTACTATTGTCATCATTCTATTTGTCCCATCCAAATTTATTATCCTATTGTTCCTCTATTATTACTATCGTTCATCCAATGTCTCTAAATTGCATAATGTATTGTTTGCATCGGTAAAATAATTAACAAGACAGGGTTTAAGGGATTGATTTGGGTAGTGAACAATATAGTGACAGTGTTGGTCAGTGTTTTATCAATTGATTGTTGGAGCGCTGACTACGGCACCCTAATCTTTCGTGTATCATTTCAATGTATTGTTTCAGTGTATCATTATAATGTATCGCACAACAATATTATTATTGTATCAGTAATTATCGTACCGACATATGATCTATAGAATTCACCATTAGAGTCTAAACGACTTTGATTGTATGCATCGAACCTGTAATATGGGATGCAGTAGTACGTGCATTAGTTAGGTTAAAAATTAATAGACTTAAGAACTGACACAACATTGACATTGCATATTGAACATCATCATTTTTATTGATATCGAATATTGTCTAAGTGATATCGACATCGACCATTGAACATTGTCATCGAATATTGAATCATTGTTTATAACCATTGTATCGATTATCATTAATTTTGATTACTGTTATCGTCCATTATTATTGATTCCTATTGACCCATTGAATTCATTGTTATATCGTTATTCCATTGTTTCTTTGCCTTCTCTACTTGTGTTCCATGACTTGCTCTATGGACAATTTTTCTTTTCTTTTTAAATGAAGTGTTCACAGGTGATCAAGGAGAATTATCTGCAGGAATTGAAGAACAAGCTTTCTAGAGATTTATTGCTTTCTAGTTGATTGTTATTTCATTAGACTTTTTGTATTGAAACTTATTATCATTGTGTTTTGAATTTATTATTGTATTGGGCTTATGACCCGGATATTATTATTTGTTTCCAGATATTTGATTATCATATTTGGTTATTTCATATTGCCTTATTCCAAGTATTATGTTCATGTGATTAATCTTATTGCCTGCGCAATTATTTTGTATTGTTTATATTGTTGAGTTGAATGGATAAACAGCTTATGGATGACACAAGTCATTCGCTGGGCCAATGTCACATGCTAGTGTTCTGTATTTTTGGGAAGCGGAGCATGACAAGGTTTTTAGTGGTATCAGAGCCCGGATTTGGATGATATATCAGTCAAACATGACTAACATATGGAAGTTTGGCTTTGACTGATATATTAGTTAGATTTGGGTTTTACCGGTTTGACTCAACAGTATGTGCAATGCAGGAATCACATAGATAATTGATAACCAACTTATGATCTGGATGCTAACCATTTGATTGTTATTGCAGACCATGGTTAGAAAGGGTGCTTCATCTTCCCGTGCTGGGGATGATCTGTCAGATGAGCCGAATGTTGTACAGATGATGCAATAGACGATGCAGATGCAGCATGAGCACAATGAACTGATGAGGGTGACTTTTGAAGCTACCAAGAGGGAACCCGTTGTACCTGCACCCGGATTGCTGCCACCGAGACCTAGTAATGTGGCAGATTTCATGAGGCTCCATCCAGATAAATTCTCGGGCACTGAGGATCCGCTTGAAGCCGAGCAATGGCTTATTCGGACTGAGCAGCTGTTGACCGCAGCACGGATCTCGGATGTCGATCGTGTGGATGTTGTGAGCATCCAACTTGTTGATTTTGCCCACATCTGGTGGCAAGCTGTGGCTGAACGATTGGGGTAACCCATCCACTGGGCCATCTTCACTAAGAGCTTCCTCATGAAGTTCTTTCCTAATGCCACAAAAAATGAATGGAACGACAGTTTGTCTCACTAACTCAGGTTCGTCAAATGGTATTTAATCATGATTTTTCGTTGTTATTTCATAAAGTATCGACGTTAAACTATACAATATCTTGTATCAGGGGAGTCGGACCGTGGATGAGTACGCTGCGGAATTTATCCGACTCAGTCATTTTGCTACTTCCATGGTGGCAAATGGTGAAGATAGAGGTTGTCGTTTCTTGTTGGGCTTAGATATTGAGATTCAGGATCGTCTTGCTGCCCTGCGACTTCGTTCTTATGCTGATATCCTGAATGCTGCTAGAATTCATGAGCATACTAGTATGAGTAAGCGTGCCATTCAGCGGTCTGTTCTGCACCCTGTTGCTGCCAGGCCTTCTAGGGGCCTATTAGGAGGCCAGTTCCGACCCTTCCTACTAGGGCATTGCCATACCCACCTGCTGTTCAAAGGCCACACTTGATCTGTTCGTACTATCACAAGACTGGGCACTTGCACTAGGACTGTCGGATAGCAAATCACTTGTGCCTTCTGTGTAGAGGCAATGATCGCATGGTTTGTGATTGCCCTAAGTCCAGATCCCTTGCACTAGTTAGAGGTTCCGCTATGCAGGGAGCGCTTGCTCGTGGTCATGGCGGACCACCACTCCCACCTTAGAGGCAGATTTTTTATCAGTGGAGAGCTGCTCCTTGGGGTAATCTTCCTGTAGGTCGTGGTCAGCCGACAACCTGACTGCGCAGGATGCTGAAACTGCTTTGGGCGTTGTTGTAGGCATTATCCTTGTTTACTCCTTTCCCGCTCATGTTCTTTTTGACTCTGGTGCTACTCATTCCTTTGTTTCCTCCCGCTTCGTCGACCTGCATCACTTGGCTAGCAGCGCTATGCTAGCAGCATAGAATATTACTACAGGTGGAGGTGGTCATGTGTTCTCAGATCTATGAGTAGAGTCCCTTAATTATTGGTGGGGTTGATTTTGTTGCCGATCTGATTGTCATCAACAATTCTGGTTTTGATGTTATCTTTGGGATGGATTGGCTTGGTGTTACTCATGCTGTAATTGACTGTTGTGTGAAGAAGGTGGTATTCCGAATGCCAGGACATCAAGAATTTGAATTCTGTTCCGGAAACACTGCAGTGATGGAAGAAGCTTGTGTGGAGAAGTTGGCAAGTCAAGAAGCTGGAGTGATGGAAGAAGCATGTGCAGATGGTGATGTTGCGCTGTTGGTTGTGTGGGACTTTCTGGAAGTTTTTCTTAAGGAATTGCTAGGATTACTGCCAGATCGTGAAGTGGTGTTCAGTATTGATGTTTTGCCAAATACAGCTCCGATCTCTAAGAGTCCGTACAGAATGGCTCATGTTGAGTTGGCTGAGTTAAAGGACCAGGTTCAGGAGTTACTGGATAGAGATTTTTCAGGCCGAGTGTCTCACCTTGGGGAGCTCCGGTACTGTTCATCAATAAGAAGGATGGTAGTCACAGGTTGTGTTTTGACTACCGTGAGATGAATAATGTCACAGTGAAGAATCGGTATCTGTTGCCAAGGATTGATGACCAATTTGATCAACTGGGAGGTGCTTCTGTATTCTCGAAGCTGGATCTTCGTTCTGGTTACCATCAAGTTAACATTGAAAGCCAAAGATGTGCAGAAGACTGCTTTTCGTACAAGATATGGGCACTATGAGTTCTTGGTGATGTCTTTCGGAGTTACTAATGCTCCAGCTGTGTTCATGAACTTGATGAATCGAGTTTTCTCTCCCTTTCTAGACAATTTTGTTGTGGTGTTCATTGATGATGTCCTGTCTATTCTCGGAATTGTGGTGAGCATGTTAAGCACTTGAAGGTTGTTTTGCAAACATTGAGGGAGAATCAAGTGTATGAGAAGCTTAGTAAGTGTGAGTTTTGACTGGATCGTCTTGCATTCTTGGTCCATATCATTTGTGGTGATGGAGTTTCTGTTGACCCGTCCAAAATTTCTGCAGTTAAGGATTGGCCAACGCCGAAATCAGTATCTGAATTTCAGAGTTTTCTTGGTCTAGCAGGGTACTACAGGAAATTTGTTCAGAATTTCTAGAAGATTGCCGGGCGAATGACCAAGTTGACTGGGACGGATCAGAAGTTTGTGTGGGATGAGTCCTGTGATGAAGGCTTCACTGAATTGAAGAATCGGTTGACATCAGCACCTGTATTGACTATACCGGATGGATTAGGAGGTTTCGTGATTCACTGTGATGCTTCAGGAAGAGGTTTGGGTGTTGTTTTGATGCAACAATGCAAAGTTGTCGCATATGCATCTAGACAATTGAGGTCGCATGAGAAGAATTATCCTACACATGATTTGGAACTTGCAGATGTGATTTTTGCCTTGAAGCTTTGGAGGCATTACTTGCTTGGAGACCGAGTGGAGCATTTTCACTGACCACAAAAGTCTCAAGTATGTTTTCACTCAGAAGGAGCTGAATATAAGGCAGAGACGATGGTTGGAATTGATGGCAGATTATGATTAGTTTGCAGTATCATCCTGGCAAGATTAATTTTGTGCCTGATGTTTTGAGCAGAAGACTGGTTGCCATGGTTCTAACTGAGCAGGATGAGCTTATGGAAGCTCTGAGGAGGTTAGATTTGGATGTGGTTTTGTTTGGTTCCGAGCAGAGCTGTATGGTTCTTCAGTTGCAGTCGTCTTTGGTTGATTAGATTAAGGAAGCACAGTCTGGTGAAGAGCAATTGCAGAAGTTTCGAGCTAAAGTCGAAGCTGGTTCAAGAATTGATATGGTTATTCATAAGGATGGATCTCTTCTCTTTGGGACCCGTCTATGTGTTCCGAAGGGGGGAGTCAGGCGGAAGCTACTCGAAGAAGCTCACCGTTCGCCATACTCCGTTCATCACGGTGGTACAAAGATGTATCGGGATTTGAAGTTGCATTTCTGGTGGCATGGTATGAAGAGAGTTGTGGCAAGATTTGTTTCGCAGTGTCTGATCTGTCGGCAAGTGAAAGCAGAACATCAGAGAACTGTTGGACTTCTTCAACTGCTTCCTATTCCGGAGTGGAAGTGGGAGAATATTACCATGGATTTTTTGACTGCTTTTCCTACAAGTCCCAAGGGTCACAATGTCATCTTGGTGATTATGGATCGCTTGACGAAGAGTGCTCATTTTATTCCCTTCAGAGTGGGTCAGTCTACGGAGAGCCTTGCAGAAAAGTACATGCAGGAGATTGTCAGATTGCATGGGGTCCCTGCCAGCATTATATCAGACAGAGACAATAGATTCAGATCCCAATTTTGGGAAAGTCTTTAGAACAGTCTTGGGAGCAAGCTGAGATTCAGTACTGCATTCCATCCGCAGACAGATGGGAAATCGGAGATGACTATTCAAACATTGAAGGATATGTTGAGGTCTTGTGTTCTTCAGTTTAGAGAATCTTGGGAAGATCAACTACACTTGGTGGAGTTTTTATACAACAAGAGCTACCAAGCAAGTCTTAAGGCAGCTCTGTATGAAGCTTTGTATGGTTGGAAGTGTAGATCACCAGTGTGCTGGGATGATATTGGTGAGAGGAATCTTTTGGGGCTAGAATTGATCACAATGACTGTTGATGCAGTGGCCCAAATCAGGAAGTATCTTCAGGAAGCTCAGGACAGACAGAGGAAATGGGCAGACATTCACAGGAGGCCATTGGAATTCGAAGTGGGTGATCATGTGTTCCTCAAGGTATCACTATGGAGAGGTGTTATCCGGTTTGGAGGTGGGGGCAAGCTAAGCCCTGGATTCATTGGTTCATTCGAAGTGGAGGAGCGAGTAGGCATGGTGGCCTATAGACTTGCGTTGCCGCCGGCTCTACCTGGAGTGCATGATGTCTTCTATGTCTCCCAACTCAGGAAGTATGTTAGGGATGATAGTCATGTTATTGACTACTTGGAATTGTTTGTTCGACCAGATTTGTCCTGTAAGATCCATCCGGATTCGATTTTGGACCGACGGGAGAAGATTTTGAAGAATAAGGTCATCAGGTTGGTTCGAGTTGCTTGGAATCCTCACTCGCCGAGTGAGTCGACTTGGAAACTTGAGGAAGGGATTCAGAATAAGTTTCCCCATCTCTTTGTGTAGCTCTTTTCTTTTCTTTGGGGTTATCCTATTACCACTTGCTTAAATTTCGAGGACGAAATTTTATTGTAAGGTGGGTAGGATTGTAACTATCGTTTTCATTCTTTTCATTTTTTTCCCTTCATTAAAATATTTTATTTGGATTTGAATAAAATACTCTATTTTCCTTCATCATCTTAATTAAATTTTGTTCATGAACTACTCTTTTTCTTCTTGTTGGGCTATTTTCTTGTCGATCTCATTTTTATTTGATTGTAAGTATTTTATTTGAACCCTATTGTCTTTAAATTCATCTCTTATTGAACACAAAACCCAATTGCAATTATTTCTAGACCCAAACTCATTATTGGATCCTAGCACATTAACCCAATAACTTAATTGCATCCTATAAATAATACCCTATTGCAAACCCTAAAAAAAAAACCTAAAACCCAAGCCGTCTCTCTCTCTCTCTCTCCTCTCTAACGTCAGCCAAACCCCACCCCATTCAGCTCCTTCACCTTCCCCGACATCCCTCCGGTGACCACTCACGAGCGCCGCCTCTGCCCTACACCCAGCAGACCCCCGACGCCCCTCTGTTGCTTCTCCTTTTCCCTCAACAACAGCAGACCTGAGGCCCCCACCGCCAGCCAGCAGCTGCCACCGTCGGCCTTGCTGTCGTTGCTGCTGCTCCTATATTGTTGTTGTTGTTGCCACTTTTGCTGTTGTTACTTGCTCTCTTGTGCACGTAGTGTGCACGTGCTTCATGGGTTCGTGTTCGTTGCTCCGGGAACCTCATCCTATTTTTCTTTGGTATTCGATTTAATCGTCCATAAGGCAAGTCACTTTCCTCTTGAATTGAATATTGTATCAAATTCATGTTTTTATTGAAATTCTTGCAAGTAGATACTTATCGTTGATCGTATCGTATACTATTGTTCCTCTTTCGTTGAGTATATTGAGGGTTTACATGAGCTAACCCAAATATTCTCGATTTCATGCCTTTGTTGACTCCAAAAATTGAATCTTTCAGGCATCCATGTAGTAGTGATAGTAGGGTTTATTCATACAAACAACACACAGATAATTTATCGTAGAATTAATTATTAGGTCGTGTGATTGAATGATCGATTAATGTTTTGTGGTCGTTATATTTGTGTATGTGTATATTCATAATGATGTTTACCACGCTATTGTGCCTACCATGCTGATTATGAAGTTTATTGACTAATTGAAGTGGAATCCATCATGTTAAATCACTTTATTTCACAAAATATATTGAAAATCTGTATGTTTGTTGACTGTCCCAGTATTTGACATCAAAATCTATAACTTTCTGAATAAGAATTGTAGCTCTATGTCTCTAGTTTCCAGATTATCTAAGATCTTTAAATTCCGAGTGTATTTTTGGAGCGCTGACTACGACACCACAATCTTTCGCGTATCATTTCAATGTATCGTTTCAGTGTATCATTGTAATGAATCGTACAACAATATTGTTATCGTATCAGTGATTATCTTACCGACACATGATCTATAGAATTCACCACTAGAGTCTAAACGACAATGATTGTATGCATCAAACATGTAGTATGGGATGCAGTCGTATGTGCATTAGTTAGGTTAAAAATTAACAGACTTAAGAACTGACACAACATCGACATTGCATATTGAACATCATCGTTTCTATTGATATCGAATATTTTCTAGGTGATATTGAACATTGTCATCGAATATTGAATCATTGTTTATAACCATTGTATCGATTATCATTGATATTGATTTTTGTTATCGTCCATTATTATTGATTCCTATTGACCAATTGAATTCATTGTTATATCGTTATTCCATTGTTTCTTTGCCTTCTCTACTTGTTGTCCATGACTTGCTCTAAGAACAATTTTTCTCCTCTTTTAAGATGAAGTGTTCACTGGTGATCAAGGAGAATTACCTGCAGGAATTTGAGAACAAGCTTTCTAGTTGGTTGTTATTTCATTGGACTTATTGTATTGAAACTTATTATCATTGTATTTTGAATTTATTATTGTATTGGGTTTATAACCCGGATATTATTATTTGTTTCCAGATGTTTGATTATCGTATTTGGTTATTTCATATTGCATTATTCTAAGTATTATTGTTAATGTGGTTGTTCTTATTGCATGGGCAATTGTTTTGTATTGTTTATATTGTTGAGTTGAATGGGTAAACAACTTATGGATGACGCAAGTCATTCGCTGAGCCAATGTCACCTGCTTGTGTTCCGTACTTTTGGGAAGCAGGGCGTGACATCAACAATGACTACTTTGGCCACCTATAAGACATAATCTGAAGAAACTTGTAACTAGAAAGTTGTAGTAGACACGTAGAGCTTTCTGTAATGTCTAAGAACTTAAGATTCTAAGCTGTACACGATTTATGATGATTTTTACAATATACAGCAGATACATGTAGATCTTGTAAGTTCACTGTTTTGATTCCATGTTCATGAACTTGAATTAGAACTCATAAATTGAGCTTAGAATTGTTGTTTTGTGGCTAATACAACATGTTATGGATGTGGGAAGGGAGTATGATTTCAATTATCTAAGTTTCATATTGTGGTGTGGCTCATATATGCTTTGTAGGAGCAAATAGAAATGGGTTGTTCACTGTTTTGGGATAAATGTTGCAATAAGTGATTAAGTGTTGATGTTGATTGCTTAGGATGAGATTCATACCCACTTGTGTTATTTGTTGTTGTCTACCTTGGGTAGAGGCACAGGGATCACCTGATCGCGTGTCTTTATTGAAACGGGATCGGGAGAGATCCTATGGCATGACTACCAATTGTATGCTTACTGTTTGGAAATGCAATTTCCCATTTTTAGAGCTTTTTAGCACTCTTTTTGGGTGTTCATGGTGTAGGATTTATTCCTAGGGTAGTGTATTCTTGTTGAGCCACTTAGATAGAGTCTTGGGACTCTAGGATTAAGTCTTTGATTGTATAAATAGACGGCGTATCGCATCGAACGCGTTGGAGGAGACGACTTGTGCGCCGACGTGCTCACCGTCCATGGAGGAATTCCAGTGTTTGGTTTTAGTGCTACTTGTCAAGAGACATGGAGTGTGACGGTTAGCGAGAGCAACATGTTTGGTCTGGCCAAGGTTGCGATCGAACTCCAAGCGTATATAGCGGTTGGGGCGATCGACGGAGTCGGTTCATCTTTCGGTTGGGCCAAGTGTGGGCCAAGGCGGACCAACTCTTGGGCCGGAATCGAGGGCTAGGTTGAGCCCTATTGTAGGTTCATACTAAAAAGCTAGCTAACCAGAAAATAGCCTATAAGTAGATTTTAACTAGTTATTCAAAATAAACAAATGTGGTTACTAAGTTAAGACATGAAAAACTTAATAGATTGCCTAACTAAAGGATAGTTGGTTAAAATGAAATAAGCACAGACCCGCCTAATAATTCTAAGTTCCATAATGAGTTAATGAATAAGGATTAGAGCCAAACTATGGTCATGGAATTAAGGAAATCAGATGATCAAATAATAATTTATTAATTGTGTAATTAACCTCATTCTTAACCGTGGTTCTAGTTTTGATTTAGCATTAGTACCTTGAGCTTGATTATATTGTAAGACTAGCTCGAGTGTGGATTAGTTGGTAAGGACATGCACTAGTTAGTGTTGTGCTCACCTGTCGAGGGGGACACGTGCGGCGTTGTTCCGACTGTTAATTTCTAGAGTTTAGCAATAAGAGCGGGATGCAGACGTAAGTCACAAGTCCTGTCGGAACACCACCTCCCTGGTCAAAATTCCCAATCTCCTTTCACGATTCACGCCTCCACGTTGTACAAAAAAAAGGAAAAAAAAATTGGCTTCCTCTCTCTTTTATCTCTGTCAAAAACCCTAACCCTAATTGTAACCCATGTTCCCGTATATATGTATTTTTCCTTATATTTCCTTTATTTAAAATTTTTATAACTTTCTTCTCGCTTTTAATTTTTTTTCCAACAATTACATTTTTCAATTGATCAAATTTTAACTAAATATTATTCTGGTTTCCAAGAAATTTCCTATCTCATTTTATTATTCGAAAATTATATTTATTTCAAATAATGCTGTATTTTAATCTTATTTTATATTCCTAATTGATCGACTATTTATATTTTAGACCATCATCTAATATGTTATTACTATTTGGATTTTAATAAATTTGTTTTAAACCATATTTTGATATTTATATTATTATTATTATTGTTATTATTACAATTATTATTATTGTTATTGTTATTACTGTTATTATTATTATTACTATTATTAGTTTGGTTGTTCATGATTTAATGTACATGTATATAATATTTTATAAGCCCCTATAATGCTTATTATTTTTTCCCTATTGGATTTAAACCTGTTTATTGATTTATAACCCAAAACCCAAACCCTTCTGCTTATTGGATCCTACCCTATTACCCAATAACCCGCTAACCAACATTTCTACCCTATTCAAACCCTAACCTACCCTAACCCTAGCTTCCCTGTTCAACTCTACTACCTACAGCCGCCTACTCCGTTTTCCCTTCTTCTTCCTCTGCTCTCATCGAAACCCAGACCCATCATCATCATCATCCTCCACCCCATTCGTTGTCATCCTCCTCGTCACCTCATCGTCGAACTCATCCTCCACCCTTGATCCCCATCCTCGTCGGCCTTTCCCTCATCGCCTCACAGCTTCGTCGAACCCATCGACTGCACCATTGCTGTCATCAACCTCGACTTCGCTCCGCTTGAACCCGTCCTCGCTTGCAACCTCTTCGAACCCCTCCATCTCTCCCCTCAGCCTCTGACTGGCCTTCCGCCATTTTTGCCATCGCCATGGCTCCGAGCTCCTTCATCCCCTGCATCGACCTTCGCTTCTGTCCTCGTCGCTACCAATCGTAGTCACACTACCTCTCCACTGTGACTCCTCGATTGCCACTTGCGCCGTCGTCGAGCCCCTGAGCACCCTGCACTCCGCCTTCTTCCTTCTCCCCTATTTTCATTTCGAAAACAGAGCTTCTCGCTTGTGCCGCTCGAGTTCTCTGTGTGCCACCCTGGAGCTCCGCCTGAGTCGTCATCGAGACTCTCGCCACACCTCTCGTGCACCGCCCTGAGCTCTGCCTCCGTCGACAGTCGCCGCGCTGTCGCAAAGCACCCCCTGGCTCTGTTGGGTGATCAAGCCATCCTGACCGTCAATCGCCTTGGTGATTTTGATCATCACGATCTTCATCATCAGACCACCATCATATGATCTGGATCGTCTAATCTTGTTGATCTTGATCTTGATCTTCGATCTCAGCCGTCCGATTGTGTTCGTGAACTCAATCGTCTTTATCTTGTTCGTGGTCGGTTGTTCATCTTGTTCATGATCATCTCGTACGTGATCGTTGGTATCGTGTTCATGCCCGGGAATCTGTTCCCATTATTCTCGTTCTTGCTCCGTTTCTGTCGTTGACTATAAGGCAAGTAACTTGTATTCTTTTTTTTGTATAATACAAGTACTAAATACTGCCTGTAGTGTAGTTGTTTCAAGATCCATTCTCATGAAACCCTTGATCTTGTCTCTAGTTTTTGATCCATCCGTAGTTGTCTCGTTACACACACGACATGAAATGACTTAGAGATAATCACTTCTTGATGTATACATGCATGTTGTTCATATCATGTCGTATGCTTAATTGGGTTAGTCATAGTATAACTTGTTGTAGACTTGCTACATACCCTATACCAAGTTTCTTGGACATATAGTATACCCTATTTCACGTTTTGTTATGATTTGGAGGTGTTTCATATGATCTATTTGATTTTATGCATGGAGAATAATTTTGTTCTTGTTGTTACCCTGTTTTTGTTTAGTATTTTAGACCCTATTAAGGTCAATATATGAAAATTATTTGTGAATATGAATTATAGATAATTCTGTCTACTTTCCAGAATTTCTGACAAAGCTCAATTTCGATTTGTGAGTTGCAAGTTATTGCTGTTTTACTACAGAGGTGTAGAAAATTTCAGATTCTGTTTTATATGAATTCTTTATGGTTATGTATTTTTATACTGATGTTAAAGATGATATTTTGATCCAATATTTTGCTGAGTACAACTAGACTTGATTGGGATTAACCCCTAATTTTTGTGGATTTTAATTGGTCGACTTTATAAACTATTCTATGCTTGAAAACAACTACTATACTTGTAAAATTTTCATGCTGATCAGTAAAGAACCTTAATTCAACCTGATTCTACATGCTGTTGATAAAAACTTTGTGAAAATGAATTGTAGCATACTGTATCTATTTTATCACCCCTTTGGCAGATTTGGATTTGGATTTATATTTTGTAATCTATTGCTGTTTTAGTACTGCTGTGTTTATGATTCTAGATTTATAAACTTGATGTATCTTGTTGTTTTCTGATATTATTTGACTATACTATCTATGTTGGAAAATTATGAAACTTTATTTTCTGATACTAGACATATTAGGGAAAACTCCAGATTTTTCTTGGATTTAATCAGTAAGTTTTTATGCCGTTTTCCTGTTCTTGAATACAAACTTCTGATTTCTGACTGAACAAGTTTTCTGTATACAATTCTGTTTTGAGCCCTATTTTTGTGAAATACCTTATGACTTATATATAATTGCTGGATTTGGCAGGGAATCTATTCTCTAGGTTTTCTGACGGATCCATATTTGCATGTTTGTGGCAACGGGAATCCCAGATTTGGTGCAGTACTGTCTTGCTGTCTTGAACTAAAATTTTCATTGTCCTACCCTGTTATGTGTTGTCTATCACCTGTGCATATTTATCTTCCGACCTGAACCTATTACTTATTTATACCATGTTATTCTTGCTCCATTTGTGCACGTATATGCCTGTTTAATAATAATAACAAGTAACCAAGCCGAGGATAAGTGAAAGACCTTAGTAGTGGACAATATAGATATGTGTACTCAGAAGGGGGCCCGTATTTCCCATTTTTTTTATGTTTGATTCATGCTGATACATGAACATGTTGCACTTTATGTTTGATTCATGAATCTGTGGATTCGTGAACCTGTTGTACTTTATGATTTGATGCAGGAACCTATTGGTTCGTGTACCTGTTCCCAGTTGATTCATGAACCTGGTGATGCATGAACTTGTTGGTTCGTGTACCTATTTACTATTTGATTCATGAACCTGATATTGTTACCGGTTACAAGACACCTGAGTACACGGCCCTATAGAAACTCACCACTAGGCCTAAACAAAATCTGCATGTAAGTAGCAACCATGTGGTAAAACCCGAGGACGCATGATCGTGTACCTGTTCCCAGTTGATTCATGAACTTGGTGATGCATGAACTTGTTGGTTCGTATACCTATTTACTATTTGATTCATGAACCTGATCTTGTTACCGGTTACAAGACGCTTGAGTACACGGCCCTATAGAAACCCACCACTAGGCCTAAACGAAATCTGCATGTAAGTAGCAACCATGTGGTAAAAACCGAGGACGCATGAAGTGCTACCTAGATAGTAATAAATACAAAACTTGACATGACATAATACATGTTACATGCTACTTGACACATGTTACATGTTTACTTGCTTGCATGATACCTGTTACCTGTCACATGTTATATACACCTTTTATCTCACCACATTACTTAATTCTGTTCATGATTCATGCTAGTTGTTCTATTTTGTTGTCATGTCTATTCCATGCTATGTTGCTTCCACTGTTACTCTATGTTGTTATTCTTTTCATGTACTTGTTGCGTGCACTACAAGCGGCCCGTAACTTGCATTGACGGGCGTTTTGTTTTCTTTTTCCTTCTTCCTACAAATTATTAAGTTGCAGATCATGGAGATCAGCTTCCCGATGGAGTAGGTGAAATGAGATTTTAGTTGCTGGAGTTCTTGTTATAATTTACTTTCCTGCTATTCTTGAATAAATGTGATTGCTACATGAATTTTGTATTGGGCAATGTGACCCAGAATTTATAACTTGTTCAGATCTGGTTTATTTGAGATTTATTAAATTTTGTTCAAGTAAATTTTGTTGGTATAATGATTCATTCATGCATGTGTGGTTGATTTCTTCTTGTTTACTTCTTGTTATTCCTGTGAATGTTGTAAAGATCCTGACAGCTTATGAATGGTGAAAACCATTCACTGGACTTAGTCACGTATCCGTATTCAGTATCTCCTTTTGGAAACGAGGCGTGACTAATACCCTCTGCCCCAATAGTGAAATGAATATCAACATATTGAAATCATATTTCGTTTTGGAAAATTGTACTCATTAACTACTTATTTCCATTGCACTAATAACAACTATAATTGCAATCAATCACCTAGCATCCAATGATTTTATCATTCATCAACAAGATATTAAAAAGGCTAAATTTGGAGGGGGAAAAAACCAAAAAAAACATGAACTTTCCCCTTCATGCAGAATACCTCACTGAACATGTCAATTAATACTATCCCCTTTCAATGTCAATGTGCAATGGTCGATGTCAATTATTACTTAGGCAATATTCGATATCAGTAAAAATGGTGATTTACAATATGCAATGTCGATATTGTGTTAATTCTTAAGTCTATTAATTTTTAGCCTAACTAATGCATGCACTACAGTATCTCATTCTACAGGCTCAACGCATACAATCAATTTCATTTAGACTTAAGTGGAAGATTTTATAGATCATGTACACAACATGATAACATTGATTGCAACATTGGTGCACACTGGTCGGCACAATAACACTAAAACAATACACGATAAATTGGGATACTGTGGTCAGTAATCCAACAATAAATCGATAATACTAGCTGACACACATTATTTTGGGAAACATGGCCCATCACTTCCGAGTACAGTCACTATATCATCAACTACTCAAGTCAATCCCTTAAACCCCGGCTTGTTAATTATTTTATCGATGCAAACAATACATTATGCAATTTAGAGACATTAGCTGAACGTAGTAACAATAGATGAACAATAGGGTGATAATTTGGATGAAACAAATAGAATGATGACAATAGTATATTAGGATCATGCAATGCAATATATACACTTCAATTCATGCAATACAATGATATATGTATGATTATATTAAGAAAATCTAGAAAGCAAAATTCAGGATAGCAAGATGTCACTGTAAAAAAATCAGTTTGCCCGCTGCTACGGAAATCGAAAACTGAAACCGTCAGAAGTTCTGGAAACTAGACTTCCCAACGATTCCAACTCATATTTAAAATAAAAAATCTGACAACAGTAGTTAGGTCAAATACATCATTCTTTTCAGATTACATGTTCTGACAGAAAATCGACATCAAGTTGTTATAACTTGAATCAGCGAAAACTCAATTATAAATTGGCTAAATTTGAAAAAAGCCCATTGAACTATGGCCTTTATGCAGAAAACCCTCCTTATCTTTTTTTAATGCAGAAACCCCCCCTGAAGTATTGTTGCAAAAAATCCACCCCGCCAACGTGAGACTTCTGCTAAAGTTGAGAGAGGTTTTTCACAATAATGAGAAAGATGTATAATGTTTTTTTTTTGAAACAACCTGCAAAGATGAATGAGGTTATCTGATACAAGTAGAAAAGTTAGATGCGGTTTTTTGAAATACTTCAGGTGGGTTTTTTAAAACAACCACACTTCAGGGGGTTTTTTGCATAAAAAAATGATCAAGTGGGTTTTCTGTATAAGGGCCATAGTTCAAGGGTTTTTTTTCAAATTTAGCCTTATAAATTCATCAAAAATATTCATTAGACTCCTAAACATGTTAACTATCACTCTAGAAATTATCAAAGCATTATTCTAATATTAACTTAGCTTTTTAATAGTTTAAACATAAAACATACATGAATTTGAAATTCTGGAAATAAAACGCAGCAGTAGTAAAATCATTATAACTTTTGCAGTACAACTCGAAATTCAAATATCTTAGATGTTCTAGAAACTAGAGACATAGGGCTACAACTCTTATTCAGAAAGCTATTAATTTTGGTGTCAATTACTGGGTCGAAAACGTCTCACAAATTCCAGACAGACAATAAACATACAAAATTTCAATAGATTTCATAAAATAAAGCGATCTAACATGATCGGTTCCACTTCAATTAGTCAATAAACTTCATAATCGGCATGGTAGGTATAATAGCATGGTAAACATCATTAAGAATACACACATACACAGATTTATTGACAAACGCCCTGTTTGTCTGTAACCCCTGTTTCTCCAAACCCGTATTTTATGTGTATTTTTCTATATTTAAAATTTTTGTACATTAAAATGTATTATTAGATCTTCTGTTAAAACCTATTTTTAATCAATAGTTTATTTATAACTAGTTCCCAATGATATTATTTTTATAATACAAATATTTTTATTATGCTTTGGATTATTATGTTTATTATTATTATGTGTTGATTTTTGTATTATTAATATTATTTTTGTTAATGCTCATTATGATTATTGTTATTTGTGTTATTCGTGTTATTTTATCTTTTACTCTTGATTGTTGATTTAAAAATCTATTTCTATTGTTATTTGTATTTGTAGTATTTCAAATAATTTCTATCTTGTAGATCAATATATATTTTGATATATAATCCTACTTTTATTTATTACTTTATCTATTCGATTTGATCTTTTATTTAAATCCTATTGTTGATCCCTAATAGATTTACCAAAGCTAAATTAAACCCAATCCTATTTTAAATCCTATGCCATTAATCCATATCAATACCCATTAAATAATCCTATTACTACTCCTAATTACCCACAACCCAATTACCCATTAACCCAATTTCTAAACCCTACACCCTAGCACCCGGCCCACCCTCTCTCTCTCTCCCCCTTGGCGGCGTCGTGCACACCCGACACCCACCCCTTAGGCCGAGACCCCCCTCCCTTTGGCTGCACTCCATCCACTTATCCATTCGACCTCCTACACCACCATATACCACTCTAGTTTCTCTCCCTTGGTGTTCTCTTGTGGTCGCAAGCCACTATTGTCATCATCCCTCTTGGATCATCTCTCTTTTGGTGGAGTTTGTTCGTGTGGAGATTTTTGCTCAAGTTTATTTGGATTCATTAGTTCGTGGATTTTCGTTCGTGGGTTTTGCTCTGTCGGGAATCCATTCCCGTTACTCTTGATTTTCGTCGTTCTTCATCTTTGGTTAAGGCAAGTAACGTTTCATGCTCGTTTATGAAAACTGTACTTGCTGTACTTTACTCGCTGTTTTGTAAAGAAACGTATTTTCACCCTGATTCCTTTTACTGTATAGAAAATATTTATGAAATATAAAAGTTATCTTATTCTATCCATTTTCATCTCCCTTTGGCGGATTTGGATTTCGTTTCACTGGTTGTGAGATATTATAGTTTTCGTACAGCAGTGTTGGGAATTCCAGATTTGCCAAACTATCATTTATTGATGTTTTCTGATTTTTTATGACTGATCTAATTTTACTGGAAAATTCTGAAACTTATTTGGTACTAGACATATAGGGAAATACCCCAGATTTTTCGTGGATTTATTTAATGTGTTTTCATGCTGTTTTCCTGCTCTTGAATTCGATTTCGTAATTTCTGGATGAACGTGTTTTCTGTATTCAAATCAGTTTTGAGCTATATTTTTGTGAATTAACATATGACTTATTTATACTCGCTGGATTCGGTTGGGAGTCTATTTTCTATACGTTTCGACGGATTCAGATTTGCATGCTTGTAACACTGGAATCATTGTTTTACTACAGTATGGTCTTGCTGTCCTGAACTTGAGATTTCTCTATTTTAGTCTTTTGTGTTTTATCTTGCACTCGTACATGTTTACCTTGCAACTTGCACTTGTCACATGATCATGCCATGTTATTCTTGATATATTTTGCACATATACATGCTTGTTTGACAAAAATAATAAATGACCAAGTCGGGGTTAAGGGAAAGATCTAATAGTGGATAATTCAGAAATGTGTACTCGAAAGGGGGCTCGTGTTTCCCATATTTGGAATTTGGTATATGATTTGGATTATTTGGAATTTGGTATATGATTTGGTTAATTTGGAATTTGGTATATGATTTGAATTACTTGTCCCTGAGTACACTACCCTCTATGGTTCACTATGAAATCTAAAGCGAAACTGTTTGTTGTAGCAACCATGTAAAGTGGGCTACATGAAGTGCTACCTAGATAGTAATCACTACAAGACTTGAACATGATACTTGAACATTATACTTGAACATGATACATGCTTGCTTGATACTTGACTACATGATACATGAGACTTGGTTACATGAGACTTGATACTTGACACTTGGTTACTTGATACTCGATACTTGACACATGTTTATATGATACTTGTTTACTTGACTCTTGTTATATGCTACATGATACTTGATCACATTACCAAGCTAGTTTTTTATTTTGACATCATGCTTATTCCATATTATTAGTTAGTTTCCCCATGTACTTGTATCCTACATTATAAGTGGTCGTAACTTGCAATTGACGGGTACTTGTTTTCTCTTTCCTTCTCCTGCAATTATCAATTGCAGATTTTGGTGATCAGCTGCCCGATGGAGTATGTGATCTAAAGTTCTAGTTGGTTGGAGCTTTTGCTATCTTCATTTATTTCCTGTTGTTCATTTTTAACATTGTATCTTGTACACGGATCTATTTTGTATTTGGGCAATATGACCCAAGATATTTGTGTTATTCAGATCATGACTATTTGAGATTAATATATTTTATTTCAAGTATTATTGTTGGTAATTGGTTCATATGTGCATGTGGTTGTTTCTTTTGCTTCCAACTCTGATTATTTTGTGAGATATTGTAAAGATTCTTGAACAGCTTATGGATGATGAAAATCATTCGCTGGGCCAATGTTACGTGCTCGTATTCCGTAATTTTGGGAAGCGGGGCGTGAGATTGTCTTACCCTGCTATTTGTTATATTTTCACTCCACTCTCCATTCTACAAGCTCTTTAGATTTAATGACAACAAAACATCAATCGATCATTCAAGCACACAACCTAGCATTCAATTCTACGATAAATTATTTTTGTGATGTTTGTATGAATAAACCCTACTTTCACTACTACATGGATGCATGAAAGATTCAATTTTTGGAGTCAACAATGGTACGAAGTCGAGAATATTTGGGTTAGCTCGTGTAAACCCTCAATATACTCAACGGAAGAGGAACAATAGTATACGATACGATAAAAAATTGGATCTACTTGCAAGAATTCCAATAAAAAGTTGAATTTGACACAATATTCAATTCAAGAGTAAAGTGACTTGCCTTATGGACGATTAATTCGAATACCAAAGAATAACGGGATGAGAATCCCAGAGCAACGAACCCACGAAGAAACACGTATGATGCACAAACTCACGAACACACACATGCACACAACGGCACGGGCAAAACCCGTGCAAGAGGTAGACAGCAGCAAGACAACAAGGTCGGCAAGGGGACCTGTGGCAGCTTGCTGACGACGGCGACGGGGGGCACTGGTAGCACTAGTGCTAGCATTTTCTACGGCAGAGGAGGACAGCAGCGGGGGGGTCTTCGGGTATGCTGCTGCCGAGGGAAATAAGGAGCAGCAGAGGGGCGTCGCAGGCGGAGGAGGGCGGCGCTCGACAACTTGGGGTTGGGGGGGGGGGGGTCACCGGAGGGGAGGAGGTCGGGAGAGATTAAGGGGGCAGATGGCGGTGGGTTTGGCTGACGGTAGAGATGAGAGAGAGAAACGGCTAGGGTTTTAGGTTGTATTTTTAGAGTTTGCACTAGGGTATTATTTATTTGAAACAATTAGGTTGTTAGGTTGTTGGCTAGGATCCAATAATAATGGGTTTGGGTCTAGAAATAATTGCAATTGGGTTTTGGTTCAAAAACTGATGGATTTGAAGGAAATCTGGATCAATAAAAATCACAATTTAACAAAATAAAATCTACAAGATAGATAGCCCAATAAAAAGAAGAAGAATAGCTTATGAACAAAATTTAATTGAGATGATCAAGGAAAAACATATAGAGTATTTGATTCAAATGCAAATAAAATATTACAATGAAGGGGGAAAATGAAAAGAATGAAAATGGTAGTTACAATCCTACCCACCTTACAAAAAAATTTCGTCCTCGAAATTTAAGCAAGTGGTAATATGGTAACCCCAATGAAAAGAAAAGAACTACACAAAAAGATGGGTAAACTTCTTTTGAATCTCTTCCTCAAGCTCTCAAGTCAACTCACCCGGCGAGTGAGGATTCCAAGCAACTCGAACCAATTTGATGACCTTGTTCTTCAAAATCTTCTCCCGTCGGTCCAAAATCGAAACTGGATGGATCTCACAGGACAAATCTGGTCTAACAGACAATTTCGAGTAGTCGATATCATGACTATCATCCCTGACATACTTCCTGAGTTGGGAGACATGGAAGACATCATGCACTCCAAATAGAGCTGGTAAGACAAACAAGTACAAGTAGCATGTATCAAGTGTAAAGTGAACAAGTATCATGTAAACCATTAAATCTGTGTATGTGTGTATTACAAAGCTTCATACAGAGCTGCCTTAAGACTACTCGAAATAGTATGTGTGTAAAGTGAACAAGCATCAAGTGTGGTAATCTACACTTCCGACCATACAAAGCTTCATACAGAGCTGCCTTAAGACTTGCTTGGTAGCTGTTGTTGTATGAAAACTCCACCAAGTGTAGATGATCTTCCCAAGATCCTCCAAACTGAAGAACACAGGACCTCAACATACCCTCTAATGTTTGAATAGTCCTTTTCGATTGCCCATCTGTCTGCGGATGGAATGCAGTACAGAATCTCAGCTTACTCCCAAGACTGTTCTAAAGACTCCCAGAATTGAGATCTGAATCTAGTGTCTCTATCTGATATAATACTGATAGGGACCCCATACAATCTGACAATCTCCTGCATATGCTTCTCTGTGAGGCTCTCCGTAGACTGACCCACTCTGAAAGGAATAAAGTGAGCACTCTTCTTCAATCGATCCACAATCACCCAAATGGCATTGTGACCCTTGGGACTTCTAGGCAAAGCAGTCACAAAATCCAAGGTAATATTCTCCCATTTCCACTCCGAAATAGGAAGCGGTTGAAGAAGTCTAGCAGTCCTCTGATGTTCTGCTTTCACTTGCTGACAGATCAAACATTGCGAAACAAATCTTGCCATAGCTCTCTTCATACCATGCCACCAGAAATGCAACTTCAAATCCCGATATATCTTCGTACCACCGAGATGAATGGAGTATGGCGAACGGTGAGCTTCTTCAAGTAGCTTCTGCCTGACTCCCCCTTCAGAACACATAGACGGGTCCCAAAGCGGAGAGATCCATCCTCATGAATAACCATATCAATCCTTGAACGAGCATCAACTTCAGCTCGAAACTTCTACAATTGCACATCACCAAACTGTGCTTCCTTAATCTGATCCACCAAAGATGACTGCAACTGAAGCACCATACAACTCTGCTCGGAACCAGGCAAAACCACATCCAAATCTAATCTCCTCATGGCTTCCACAAGCTCATCCTGCTCAGTTAGAACCATAGCATCTGGTCTTCTACTCAAAGCATCAGGCACCAAATTAATCTTGCCAGGATGATACTGCAAACTGATATCATAATCTGCCATCAACTCCAACCATCATCTGTGCCTCATATTCAGCTCCTTCTGAATGAACACGTACTTGAAACTTTTGTGGTCAGTGAAGGCCTCCACTCGGTCTCCAAGTAAACAATGCCTCCAAAGCTTCAAGGCAAAAATCACAGCTGCAAGCTCCAAATCATGTGTAGGCTAATTCTGCTCATGCAACCTCAATTGCCTAGATGCATATACGACAACCATGACAGCACCTAAACCTCTTCCTAAAGCATCACATTGAATTACGAAACCTCATGATCCATCCGGTATAGTCAGCACAGGTGCTGATGTCAACCGATTATTCAATTCAGCGAAGGCTTCATCACATGACTCAACCCACACAAACTTCTGATCTTTCCCAATCAACTTGGTCAACAGCCCAACAATCTTCTAGAAATCCCGAACAAACTTCCTGTAGTACCCTGCTAGACCAAGGTAACTCTGAACTTCATATACTAACTTTAATGTCGAGTGCAGAAATCTTGGACGGATCGACAGATTCTCCATCACCAGAAATGATATGGCCCAAGAATGCCACACGATCCAGCCAAAACTCACACTTGCTAAGCTTCCCATACAACTGATTCTCTCTCAATGTTTGCAAAACAACCTTCAAGTGCTCAGCATGCTCATCACGATTCCGAGAATAGACGGGATATCATCAATGAACACCATAACAAACTTGTCCAGAAAGGGAGAGAAAACTCGATTCATCAAGCTCATGAACACAGCTGGAGCATTAGCAACTCTGAAAGGCATCACCAAGAACTCATGGTGCCCATATGTCACGCCCCGCTTCCCAAAAGGAATACGGAATACGAGTACGTGACAAAGCCCAGCGAATGATTTTCATCATTCATAAGCTGTAGGATCGACTCAACATCATAACAAGAAATATAACAAAATATACACAACCACGCATGCATGAATAATTTATTAATCAACAGAAAACAATTGAAACAAAATATAAATATCCCAAATAATTTTCAGATCTGGATCAAAAGATAAAACTTCGGGACTACAAGCCCGTTACAAGTTTTAAGTAGCAACAAATTATAAATAAACTCTAATACAAATAATTGAAGAAAGCTTTCTCAAGCGAAGCCTAGAAGGTTTGCTCACCAACTCCAGCAGGCAACTCGTCTCCAAAGTCTGTATATATACATATAAAAGGAAAAATAGAGAAACAAAGACAAACGCCCTTAGTGCAAGTTAGGGCCGCAAGTAGTACAAGTAAAGGTATGAAAATAAATACAAGAAATATGAAACAAGATTTGGAATCTAGAATGTATAACATGATATGATAGGGATACAACAAGTAGTGGAGTTCAAGAGACTAGCTAGCAAGTAAAATAGCTAAAGTAACAAAATTGGGTAACAAGTACTAGTAGCAGGAACAAGTGGCAAGTGAGCATGTAATTGTGTCAAGCATTAAGTAACAAGTATTACGTATAAGTGTCAAGTAACAAGTATCAAGTAGGGTATCAAGTGTGTACAAGTGACAAGTTAATCTTAAGTCTAATGTTTAATTCTATCTAGGTAGCACTTTATGCGTCCATCCTTTTATCACATGGTTGCTACTTACAAACAGCTACGTTTATGCCAAGTGGTGGATTTTATAGTGCGGTGTACTCAGGCATCAAGTATCAAGCAAGCATGTTCATGAATCGGGTAATCATATAACTAGTTCATGTGTCAAGTAATAACATGACAAGTCATGAATCAAAATATATTAGTTCATGAATCAAGTGTTAATATAACCAGTTCATGAATCGAATAATCATATACTAGTTCATGAATCAATAGTAACTAGTTCATAAATCAAATAATAATATAACTAGTTCATGAAGCATGTATCAAGTGAGAAACATGGGCCCCCTTCCGAGTACACTTACCTATATTGTCCACTACTATGGTCTTTTCCTTAAATCCCGGCTTATTATTTATTATTATCATCAGACAAGCATGAAAGTGTGAGAAACAGGTCAAATATACATGATCAAAAATAGTGAACAAGTCTTGGCTGGGTAGGATACATGTTTGAGGGTCAAAACAAATCAAAATATCAAGAACTACGAGAATTCCAAATCTGGACAGCATGACGTTGCTATACCAAAACTGAGATTCCCGCCACTACGAGAATGAAAATCTAGATCCGTCAGAAGTTATAAAAACTAGACTCTCTACCGAATCCAGCGCATATAAACAAGATACATAAAAGTTGTAGCATCAGGTGTCAAAACAGCAAACTACTCACAATTCGTGTTCAGCCAGAATTTGTAAAATTGTGTTTATAAGTATGGAACAAGTCTGAAACTTCATTAATTAATTCCAGAAAAATTAGAGAATATTCTCTAGTGTGTCTAGTATCAGCATACAAAATTTTAAGTCATTATCTTACAGGCAGCACAGCTAATTTAATTGTAAATCAAAGTGATGCAGCAAATTCATGAATCTGGAATTCTACGACACAGCAGCAGTAAAACTGCGATAAATCACAAACTATAAATCGGAATTCAATTTCGTCAAAAGGGTAGTAAACTAGACATCTGGAGATATATTTCATATTCAGGAATCAATTCCAGGTTCTGATGTTATGCAGGTCAAAACGGCAAGTAAAAACAGGATCAACAACATAGTTGTTTCTTTTGTATAGAAAGTGACATGATTAGTAACTAATATGAGTCTAAATTAATGTGTGATGCAACTTAGGGTGTAATGGGTATCAAATCAGCAAGTCACAATTGTTTCTCAACTCAAGGAAAGATAAGATCAACACATACATCGTGCAACATACATCTACGAGTCAATGTGGTTCTTAGTTTCATGTGTTCGAATAATTAGGAGATAAAATGAGTCCAACTAGTTTTGAAACAAATATATATCAACAAAGGGTTGTGACTCTTAAGATCATGGAATTAGTAAGGAATAAAATAATATCAACAAACGATGAGCCAAGGGGAGTCACATTTACGATCTACTTACAGTATTTTCAAATAAAGCTTGTACAAGAACAACAACATTGTACATGAAGATACTTGCCTTGATTGGATAAGGGTGTTGATCGACGATCGAGATCATATGGATCGGATCGGCACGGATCTTGATGGCGATCAAGATCGATGAAGATCGACAGCTCAGATCTGATCTGGTCTGATCAAGATGTGGAGATCGGACAGCCCAGAACGCTCTAATGGTGATGATCAAGATGATCAAGATGATCCGAATCGCGAAGAGATCGAGAGGCCTAGATCTGATCTGATTAATGATCATGATCTTGATCAGATCGGAGGGCCGACATTCAAACACCAACCTTCTTCTTCTCTGCTTGATCAACACAGTGCCTGGCAAGATCTTCGACTGGCGACTATGGCGCAGGCGGCGGTGACTGGTGGCAGCATCAAGGGGGCTCGACTGGGCGGCAACGGGCGTCGGAGTTAACGACCAGCAGGGGAGCGACGGGGGGCACTCTGTTTCGATGGGTTCGACGAGAACCCAGAGGAAGAAGAAGACGACGAGCTGGAGGATAAGAGTTGCAGGGAGAGGCAAGGCAACGAGGGGGTGAGTAGTGGTAGGGGATGACAACGAGGATGGGGCATAGGCGATGGGTAATGGGTTTCGGCGAAGATGAAGTTGATGGGTCTCGGTGGCAAGGATGGAGAAGACGATGGCTGCGACGGTGAGGGGGTGCGGCGATGAAGACGAGGGTGAAGGGTAATAAGATGAGTCGGTGATGAGGCTGAGGTCGAAGGTTAGGGACGAAGACGAGGTAATGGGAAAAGTCGGAGGGAGATGAAGCGTCGGGAGGTTGGGGAAGACAAACAGTGCAAGGGGGTAAGGGGGCGGCTACTATTGGGGGGTTGAATAGTGAATAGGTTTAGAGCTAGGGTTAGGTTATTAGGGTATTATATAAATAGGGTTACGGGTTTGGGTTTAGATGATACTGGATCCAATAATAGAATGGGTATTGGGTTTTAAATCAATTAATAGGTTTAAATCCAATAGGGAAAAATAATAAGCATTATAGGGTTTATAAAACATACATATACATATACATTAAGTCAAATAATGAATACATATAAAATAGAGTATGTTCGGCTTAAAATAAAATAATGATAATAATATTAATAATAAAAACAATGATACTGCAAAATAATAACACTGATAAAACTAACACTGATAATAGAAAAAATAATAATTTATGTATATCAAAATGCAAATTCGAGTTTAACAGATTTATTAAAAATAATCCAAACAATATATAATATAAATACGATCAAATTGAAATAGAAATTAAAGTTAAAATATACAATTATTCGAAATAAATAAAATTTCCGATTAGAAAATATTTTAATAGAGAGTCCAAAACGAATTTAACACAAAAAAGAATTTATAGATAATCAAAGTACAGAGAATATTTAGAAAATATGTATTTACAGAAGCAGGGGTTACACCATATCTTGTACGAAAAGCAGTCTTCTGCACATCATCGGCTTTCACCTTAACCAGAACGAAGATCCAGCTTCGAGAATACAGAAGCACCTCCCAGTTGATCAAATAGGTCATCAATCCTTGGCAACGGATACCAGTTCTTCACTGTGACATTATTCAGCTCACGGTATTCAATACACAACCTGCAACTACCATCCTTCTTATTGACGAATAGTACCGGAGCTCCCCAAGGCGAGGCACTCGGCCTGATAAAACATCTATCCGGCAACTCTTGAATCTACTCCTTCAACCCAGCCAACTCAACAAAAGCCATTATGTACGGACTCTTAGAGATCGGAGCTGTACCCGGCTGAACATCAATACTGAACACCACTTCACGATCTAGCGGTAATCCCGACAATTCCTCAAGAAAAACATCCAGATTTTCTCGCATAACCAACGGTGCAACATCACCATCTGCACGCACTCCTTCCATCACTCCGACTTCTTAACTTGCCAACTTCTCCACGCAAGCAAGCAATGTTTCACAGGCACAGAATTCAAATTCCTGACGTCCTGACATTCGGAACACCACCTTCTTCATACGGCAGTCAATTACAGTATGAGTAACACCAAGCCAATCCATCCCCAAAAAAACATCAAAACCAGAAATGTTGATGACAATCAGATCGGCAACAAAATCAACACCACCAATAAACAAAGGACTCTGCTCACAGATCTGAGAATACACGACAACACCTCAACCTTTAGTGATATTCCATGCTGCTGGCATAGCGCTGGTAGCTAAATGATGCAGGTCAACGAGGCGGGAGGAAACAAAGGAATGAGTAGCACCAGAGTCAAAAAAAATGAGCGGGAAAGGAGTGAATAAGGACAATGCCTAGCAAGAAGTCAAAGATGAGAACACAATATGCAGAAGGCAAATTGCAAGAAATAGACATGAATGGAAGGATAACATGATAAGCAACAGAATAAAATAATAAGATAGCAAGGAAATCAAAATAAAATCCAAAATAAACACAACTAAAGATATACCTGCAACAATGCCCAAAGCGGTTTCAGCATCCTGCGTAGTCAGGTTGTAGGCCTGGCCAAGACCTGCAGGAAGATTACCCCTAGGAGCGGCTCTCCTCTGATCAAAGACCTGCCTTTGAGGTGGGAGTGGTGGTCTGCCCTGACCACGAGCAAGTGCTCTCTGTGGAGCAGAACCTCCAACTGGGCAAGGGATCTGGACCTTGGGCAATCACGAAACATGTGATCATTGCCTCCACACAGAAGGCACAGGCGATTTGCTATCCTGCAGTCTTGGCGCAAATGCCCAGTCTTCCGACAGTGCGAGAAGATCAGTTCTGGTCTCTCAACAGTAGGTGGGTACGGCAATGCCCTAGCAGGAAGGGTCGAAACAGGCCTCCTAATAGGCCCTCTAAAAGGCCTGGCAGCAACAGGGTGCGGAACAGACCACTGAATGGCACGCTTCCTTGTACTAGTCTGCTGCTGAATTCTAGCAGCATCCAGGATATCAGCATAAGACGGAAGTTGCAGGGCAGCAAGACGATCCTGAATCTCAATATCCAAGCCCAACAAGAAACGACGACCTCTATCTTCGTCATTTGCCACCATAAAAGTAGCAAAATGACTCAGTCGAGTGAATTCTGCAGCGTACTCGTCTACGGTCCGACTCCCCTGATTCAAGACAATGTTTAGTTTAACACTGGTACTTTATGAAATAACAACAAAAAAACATGATTAAAAACTATCCGACGAACCTGAGTTAGAGTGACAAATTGTCGTTTAATTTCATTCTTGGTGACATTAGGAAAGAACTTCATGAGGAAGCTCTCAGTGAAGATGGCACAGTGGATGGGTTGCCCCAATCGTTCAGCCTCAGCTTGCCACCAGATATGGGCAAGGTCAACACGGATGCTCACGACATCCACACGATCGATATCCAAGATCCGTGTGGCGGTCAATAGCTGCTCAGTCCGAATAAGCCATTGCTCAGCTTCAAGCGGACCCTCAGTGCCAGAAAATTTATCCGGATGGAGCCTCATGAAATCTGCCACATTACCATGTCTCGATGGCAACAATCCGGGTGTCGGTACAACGGGTTCCCTGTTGGTAGCTGCAAAAGCCACCCTCATCAGTTCACTGTGCTCGCACTGCATCTGCATCATTTGTTGCATCATCTGTGCAACATTCGGCTCATTAGACTAATCATACGCAGCTCCGGAAGATGAAGCACATTTTCTAGCCATGGTCTGCAATAAAAATCAAATGGTTAGCATCTAGATCATAAGTTGGTTATCAATTATCCATGTGATTCCTGTATTGCACATGCTATTGAGTCAAACCAGCAAAACCCAAATCTAACTAATATATCAGTCAAATCCAAACCTCCATATGTTAGTCACGTTTGACTGATATATCATTCAAACCCGGGTTCTGATACCACTAAAAATCTTGTCACCTCCCACTTCCCAAAAATACGGAATACAAGCACGTGACATTGACCCAGCGAATAACTTGCGTCATTCATAAGCTGTTTACCCATTCAACTCAACAATAATAACAATACAAAACAATTGTGCAGGCAATAATAACAACCACATGAACAACAATACTTGGAATCAGACAATATGAAATAACCAAATACAATAATCCAACGTCTGGAAAAAAAAAAAAATATCCGGGTCATAAGCCCATTACAATAATAAATCCAAACACAATGATAATAAGTTTCAGTACAATAAGTCCACTGAAATAACATTCAACTAAAAAGCATAAATCTTTCGAAAGCTTGTTCTCCAATTCCTGCAGGTAATTCTCCATGATCACCTGTGAACACTCCATCTAAAAAGAGAAAAAAATTTATCCTTAGAGCAAGTCATGGACAGCAAGTAGATAAAGCAAAGAACAATGCAATATCGATATAACAATGAATTCAATAAATCGATAGGAATCAATAACAAGGGACAATAGCAATAATCAATATTAATGATAGTCAATGCAATAATTATAAATAATGATTCAATTTTCAATGTCAATGTGTAATGGTCGATGCCAATTAATACTTAGGCAATATTCGATATCAGTAAAAATGATGATGTACAATATGCAATGTCGATGTTGTGTTAATTCTTAAGTCTATTAATTTTTAGCCTAACTAATACACGTACTACTGCATCTCATTCTATAGGTTTGATGCATATAATCAATTTCGTCTAGACTTAAGTGGAAGATTCTATAGATCATGTACACGACATGATAACATTGATTACAACATTGGTGTACACTGGTCGGCACAATAACACTAAAATAATATACGATAAATTGGGATACTGTGGTCAGTAATCCAACAATAAATCGATAACACTAGCCGACACACATTATTTTGGGAAACATGGCCCACACTTCCGAGTACAGTTACTATATCATCAACTACTCAAGTCAATCCCTTAAACCCCGACTTGTTAATTATTTTATCGATGCAAACAATACATTATGCAATTTAGAGACATTAGTTGAACGATAGTAACAATAGAAGAATAATAGGGTGATAACTTTGGATGAAACAAATAGAATGATAACAATAGTATATTAGGATCATGCAATGCAATATATACACTTCAATTCATGCAATACAATAATATATGTATGATTATATTAAGAAAATCTAGAAAACAAAATTTTGGACAGCAAGAGGTCACTGTACAAAAATCAATTTCCTGCTGCTACAGAAATCGAAAACTGAAACCGTCAGATGTTCTGGAAACTAGACTTCCCAACAATTCCAACGCATATTTAAAATTCAAAATCCGACAACAGTAGCTAGGTCAAACACATCATTCTTAACAGATTACATGTTATGACTGAAAATCGACATCAAGTTGTTATATCTTTAGAATCAGTGAAATCTGAATTATAAATTCATCAAAAATATCATTAGATTCTAAATATGTTAACTATCATTCTGAAAATTTTCAAAGCATTATTCTAATATTAACTTAGATTTTTAATAGTTTAAACATGAAACATGCATGAATCTGAAATTCTGGAAATAAAATGCAGCAGTAGTAAAATCATCATAACTTTTGAAAGACAACTCGGAATTCAAATATCTTAGATGTTCTGTAAACAAGAGACATAGGGCTATAACTCTTATTCAGTAAGTTATTAATTTTTATGTCAATTACTAGGTCGAAAAAGTCTTACAAATTTTAGACAATAAACATACAGAATTTCAATAGATTTCATAAAATAAAGCGATCTAACATGATGGGATTCACTTCAATTAGTCAATAAACTTCATAATCAGCATGGTAGGTATAAGAGCATGGTAAACATCATTAAGAATACACATATACACTAATTTAATCACAACAAAACATTAATCGATCATTCAAGCACACAACCTAGCATTTAATTCTACGATAAATTATTTGTGTGTTGTTTGTATGAATAATCCCTACTATCACTATTACATGGATGCATGAAAGATTCAATTTTTGGAGTTAACAAAGGCACGAAATCGAGAATATTTGGGTTAGCTCGTGTAAACCCTCAATATACTCAACAGAAGAGGAACAATAATATATGATATGATAAATGATTGGATCTACTTGTAAGAATTTCAATAAAAACTTGAATTTGATATAATATTCAATTCAAGAGAAAATTGAATTGCCTTATGGAAAATTAATTTGAATACCAAAGTATAACGGGATGAGAATCCCGGAGCAACGGACCCACGAAGAAACACGTACGATGCACGAACTCACGAACACTGTAACCCCTGTTTTTCCAAATACGTATTTTCTGTGTATTTTCTGTATTTAAAATTTTTGTAAAATTATTTTTTTCCACTTTCAAATTCTTGTTAAAATGTATTGTTGGATCTTCTATTAAAATCTATTTTTGATCAATAATTTTATTTGTAACCATTTTCTATGATTTTTATATTGTAATACAAATCTTATTATTGTTATTATTACCTTGATTTCTATTATTGTTACTATTACTGTTATTATTATTATTAATTTTGACTGGTTATTAAAAATCCATTTCTATGTACTAATTGTATTTGTAGTTTTTTCAAATAAATTCTATATCGTAATGCAAATTACATTTGATTATAAATCATATTTTTATTGGTTATTTTATAAATTGTATTGGATCTTTTTATACAAACCCAATTATTCCTAAAACCCTATTTTTCCCTATTGGAATTTTTTAAGCCCAAAACCAATACCCTATAACACCCCAAACCCAATTACCCTACCCTGTTTTACACCCTACCCGTTATCCTATACCACCTAACCCTAACTACCTGTATACCCGAAACCCATTACCCAGTGCAACCCTGAACCCTAATATTCTATCTGCTTATTTATACACCTGTATTTGCATATGTTCATCATCAACCCTTCAACCGCCTCCTTCAACCTCTCCCGATTTTCCTCACCCTGTGCACCTCCACCTTCTCCTCCACCTCATCGACATCCGCTCCTCCCTTTTAGCCCTGTGCTCTTCCGACCTCCCCGGTGCTCCTCTCTCTCCTGACCCAGCATCCCGTCAGCAGACCCTTCCTCTCCGGCATCCTTTGTGTCGCGCCGCCCCAGTGCCGACCCTGTCTGCACTGCACAGCCCCGAGCACCGCACCTTATCGCCTTCGGCACCTCCTCGCCCCGTCGAAGCCTCGACTGCAGCGCCACCCTCCCGCAGTGCCGCACCGCTCCCTGTCCTCGATGCCAACTACTCCGCCCTCGCAACCCCGACGCCAGACCCCCTCCACCGGTGCTTCCTCTAACTGCAGCGACCACCCCTTAGTCAACGTTCCCCTGTGCGCTCTTCTCAATGACACCGCGATAACAGTGCCAACAGCCAGCTCCTCCCGATGCTGCAGCCAGTCGCCGTGCCTCGCGCCGCCCTCGCCGACACTGCCCCTGTGCGCCGCCTCCCTGCCAGCCGCCATCGGAACCAAGCCAAATCCAAGGTTTGTTATTTGATTGGGTTGTGATCTTTTGAATTCTAGCCATCTGATCTTGATCATCTTGATCATCTTGATCATCCAATCAGATCCTAGCCGTTCGATCTTGTTGATCTTGATCATCACCTCTTGATCTCTTGGATCTAGCCATTGGATCTCTTGATGTTCATCTTCTTGATCATCCTCTTGATCATCAAGATCTGTTCTTGGTGTTCGTAATTGCGATTGTGATCATGTCTTCGTGATTGGTTCGTGATTCGTTTGTTGTGTTCGTACCCCAGGAATCCATTCCCGTTATTCTCTTTCTCCCCTGTCGTTCTCGTTGTCTCTCAGGCAAGTAACTTGTATTCTTTTCTTTGTGTAATACAAGTACTAAATACCGCCTGTAGTGTAGTTATGTTCTGGAGACAATTCTTGTGTGAAACCTCTGTTATATGTTGTCTCTATTGTGTTGACCCGTCGTTGCCTCATTAGACATGAAATAACTTAGGGATGACCACTTCTTGTTGTATACATGTATGTTGTTCGTATGATATCGTGTGCTCAGTTGTGTTAGTTGTAGTATAACTCGTTGTAGACTTGTAAAATACCCTATACATGTTGCTTGGACATCTCGTATACCCTATTTCATGTTTGGTTATGATTTGGATGAGTTTCATATGTTCTAGTTGATTTTATGCTTGAAAAACAATTCTGTCCTTGTTGTTACCCCGTTGTTGTTCAGTATTTTAGATCCTATTAAGGTCAGTATATAAAAATTATTTGTGAATATGAATTATAGAGAATTCTGTCTACTTTCCATATTTTCTGACAGATCTCAATTTCGACTTATGAGTTGCGAGTTATGACTATTTTACTACAGATGTGTTTAAAATTCTCGATTCGGTTTTATATGAGTTCTGTATGGTAAATTATTTTTATACTGATGTTAAAGATAATATTTTGTTCAAATATTTTGCTGAGTACAACTAGACTTGATTGGGATTATCCCATAACTTTTATGGATTTAATTGATAACTTTTATAAACTATTCTATACTTGCAAACAACTACTATACTTGCAAAATTTTTATACTGTTCAGTAAAGATACATAATTTCGATATGATTCTACTTGCTGTTTATAGAAGCTTTGTGAATATGAATTATAGCCTACTGTATCTATTTTATCACCCTTTTGACGGATCTGGATTTTGATTTATATTTTGTGAGATATTGATGTTTTAGTACTGCTGTGTTTATGATTCCAGATTTACAAAACTACTGTATCTTGCCGCTTTCTTATTTTATTTGACTATTCTATTTATGTTGGAAAATTATGAAACTTTATTTTCTGTTACTAAACATACTAAAGAATACCCCAGATTTTTTGTGAATTTAATTAGTAAGTTTTTATACTGTTTTCCTATTTATAAATACAAACTTCTGATTTCTGGCTGAACATATTTTCTGGATACAATTCTGTTTTGAGACTTGTTTTTGTGAATTACCATATGACTTGTATATATTTGCTGGATTCAGCCGGAAGTATATTTTCCAGATCTTATGACGGATCCAGGTTTGTATGTTTTTGTTAGTGTAGGTGCCCTAGAGGCAATACAATGATATTATGTAATCAGTATTATTGACATTATGTTCTATTTGATTATATTAATAATTTATTATGCTTCGTATTTACTGCATTATAAATGTTAGCATGATAAATGTCCTTAGATTATTAATACGAACTATATGAACATGAGATCATATATAGTATAATAATCTTAAATGTCCCTAGTCGAGTATTATTATTATTAGGACAGTAATAATACATTGAGACTAGTATGTTGATTGATTGATGACCACCTCTCATGGGTCATTAGTATAGAGATACTAAAATCAATACATAGGTAAATGTAAGAGTACATTGTACTGGACAGACCCACTGTGAGATTCAACATGGAATAAATAAATAAGTGTCATAAGTAATCTCACTGTGATAATGGTGTAATGGTCCTCTGACCTGAAATCATTATATTTCTACACGAGAATTAGTGTACTTTGATTCTATCAAAAGTTATCTTTAATCGGGTAATGATAAAGATAGTATTGGGTTCATTATGAATCGTGTGAGAAATGTGAATGATCTAGATGGAATTTAACCCTCCTAATTTTAGGAGCGATATTATCGGCCTCTTGTTTGAGTGAGACTATGAAATGCATGGCCATGCTCAAATATTGATTTGTTTGAATAGTCTACTCATCGATCAAGAAAATAAAGATTAAATTATTAAGAGGATGACACGAACCATGCCTCTAGTTTAATCTATAATATCAAGGTTAAAAGGATTATATTACATGGAGATATTAGTCACGAAAGGTTTAATTGAATCACCAATTATTATTATTACTTGGGTAGCAATGATGTATTACTAGATGCCGCTCATTGTTTATAATTTTATTATTAGATAATAAAATTATTGCCAACGTAATAATAACCTAAAGGGTCACACACTTAGAACGTTTAAAAGGAGTTTTAATTTAAATTCGGAATTTAAATTAAATGATTCGAAATTAGTTATTTAATTAATTGAGTTGGACTTAATTAATTAAAATATAATTCGAATTTAAATGATAAAACCAAATCAGATTGGTCTTAGCAGAAGCCAAACTGATTACGGTTAAGCCCACCTCATTCTCTCTTATAAATACATAGAGATGTATTGGTTTATTTTCATCTTTTGGCAACTTCGTTTTCCATAGAAAACCCTAGCCGCTCCAATTGTTGAGAGGCAAGAGGGAAAACCCTAGCCGCTCCAATTGTTGAGAGGCAAGAGAGAGAGAGAGATAGAGGCAAGCTTCATCGGCTAGTACCGGCTCCCTTGATCGTTGGACGATCGGACGTTTGTGTGGACTGCTTTAGAGACGCGGATCTTGCCACAAGGGTTGCGTGGTGATTATGTAACAGGACCTCCATCTTTCAGCCTTCGTAAAGCTCCTAAAAGGTAAAATTTCGTTTTTTTTTCCTTGATCAGCCATGTCTTGTACACAGATCCTAGGGTTAGGGTTTCGGATTTTATCTATGGTTTTTTGCTGCATTTGTGCCCCGAATCCCTTCAGTTTTTGGCAATGGGAATCCCAGATTTGGTGCAGTACTGTCGTACTGTCCTGAACTAGAATTTTTGTTGTCTTAGTCTATTTTGAGTCTTTCTTCACCCGTTTGTGTCCTTTGTTCTACTTGTACTTGTCCCTTGTTGTCTCTCCATGTTTGTTGATTTGTTTGTACACATCCTTGCTTGCTTGAATAATAATAAGAAGAAACTAAGTCGGGGTTAAGGGAAATATCTAGTAGTGGACAATATAGAAAAGTGTACTCGGAAGGGGGCCTGTGTTTTCCTCATTTGGTTACATGATATGATTTGGATTACATTTGGATGATTTGGATGATTTGGATTACATTTGGATAATTTGGAATTTGGTTACTATGATTTGGTTAATATGATTTGGATTACTTGATACCTGAGTACACAGCCCTGTAGAATCCACTACAAAATCTAAATACAGCTTGTTTGAATGTAGCAACCATGTGGTAAATGGATGGGACGCATGAAGTGCTACCGAAATAATAATAAATACAAGATTTGACATGACATAACTTGACACACATGATGCCTGTCACATGCTTTCCTGTACATGATACCTGTATACATATTTACCTGTTCATCTGTTACCTGTTTACCTGCTTGCTGGACACTTGATACATGTTACCTATACCTGTTAGTATATCATGTTACTTGATTTTGTTTCCTGATTTCTGTTAGTTATCCTGTTTTTTGACATGTCTACTCCATGCTAGGCTTACTTCCGCTGTTACTCTATGTTTGTTATTCTTTTCCTGTACTTGTGCCTGCACTACAAGCGGCCCGTAACTTGCATTGACGGGAGTTTATTTTCTTTTTCCTCTTCCTGCAATTTATTAAATTACAGATTTTAAAGATCAGCTGCCAGATGGAGTAGGTGATCTAAGATTCTAGTTGCTGGAGTTCTTGCTATATTTAATTTCCTGCTATTTTTGAATAAATGTATTGCTACGTGGATTATTTGTATTGGGCATTGTGACCTAGGATTATTGATCTGTTCAGATCTGGTTTATTTGAGACTATTATATTTCGTTGCAAGTAAATTCTTGTTGGTATATTGATTCATATATGCATGCATGGTTGACTTCACTTGCTTCCTACTCTGATTTTTCTTATGCTTGTTGTAAAGATCCTGACAGCTTATAAATAATGAAAATCATTCGCTAGACTTAGTCACGTATCCATATTCCGTATCTCCGTTTTGGGAAGCGGGGCGTGACAAACACACACGTGCACACAACGGCACATGCAAAACCTGTGCAAGAGGTAGACAACAGCAAGACAACAATGTAACGACCCTATTTTTTTATGAATACATTTTATAAACAAACTAGATTCTACTAGTTATAGAATTTTTCTTTTTGGTTAAAAGAATTATTTTCCTTACTAATAACCTCAAATTATGCATATGCATATATATGCATATGTGTGTTTTTGTGTTGGGCTTGAGAGGCCCAATGTGACAAACAAAACAACAAAACAAAAAAAAATGAAAGAGCCCACAAGCATGGCCGGCCAAGTTTGGAGGGAAAAGGAGGGAAAAAGAATGAGGGTTAGGGTTTTTGTTTAAAACTAAAGATGCTTCATGATGAGTCTTTCTCTCCTCCTACACTCCACCTCCCTCTTGACCCATTCCAAAAGAAGATGCTCCCCTATTCCCCATGCCTCATGCTCTTTTGTGTCTTTAAATCCCCATTTGCATGATTAAGCCAACTCCACTGTTTAGAACTTCATCATAGTAAACCCTACAAACTCCTACACTCTTCTACACCTCCAAACCTCACTCTCTACACCCTAGCTACTGATTTGGAAGGAGAAAAGCCAAGGAGAAGAAGAGAAGCCAAGGAGGAGGAACCAAGGAGCCAAGAAGGCAAGGAGCTAGGAGCAAGAAGGCTAATCAAGGAGCTAGGAGCTTGTAGGATCTCTCTTTTCCATCAAACTCATCAAAGTGGGCGATTCTAATCTCTTTGGTTGTTTTTGTTTGTTATATGGTAGTTGCAGTGACTGAAAAATGGCATGCATGCTCTAGAATGAACTTAAATAACTCGTTTTGTGCTAAGAAACCCAAAACAAAAAATCCTGTTGAAAAGCTGAACTTTTGTTTCCAGTCCGTAGCTCATAACTTGAACACTACTAATTGGATTGACTTGAAATTTTTACATGATGTTCATTTATGTGTCGTACACCTTCAGTAATTTTTCCAGATTTTTATGATTTTTTCTGCTATTAAGATAAAATGCTAACTTGCATGCTGGTCAGAAGAAAAAGAAACAGTTTTTGTTGTTACTATTGTGAAAAGAATGACTTGTATCTTGCTGCATGCTTATGGAAATCATATGAAATTTTAGTATATCATTTTTGAATGTATCTAAGACCTGTGTTTCAAATTTTATGAGTTTTGGACCACAGTAGCTATGTCAATAAAATCATGCAAACTCAGCTAGTTATTTTAGTAAACAGGATTACTGCTGTTATTGCTCTATTTTTGATGACTATTCAAAGAGACATAATTACTAATCTACTTGGTAGAATCACCTGATTTTTTGAAGTGTTGTAACATCATTTATTAGGAGCTAGAATCTAAAATTTCATACTGTTCTGACACCGTTTACTATTTTAAAATGATTTTATCCCATGACTGTGTTAATATGATGTTCTGTTATGAGATTTTGTATACTTGTTAAAGATGGGACCATAAGAGCTTGTAAACGACCTTATCTAAAGAAACTTATAACTAGAAAGTTGTAGTAGACACATAGACCTTTCTAGAGTGACTGAGAAATCATGATTTGGATAAGTATACGATTTTATATGAATTTTGCAAGTGACGACAGAAACACAGTGACTCTTAGAGCTTATTGTTTTGCACCATGTTCATGGAAATAAGTTTGAACTTGTACTTTACTAGCTTAGAGTTGCTGTTTGAGGTCAACAATCATGTTATAGATGTGTACATGAGTTAGGACTCAAATTATCTAAAATTCCTTACTAAGGGTAGCTTATAGTTGCTTATAGATCCCAATATAGACAACGTTGTTCACTGTTTTGAAGTATAAATTGTATGGGATGTTGGGGTAGTGTGGTTGACCACTTTGGAATGAAATCCATGCCCAAAGTATGCTATTACTTGCTGTCTACCTTGAGTAAAAGCATGGGAGCACCCGATCGCGATTCTTCAAAGAAACGGGACCGGGAATGACTCCGTTTTGGCATAAATGCCAAATATGTGCTTGCTGTTTGCAATTGTAATTACCATTTTTAGGGCATCTAGCACCTCCTTTTGTGTATTCATGGGTTAGGACTTACTCCTAGTGTAGTGTACCTTGTTGGGATACATCGGTTGAGTATTTGAGACTCTGGACTAAGTCTTGGTGACAAACCTAGACGGGTATAGTAGGACCCATGTCGCATCAAACGCGTTGGAGGAGATGACTCTTGCACCGACGTACTCGCCGTGCATGGATGGATTCCATGGTTGTATTTTGGGGCTTCCACTTGTCGAGGACCGTGGAGCGTGAAGGTTAGCGGGAGCTATGTGTTGGTCGGGCCGAGGTTGCGATCGAACTCCAAGCGTAAATGGTGGTTGCGGCGATCGACGGGGTCGATTCGTCGTTGGTTCATGCCAAGTGTAGGCCGAGGCGGGTCAATCCTTGGGCCGGACTTGAGGGCTAGTTGAGTCTTATTGTAGGATGGGTTAAGATCCATTTTTTTGGTAAAGGTAACTAACTAGAAAGAGTCTACAAGTAGAACTTAACTAGTTGTTCATAACAAGTTAAGTTGATCATCAAGTTAGGGATTGGAAACGGTAGATAGATCGCCTAACTAAGGGAATGAGTAATATGAGATAGTTCTAGGCTCGCCTAGAGTCGCCTAGAGGTCCATACTTCTAATAAGAAAATGAAAGAGAATTAGAGATTGGCTAGAGTCCTGGATTTTAGTAATCGGTTGATAAAACAAATGTCAGTAATCGTGTGATTAATCGTATCTTTAATCTTGGAGTGGGGTAGCGTTGATACTTTGGAAGGACTAGATCGAGTCTTGGTTGAATGTAAGGACATGCACTAGCGAGGGTGTTCGCCTGTCAGGGGGATGCATGGGGTCATCACGCTTGGCCAGATTCTAGGTTCGTTTAATGCGGACAGGGACCCCGAGATGCCCTGGGGAGTGGAAACTCTGTGGGGGCTCCGCTGTTTTAGTATGAATGCCTTTATGTCCGTAACAACCTTTGAGGAGGTTCGGAGTGTTGACGTCGTCTCGACTGTAAGTTCTTTCTAGTGTAAGGACGAGTGTAGCGGAGTTGGGGAAACCCTATATCCGTCAGGTCCTTTGTTGATCAATGCGGGAAGGAGGTTTAGAGAAAGACCCGGTAAGCGAGAATCTACGGGAAAGACTCCAAGTCCTTCGGCGGGGAGCCCTGGTGTCCGTATATCAGCTTTTGGTGAGGTCCGGGGAGACATAGATACAACAACATACCATGGGTACAGTCGTGAAGGAGTATGCCTGCGACTGTAACCCCAGCCGTGAAGGAGTAAGCCTACGGCGGAGATCCCAGGCATAGTGGATAAAACATGAGGTATTTGACCCCACTAATGACAGCAGCAACTGGAGTAAGCCAGACGACTGTAGCCTCACCATCACTGGAATCAGAAACAGGAGAGAGCACAAGAGTAGGATGCATGGCGGGGGATCGAGCCCCATCAAACTGAAGAACGTCGTTTGGTTGGGGGATGTGTAGTATGGGATGCATATCTTTCAACCAAGCGTGCATTAGCTTTAGGAGCATGTGCATAGTGTGTGCATTAGATTAGGCCATGGCATACACCGACACTTGTTTGACATCATATTTTTCTTCGCATCAAATATTTGTGGTTGTTGAGGTTGGAATCGTTATATTATGGCGTAGAGAGGATAGTCGAATATAGCATTTCGTCAGTTGTATTCAACTGACGTGCCTACAGTTATCAGTGTAGGATTGTCGACTTGGGAGCGCGGGAAAGCTCTAGCAGGGGAAAGCATCCAAGTGAAAGTTACTGTCCAAATTTATTGTACAGTCTTATTGTAACAATTAATTGTAATTGTTGTATTCATTGGACATTGTAATAACATTTTGATGTAATAAAAGTTTTTAATTTCTTGTGATTTTTTGTGTGTTATGACTCATTTGAAGAAAGATCCTGGCGTGTGTCACGAGTTCCTATGTTAGGAATTCAGGGCGCTACAAACAAGGTCGACTGGGGCGCTGGTGTTTGTTGCGACAGAGGAGGACAGCAGCACGGGGGGGGGGGGGGGGGAGTCTTCGGGGTTTTCTGTTGCCGAGGGAAAAGAGGAGCAGCAGAGGGGCATCGGGTGGTGATGGGCGTCGCAAGCAGAGGAGGGCGGCGCTCGACGAGTGGGGGGGTCACCGGAGGGGAGCAGGTCGGGAGAGATGAATAGGGTAGACGGCAGTGGGTTTGGCTGACAGTAGAGAGGAGAGAGAGACAGCTAGAGTTTTAGGGTGTATTTTTAGGATTTGCATTAGGGTAGTATTTATAGGATACAATTAGGTTGTTGGGTTATTGGGCTAGGATCCAATAATAATGGGTTTGGGTCTAGAAATAATTGCAATTGGGTTTTGGTTAAAAAACAGATGGGTTTGAAGGAAATATGGATCAATAAAAATCACAATTTAACAAAATAATATCTATAAGATAGATAGCCCAATAAAAAGAAGAAGAATTGCTCATGAACAAAATCTAATTGAGATGATCATGGAAAAACATATAGAGTATTTTATTCAAAGGCAAATAAAATATTACAATGAAGGAAAAAAGGAAAAGAACAAAAACGGTAGTTACAAAAACCCTAAAGATGTGAATTGTTTTAAAACAAGTTGCAGTAATTTTAATCCAGCCTCTAGGTAGTCCTTTCCGACTCTCGGAGGCTTTCACTCTAGCGACACTGGCCCAACCAGGGTCTACCACTCTAATACCATTTGAAATGAACCCTAGATAACTCACCCTTAAAAGCTAATTGTTTAAAGACAGGAACTGTAACCCCTGTTTTCGTAAATACGTATTTTCTATGTATTTTTATGTATTTAAAAATTATAAATTCAGTATTTGTTAAATTCTGCTTGAACTTTACATTTTAAATATTTTCTTGAACAATTATATTTATTTTCGAATAATGAAATATTTCAACCTTATTACCGTTTTCAAATGATCAGCTATTTATATTTTTAGTCCAAATCTATTATGTTATTTCGATTTGGATTTTAATGAATCTACTGAACTCAAATCTTATTATTGTATTCATATTATTATTATCGGTTTTTTTTTGATAAATATTATTATTACCGTTACTATTATTATTATTGCCATTGCTATTATTATTATTTTTGTGGTTACTAATATGATTATTAGTTTTATTTTATTATTGTTATCTTTGATTATTTATTGAAAATCCAATTTTGTTATTATTATTGAAACTAGTATTATTATTTCTGTTGATATTGTTATTTTTATTTTTATAACTATTAGTTTTGATTGTCCATGATTTAATGTATATGTATATATATAAGTATGTTTTATAAAGTCTATTCTATTTAATTATCTCCTATTGGATTTCTAAACCCAAAACCAATACTCATTTCTTATTGGATCCATTATAACCCAATTTTCTATTGGATTCTCTACCCAATACCCATAACCCTATTTATATAATAACATATCTATACTGTTTATACCCCAAAAACCCTACCCCCTACTACTTTACCCTAGCTGCCAACCCATCATCTTCTAGTGTTCACCATCCCGATCTCCCTAACCTATCTCCTCTCTCTTAGAACCCATGCAACACCCCGGCTCTCTTTCCTGCCTTCATCCCCTCGACACAATAGCTCAACGCCTGCAAGCCTCGGCGCCGCACTGCGCCTCCCTCCGTGCCAGCGACGCCCCGCCCTGCGCTGCGACCCCTCGCCTTCCTCGCCGCTTTCGCAACTGCAGTCGACCCCCATGTCTCCCCTCGTGTTCCTCCACCTGTAGCAGCGCCAGCGCACCCTCGCGACCCCCCTGCGACGCCTCCGCGGTCCAGCAGTAGCAACTGTGGCCTGTGCGTCACCAACGACGCCGCCCAGCGCTTCCCGCATCATCGCGCCACCCTGCCTCCATAACTCCATCGACAGCCGACGCCCAGTGCCGCTCCCCTACCCCCGGCGCCTCGTTGCGCCGCCCTCCTACCGTCGCAGACAGCGCCAACCCCTGGTCAGCCCCTCTCCACCCCGGGTTGCACTGCCCCCAACTACGACCAGTGCAACATCCTTCCGACAACTGCAATGCCACTACTACCCCCTAGTCCCCGTCTCCTCATGCCTCGCGACGCAGCCGCGACGCTGCGAAGCTGCAGCACAGCCTAGCCCTCCTCGCCGTCCGTCTAGCCACCGTCCCGTTGCCGCAGTGGTAGTCCCGCCACGTCACCGCTCGCCGCCTCCGCCGCCCGCAGTCACTCTCTCTCTGTCGTTGAGAAGAGAGGAAAGAAGGAAAGAGAAGAAGGTTGTATTGATTTTTGGTCATTGATTTGATTATCAAGATCATCACCATCAGATCCGATCTTGGCCTCCCGATCTCTTTACAATTTGGACCATCATCTTGATCATCAACCCCATATCAGATCCAAGCCGTCGGATTCGATCAAGATCCGATCTTGATTAGATCTGATCTCTTCAGCCAGATCAGATCTCAGCCGTCCATCAGATCGTCATTATCAGCTCAGATCAAAGCAGATCCAGCCGTCCGATCGTCTTGATCTTGATCTTCCATCAAGATTCGCTCCGATCCGATCCATCCGATCTCGATCGTCGATCAACACCCTCATCCAATCAAGGCAAGTATTCTTCTTGTACAAATTTTCGTTCTAGTACAAGCGTTTAATTTGAAAATATCGCAAATAGTTAATAGTTGTGACTCCTCCTTGACTCGTCGTTGTTGATCAAATATTAATCCTCATCAATTCTATAATCTTACGAGTCACAACAATTTCATTGTTATATTACAACTACTTGACTCATTTTATCACCTAGATACTTGAACATATGAAATTAAGGAACCCTAGAATTGTAGATATGTGTTATATCTTGTATGTGATGAACTTGCACCCATTTGAGTTGAGAAATAAATATTACTTGCTGTTTTGATAACTATTACCCGTATTTATATCACACAATAACCTAGACGCCTAGTAACCAATTTTCATGCAACCTATACACGTAAGACATTCCCACATGTTGCTGTCCTGGACCTTACTATGCTGTTTTGACCCCTTTAACATCAGAATCTAAACCCAAGCTCTGAACAGTAAATGTAGCTCTAGATGTCTAGATATCGATAGCTTCCAGAATTTTTGAATTCGGAGTTACGGTCTAGGAGATATCATAGTTTTACTGCAGCTGTGTCGGTAGTCACAGATTCACAAAACTGCTGCACTTCTTTAGTTTGCAAATTAATTTAACTATGTTAACAGTAAGCGTTTGACTTGAAATTTTATATGCTGCTGCTGGACGCCCTAGGGGACATCCCCACATTTTCTCAGAATTAATTAAAAATATTTCAACCCTGTTTCACATGTTTAAACTTAGAACCACAAATCCTGGATGAACGTAGAAGCAGTATAGTTTGCTGTTTGACACATGTTTCCACCACTTTCATGTACCTTAATTATATGCGTTGGAACCGGACAGGAGTCTAGTTTCTAGATCTCCTGACGGATCCACTTTTGCTATCTCGTAGCAATGGGAATCACACTTTTTGTACAGCAACGTCGTGCTGTCCAGATTTGAGATTTTCGTTGTTCGTGTCATTCTTATTCATGTCTACCCTCGAATATGCTATATAAATATCTCAAACTTATCCTATGTTCATGATTATGATTCTTGACTTACTTCGCACACTTTCATGCTTACTTGATAAAAATTAATAAAAGTAATAAGCCGGGGTTTAAGGGAAAGACCATAGTAGTGGACTATATAGGTAAGTGTACTCGGAAGAGGGCCCGTGTTTCCCAGTACTCGGTTCATGAACCTATTGCACCTTGATGTATTCATGGAGCCAGTTACTTGGCTTATGAACCTGTTGTATTCATGAACCCACTGTGTGGGTCTTGAACCTATTAGTATTCACGGACTTGTTTCGTGAATCTGTGATTTATTTTCGTATTCATGAACCGTACCTGCTTGATACTTGATACCTGAGTACGTCGCCCTATAAAATCCATTATTAGGCCTAAACGAAATTGCATTGACTGTAGTAACCATGTAGTAAAAGAATGGATGCATGAAGTGCTACCTAGATAGTAATCACCACCAGACTTGAACATGAAACTTGAACTCGATACATGCTTACTTGATACTTGACGATATGATACATGATTACATGATACATGAGAATTGAAACATGAAACTTGAACTTGATACATGTTACTCGATATTTGACAACTTGTTACTTGAGACTTGGCACTTGAATATAATATTTGACACTAGACTTGAGACTTGTCACTTGATGTTAGATACCCTACAGGTTCACTTGTCACTTGCTTCACCATTAGCATTTGTTATCCAGTCTGTTTACTAAGATGTCCCTCTTGCTAGCTAGTTCTTGGATTTCTACTACTTGTTGTATCCCTGTTACATTCTTGATTCCAATTCTTGTTCCACATTACTTGTACTCATTTTTACTATTTGTGGCCCTAACTTGCACTAAGGGCATTTTCTCTTATTTTCTCTATTTTTTCCTTTTTGTAATTATTAAACAGACTTTGGAGACGAGTTGCCTACTGGAATCGGTGAGCAGACGTTCTAGGCCTTGCTTTGGAAAAGCTTTCTTTAATCATTTCGTTTTGTAATTGAGTTATTTCATTTGTTGTTGCTTAAGACTTGTAACGGGCCTATATTCCCGAGATTTACATTTGATCCAGACTTGAAAACTATTGGATATTATTATTTGTTTCAATTGTTTTCTGTTGCTTAATAAATTATTCATGCATGCTTGGTTATATATAAATCTTGTTATATTCTTGTTATGATGCTGAGTCGATCCTACAGCTTATGGATGATGTTAAAATCATTCGCTGGGCTTCATCACGCGCTCGCATTCCATGTTTTTGGGAAGCGGGGCGTGACAGGAACCCAAGTTTATTTTAACCACATCGGCTACCCATACAACCAGGCTAAATAACCACTGTTCTCCTTCTCGTATATAAAGAAGAGAGAAAATGAACTCGGTAAGTAAAAACAAAACAACACCCCTCATTATTCTTCTCTTCAACTTCCATTTCGATTTCATCAAAACTCATATTTTTACCCCATTCTAAACCAATTTTTCCTAAAATAGGCCACTTTTTGAAACTAATTTTCAAAATAGATCACTTTTGAAACTAATTTCAAAATAGATAACTCGCAATACCGAACTGCGACCTCTTCGGTAACGTGGTCGCAGTTTCCTCTTGCGGCCTACATACATACCAAAAAATCCAGATTCAAAAACTTGGTTTAAAATTTCTTAAGTCCAAGGAAGTCTAAGGGAGATATAACTGAGACCGTAGTTGGGTACTGCAGGCTCGATAATACGTAGGCCGCAGTTGACAACTACGACCTCCGTTATTTTAATTTTTTTTGGAAGTTTTAGATTTCTTGCACATTAGAGTATCTGTAGTCGTTCCCTATATTTTCAAAATTTGGAAAATATATGGAAAAGGTTGTTGTAGTCGTTTACTATATTTGGGAAATTTGGGTTTTGAGGAAATCTGGATTGCTCAGGTAGACAGTGGGGCAAATAGCTGCTCAGTTTAAGATAACACCAGCCCTTCCTCTGCTTTTTTTGATATTTTGGATGTATTGTTTTGAAACTGTATGGTGCTAAACTTGTTATAACTATTCCCTTCAGTTTTTTTTGGGGGATCAAGAGTTCGGCAGTTGTAGGTTGAACTATCTTGACCCTTATGTATTGTTTTACCTGTATTTACTCTTATATTAATATAGTTTTTTTGTTAAGGTAGGGACTTACCCTACCTTTAACCAGTAAAAAAAAAAGGAACAGTGTCAGTCCATATTTGAGAGACAATATTGCAATTTCTCAAATAAAGGCAGCGGAAGATCATCTTGCGTCCGTCGTAAAATTTAATCTTTTTTGTTCTCGGATGCAAAATGATCTTGCGTCCGATCAATTTTTAATTTTTAATTTTTTTAAAATAATGTTGGACGCAAGATCATATTGCATCCGATCAAAATTTCTTTCTTTAAAAATAATCAATTTAGGGGATCAATGCCTGAGATTCAAGAAATGATATATTATACACCGTGTAGCGCCCTGAATTTCCAATATGATATCTCAGAAATACGTGGCACAGTTCCCAGCATCAACTTCAATTATAATAGTAAATATAGCCAAAAATACAGATAAATTTTTCTTTCAACCTTTATTACATTAGTTCATTACAAAACACAGCGGAAAAACAAACACCTTGAATTACAGTCTTTTCATTACAACACCTTCTTTACAATTTTACATAAGCTTTATTATCATTCTATCTCATGCATCCAAGTCCCAATGCTATAGGTAATCACCTGTAAAACATGAGGCTAGAGATAACCCTAACCCCCAAAACTATAGGGGTCCACCATAACGGTGTGAGTGACATAAAAACAAAACAACATAAATAGAACATGAAACATGGAATCATAAACACAGATAATAAAGACAAGAATACATGAATTAAGAAATAACAATGAAACATAAAAAACATCAAGTGTAGCTAGACTAAGTGTCAAGTGTAGAAAACAAGAAAAACACATGCATAAACCAAATCAAGAAAACACAATACTATATGCTGACTCTCTAATGCGTACTTGTCGGATTCTATGCACCCCACTCTACATAGGTCCGGTGCAAGCCCTTAACATCTCCACTTTATAGGGTTTAGTCCCCTGCCATGCAACTAATCTTACCACGATGACTGCTACGAGATATAGATAAACTGTGAGTATTAGCCCATGCCCCGATAATTCTGGAGGCCAAACTCTATCCACAGATAATTCTGGAGACTATTTCACTCAGACCTGGAAATCTTCGAGAATACCCCACACAGCAAGCTATGGCACCTCATCACACGAATACCACATGAGTGTCGCCTCGATCCCGATAATTCCGGAGATCAATCCCACACCACAGGTAATTCCGGAGACTATTTCACTCACACCTGGATAATTCCGGGGATTATCTCACACCAGCAAGCCATACTGAGGTCCATAACCTTTGTTCTCATTTATCATATCACCACTAGTGCCTATCCTTATTTTTTAAGTTAATTAATTTAATTTCGAACCTCCTAGAGATGGTGTACCCTACCGGACTTAACTCAACAACTGATCAACAAATATGCCTCAACAGGCCCAAAACACAATAACTCAATTACCGGCATATTAGGGTCCCTCACAACCTCTAGAGACTCACACTCAACTATCCAAACTAAACTTTCATTAATCAAAACTTTAATAAAACAACTTGAAAACATATGTTCTGTAGAAAAATAGTGTTTAGAATAGTAAGTTATAGATCCAAAAACATTTAAAGAACCAACCATTTAAAAGAACATCGGAATAACTCAAGAAAACATCAGTCAGAGCCGCAACAGTCGGCTATGATCAATAATCGGTCGACTGTCTAGAGCGAAAACCCAACACTTCAAGAAAAAATAATTCTAAGTAATGATAGTCGATTGTAAAAGTCATCGGTCGACTATTTAGAGCGAAAATCCAATATTTTTAAGAAAATAATTCTAAGTAATGACGGTCGACTGTAAAAGTCATCGGTCGACTATCCAGAGCAAAAATCCAAAACTTCGAGAAAATGTCAAAACAGAGCAGGGTCAGTCGACTGTTCCACACGAAAATCCAAAACTCCAAGAAAACACTACAGCCAGGATCATGACGGTTGACTGTCGAAACATACCAGTCGACTGTCATACCTACAGACTGCAGTTTGGGTTGTGCATGTTTCAACCGATACGAAGATTTACTTTTCAAAAACGAAATCTATAAAAAGTATATTTCTGATATGATCAAATATGACTTGTAGAGTATATAAGAGTCCACAAAACCAATCAAAACCACGTTGAATTGATAAAATTAGCTTTTTGATGAATTCCTTCAAATTGAAACACGAATATGTGCATATATCAAAATAAAGTTTTTAAGAATCAATCATACATCAAAAGACCTTCGTATTATGTTCCAAACCATATTAATACCAAAATATGTTGAGGTAATAACCAAAATCTTCAAAATCACTTAAAGATTCAATTCATTCGAAACAACAAAAATAGGATATTCATGTAATAGTGTTCATGCTAGTTTGTGCACCAAAGAAATTTCACAAATTCATCAATTTAGAAATAGACAAATGTTCAGATTAAATCTTTTATAATTGAGCAATTCAAATCCAAGTTAAAGCTTCATGAAATCACGAAATCTCCAATTTAGTTATAAAGCATCAAATCTAAATCTAGTTATCCCAACTCCAATCCTCAAGACATGATCTTTTAATTCATTAGTCCTTCTCGCAATTTCCTCAAACTCAACCATATTTTATTTTCAATAGTTGACTCATGAACATCAATAAATTTAACATTAATATGGCCAAGTCGCATTCATCCAACTCACCAATAGTGAAAATCTCATCTTTAATCTATTCATGCATAACATTCACCATATCCAATCAAATCAGCAATAATCCAAAAGAAATAGCCTACTCATGATTTATATCAGGTTATTTAACAATCTCAAATCATCCACATGCAAATTCTACTCATAAATAACTTAGGGTTTCATAACAGATCAAATTTTAATTCATCAGTTCATCCAATCCCTCATATATATATTCATACCAAACCCTAGCATTCTTTCTAATAGATGAAACACCACATACAATATTTAAAGAACAAAACAAAACAATTATATCACTCACCTTGTTGAAAGAATCGAACGAAGACGAATAGAAAGTAAGAAAAGCCCATCCTTAGCAAGAAATCCAAGATCTTCTCTTTAGAACTCCAAAATAATAAGAAATAAGAAATCCCCTGTGTTGTGCAGCGAGATGACGGCTACACTACACCATAAATAGGTCGGGATTAAAGATTCTAGGGTTTTTGAGTACATTTGCAAAATACTCCCTTTCAAATATACCTTTACATAAATAGATCCCCATACTAGGAAATTAGTTAAAACCAATTTAATTGGGTTCAAAAATCAAAAGATCCCCCACTATCATCAGCCGGCACTGTAGGAAAAACCCAGAAAATAATTTTGCAATTTCATCCCTTCAAATAGCAATTTTGCAAAAAAATCATCTTTTATCAAAACTTGTAAAATATATCAAGTGTGTTGAAACGAATGGTAAACTTTTTACTCCTGAATTGACTGGGCATTATTTCCAGCCCAAAATCCGAAAATCTGGAGTTTCACCCCCATTTGGTAATTTTGCACAAAAGTCATTCTTTTTAAAATATTTGCAAATGGATCCAACCATTGTCAGAAAAATCTAGAAAAATCACAAATAATCTAAAATAATAAATAATGAGTTTCTCCAAAATATTTTTGGCCTTTGAATCTCCCGAGAAAATATTTGCACGTGTTCTGCATGTGTAAGAAGATAAATTTTTAGATAAATATTTATTAAATCACCAAAAACCATTTTAACTCATTTAATATTCTCAAAAAAATATTTTAAAAATGCAGGGTACTACACACCGTTTATTCAAGATTTGGGTTCAAACGACTCCAACTCCAACTAAAAATTGCTATTTCTAAAAGCCAAATATAGAAAATTTGACTTGGAACGACTATAGATGCTTTTATAGATCAAAGATTCAACTATCTAGAAATTTGAAAGTTTCCACAGTCGCAGTTGCCAACTGCGGCCTCAATTAAAACTAGGCCGCAATTGGCAACTGCGACTGTGAAACTTCCAAGTTTCTAGATAGTTGTCTACTGTCTGGAAACTTGGAAGTTTCACAGTCACAGTTGCCAACTGCGGCCTCAGTATGAATTCGCTCCTATTTTGGCTATTTGTGCTGATGCTTTTTAATGTGCTGAAAGGGGTCTATGTTGGAATGTGTATCAATGCCAAATCAATGCAAAATGTCAAAACTTGTCTATTTCGGAATATGTATGAATGCCAAATCAATGCAAACTGCTAAACATGACTTGTTGGAATGTGTATTAATGATGTTTATGCCAAATCAATGCAAACTGCCAAACACATTATTTAAAAAAAAAATTAAAATAACTGAGGCCACAGTTGTCAACGGCGGCCTTAGTATTATCGAGGCCGCAGTTGGCAACTACTGCCTCAGTGATATTGGCTTGTGCTGATCATTTTATGTGTTATTATTGGCTTGTTGGAATGTGTATCAATGATGTTTATGAAAAATCAATCGAAACTGTCAAAACAATATTTTGTTGGAATGTGTACAAATGATTCACATGCCAAATCAATCAACAATATCAAATCAATTTTAAATTTGTCTTCAGCTCCTATATATGCAAGAGTGAAGTATTCTCTTGAACATGATCTAGTGAAAATAATAATAATAATAATAATAATTAAAATTAAAATAAAAATTTATGTGAGTAGTGATGGATAATGTATTCAAATATGTGAGATTATGTTGAGTTTATGTGAGCTTAAGGAGGGAAATAGATACAAGTTCATTCTAATATACTAGTACATGCTGGGTTTCTCTCAACGGGAAGGGATGACTTCTGATTCTGACTATTTTCTTTCTTTTTAAAATGCATGAGTAGCAACTTCTTCTCCATTCATACACTTCAATGCACCACCATTAGACAGAGGGTAGAAATTCTCTGGTTTGGAGGATGGAGTAGTAGAGGGTGTCACAATGTATTCATATTGCTTTTCAACTTTTTGACATGCACACATCCTATTCATGCACCAAATAGCATGCACAGGAGGAGTGCTTGTTAAGAAGTTGTAAAGTATTATAAATACACTGCTACACCCACAACTACTTCAACCTCCTAACCAGAGAATTACTGTCTCTGTCTAATGGTGGTGCATGGAAGTGTATACAGGGAGTACAATTGCTACTTCATCATTGAAAAAGAGTCAGTATCAGTAGTCCTTCCTGTCCGTTTGAGAAGAAACCTAACATGTACTTGTATACTAAAGTGAATGCTGCCTCTAATCAAATCTATATGTAATCAGTCTGTAATGTATGCATTAATGTAATTTAAATTGAATTAATGTAACAAATTTGTAATGTAATCAATATGTAATCTGTTTTCAGCATTTATAAAAATCAAAATAACGGAGGCTGCAGTTATCAACTGCGACTTATGTATTATCGAGGTCGCAGTATATCTCCATTGGACTTCCTTGAACTTGGAAAATTTTAAACCAAATTATGGAATTTGAATTTTTTTGGTACGTATGTAGGCTACAGTAGGGACCTACGACCACGTTACAGAAGAGGCCACTGTTCGGCAGTGCGAGTGGTCTATTTTGAAAATTAGTTTCGAAAGTGGTCATTTTTGGAATTAATTTCATAAAGTGGCCTATTTCGGGAAAAAAAATCTTCTAAAACCTTCAGATCCTAATTTAAAGCATCGAGCACGGGATTCTAAGCAAACCTACAAAAAAAAAGAAGGAAGAGAGAGCATGGTCCGATGACGTCATCCTCAACAATCACCTCCAGCGAGCTCAACTTCATTGTCTTCCGCTATCTCCAAGAATCGGGTAAGATTCTTTCGGATTTCTAGGGTTTCTGTTTCCTATTTTTGGAGCTCGGGCTTGGTATAGGGCTAGGGTTTTGCATCTGAATGATAATCCATGTTAGGGATTCAAGAAATGGAGCGGGGGAATTAGAAAGGTTTTTGTTGATCGAGTCATTAAAAAAAAGATCCACATGACGAACATTTAAGTTCCACAAATTGGGGTTCTCATACAAAATTTCCATAATTTTGGTTTTAATGACACAAAATCCAACCCATTGGCCATTTAACATAAAACCACGCAGCTTATTTATCTTAGATTTTTTTTTTTCTTTTTTTGGTTGTTGGGGTTTATTTCAAGTTCCAAAGTGAATATTACAATTCTAAAAATATCTTTAATCATAACCTCCAAAGGGTACACTTTTTTCCTGAGATGATACTATCTAGATGTTAATTCTATCTAGAAATTTATTTGTGCTATCGCTAGATTATTTTTCTTATTGAGAAATTCAAGTAATGGTAATTTATTAAGTTCATGGAATTCGGTAAGTACTCAAGCCTAGGAATTTTCTGTACATGTATGCAAGAACTTGAGTATTTATTTTGATACACGTTGAATGCATTGAAAATTTTATGAGTTTTTGCAAAAAATTGTGAATTTGTGGATGAAATTATTCTAGAAATGTTTGTTTTAAAATTTATGAGTTTATGCATTCATTTCAATACAAATGCTTTTTCATTCAATAATCTAGATATGTATCCAAAAATTTATGAATTGATCTGTGCATGTTAATGCTTTGAAGCAAATGTTGTAAAAAATGTGAGTCTCATCAAAAGTTTTTAAATTTACCTGGAAAATTGTTGATGCAAATAACTTACATAATTGAATATTGTCCAAAATTTACTAACTGTGATTGTATATAATGTCAAATCATGTATTATATCTTCTTGAATGTATTAATTCTACTAATCCCTTTTTAAAGAAAAAGCTAGATTAGTCGCTAATCGATGATCAATTTTCTTATAGCTTGCTCATTTTAAAAAATTACTCTTTAAGTTAATTTTGTTGCCCATTTTTTGACTATATACCCTATCAAGTATGTCTACATCTAGTTTCCTTTGAAATATATTCATCCTATTATCCCTAATTACACGAGAACTATCTACACCCTGCAATAATCAGTTTGACTTTTATCTAAAAAATAATCAGTTAGACTCAACTACATATCTCTTGCACATATCTCTTGCTGAATCGGCCCTAAAAAGTTGAGAACGAGACCATTTCGGAATTATACAATGAAAATGGATTTATGTTATTTTATATAAACTAGACAAAATAATGAAAAACAATTTATAGATGATCTGCAATCTAACAACGAAAAAATATTATTATTATTATTTTAATTATAATTTATTACTATTATAATTTTGGAAAAAAAAATGAATTCTATTTAAGTAACCATTGGTTGCAATTTTTCAAATCGCACAAATTAAATGTTTAGTTTGCAAATTTGATATTCGAACTTTGAAGGATTTGACCTTAAATCCTTTTAGATGATACTAAACTCTCCCTCTCTCTGTAACCAACTAGCTACTAATGTGTGTATGTTTTCTTCTTTCAGGTTTCACACATGCTGCATTTGCTTTAGGATATGAAGCAGGAATTAACAGGACTCCTATTGATGGAAATCTGATTCCACCAGGGGCTCTTATTACATTTGTACAAAAAGGTCTTCAGTACATAGAATTGGAAGCCAACTTGGACACCGTAAGTTAAGTTATCCTGCATTACTATGTATCTCTGATTTTCTATTATGATAAATATCCCCCACATTTGAAAGCTACTTACTAGAGTTCGGTGATCTGAAAGTCCTGGTTATATCAATGATGTAATAAAAATTGAAAAAAGTTATACGCCGTGTATTGTAGACTGACCATAATTTGTACTTTGTATATATATTTTTGACTAATTTACTAGGGTGATGCATATGGGGACGATGGATTTTCACTTCTACAACCGTTGGATATTATTACGAAAGATGTGGATGAATTGCAGAGAATCATAAAAGAAAAGAGAGAGAAACTTCGGAAAGATCAAGATTTGGAGAAAGATCATGGCCGTGAGAAGGTGAGAGAAAAACAGGATAGAGATAGAGAACGGGACAGGGAGAAAGAGAAAGTAGAAAAGGATAAAGAGCAAGAAAGAGAACGAGATAAAGCCAAGCAGCTCGAGGAACACAAATATAAGGATAAGGCTGAAGATCGTGAAGACAGGACCAGAGCCAAAATTGAAATTGGAGCTTGTGCAGGTAAATAATCCGATATTTGCTTTATTGTTTAGCGAGTTTTTTCTTTAACTTATGGATTCGTAGATGATTGAAGTTTTTCTTTTACAAAACATTTGTATTTGTTTGTGGACTTTCCTCCTGTTCCTAGAAGTCTAGGGAACTTGGGTCCTTTGTGAAAATACGCAAAGCAATCATCCGAAAGCTAGGCAATCAGATACAGTCAAACTAGAAACCTGTTTCCTTGTCAGTTTGATGGAATCATGATAATGTAAAGTTGGAACGAGACCTGCACCTTTCAGTAGTACAACTGTTTATAGGAAATGATGATATGATGTATGATGATATAATGTTTTTCGCTGACTGACTATTCATTCTTAATATTAAGGTTGTGACTTTATTTGTTTCTTGTTTTATTTTCGCATCCTTTTTATTTTATTTTTTTGGTCAATTTGATGTGAATTTATATTACCCTATATACTTTTGATAGGGCCGGAACCAATGGATATCACCCCTAGTGCTCAATCAGTACCTTGTGAGATTCCCAGCTCTGACGTGACGATTTTGGAAGGCCATAGTTCTGAGGTTTGTACTTGATGTTTTCTTCTTTAAAAATTATACTGTTTGTTTTGGTTATCTGATCAATCTGTGATTCTAATGCCTCTGAGGCCTTCCGTTGTTAGGTCTTCGCTTGTGCATGGAGTCCAATGGGTTCACTGTTAGCATCAGGGTAGGTATATGTAATTTTTCATGTTATTTTTAATGTGTTGACTTTGGTACAATGGGGGTCTGCTACTACACTTTCTTAATTTTAAGTGTTAGCTTCAATTTGTTCACATAATTTGTGTCAGTTCATGGTTTTTATTAGATAATCCGATTTTGATTGCTGGCTATCATTAGTTTTATTATCCTCACTATCATGGTTTTAAATCTCGGATTTCAAACTCGTCTCGGCAATGGGTGTTTCGTCTCGGATGAGAGATATTGGAAGAGATTTCGGGGAAATGTGATCATATCAGATGTTCATTTCCTATACTCAATAAATATTTTTTTTGTTACTAAATAAGATATTATATGTCTTACATGTCATTTATAATATAAAATACTGTATAATGTAACTAATGACATGAATCAATTACGATAATTTTGCATAATTTAACAATAATATAGAAGCGAATATAATATAAGTATATAACTAAATTGAATTTGCATTGATTATAAAAAATGGGGCCATAGGCCCCTGATTGATTGGTGAAGGCGGCCGACACTTTGGTTGAGGGACCAATATCGGTCGAGGTGGTGGACTGCCTCGTTACATCGCGCGACCGGACTATCTTGGTGACCGAGACCACCGAGACGTGCTATATGAGGTGGGCTCAGGCCCACGTCATGGTAAGGTCCCGCTTGTCCGTTAGCTTTATACTTAGTGATATTGCTTTAGTTTTGAAAATAACAACTCTTGGCTCCTCGTTCACAGGCATCTATGGCTGAGGCTCAGTTGAAGAGGTGCTACGAAAAGGAACTCAAGAAGGAGGTAAGGAACGCTTAGCGATACGAGCGCGAGATGAAGGAGTTGAAGGTGGAGCTGGAGGCATCCAAGGGGCGCGAACAGACCCTTCAAGCCAACCTTGCAACTCAAGCGGATGAGCAGCTCCGCGTCGTGGCGGAGGTTAGGTCGGCGGCGGCCACGAAGTACCTGGAGGTGGAGGCCGCTGCCATGGACGAGGTGATCGCGGCCCAGGACGAGGCTTATGATCGGGCGAAGGAGCACTTCTTGTTTCTTTACCCAGAGGCCAAGGTTGATGAACTTCACTACGGCTGGAAGTTGCCCGGCCATCCAAAGATGCCTGGGGGAGAAGGCGAGGAGGTGGAGTTAGGGCCGGCCCATGTAAAGGAGGCGGGAGGAGCGGCAGACGCCGATGTTCAGGGGGTGGCCGCGAAGAGGTGCTGATTTCTTCTAAGAAGTAGTCTTAATCTCCTCCCCCTTCTTCTTTTTGTATTTGTTAAGTGCGGACTGGCCACCGCTTTTTTGTAACAACTTTTTGGGATAATGAATATATATTTTTGGCCGAACTGTATGACTTGTTGTTTTGAAAGCTTGGAGCTCTTGTTTCCTCTCGTTTGTGTCAGATGGACGAGACCCTCGGAGCCGACCTCAGTTCAGCTGAGGTCAAGCGCCTTCGGGACTGGCTGGAGTCGAAGGAGTCTGTCTTGATCCGCTATCGCAAACAGGCCGTGATTGGGAAGTTGCCGTTACTTCATGAATAAGTTTAAGGAGCTGAGCTTGGAGACAACACGTCTGAAGAAGGCTATCGCCGATCGTAACTGGGGGAGCGCGAGATGGCGTGGTCGATGTCCGATGCCTCCACCAGGCGGCCGACCTCTGAGTCCTTCCTTCGTGAGGTCGTGGTAGAGAAGGAGTTGGAGATTCAGAGGATGAGGGTCATGCTCGGTACCGACGGATTTTGGCTCCATTCCCTTAGGGGAGGTCGACCCTCCGTCATGGGTCCGTCTTCGACCCCTCGCGTGGAAATGGCAAGGCCGGCAGAAGCCCAGAGCTCCGTTGCCAGAGCTTCTACCTTGGCGACCCCGACGGGGCCAGGCAAGCTCGTCGGAGAGCAAATGCGCTCGGTAGGGCTCGAGTTGGTCTGTGTTAGCCCAAAGGGCCTCTGAGAAAAACTTAGGCTGAGGTGATAGCCATTGTAACCCAAGACGTTATAATAAAAATGATCTTTTCGATTTGCCTGAACTTGTTTTTGAGAACGAGCGTCGAGGGCTTAGTCCCCACCGAGTAGCGAGGACGTGGGACTGAGAAGCCCCGTTTGGCTCAGGAGCCGAGCCGATGGTCCGAGGACTTGGGAGATTGAAAAATCTCCCGTTTGTCGCTCGTAGTCCCCACCGAGTAGCGAGGTCGTAGGGCTGAGAAACCCCGTTTGGCTCAGGAGCCGAGCCGAGGGTCGAGGACTTGGGAGATTGAAAAATCTCCCGTTTGTCGCTCGTAGTCTCCGCCGAGTAGTGAGGACGTAGGGCTGAGAAGCCCCGTTTGGCTCAGGAGCCGAGCCAAGGGGCGAGGACTTGGGAGGTTGAGAAATCTCCCGTTTATTGCTCGTAGTCCCCGCCGAGTGGCAAAGACGTAGGGCTGAGAAGCCTTGTTTGGCTCAGGGACTGAGCCGAGTGTCGAGCATCTCCAGCTTGTGAGGAAGCTAATGCTTTGCTCGAAGTCAATGGTGAGCATCGAGCGTCCAATTTGTGAGAAAGCCAGTGCCTCGTTCGAAGTCAATGGTGAGTGTCGAGCGTTCAGTTTGTGAGAAAGCTAGTGCCTTGCTCGAAGCACATGCCGAGCGTCGACTGTCGAGCACCTACAACTTGTGAGAAAGCTAGTGCCTTGCTTGAAGTACATGCTGAACGTCAAGCACCTCCAGCTTGTGAGGAAGCCAGTTCTTTGGTCGAAGTTAATGACGAACGTCAAGCGTCCAGCTTGTGAGAAAGCTTGTGCTTTGCTTAATGGTCACTGTCGAGTACTCGAGCATCCAAGCTTGTGGAAAGCTAGTGCCTTGCTCGAGGTAACTGCCGAGCATCGAGCATCCAAGCTTGTGAGAAAACTAGTGCCTTGCTCGAGATCACTGCCGAGCATCGAGCACCACCAGCTTGTTAGAAAGCTAGTGTCTTGCTCGAAGTTAATGCCGAGCGTCGAGCGTCCATGCTTGTGGGAAAGCTAGTGCCTTGCTTGAGTTCACTGTCGAGCATCGAGCACCACCAGCTTGTGAGAAAGCTAGTGCTTTGCTCGAGGTCAATGGCGAGCGTCGAGCATCCAAGCTTGTGAGAAAGCTAGTGCTTTGCTCGAGGTCAATGGCGATCGTCGAGCATCCAAGCTTGTGAGAAAGCTAGTGCCTTGCTCGAGGTCAATGCTGAGCATCGAGCACCCCCAGTTTGTGAGAATACACAGAAATTTGAAAAAAAAGGAAAGAAATAAGATTACACATCATTCTTCCTTCTATTTTATGTTTACACAAAAGGGGTGGCATGTACTGCCGATTACAAAAGATCAGTTACACAAGCTCGGTTACATAAGATGTCTACTCCAGTTATTGAAGTCTAGTCCTTCCCCTCGAGGAACTTGATGAGGTGCTCCGCGTTTCAGGGCCTTTTCACTATCCTGCCTCCCGAGGTCTTCGAGTCGGAACGTGCTGGGGCGTACCACTTCGGAGGCCTTATATGGGCCCGCCCAATTGGGGGCCAGCTTTCTCTTCTTGTTGGGGTCGGATATAGCTAGTTTACTGAGCACGAGGTTGCCTTGCTTGATGTTGGTGGGACGGACCTTTTTGTTATAGAATCTTTCGATCCGTTGTTGTATATGCTTCTTCTGACGGCGGACTTTTCTCTAAGCTCGTCGATTAGATCCAAATTTGCTATGAGGTCGATTGAGTTTGTCTCCTCGTTGAAGCCCATGATCCTGGGCGAGGGGAGCCCGATTTCCAAGGGGATGACCGCCTCGGTTCCGTAGGTCAGGTTGAATGGTGATTCGCCCGTGGAGATTCTCTGGGTTGTTCGGTGCGAGCAAAGAACAATCGGTAGTTTGACCCACAGTCCCTTGGGAGAATTGTCCAACTGCTTCTTGAGTCCGTCAAGGATTTGGCGATTGGCATTTTCTGCCTGGCCGTTTGACTGGGGATGAGATATCGACGAGAAGCGCTGCTGGATGCCGATGTATTCGTAGAATTTTCGAAAGTTCTTGCCTGTGAATTGGGTTCCGTTATCAGTGATGAGCACCTGTGGAATTCCGAACCTACAGATGATGTGCTTCCAGAAAAAATATTGAGTTTGATGCTCCGTGATCGTGGCCAGGGGTTCCGCCTCGATCCACTTGGTGAAATAGTCGATGGCTACCACCAGGACCCGTCTTTGGCCTGTGGCTTTCGGTAAGGGGCCGACCAAGTCCATCCCCCACATGGCAAAGGGGGTCGGGCTGGCCAACGATTTGAGGTTGGCTTGCGGAAGTCATTTCATCGAGGAGAATCTCTGGCAAGGGCTGCACCTTTTGACGAGGTCCTGGGAGTCTTGTAACATGGTCGGCCAGTAATAGCCGTGGTTTAGGGCTTTTCTAGCAAGCGACCTGCACCCCATGTGGCATCCTCCGATTCCCTCATGTAGTTCCTTCAGCGCGTATTTGGCCTCGTCGGGGGTCAAACAGTGGAGATAAGATCTTATGTCCACCCTTGTGTACGAGCGTTTGAAGAATGTCCCATCGATCATAGTGAATCTCTCTGAACGGATTCTAGTCCTTCTTGCCTCGGCTCGATCCTCAGGAAGTTCTCCCTCTGTCAGAAACTTTCGTATGAGAGCCATCTAAGTGTCCGATTGAATCTCAACAGCGAGGCAAAGGACCTCAGGGATGTCGATGCTAGGCTTTAGGAGAACTTCGATTAAGACGGTGCGGTCGAGGCATTCGAAGGACGATAAGGCGAGTTTGGACAAAGAGTCAGCCCGAGCGTTATGCTCTCTCGGGATCCGCTCTACCGAGGCGAAGTCGAAGGCGGTTAAAAGTTGCTGGACTATTACCAAGTATTTGTCCATCCGAGTGTCACGAGCCTCAAACTCCCTGGTGATATTGTTGACCACGAGCTGAGTCACTGAAGGCTCTAATTTGCCTTGCCCCTGCCTTATGTGCCAATGTGAGCCCTGCAATCATCGCCTCGTATTCCGCCTCGTTGTTTGAGGCAGGAAAGTTTAGGCGTAGGAAATACTGGAGAACGAAGTCGTCGGGGCCTCTGAGTATGACGCTCGTGTCGCTTCCAACCTCGTAGGACAAGCCGTCGACATAAACCTTCCAAACTGGCTCTCCTTCCTGAAGTTCAGAAAGCTCGAAAATGGTGCACTCCATGATGAATTCGGCGAGGGCCTGCCCTTTAATAGCCATTCTGGATTGGTAGCTGATGTCGTACTGGCTCAGCTCAATCGATCACTTGATTAAGTGGCCAAAATTTTTCGGCTTGTGGAGGACTACCTTGAGGGGCTGGTTCGTGAAAACCTGGATCGAGTGGGCTTGAAAGTATGGGCGGAGCTTCCGTGCCGCCATGACCAGAGCGTAGGCAATCTTTTCCATCTTTGCATAACGGGTCTCGGCCGAGAGTAGGACTTTGCTGATGTAGTAGAGAGGCTTCTGAATTTCGTCCTTTCGGACCAACACGGTGCTGAGCATGTGTTCCGAGGCCGAAAGGTAGAGGAAGAGGGGTTTGCCCGGCTCGGGCTTGCTTAGAAGTGGAGGGTTGGCGAGGTAAGTTTTCAGTTGGTTAAATACCTGCTGCTGAGAGTTCCCCCATTCGAAGCCTTTCGCCCCTCGTAGGGCCTTGAAAAAGGGGAGCGACTGCTCCCCAGACTTGGAAAGGAAGCTGCCGATGGCTGCCAGTCGTTCCGTAAGCCATTGAACTTCCTTTACATTTCTTGGAGGGGCCATATCGATTATGGTCTGAATCTTCTCGGGGTTTGCCTCTATGCCGGGCTGGCTCACCACGAGCCCGAGAAATTTTCCCGAGGAGACGCCGAAAGGCGCACTTGGCAGGATTGAGCCTCATGTTGTGGAATTGAAGGACATTAAAAGCTTCCTCAAGGTCGACCACATGATCTTATCATCGGCGGCTCTTGAAAAGCATGTCGTCAACGTATACCTCCATGTTCTGACCGATCTGTTCTTTGAAGACTGATTGACGAGCCTCTGATAGGTGGCATTGACATTTTTTAACCCGAAGGCCATGACCTGGTAGCAGTAGAAACCCTGGTCGGTTACGAAGGCTGTCTTGGCGATGTGCGGAGGGAACATCCTGATCTGGTTATAGCCCGAAAAGGCAGCTTCGTGACCCGATGTCGCGTCAATCAGAGCATCGATGCTTGGGAGGGGGAACAGATCTTTAGGGCATGCCTTATTAAGTTTCGTGAAATCTATACAGATCCTCCACTTTTCGCTTGCCTTCCATCACAACGTTAGCTAGCCACTCGGGATAGTTGACCTCTTGTATGAACCGGGCGGACAAAAGTTTGTCCACCTCATCTTTCACTGCCTGTTGCCTCTTGGGAGCGAACTTACATCGCTTCTGCTGGATCGGCTTGGAGCCCGGGTGGACGCTCAGTTTGTGCATGATGAGGTTTTCAGAAATTCCGGGCATGTCAGACGGCGTCTAGGCGAAGAGGTCGATATTTCGGTGAATACACTCGATGAGGGTCGGCCTCAGGTCTGGAGAGAGAGATCGGCTCACTCGGAACCATTTGGATTTGTCATCCGCCTCGAAGAAGACCTCTTCTAATTCGTCCACAGACTTTGACTCGGACTGGTTTCTTTCGAACAGAAGTTCCACTGCATCTAAGAGGGAATACCCCGTCTATAGCACGAATGTGCATACTCCTGATTTTCCTGGACAATACCGACTCCGAGGTCGGTGGGGAATTTCAGTTTCAGGTGGTAGGCAGAGGGGATTGCCTGAAACGAGTAGAGGCCGGGTCAGGCCGAGAATGGCATTATATGCGGCCTTCATATTGACCACCATGAAGTCCATTGATTCGGTTCGCATAATCGGGGTCGTCCCGGCAATCACATCAAGTGTGACGATCCCCTCAATTTGGACGAGGACGCCGGAGAACCCGTGAAGGGTGTACCTGGCTGACTTTAACTTCTCGCGTGGGTTTGAGGTTTTCAAAAGCTTCTAATAAGAGGATATTGACCGAGCTTCTGTTGTCCACGAAAATTCGGCGAATTTCGTTGTTCGCCATGCCGAGGCTGATGACGAGGGCATCGCAATGCGGGAGCCGGACGCCCTCCAATTCTTCTCCTAAGAAGGAGACCGCTTACTGCTGAACCCTGGGAGGCGGTTGGTCGTGGACCTGAATTTACTTCCTGCAAGAAGGCCTTACGTGAAGTGTTGGACCCCCCCGGGCCTGCCATGGACACAATGTAAGATGGCCGACCCCCCAGTTTCTTCGTGCTCAGGTTCCTGCTTGGGTTGTCTACTGAGCATTCAAGGAGGCGAAGGCCTCGGGTTCCTCCGGTCGCTTGGGTTCGTCCGAGTGAACTCCCTGAGGTACCCTCTCTGGATGAGGGCTTCGATCTCGTCTTTAAGAGCTCGACAGTGGTCCGTCTCGTGGTCTCGGTGAAACCGGCAGTAAAACCTTTGGTCCTTGTTTTTTGTTGTTGCTCGGTCGGGGAGGGTGTCGAACGATCCCTTTGTCCTCGATCTCCAAGAGGATGACTGCCACGTTCTGGATCAGCGGTGTGTACCTTTCAAAACGGGGGACCGGAGGAGGCCTATTCTGACCAGATGCGTCCTTCAGGGTCTTCTTGATGGGCTCGGAGTCGTCCGCTTTTCGCTTTCCCTTGGCGGTAACTTCTTTAACGCCTTCGGGGTGCAGAGCTTCCTCGGCTCGGATATACTTCTCGACCCTGTTGAGAAGGTCGGGAAAGTCGAGGGGCGGTTTCTTGGCTAATTTCAACTGGCCGTGGCGGACATTGTGCTGGAAAGCCACGGAAGCAACGCCCGCATCAAGAGAGGAGACCGCCCTGCCTCGGTGGTGAACCTTCGCACGAACTCTCGGAGGGACTCCCTCATTCTGCTTGAGGTTCAGGAGGGACGCGTTCGTCTTCTTGACCATCCGACTGGTTACGAAGTGGGCTAGGATGTTTGCTTCGAGTTGGTCGAATGAGAAGCCCGAGTCGGGAGTGAGCTTCGAAAACCATTTCCGAGCCGGACCGCGCAGGGTGGTAGGGAAGGCACGATATAGGAGAGGAGCTGATGCACTGTGAATCAACATGAGGGTTTTGAACCCTTCCATGTGATCAGCTAGATCACTCTCGCCATTGTAGGTCTCAAATTGGGGTGGCCTGAAATTCTTGGGAATCTTGGCGTCTAGGATTTGGGAGGAGAACGGAGGTCGTTTCGGCTGGTTCCCTTTCTCAGATTGTGGTTCGCCCTTGTCGAGGTGGACGAGGTGATTCTCTATCTCCTGGAGGCGCCGAAGGACGGCCTCGTCCTGTCTCTGTGGGCGAGTCGAATCGTGAGATTTGCTGCCCTGGGTTTCTGGCCAAGGACCGGTGTTGTTGCGCACCTTGGGCCTGGGGCCGCCCGGAGTCTGCTCTTCCTGGCCTCGCGGAGGCGGGCTCCCCGGACGAGTGGCTGTGCGCTAGTTCCCGTTCTTGGGTTGGCTGCATACTATGGTTCAGAGCTGAGTTGGAAGCGGCCCCTCCCCTCGATCAGCTGACCTGCCAGTGCTGAATGACATGCCGTAAATAGGGGTGACTGAGCGTGAAGCGCTCGGTTCGGGTCCTGCCGCACCATTGGCTCGTGGTCGGTTTGAGCCCTGGGTGTTTGCATGGCTGTGAGACGGAGTGGGATCTAGACGACGTCCAGAGGTGAATGCTCTTCTGGCTTTGGGAGCCATGGTGAGGGTCGGCCTCGAGATGACGTCCTAGGCCTGGATCGGATCGGTGTCAGTGACGTGAGTTTCCCATAGACGGTGCCAACCTGATGCTGCTTGTTTTTGGGTGTGGAGGCAACAGGTGTAAGTTCTTGTAATTTGTGAAGCAGAAAGGACGACACTGGCGTTGATCTGATCCTCGGGCTGCACTCGGGAGTAGCAGGAGAAAGGTAGAGGTTGGGTGCTCGGCTCGGATCTTAGTGGCTCGGCTCGGATCTTGATACCTACACAATGCCTAGAAAAACCGAGAGAGATCCCGGTGACAGGCCCTCCGACGATCTAGTCGGTTACTGGAATAGCAACAGTAGCTTAGGGTTCAGATGGAGAAAAGTTTATTACCTTGAGAAGGAAGGAGGGGGGGTCTGGTATTTATAGGCAGGGACTAACGGGTTTTAGACCTTGATGGGCTGGGTCGGACCCGTTAGCCATTGGGCCTGAACTGGCTGAAGCCCGTTGGACCTGTTTGACTCGATGATCATGGAGGAGCGAAATCTGAGGAGATCTGATGGCCCTGATGGGACCACGTCATTTATACCATATCAATATACATACATATGATGATTTATCCTCACTATATATATATATGCCATTTTTTAAAATTTTATATAATATGATTTATCCTCGTTATGTGTGTGTATATATATATATATATATATACTAGATTTGCCCGTGGCTACGTGCATACGGCACGTCTTCGGAACGATACAGTATATGAAAGTCTTGTAAACAGTAAAACAACAATTATGTAGCTCAAGTTTGAAAAGGTAAAACAATAATTAGTTGTAAATAAAAGTCCATATTTCCATTAGTATATGTTGAAAAATAATTATAAATGGGGGTGTAAAATCCAACTTCTTAGAACTTTTGAGTGTGGAAAATAATGAAATTTAACTGTTGATGAGATATTTGCTATTTTCAATATAACATGAGAAATAAAAAAATGCATAAAAAATATGAAAATTTACAACTTGAAATATGAAAATATAAATTTCTGAGTAAATAGAGAGAGAATGAGAGAGAGAGAGAGATAAATAAATAAATAAAGGAATAAAGGAATTGTTTTGGGGGATTTGAATTTGAGTTTTGGGGGGAAACTTTTGGGCAGGAAAATATGTTTTGTGAGGTTAGATTGGACCATTGATTTCAACTCTATTGAATGAGAGCATAGCTTTCTTTGTGTTTTATTATATTGATATATAAAGTCCCCTTCTGTTGTGCACTAGCTTCTGTGTGCACTCGACCTTCGGGCCTTCGTATCGACGATCCAAACCGTTCACATCGATCTACACGTCTAAATTAGTCTCAATATGTAAAATCAAGTCATTTGAAATTCATTTGCCCATCCATTGAAGTGCTACAAAATTGTGTGGTTGGATATCATTTTTAAAATAATGATATGATGGATAGACAAATGAATTTCAAATGACTTGATTTTATATATTTAGACTAATTTAGACGTGTAGATCAATGTGAACGGTTCGGATCGTCGATACGAAGGCTCGAAGGCCGAGTGCATACGAAAGCTAGTGCACAACGGAAGGGGACTCTCTGTATATACACATACATAATGAGGATAAAACATATTATATAAAATTAAAAAAATGGTGTGTGTGTGTATATATATATATATATATATATATATATATATATATATATATATATATATATATATATATATACATACATACATACATAATGAGGATATCATATTATATAAATGCTAAATTTGAAAAAAGCCCCTTGAACTATGGCCTTTATGCAGAAACCCCCCTGATCTTTTTTTTTTGCAGAAACCCCCCTGAAGTATTGTTTCAAAAAACCCACTTCACCAGCGTGAGACGTCTGCTAAAGTTGAGGGAGGTTTTTAACAATAATGAGAAAGATGTATGATGTTTTTTGAAACAACTTGCAAAGATGAATGGGGTTATCTGATACAAGTAGAAAAGTTAGATGTGGTTTTTTGAAATACTTTAGGGTTTTTTTTTGCAACAACCATACTTCAGGGGGTTTTCTGCATAAAAAAAAGATCAGGGGGGTTTTTTGCATAAAGGCCATAGTTCAAGGTTTTTTCTTCTTCCAAATTTAGCCTTATATAAAGTTTAAAAAATGGTATATATGTACTTACATAATGAGGATATATATATATATATATATATATATAGCAATCTTCCATTGCAAAGCTACTGTAGATGACGGGTTAAGTAGTTTGCACGTTTGCAAACGCTACAATATGTTTGCAATGGAAGATTTCCCGTATATATATATATATATATATATATATATAACAATTAAAAAAAGGTCTATCCTCATTATGTAGCAACCCTAACCTTAACATAAAACTATTATGAGATTATCAAATAGGAACATATAGTTATAGAAAAAAAGATGAGTATTTGGTTTGAGCTGAGTTTGGATTCTGGATGTGGGTCGGGTCAGGTTTGTTAGTTTGTTCCAGCAAACAAAAACATTCGGAGAAGAAGAAGAGGAGGTGCAATAGATGCAGGTCAGGTCAAGTTTGCCATGGTGGGTCGGGCTTGGGTTTGCTCGAGGAAGAAGAGAAGCAGTTTGGGTTTGGGTTTGTGTGAGGAAGAATAAAGCGGTGACTGGTCGGGTTTGGATTTGCGTAAGGACCAAAAAGAGTTTGGATTTATATCTGGGCTGGATTGAGCCCAAATAATGCAAACGAGCATGAAAATTCAATGAGGGAATTTAATCGGTTAATCGACCACTTAAAATCGGCCGATTATACCCGATTAAATCGCTAACTATTGAAATATTGAAAATCGCTAAAATAATAATTGCTTAGCCTCTGATTAGCGAGTAATCATGGATTAATCAGGCGAGCTCCGAGGGAAACTTGTAAACTTGTTGAGCTTTGCGTTCAAGTGTTGTCTCTTGTCTTCTTTGAGTTGTAGTTCCTTGTCTTAGAGTCGTTGGGTCGTTCCTTGTCTTGGCAAGTTGCGAGAGTGGCGGTAGAGAAGGGCTGGACTCCACACTTGCTGGTTAAGGGAGTCAACGAGTAGTGAGAATCATTTCGAATGGCTAATTGAGCTCTAAAATTATCTGCTTGCAAGTTGCTAGAGCAACTCTGAGCTATGAATATGAACTCCGAACTTGTTATTTTAAGAGTTTAACGATTTGTCAAGTAAGAGTTTGTCGAGTTGTAGAACAACTCCGAACAGGTTGTTTGGGAGCTTAATGAGTTGTTGGTGTCGCTTGGGAGAAGGCTAGGCATCCAACTCTTTTTTTTTTGCATCCGAAGAGTTGTCAAGAATTTTGCAAAACAAAGTACTAAATTATTATCGATAAATAAACTTAAGTGGCTGCTTTGATTGCTAGCCTTTATTACATGCTCTAGCTGTTATACTTGTCGGCCATATTACTTATTACAAACTAAAATCCTACTGCTAGGGGAGGGCGTTGAGCGCCCTCGTTGTACTTCATCAGGTGTTCGGCGTTCCATATCCTTGATATCTTCTTCCTTCCAAGATCTTCAAGTCGGTAAGCTCCTGGCGGACCACTTGAGAGACTTTGTATAGTCCCTTCCAGTTTGGAGCGAGCTTTCTCTTCTTGCGTGGGTTGGACGAGGTCCCCTTCTTTGAAGTTGGTTGGGTGGACCTTGTTGCAGAATTGTTTCACCCTCTGCGATAGATGTGTCTCCGTATGGCGGACTTCTCTTGTACTTCAATGAGATCAAGATTGCCCCAGAGGTCATTCGAGTTCTATTCTTCATTAAAGGAGATAAAGCGATGGGAAGGTAATCCGACCTCTACGGGGGATGAGTGTTTCCGTGCCGAAGGTGAAGTTGAATAGAGATTCTCCTATTAGAATTCTCTTCGTGATTCTGTAAGACCAAAGTACGCTTAGGAGTTCGTTGACCCACAACCCCTTTGGAGCTTCATCGAGCCTTTTCTTGAGTCCATCCAAGATTTGTCGATTGACATTCTCAGCTTGACCATTGGTTTGGGGTGTGAGATAGAGGAAGTGCGCTATTCAACCCCTAGATCGGAGCAGATTTTGCGGAATTCCTTACTGGCGAATTGTGTTCCATTGTCGGTGACTAATATTCGGGGGATCCCAAATCTGTAGATTATGTTATTCCAGATGAATTGCTGAACCTTGTGTGCTCTGTGATGGAGGCTAGCGGTTTTGCCTCGACCCACTTTGTGAAGTAGTCGATTACTATCACTACTCACCAAGAAGTTTCTGTTTCTCTCTCCGTTAGCGGGGGGAAGTGATCCAAGTAAGTTCATTCCCCACATGGCGAAGGGGGTAGGGCTTGCCATGGAGCTGAGATTGGCTTGGGGTACTTGCTTAATGGAGGAGTACTTCTTGCAGGAGGTTCATTGGTGGACATGTTTGGGCATCGTTGAAGAGTGTAAGCCAATAATACCCGTGATTGAGAATTTTTCATGCGAGGGACCTCGTGTCCAGGTGGCTGCCACCTATTCCTTCATGTACCTCTGTAAGAGCATACGTTACCTCTTCGGCAGAAAGACATCGCAAGTAAGCTCGGCCGTCAACCTGAGTGTAGGAATGCTTCTAAAGGATTCCTTTCACAAGTGTATTTTTCAGCCTTCACCTGGATCTTTCTTTCTTATTTGGGGTCCGTCGAAAGGATTCCCTTGTTGAGGAAGTCGATCAAGGGTTTCATCCAACAATCTCCGGGGTGTTTGGGAGGTGATGAACATGAGTTGTAATGCTTCATCTTCGATGCTTGGTTTGAGTAGGATCTCAATGAGCACTGTGTTTTCGAGTTCGTCGGAGGAAGATGAGACTAACTGAGAGAGGGCGTCTGCTTGTCCGTTTTTCTCGCTAGGGATGCGAGTGACTTTGGCTTCTTCGAATGTAGCTAGACGCTTCTTCACATAAGCTAAGTATTTGACCATGCAGTCATCTCTAGCTTCATAGTCTCATCTGATCCGATTCACTACCAGTTGGGAGTCGCTAAACACCCCATCCCTTTGTGCCCCCACCTTCCGTGCTAGGAGGAGGCCAACAACGAGTGCTTCATATTCGGCTTCATTGTTGGAGGTTGAGAAGTTGAGGCGTAACGAGTACTGAAGAGTGAACTCATCGGGTTCAAGCAAGATGACTTCGACCCCGCTCCCTTTGGGGCAGAAGGAACAATCAACGTAGACATTCTAGAGTGGAGGGTTTTCTCCTTTCTGCAGAAATTAGAGATAGTGCTTTCAACAATGAATTCGGCCAAGGCATGGGCTTTGATTGTCGTCCTTGGTCGATTGCTGATGTCATGCTGACTTAACTCAGTAGTTCACTTCATGAGTCGCCCACTAAGCAGTTAAAATCCCCGATTATGCCCGATTAATCCCTAATTAGTCGCTAATCGAAGGCTAAGCGATTATTTTTTATAGCAATTTTTCAATAGTTAGCGATTTAATCGAGAATAATCGGCCGATTAGTGGTTAATCAGCCGATTAACCGATTAAATCTCCTCCTCTAATTTTCATGCTTGTTTGCATTATTTGGGCTCAATCTTGCCCAAATTCAAAATCCAAACCACTTCTGGTCCTCGCTCAAATCCAAACCTGACATATCGTCGCTCTCTTCTTCTTCCTCGTGCAAACCCAAACCCAAACCAAAACTGATTCTCTTCTTCTTCCTTGAGCAAATCCTAACCCGACCCGCCGTCGCTTTCCCTGCACCGTCACATACTTGACCTGACCCGCATCTGCTACACTCTTGTTGCTTGCACTGCTTCTCCTCCTCGATTGTTTTTGTTTGATGGAACTGACCAGCAAACCCGACCCTGACCCAGATCCAGAATCCAAACTCAGCTCAAACCAAGTACTCTCTTTTTTTTCTCTATAACTATATGTTCCTATTTGATAATCTCATAATAGTTTTATGTTAGGATTTAGGGTTGCTACATAATGAGGATATATATTTTTTAAATTATATATATAACGATTATTTGATGATTCCCGATTATTTTCCGATTGACCGATTAATCAATAATCGCTTCTATACCGATTAGTTTAAAAAACCGATTTTAACTGCCTAGGTCACTCGGAGCTTTCCGGTTTGTGGAGTACTTGCTTGAGTGGTTGGTTGGTGAGGACCCAAATGGAGTGTGCTTAAACGTAGGGGTGGAGCTTTCAGGCGGCTGTGATTAGTGCGTAAGTTATCTTCTCCATTTTAGAGTATCGAAGCTTGAAGTACTTTGCTCAGATAAAAAATTGGCTTCTGAACTCTATCTTCTTTCCTCACCACGATTGCACTAAGGGTCTGATCAGAAGTGGCTAGGTAGAGGTAAAGAACCTCTCCCTACTTGGGCGTGCTCAGGAGTGGCGGATTGATGATGTGTGCCTTAAGCTGCTCCAATGCTATTTGATGTTATTGTCCGCACTCGAAATCTTTCGCTCCTAGGAGAGGCTTGAGGAACAAAGACATTTCTCCCTAGACTTGGAGATGAAACAACAAATGGCTGCAAGGCGCCTCGTAAGTTTTTGGACCTCTTTGTTGGTAGACGAGAGAGACATGTCAAGTATGGCTCAAATCTTCTCAACGGTTGGGTTCGATTCCTTTGGCTGACCATGAAACCCAAGAACTTCATTTCGAGGGATTCAATCTCATGTTATGTTTCCGCAGTACATTCGAATGCTTTTTGGAGGTCAGGCACATGATCTTCCTTCTTGAGGCTTTTGACAAGCATGTCATCTGCGTAGACTTCTAGGTTTTTGCCGATTTGCTCCTTGAAGATTTTGTTTACCAAGCGCTGGTACGTGGCTCCGACGTTCTTCAATTTGAGGATTATGATAGTAATAGATGTCTTGGTTAGTAATGAAGGACGTCTTTGGGATGTCTGGTGGAAACATTCAGATCTGATTGTATTCCGAGAAGGCACCCATGAAGCTTAAGAACTCGTGGCCGGAGGTGACATCGATCAAGGCATCTATGCTGGGTACATGGAAGGAGTCTTTCGGATACGCTTTGTTGAAGTCGGTGCAGTCTATTTAGATTTTCCATTTTCCATTTGTCGTTGTCTTCTTTTTACCATTATCATATTCGCTACACCGCGTTTGTTGGACGAGCTTGACATCCGGGTTCACGCTCCAATGGTGCATGATTAGATCTTCAGAGATGTCCGACATGTCGGATGCGGTCCAAGCGAAGAAGTCTCGGTTATTCCTTATGGCGAGGAAGAGCTCTTCTTCTGAAAACACTTGGTTTGATTTTCTTTGGAGAAGGGGATTTCTTCTAATTCTTCCTCAGGCTCGGAGTTAACTTGATGTAATGCCCCGAATTCGAAAACACGGTAATTCGTAGCACAGTAGGATCTTTTACTTCAAATTCGTACAATTTTACAAGGAATTTAAATCTTTTTCATACAACACTATTCTTTTACATCAACGCAGCAGAAATAAATAAATAGAACATGACAAATACAACTTTTACTTCAACAACTTAAATTTGAAAGCAATCTTTAACACCAATTCATCTTTATGTCTTTCTGCCAATCCAAGTCCTGCACTGGAAAACTGTGGGCACGTCAGTTGCATACAATTAACGCAATGCTATAAACAGCGATCCTCGCAATGCCAACTTTTACTTCAACAACTTAAATTTGAAAGCAATCTTTAACACCAATTCATCTTTATGTCTTTCTGCCAATCCAAGTCCTGCACTGGAAAACTGTGGGCACGTCAGTTGCATACAATTAACGCAATGCTATAAACAGCGATCCTCGCAATGCCATAATATAGCGACTCACTTACTTTAACATCCACACACTTGAATGCACTACAAGTATAAAAGTGACTATCTTAAACATGTCAGTGTATGATATGCCTTAGATGCCTAATGCAGATGTTTATACTGGGATGACACTAATGCATACTTGTTCGGATTCTATGCATTCCATTCTACATAGGTCCGAGGGCAAGTCCTTATCGTACTCCACTTTATAGGATTTAGTCCCTCACTATGAAATACTCTACTACGGTAATAAAAATAAGTTTTAGACATCCCACGAGTACGGAGTCCAGCCCTGGAATCCACCGTTAGGCTATACGGAAATCCTCGTCGTTCGAACATCCCGCAAGTGCCGCTCCAGCCCCGGTATATACATATATAATGGTGAACTACCTCCCATTCGCCCGACTACTCATGATCCTGGAATCCACCGTTAAACCAATCATAGTCCCGGATTTAATTGAGGATCGTCTCACCCCGTAAGCAACCACAGTCCAGGAATCTACCGTATGACTGGGTCTATAGTCCAGGAATCCACCATCAGACTATATAGACGCGTCCACTTACGTTTGCCCAAGCTTTATTACATCTTCTCCTAGTGCCTATCCTTAATTTGAATCATGAATAAAATAATCCACCTAGAACTAGCTTACCCTCATCCGGACTTAAACAAAATACCGAGAACGATAGCCCATATAGCAATTTCTCAAATCAATTAATCATTTTCATCACTTTGCCAGTACCTGGGCCTCACTAAACCTCTAGAATCAATATCTTTTCATGACCAACGATATGGGGTACTCATACCCTCATCGTCCATGTTTTCAATTTCAATTATTCACATCCTATTCAATTCTTTCATCCATGAAGTATTCAACTTTTATAATTCATTTATCAATAATTTCAAAATCGAGATTTCTCATAAACAACTTTTTAGTCAACTAATCAAATCTATCGCCTCCAACGTTTTTCTTAAAACTCGATTCTTCAAAATCAATCACTTTCAAACATTTGTAGCTATTTTCACTTTAATCTATTTTTCAATCAAAACTCATTTCTTTAATTCAATCATTATTTTTAGTACCAAATTTTCCTTTTAAAAATCATCATAGAATTCCTTTATTTCTAATTCGAACTTAGCTTTAATTTCACTATAATTCAACTCTTAATAATTTCAAATGTCTTTATTTTAAATTAAACTCCAACTCGACCAACATACAAAATTTGCTCTTTAAATTTATCATAATATTTTTAGAATAGCATAAATTAAATCCCAAATCATTCTAATATTATTATCATAATTTTTCCATGAAGCTCCCATTGTTTTAAAAGCTTTTAAAATCACAAAAAAAAATGTTTAAACCCAAAAGGTGCACCTCCTTGGGCTCGAACCGGTGCCATCACGACAGGCAGCAAGCGCCCAAACACTGCGCCACATCAGTGCTCGGTCCTAAGGTGTTCTAATTCCTTAAATGCTTATGCACTCACTGTTCTGACCCAAAAAATGTTTTGAAAAAATAAACAGAGCCAACACCACAGCTCGATCCCGCGACCAATCGAGACCCCGCAGGCCACGTGGCGCGCACAGGTGCACGCGCACGTGCTAGCCAGTAAGCCAAAGTCCAATTCTGATTATATAGGAGTTTAATTCCTTAACAACCAACTCTCGGTTCATTTCTCCATTTAAAAAAAATGTAAACATTCAAATTGCTTTCTATTAATTGTATCAATTTTATTTGTTTGTATAATACATCTCAAAAACTCCAGTAACTAATTCTTACTGATTTCATCAGTTTTAAAGTGACTCTTTACACAACCATGTGAATAACAATTCCTTAGGATTTTCATACAAAATTTGCTTTTTAGAAATTGTCAATACTACTATACATGCACATATACGTATATTTTATTAATCATGATGGGGGAAATTTCTCCAAAAATTATGTTCTACTTAAATTAACACAACTCAAATTTCATCTGTCATTCATTTATCAAATTTACTCAATTATATTAAAATTTGCAAGACAACACAGAGAAGAATTAACACAACTCGAAATTGAACTACACATTGATTCTACATTATAATTTTCTATTTAACATGCATTTTTCGCAATTCATCAATTTTCTAAATTTCTAGATATCCATATAATATGCATTACACAAAAGCATTAGAAGTAAAACAATTCAATCACATCAAAAATTCTAACATGAATCTCCTAAACACGCATTTAAAATACAATTAGTAAGGAAGTAGAGACACCCACCTATTAAGGACTATACTAGTGGCAAACTCTTTCAAAAGAACTCCAAAATCCAAAAAAACCAAGCCAAATCCCTCCACCAAAATCCACAGCAAGCCAATCCGAAATGCTGCCTACTTCTGATTTTGATTTTTGATTAGTTTTGTTATGTATTTAGAAATGGCTAGATGTAGGGTATTAGTAGAGTAATTAGAAGTAGTTATATAACTAATCATCCATTAATTTCTCCACTACCCCACTCCTCTCCACTCCTTCCATGCACAGCCGGCTGCCTTTGGGTGTGCACATTGCACGTGTGAACGTGCACGTGCGTTGTGTACACACATGACAAGTAGTGTAGGCTTTTCATTTAAATAATTTTTGTGGGTTTTAAAAACAATTTTAGGCCCATGAGTTTTTATAAAATAAATAATACTAATGGTAATAAATAAAGTGAGAAGAAAAATGTACATTACTTCTTAAAATTTTTAGAAACATGCATATAAAGTTTTACGTGCGATGCACATAAAACAAATATTCAAGTACGAAATAGATTTGATTAACTGGAAAAAGAATCGAAATATAACATAAGAAAAATATTTATTTTGATAATGTTACGGATATTTCGCGTAACGGTGGAATTTACGTAATCGACACGTGTATTGAAAGCACGTGCAATATACGTAAAAACACAAAGATTAAAATTAATATTTGAGTTAGCTTAAAATAGGAAAAAAAATAAATTTTGAGAAAACGGAAAACATATAAATAATCGGAATATAAAATACGTATGACATTTATATAAAAATACGTTACGAATATTACCTTGTAATGGTACAAAATACACATGCGTAATACACGAGACAAATTTGTCATTACTAAATTTTACGGGGTGTTACACTTGATCCCCTTTCTGAGGGAGTTCTATGTCATCAAGGGGAGGACCTGAGCCCCCCTATTGTAGTTGTGTAACATGCCCGTGCTACTTCTTGGCTTTTTTTAACTTCTTCTACCCCAGTGGTTGTGGATAACTTCATCTTCATGTGGAAAGCTGAGGCCACCGCATGAAGGGCCGCCAGGCCGGGATGACCAAATATGGCATTGTAGGACCTTCACATTGACGACCATGAAGTCGAGTCCGTACAAGTGGTTGGAGCCTTTCGCGGTCACATCAAGGGTGACTATACCTTCAATCCAAACTGGAACCCTGGAGAACTCGTGAAGGGTATACCTGGCGGGTTTGAGACGGTTTCGGGAGAGCTCGAGTCATTCGAATGCATCCAAGAAGTGGATGTTCACTGAGTTGCCATTGTCTTCCAGGATGTGGTGCACCTCATGATTTGCCATACAAAGGCTGATAACTAGTGCGTCGCAATGAAGTGTTCGGACACCCTCTAGATCATGGTCTGAGAATGTTGTTGGAACCCTTAGAGCCTTTAGCGGGGGATGTTCTCCACTGAGTTTACTTCTCGCAGGAATTCCCTCTCGGAGGAGTTAAGACTTCTCCCATTGATCCTTCGTGGAGGAGTGAAAGACCGCCATACGTCTCAAGTTTCGGGACTCGAAAGGCTTTTCTGGGCGCTTGTTAGCCCCCCGAACCGGTGGAGGCTCGATATCGTTTCTTTGGGTAAACCAGGAGAGAGAGTCCCGACGAATCAAAGCCTTAAGCTCCTTTTTAAGGGCTCGACAATCATCGGTGAGGTGTCCATGGTCCTTGTGAAATGCACACCATTTGTTCTTGTCCCTTCTCTTGCTTGATGCGCTCATCTTAAGAGGACGGAGAATCCCGTTGTTCTCTAATTCCATAAGGACAATAGAGATGGCATCGAGGGAGGTGAATTTCTCAAAGTAAGATGCTAGAGGAGGGCGATGAAGACCCGAGACATCGTTCTGGGGTCCCTCTTCAGAGATGCTAGAGGAGGGCGATGATGACCCGAGACATCGTTCTAGGACTTCTTGGATCCCTCTGCAGTGGTACCCTTCTGTTTGTTCCCGAGGAGAGTCCCTTATGTTCTTGTGGATGAATGATGTCTTCCACTCGGATGTATTTCTCAGTCTTTTGTAGGAGGTCCAAGAAGTCCTGAGGCCTTTTGACGCCTTCTGTTCTTGTGGATGAATGATGTCTTCCACTCAGATGTATTTCTCAGTCTTTTGTAGGAGTTCTGAGAAGTCCTGAGATCTCTTGACGAGAACTGCTTTGAGGTCGACGTGGCTGACATTGTGAGATGCTTTGAGGTCAACGTGACTGACATTGTGCCTGAAGGCAGCAGTGGCTATTGCCGAGTCAAGCGAGGTGATGGATTGGGTTTCGGCGCTTCACTCCCCATCCCCTTGCTTCAAGTCGTCCAGGGAGAGGGAGGCACTTATCCTCGCGGTCTTGCGATTGGTGATAAAGTGTGTGAGGAAGAGCTCCTCAAACTGATCGAAGGAGAAGATAGACTGTGGAAAGAGACGAGAGAACCATTTCCATGCTAATTCCTTCAGAGTTGCTGGGAATATTTTGCATAGGAGGGAGTTGGATGCTTGATGGATCATCATGAGAGTTTTGAAACTCTCAAGGTGATCTACCAGGTCATATACACCCATTATACGATTCGAAAGCTGGAATCTTGAAGTTCGTCGGGACATGGACTTCGAGGATCGACCGGGAGAAAGGGGGTCGGAGAGGCTAATATGCGCTGTCTTGGCATCCCTTTTCTTGCCTTATCAATGTCAGACTGTCCTCCATCCCTTGGAGGCGCTGAAGGAATGCGTTGTCTTGTTTTCCGGATCTAGTAGACCCACGGGGTCCTGTCGAAAGGGAGTAGGGTGGCGACTGCTGGTTTGTCGCCTCTTGCCACGGGAGCCGTGGAGAGCTTGAAGGATCTCATCCTTAAAGTTTCAAAACTCGGTATTGGTGACGAGTGGCTCTTCTTCCCTATTGTTCTTGGGAACTAGTCGGCTTACTGGAGTCAGGCTTTTTTGCCCTTGAGGAGAAGGAGATCTTTTGGACCTCCATCTTCGAGGAGATGGGCACCTCTTGGTTCCTTGGCATTCTGGACGGGGATCTTGGACTCGCCTTTAATTTAAGCGATCTCAGAGGTCAGACCCCTATTGTTGAGTGATAATGACCTGGTGGAAGTCTTGCTGCGGTTGGAGCACCACATACGGCACCATAGAGGGGGTTGAGGTGCGGACTGAACCTCTGTTTTCAACCACACGTTGCACAGGGCGCAGTTCAGGATGACTCGTGGGTTAGATATGTAGTTTTTTTACCAGCGAAATCTGATCGGTGCATTAGATATGTAGTTCTCACAGACGACGCTAATCTATTGCTGCTATTTTTTGTGTCGGAGCAAACAGATGATGCGAATTCTTTAATGGAAAACTATCAAGATCTAACCTTTACTTTGATCGGAATTAATTGCCGTTAACTGCTCCTTAATCTGATTTCTAACCATTGTGGACGCTTGGATATAGTGAAGTCGAATGCGCGTCTTAGACAGCGCCTCAGGCGCAAGGAGAAGGCAAAATCGACAGCTGCGCCTCAAGCCTGGGATGAGGCGGACCTCTTGTTCAGAGCGATGTGAGGCGAGCACCTTTATAGGTCAGACCCGACACACCAAGAAATTCGCAACCCGACTCGGCCCATCTCCACTACCCGTTCTATTTTCAATCCGCTCAGAACCCATAACTCTTCATTTCTCTCTCAGTTAGTCACCTTCTCATCCCCAAATCCAATTTCCAAACCCTAACCCCTATCACCACCACCCAAACTCCTCAATCTCCACTCTTCAATCTACACTTCTCCTGAATCTCCTCTCCCCCCTTCCGACAGCTCTGGCAGCAACATCGACGAAGCTCGACGAGTCGACGACGACAAGACAGCGAAGTAGATCAACGGTTTCTGGTTTCTCTTTTCTGATTTCTTTCTTTCTTTTCTAGTTTTTTGTTGTTGTATAGTTTGTACTTGAAACTTTCTTTGTTTTCCTTATTTTATATTTGTTTTCTGTTTCTTTTCTTTCCAAGTTAGTAAGTTACTGTATTGTACTATACTTAATTTTTTTTAGTAATTTAGGTGAATGTACTTAATACTTAATATTTAATTGTAATACTGTAATAGTAAATTAGTAATAGTGTAATCTGTACCGTACTACTATAATATTTAATTGTTGAATGTAATTAGTTTCTGTGTCAGAGAGAGGAGTTGTATCTTGTATTCTTGTAGTTTCGCGTGAGCACCGTGAGGGTGGAATATACTTAGATTACTTATTAGTTACTTACTACATGAAACTATGAATGGAAGGTTAACTTGAATACATTCATTACATTGTAGTTAAACATTATACTACAGAGGAATACACTTACACACAATAGTTTACACAATTACAACTTACAACTTACAACTTACACTTACACGGTTACACCTACAAAAATAACATCGTAGTTTTACAAAACCCACATTGAATCACTTCTTCTTTGGCGCAAGAAAATAAACTCGTGCAAATATTCATATTACCAATTATTCTCAATTATCTGCATAAAGACAAAAATATACATTTCATTAATGAATAGATAAAATATGTGAATATGCGACAATTAAAATTAAGCCAAAATATACATTTATGATTATAACATTTTAGATTTCATTTTTAGATTTGCCTCTCATTAGTACTAATTTGTAACTTCTCATGATGTTATCTTATTTATATAATCTAATTTATAAATTTTAAAAACCCCAAAAATTTAATAGTGCGCCTCGGTTAACTGAGGCTTGCGCCTCAAATTGCGCCTTGCGCCTCGGGCTATTTACAAGGAATTGAAATTACTTCCGCCTTGCGCCTTCGACTACACTGCTTGGATATGATGTGGACGACCAAGATCGCTCCAACAAACTTGTAGTAAGTCTAAACACCGGGATGTTCCCAGGCGAAAGACCCTCGGTCGCTTGAGGCAGTTTTCAGAAAAATAGTGGAGGTTTGGATAGCAAAAGCTGACTTTGAAGAGAGTGGAGGGAATTTATCGGCTAGAAGTTAGTTACAAAAGATATGCTTAAAAGAGCATATTTTGTGTTTAAACTGTTGATTCTCATGGTTAGGAGATAGGCTTAGTTGATAACTCTCTTTTGGAATGAGGATTTGGTCAAGAGCTTTTAATTAACCAGGACTCCTCTTATTGGGCTGCAGCTTACTCCTTGCTTGTTGGTCTGTTTTGAGTTGATGGGCCTGGAAAAGGCCCATGTTCTTCATACATGCCTGTATTCACTATAAAATTATTGTTTTGCCCTTAGAAGCTTTGAAATTTGTGCCACAATCGTGTGGTATCAGATTTTCACCCACATCTTGTGGTATCAGATTTTCACCCACATCATATGGTAATAGTATAAAGATGTAAAATTGATGTGAAACTAAGCTTAATGTCTGAAGCTTACTATACTGATCTTGATCAAGTGTGATAGACATCTCATTGAAAAAACAGGTCAAGTTCTAATCTATTTCTTGATACTGATAGTTGGATCAGAAATTGCTCATATTGCCATACCTATTCCTAATAGCCGCCAATTTCAAACCTTGGTCATAAAGGTGTTACCATTTATTTTCTGTGTAGGTTTAGTAGAACATGTTCTGTAAGATTTCTGATTCATTACATATTGAATTAGGTTATTCTTTATTGATCACTTGTCTCTGACATGCCAGTACTTTATTGTTTCAAATCATTCTTAACATTGTAATTGAGAAAATATTTTTTTCAAGCTGTCATGATTACTTTCAATGTGTTATTGAGAATATATTTTTATTAGGTCTGGGGATTCAACAGCTCGTATTTGGACAATTCCAGATCGGCCTTGTGGTTTTGGCATGCAAAATCTTCCTCCATGTGCGCAGGTGTTAAAACATTTCAAGGGAAGACTAGAGAAGAGCAAGGATGTCACAACACTTGATTGGAATGTAAGTATGGTTGTTGCATGTGTTTTAAACGAATGTTAGGTTGGAAACATTGTTATGAGTATGATTGCCTTACTTCCTTCATTAGGATTTCCTTAGTTCCCTCATCTACATGTATTAATTGCAGGGGGAGGGATCACTATTAGCAACAGGTTCTTATGATGGTCAGGCTAGAATATGGAGCAGGGATGGTTAGTACTCTATCAAGGGTTTTCACAATACTTCGATTTGATATTTCTTTTCCCCTATGTTTCCTACCTGTCCCAGATATTTTGTTCACTGTGTTAATTTTTTTAAAATTGTGGATACTTCCTTCCAGTGAGGATCTCCTCATTTTATGGCTGATCGTTTTGTAAACCGTAGGGTGATATCTCTTTATCTTGTTGATGGAGATATCTCTATTTTGTTCAAAGGGATTGCAATGGCTTGTCTATCCGATTGCTTATCCCCTTTTAAGTCATTAATAAAGAACAAACTTAAGAACATACATGTAAGTTGTTAACCCTGACTTCTCTTTATATTTCTTTTAAGAAGATGGGTAGGACCTTGCACGACTTCAACACATTCTAATGTTTAAAATAATTATGACTCGTATTAGTACTATAGAAGTGTAGAGTTTATTATTTCTTTGGGAGTACATTCGTGTCCGTAAACTATGTTTAATTTTTGTGCTGCTCTAGTATTCATGGATATTTTCCCAATTTTAATTGTTAAATGTATGCAGTTGGGTTCCTTTGTGATTTTCAGGATTTTAAAATTCTTATTAAATTTGCGGAAAACATTGTTATCCTCTTAATTCAATGAGAAGCTAGCACGATCCTTCTCATCATTAAGTAGAAGCCATCGATCTCATCAGAGAGATGAAACCTAAAATCAAAGGAAGAAGTACAGAAGTAAATTTGTTTGGTCCTCTTATTAGCTTACATTAAATATGAACATGAAAAATAAAAATAATTTTATAGAAATAAAAGGTTGGTTCATTTAAAGGTCTTCAATGCACAAAGCGTATATAAAGTCTTTGACACATGCATTTAAAGGAATCAACCGAGGATGTCCAACCTAAGGATAGCTCATAGCTGGCTAGGGCATCTCAAGACTCAACACATATTGCATGAATTTTCTCAATTAGGCTGCATGGAATGGCGTGTGGTTATTATATCTGACTTGAGGACAACAGCAGAGCTGGGTGCGAACCAATAGCCCATTGGCACGTCTAACCACAACCAAGTAACAGCATAAGAAGCTCAAGTGTTGAAACAATTTAAATAGAAAAAATACTTTATTAATCATAATTAAAAGATAAAATCATGAAATATAAAAATTATTAACGGCTAAAACATAATAAATATTTAAAGTACATAATATAACTCGAAAATTATGTTATGGTAACTTGTCTTCGAAAGGTTTAGGTATTATTAATCAAAACCGAAATGAGTCGCTGCATTAGCCATGTGATGCACAGCCAGGCTTTGACCATTTGTTAAAGTTTTGAATATTGAAATCCCAACTGTTGCATGTGATTGAGATATTCAAGTTGTACTATGACCTGAGTTTATTCTAACAAAGATTCGTAGATTTTTACTAAGGGGTGGTTTGGTTGATTGTAAAAGAAATCAAGAGAGAGAGCAACTAGCGAAAGTAAATCCTTGGATTTGATTTCTTGAAATAGCTTTGGTTGAATGTAGTTTTACTGGAGTAGAAATAGATTTTCATGAAAGATTAGCTTTTTTTTTGAGTTGTAAGAATACTGTAGCGACTGTAATTTAATATATATTTTTAACTTTTTTGTTTTACATGTAATTAATCTCAATTAGGGATTAATCTAATCTTAATTAAAAGCACTTAATTAATCTAGTCTAATCTAATCTTAATTAATTAATCTGAAACTTTAGTCCAGTTTTAATATAATCTAATCTAATCTTAATTAATCTAATATAATCTACTCTTGAAATAATTAATCTAATCTAATCTAAGCTTAATTAATTAATTAATCTAATAAACCCAATTAACTATTTTTTAGTTAACTAAATTAAACCGAAAAAAAACCAAAAAAAGGGGGCAAAAAGCTCACTGCAGACAAAAGTTAGAAGGTGGGTTTTTAGTCCCACATCAGATGGGGGAGGGTTGGTTGGTTGTTTAAATAGAGTTTTTGTGTTTTAATAAAGAGACAAAAGTTTTTGTGTTTTAATAAAGAGACAAAAGCTCAATTAGAGGTGGAGAGAGTGTGAGAAATAAATAAATAAAGTATGTGTAAACATTGTTGCGCGAGTGTTTTCCTAGCAAAAAGTGCGGAAATGAAAACGGGCCAAAAATACACAATTGTGCATTACTGTAGCTACAATAATACAACAAAAAATTTCTACTAACCAAAGCACTACCACAGTGTTTCTCCTAGGAATTGATTTTTTGCAGCTGATTTATCAGCAACCAAACCACCCCTAAGGTGTACTGTTTTTAGTTATGTAATTCATTTCTAAATTTCATAGACAGAAACTAATAATTGACTGATACTAAAGATTGTTATCCATAATTAAGTTTTCAGGAATAGCAGATGCTAAATATTCGAAATTGTCATTTTCTGTAGTACTATATCAGTATACAAAATTGTCCAGAATCTTTGTTCATAATGTTTAACAGGGGAGTTAAAGAATACTCTAATCAAGCATAAAGGACCAATTTTCTCTTTAAAGTGGAACAAGAAGGGTGATTATCTCCTAAGTGGAAGCGTGGATAAAACTGCTATTGTGTGGGATACTAGGACGTGGGAGTATAGGCAACAATTTGAATTTCATTCGGGTACCTTTTTTTCTATAAAGCATGGAAGTTGTAACTTTTAGTTGAAGCAGCAACAGGTTGATTATTTGTTTTACAACATTACCAGAAAGAAGATGTCTGAGTGCATGTATTTTAATTTTTTGCAGCTCCTACACTTGATGTGGACTGGAGAAACAATGTGTCTTTTGCAACATGTTCAACAGATAACATGATATACGTTTGCAAAGTTGGTGAAAATCATCCAATTAAAGTCTTCTCAGGGCATCAGGTCAGACTTATCAGTTACCACTTTTATTATACGAACGTATTGGCCCGACATGTTTCACTTTTCTGTGCATTTTATTCACTTTGAAAGTTAATATACATGCTTCAAGATTAATGAAAAGTTCATTATATCCAACTCATGTATGTCTCTCGGTCAGGTGGCTGTGTGCCAGGTCGTGTTCTACTTGCTAAGCAGTTAAAATCTTATTAACTGCCCAATTAATCTCTAACCGGAGGCTAAGTGATTTTCAATATTTCAATTGTTAACAATTTAATCGGGTATAATCGGTCGATTAGTGGTTAATTGGCCGATTTTAAGTGGCTGATTAAATCTCCTCCTTTAATTTTTATGCTCGTTTGCATTGTTTGGGCTCAATCTGGCCCAAACTCAACTCCAAATCTAAAATTCAAACCTCTTCTGGTCCTCGCGCAAATTCAAACCCGACGCGTCGTTGCTCTCTTATTCTTCCTTGAGCAAACTCAAATCCTACCCGCCGTCGCTCCCCTTGCACCGTTGCAACCTTGACCCGACCCGCATCTACTGCACCTCTTTCTCTTGCTGCTCGTGCTACTCAATTCCGATTATTTTTGGTTTGCTGAAACCGAGTAGCAAACCCAACACGACCCACATCCAGAATCCAAACCCATCTCTAACCAAATATTCTATTCTTTTTCTCTATAATTATATGTTCCTATTTGATAATCTCATAATAGTTTTAGGTTAGCGTTTAGGGTTGCTATATAATGAGGATAGATCAATTTATACACACAATTTTTCTGATTTAATCCTCAATTATTTTTCAATTAACCGATTAATCACTAATCGCTCATAGACCGATTAGTTTAAAAAACCGATTTAGCTGCCTAGTGTACTTGCAACCTGCTGGCCATCTCGAGATAAGGAGTTTCCACCCGAACTTAGTTGGACGTAGGACATAAATTCTAGTTTCCCCCAATCCCACCAAACAATACCAAAATGTAAACCCCCCCCCGGGGGGGGCAAACAAACCAAAAAAACCCTAATTTCATTAGTGTTTATGTGCATACACGCACAAGCATAAGATATTTCCATTGGAGAAAAATAGAAGTTATGTTTCCGTTGATGCATAGTGTTAAAAGCTAAAACATATATATTATTTTCAGAAAGAAAAGGAATGAAAATAAACCAGTGTTGTAAACGGCATTAGGCGGTGGCGGTTTGGTCAAGGTGCGCATAGCGCCTAGGCGGTTTTCTTTTTTTTGCTGATTTGGTTAATTTCAGCCCCTATTCTTTAAGCTTAAGTATAATTATGCAATCTAATTGTAAATATTCATTATGTTCTTGTATAATATGTGTAATTAAAGTGTGTTTATGCATAAGAAAAGCTTCATCGTGCAATTAATATGTGCAATTAAAAAAATAATTGTCCAATTGTAATATGTGCAATATGCCAATATATGTAATATGCGTAATATGTCCAATTGTAATGTGTTATTTTGTAGTATTTAAAAAAAAAAGAAAAAGCCTGGGCGCTGGATATCAAGCGGAGGTCTGATCGGCGCCACGTACGCTTCCTCAACAAGACGGCCGCCTAATCGCCTCCGACCGCCTAGACCACCACCTATGGCAAAGGCGGTTCGTTGTCCCCCATCTGAGCATCTAGGTGTCCGAGGCGGCCGCCATTTAGAATATTGAAATAAACGTTGTAAGTATAGAATTAATCTGCTCTGTAAAAGGAAAATCCTGCCTGAACCGGAAAACCTCTTGAAACCCAACAAGTGGGTTTCACATTCCTCTTAAATTCCCCGACAGATCTGGTTGGTAAGTTACTCAAAGATCTGCCCAAGCTAGCTTATGTTGTTCTAAATCTTGAAGAGTGCGAGACAGTTTGGGAGTATGATACTGTTGATATATCTGATATATATACGTTGCTCTTGGTGACTAGTGTGTTAAATTAATTTGACAACCGCTAGATGTTTGACATTTGGCAGTAGAATTTCTTGATTTAAATTTGATTGGTTAAAATAAACTTTCAATTTGTTTTATCAGGGCGAGGTTAATGCTATCAAATGGGATCCAACTGGTTCATTATTGGCTTCATGCTCTGATGATGGGACGGCAAAGGTAAATTTTGGAAGTACTATTTGTTTCCCATCACTCTATTCCCAGTCAATATGTAGAAGTGATTTATTGAGCATATTGACTGGAAAATTACAGCTGGAGGTAACCAATTAGCCTATTTGAGTCTGAATATTTATCATATTCTGATTCTAGACTAATTTACTAGAACCAGGATGTTTATTCTGTTAGTAGTTTGACAAGTCTTGAGACATAAACTTCTACTTAGTGAGGCAACTTTTTTTTCACTCTTCAAATTTATCATTAACTGTGTTCCGCTGTTCTGAATTCACCATTATCATCTAATGTGTACCGTAAATTGAGGCTAATGAATGAGAGATACGAAAGGTGTTATACTCTGCTCAATGAAGGCTGATTGTACGGAATTTGACAAGTGGTGCTTAGCACCAGAGAACAAAAAATGTTGAGACTACCCAAAAGGAGAAAAAGAAAACCATTTACCAGTTTTTCTTCAGAGAGAACAAATATTATCTCTAGCTTTAGATTCTGATTTTAGGTTCTATTGCAGTTTGGACTTCAAACTTCTAACAAGCTATAGTTTTGAAATTGAGTTATGATTGTAGTTAAAGTTGTGATTTGCGCACACGCCCATTTTGTAATGCCCTGAGTTCCCAACACAGGAAACTCGAGATACAAGCCAGAATCTTTCCTTCAAACGAGTCCAAACACGCTAAAATCACAATAATTCTTAAGCATTTATTGTCACAAAAATGTTATTACAAGAACAAATTTGTTCAACAAGAATTACATCATAAGTTCACATAAATTACATCCCAAAAATTTACTGTACAACACTTGTAATCTAAATTTACTGTACAACACTTGTAATCTTACAAAGTACAACAATCAGACTGTGACATACTGGACATGAACTTCCACTGATCGCTTTCCGTAGCTCGAGTCTCCTACTCCAAGATCAGCCCTCCTGCAACTAAACAGACTGTGGGCACGTCAGTTGAATACAACTGACACAATATTTGATAAAATCAGCGACTCCCGAAACTCAACAATCAAGATTGATGCAAAGAAAAAATGTGTAGACAATCACAAGAGTTAGTATATGCCATGCCCTAGAGTCTAATGCACAATTCAAAATGTACAGGATGCACTTACTCTAATGCAATTCATTTGGAAACGTATGCATCCCATACTACATACTTTCCCAAACACAACTTCAATAAAAACGTATGCATTCCATACCACATACTTCCGAAGGAGTTCGCTTTCTTCTGATTGTAGGGTTCGATCCCTCGCGATGCATCCTACTCTTGTAATCATTCCTGTTCCTGACATTCACCTAGTGACTGGTGAAGTTGCAGTATACCTTTGCAGTTAGTATTGGTGTCCCCGTTTTCACTACTGCCCTGTTTTTGCCCATTGCGCCGGACCTCAATCAAAAGTTGCTACGAACATAAAGGTAGCCCGCAAGCTCACTAGGACGCCTCAGGTCTTACTCGCGATTTTGAGTCGTGCCCTAGCTCCCTGTCCATATATAACAATATAGAACTTGATAGAGTTTTGGGGAACACCATCCCAGACTTCCGATGGGAGACAATTTATAATACGCACATCCTGTTCTTATCACTAGATTTCAGAAATTAACAGACGAGATCACGCAATCCGTGCTCCCAACCAGTGAGAAGGCACCGCACGTGTTTTCTTGACAGATGAGTACAACCACCATACTAGTGCCTATCCTATCAATACCTCAGACTGATCAAAAGGACACTACTAATAGGCAACAACCCTAACATAGAACCGAAAAGCAACTACTGATCTTAATTATAGAGATTACTATTACCAGCCGATTATTTGCTAGTAAAAATCCCAGCCTCAACCAAAATCACAAGCCCTAGGAAAAAACCAACACGACCCCCAGATCAAGTTCAAGAGTTGGTCCAACTTGACCCAAACTTGACCCAGCGACATTCGACCTCTGTCGATTGCCAAACACCCTCTTGCTTGGATTTCGACCCCATCTCCGGCCCGCGATCAATTCCTCATTGGTTAGTGATCCGCCGGCGCCCAAAGACTGTCTTCTTCCATAGCACCTGAGGTAACAAGGGCTATCAAATATCAAGGGTCGAGATGGATAGATAGTCATAGGGTGGTAACCATTATCCCAGGCAACGACAAGCTAATATACATAGCCAAATATATAACAAACAGTGGACATTCACAAGTCCGATTCAACATGATCAATTCATAATTCAAAAGCTAATTAACGGCTTACTCCAATTATGACCTTAACATTACACAGTACCTCGACCTAACCCTAGAACACTACCATGCCCAAGGGTACCAACGTTAACCACACTTTGGCCAAACTAAGCGGCGAACTGACCACCGTTAATCGCCATCCCGCCTTCCACGTTTGGAGTTGGTTATGATCTCGGCTCAATCAAACATGTTGCTCCCGTTAAATAATTTCGCTCCATAGTTTCTTGACCAGACGGTAGTACCAATAACAACGGGCATCCCTTCGTGTACGACGAGCACGCCGGCGCATGAGTTGTCTCCTCCAATACGTTCGAGGCGACATGGGTTACTAACTACCCAAAAGATTGAGTAGTAACGATAGCCTCCCTAGGGTAAAATCCATTACCCTAAGCAACAACCAGCAATGCACACATCGGGGTAGTAAAAGTCACCCCAAACAACAATATAACATAAGTCTACTCTAACTTTAAGCAAGTTAGAAGATTATAGTAACAAGCAAAATGCACCGTGCAAACATAGGACAATTAGTCAATCCAATTATAAAACATTATAGATGTAAACGACACAACTCTAACATGAACAAACACGATTCAAGAGTAAGAATAATCATCATTCTAAGGCCATTCTAATACATTACTATGATGGAAGCATACATTCAATCAAAATAACAACTTAGCCATCCAACATACACTGGGTGTTGTTTGCGAAAATCACAAAAAATCACACTCGATGAAAATTAGAGTTCGTAGGGGTTTTGGAAAGATCAGTAAGTCTGCTCCAACTTCTCAGTTGAAAACTTTCTCAAAATAGTTCATTTAGATAAAGAAAAATAGCCAAAACTGAGTGACATGTAAAACTTCAAGATCTGATGAAACTATCGACCTGTCACATAATAAAACTTCTTTATAAATAACAAATGATCTCAAAACTTTATAATATTTTGCAGAATTGCTCTAGATATATAGGTACAATACATATCCAAAATTTGGCGAAACTCCAAGCACACAAAAAGTTATGATAGTTTGGGATGCAAAATTTCCAAACAGCAGCCACACTGTTCTTAACAGGCTAGATTTTTTTTTTTTTGAGATCACAATTCTTGCTACAAAATTATGACACTTGGGAAAATTGATATAGACACATACAAGGACTTGCAGTAAAATTTTCAACTTACTCCATATATCCAGAGAGTTATGAATTCTTGAACTCGGTATGAAGAATCAAAACAGAGCACAAAACAAATTCCGAACAAACGATGGTTTCTGATTTTATTAAGATATCAATTGTTAGAAATTATGGAAATTGGCAGAGGTATTAAAGACATGATCAAGATGCTGCTATAAAAAATTTCAAATTCCATCGTGGCACAAAGTTATGACTTTTATAAGTCAAGAATGAACATTCAACCGAACAGCAATATGGTTTAATGACAACAACAACAGATTGAATTTTATCGGGATAGCAAGCAATGTCCAAGAATTACGAAATTTGGTTGAATTGTTGTGAACATGTATAAGAAGCTCTAGTAAAAATCTCAGTTCTAGATTCATAGTGATCATGGAGATACAAATTTTATAAGTTTACATGCTAGATTCAACAAAACAACAACTTTTCTTTCCCAAACGGCAACTTGATAGATTTTATAAAAATATCAAACCACCTCCAAAAATTATGAAATTTGGGGGAATTGATGAAGACATGTAAGATCACATACTGTAAAAATTTCAACTCTAGATTTATAGTATTCAAGAAGTTATGATTTTTACAAGTGAAGCACGTTAAAATTCAATTCAACAGAATTTTCTCCCCAAACAGAAGCTAAATGGAATCTATTAAAATATCAAATCACATCCAAAATTAACGAAATTTGGTGGAGTTCTTAGGCACACAATCAAGATGCTACCATAAAAAATTGAAGTCTAAATTCCAACCTAGCACAAAGTTATAATTTTTCTATTGAAACATGCTTATTTCTTCACAAGATTCAATCTTTCTATATCAATTGGCACTCTTAGCTCATATAACATAAGTTAGAACATGCAAGATTTCATTCACACCATCTCACAAAACCCAAATCAACAACTTAGCATTCATCACTCAAAAATAACATTTACATGCATAGAGTTGACAAAGTCACCCACATATGAAGTTTGATTTCTTCTCCTTGCTGCTTCTTCAATCTTGCTTACTTTTGGCCTTCTCCTCCTAGCTCCTTGTTCTTCTTCTCTAACCTTGCTTCTTCTCCTTAGGTTTAGATGAAGAGAAATATATTTTTGAAGTAGTGAAATGCTAGGAATGAAGAAGGGAGGATTTTGGAGTAAAAGATGAATTTTTAGGGTTTTGGAAGATGAAGGAAATGAAGGGTTTTTTCTTGAAAAAATAATGGAAATGGGGAGGGGGTGAGGTCGCCATTATTTCCGCGCGGGGGGGGGGGGGGGGGGGGGGGGGGGTGAGCATACTCAAAACAAGACCATGGTTTCATGATAGTAGTTTAGGGTTTGGATAAATGGATAATATACAAATACGCGCACACATACATATATGTATATATACATACACATGTATTCATACATACATATATGACAAATGCATACACATCTCAAAGAAAATATTTGTATGTATATAAAAAAATAATTTTATCACTATAGATATACTACATGTTCCGTTTCGATTATAGTTGACATGAACGTACAATATAATTGAGAAATTATCCCAACTCAACAATTGTACCATTGTCGGGCTCAAAATATATTAAATAATGTCTCAATACTTACTCAATTAAAACAATTGAGAAAAATCCATTAATACGTCCAACTCTGAATTGTGCACGGACTAATGTACAAAATAGTTATATACTATTTTGCGGGATCTTACACATTTAATTTAGTGGTTTGACAGATTTATCATAACCGAATTTGGAATTTTTGACTATTTTGAATGCATGCAACATGACTAGTGTACAGTTGAAGACCACTGCTCAATTTTTTCATCTGTTAGTGTAGATTTCTTTGCTATTTTTGTCATTTTCCCGTAGATCCAAGAAAAACGTGGACCTCATACTAGATACTTAAATTGTCACCCCTAATGTAATGTTTTTCTTAATCAAATTTGGTCTTATTATCGTCTTCTGATATTTTGTTCCACTCTACCTTCTGTTTCCCATTCACTTCTTTGGTTCACCTTTGCATCTTGCATTTCAGTTTAAAAGTTCCTATTATCAAATCTTATGACAGATCTGGAGTCTTAAGCAGGAGAAATGTTTACATGACTTAAAGGAGCACGAAAAGGTACAAGGACATTGGCGTACTGTTTTTCTGCAATGCGTAATCTTTAGATAACATTTTAACCTTTATGGGGGATGTTTCTTTCAGGAGATATATACTATTAGATGGAGCCCCACTGGTCCGGGTACGAACAACCCTAACCAACAGTTATTATTAGCAAGGTAGACAACTTTTCCTGCTAGACCCTTGATATATTTTTTTGTGTTATATGGTGTATTGTAATATTCTGGTTGTTAACGTTTATGGCCTGCACTTTAGCACTTAAAATTACTGCATTTCTATGCTTACATGACGGTGTATAATTTTCCTACATGATGGTCAATAATTTTTCTATGTTGTAATTTATCATTTATTTGGTTATTTTAATTTTAAAAAAAATGTTATTTCTGGTTTTCTTGCAGAATATGTTTTTTTTTTTTCCAGTTAGTAGACTCCCTTTCTCATTTGGTATGTTTTGATAAAGGATTTAGCACTACCAAACACAGCAAGTTAAGATATAAATGCTTTGTTGTTGTTGTTGCTGCTGCTGTGTATCAGTTTTTGTTAATTTATACTGATTCATACACTATTCTCTGAAGCTTAGTAAGTAATGTTGTGTGTACACAAGATCCCCCTTCTTTAGACACTTGTACCAATTTATTTTTTATACAATATCCACAAAAATTAAAGAGAGAAGATCTTATAGCATGAACACCATATTCAGAGGAACATATCATATTCTTCAATTTGACAGGTTTTCTCCTACGGAGATCAACAACTATGTGCATTAGGGTATATTAGCACATAATTCTTTTGAATGTTTTAAATCAATGCAGAAAATCCTTTTATTTAGTGATACATGACACTTTTTGAGACCTGATTTTGCATTTTTGGCGCGCTTTTGTAGTTCTAAAATTTTATTGCTTTAGTGTTTCTGATGAATGTCATCTGTTTCTAATTTTATACACCCAGTGCGTCTTTTGACTCTTCAATCAAGCTCTGGGATGTAGAGCAGGGAAGACTTGTTTATAGCCTCAATGGTCACAGGTAGTCAGATGCCTTCTCTTTTACATTCAAATGATGTTTGCCATCCTCTCCAGCTAAAAAAATGTCAATTTTCAAGAATTGAAGAAATTTTGTTCAACTTTTTGCTACTTATCTGTAGAATATTTGTATTTTCGTAGACATTTTTTTGAACTAATAATTTTATGGGAAATATTTTGAAAGCCACTTGATCCTTGTACCCATTTATGTTAGATCTTGTGTATATCTACAATACTTCATTCCAGTAAAATATACTAATTGTACATCATCAACTTTGGGATATATGTTATCAAATTTAGAATATATATCACCTACTTTACGATAGTTGTGGTCAGATTTGTGATATATTTCACCAACTTTGGGATATATATTAAGTTCGGGATATTTATCCTCAAATTTTGGTATGCACTTGAGATAATTGGGGCATAAAAGAAAGTGAAAGATGGCATGTTGGGAATATATTCAAAATTTTGAATAAGTAGGTATAAAAACAAATGGGTTTCAAAATATGGGTATGAAAAGTTTCTTCTAATTTTATTGAATACTAGGTTTGCCGTTGACACGTGCCTTCGGCACGTCTTCGGAACGGTGCACCTCGTTTGATTATATAGAATAGTTTTGGAGGTCCAGCAAATTAATTGAAGTAGCAAACATATTATATGAGGAAGCAGTATATCTACTTTTAAGCTCAATCATCGCCTTCTTGATCATTAGCTTGAACTTACCTGGAATGCATATAGTTTGTTAGAAACACTGCATAGAGTTTTTTTTAACTTCAACATCACTTTTACATGCTTGTAATAGTTATGAAAGGACATTATCATATAGGTTTTATAGAGCTTACTCTAATTCCATAATCACTATGAGCATGTCTAAATACAATGGTAACGCAAGTGCAGGTGTGAAGGTATCTACAATACCAATAATTTAAACATTTGTTTGTCTGAGACTCTTTTTGCAATTGAAATACCTCTGATTATTCTTTCAATCAAAATGAAATATATGAAGTTCTCAAAACTCTAATTCAAGCTAATCATTTCTTTTATCTCATCTTTGTCTCCCCTTTGCACCTTTATAAAAAAAAATCAAAATGGATAAATAACAAATTTACTTTAGCTGTCTTTCTTGAGCGGAGAGTTTACACCCTTCACTGGTAAACTCCAGTCATCCCAATCCTATATATCCAAACATATACTAAAAGTTCTTATATATTATGTTATCCATGGTTTCTAATAACCAGTGAAGGGAACAACACTTCACGATAGTATTTTCTCTTGTAGTAAAAAGTTAATGTTGCATATTTGCCAAGTTATTTTAGGTTGCTGGTCAGCTTACCTGTCCTGCTATGGTTTGGAAGCCCAAATTGAGGCCACCAAATAATCCATCTTACTTGCGTAAACCTTAAATCAAAACTAATAAAAAAACTCATCAAATAAATCACGAAATTAAAATTTTTTAAACCCAAAAATAAAACAATCATACCTCTCTGAACTTAGATCTCATGCACACAGAAAATTCGAGTTAGCAAAAAACCGAGTAATTCTCTGCACACAAAATTAAAAATTAGAATGAGAATTCGGTTAATAAGATGAAATTAGAGTCGTCGCATCGCATACAGAGGCTCTTGATTCGGTGGAGGGGAGTCGCCGATACAGAGTCGCTTGATATCCGCGCTCAATTTGGTGGAGGGGAGTCACCGATACGGAATCAGCTGCGGATCAGATATCAGCGACGACCTCTTGATTGGGGTTCGACATTGGATTTGGATTTGGATTTGCTTTGAGATTTTCAGATTTTCAAATTTTCAAAATTTCCAAGTTTAAGAATTTTAAAATTATCAAATATTTGAATTTTAAATTTTAAATTTTTTTATTTTTTAATATAAAAAGAAATATTTTTTTAATTTAAAAAATAATTATTTTTTTAAATTTTAAAAAATTTATTTATTTTTAATTTAAAAAAATTTATTTTTTTTTTAATTTTTTTTAAATTTTTATAAATTTTTATTGTAATTTTTTATAAGTTTTTGAATTTTTTGAAATTTTGAATTATTTATAAATTTTTTAGTTTTTATTTTTTTAAAATTTTTTATTTTCTTAATTTTTTGAATAGGAGAGAGAGAGAGAGGGAGAGAGAGAGAGATAATTAAATAAATAAAGGAGTTGTTTTGGGTGGGGGGATTTGAATTTGAGTTTTGTGAGGGAAAATGTGTTTTGTCTGGGCCTTTGATTTTGGTGGGACTGAAGGAGAGCCACTTGATAGCTTTCTTTGTGTTTTATTATATAGATTTCTAACCAAGCTTCAGATATCCAATTTGTGAGAAATAGTTTTTCTTTCTGTTAACATTCCATAATTTATTATCAGGCAACCTGTATACTCAGTTGCATTTAGCCCAAATGGACAGTATTTGGCGAGCGGGTCACTAGATCAGTGCTTGCACATATGGTCTGTGAAAGAAGGGAGGCTATTAAAAACATACAGCGGTGGTGGTGGTATTTTCGAAGTTTGCTGGAACCGGGAAGGTGACAAAATAGCTGCATGTTTCTCTAACAACACTGTATGCGTCATTGATTTCAGAATGTGACTGCAGTTAGCAAGGAAGAAGGAATACAATCGCCGTTCTTTTTTTTTCTAGTTTAATTTCGTCAGTTGTGCATGTTTCCGGATATTAAAGCAGAACCTGTTTTCAAAGAGATCCATGGAACAAAACCTGTACAGGTCTCCAAATTCGTGCTTGAAAAAGTAGTCAGGCTAACTAGGTGTTTTTATGTGATGTACATCCAAATTGTTTGTTTTATTTGTTTTTTAAACCCTTACCTGAACAACTACTCATCTATAATGTTTCATTAGTTATATAGTCAATTGCTTTGAAAAGGTGGAGAATATGTACTTTGTTTATCCTGAATGTGTATTTAGTTTGATTGCAGCCTGAATGCGGAGTTGGGATTTAATTTCTACTTAATTTATTCTGATGGAGTTTGAGACAAGTTCATATCTTACGTGAGCTATGAATTTGATGGCGGGCTTGGATAAATTTGGATTATACTTGGGAATCCATGCACATTAAACTTAAGTGATTTTATTTCTATGTATGAATTCATATCTTGCAACTATTATTATTGGATGCAAAAAGGGGCTTGCCCTAAAATGTTAATGCATGTTTCCAGTTCAAGAAAACATATTTTTGCTAAATTTATGGTTAGGAAACTGCATGTGCCTTGCACGTTTGGTAAATATGTATTGATTTAAAGAAAATATCATACGAATTCAGAATAAAACTTATTTGAGGACTATAAATTCAAATATCAAAGACAAAGTGCAGGGGCGGATCCAGGATTGAAAAGTGAGGGGGGCTGAAAAAAAAATTCGCACAAGATAACATGCAAAATATATATATAAAATTGTTATAGATGCTAGAGAAGTAAAGTTGTTATAGATACTAATAGAATAGAGTTGAGGTTAGACCCAAAAAAATAAATAGAAGGCTCAAATATATATGGGGTGGGCTTTAAAATACATTTGGGATGGGCTTTAGAAAATATTTGAAAGGGCTGAAGCATATATTCCTCACTAATATACCCAAAAAAAAAAAATTACAAACATATGACAAATGTTGGGGGGGCTGTAGCATACCCCAGCCCCCCTTGGATCCGCCCATGATAAAGTGATTGCCATGTAAAAAAACTGAAACTGTACCTACCTACATGGAGATGAAGAAAGAAGAAAACTCAAAACAGATTATATCAGATGGAATGCCTTGAATACAAGAGCTGCTTTTGGAGGGTTGCCGTACACTTTGTAATTAGCCTGTTATTTTTTTTTTTTTTTTTTTTTTATTTTTTTTTTTGAGGAAAATGTGGAATAATGCCACCCTGTTTCATTAATAAGTGATTAATAAACAATCCCGAAGTCTCGGAAAAATAAAAGTGCAGTGCAGGAAATAAAACATAACCCCCAACAAAACCCTGGGGGGTGGGTTACATCATCCAGCCTAAAGGCAACCAAAACATAAATACAAAATACAAAATACAAAGGCCAGATACAAAATACAAAGGCAACCAAAATACAAAGGCCTGATACAAAATATGTAGTAGAGAGGCGGGTGTCCACTCATCAGTCCAGAGTTGGAACGATCTCTATCTCCTCGTCGTCAAAATCATCCACCTGGAAAACCCTTGCAATTCTCCCTCTTGCTCCTGAAGCAGCCGCTGTAGTCCAAAAGGAAATTAGATGCATGATATGAGTAAGATTACTAGAAATAGAATTACATGAAGCACGGAAATAAAAATTGTTCCTATCTAGCCATAACACCCATGTGGTTGCCGCAATGGCAATAAACCATGCATCTTTCATATCGTGACGGGATGATGCGAATCTGGAGCCGACCCACAGTTCCTCATAGTCTCTTGGGTAGTCACTTGTTCCTAGTGCTCTCAGCACCTTTATCATGATGGCCTTGCTTCTGGTGCAGTGAAGAAACAGATGATTCAAATCTTTCACGTGTACGTTGCAGAACCCGCAATTGGTCGCAATGTGAGGTTGCCTCTTGGCTAGGTTCTCTCTAGTGAGTATGGCATTGTTGAGCACAAGCCAGAGGAAGACTCTAATTTTCAGAGGTGTTTTAGTCTTCCATAGTACCGCTGCCCAGTTGGGCCTGCATCCTCGGTAGTGAATCCGGTGGTAAAGTGATCTCACCGAGAACACTCCCTTGTTCTCAAGCTCCCAACGCATGTGATCTGGGCCTTGGGCACATATCACCCCAGATTGGACTATGCGCGTTTGTAGTTCATGCAGTTGCTGTAGCAACCTTGGAGAAAGAGTTCCTTGGAACGACGGTCTCCAAGTCCCCCTTTTCCAAGTTTCCGCCACCGAGATATTCGGTCGATTCGTTATAGCAAACAGCTCTGGGAAATCTTCCTTAAGAGTATGAGGCCCGCACCACTTGTCCCACCAAAATCTGGTGGTACGACCATTGCCGATCAAAGATGAAGTTGCTGAGTTGAAAGGTCCGCTGGCTTTAGCAACTCCTTTCCAGAAGCGGGAGACTTTGGATCCTACTCGAAAGCCTAAGCTTCTTGTCCCTTTCCCTCGGAGGTAAGGTTGGATAAAGTCCTGCCATCCTTCCCCGCCGTGGTGAAACTTTCCACCACCACTTTCCCAGGAGTGCCAAATTCATATCTCTGAGGTCAACGATGCCTAGCCCTCCGTGCCTCTTTTTCATGCAAGCGATATTCCATTTAATAAGGTGGTAGCCTCCCTTATTAGAGTCTGCCCCTTTCCATAGGAATCTTTTCCTGATACGGTCGATCCGTTGGATCACCCACTTTGGGAGTTCAAAAAAGGACATGTAGTATATGGGCAGATTGGATAACACAGAGTTGATGAGTACCACTCTGCCCCCCAGAGAAAGTGATTTGCCTTTCCAACCGGACAGTCTGTCCTCCACCCTGTCAATAATAGGTAACCAGTCAGCTTTAGTGAGCCTCCCTGGACGGAGCGGAAGCCCTAGATATTTGATTGGGAATTCTTCTATCGCACAGTTGAGAATGGTGGCATGCTCCCGAGTTTCAGCTCCTGACAGTGAAATAGGAATCAGCGCACTCTTGTGGAAATTAATTCTAAGGCCTGACCAGGCTTCAAAGCAGTAAAGGACCCCTTTAAAATATATAGTTTCCGCTCTAGATCCATTACCAAAGATTAGGGTGTCGTCAGCATATTGAAGGATCGTGCATCCCTGATTAGCAGTGCTGCTGGCCACAGGCGATATCCACCATTTTCTTTGACAGTTTTCTAGCATTCCTCTGAGCACATCCGCTACAATAGTGAATAATAGTGGGGACAGTGGGTCCCCCTGACGGAGTCCCTTCTTGCACGGGAACGAAGGACCGGGTCTCCCATTCACTGAAATTGCCGTTTTGCTAGAAAGTAAACATTGTTTGATCCATCTAATCCATTTGTCCCCAAAACCTCTCCCCCTGAGAGCTTCTAGCAAACACTCCCAGTCCACAGAGTCGTATGCCTTCTCAAAATCCAGCCTGAGGAGGAAGTTCTTGGAATTGCTTTTGTGGCAGTGGTGGATAACTTGTTCAGCAGTGGCCACGCAGTCAAGGATACATCTGCCCTTAATGAATCCCGTTTGTGTTCTACTGATAAGACTAGCCTGTTAAGGTTATAACATGTATTTCTTTTCTTAGTACATCGAAAAATGAACTTACTTGATGTACAGAATTTTTGATACTTCGTATCCTAATAAATTACTTTTGTTCTAGTACACTCTGTATCCTATACTATATATGAGGTTCTTTCATCCATTTTGAAGCATAACTCAAATAACTCGTATATTTTGTCATTTTTATGTGCAATTTGATGGTTATGGGGTTTATTTTGAATCAGGAAATATATGAACGGTGATATAAAGAAAGGTTCCATAAAGAAGCTGCTTAAAAGGTTTCCTTAAAAGGTGAGGAAAACTGCCAAGCGTTCTAAATACCGACAACGAAAATTGTAATAAAATTAGGTTTGCTCATTGACACGTGCCGTAGGCACGTCTTCGGAACGGTGCACTTGTTTGGATTATATAAAATAGTTTTGGAGATCCAGCAAATTAATTGAAGCAACAAACATATTATATGAGAAGTAGTATATCTATCTTTAAGCTCAACCATCGCATTCTTGATCATTAGCTTGAACTTACCTGGAATGCATATAGTTTGTTAGAAACACTGCATAAAGTTTTTTTTTTAACTTCAGCATCACTTTTAGATACTTGTAATAGTTATGCAAGGACATTATCATATACGTTTTATAGAGCTTAATAGAGCTTACTTTAATCTCATAACCACTATAAGTATGTCTAAATATAATGGTAACGCAAGTGCAGGTGTGAAGGTATCTACAATACCAATAATCTAAACATGTGTTTGTCTGAGACTCAGTTTGCAATTGAAATACCTTTTATTATTATTACAACCAAAATGAAATACATGAAATTCTCAGAACTCTAAACAAAGCTAATCATTTCTTTTATCTCCACTTTGTCTCCCCATTGCACCTTTATAAAAAAATAAAATAAAATGGAGAAATAACAAATTTACTTTAGCTGTATTTCTTGAGTGGAGAGTTTGCACCCTTCACTGATAAACTCTAGTCATCTCAATCCTATATATCTAAACATACACTAAAAGTTCTTATTTGTTATGTTATTCATGGTTTCTAATAACCAGTGAAGGGAACACTTCACGATAGTATTTTCTCTTATAGTAAAGAAATTAATGTTGCATATTTGCCAAGTTATTTTAGGTTGCTGGTCAGCTTACCTGTCCTGCTATGGTTTGGAAGCCCAAATTGAGGCCACCAAATAATCCATCTCTCATTTGTGTACACCTTAAATCAAAACCAATAAAAAACTCATCAAGTAAATCACCAAATTAAAAAATTTTAAACCAGAAAATGAAACAATCATACCTCTTTGAACTTAGATCCCATGCACACACAAAATTCGAGTCAGTAAAAAACTGAGTAATCCTCTGCACAAGCAAAATTAAAAATTAGAGTGAGAATTCGGTTAATGAGATGAAATTAGAGTCGTCGATTCGCATATAGAGGCTCTCGATTCAGTGGAGGGGAGTCACCGATACAGAGTCGCTTGATATTCGCGCTCGATTTTGTGGAGGGGAGTCACTAATACGGAATCAGCAGTGGATCAGATATCGTCGACGACCTCGTTATTGGGGTTCGACAAATTTGTTCTGAGATTTTCAAAATTTTAAAATTTTAAAATTTTTTAAAACTTAAAAATTTTTAGAAATTTCAAAATTTTAAAAATTGTTTTTTTAAAAAATTTTCAAAATTTTAAAAATTGATTTTTTTAAAATTTAAAATTTTGTAATAATTTTTTCTTATTTTTTATAATTTTTTGATTTTTTGAATTATTTTTAAAGTTTTTAAAGTTTTTAAAGTTTTAAATTTTTAAATTTTATTAATTTTTTTAAAATTTTTTAAAATTTTTTATAAGTTTTTGATTTTTTTGAATTATTTTTTTAGGTTTTAAGTTTTAAGGTTTTTAGGTTTTTAATTTTTTATTTTTTTTAATTTTTTTAATTTTTTATTTTCTTAAATTATTGAATAAGAGAGAGAGAGAGAGAGAGAGAGAGAGAGAGAGAGAGAGAAATAAATAAATTAAGGAGTTGTTTTGGGTGGGGGGATTTGAATTGGAGTTTTTAGGGGAAACATTTGGGGGGGGGGGGGGGGAGGGGGGAATGTGTTTTGTGAGGTTAGATCTGAGCCTTTGATTTTTGGAGGATTGAATGAAAGCCACTTGATAGCTTTCTTTGTGTTTTATTATATAGGTATGGCGTTGCAATTTCGTTCTTCAGGTATTTGCTGTGAACAAGTTTCTATATTATAGCTGAAAATTCTAGTACAAGTCTTCCCACTACATATATTGTTGTTGTTGACTATATCTAACATGTATCCAACTATACAACTAGCAAAACGGGGCCTCAGACAAGGGGATCCGCTCTCATCACTTCTCTTCACCATTGTGGTTGACGTACTTCAGTCCATGATGGCTAATTGCGCTTGAGCAGGGTGGATCGTACCGGTGGCCAAGGGAGTAAACCGAAAAGGTTGCTCAATCCTCCAATATGCTGATGATGCTCTCCTATTTAGTAATGGCAAGCTCGGGGAACAACCGCCTTCAAAGGTATATTATATAGTTTTGAAGCTTGGTCTGGACTCAGTGTAAACTTCCACAAAAGTGCTCTCATCCCCATTGCCCTGACAACGAAGGAGGCACTAGAACATGCCACAATTCTCAATTATGACATAGAGAGCTTCCCCATTCAGTACCTGGGATTGCCACTAAGATCCGAAAAACTCAAAAAGGCTGATTGGCTACCCATTATTGACCGGGTTGAGAACCGTCTAGCAGGCTGGAAAGGTAAAGCCCTATCACTGGGAGGGAGAGTCACGCTTATTAATGATGTCCTATCAAATCTTCCAAACTATTATCTGTCCTTCTTTCAAATGCCGCAATGGGTAATTCAGAGGATTGACCGGACCAGAAAACTGTTTTTATAGAAAGGGGCAGACCCAGATCGGGGCGGCTTCCACCTAATCAGATAGGAGAAGGCATGCATGAAAAAGATACATGGAGGACTAGGTATAATTGATCTTCGAGATATGAATCTTGCTCTATTGGGTAAATGGTGGTGGAATATTTTTCACTATAATGGAGAAGGGTGGCAAGATTTTGTTCAGGAATATCTGCATGGAAATGGAACGAGAAATTTGTGCTTCAGGGTAGGCCCACATGTCTCCTGGTTTTGGAAAGACATTGCTAAGTCATACGAACCCTTCATTAGCTGTGTTAAATCAGTTATCAGTAACGACAGACTCACCAGATTCTGGTGGGATAAGTGGTGTGGTGTTCACACACTTAGAGCCCTGTTCCCCAACCTATATGATCGAGCGTCACAACCACACTGCACGGTGGCCGCAGCCTGGAAAAGAGGCACATGGAAACCATCCTTTAAACAATCTCTCAATCTGGGCTCCCAGACTAGACTCATAGAACTCCAGACCTACATCACCAATGCTGGTATTAGCATATGGCTATTTTGCATCGTAATCCGTGCGCAATTGAGAATTGCACACAATTATGTATTTTCTAATAATAATTAATTGTTATTGAGAAATATCAGATATACTGTCTATCTTATTTTATGCTTTTTGGAGGGTTATTATGAGACAATTTTATGTATTTTTGATTGTTAGTATTTTAAAGAGTGAGAGTTGGGTTTTATTGAAATGTGTTAAGACTAGGGGGCTTATACGAAATATCCCTTTACATTATTGATTTATCTATTTATTTATTATTACTATTTACAAAAACCTCCTCCCACCTCTCTCCTTCTTCTCCATCTCCTTCCTTCTTCCCGTTCATTTCTTTTGCCAAACCCGATGGAACCCCCCCCCCCCCCCCGGTCCTCTCCTCCCTTCCTCCTTCTCCGTTCGCGCCAGCCGGAGGTGAAGAAACCCACCCCCATTCCCTTCTTCTTCTCCTTCTTCTTACCCTTCCGATCTCCATCCCGACGCCCAAAAGAACCCATCGATCGATACTTTCCCCCACCTCAAATCCATCTCATTTCTTCGTCAAATCCAAATTAAATTGAGGAGTAGACTAAATGAGGGATTCTCTACATCGTGGTAGCGTCGGATTTTTGAATGGATTCGGGAAGGTAAAACCCTAACTATTGTATTGTATAAAATTTAGTTGGGTTAATTTTATTGAGTTGGAATGTTAGGGTAGAGAGATTTAGAGATATTAGAAATTGTAGATGTGAGAAATTAGCGAATTTTAGAGAGATTTCAAGTTGTTAGTAAAATAGGGTTTTGGGTTTGTAAAAGAGAATTATATGGATATGAATTAATTCTCGTATGGTAGTAGAAATTGTAGTAGGACTATTAGAATAATTTGGAGTGCTTTAGTAATTGTGTGAAAATAAGAATCTCGTCGGAATTTGAGTGATTACGTGCAAAGCGCGTGTGCATCCTAGGCGTTCAATAGAATGCCTGTGTGATATTGGAGTTAGTATTATTATTTTTCCGTAACTGTTTTGGATGCTTGAGCCTTGATTGCTTTGAACTTTGATGATAGGATATACTAGTGGCTTTGGATGCGTGGTGGCGCTTCGAGTCTTTGCGGGACAGTTTGTGAGTATGATATCTTTTATTTTACGCACATGGCGCGTTGTGAAAATTTTAAATTATGAATTACTGTGTATTTTCGTTTTTGTATCTTAGTGTAGCATGGATGTTTTGAGTTAAGGATTGGTGTGGACACTCTTGTATGTGTCCACAACTACAGGCTAAATTTCATAAATTATCGAGGTTGGTTGATACCTCAAAATAAATTGTGGAGTGCAGCTGGTCTGAAAGGACAGAGCTGAAGCCGATTGCTTTTGGACCGAAGTCCGAAAGGTCATAACCAATTGTGTAGGTATGATCTTGCTATGAACCTTGAGAGTAGTTTTTGGTATGGGTTTATTTGATGATTCTCAAGTTTTAGAAATTGTAGAGTTCGTTTGGTCAAGGGTAGTAAACGCTCTGCTGAAGGAGTGGCTGAATTTGTGTGCTATGTTGGAAGTTGTGGTTGTTGTAAGTTTGGCACCCTGTTGTTGAGATTGACTTCAAGATTAAGTTAGCTTGGGGACTTGAGCTCTTAAATATCTGAGAGAGCCACTAGGGGATTGCTGTGGATCTCCCTACCCTTCTAGAAGTCTGATTGTGTTGCACTCTGATGAGCGTAGCTTGGGTCACAACTACTGCTTTTTCTTGAACTATCTTATCGGAGAATTAATGAGGAACCCTCTGCATGCCGCAGTGTGGTGATCATGAGCTATCGGGTTTTAATGATGTTTTAGTATTTTCATTTGGAACTTAGATAAGTTCCGGTGCTTAATACTCATGGGGGACATGAGTGAGTTAGGATATGGCTCTGGTCGGTTTGTGTTTGGTGTCTCGATGCCTGAGTCTGTCAAGGGTCAGAAATTGATGGCTATGTGTGTGCTTACCTTCATGTAATTTGTGTTGTATCCTTGGGGCACCGTTGGACCACTTGCTGAGGGTCACGGGCCAGGATTATTAGGTCGCGGACCTGTGAAGGTATTGGGAATTAGTGGGTGTGATTCCGGGACGGTTGTTACCTTGACAAACCAGTCAGGCTCGACTTTGTTGATCGACATCGAATGTGAATTGAATAACAGCATATATTCAGTAAACTGCATTGATTAGGTTTTCCTTATTGTTTTCGCTTGAAGATCGAATTGGTGTTAGGGGTGATCCCTATAATCCAACTCGTTCTGAGAGTTAGCACTAGGTGGTGATACTATGGGGTTGTCTCACCCTGTCATTAGGAATACGTGCTGCGATGCTTATCTTGCACTGTTGATTCCTGAGGTACCGTGGTAAGGACGGAATGGGATCCAGGTATATGCTAGTGGACATGAACGGGTCGTACGGACTGCAGTCCGGTGAAATACGATGCTATAGGTATACTGCGGTATATCTTTAAGTTCGTCACGGCTGTTGAATGGGATCTAGGTATATGCTAGTGGACACGAACGGGTCGTACGGGCTGCGGTCCGGTAAAATACGATGCTATAGGTATACTGCGGTATATCTTTAAGTTCGTCACGGCTGTTGAATGGGATCCAGGTATATGCTAGTAGACACGAACGGGTCGTACGGACTGCGGTCCGGTGAAATACGATGCTATAGGTATACTGTGGTATATCTTTAAGTTCGTCACGGCTTTTGAATGGGATCCAGGTATATGCTAGTGGACACGAACGGGTCGTACGGGCTGCGGTCCGGTGAAATACGATGCTATAGGTATACTGCGGTATATTTTTAAGTTCGTCACGGCTGTTAAATGGGATCCAGGTATATGCTAGTGGACACGAACGGGTCGTACGGACTGCGGTCCGGTGAAATACGATGCTATAGGTATGCTGCGGTATATCTTTAAGTTCGTCACGGCTTTGAACCCAACCATGTCATACTATCAGGAACAGGAAGTAGACCAAATTAGAATGCATTGCATAGTGAGGGTTCGAATCCCTAAACTTAGAGACAATGGCTTGATTTGGAAAGTATGTAGTATGGGATGCATACATTTCCAAAGTCTCGCTTGCATTAGACTAAGTATATTGGCTTGACCTGGGTCACATGTAGTATGGGATGCATGTGCATCCAGAATCTTGCTGACATTAGATTAAGTGCATCTGTTCTATATTCTGTATTGTTGCATTAGACTCAGGTCATGGCATACACAAACACTAGGAAATTAGGATACACGTTTATTTTCCATTTAAGATGAAGTATGAGTGTGGAAGTGATGTATTGCGAGACGTGATGATATATGTTGTAAGAAATGAATGAATGCGGTGTTATGTAATATGAGATTGGGAAAGAAGATAAGTCGTGAGTCTGTAATTGCAATGAATGGTAAATATGGTGCAGTTATGTGATAGTAGAGTATTTGTGAATGTAAAGCTTTATGAAAAAAAAATAAAGCTATAGGAATGGTTGCTTAAGGCGTAAAGTGATGGGCCTTAAGCGACAAATTGAAATGGTTTCCAAACTTATGATAAGTATGCTTGTGAGCAGTTATGGATATGCATACAGGAAGTGATGTAGTGAGTATTTGATGTGAAATTCCATTTATGATATTTACATGTTCAGGTTTATCTTGGTATTCGTAAGTTCGTTCTGTTTACTCATAAAGTTTAATTTAGTTGCTTATTAATAAATTATACTCACACCAGAAATGGCTAACCCCTTAGTGTTTGGGAGGTTAGGGAGTCTCTGGACTACCTAGGCCCCTACTGTTACAGGTCCTCAGCGGTGCAGAGGTGAGGTGTTGATTCATGGTTCTGTGGATAGAGCTTCATTTTACTATTTGTTGCTTAAAGGTTTAATTGGGTGAATAGTGAAGTTTATGCTTTAAACTATAATTGTGATGTATAAGTATGTGGATAATGATGATGAGTATAGTGTGGGGTGGTATGCTATGTTGTTGACCCGTACCCATCTCGTTGTGGAGTACTGGGCCCTGTGGTATGTTTTATGAATTATTTTCTAAAAACCTTACTATGTTTTCAAAGGAATTTATGGTTTTTAATTGATATTTGATATTCTATTATGAGTTTGGCCCCCAGAGCATATATATATATTGCATGTGTGATTCTGCTTATTTTGGCCTGGGGAGCCCGTGATATAATTGCCTGTGATGTGAGCTACGGAATTTAGAGCAGAATTCCGTAAGCTTTTTGTGTTTCGGGGCAGAATTTCGGGGGAGACTCTGCCCGATTTTTCTTTGAAATATAACTATCTTAGTTTATGATTAAAGTGATATAGAAATTGAAAGAATTGGGTTTGGAGTCAAAATGGGGGCGTTACAGTTCGATATGATAAATTGATATTCGTAAGTATTAATGTATTAACTCTGATGGCAATAAAAGTGTTTTAAATTTCTGTACTATTTACTGTGTTGAGATGCATTTGAAGGCAAAGATTCTGGTTGTGTCACAGATGTCCTATGACGGGGATCCGGGGCGTTACATCGAGTGTATTCCAGGTTGAGGATTTTGATGATGAGGAAGTTGAGATCGGTCCGACGATCAACTGACAACCAGCGTAGCCGTTACTATTGATACCCACCACCCCACGGTTTGTCGGGGGGGATGTGATGTATTTTGTTTTGTTTAGTCGCTTGTATATTGCGGACTTTCTGGCACTATTTTGTCCCACCTCCCTTGTTTGGGGTGGAGGTTATGTATTTTCGTTTTGTTTGTAGGACCTTGTAATTGACTCAGTATTCTGAGTTTGTTTTATTAACCTCTTATTAATGAAATATGGTGGCCATACTCCACATTTTCTTTAAAAAAAAAAAAACAAAAAATACAGGTTAAAACTACAAAGTCAAATTTTCTTCACTTAAAAAGATCAAGCATCGGTTACTTCCATCCCGTCTGCCCCTCCTTTTATATCTCAGATTTTGTTCATGTCTTCATCCAAAAATACTCCAATATATATCACCTGAATATGATCTGCATTCCCAAACCTAACACCAGTTGATGTATGTTCAAATCAAAACCAAAACTACCAAAAAACAAAGGTCGAACTACTGACCACAGTGATTTGAAATCCAATTTCCTGATTGTATTTCTACCTAACAGCAATCTTAGTAATTGAGACCATGTTTAAACAACCTTTTCTAGTGCTTAAAGCAAAACTTGAAGTTGACTCCAGCTTTCGCAAGAATTAACCATCTGAGGAAATCATTGTCAGGACTTGCCAATTAAATGCATGAAAAATCGCGTAGGAAAAATCAGTCGATGATTGCTAAGAATTTGTCTACTTTATTGCAGACACCAAACCATCTCACGTAGTGTGTCAGCCATCTTATGTAAGGGCAGGGTTTTATATGAGTGCTTGAGAGCGACTCTTGTTGAACAAAAAGATTGCCCAAAAAAGGAAGAACAATAGGGATTTTACAGTCATTCTCCTATCTATTTTACAGTAAAAAAAGGAAGAACAATAGGGATTTTACAGCTCGGCTTTTTCTCAATCATCATCAAGGGCTAGTGAGGCCAAGCAGCAATTCTCGTGGGCCCACCCATCGGATGACGTTGATATCAAAGATGTGAGTACGGGAGAAACCGAGCTCGAGCTGTGGGTAGAGGGAACTGCCATCGAGGTGATGAGCGGAGGCCTGGAGCTCGTGGAGATCGAGATCCAGGAGGAGAGTCCCCTGTTCCTAGTGAAGACAGAGGAAGAATGAGAGGAGAGTAATAACGATGTGAGCCGAGACGAGGGTGAGGTTGCAGGGACCTCTTCTGTGCGAGGAGCGGGAGCCTCAGCTTTGGACAACATTACAGGCGTCCCGCCCCCTCGTGGTCGCTGTCCTGCAAAGAGGAGGAGGTTAAACCTTTCTCCTGATAAGGAGTTCCAACCGATGGCATATAAAGATGAGCCAGCGGGCGTGAAATCCTCTTGGGTGTATCCGAAAGAGTTGCAGGACTTGCTTCAGTTCGGGGTGCCCCCGTCTTCGCAAAACAGGCCGAAGATAGAGGGTGGACGAAATACAAAATAGCATGGGGAGAGCGATCTTGAAAGTATTCGGGACCAGTTCTATATACCTTCAGAGTATGTCCCGATGTTTCCGAAATTGGGGATCCGCCCAACTAACAAGTTCTCGAAGTGGTTCTGTATGTTCTCGAAGTGGTCTCTGCTCTCTGATGACGTGTATGCATGGGTCCCACCAAGGGGCTTGTGTGTACACGGGATAAAGAGTAAAGAATGTGAATGAATTTAGTCCCACATCGGGAATTGTAATAAAAATATATAATAATAAATATTACAGCCGATGATCAAGAGTTACCAATCCGGTTAACCATCTTTTGAGAGGCAGCCTGTGGTGGGCAGTTGTACTATACTATAAATAATTTGTCTGATAAATTGTATAAATTGTCTAAGCAGGGGCAGGAGCATTACAAATGGTATCAGAGTCGACGTTCGACATCGAGTGTGGGGCATGCCTATATAGTCGGGCGGTAGATTTTAGGACTATAAACCCAGTCGGGCGGTGAATTTCGGAACTGTGGTGAGCCCTCAATTAAATCCGGGACTGTGATTGATCGGGCGGTAGATTCCGGGATCATGATTGGTCGGACAGATAAGAGGGCAGCTCAATTAAATCCTGGACTATGATTGATCGGGAGGTGGATTACGAGATCATGATTAGTCGGGCGGATAGGAGAGCAAATGCTCCACATTGGCTAGAAAGTAGATCGTGCACTAGATTGTGCATGCCCCGTATGTAACATCTCGTAATTTCTAGAACTATACTATACTATAGTGTGTGTGTGTGTGTGTGTGTGTGTATATATATATATATATATATATATATATATATTAGATTTGCCCGTGGGCACATGCCTACGACACGTCTTCGGAACGATACAGCATATGAAAGTCTTGTAAACAGTAAAACAACAATTATATAGCTCAAGTTTGAATAGTATAACAATAATTAGTTATAAATAAAAGTCCATGTTTCAATAGTATATGTTGAAAAATAATTATAAATGGGGGTGTAAAATCCAACTTCTTAGAACTTTGAGTGTGGAAAATGATGAAATTTAACTGTTGATGAGGTATTTGCTATTTTCAATGTAACATGAGCAATAAAAAAATGCATAAAAAATCTGAAAATTTACAAACGTGAAATCTGAAAATATAAATTTCTGAGTAAATAGAGAGAGAATGAGAGAGAGAAATAAATAAATAAATAAATAAAGGTATTGCTTTGGGTGATTTGAATTTGAGTTTTAGGGGGAAACTTTTGAGCAGGAAAATATGTTTTGTGATGTTAGATATGGACCATTGATTTCAACCATATTGAATGAGAGTCACTTGATAGCTTTCTTTGTGTTTTATTTTTTATATATATATATATATATATATATATATATATATATATATATATAAAGGAGGATGGCAGTAATGTAAATAAGTGGAATTGGAGGTGGGGCCCACGGCTTGGAAAACAGCCTTGCTGTTCTTCTTGATGGCGTGTGATGATGTCACCCATAAAGGGGGCCCACCCAGGAGAGAATTGAGACAATGCCTGCTTGCTGTCTCTGCTCTCTGATGACATGTATGCATGGGTCCCACCAAGGGTGTCAAGTCTCTGTTTCCAAAAATACGGAATACGAGCACATGACATTAGCCCAGCGAATGACTAACGTCACCCATAAGTTGTTTATCTGATCAACTCAATAATATAATCAATACAGAACAGTTGCGCAGGCAATGATAATAATCTCATGAACAATAATACTTGGAATAAACAATATGAAATATCCAACTATAATAATAATCCAACATCTGGAAACAATAATAAAATTCGGGATATAAGCCCAATACAATAATAAGTCCCAAACACAATAGTAATAAGTCTCAATACAATAAGTTCATTAAAATAATAAGCAACTAGAAAACATTAAAATCTTCAAAATGTCTGTTCTCCAATTCCAGTAGGCAATTCTCCATCAACACTTGTAAACACTTCATCTAAAAGAGGAGAAATATTGTCCTTAGCGCAAGTCATGGACAACAAGTAGAGAAAGTAAAGAGCAATGGAATAACGGTATAACAATGAATCAATGGATCAATAGGAATCAATAATATGGGACAATAACAATAATCAATATCATAATAATCGGTACAATGGCTATAAACAATGATTCAATATTCGGTAACCATAATCAATGATCAATAATGGTAACACTTAGCTAATATTCGATATCAATAGGAACAATGAGGAACAATATACAGTGTCGATATTGTGTCAACTCTTAAGTCTATTAGTCATTTTAATCCTAACTAATGCATGCAGTACTGCATCCCATTCTACAGGTTCGATGCATATAATTAATTTTATTTAGACTTAAGTGGTGTACTCGGTCGATCATGTACTTGGCAACGATAAACACTATTTACCTTTCGGTGTATGATACGGTCATCGGCAACGATACGATACACAATAGATTGGGTTACCGTCATAAGCCACAATCACACGATAAAACAATAGCCAGAACATTATTTAGGAAAACATGGGCCCCTCCTCCAAGTACACTCACTACTTTGTCCACTACTTAAATCACCCTTTAAACTCCGACTTGTTAATTATTTTATCGATACAACAATACAATATGCAATTAAGGGACATTTCGAAGACGATAGTATCAATAGGAGAACAATAGGATGGTAACATGAAGTATGAAAATTAGAATGATGACAATAACTCATTAGGATCATTCAATACAACATACACACTTCGATTTATGCAATAGTACCATATAGGAATAATTAATCTACTAAAAACTGAAAAGTGAAATTCTGGACAGCAAGAGTAGTCTGTAGAAAAATACAGTTTTTTGCTGTTTCAGAAATTGAAAACTGAATTCGTCAGAAATTCTAGAAACTAGACTTCCACACGGTTCCAACACATATTTAAAGTTCAAAAACCGACAACAGTAACTAGATCAAACACATTGTTCTTTACAGATTTCATGTTTAGGCAGAATCTCGATATCATGTTATTTTATTTTTAGAATCAGCAAAAACTCAATAATAAATTCATTAAAAATATTTTCTAGACACCTAAACATGATTACTAACAATCTGGAAATTATCAGAGCAAAATTTTAACATTTGATCAGCCTTTTTACAGTTTAAACATGAAACGTACAAGAATCTGAAAATCTGAAAGTAAAAACACAGCTGTAGTAAAACAAGCATAACTTTTTCTACACAACTCGGAATTCATAAATTCAAGATGTTCTAAAAACTAGAAAGATAAGGCTACAATTCATATTCAGAAAGTAATTTATTTTAAGATCGTTTACTGCGTCGAAACTAGCAGTCAACATACATCCAGCAAGCAATATACATGGTTTTTGGTATTTTTCATGAAATAAATTAATTAAATATGAGGGGTATTGGTTCTACTAGTCAATAAACTTCTCAATCAGCGTGAAGGGTATAAAAACATGGTAAATAAGATTAAGAACATATACATACATCAATTTATTATCAATCAACCATCAATCGATCAAACAACACATCCTAGCAATTCTTTCTACAATAATTTATTTGTGTGACAATTATATGAACAATCATATTATCAATTTTATATGCACACATGAAAGATTCAATCTTTGGAGTCAAAAGTGGCACGAAGTCAAGAATATTGGGGTTAGCTCGTGTAAACCCTCAATATACCTAACGAAAGAGATGAACAATGTATAATACGATAAACGAAGGGATCTACTTGCAAGAGTTTCAACAAAACTTGAATTTGATACAATTAACAATTCAAGAGGATAGTGACTTGCCTGTTAGATGGTTAATTCGATTATAAAGAATAACGGGATGAGAATCCCGAGCGACGAACCATGAATACGGAAAAATGCAAGCACACGCGCTCTACGTGCAACACCAAACAACAAATACACAGCCAATCTCTCCACAAACGGCAAACACCTAAACAACTCCAATCGGATCCCCCACTCCACCCAAACAGCAAACACTGGAACAATCCCCCTGCCTCCGAATACCAAACAACGGAGAGAGAGAGAGCACGGCGGGGAACGACGGCGACTGTGCTCGGCTGGCGACGGCGGCGAGGCACAGGGCGGCGATGGGGGTACTCCGCTGTGGTCTGTTTGGGCTGGGAAATCGAGAAGCAGCAGTAGGGGCGATCGGGATTGGGGTTCTTCGAGTCTAGGTGTCGACTGGTTGAGGAAGGCGATGCTCGACGGAGGAGGGCATCGCAGGTGGCGGCACAGCTCGACGAGGCAATGGGGGTCGATGGTGGTAGATTCAGTAGTGGGTTTCGGAAGGAGGCGGGATGGGTTTCAAATGGTTCAGAGGACGAGGATGGGGTGAGATGGCGGTAGGTGACCGGGAGGTCGATGGAGGACTCTGGAGGGGTGAAGACGATGGAGGAGGAGCGGGATGGTAGTGGGGCAAGATGCAGATGGGTGAGGATGAAGGTGCAGGTGGTGTACTCTATTTCGGGTTTCAAAATAGAGGAAGGTTGTGGATGGGGATAAAGGGGAGTTGGGTGCAGAGATGGCGATGAGATGTGAAGTGGTTGGGGTTACACAGTGAAAAGGAGGGTCGCGGCTTGGGCTGCGGGGTTCAGCGGTGATCGGGGTGGGGTGCAACGAAGAAGGAGGAAGATGGAAGGTCGGCAAGTCGAGCAGGAGGCAATGATGGGTTTCGGTGTGCAGACGAGGAAGAGGGTGATGGCGCAGGGTGTTCTGCGGTCGACGGGAGACAGCAGCAAGTGGGGAGGGCAAGGGTGATGAGGCCGGTAGGGGGTTCGATGGGTTAGTTCGATGGGTTGGCGACTTCAGGGAGAGAGAAAGAGTCAGAGGATGAAGGAGAGGGTGAACAGTAGGCAGCTAAGGGGTTAGGGTTAGATAGGTTATAGGGTATTTATAGGGGTTTTAATAGGATATTGGGTTTCGGGTATGATCCAATAAGAGAATGGACTTGGGGTTTGGGTTAAAAATCAATTAGTAGAAGAAGATAGGCTATATGGTTTTTAAAATATTCATATATATATATATATATATATATATACATTAAATCAAATAGTGAAATGCATATCAAAAGGAGCACGTTCGGGCTTAAAACAAAATAATAATAATAATAACGATAAAAATAATAATACTAATAACAATAATAATTGTAACCCCTGTTCTCCCAAAAACGTATTTTTGTGTATTTTCTGTATTTAAAATTTTTGCAAATTATTTTTTTTCCGGTTTTCAAATTCTTTTGTCAAAATGTATTCTTTGATCTTCCGTTAAAGTCTATTTGTAATTGATGATTTTATTTGTGGCTTTTTTTCCAATGAATTTATGTAGTAATTCAAATCCTATTGTTACTATTGTTATTATTATTATTATTTCGGTTATTCTTATTCTTATTCTTATTATTATTATTCTTTTAATTCGACTAAAACAAAATGTATCTTGCAAATTATATATATGGCCATTTATTTTGAAAGCTACTTATTTTATTATTATTATTTTTAGAGTTAACTAATTTAGTATATTATTATTATTATTATTATTATTATTTCCTTAAGGGATAACCCAATAGCCCTATAAACCATAAAACCTAACTACCCATACCCATTAAAACCCCCTTGGACTCGTACCCGTTACCCCCACACCCGAAACCCTACTCAGCCCAAACCCTAACCTATATTTGCTTATATAACCCATGCAGCCGCCTATTTTTTCCCCTACTGCTTCGTCTTTGCCCCCGTCTCCCTCAACCCATTTTCCTCTCCCTGCACCTCCGTAGCCCTACCGCCCTCCTGCCTCCCCTCGGCGCTGTGCACCGCTATCTCTTCCTTCCGCTATGTTGACAGCACAGACGCAGCGATGCCAGAGCATCCCCAATCTCTGCCCCTCTTTCGAGTTCTCCCGTTGCCACCTTCCTCCCTCCGGCACGCCTCAGTGTCGCAACCCCCCTGGTTGCGCCGCCTCCTACGTCGCAACCACCCAGCTAGTCGTCGAGCGGGAGTCGTCTTCTCCTGTGCGTCGTCTCTCCTCGCCTGCAGCCACCTGTAACGCCGCCTACCCCTGCTCCTCCCCTCCGCTGCGTCGATCCACGACAGCAACAGCAACTGGGTGCTGTCCCTCCATCGCGCAAAGCAGCGCGCTCCACCCTGGCTTGTGCGCCTCCCCGTGCGCCCTGCAGCCGACCACTGCCTCGCACCGCCGTCAACTCTTAGCCATCGGCCGCCCCGTCCAGTCGCCGTCTGCAGCCACTGTAATTGCTGTGGGTTTTTTATCATGGCTTGATTGGTGGCCGTCCGATCCCCATCTCGATTGGGATCTCCATCATGATCTCCATCATCTGATTTGGACCATCCGATCGCCTTGGTGATCTTGATCATTATTAAATTCTTGATTTCCAGATTGATCATCATCTTCCCTATCTTCGATCTCGGTCGTCGATTGGTTGATCAACTTGATCTTGGCCATTGATCGCTCGTTTGTCTTCTACTTGGTGAGTTAAACATTTGATCCACTTTTTGTTCTTATTCATCAATTGTCAATCATGGTATAGTTACTCTTTTGGTACTCTTCTAATTCTTATATGTTTTATTTTTGATCTCGATCGTTGGATTTGCTTAATCTTCATCTTGATCTTGATCATTATCGAGATCCGTGCCGATCGTGCTCGTCGCCCGAGATCCATTCCCGTTATTCCTCTGTCGGATTCATCGTCTACACCACAATGCAAGTATCTTCTTGTACATTTTGTTTTCTAGTACAAACTTTTCCTTAAAAATACTGCAAGTAGATTGTGAATGTGACTCCTCCTTATTTATCGTTGATGATCTTATGTTTCGCCTTATCTATCACATGATCTAAGAGTGCCAACCCTTCGTTGATACACTTGTTCACAACTAGTATAATTTTGATAAATTTCATACAAAAAATGTCTTATTTCGTTTCTGTCCTGTCTTGGATTGCTGTTTCGACCCCTACAACACTAGAATCTGAACTTGAGTCCTGAATATGAAATGTAGCCCCAAGTGTCTAGTTGCCAATAACATCCAAAATTTTCAATTTCTGAGTTACGGTTTAGGAGATATCGCAGTTTTACTGCAGCTGTGTCGGTAATCGCAGATTCATAAAAACTGCTGCACCACTTTGGTTTACAATTATTTTATCTATGCTACCAGTAAGTAAATGACTTGAAATTTTACATGCTAGTACTAGACACCCTATAGAACATTTTCTAATTTTCTCAGAATTAATTAATGAAGTTTCAACCCTATTTCATATGTGCAAACTCAGTTTTACCAGTTCTGGCTGAACACAAATGCTGTAAGTTTGCTGTTTTGACATCAATTGCTACAACTTTTATGTGTCTTAATTGTATGCATTGGAACCGGGTAGGAATCTAGTTTCTAGGCCTTCTGATGGATCCACATTTTCTATTTTGTAGCAACGAGGATCGCAGTTTTGGTACAGCAACGTCCTGCTGTCCAGATTTGGAATTCTCGTTATTCTTGATATTTTGATTTGTTTTGACCCTCGAACATGTATCCTACCTGGCCTAGATTTGTTCCATGTTCTTGATTATGTTACTTGATCTGTTTCGCACACTTTCATGCTTGGTTAATAATAATAATAAATAACAAGCTGGAGTTTAAGGGAAAGACCATAGTAGTGGACGATATAGGTAAGTGTACTCGAAAGGGGGCCCCTGTTTTCCAGTACTCGGTTCATGAACTTGTTGTATCTTGATGTATTCATGTAGCCATTACTTGGCTCATGAACTTGTTGTATTCATGAACCCACTGTATGGTTCTTGAACTTGTTAGTGTATTCAAGAACCTGTACTTGGTTCGTGAACTTGTTACTTTATTTTCGTATACATGAACTGTGCTTGTTTGATACTTGATACCTGCATACAACGCCCTATAAAATCCACCTAATAGGCCTAAACGTAACTGATTGTATGTAGCAACCATGTAGTAAAAGTATGGATGCATGAAGTGCTACCTATATAGAATTAAACATTAGACTTAAAATTAACTAGTCACTTGTACACACTTGATACCTTACTTGAGACTTGTTACTTGAGACTTGTTACTTGTTACTTGACACTTGTACGTGATACTTGTTACTTGATGCTTGATACCATTACATGTTCACTTACCACTTGTTCTACTACTAGTACTTGTTACCCAATCTTGTCACTTGAGTTGTCTTTCTTGCTAGCTAGTTTCTTGAATCTCACTACTTGTTGCATCCCTATTATATTACGTTATACATTCTTGGTTCCAAATCTTGTTCCATATTTCTTGCTCTTGTTCTCATACCCTTGCTTGTACTATTTGCAGCCCTAACTTGCACTAAGGGCGTTTGTCTTGTTTTCTCTATTTTTTTCTTTTATATTTATATATACAGACTTTGGAGACGAGCTGCCTGCTAGAATTGGTGAGCAGACCTTTTGGGCTTCGCTTGGAAAAAGGACTAGCTTTAATTATTTTGTATTTGAGTTATTTATTCCTTTTGCTACTTAAAACTTGTAACGGGCTTATAGTCCCGAGTTTTTATTTTTTAATCCAGATTTGAAAACTATTTCGGATATTATTATTTTGTTTCAATTGTTTTCTGTTGATTAATAAATTATTTATGCATGCATGCTTGTGTACATTTTGTTATATTTTTGTTATGATGTTGAGTTGATCCTACAGCTCATGAATGATGAAAATCATTCGCTGGGCTTTGTCACGTGCTCGTATTCCGTGTTTTTGGGAAGCAGGGCGTGACAATGTTTTTAGTGGTATCAGAGCCCAGGTTTGGCTAATGTATTAGTTTGACTAATACATTAGACAGGCTTGACTCAGTCAGGATTAACTCAACATTAAACAGGCTATGCAATCACATGAATAATTTGATAATCAACTCGATCTGGACGGTAGTCTTATCCCATTCATTTTGATCCCTTCATATTCAATTCTTTGATTCCTCGTTTCCTTCCATCTCTTACAGTCGTCCTGATTTGTTGATTCCGTATAAATTTATTCTTTCCGTACCCATGTTCTTTTGATTCTGGTGCAAGCAATCTCTTATTTCTGCTTGCTTCGTTGATCGCTTCGTATTTCAGCTCGTGTTTCATTCATTACTTTCCGTGTCTTACATTCATCTTCATTTGTTGATTCATATTGTGTATCATACTAGTTATTTCTCCCCTATCTTGTTCTCCTTAAATTGTGGTGCTGTCCATTCTTTTCTTTCCACTTGGTTCGTCGATCGGCATCAGTGGATCTTCAACGACATGTTAAAGGCTTGTTTAATTCTTACGTTACTGTATATTTTTATGATATATTTATTGTGTAAATTTGCTACACTACATATTTATTTTCTCATTCACATTTGCTCTGTGTTTATGTATGTATTTCATTCCGTTTAACTCCCTACTTTTATAAATCATTTTCATTACTACTATTTTGTACTATTGTGTTTGATATTTATAATCTATATATCTATTTTGATATTCCATTGTGTGACTTTCAACTCCATTCCTTACTTTTCTACTATTTTCATATCACAAATTTCAAAACATAACATCATACTTAAATTTAATGTCCCATAATCTGTGTATATGGAAGGTTACATCTTTCATTTCACCATTTGGGTGTAACCTAATGTCGAGATGGCAAATATGCAACTCGAAGTCAATGGAGGCAAATTGCAACTGGATGTCTGGGAGGCAAAATGTGCAACCGAATATCCAGACGGTAACCTGATGTCGTGAAGGCAAACATGCAACTTGATGTTAAGGAGGCAAGATATTCTACCTAATTGCTAATTGATATTTTAAGACTTTTACGTATAATAAAACTAATGGTAAAGAAATAATTTCTTAATGACATTTTGTTTATACAATTACACTTTATGTTTCCATACAATTTGGACTAGTATTGTTGATTTTACTCTATTTCGTGTTTACAATTTTTTACATTTATGTTAAGATTGAGTACATCAACTATGGTTTAAGTTTTTGTTCTTTTGTGAATTACTATTTATTGCCATCGTTTTCCAATTCTTTAACATTTAGATTTCTCACTTACTTTTATTTCCACGTCCTTATTAATGATTTGACGCTTACTTTTGTAATATTTAATGAACTCCTTTTTAGTCTTCTTACATATATATATTTTGGTCTATTTTGCTCGTTACCCTTTAATGTGTTTTTCGAGTATTAATTATAATGTCAACATTCACTAATTATCATTTGTCTTTTACATTCATTGTTATTAATATTTTCCTTAGCTAAATTTGTTCGTATTTCTATGTATCTTGACTGGTTATTTTTCCAAAACTATTTTTTTATTATTATATATCACCTTTAAAGTTTGTGTTCCTTTGTTGTTTGTATGTATTATCATTATTATCGGTATTGTTAACATTTTTAATTTTATTATTATTATTATTACCAGTATGATTATGATGATTTTATTACTGTTATTATTATTGTTATTATTGTTTTTAATATTATTGTTATTATTATTTTATTATTGTTATTAATATTCTATTATTATTGATATTATTATTTTTATTATTAATATTTGTTGTTATTATTATTTTTGTTGAAGCCCATTAGTTTTGATCTATAGCATATCTTTTAATTATTTAAATTGAAGCCAAACTTTATATTCATTTTGCATTATTTATTTATATCTATCTTGAGCCCATACTCTCCTTGATCCTAGTGTCTCAGTCTTGTCTTCCTGCTCGGTTCGTTGATTGGCGTCATGTGGCCTATAGCGACATGTATGTTGCTTGGGACATCACCATCAGAGTGGCACAGTGGAAACGTGGTGGGCCTATAACCCATAGGTCCCAGGATCCCCTTGTTACTTCTAGTTCTATGTATTGTTTGCTTTCCTCTATCCCTTGCATTCGTCCTCATCCGTTGACTCATTGCTTGGTTCAACTCTTCCTTGTCCATCCTCTCTTCGATTCCAACTCTATTTATTTCTTTATCTCCTTGCTTTGTTATCTTGCGCTGTCCTATCCTTTTGATACCATTTATTCTCTTTCATGCATTCCATTAGACATCGTTGTTATCCACTTCCTTCTTTTTCTAGTGTTGCCACTGCTTTGTTACTTTCCCTTAATCCTCTATTTTGTTACCCTCCCCCAAGTTTGTTTTTGCCTTGTCCTATGTACCGCCTAAGCAAATTTCAAGGAATAAATTTTGTTGTAAGGTGGGTAGGATTTGTAACCACTATTCTCCCAAAAACGTATTTTTGTGTATTTTCTGTATTTAAAATTTTCGCAAATTATTTTTTTTTCCGTTTTCAAATTCTTTTGTCAAAATGTATTCTTGGATCTTCCGTTAAAGTCTATTTATAATCGATAATTTTATTTGTGGCTTTTTTTCCAATGTATTTATGTAGTAATTCAAATCCTATTATTTTTGTTACTATAGTTATTATTATTATTATTAATTCGGGTATTCTTATTCTTCTTCTTCTTATTATTATTCTTTTAACTCGACTAAAACAAAATGTATCTTGCAAATTATATATATAGCCATTTATTTTGAAAGCCACTTATTTTATTATTATTATTTTTAGTGTTAACTAATTTAGTATATTATTTATTTATTTATTTATTTATTTTTCCTTAATGGATAACCCAATAGCCCTATAAACCATAAAACCTAACTACCCATACCCATTAAAACCCCCTTGGACCCGTACCCGTTACCCCTACACCCGAAACCCTACTCAGGCTAAATCCTAACCTATATTCGCTTATATAACCCATGCAGCCGCCTATATTTTCCCCTGTCGCTTCGTCTTCGCCCCCTGTCTCCCTCAACCCATCTCCTTCTCCCTGCACCTCCGCAACCCTACCGCCCTCCTGCCTCCCCTCGGCGCTGTCTCTTCCTCCCGCTGCGTCGATAGCGCAGACACAGCGACGCCAGAGCATCCCTGATCTCTCCCCCTCTTCCAAGTTCTCCCGTTGCCACCTTCCTCCCTCCGGCACGCCTCAGTGTCGCAACCCCTCTGGTTGTGCCGCCTCCTGCATCGCAACCACCCAGCCAGTCGTCGAGCCAGAGCCGTCTTCCCCTGTGCATCGTCTCTCCTTGCCTGTAGCCACCTGCGGTGCCACCTACCCCTGCTCCTCCCCTCTGCTGCGTTCGATCCGCAATAGCAACAACAACTGGATGCTGTCCCTCCATCGCGCAATGCAGCGTGCTCCGCCCTGGCTTGTGCGCCTCCCTATGCACCCTGCATCGCTGGCCGACCACTGCCTCGCGCCGCCGTCAACTCTCAGCCGTCGCTGCCCCGTCCAGTCACCGTCTGCAGGCACTGCAGTTACTGTGGGTTTTTGATCATGGCTTGATTGGTGGCCGTCCGATCCCCATCGCGATCGAGATCTCCATCATATGATTTGGACCGTTAGATTGCCTTAGTGATCTTGATCATTATCAAAATCTTGATTTCCAGATTTAATCATCATCTTCCCTATCTTCGATCTCGGCCGTCGATTGGTTGATCAACTTGATCTCGCCCATTGATCGTCTTGTTCGTCTTCTACTTGGTGAGTTAAACATTTGATCCACTTTTTGTTCTTATTCATCAATTGTCAATCATGGTATAGTTACTCTTTTGGTACTATTCTAATTCTTATATGTTTTATTTTTGATCTCGACCGTTGGATTCGCTTGATCGATCTTGATGATTATCGAGATCCGTGCCGATCGTGCTCGTCGCCCGGGATCTATTCCCGTTATTCCTCCGTCGGATTCATCGTCTACACCCCAAGGCAAGTATCTTCTTGTACATTTCGTTTTCTAGTACAAGCTTTTCCTTGAAAATACTACAAATAGATTGTGAATGTGACTCCTCCTTGTTTATGGTTGATGATCTCAGGTTTTGTCTTGTCTATCACATGATCTAAGAGTGAGAACCCTTCGTTGATACACTTGTTCACAACTAGTATAATTTTGATACATTTCATGCAAAAAATGTCTTATTTGGTTTCTGTCCTGTTTTGGCTTGCTGTTTCGACCCCGATAATACTAGAATATGAACTTGAGTCTTGAAAATGAAATGTAACCCCAAGTGTCTAATTGCCAATAACATTCAGAATTTTGAGTTCTAAGTTATGGTTTAGGAGATATCGCAGTTTTACTGCAGCTGTGTCGGTAATCGCAGATTCATAAAAATTGCTGCACTACTTTGGTTTAGAATTATTTTATCTATGCTATCAGTAAGTAAATGACTTGAAATTTTACATACAGATACTGGACACCCTAGAGAACATTCCCTAATTTTATTAGAATTAATTAATGAAGTTTCAACCCTGTTTCATATGTGCAAACTCAGTTTTACCAATTCTGGCTGAACACAAATGCTGTATAGTTTGCTATTTTGACATCAATTGCTACAACTTTTATGTGTCTTAATTATATGAATTGAAACCGGGCAGGAGTCTAGTTTTTAGGCCTTCTGATAGATCCACATTTGCTATCTTGTAGCAATGGGAATCACAGTTTTGGTGCAGCAATGTCATACTGTCCAGATTTGAAATTCTCGTTCTTCTTGATATTTTGATATGTTTTGACCCTCGAACATGTATCCTACCTAGACTAGACTTGTTCCATGTTCTTGATTATGTTTACTTGATCTGTTTCGTACACTTTTATGATTGGTTCATAATAATAATAAATAACAAGCCTGGGGTTTAAGGGAAAAACCATAGTAGTGGACGATATAGGTAAGTGTACTCGGAAGGGAGCTCGTGTTTCCCAGTACTCGTTTCATGAACTTGCTGTATCTTGATGTATTCATGAAGCCATTACTTGGCTCATGAACTTGTTGTATTCATGAACTCACTGTATGGTTCTTGAACTTGTTAGTGTATTCACGAACTTGTACTTGGTTCGTGAACTTGTTACTTTATTTTCGTATTCATGAACCGTGCTTGCTTGATACTTGATACCTGAGTACACCGCCCTATAAAATTTACCACTAGGCTTAAACGTAACTGATTGTATGTAGCAACCATGTAGTCAAAGTATGGATGCATGAAGTGCTACCTAGATAGAATTAAACATTAGAATTAAAATTAACTTGTCACTTGTACACACTTGATACCCTACTTAAGACTTGTTACTTAAGACTTATTACTTGAGACTTGTTACTCAAGTGTGCGTTCGGTATCTCATCGGGAAAATTCCTGGGGTTTATGGTCAGCCAAAAGGGCAAAGAGGTCAATCCCGAAAAGATCCAAGCCATTCTCAAAATGGCTCCCCCTCCAACGTCAAAGAATTACAGAGGCTCACTAGGCACCTCGCCACGATTGGGCGATTCCTCTCCAAGTCCGGGGAGAAGTGCGTCCCCTTCTTCAAGGCCCTCAGGGGGGCTAAAGGCTTCGAATGGGGACAGTAGCAACAGGAGTCCTTCGACAAGCTCAAGGAATATTTAGCTAACCCCACGCTCCTGAGCAAGCTAGCACCCGGAGAGGTCCTCTACCTCTATCTCGCAGCCTCGGAGCAAACGCTCAGTGCGATCCTTGTAAGGGAAGAGGATAAGACGCAGAAGCCCATCTATTACGTGAGTAAGGTGCTCCGCGATGCTGAACTCCGTTATCCGAAGCTGAAGAAGATGGCTCTTGCCCTGGTCATGGCGGCCTGAAAGTTTCGCCCCTACTTCCAATCCTATTCGGTGGTCGTCCTTACCGACCAGCCACTGAAACAAGTTATCCACAAGCCCGAGACCTCTGGGCGGCTCATGAAGTGGTCCATCGAGCTGAGTCAGCACGACATCAGCTACCAGCCCAGAACGGCAATAAAGGCCCAAGCTCTGGCCAAATTCATTGTGGAGAACACCATCCTCGACTCATGCGAATCGTCTTCCGACCCCTTGATCTGGACCATTTATGTAGACAGGTCCTCTTGTGCCGATGAAAGCGGGGCTGGCGTCATCTTAACTGGCCCCGACGCTTTCATCCTCCAGTACTCCCTCTGCCTAAATTTTCCGGCATCGAACAATGAGGCAGAGTATGAAGCCCTCATAGCGGGGCTCTGCATGGCTCGCAAGGCAAGCACGGAGTGCGTAAGGGTCTTCAGCGACTCCCAGCTAGTCGTTAACCAAGTGTTCGGGGAATACGAGGCTAGGGACGAGCATATGGCCAAGTATTTGGCAAAGGTTAAGGAGCTCCTAGCCTCTTCGAAGATGTCCAACTCTAGCGCGTCCCTCGAGAGGAAAACACGCATGCGGATACTCTCTCCAAGCTCGCCTCCTTTTCCCTCTAAGGTGTAGAGAAGACCGTCCTGATAGAAGTCCTTCTCAGACCGAGTATCAATGAAGACGGCCTGGAGCCAATGGAAGCCTACCCCCTAACACTTGGGGAAAACTGGATGAAGCCCCTCCTCAAGTACCTTCGAGACAGAGTCCTTCCCGAAGACCCGAAAGAGGCAAGGAGGATCAGGACACGAGCCGAGCGGTACACACTTCTGGATGGGGTCATCTACAAATGCTCCTACACCTAGATAGACGGGCGACCCTATCTGAGATGCCTCTCCCCGGAAGAAGCACTCTACGCCCTTAGGGAGGCCCATGATGGTCTATGTGGCGCACACTTGGGAGCGAGATCCCTCGCCTAGAAACTCTTGAACTACGGCTACTTCTGGCCCACACTACTAAGTGACTCCGAGGAGTACGTCCTCCAGTGCGACTCCTGCCAGAAGTTCGCCCCAATCCGTTGTCTGCCCCAAGCACAACTCACTTCCTTAGCAAGCCCAATTTCCTTCGCAATGTGGGAAATGGATTTGCTCGGACCCTTCCCTCCAGCACCAGGCCAGCTGAAGTTCCTAGTGGTAGCAATAGACTACTTCTCAAAATGGATCGAAGCCGAACCTTTTTAGACAATCACCGAGCACAAGGTCCAGAAGTTCTTTTGGAAGAACATCGTCTGTCGGTTCGGGGTACCTCGCATCCTCGTAACCGACAACTGAACACAGTTCACGGGGGTGACCTTTTTCGACTTTTGCTGCGACCTCGGTATTCAGCAGCGGTTCGCTTCGGTAGCCCACCCTCAGTCCAATGGCCAAACAGAGAATGCGGATCGACAAATCCTCTCCGTCTTGAAGAAGAGGCTTGACAAGTCCACTAAGGGGTTATGGGTCGAACAACTCCCCAATGTGCTTTGGAACTATCACACCACCAAAAGAACTCCAATGGGAGAGTCCCCCTTTAACCTCACATAGGATCCAAAGCACTCATCCCTTTGGAGGTGGGCCTGCCTTCACCTCGACTCATAGCTTACAGTGAAGCTCAGAATGCGAACCAGCTTCGCAACTGCCTAGACCTCATTGACGAGGTCCATGAGAAAGCCGCAATTCGGCAAGAGACCTACCGCCGTAGGATCACTCAGGCTCACAATAAGAAGGTACGACCAGCCAACCTAAGAGAGGGAGACCTAGTGCTCAGAAAGTTGTCGATCTCTGATCCAAGCAAAAGAGGCAAGTTGGCACCCAATAGGGAGGGACCCTATAGGGTCTCCAAAGTTATTCGCCCCGACACGTATCAACTCGAAGACCTGGGGGGCAGGAGAATACCGAGGACATGGAACGCGGAGCACTTAATGAAGTACCAAGAGGGTGTCTAGATACGGCTCCAAGCAACTTCCCCAAGAACGCTCCAGAAGACATGTCCAAAGTCCTTACTTGTATTTTCTTTTTATCAAAGTGTAAAGGCGGCTCGCAACTTAGAAGCGGCCGCCCAGTTGTTCTCAATAAAAAGAAATCTTTCCCCACAAGCTTTCTATCTTTTGAGTAGTATAACTCTACTTAGCAAATTTTCTATTTTTGAGCTAGTCTAACTCTACTTTAAAAAAAACTTTCATTAAAACAACGTACTTGGAGTCCAACACTTGGTTCGACTCCGCTTCAACTACTTGATCCTAAGCGAGTAAAGAGTGGATCACCATTCGAAATAGCTCCTACAGCCGTTGGTACTCGCCGAACGACAATATTGGAATCCAACACTTGGTTCGACACCTCTTCAACTACTGGCTTCTAAGCGAGTACGAAGCGGATCACCATTCGAAATTGCTCCTACAGCTGTTGATATTTTCAAAACGACGCACTTGGAGTCCAACACTTGGTTCAACTCCGCTTCAACTACTTGTTCCTAAGTGAGTAAAGAGCGGATCACCATTCGAAATTATTCCTACAGCCGTTGGTACTCTCTAAACGACAAGTTCGAAGTCCAACACTTTGGTTCGACGCAGCTCTTTGCTACTCGAGAACGAGTAAGTATCAAGCGTCCCACCATTCAGAATTGCTCCTGCAACTGTTGACAACTACAAATGCTAACAAAACACACAAGTACGAAAAACAAGTATTATTTCATTAATGTTTGAGGAACAAGTCTAATTACAAGACTAACTACTCATCTTTGCAACGAGATACAAAACTTTTGAAACCAACAGCGCGAGACTACAAGCAGCTACTTCAACGCTTTTTAGGAGCGGGGACAATTCGGTTGAGAGACACCCGGGGTGACGAATGTTGTACTGCCGATGCCCCACCTCGGTGCTCGTCTCTAGGCCGGCGAGCCGAGAGGCATCGTCCGAGCCCGTTCTAACGGTGGCCCCAACAGACGCTCCGCTCGACGAAGTGGCCACCACACTTTGAGCATCGCCTGGGCTTCATCGTACAGGGGGCGAGCGACGCATGAGCTCGTGAAAAGTTATCCCTCTGTCATGCTCCTCCCAAGTGCAAGAAGTGGATCTGACATTGCTCCGCTCAGATCACGCTTGAAGACGGGCTACCTCCACCTCGAGCACGACAATTCGTTCCTTAAGCGATGCGTCGTTCACCTTTATATTCAGACGAGGCTGACGCATCGAGCCTGCCTCTTGAGAGCCATCGGTGATCGTCCGCCAAAGGTGAGCGACCTCCATGCTCTTGTCGAGGGTCACCTTCTTCAGCTCGTCCCTCTCCGCCGTCACTTTAGACAAAAAGTGGCGAAGGCGCTTATAAGCTTCAGGCCGAGGTTGGCTTCTGCGGACGATCCCACATCATCACTTTCAGGGGTCCTCTCTTTGATCCTCTCCTCTAATCACTTCCTCTCTATGTCTCGGCGAACTAGGGTCGATCTCAGGTGATTCAGCTCGTACTTCACCTTACGGAGATCCGACTCTGTTTCACGAAGCCGCTCTTGGTTCCTCACAAGCCCCAATCTCTTCGCCCCTAGACTAGCCTTGAGACGAGCCACTTCGGCTATCCAAGACACTTTAGCGATCTGCAGTACTTCGACAATCTGAAAAGAGTGAAAGCACGGAGCTATTGAGTTCTCACGACTCCAACACTTAGCCAAAAAGAGCTCGAAGATTTCTACAACACTCAAACAAAAAGAGCTCGAAGATCTTCCCAACCCTTAGCCAAAAAAGAGTTCAAAAGGAAAAAAAAATCAACACTTAGACGAAAACAGATAGATTTTTATTCACTTCAAAATTAGAGCGGTGGCCAGTCCGCAGTTCGGCAATACATGGAGAAGCCAAAAAAAAAAAAAAGAAAAAGAAAAAGCGACTAAGTCAAGGAGCCAACTCTAGGTGCTGCTCCGAGGTGCCCTCGCTCGGCATAGTGACGAGCACCCCCTCGGGATTCACCTCCTCATTGCCGTCGCCCTCACCTTCATCGCCTTCCCCTTCGGGCTCGATCTCAGCCAGAGGAATGAACTCCTCGCCCTCTACTCGGTCGTAGAAGTAGTACCCCGAGCTGTCGAAGTCCGGGAGACGAGCCGCCACGTGCTTCAAAGCCCGAGCGTAGGCCTCTTCCATGTTCGTCATCATGTGGGCCTCCGCCTCGTCCTGAACGGCTTTCCTCGCCTCCTCCACCTTCGCCTCCTGCTCCTTCAGTGCCTCCTCAGACGCCTTCAGAGCCTTCGCCAGCTCCTCCTCGAGCCGAGCCTTCTCCTTCTCCAGAGCCTCGACCTTAGCTGCCTCGGTCGCCGAGCGTTCGAGTGCCTCGGCAAGCTTAGTCTCGAGGGCCCCAACCTCGGCAGCTCGCGATGCCGAGAGCTATTGTTCGACCTCGAACAACTTCACTGCCTTGGCACGCTCCTCTCGCTCATGGTCATTCATCGCCTTCATCTCCTTCTTCTGCTTGGCGAACTGCTCGAGCATATGGCTAAAGTGGTAGAGGGTCTGAAAGCAAAAGAAGAAGAACGTGAGAACCCAAAATCGCTAACTTCAAAACTTAAGAGGGCAGAGTAAGATTACTTACCGACATTGTTGACCGGGCAATCTCCAATGCGTCGTTGCCGACTGTGCCGGCCTTCAATGCCGCGTGATCCTTTAGGGTTGGCAAGTGGCGCACGGCTTGCATGCACATCCCTGCGTCGCCGAGGAAGCCGTCGAGCTTCATCACCCTCTAATCTGGGACAAAGAGCTTCTTGTGCTCTTCGGTGAGGATGGCCTCCGCTTCGGCCGTGAGCGGCGGCACCTCGAGGGCCAGAGCAGCACCGGCCGAGAACACCCCACTCGAAGATCTGGGGGCATCGACCGAGGGGAGCGTGACCTGCGGCGCCGAGGGGGAGTTGCCGACCAAGTTAATGACAGTCGTAGAAGCCAGGGGCACCTGAACTGCTCGGCTAGAAGGGGTCTCGTCGTCGTCCTCTTCGTCTTCTTACTGTCTACCCCCTTCGCTGCTGCCGCACTCCTCTTCGCCATAAGAGCTCTATAATCCATACCAGGGGCTTCTAAACAACACAAAGCAGAGGAAAAGAGTTAGCGAAATAAAAGCAAACACATATATACTAAAGAAAAAGACGTAAACGGAGCGTACTGGGGTCGATCGGACTGAGACCCCCACCGAACAGGACCACCTCGGTGATATCTTTCCAACTGAGGGTCGGAAGACCGAGGATCTTCGTCACAGTCTCCTCTTCTTCCTTGGTGAGCACCGGCTCGGCCTTCGCCCACTTCGAAACCTCCTCCTTCCACGTCATCAGAAAGCCCCACGGCTCGGGACCTCGGATCATAAAGTACTCCTCCTTCCAATGTTTGATGGAGTCCGGGTTCTCGGTTAACTTGACCCCCTTCCTCGGCAATAGGTAATACCTGTACTCCATCTTGCTCATTCGGCAGATCCGGTAAAGACTGCGGAGAATGACGAGCTGGGGCTACATGCCGACCGCTTGACACTGGAGGATGAAGGCAATGACGTGCCGCCACATGTTTGGCATGAACTGCACCGGGCTTAAGCCATACCACTGCAGCACCTCGAACACGAAAGGGTGGCAGGGGTAGCTGAAGTCCGACATTTAGTGCATCGTACGGAAAAGACGTACGTATCTGGCGACGTCCCCTGTGCACGCTCGGAAGCCGGGACCGGGGAGGAGCAGGGCGTACTCCTTCGGGATGCAGAACCTCTTCCTAATCCAGTTCAGGTTCGCCTCGGTCATGACCGAAGGAACCTCGTCTACCTAAGAAGGGTCCCTCGGACTGTTCTCCTCATAGGCAACCGATCTCCCCTGCACCGCCTTTGCCAAAATGTCCTCGGAGTAGCTTCTGACCTTTCTGAGGCTCGATAATGTCGACGGTAGTCGACCCAGTGCTCCAGCCCCCTTCACCTTCTCCATTATCGTCTCTACAACGACTGACTTCGCCACTTCCTTCCCCTTGCTTGGGGGGACCACTGGAGTTCGGTCGGTCTCTTGGTCCGAGGTGGAGGTCTCATTCCCCGACAACGCTCTAGACATTTCGAGTTATGTTGAGATAATTTACCTTGAAGTGACGTCTACGGTCGGAATAGTTCGCCGGAGATTAAAAACGCCTGGACACGAACGCTAGCAGCGCCGCTCGAGAGCAAAAGTGACTTAGGTAAAAAGTGAAGTTGAGATGAAAGAGTAAGAAATGAAAGGAAAGAGAGGCGATGAAAACTTATAAGTGTTAAAGCAGATTCGGGTGGGCCTTTAAGTGCTCTGGGCCACCACCGCAGCCAACCAAAAGCCAAAGCGTCAAAATCAGAAGCCTAAGCGCCAAAGTCCTCGCAATCCTCATCAGATCTTCATCAGACGGTCCAGATCGTGCCACGTCACTCGGAAACCAAATTCGAGCAACTTGCATTCCGAGCTGCGAATTGGAGAAAAACGACTTTCTCCTCGTGATTCGTGCCAGATCGTCATCAGACGGCTCAGATCACGCCGCATCGACCAAAATCACGTTTTCTCGTGATCCACGCCATCATGCCTCGTGATCCGTGCCTGATCTTCATCAGACGGTCCAGATCGTGCCACGTCGTTTGGAAACCAAATCCGAGCAACTTGCATTCCGAGCTGCGAATTGGAGAAAAACAACTTTCTCATCGTGATTCACGCCCGATCATCATCAGACGGCTCAGATCTCGCCGCGTCGACCAAAATCACATTTTCTCATGATCCACGCCTGATCTTCATCAGACGGCCCAGATCGTACCACGTCGCTTGGAAACCAAATCCAACAACTTGCATTCCGAGCTGCTCATGCGGAGAAAAATGTCGCCGAGCTATGACAGCCATCTTATCGCCTCGAAATTCGTGACGCGACCTGATGGACACCTATGATTCAGCTACATCGACCAAGATCACATTTTCTCGTGATCCACACCGTAGTGCCACGTGATCCGCGCCTGATCTTCATCAGACGGTCCAGATTATGCCCCGTCGCTCGGAAACCAAATCCGAGCGACTTGCATTCCAAGTTGCTCATGCAGAGAAAAATGTCGTCGAGCTATGAGAGCCGTCTGATCGCCTCAAAATTCGTGACGCAACCTGATGGACGCCTATGATTCAGCCACGTTGACCAAGATCACGTTTTCTCGTGGTCCATGCCATCGTGCCTCGTGATCCGCGCCTGATCTTCATTAGACGGTCCAGATCGTGCCACGTCACTCGGAAACCAAATCCGAGCGACTTGCATTCCGAGCTGCTCATCCGGAGAAAATGTCCCCAAGCTAGGAGAGCCATCTAATCGCCTCGAAATTCACGCTGCGACCTGATGGATGTCCTCGATTCAGCCACATGGCCAAATGCAAGATCTACCGTTAAATTACCTGGAAATTCGTGCCGCATCCAGATGGACGTCCCAGCTTACACCACGTCGCTCAGAATCCCAATCTGAGCAACAGACGTTCCGAGCTGCTCATGTGGTAGGAGTCGTCAGATCAACTCTAAATTCGCACCACAACCCAATCCAGGCCCTAGATGCGCCCACGTCGCTCGGCTCCATCCCTCCGTCGAATCACTCAGAATTCCGCGCTAAAGGTTGATGGACGGTCGAGATTTTGCCACGTCATAATTGGGTAATTAAAATTATATTTTATTTATTAATTCGAATTATTTATTTAAAAAATTGCGAAAAAATGATTAAAAATATGGGAAAAATAATTAAAAATTCTAGAAAATAATTATAAATTCAGGAGAGCATTTTTGCCCCTAGACAAATAATTATTGGCTAGAATGATTAATTAGTGCTCCCGGAGAGCAAATCATCGCTTTGCAAAATTGAATAAATGGTTCGAAAAAATAATATAAAATTGGAAAAAATCACCAAAAATTCAGAAGGGCCTGAGAGCAAACTTGGGCACGTTACCAACTCAGAAAAGCACCATCACCCCTCAGACAAGATTCGAACATCCTTTGAGAACCCGGATAAAGCCTTATAATCCATTAAGACAACAAAACTACTTCCCCAAAGGCCGTAACACACAGTCTTTGGGAGTGGGGGGCTCGTGATATGGCTTAAAATGGGGTTAAATTGGAACCATTCAAAGTGAACACGAATCTCAAAGTCCCAAGGGCAAGATGGTCATTTCACCTACAGACGGGTCCGAAATGGGAATCGGGTCCCTCCTCTTGGACCCGCTAACCCATGAACGGATCTGTTTAGTGAAGAACGGGTCTCAACCCATTAGGGGCCAGCTCAACAGTATTGGAGGAAATCCTGGCTCCCACTGATCTTGAGGAGGTGGTTATAACCACCCCTATCCAGCCTCACTGGAAAGTAGGGGTTCACTCTTATCCTGAAAAAGATCCTCATGGCGACTATAAATATCCCCCTACCTCCTACTGTCACAGGTGATCACTCTCTGTGCACTTAATCTCTTTCCCATTACTTTTTCTGGTATTGACAAGAGCATCGGAGGGTTCGTCACCGGGATCCATCCCGGTGTTTCGAACGTTTGTGCAGGTCCACAGGAGCACCAAGGAGTCAACTTATCAACAAGGAAGAAGTGAGATCCAGCCTGTTCGAGTCCATGTGAACCTACAAATTCTGTCTATTGCCCCCACACCGAATCCAGTGGCAACACTCTACAAAGCCCAGTAGCCCAAAAATGGATTTATCCCATTGGGCGTGGGTGGCAACCCGTTTCAAAACAGCCCAGAAATTTAAAGAGTAATTCAAATTCGTGAATATCTCTAAGAGGCGGTTTAAACCACCTCTCTTATCATGAAACGAGTTTAAACTCTACATCTTATTCTAAAACACCGGGACATAGAGAAAAATGATTATCTCTAAACTGTCTCTTAAGACGACTATAAATATCCCTCTCCCCCCACCATAACAAGGTAATCAATATTTTTCCACATAAATGCTCTTTCATAATCTTCCTGATTACTGACTTGAGCATCGGAGGGTTCGCCGCCGGGATCCATCCCGGTGTATCGAACTTTTTGCAGGTCAACGGCAGCGGCAAGGAACGGTCAAACGCCAGTGAAAGACAACAGGTTTGCTTCTATTGTTTCCAAAAGATTGCACAAATATATCTGTTTGATCCCACACCGAAATCAGCAGCAACACTCGGCCAACTTCGAAAGTGATCAATTAGAGCCTTAGAGCCTCAGTTGCAACACTGTGAAAATACTAATCCATTAACCTACTTTTGGGATTATCAAAAAATAAACTAAACCTACTTTAAGTAAAAAAAAAAATCATAATTGTAAGCATCTACGTTTCTTATAATAGTCTTTATAATCTTCCGATCTTATTTTCTGCTAGAATATTATGTTGTTTTCTTCTAGAATCCGGTTTAATAAATTCTAGTAATCATAAATTATACTTGGATCTCAAATTTATACCTTTTAAATCATTTTTCTTAGAGTTGATTGAGTAATCAATGTAAAAATCATGATTTGTTAGAGCATCCACAACCGTTGAGGGTCAAAATATGCATAAATGGATAAATGAATATAGCAAAGTTACGTTTTGGTGCAGTCGTTGAATGCTATTTTTATAAAAGGTACGACGGCACTTGAAGTGCCGTCCGAGGGAAAAAATCGTCCTAAAGTGCAAATAAAAAATTACAAAAAAATATAAAAAATTACAAAAACATTTCAGAAATTACGAAAAAATTACAAAAATTACAAAAAAAATTACAAAAAATTACAAAACAAAATACAAAAATTGCAAATAACCCCTACATGGTGGGATGGCACTAGCATTGGACCGGAACCGACCCGACCTATCCGGATCGGGATCTGGGTCCTAAAATGGGATCCGTTGTACTTTCGAGTCCGGGTCCGGGTCCGCTCAAAAGAGACCCTACCCGGACCCGTTCAAAAAATTCAAAAAATCAACATAAAATTAAATATTATATCCTCATCCCTCCCCTCCTTCCTCCTCAATTCTAAATCTTTCTCTTCCAAACTCAAAATTCATGCATTTTTCTTCTTTCTTCTAGTCTAAATCATCCACTTGCTTCCTCCGCTCGCCGCTCACACTCCCGCTCCTACCTGAACGGGTAGGAATATTTTAATAGGACCCGGAATCGGATCCGGTCCTCACGGGTCCGGATGCGGGTCCAATTTTTGGACCCGTAGGGGACCGGGTCCGGGTCCGAGTAGTGAAGGACCCAACTCGACCCGACCTGATACCAATGCTAGACGGCACTTGAAGTGCCATTCAACAAAAGGGGGGCAAGGGACGGCACTTGAAGTGCCGTTCGACAAAAGTGGGGCAAGGGATGGCACTCGAAGTGCCGTCCGAGGGTTTGTGTATTTTTGGGTTTTTTTAATTGGAAAAATTAAATTTTTTTCGAGGGACGGCACTTCAAGTGACGTCCGACAATTAAAAAAATACTTTTTTTTGTTGGGACGGCACTTGAAGTGTCGTCTCTCATGTATGCATATTTCTCATTCCGCCTTTCATTTATAGCAATCTTCGATAAGCGAATTATGCATATTATAAATATTTGGCCAATGACTGCAGTACTGTTTTTGACCAATGTTATGCATATTTAACAAACGACTACAGATACTCTTAAGAACTATAAAATTTCAATATTGGTTGAGCACCTGTGTGAATAAACCTAAAAGCAAAAGATTCCTCAAACTTCAATCCAGTAAACAAAACGTGTCCATCCACGTGGGATGCCACAGCATCAACCATGTAGGGCCCCACATACGCCTCGATGCCTTCGCCCCTGTGCCCGCACGTGCCACCGTCTCAACCCTCACACGCCCCCCACGCTCTCCCTCTGATTCCCCGAAATTATTCTCTCCTCCTTAAAACACATCACTAATCAAGGGCATTTTGGTAACTTACTCTGCAAAAATTGGTAACAGAAATTTCTCTTCCCAAAATACCCGCCTCACTCCTCCTCTTCTTATATTCCTCTTCCTCTGTTCCAAAACAGAGCAAACCAAACCCCAGCACTCCCAAATTCAAACCAAACCCCTCATCAAGATTCCATCTTTCTCAAAACCCACCTCCCAAAATGTCAACCCACCATGATCCGATCCCAAAAAAACCATTCCCGACCAACGGGGCCAATGCCCTGTCGAAGAAGTTGCTCTTGTAGTGCCTGAAACCGACGATCCCTCCCTCCCTGTTCTCACAATCAGAGCCTGGTTTCTTGGATTAGGTTCGTGTTCAATCCTGATTTTCTTGAACACCTTCTTCACTTATCGCACGCAGCCATTGGCGATATCGGCGATCTTGATGCAGATCATAGTGCTGCCGATTGGCCGATTTATGGCGAAAGTGTTGCCTGTTAAGGAGGTGAAGGTATTCGGGAAATGGGGGTTTAATCTGAACCCGGGTCCGTTTAATATGAAGGAGCATGTGATCATTACTATTTTCGCGAATTGTGGGATTTCGTATGGGGGAGGGGATGCTTATTCGATCGGGGCGATTACGGTGATGAAGGCTTATTATAAGCAGAGCTTGAGTTTTTTTTGTTCTCTTCTCATTGTTCTTACTACTCAGGTAATTGGGAAATTTTTGTGTGTGCGCGCGCACTTTTTTTGGTTAGAATTTTTGTGTATATTTTTCTGAATGCATGACTACAGTTTCTGCCTCTTTTTGTTTTGTGTGATATAGTTAACTTAATTCTGTTTAATTTGATTTTGTTTTATTTAATTTAATTTATATTTAATTTTATTTGATTACTTGTTGACCCAAAAGATGCTAAAACGCCATTTGATTATTAATGAGAAGTAAAGAAACAGGGCCTGACTGTGGGCTATAGTTGTGAATATGAAGTATATGAATCAATTTAGTGCATATTTTGGAAAGATATGCTGAATTTGTTGAGAGACCTACACATGCATGAACATTAAGCAAAGGTTTGTCTGAACACGATCTTTTTTGTAGATTTTATTTCTCAAAAGTAAAAGATAATGTTCTTATAGATTTATTTTAGAGATGTTTGATTTATGAGATTTAGTGCTAGAATTCTTTTGGGAGCAAAGAAATCATTGAATCCGTGGAAAGGTACTTGGACTGAATTTAGACTTTTAGAAGGGATCCAAATCCATTTCATTTTTTTTTATTGTGGGGTTTTTCTTTTGGTGTTAATTATTCTTTAAGGTCAGAGATCTTATGGAAATTTTGAACCTTCTATCCATAGAAAAGTTTAATGTAGAGTGTTGCTTTACTCTGTATGCATGTACAAATCTAAGGAGAGGTAGAATACAGGAACCTTTCCCTTTCATGCATGCATATTCCATTTGTGTGGACTCTTGTTGTTGTTTGATTTTTCTTGAGCAAAGATTTTGACTACAACCCCCCTCTTTTAGTTGATGATTTGATGGTCACTACTTAATTTTAGTAGACCATAAGTAATTTGTTGAGAAGGACATCAAGAAAATGCCATCACTAGTAAAATAACGAGAAATTGGACCATTTTTTATTGTCAGTTTTCTGACTTTTAGTCAGCTAGATTACTTAGTTAATTTTTTAAAACAATTCAATTTTTCATCGAGTCCATGGAGTTCAAACTGTACCTACTTTGTTTGATTTTTTTCCTTTTATATTATTGTTTAGTTCTACTTTCCAATAGTTTTATAGTTCATCAGAGTAAATCAAAGCCTGGTTCTATTAAAGAGGAGCCTAATATAGATTCCGCATGCAACTAATATTAGCAAAAAGTCTTGATCATACATGCCTTGTTGTTGACTATATTTATTTTTGGAACTCCATTAAATTTAGTAACAATTATATTTTGCAGTTAATTGGTTATGGATGGGCTGGAATGCTAAGGAGGTACTTGGTTGATCCTCTTGAAATGTGGTGGCCTGCTAACCTTGCTCAGGTTTCGCTCTTCAGGTCTGGTTATTTTCCTAACTTTACTCCTTCCTCTCAAACCCCACAATACCAACATATTACTCTATGCTAGGCTTATAGCTTAAAATCTTTTCATCATCTTCAAGCTAAAAAGGTTTTTGTGGCATTGGTTTCCTTTATAGAAAAGGTTTTCAGAAACGCAATACTCGGAAACTAAAACAGTGGAGGAGAAGAAGTTCATTGCTTCTATGATGAGATATTTAGGTCTATGAAAATCAGCGACAAGTATAATTCAAAATTGATTTCTTTAATTTCTGTAATTATTTTTACTCTTTTTCTCAGTGTACTTTTGATGGAACTTTTCATTATTTTGTTCTTATGGAACTTGCTGGGCTTAGTTTTGAGTACACTTATTACTTTCTACAAGTAGTCTATGAGACTGTTGATAAATGCTAACATCTATTAGATCATGCATGTCAACTGGACTCAGTTCTACTCCAATGAATCTATTTGTCTACACTGTAAAGGGCAAGATTCTCTTGTTCGTTGTTTTCTTCAGTTTAACAACAGCTGATTCAATGTCAGCTAGAAATTACTCTCAAGGACTTATTTTTGTTTAATATCAGTAATTTTATATCCAAATCTTGATTGCAGAGCTCTTCATGAGAAGGATCTAAGTGTCAATGGCCCTAGCAGGATGAAATTCTTTGTCATTGTCTTCTTCGCGAGCTTCTTCTACTACATTTTCCCTGGTTATATCTTCCCCATCCTCTCATTCTTCTCCTGGGTCTGCTGGGCCTTCCCCCACAGCATCACGGCCCAACAGATAGGCTCGGGAAAAAACGGCCTTGGGATTGGTGCATTCACACTGGATTGGGCGGGAATCTCTGCATACCATGGCAGCCCATTGATTGCCCCTTGGTTCGCCATCCTCAACACAGCAGCTGGTTTCATCATGTTTGTTTACATTATTATCCCTCTTTGTTACTGGAAGTTCAACACCTTCGATGCCCACAAGTTCCCTATGTTCTCGAATCAGCTCTTTACTTCGAAGGGACTGACGTATGATACAACTAAGGTTTTGACAACTAATTTTGAGCTGAATGAAGCAGCTTATAACAACTACGGGAAGCTGTATCTCAGCCCTCTCTTTTCGTTGTCAATAGGATCAGGATTTGCGCGGTTTACTGCAACTCTTACTCATGTCTTTCTTTTCCATGGAAGGTAAAGACCTAACTAGGCGTCCTTCTAAATATTGCAAAAAAGTTATATTGTTTACATCAAATTCTCTCATAGTACAGAGAAATTCTAAATTCCGGGAGAATTATCCTCTTGATTCGTATCGGTTTCATGAGTTTTAAACTTTCAGCAAGAGTTTGCTGACATTGTTCGTTTTATCATGTGATGTAGTGATATTTGGCGACAGAGTAGGCAAGCAGTGAGCTCAGTCAAAGAAGACATTCACGTTAAGTTGATGAAGAGCTACAAGCAAGTACCTGAATGGTGGTACTTGATCCTTCTAGTAGGAAGTGTTATCATCTCACTTCTCATGTCTTTTGTGTGGAAAGAGCAAGTTCAACTACCCTGGTGGGGAATGTTGTCTGCCTTTGCATTGGCATGGGTTGTTACTCTCCCCATTGGAATCATTCAAGCAACCACTAATCAGGTATTAAACACACCTTAGGTTCCAGAGTATGGTTAAACCAAATGGCTTTTTTCTTCTTCTAAAACTTAAAACTCGCCAGAAATAAACCAGGTTTTTACCACTTTCAATCAAATATTTTCATATTTTATATTAGATAATCAACTAAATATATTATGAAAATTTATAGTATAAATCCGCTCAGTCAGCCCAATCCAGCTATAACATGATAGAACGATTAAAGGGCTCGAATTTAAAACTTAATGGGCAAAGTTTTAACTCTGTAAAACTTGCCCATATCATTGGATAGGTACAAATTTACTTGATGGTTTACATATTGACATCACTTATTCTTCCTCCTGTGTTTTCTTTCAGCAACCTGGATATGATATAATTGCTCAGTTCATGATTGGTTATGTACTCCCTGGAAAGCCAATTGCTAACCTTCTCTTCAAAATATACGGGCGAATCAGCACAGTGCATGCATTATCATTCCTTTCTGATCTCAAATTAGGGCATTACATGAAGATCCCACCAAGGTGCATGTACACTGCTCAGGTGAGCACATTACGCCTTGAAGTTTCTTCATTTACTCAGCTTTCTCCTTAACCTTAGTTGGATTCATGATTGACTATCTTTTTATTGATTAAACACGTTTATGAGATTCTTCCGAAGTTAGTCTTTTTGAGTATAATTCCTCTGAAGTAAATTAGCTTGCAGAGAAATTTTCCTTCCATTGGAAAAATGAAAACCCTTCTCGTCTATGTAGTTCAATTCATTCTTAATTGCCTGATAAAACAAGGGGAGATGTATTAAGCAGTTCCCTGATGATATCTGAAAATATTATCATAGTAAAATTCCTATGAAATCAGTCTTTGCTTTCATAACTCCAAAAGTTGTTTGTGAATCTGTCTTCAATTTTCGGGAATGTGCCTTTTTCCGGGACATGCAGAGTTTCCTCTATGCACTAAGTTTGAATTTCTTTTCTCCACATACATACTTCCAAATTGGTAAATATTACTAAATGTTTGTACTTAATCATGTTGCTTGATGATTAGTAAATATTTCATATGTATATTGAAACCATAAATTTGGATAAACAGTTGGTTCTTTATTTACATGAATTTTGGCCTCCTTTTATGCAGCTTGTTGGTACAGTAGTTGCTGGAATCATAAACCTTGCGGTAGCATGGTGGATGCTAGAAAACATCCAAAACATTTGCGACGAATCCCTCCCCGACAACAGCCCGTGGACCTGTCCAAAATACCGAGTCACCTTTGATGCCTCTGTCATATGGGGACTCATTGGCCCCTCCCGGCTATTTGCCCATGGAGGCCTTTACCGCAACCTCACCTGGCTCTTCCTTATTGGTGCGGTCTTGCCTGTCCCTACCTGGATCCTTAGCAAAATGTTCCCGGAGAAGAAGTGGCTTACGCTCATCAACATACCCGTTATATCCTACGGGTTCGCGGGCATGCCACCGGCAACTCCCACCAACATTGCCAGCTGGCTGATTACTGGAACTATTTTCAACTTTTTCGTGTTCCGGTATAAGAAGAGGTGGTGGCAGAGATACAATTACGTGCTGTCTGCGGCCCTGGATGCAGGGACAGCCTTTATGGGGGTGCTTCTGTTTTTTGCCTTTCAGAATAACCATGTTAAGGTGAACTGGTGGGGGAGTGAGGTGGATAGGTGTCCTTTAGCGACTTGCCCGACGGAGCCAGGGATTATAGTGAAGGGATGCCCTGTTTTCTAGTAAAATTTTCTTTTACTAGAAAGGGTTCAGTGCATATTGAGACGTATCTCCTTGTAATGAGTATTAGGATGGATGAGTAAAAAATGCACTGAGTGGGGCACAGATCTTAGTAAGGAGCAAGTCATTGGCCTCTGTGTCGTGTTTAAGAGGATGGGTTGTTATGGTTGTGATTTAGCTGTGGGATGAGAAATGGATGGAGTCGTGGGATAGTAAGTAGTAGGGGGGGGGTTAAGGAGGTTGGTGAGTTTAGTAGGGAGTATATTATTTTGCGTTTAGAGTTGTCATGCTTTTGTCAATGAAAATAGATTATATTAATGAGACATTGTGATATCGTTTAGTAAGCAGTATTTGCTTTTTATTTTTTTTTATTTTTTTTATTTTTTTATTTTTTTATATTTTTTTTGGGTGATTATTAATGGCATAAGACTGATATAACTAAGTAATAGAGAACAATGTGCAATAAAATAGACAATAATGGCTATCAAACAGAACAAGCTATCTCATGAAATAGATAAGTAGCCGCTTGTGACGGAAGCGATACTTAGGCAAGAAAGTAGGGATCCTGCAACACGATTAACAATTTAAAACTGAGAACCACCGTCGAGTATTGCAAGTGAGAGACCCAGTGAAATACGGTAGGGGGACTGATATATATGACACCAGGAATAACCGGTGTTGCGAATACCAAGGGAAGAGTAGTGAGTCAGATCTTGCCTTTACTGCACTCGAGTAGGACTGAGAATATATTTTGTGACCCAATCCCATGCATTCCATGCTGCCGCATATTGGGGCAGCATATTGGGATAAGCCCTGAACTAAGTAACCCATATTTGCTTGATTAAGGGACTTCTGGTGGAAGAGCCTATATGGACTATCTGATACAGACTGAAGGGTTACAAACTAAAAGAGAAATAGCTACTCCGAACTCTTTCCTTTAACCTCGAAGAGGAGCTTAAATGGTGTACTTTCTTTTTATGGAGAGCAAGCCAATAACAAGTGGTCCAACTACACATGATACGGGTAAAAACTGAAGCTAAGTGATACCGGAATGCACCTTAAAGTCGTACAATAATTTCACAGTAAGAATATGGGCCTCTCTAGGCCCATTAACCCAGTAAGATGTTCAATTAGGAGTAGTTTGTTACTGGAGAAAAAGGGGTTTTTCAGCTAATCACAGCTATCAGTCAAATCCCCACAAATTAGGACTCGCTTGCTGCTCAAGAAGAAGAGAATTTATAGCCAATCACAGCTGTCAATCAAATCCCCTCAAACATAATAACTCCAGCCAAATCAACGAAGATACCTTTCTAGTCTATCTTCCATAACTGATTGGTCTATAAATACCCTCTACCTCCATCAGTCAAAGGTAATCAATATTTTCTCCACTAAAAAGCCATAATCATTATTCTGGTGGTTGACTTGAGCGTAGGAGGGTCTTACACCAGAATAGCTTCCGGTGTGAGACTTTTCGCAGGTTCCTAGACATTTCCAACCAGTCAGATTCAGATCCTGATCGATGATCCAGATTACAACTTTCTCCCAATAAAAGAACTCATATATGATTGCTCCCACACCAAAATTAGCAGCAACAGAATTGGCGCCGTTAAGGGGAAAGCTATAGATTTTCCTTTCTGATCAAATCCATCCACCAAAAACAACCTTAGCCATGCCTCTAAGAAGAAGGCAGACAGTAACTGCCGCCAGCTGCCAGAGAGACCCTCTTCCTCCACCGTCGTAGACTGCTTCAAACAGGGTTGCATCAGTTGGCTCCCTACATCTTCGTCCTGCACCATCCGATCGAGAACCGAGGGTCGGTCTGTACATCAACCCCCTCCTGGGCACCTCCTAAGTGGTCAAACCTTTGCAGTGCCATCAACGCCCAGCTTGAAGGGACAGACCTTCGTCAAGCTTGGACGAAAAGTGCACCCGGGATGGTGGTTCTGTAGCGCCCCCAATTCCGTATACCAGTCACTAGATTCATGTAAGGAGCAGAAAAGAGTACAGAAGTAGGATGTATAGCGAGGGATCGAACTTTGTGATCTGGAGACTACGACCTCTTTGAAAAGTATGTAATATGGGATGCATATGTTTCCATTGAAGTTGCATTTGGGAAAGTATGTAGTATAGGATGCATACGTTTCCAAATAAATCGCAATGGAGTAAGTGCATTGTGTGCATTTGGAACTGTTCATTAGACTCTAGGGTATAGCATACACTGACACTTGTGGTTGACTTCACATTTTTTTCCTTTTTGCATTGAATACTGTTTGCTAAGATTGGATATCGCGAGTTTCATCCGCACTGCGTCAGTTACATTTAACTGACGTGCCCACAATTGCCAGTTGCAGGATTGCTGATCGAGGAGCTAAGGACTCGAGCTGCGTGGAACTTTCAAGAGAGTATTGATGTGAATATAAGGCAATTCATTGTTAAATTGTGTTGTAATTTTATAGTAATTAGTGCATAAAAAGGTTTTACATTTCTTGTGATATTTCTGTGTTGTGTACCCATTTGAAGGAAAGATCTTGGTTGTGTCTCGAGTTCCTGGTATACGGAATTCGGGCCGCTACAGGTTCCGCTCGGAATGCCGTACAAGCCTGAGGAGTCTTTCACCTCGGCAGCAAAGGTCCCGTCGGATGCCCTCGAGTTCCCAGGAGCAACAAAGAAGATGAGACGCCCATGATGCAGGCAGAGTTCCAAAACTTTACCGATCAAGTTCTTAGGGCTCTCCAAGGTGACCCGAACATAGAGCACCAGAAAAGTAGTCAAGGAAAAGTAGTCCATGCCTCAGGACTGAGCAAGAAGCTCTCGACATCCCGAAGACATCCTTCGACACCGATCATGGCCTTTACTGCTACCGGGTCATGCTCTTTGGGCTAAAGAATGCGGGAGCCACTTATTAGCGCATGGTAAACTAAGTCTTCAAAGATCAGATCTGCCGAAACATGGAAATCTATGCATATGATATGCTCGTAAAAGGCTTTAAGAGGGATAGCCATGTGGCTGACCTCCATGAAGCCTTCAATATCCTACGAAAACACACCATGAGGTTGAACCCCTCTAAGTGCACCTTCAAGGTCTCCTCGAGAAAGCTGCCATCGGTTGGTTCCTCTCAAATTCTGAAGAAAAATGTCTCCCTTTCTTTAAAGCCCTCCGAGGTTCAAAGGATTTTGAGTGGGGAGAAGCGCAACAGTAGGCCTTCAAACAGTTGAAGACATATTTAACCAACCCGCCACTTCTAAGTAAGCCAGAGTCGGAGGAAGTACTTTACCTCTACCTATCTACTTCATATCAGACCCTCAGTGTAGTCTTGGTAAGGGAGGAAGACAAGGTCCAGAAGTCAATCTACTATGTCAGCAAGGTACTCCGTGATGCGGAACTTCGTCATTCAAAAATGGAGAGGATGGTTTATGCTCTGATAAGGGCCACTCGAAAGCTCCACCTATACTTCCAGTCACACTTTGTCTGAGTCCTTACTAACAAACCCTCTAGCAGGTACTTTACAAGCCAAGTAGTCTATCAAACCGAACCAGCACTACGTTGACTATCAGCAGAGGATGGCAATCAAGGCCCAAGCCTTAGCCGAATTCATCTTCGAAAGCACTATTCCAGATCCCCCTTTGGTGAGCGAAGATTCTTCATCCTGGAGCATCTATGTCGAAGGCTCCTCCTACATTGAAGGGAGCGGAGCCGATGTCATCTTGCATGGCCCAGACATGTTCACTCTTCAATACTCGCTTCGTCTTAATTTTGGAGCCTACAACAACGAGACTAGATATGAGGCGCTGATTGTCGGTTTCCTCTTATCTCGAAAAGTAGGGGCCTGGAAGGTCAGTGTGTTCAATGACTCTCCATTGGTGGTAAATCAAATCCTAGGATAATATGAGGACAAGGATAATCGCATGATCAAGTACATGACTTACGTTAAGAAACTCATGGCTACATTCCAAAAGGCGGAGGTCACTCGCATCTCACGAAAGGAGAATAGGCAAGCAGACACCCTCTATAAGTTAGCTTCTCTTCTTTTGAAGGGATAGACCACACCGTGTTTATTGAAGTCTTACTCAAGCCGAGCATCATAGAAGTTATAGAACTAATGGTCATCACTCCTCAAACCCGAAGATAACTGGATGAAACCCTTGTTAGACTTCCTCGAAAAGGGAATCCTCCCAGCATATCTGAAAAAAGCAAGAAATGTACAGACAAGGGCAGAAAGGTACACACTTGTTGAAGGGGTCCTGTACAACCGCTCCTCACTTTGATAGACGACATACCTTATTTATAATGTCTCGGCCTTGAGGAGGTCCAATATGTCCTTAAAGAAGTGCATGAAGGTGTCGGGTGGTGGCCTCATGGGCTCAAGGTCTCTGGCATGGAAAGTCTCTTATCATGGGTACTATGGGCCTCGCTCCTCGTTTATGCCTTAGGGTATGTTAACCGGTGCACCCCGTGCCAGAAGTTTTCCCTGATAAAATGGAGACCCTGGGTCAACCTTCGTTGCATGTCAAGTCTGATTCTCTTTGCCATGTGGGGGATGGATGTACTTGGATCGCTTCCCCCTGCAAATGGAATGAGAAACTTCTTAACTGTGGCTATTTACTAGTTCACAAGGTGGATCGAAGTAGAACCATTGGCCTCAATCGTTGAACAGAAGATAACGAATTTTTTTTGAAAAAATATTATCTGCAAGTTTGGAATACCCCGGATTCTCATCACTAACAACCGAACCCAATTCGCTGCTACCAAGAAATTTCTCATATTCTACTATGATATGAGGATAGAACATTGTTGAAGGTGTCCTGTACAAGCGCTCCTCACTTTGATAGACGACATAGCTTATTTATAATGTCTTGGCCTTGGGGAGGCCCAATATGTCCTTAAAAAAGTGCATGAAGGTGTCGGGTGGTGGCCACATGGGTGCAAGGTATCTGATATGGAAAGTCCCATATCATGGGTACTATGGGCCTCGCTCCTCGATTATGCCTTAGGGTATGTTAACCGATGCACCCCGTGCTAGAAGTTTTCCCTGATATAATGGAGACCATGGGTCAACCTTCGTTGCATGTCAAGTCTGATTCTCTTTGCCATGTGGGGGATGGATGTACTTGGACCACTTCTCCCTGCAAATGAAATGAGAAACTTCTTAATTGTGGCTATTTACTAGTTCACAAGGTGGATCGAAGTAGAACCATTGGCCTCAACACTGAACAGAAGATAAAACAATTCTTATGAAAAAAATATTATCTGCAAGTTTGGAATACTCTGGATTCTCATCAGTAACAACAGAACCCAATTCGCTGCTACCAAGAAATTTCTCTAATTCTGCTTTGATATGAGGATAGAACATTGTTTCTCTTCCATTCCGCATCCTCAGACCAGTGGTCAGGCAGAGAACGCCCACAAGAAGATTCTTGATGGCCTTAAGAAAGACTAAATGAAGAGTCAAATGGAGGATGGGTTGAAGAACTCCCAAGCGTGCTCTGGTCCTACTGGACCACTAAAAGGACCCCGACGGGAGAGTCTCCATTCAACCTTACATATGGGTCTGAAGCTCTAATCCCTATAGAGAACTGGCTATCTTCTCCGTGTGTCCTCTCTTTCATCGAGGGACATAATTCGAATGATCTCCTGGAAAAGCTCGGCCTCGTTGAATAAGTTCGCGAGAAATCTGTCGTGTAGAAACAAATCTATCAGTAAATAGTGGAAAAGTTCTACAATAAGAAGGTCCGACCAACAAGTCTGAAAGAGGGTGACCTCATCCTACAAAAGCTCGAGATCTCTGAGCCAAGGAAAAGCTTGCTCCTAACTGGAAAGGACTCTACAAGGTTTTCAAAGTCGTCCGCCCAGGAGCTTTTGGACATGAAGACCTAGGGGGCAATGAAATATCAAAGACCTAGAACGTATAGCATTTGATGAAGTTCAACCAGGGTGCCTAATGCTTGCCACTATATTTGTAATAAGACTGGTCTATCTAATGGTTATGCATGTAATAAAAGCTAGCCATCAAGACAGTTGCACAGATTGAATTTTCAATAAAACTCAACTTTTCCTTCATAATTCTCGTATTACTTTTCATATGGAAACAATGAGTTTGGAGCTCAGCTCGTCGCTTGAGCTAATCTAACAAATCGCTAACTAAAATTAACAAGTTCGGAGCTCAACTCATCGCTCGAGCTACTCCAACAACTCGTTATCTCAAAAACATAGAGTTTAGAGCTCAATTCGTCCCTAGAGTTACTCCAACAACTCGTTAACTCAAAAATAATGAGTCGAGCTACTCCAACAACTCATCGCTCGAGCAGCTACAACAACTTGCTAACTTAAAACAATAAATTTGGAGCTCAAATTGACAATTGAGCTACTCCAACAACTCATTAATTCGTTAACAATGAGTATGAAGCTCAGCTTGAGTGCTACCCCAACAACTCGTTAACTCGCTAACAATCCGTTCGGAGCTCAGCTCGTCACTCGAGCAACTCCAAAAACTCGTTAACTCAAAGACAACGAGTTCGAAGCTCAACTCGTCACTCAAGCCACCCCAATAACTCGTTAACTTGCTAACAACGAGTTCAAAGCTTAGCTCTTCACTCGAGCTACTCCAACAATGAGTTTTGGGCTCAGCTCAACATTTGAGACACACCGGCACATTAACTCAAAACAACGTATTCGGGGCTCATCTCATCACTCGAGCCACCCCAACAACTCGTTAACTTGCTAACAATGAGTTCGGAGATCAGTTCGGAGCTCGAGCTACTCCAACAACTCGTTAACTCAAAAACAATGAGTTCAAAGCTTAACTCGTCACTCCGCCACTCCAGCAACTCGTTAACTCACTAACAACGATTTCGAAACTTAGTTCATCACTCGAGATACTCTAACAACTCATTAACTCAGAAAGAAGGAGTTCAAAGCTCAGCTTATCACTCGAGCTACTCCAGCAACTTGTTAACTCAAGAACAACGAGTTCGGATGTCAGCTTGTCACTCAGGCGACTCTAATAAATCATTAACTCAAAACAAGGCGATACATATGGGCAATCTTTTTTTCATATCAAACTTCTAGTACAAGTTTGAGATTAGAAAACATCAGATAGTCAAAAATTATTCAAAAGATTTTCTGCCCGAATCACCTATGACCACGAGGAAGAGGGATATTTCAGTTAAGTTATATGGCTCGTCCACGATTCCTCCTCACCGTATAGCTCCCCCTAGCCACATGAGATGTCTGAAAAAGGTCCTAACCCAACTAATTGAGTCTGAATCTCGCGATTAAGGGTGTGTTACGCCCTCTCCGTCGAAGCTATGATAGACACCCATCTACTCCACTTTGGGCATCCCCGGGATTCATTAATGCTGCTTGAGGCCCAAAGTTAGATCGTCATCGTGATGAAGGCAAGAAGTACTCTGTGTTCATATTCTTCCAAGCTTCATCTTAAACTTGTAAATCTCCAAATCCTTCTCGATGAGCATATCCTTAAGGTGAGTGTCCTCGACCTGAATCTTTCCCCAATCCACATGAGTGCTAGTCGAGCAACCAGGATGAGTCTCCTTCAGGTGGGAGAGCTCCAAGTCCTTCTCGAATAGCACATCTTTCAGACAGTCATAATCAATCCTCACCTCATTTAACTTGCACAGAAGTCAAGCAATCATAGTGTCCAGTGGATCCCTTTCGGTATATACAACAAACTATCGACAGAAATGGTATAGTTACTACAACACTAGCAAATACGATAACATGTAACTTCGATTTCGAGAAGTTCTCGAGAGATCCAACAAACACATGAGAAGTTTATACTCATAAGGAAGGATATTAGAAGTTCGGCACAATGAATTTCAATTCATTAAAATAAAGATACATAAGTTGTGGTCAGTCTGCTATTTGGCTAATTACAACAAAAAAAGGGAGAGAAGAAAAATGGAGGAAAAGAATCAAAGATCAAGGGAGAGAAGCAAAATGGAGGAAAAAGCTCAAATATCCACCTCATTTTCCGCCAAAGGAGAAGAAGTCTCAGTGACACAACCATACTGCACTCTTCTTCGTGGCCTCCTCCTCAGTCCCATCAACCTCCTTTTCCTCTTCGTCCTTATCATCATCCTATCCATCCGCGGCCTTCTTCGGAGCCTCCTCCTCGACCCTCCCCAACTGACTGCTCCTTGAGCTGAAGGTCGAAGTTGTACCCCTTTCCTTCGAAGTTGGGAACACATTCAATCATGTCCTTAATGGCCTTCGCATACAAGTTCTCCATCACTTCCAGAAGATGGGTCTTCGCCTCTGCCTCCACCTTGGAAACCGCAACCTCCTTCTCCTTGGCCCAAGCCTTCTCCTCCTTCTGCAGCCCCCTCTTGTGCTTAGCCTTGAGATGGTTGATCTCACCTTGATGAGCTGCCCCTTGAATCTTCATCACCTCAAGCTCCTTGACAGCCTTCTTCTTGTCATTCTCAGCCTGAGCGGCCTTGTACTTCCAAAGCTTCCCATTGGCCTTGATATCCTCATTCAAGTTACTGAGGCAGGACTTAGAGGTACGGGGAGGAATACAAAAAACCACACCGCAAGGAAAAGGACATACCGAAAGCCAACTCAGGATATTTAGAGGAGGGAGGAGTCAATTGTAGCATTGTCTAAAGACTCTCGATCCAGCAAAGTAGGGTGATTCTTTACCACCTTGAGGCAGTTCCCCGAGTCACCAAGAAAGGCATTGCACTACTTGATGCCCCAATCTGGGACATAGATCTTCTCCTCCTCCTCTATAAAGACCATGTCAGCCTCAGTGATTAATGGAGGGTGGTCGCCGGTGAGGAGCGGACCCAAAGAAGAGGCCCCCATAGCTGAGCTCACCAATGCCTTTGTTAGAAACTCCAAGATCTCCACCGGGGTAGGGGTTGAAGAGCTCTTGGAAATCTCAGAGGACCCTGGCTTGGCTGAGGTCTTCTTCCTTTTTTTTCCCCCCAACCTCTTGTTGTGCAGGTTAGCACAAGCTGCAACAAGACTATCGAAATCCATGCCTTCCTCAACTGCAAAAAAGAACAAATAGATATATAAGAACAAGACAAAATGAAAAAGACTAAGTGCTTGAAAAGAAAAAAAACTAAAGCCACACTAGGGTCTATCGAACTCAGTGCCCCTCCCCTCCCCAATGAAGAGCTCACAGACCTCCTCTGTCACATCTCGCCAACTCAACTCCCCACATTCGACGAGACAATCACTCAACTTCTTCTCTTCCTTACTCACATTTGGTTCGGCCATCACCATTTTAGGAACATTCCCCTTCCACCTTGTATAGAATCCTCATAGATCGGGACTTCAGATGATGAAGTACTTACTTTTTTAGTCCTTCACTGAGTCAAAATTCTCTATGACTCCCCTCTCTGGGCGAGGAAAGAGATGTCTGTCGATTTTTGCCAATAACGCTTGAAGTCCCTCCTCCTAATCTTCAATCTGGTTTCAGTGCCCACTTTTTGGCACTGCAAAATGAAACCAGTCAAGTGTCACCATACGTTCGACAGATATTGCACTGTTTGAGCTTGTATCAATTGAGCACCTCCTTCATAAAGGGATGCATGGGGAGACGCAGTCCAACATGGAAAACAACGTAAGGGAAGAAACAGTACTCCTCGAACAGCACTAAGAACACCCTAACCCTGGGGCCAGGGAAGAGTAACTCGTACTCGAACGGAATTTGAAAGGCGACTTCAATCGTCAGGAGGTCGTCCTTTGTGAGGATCATTTTAATGTGCCAAGTTCAGAGGTAGGGCGGTCCCCTGGTTCAGGGTACCATAGATCGAATCTCACTAGATCCGCCAAGATCTTTGGGTAATGACAAATGAGGAAGGGGGTGTGAAAAGGATGAGCCCGATCAAAGAAATTTTTCTTTATCTCTCTTGTCTCCTCCTTCACCTCAATGATGACAGAAGACCCGGCTTGTAACACCCCATACTTAAGAATATATATATATATATATATATATATATATATATATATATATATATATATATATATATATATAATAAAACACAAAGAAAGCTATCAAGTGGCTCTCCTTCAATCTCCTCAAAAATTAAAGGCCAAGATCTAGCCTTACAAAACATATTTTCCCCCCAAAACTCAAATTCAAATCTCCCACCCAAAACAACTTCTATATTTATTTAATTTTTTTTTCTCTCTCTCCCTCCCTCTTCTATTAAAAAAATTAAGAAAATAAAATTTTTTAAAATTTTAAAATATTAAAAAATTAAAAATTTGAACGATTTAAAATTTTAAAAACTTTAAAAATAATTCAAAAAAATCAAAAAATATATATATAATATGTTTTTTGCTCTGTGTTTGCTACTTCAATTAATTTGCTACACCTCCAAAACTATTTTTTATGATCAAACAAGGTGCACCGTTCCGAAGACGTGCCGTAGGCACGTGTCAACGGGCAAACCTAGTATATATATATATATATATATACTATTATATTGGAGGAATATAATAATAATAATAACAATAATAATAATAATAATAATAATAATATGGTGAGAAGAGGTTGGGCCTATACGGATGGCTTGGAGTATGGGATTTGGTGGGATAAGATGGGTTCGATGAGAAATGGCTTTGGCAGTAGCACGTGGAGGGGTGGGGCCCAGGTGATGGGCTTGTGTGCAGTGTGTGGCTTTGGTGTGTGGTGCACGTGCAAAGGTGTTGTGTGGTTGTGTGGGGGTGTTTGTCCCATATCGGTGGATTTGGGGGAATTGTGTGAGTATAAGTAATTAAGCATAAGATCAAAAGGTACCTGAAAGTTATAGTACCTTTTTGTGAGGCAAGCCTGTGGTTGGCCGTTGTTATGATCTATTTTTCGCGTGCACGCACGTGTACTCGTGTGCACAGCTAAGCCGGGCTCAGGGCGCTACATGACTATTTCTTTTCCTTCTCCCTCCCCGAGAGGCGAGATTGGCGAATAGAGAACACCTCATCCTCGTCTCCGAGGAGGAGGAGGGGGAGCGACCAGAATGAACCATAGTGATGGACTTACTTAATTTATAATAAATTAATTACTTAGCTGTCGACGGTTAATTTACGACAGAAAGGATGCTGGAAAACTTACCAAAATTTGAATTCTAGAGGGAGAAAGAGCATAAAGTATAGAGAAGCTCTGATGGAAAATGAGAGAAGAAGTGAAGAAATGAGGCGGGGGAGCTGAGGGTTTTATAGAGAAGAAATCTCAAAGACACCTAGAAAACCATGTTGATGACATGGCACAATCTCAGTCACTCAGATTTCCTTTGATCTAATTGTTGGAATGAAGAGTCGGGAAAACAAAGCATCAAAAGGAGATATAGAAAACTCAGTGTCAAAAGATGACATGGCGAAAAATCAAAAGTTGCTTCCAAAAAATACGTTATGACACCCAGCTCGGTGCTCGGAACGTCGTCCAAGCAGCTTTGAAAAACTCGTCCAAATTCGAACAACTTGGTGCTTAGATCGTCGTCCGAGCAGCTTTGCAAAACTCATCCAAAACTAAATTGCTCGATGCTCAGATCACCATCTGAACAACTTTACAAAAGTCATCCTAAAACTAAACACAGCTCAGTGGTCGGATTGTCATCCGAGCAGCACTAAGGGATCCGAGGTGCAATAGGGGTTCGAGAAGCTAGGTGCTCAGATTGTCGTTCGAGCTGCTCGCAGCCTCAGGCCAAATCTGGTACTCAGATTCTCTCAAGATTCGCAATCCTCTGATTTTTTAAACATTCTAGAAAATAATTATTAATTTAGAGAATTTAATTTAAAATTTTCAAAAAATAATTATAATTCAGGAAAATTAGTTTAAAATTCTAAAAAATAATTATAATCTAGGTAAATTAATTGAATGATTCTTTAAAATGGTAACTACGCTAAGAAGCTCCAAGTAAGGCTGCAGTCATCCCCGAAGGTCCTACAAGTCCCCCTTTTCCCCAGAGTAGAACGAAATACTCCTCAAATGTCGTGACTTCTAACCTTTAGGAATGAGAGGCTTATGATATGGGTAAAAATTGAAGCCAAATGATCCCAACACACACCTTAAAGTCACTAGGAGTGGTACAATAATTTCACAGCAAGCACATGCCGATTAGAAGAATATTAGCCACTTCTTGGCCCATTAACCCAGCCAGATGTACAATTAGAGTTCACTTGCTGCCCAAGAAGAAGGGGATTTATAGCCAATAACAGCTGTCAATCAAATCTCCCCAAATCAGGGATTGGTTGCTAATCTATCCCTTACCACAATCACTCTAGCCAAATGGCGAAGATACCTTTCTAATCTATCTTCCAAAGCTGATTTCTGGTCTATAAATACCCTCCACCTCCACCAGTCAAAGGTAATTAATATTTTTCCCCTAAAAAACCCGAATGATTATTCTAGTGACTGACTTGAGCGTTAAAGGGTCTTACGCTAAAATAACTTCCGGTGTGAAACTTTTTGCATGTTCTTAGGCATTTCCAGCCAGTCAGATCTAGATCCTGATCGATGGTCCAGATCGTGGTTTTTCTTTCTCAATAAAAGAACTATATATGATTACACCCACACCAAAATTAGCAGCAACAACACATATCACAATGCTTTCAAATATTTGCCTTGTTCGTCAACGTTTTGATGGAAAGTTGAGTGATCCTCCGTAATTAGTCATACACAGGACAATATCCTTGTTGCAGATGATTATGAAACCTGTCGAGTTCTTTGTAGGTTTATAGGTGAAGGTCAGAGTATAGCTTGTAACCAATTTCTGAATGATAACGCTCACTGAAGTCTCTCAAGAATTCACTTCTATTTTAATTTCCCTTAGCCTTAGTTATAAATAATTTTCGCGGTGTGAAATCGAATTGCAATTATCCCCTAGAGTCAGCGTTACTTGTTGGAGAAAAAAATAACAAATTTGCATTCTTTTTTTTTTTTTTTTTTATGTAGAGAAGAAATGAAACTAGAAAATAGCTAAGAGCTTCTTCCCCATGAATTTTCTACCAAATAAGTACGTTAGCTAGAACAGTTGCTTCATCATTAAGGTAATCTTCTATTCCAAAAATATAAAAATAAAAAATAAAAATAAAATTGCCATTTGAGAATCATAGCAACCCTCTTTTTTGGAATTTTTTAATTTAATTTATGCTATTTTTCCAAACTATTTGCAAAAAGATGACAGTTGCCAAACTAGTTGCGCTTGGGGACTCAATAACTACACTCGTCATTTAACGACGAGTTTAGTTATTTCGTGCTCGCCGTTGAAATACGGCGAGTCTAGTTCTAAATTTTTTGAGAAACTCGTTGTTCCCAATTCAAAACTTTCAAACTAGATTCGACATTCCTAAAGGCAAGGTACTTCATACTAAACTCATTGTTGAAAACGGCGACTGTACACTTTGTTAAATTTAACAGAAAGTGAAACTCTGTTTGACTTGGTGAATTTTCGAAAAAAACCCTAAAGAAGAGCACGTTATTCCCAACAACGAGGAAAAATATACTAAACTCGATGTTGGGAATAGCGAGTCTATTGGGTCCCTATTTGACATAATCGACTCAGTTCAACTCATCTCTTGAAACTCTCTGTTGGACTTGGTGAATTTTCGAAAAAAAAATTCTAAAAAAGAGCACGTTATACCCAACAGCTGGGGAAAATATACTAAACTCGATGTTGGGAATAGCGAGTCTATTGGGTCCCTTTTTGACTTAATCGACTCAGTTCAACTCATCTCTCATTTATCGCTTCCTCTACTCATTCCTCTCTTCGAAGTTACAAAAACCCAAAACCCTAGCTTTCTTCTTCATGTCGTTCATTTTTTTGTGGTGATTTTTTTTCATATATTCCGAAGCACTCTCATAACTATCATCTCCATAAAGATATTTACGAATTATGAATTAGATTATGCGGTGTTTTATGAAATGTTTCAATTGTGCCTTATGAATTATAAATTATGTTCTCACGGTGGAGAAAAACTTAAATGAATTGTATCCTCGGAAAGAACACGATAGATATCAGTCAAAAAAGAAACCTTGGTCCGACAATGATGGAGGTCAATCAAGAAAGTGGCAGAACAAGAAGCAGCAAGTTGTGCATAAGACAAATCAACCCCTAGCTCAGAAGGTTGTGTGCACTGTATGCGATAGAACCGGACATGAAATAAAAATTGTTGGCCAATTACCGGTGCGTGTCTTTGGTGTAGAAGCCCGGATCATAAGATCGTTGAATGCCCGAAGAAGAATGAAGGAAAAAAACCAGCTCAGAAGCCATTCCATAACAACCAACGTACTGAAGGAAACCAGAATACTCAAGTCAAGGCCCAAGCCTGCTCTCTGACAGAGTTGGAGGTCCAAGCTAACAATGATGTGGTAACAGGTACCATACCGATTATGCATACTTATGCCTGGGTGCTTTTTGATTCTGGATCTTCTCACTCTTTCATTGTTGCACACTTTGTTAAGAAGCATCAATTACTATTTCACACTTTAGAAGATGAGTTTCTTCTTAGCCCGCCGAATGATAGAATTATGGTTTTTAATTGCAGGAGAAAGGGTAGGATCAAGATCCTTGAAAATGAGTTTCCAGTAGAATTAATCGTGCTAGATAGCCATGATTTTGACATCATACTTGGCATGGATTGGTTATCGGCTAATCATGCATCTATAGTATGCCATGAAAAGAAAGTAGTTTTCAAAATTCTGGGACAACCAGAATTCAACTTTGAAGGTACAAAAACTAGAAAGCCCTTGCGAGTAATCTCGGCCCATTTGGCGTGCCACTTATTAAGTAGTAGGTTTTCTAGTTTCTTAGCTTCAGTTACATAACTAATTCAGAGGAAGTTAAATTTGATGGAATTGTGGTAGTATGCAAATTTCCATATGTATTTTCGGATGACCTTCAAGGTATGCCACTAGATAGATTGATTGAATTCTCAATTGATCTAGTTCCAGATACGAGGCATATATCAAAAGGCCTGTATCGAAACGCACCAGCATTATTGAAGGAGCTTAAGGAGCAATTGCAAGAACTTCTAGACAAAGGGTTGATTCGACCCAGTGTATCCCCTTAAGGTACACCACTGTTTGTGAAAAACGAAGGAAGGAAGTGTGCACCTCTCCATCGACTACAGAGAGATAAACAAGGTAATAGTGCGTAATAAGTACCCACTTCCAAGAATTGATGATTTATTCGACCAACTGTAAGGAGCTCAAATGTTCTCTAAGATTGATCTCAGGTCGAGTTATCACCAATTAAAAATCAAAGCAGAAGATGTTCTGAAGACTGCATTTCGTACTTTATATGGGCACTATGAATTTTTGGTGTTACCTTTTGGGTTGACCAATGCGCCGACAACATTTATGGTTCTCATGAATCGGATCTTTAAACCCTATTTAGATCACTTTGTGGTTTTCATTAATGACATCCTAATATATTTGAGGAGTAAGGAAGAGCATGAGGAGCGTTTAAGATGCATTTTGCGAACCTTAAGGAAAGAGAAACTTTATACAAAGCTGAAGAAATGCGAGTTCTGGCTAGATACTATATCTTTCCTTGGACACTTTATTTCCAAAGATGGAGTTTCTATGGACCCCATAAAGGTTGAAGCGGTGGTGAATTGGAGGAGGCCAAGTAATGTATCAAAAATTCGCAGTTTCCTAGGCATGGTTGGGTACGACCAAAAATTCGTGGAGGGATTCTCAAGCATTGCCTCTCCTTCTTTGACTCGCTTAACTCAAAAGGGAGTCACAATTGTTTGGTCTGAAGAATGCTAGAAGAGTTTTCAAGAATTGAAGCATCGGCTCGTCACACCTTACCTTATGTAAGCGAGGGTCTCGCCATCTATAGTGATGCCTCACAGAAAGGACTGGGTTGTGTACTTAATGCAAAATGGAAAGGTGATGGGTTACTCATCTAGACAATTGAAGCCGTATAAGCAAAACTACCCAACACATGATCTAGAATTGGAGGCCATTATCTTTGCTCTAAAGATCTGGAGGCATTATCTATAGTATGGTGTGACATCTACACAGACACAAAAGTCTAAAGAATGTCTTCTCCCAAAAGGAGTTGAACCTGCGACAACGAAGATGGTTAGAGCTGCTGAAGGATTATGACGTAAACATCAATTATCATTCATGAAAAGAAAATGTGGTCGTGGATGCCCTTAGTCGTAAAAGCTCAGTCAACTTGGCTTGCCTAATAACTACTCGGAAGAATATATCAGACTTGGAAATTTTGGACATTGAGGTTTGTTTCTACCAACCAGAAGCTCAGTTGGCCAGTATCATTGTGCAACCTTGTTTCATGGACGATATAAAAATGAACAAAGGAATGATCCTCAAATGCAATAAATAATGAAATGGGTAGAAGCAGGCACTAACCTAAGATTCATGATAAACAAAGATGGATTATTGTTGTCTGATGATCGAATTTGTGTTTCAAATGTTCTAGACATAAACAAGAAATTTCTCAAGGAAGCACATCGCTCAATATACACACTGTGCATCCTGGTGGCACTAAAATGTATTAGGATCTGAAGCATATTTATTGGTGGAACAACATGAAGAAAGGAGATTGCTGTCTCAAGATGCAAGGTATGCTAACAAGTAAAAGCGAAGCATCAACGACCTCCATGATTGACTCAAAGTCTGAAGATACCGATGTTGAAATGGGATGACATCACGATGGAATTTGTCACTGGATTAATGAGGTCTTTTAGAGGAAATGCTGCGGTATGGATAGTAGATGATAGATTAACTTAAGTCAGCACACTTCTTGCCCAACAATATGAAGCATTCACTGGAGAAGTTGGCCAAGTTGTACATACAAGAGATTGTGAGATTACAAGGCAAGCCTAAGTCCATAGTATCTTATCAAGATCGAGGTTCGTGTCAGAGTATTGAAAGTGTGCACAAGGCTCTTCAGATTGAGCTTAAGTCAGTTATGCATATCACCCACAATCAAATGGTCAGTCAGAAAGAACTATTTAAACCCTAGAAGATATATTGAGTTGTTTTGTTCTTGACTTCAAGGGACTGTGGGAAGAGTATCTACCATTAACAGAATTTGCTTACAACAACAGTTACCACTCTAGCATCCAAATGACACCTTATGAAGCACTGTATGGAAAAAAGTGTCGCTCTCCTATACATTGTAATGATGTGGGAGAAAGAAAGCTTCTCAGGCTCGATTTGGTACAACAAGTAGTCGACATAATTCAGCAAATCAGATAACACCTTTGTGTGACTAAGAGTAGGCAAAGAAGCTATGCAGATCGCAGAAAAAAATGACTTGGAATTTAAAGATGGTGACCATGTATTTTTGAGGTGGCTCCAACCCGAGGTGTAAGAAGATTTGGGATATAGGAAAAGTTAAGCCCAGGATTTGTTGGTCCATTTGAGATTTTGGAGCGAATTGGTAATGTACCGTACCAAATTGCATTACCACCATCCTTAGCTAGAGCTCATAATATCTTCCACGTATCTATGTTGCGAAAATTTATTCAAGATCCAAATCAAGTCATTAACATAGAACCACTAGAGCTAAAAGAAGATTAAGTTATGAAGAAAAGCCATAACGCATTGTGGATAGAAAAGAACAAGTGCTCCAGCGTGGAATCATTCGATACGTGAAAGTTCAGTGGAAGAATCATACAAAAAGAAAAGGAATCTGGAAACTTGAGGACAGCATGCATGAGAAATATCCAGAACTTTTTGAATATGAAGGTATGTGAAGTACGAGCACGAAACTCTTTTTAAGGGGGTGGTCGAATGTAATACCATGAAATTTTCATAGTATGAATGCATGGAAAATATGTGTGCACCTTAGGATAGAGAAATTTGATACCAATCCTACTGTTAAGCCATCATATTTGGCAACCAAGTCAATGTGAAAAACATGAAGGCAGCTCAGCTGAAAAGTTTGACTGGTGAGGGTCTCTCTTTTCAAATGACTAAGAGTCCAAGTTAGGGGTTTAGGGAGGAAGAAATTGGAGAGATAATAAATGAAGGAGGTTAAAATGAGAGCTAAATAAACTCATCAATAGTAAAGTTTTCACATAGCGCAGATTCATCAAGTTGAGGGAAGAGATGGTAGCAGAGGCAAGATAAAAGATACAAGAGAAATCAAAAAAGCTTGTAGAGGTAATTCTCTTAATCCTGTCAATTCTTCATATCAAAATATGTTTAAGAACTTACCTTATAATTCATAGTAAACCTTATCATTAGAGATGATTGGCTGATTAAGGGCTGAATCTAATACTGTTTTGACGTAATTTTGGGTTTAGGTCAAGAAAGAATGATTGATAGAGAAAGGGGGAGAAGATGAAATAGTTTAAAAAAATTCTGGTCGAACCCAATCTTTTTTAAACTGTAAAGAATTTGAATACGAGTAAAAGAAACTAGAAAATTACTACTAGACCCAATCTTGTAAACTTACTATTATGCAGTTTATTTCTTGTGTAAAGACCTTATAAATTATAGAAAAATAATATGGTAAAATCCCTAATAATATTATAAGCTTATTGATAGTCTTAACTCTTTTAGAGACATAGAATAAAGTCCTAAAGGATTTAGTTTGTTTTGACTTTAATATAATATTGTTATTATTATTGAAGAAATTGTTAGAGACTAATTGTAATAGAAGATCTGGATATCCAGGCGAGTAGAATGGTTTCTCCTCATTAGTATTTTTCATATTATATTATGTAAAATGTTTATCGTAATACCTACTTGTGACAACTATAAAGTAGGTTATTTTAGCTGTATATAAACAGGATCAGACATGTTGAGATTTTTATATGACTATACTATTTAAATTTGATTATGCAAATTGGATTAATCTTAAAAGCTAACTGTTTTACTTTTGTAAATGCACCGTATTTTATTTTGCCTCAAAAGATTCTAGTTTTTTCATAATAAGTTTTTACAAATTATTTGGATAATGATTGAGCAGGATTTAAGTAACACAAAAAAAAAAAAAAAAAAAAAAATGATTAGTCTTTACTAGCTTACAGGTATGCAAACGAAAATAAATATGATTTTTTATTGAAATTACTAAACAAGAAATGAATATTTGTAAAATGACAAATAAACCTTCACGAGTCCGGCTATGTTACTGTTATTGTTATTGTGAGTGCACGGTTGCTGGCCTTCGGACATTTATTGACTTGCATGGATTGTTAACTACCTTCGAACATTTATCCACTTGCAAGTATTTTATTGGCCTTCGGGCAAACCAATGGCAAGATTAGTGCATTCATTCATCCCCGGGAGACCTTTACTGTTACTGTGTCCATACTACTGGGCTATAATTTGTAGCTATAGAATAGACAAGTCCAGGGGTATTTTCAAACTAAACTATAACGATATTCTGAATTGTTTCGGTTCTTTTACTATATGAACTAACTAGTACCATATTTTATTACTTGAATTAATAAAGATTGAATTTGCATTGTTAATAGATTGTTATATATTCATTATAAGGTACTATTATCACTTAATCAATTATTGTTTTGAAATCATGTTATATTGCTTACTTTTATAACGGAACTTTCTAATAGTAATGTCATTGACAGAAAAACCTCAAATTATTTACCTCAAATTCACCATGTTTATAGCTATTGTACTTTCTAAACTACTATAATATTATAAATTATTTTTATACAACTTGTCTGATCTATCAGTGAGACAATGTCATATTCATTGGGAGTGTAGCTCACATTGTTGTTTTCACCAATTTCAGATACCGATTAGAATTATGGAGCATATTTCCAAAGTATCATTCTACACGAGAATGCTGTTACTAATTGTCTTTGAATTTGAGGATTGATCTATATTGATAGAATAGATTTAAGAACATTTGACAAATATTGTATTATTCAACATGACTAATTTAGCTTATGACATTAGTGTTATGTATTAAGTTGAATATAAAGCTTTAATTAATATTATGTAATGTACTATGAAAAGGCTTAACATGGGTATGAGATACCATTTTTCACGCATGTTGCCAATATTGCGTTACCAATTTAAGTTGCATGCACGATTTTGAGGCGTGACAATTACAACCGAAATAGAATGAAAAAATAGTAGAAGAAAAATTTTCTCATCAATTCATGATACATATAATTTTTTAAACAAGTTTTAATATTCATCTGGAAGCTAGAACCAAACAGGCCATAGGGCCAAAAGAAAATATTCTGCAAATTCAGCTATGAAATTTATCTCTAAAAGCTTTCAAAGGTCCTGTTTTGACTGGGAAGCTCTTCACTAGGGGGGACCGTATATCATCAAAGTTATTTCTAACTGTAAACGATTGAGGCATCAAAGTTCAAGCTGAAACTTTTCAAAGCAGATAACAACAATGATGGGCCCTGCAAAATCTCCAAGGGCACAGCCTGCAGAAATACAACGTTTGTATCTAACAATTAGCTCTGTCGATTATGTGGATCAATAGCATAAAAAAAGAAACTACAAATTACTAGAAAATAATAGTGGCTCACTTAAACCAAAAAACTCATCAGGAAAGAACTGTGTTTTTTTAAAATCCTAATTATCCTCGTAAAGCTGAGTACTAAATGATAAATTTTGTGCCAAGGGATGTTGAAAACCTTAATGGAACAATTGACTTGAGTACCATTCGCAATCAACATCAACTAATACCGTAAAGGATAAATTGGGGTCTCTAAAGAGGATGTTTCACTATATGCTCAGTTTTAATGTTATTTAGCAACACTCACCCAATCACTATAGATTCTTAGCACTTGCAAATTCAAAGTGCAAGATTTAACTGATGTCAAAGAAGTATAATTCCATCAATACGTGGTCTTGTTTATTCTTCAATAACATAACAATTAGCACCACCTTGTTTAAATAGACACCCAAGTACATACACCTTTCTCCCTTGATATCTGGTAGAAAATTAATTGGGGAAATTAACGATGCAAGTAGGACTCCGATTTCTGGACCTTTTGTTCACTAGCAAAGAGCCTTACATCTGGACCCTAGTGGCACTCGCTGTTCATTTTGATTTGAATATAGTAATTTTCAATTGAAAATGAAGTAAAATAAACATTATGAACAAATAATCCCAAAACCAAAAGAAAAAGGATATTAAATTGCTTACCAATCCATTGGCCAGCTGAAGGATGTATTAGCCCGCCAATCCCTGCTCCAATGGATGCAAAGAATAGTGATGCCCCACATTTAAGAGTTGAACTGTAGACTTTTTTACCTAGAAGCCTGAGTTTCTGAGTTGTGTCAACATCCTCCGCACCATTAACAGGCTTGCGTATTAAACATCTATAGGCCTCAATTATAATTTGGATAACCCAGGATGCAGCTACGCCTAACATATGTCCTATGGATGCAAAGAAAGAAAGGGTGAGAAAACTAATATCTTAGAAATACAAGTCATTACAGTATAAGGTACTACCTCTGAATGTAGTTCTGCTGACACTGTAAACAAATAGTGCAGCAGGCCCCCCCCGTGCAGCCTTGCGCTTGGCTGATTTCGGGATATCTGAAGATTGGAAGGAGTCAATTGTCAATTAAGATATGATTGACAAAATAGGAAATATCAACAATGTAACATACAAATTTGTGGTCAAGAAGAACAATTTCTTTGGTATCAGAAGGCAAATTCAATGTCCTATGCTAAGAATGATAATATATGCAATATTTTGCATTGCAGTCTCAAATACAATAACTAAACCCATTTCATTATTTATTTCACATTATTATCCAATCCGTTTCCCAGTAACTCTATATGATGAGATGAACACATTTTTTCATAGTAGCAAGAAACAAACAGTAAAATGATAACTGAGCCACAACAGCAGTGATGCAAACATGCGGGCACTGCTGAAATTGGATGATTCCTTCTCTTTCTGTCACTCCTTCCTCTCATGGTGCCCTTTTTTAGATCAAATTAAAAATTCATGCATTTTTCATTATGATTTCCATATGGTATTCGCATATCTCAATTAATATTCGATATTTCAATGGTTATCCTCAATTCAATTGATTTTTAGGTTTCAGTGACTGAAACTAGTTACAGAAGATTATCAAACTCGGAATCGGGAGTGGGATCGAGTTATTCAAAAATTTGGATCGGGATCACTATCAGCTGGATCGGTAGTATGGTGTATCGAATTTTTTAATCAGGCATTTACATATAGAGCAATGCTCAATTGCAAACAACTCAAGCCGTTGTTCCCAACAACTGCCTAGGTTATAATCTAAGCCGTTGTTGGACTCCAACAACGGCTTAGGTTATACCTTAGGTTTATATCCTAAGCCGTTGTTGGAAACAACGGCTTCAATGGTTTGCATACCCGTTTACACGGGATCCGTTTGCAATGGAGCATTGCTCATATATATATATATACATATATATATATATATATATATATATATATATAATAAAACACAAATAAAGCTATCAAGTGGCTCTGCTCCAATCCCCCAAAATTACAGGCCCAGATATAACCTCACAAAACACATTCCCCCCCCCTAACCTCACAAAACACATTCCCCCCCCCCCAAAACTCAAATTCAAATCCCCCAACCCAAAACAACTCCTTTATTTATTTAATCATCTCTCTCTCTCTCTCTCTCTCTCTCTCTCTCTCCTATTCAAAAAAATAAAAATTTAAAATAAAAATAAAATAAAAAAACCTAAAAACTTTAAAACTAAATAAATTGAAATTTTAAAAACTTTAAAAATAATTCAAAAATATCAAAAATATCAAAAACTTATAAAAAATTTAAAAAATCAAAAATTAAAAAAATTTAAAATTTTTAAAATTATTTTTTTAAAAAAATTAGAATTTTTCTTAAATTAAAATTTAAAATTTTAAATTTTAAATTTAAAAAAAATTAAAAATTTAAAATTTTAAAATTTTAAAATAAAAAATTTTGAAATTTTGAAATTTTGAAATTTGAAAATCTCAAAGCAAATCCAAATCCAATGTCGAACCCCAATCAAGAGGTCGTTGCTGATATCTGATCAGCTGCTGATTCCGTATCGGTGACTCCCCTCCACCAAATCGAGCATGAATATCAAATGACTCCGTATCAACGACTCCCCTCCACCGAATCGAGAGTCTCTATATGCGATGCGACAGCTCTCATTTAATCTACATGCGATGCGACGACTCTTATTTAATCTCATTAACCGAATTCTCATTCTAATTTTTAATTTTGTGTGCAGGGGATTACTCAGTTTTCGCTGACTCGAATTTTGTATGTGCATGGGATCTAAGTTCAGAGATGTATGATTGTTTTATTTTTTTGTTTAAAAAATTTTAATTTAGTGATTTATTTGATGAGTTTTTTTATGGTTTTGATTTAAGGCATACGCAAGTAAAAGATGGATTATTTGATGGCCTCAATTTGAGCTTCCAAACCATAGCAAGACAGGTAAGTTGACTAGCAACCTAAACTAACTTGGCAAATATGCAACATTAATTTCTTTACTACAGGAGAAAATACTATCGTGAAGTGTTCCCTTCACTGGTTATTAGAAACCATGGATGATTTAGCAAATAAGAACTTTTAGTGTATGTTTGGATATATAGGATTTGGATGACTGGAGTTTACCAGTGAAGGGTGCAAACTCTCCACTCAAGAAAGACAACTAAAGTAAATTTATTATTTATCCATTTTTTTAATAAAGGTGCAATGGGAAGACAAAGTGGAGATAAAAGAAATGATTAGCTTGGATTAGAGTTTTGAGAGCTTCATGTATTTCATTTTGGTTGAAATAATAATAAGAGACATTTTAATTGCAAACTGAGTCTCAGACAAAAAAATATTTAGATTATTGGTATTGTGGATACCTTCACACCTGCACTTGCGTTACCAATGTATTTAGACATGCTCATAGTGGTTATGGAATTAGAGTAAGCTCTATAAAACCTATATGATAATGTCCTTGCATAACGATTACAAGCATCTAAAAGTGATGCTGAAGTTAAAAAAACTCTATGCAGTGTTTCTAACAAACTATATGCATTCCAGGTAAGTTCAAGCCAATGGTCAAAAAGACGATGGTTGAGCTTAAAGATAGATATACTGCTTCCTCATATAATATGTTTGCTACTTCAATTAATTTGCTGGGCCTCCAAAACTATTTTATATAATCAAACCAGGTACACCGTTCCGAAGACGTGTCGTAGGCACGTGTCAACGGGCAAACCTAGTGTGTGTGTGTGTGTGTGTGTGTGTGTGTGTGTGTGTATATATATATATATATCCTCAATTCAATTGATTTTTAGGTTTCAGTGACTAAAACTAGTTGCACAAGATTATGAAACTCAGAATCGGGAGTGGGATAGGAGTTTTCCAACAATTTGGATGGGGATCACTATCAGCCGAATCAGTAGTATGGTGTATCGAGTTTTTGGAATCAGGCATATATATATATAGCGAGAGGATATGGGGGGTCCTATGTCATTTCCTCCTATGGCGCACAAAAAACCCATTCTCCAAAATTAAAATTCACGATCCGCACAGTTCAAGTTGATCTTCATATCATTAAACATAGTGAAGAAAAATTACTAAAATTGATTATGTTTTCTCATTCATTATGAGGTTGCAAAATGAACGGTTTTTCAGCAATAGTTATTGCAATCTTAAATACATTTGGCAAAACACATTTCAACTTTGACAATATTTCATCCTCTTATGTTTTATGACATGTTGAACAGTTTGAACAGTGTGGATCATGCATTTGGGAGGAGGGGGTACGATATTTTAAGGTGCTGTAAGAGAAAATTTCCCCCTATGCCACATTTCCTTCTGTTATATATATATATATATATATAGGGCTATGATAATGTAAGAACTTCGGTGAGCCCACGGGTGAAAATTTTTTTAGAATATAAATTGAATAATCTAAACCGTTTATTTGACTTATACGTCTAAATTAGTCTATGAATGAGAAATCAAGTAATCTTAGATTTGTTTGTCCTACATTAAAGCGCAACAAATTGTAGGGCCGCATATCGTTATTTTTCGTATTGACATGATAGATGGACAAATGAATTTTAAACGACTTGGTTTTATATATAGGCTAATTTAGTCATTCTGAACAATATGAACAGTTCGGATCATCCATGTGATGGCTATGTTAGAAGTTTACACAAAGCTTATCGTGAGAACTAGTTCTCACATGATCACTCCCCTATATATATATATATATATGAGTCATGGTTTTAAATCTCGGATTTCGGACTCGTCTCGGCAAAATGGGTGTTTCGTCGTGGATCGGAGATATCGGAGATCTCAGGGAAATGTGATCATATCGGATGTCCAATTCCTATACCCAATAAATATTTTTTTTGTTACTAAATAAGATATTATATGTCGTATATGTCATTTATCATATAAAATACTGTATAATGTAACTAATGGCATTAATCAATTACGGTAAATATTCACATAATTTAACAATAATACAGAAGAGAATGTAATAAAATATAAAACTAAATTGAATTTGCATTGATTAGAAAAATGTATTAGTTCATAAACTTACTTGACTTTGGATATATACAAATAATAGCGATACGAAATTCTCACATTATTTTAGCTTAAGATCCTATATTGAAAGACATATGCAAAAAGTAAAACAATTTTTTTTAATATATTAATAACATTTGTGACTATTTCGGTTGATATTTCGCCAATTTCGGCAATATTTCGACCAATATTTCGGTAATTTCGACTGAAATCTACACATTTCAGTCCAAAACGATGTAGAGTATAAAATATGTGATTTCATATCGGCAAGCTAGCCGAAACGAAATTTCGGCCAAAATTTCGACCGTATCGGAGGAAATTTAAAACAGTGATACGAGTAAAAGGGATATGAGCAACTTCCTTATTTAGTAAATGAGCAATTGAAGAGATGGTGATGAGCACATCGGTTCAAGACAATTTGGGCGTTTCTATCAGCGCAGGCATCGTTTCGGACAGCTGCTTCATTAGTTTCGTATTTTATTCAGTAATTATATTTGTTTTTGGCAATTATAGCCATATGTAGTAGTTTTACGATTTGCACCATTTTCTTTATGCATTAGAATATTTTTGAGATTTTAGAATATTTTAAGATTTGTATCAAGATTTGTTTTGAACCTATATATAGGCCTTGAGATTAATGAGCAATAATGCTATTCTTGATTTTTTTATAATTATTGTGTTGAGTTGTTGCTCTTTATTCATCTCTTTTGTGGGACATTAAGATAAAATTAGGGTTTGTGAAAAATCCTAAGAAAATATTAGGATTTGTGAGAAGCTCTAATTACAACCCCAAATCCCCAATTATACCCAAAATCCCAAATCCTAACCCTAATTAATTAAACCCTAATCTAATCCCCAAACCCTTCTTCATCTTCTTCCCACTTCCCTCCGTTATACCCAAAATCCCAAATCCTAACCCTAATTAATTAAACCCTAATCTAATCCCCAAACCCTTCTTCATCTTCTTCCCACTTCCCTCCGGAAACCCATCAGCAACCCCTGTCGACCTCCTCCCCTCACCCCGTCGTCGACTTGACTCCGAACCCACCACCACAGCATCACCACTACCACCACCCGCAACCCCCCACCGCACCGCATCCAAAACCCCACCAAACCCCAGCAGCCCTTTTCCACCACCGACGCCTTCACCCCCAACTTCCTCGTCGTCTCCCTTCAACAGCCCCATAACCACCTTCGAGCACCGGCAGCCCTCTCTCTTGCTACCGCTGTCCCGCACCACCGACTACCATTGTCGTTGCCACCTCATCGCCAGCACCATCTTCGGCCACCACCGCAGCAACTCCAACTGCCTGCTCTCCTCCATCACACCACAACTTGCGCGCCTCCGAGCCGACCTCCCCTTGCTCCATCGACGACTGCAGCACCTCGACGATCTTCCGCCACCACAGCACCCTATCCGCAACCCCGGTAACTTATTTCCTCTTCTCAAATATTTGTGATACTGCTTTATCATGTCTAGAATATTATTAGATTTACCTGTCGTCCACAAATATTGAAAGTGTGTGCTTCTACTTGCTAATTAAAGTACGAATCGTTATTGACATTTTTACTTGCTAAGAACGTTTAAGTTTGATTATTGATTGTTAGGATTGAATCTTTAATTGGGCTTGTTAAACTATTTCATATCTTGAAAATCCGTCAGACCAATTAATTGTTTTAATTTCTGACATAATCTGCATTACATGTTGATAAATTTAATCCTTTAAAATTCTTGAAAATTCTTTATTTAGGGTTAAGTTTACATCATTTTGGTATCAGAGCGACGATTCTTAAAACCATAGTTCTTGCATTATTTAGGCATAATTTTGCATTCATTTAGGATCATTTGTCTTATTTTTCATTTCAGATTAAAAAAAAAACAAACTTAGGTGCATTTAGAACACGTTTTCCCAAATTTCAGCAAACACACGACCTCTAGTTTTCCACCGTTGGTGAATGCGTCGTCGCAGCACCATCACAAATCCTGAAGAGCCTTTCTTGTCCCTCCCAAACTACCCAATTGGGAACCCTAAACTTCTGCGAGCCCCTCCTCGAACTGAGATGGACAACTCTGATATTTTCGCTACCCTAGCTACCATTCAAGTAACTCTTGCTAATATCAATTAGCGACTTGAGCAAGTGGAATTGAATCAAAATGTTGCTCATGAGCTTCATCGTCATATCCCTTAAGGGAATGATCGTGACGGCCGACGTCAAGATTATGACCCTAACGAACAATACAAAAAGAATGTTAAGGCTGACTTTTTCCACTCTGAAGGCCGTATGGAACCCCAAGCTTATCTCGATTGGATTCGTGCTATGGATCACTACTTTGTGTGGTTTGACATGAGCAAAGCCCTTAAGGTCAAATTTGCTACAATAAAATTAACTGGGAAGGCTCAACAACATTGGACCAATCTTGAACATGCCCCCCGCAATGGCCGAGGCCTGGCACCCATAGCAACTTGGGCGGCCAAGAAAGTGAAGCTCACTGAGAGATATGTGCTCCTATCTTTCCACACCCGAATGCTTGATTCGTGGAATCAACTCTATCAGGGAAGCAAATCCACCCAAGAGCTATAAAGCACGAATACTCTCCGGGGTCACGTATCACGTATCTAATACGTATCGGGTGCGATACGCAGCGGATACGTGGCGGATACGTATCGGATATGTATCCGAATGATTTAATTAAATAAAAAATTAAAAAAAAATATCGGATACGCTTTGGATACACTGGGATACGTCGAGGATACGTCGGGATACGTTTAGGGTTTTTTTTCTTTTTTCTTTTTTTTTCTTTTTTTTTCTTTTGTTGATGATGTCATGTAAACACTTGCATAACATTCTGTTGTCCTCTAAACTGATGTTCTGTAAACACTTGTATAACATATTGCATAACATACTGGTGTCCTGTAAACCAGTGATAAGAATAATAATAAGAATACTGATATCCTGTAAACATGCAGATCATTAAATTACAGAAATCTAATCTCAAAGTTGATAAGAATATGGATCTTATATATATAATTAATAATTTTTATTTATTTTATTTAAATGTATCCTAACGTACCCGTATCTTAGTTTTTGAAAAATTGGCGTCTCCGCGTACCGGATACGTACCGTATCGGATACGCGTACCCGTATTCGTGCTTCATAGCCCAAAAGTATGTGGATAAGTTCGATGACTTGCTCATTCGGTGCAATGCCCTAGGTAAAGAGAGCGCAGAACAAACTCTCTAGATTCAGAGCTGGATTACGAGCCGATCTTAGGAATGAGCTAATTCATAGAAACGTGGACTCCTTGGCCGCAGCTTATGCCCTTGTTCTCGATATGGATTCCCTTAAAGCAAGTTTCCATCATAAATCCAGCGAGTCGAGAATCATACCTCTAGAATGACCTCCACTGACCCTTCTAGGCCTGAGCCCCCATATTCTCAGTACCCCAATAAATCTTACCCCAACAAGCCTAATTTAAATTTCTATCCACCTACAAATGACAATAAGGGTAAGAATACCGAAAAGACTACTTTAAGATTGATCCTCTCACTAAGTGCTATAAATGTAAAGAATACGGTCATGTTGCTGACAATTGTCCCAACCCCAGTAGGATCAATATAGTAGAGAGTACCGCTGTCATTGCTGATGATTCCGACAATGAGTTTTCCTATGAGTCTATTGAAAGCGATGACTTCGGCATAGAAGAGGATGACAAGTATCTCCATTGTAATCGGTCGATCTAATCACCTCACTTGAATGTAGTCAGATGTGCTTTGTCCCAACCAAAAGAAGAAGATGATTAAAAGCGCACTGCTATATTTCACATATTTATGACTATAGGTGGCAAAAACTGCAAGGTGGTTGTTGACGGTGGGAGTTGCGTCAAACGTTGTCTCTTCTGCAGTCTTAGCTAAGACCGGACTTAAAGCTGAACCTCATCCATACTCATACAAAGTATCTTGGATTGATGCGACAACCCTCCAAGTAACACATCGATGTTTGGTCCCTGTGGACTTCAAAGCATACAAACAACAAATTTGGTGTGATGTGCTCAAAATGGATGTGGGTCAAGTCATTTTAGGAAAACCTTAGTTATACGACCACAATGTGACCATATATGATCGATCCAACCAATGTGTTCCAGCACGACGGACTAAAAATAAAAGCTCATACCCGCGAGACCACGAACTGGTCCAACTGAAACAACACCAGCTCCCTCAAGAAAGGGCAAGGAAGTAATGTATATGGGTGAAAAAGAACTCACGAAAGAAATTGACAAAGGGGCTATAATTCTTCTCACAGCGAGAGAAGTCCCTAAAGATCCTAAGTCACTCATCCTGCCTCAAGTTACTCCTGTCCTACATGAATTTGCAGATGTGTTTCCTGCTGACCTCCCCAACCAGTTGCCCCCACTGCATGACATCCAACACGCTATTGATCTGGTTCCGAGAGCGAGTCTACCTAACTTGCCACATTATCAGATGAATCTAACAGAACATGCTGAGTTGAAAAGGCAAGTTGCTGAGTTATTGGCAAATGACTTCATCAGAGAAAGCCTTGCGCTATTCTCACTCTATTGATGCCAAAATGATGGAACCTGGCGTATGTGCGTGGATAGCCGTGCCATAAACAAGATCACGGTAAGGTACCATTTTCTCATTCCCTGTTTGGATGACATGTTGGATATGATGCCTGCTGCCACAATCTTTTCCAAGATTGATCTTAAAAGTGGCTACCATCAAATACGTGTTCGTCCTGGTGATGAATGGAAGACCGCCTTCAAGATGAAGGATGACCTGTACAAATGGATGGTTATGTCGTTTGGAATGACGAATGCCCAAAATACATTTATGAGAATCATGATGCAAGTACTCCGTCCATTTAAGGGCAAGTTCCTTGTGGTGTATTTTGATGATATTCTTTTACAGCTAATCCGTTAGGGCATCTTGACCATTTGAGACAGGACTGCGATGTTTTGAGGAAGGAACGACTTTATACTAATCCTACCAAATGTACCTTCCTCTCCGATCAGGCTATCTTTATGAGATTTATTGTTTCTGCCCGAGTATCCACTGACCCAGAAAAGATACGAGCTATTACTGAGTAGCCTGAACCCCGCAATATTCGTGATGTGCAGAGTTTTCATGGTCTTGCCACCTACTATCATCGGTTTGTGCAAGGATTTAGCACAATCATAGCTCCGATAACTGACTGTTTGAAGAAAGGTGAATTCGTCTGGTCGAAAAAAGCCACGAAAGCCTTCAAAGAGATCAAGAAAAACATGACTCATACACCTATCATGAGGTTGCCTGATTTGACTAAAGTCTTCGAAGTAACGTGCGATGCTTCTGGTATTGGTATAGGTGAAGTCCTCAGTCAAGAGAGTCATATGTTGCTTATTTCAGCGAAAAGTTGAACGAAGCAAAACAAAAATACTCCACTTATGACAAGGAGTTCTATGCGGTAATTCAATCACTTCGCTATTGGCGACATTACCTCCTGCCGCAAATATTCGTCATTTTCTCAGACCATGAGGCCTTAATATTTCTTAATTCTCAACAAAAGTTGAATCCGCGACATGCTCGATGGGTAGAGTTTCTACAAGAATATTCGTATACCATTAGGCATACAAAAAGGAATGATAATAAGACCGCGGATGCGCTAAGTCATTGTCACATGATCTTATCCACACTGCGCACAAAAATTATTGGTTTTGAGAGATTAAAAGATGAGTATGCCTCCTGCCCAGACTTTCATGAGATCTGCACCTTTTTGAAGGATAGCATCACTCGAGTGATAGATAATTATTTCTTGAAAGATTATTATCTCTTTTATCACTCTAAACTGTGCATTCCTATTACATCATTACGAGAGTATCTTGTTTGGAAATTGCACGCTAGTGCCCATGCTGGACACTTCGGGCATTGCCAGACAGTTAATGCTGTGGAACATAGGTTTTATTGGCTAAAACTAAAGAGAGACGCTGCGAGACTTGTTAACAGATGTCATACTCGTCAACTCGCCAAGCAACAAAAACAGAACACAGGCCTGTATACTCCGTTACCTGTACCCAATCGCTCTTGGGAAGATGTGAGAATGGATTTTGTATTGACAAATGAAACACGATTTCATTCTTGTCGTCGTAGACCGTTTTTCTAAAATGGCCCACTTCCTCTCATGCTCGAAAACTTACGATGCCTCTCGTGTAGCTCGGATTTTCTTTTGATAATATTGTGAAGCTATATGGGTTGTCTAAAACCATTGTGTCCAATAAGGATGTGAAAATCTCGAGTTATTTTTGAAAGACCCTATGGCACAAGATGGATATGAAATTGAAGTTCTCCTCAGCCTTTCACCCAGAGACTGATGGACAGACTGAGGTTGTCAATCGGAGTCTTGGCAATCTCTTACGTACTCTTGCAAGAGAAAACATAGGAACTTGGGACTTGAAATTGACTACTGTTGAATTTTCCTATAACACATCTAAAAATAGAACCACCTACATGAGTTCACAAGAAGTTGTGCATGGTTATCGTCCTAGGCAACTCATAGATCTTGTCCCCATGTTAGAATATCGCAGCCTTAGAGTTGCATCTACACTTGCATCCCGCATTCATGACTTGCATATAGAAATTTTCAAGAAAAATAATGAGAATAATTTTAACTACAAGCTAAGAGCAGATATTAGAAGGAAATTTAAAACTTTTAATGGGGGTGACGAAGTGATGGTTTGGATTCGTCCGGAACGATTTCCAGCTGGATCCGTTAAGAAATTGAATGCACGTGTTGTACGCCCATTTAAAATTCTTCATAAAATCAAATGATAATGCCTATGTCGTTGACCTTCCTAAAGGTTTTGGCATAAGATTTTTAATATTGAGGATTTAGTACCATATGAAGGCCCAGAATTTAACCCTAGAAATCCTCTTATAGATGAGTCTATCCTGCAACCTATGGGTGAGAATCCCACATTACCCCCACTACCTGATACTTCTTACCCACCGATAGAAAAATTGGATAATATTTTAGATGATCAGATAATCTCTACTAGAGATGGCGGTATTCATAAGTATTTGGTAAGATGGAAAAGCAAGCTGGAGTCGGAGAATACTTGGATAGGTCGTGAGGAGCTCTAACGCTTGGATCCAGACCTTTTGGAGCACCATGACAGGAGGACTGAGTCGAGCCCTCCCACCGGGAGAGAATGATGAGGACATCGGTTCAAGACAATTCAGGCATTTCTATCATCACAGACATCGTTTAGGACAGCGCTTCATTAGTTTAGTATTTTATTCAGTAATCATATTTGTTTTTGGCAATTATAGCCATATGTAGTAGTTTTACGATTTGCACCATTTTCTTTATGCATTAGAATATTTTTTAGATTTAGAATATTTTGAGATTCGTAACAAGATTTATTGAGCCTATATATAGGCCTTGAGATTAATGAGAAGTAATGTTATTCTTGATTTTTTTTTTAAATATTGTGTTGAGTTATTGCTCTTTATTCATCTCTTTTATGTGAGACATTGAGATAAAAATAGGATTTGTGAGAAATCCTAAGAAAGTATTAGGGTTTGTGAGAAGCTCTAAGAGCATCTGTAGTTTAAGTTAAAAATGGGTATATGGAAATTTTGGAGAGCAAACAGCGGAAACACAACAGTCGTCTATGCCAAAAAAATTGGTTTTTTTGGACGAAACGGAAGATGATATACCATTGAAGATCTGCGTAAAAAAAAATTAACATTGCGAAAGAGGGCAGATCATCTCTGCCGTCTCGAAATTATAAAAAAAATTAAAAAAATGTGAAGGCCGGCACATCAACCAGTGGCGTAGCCAGGATTTCCATCTAGGGGGCGCGACACTTACTATTAAAAAAAATTATAATAAACACATTTGCAAGCCTCAAAATATCATATATTACTATCAAATGTCAAAAACTATTACAATCACTAAATAGCATTTTTCTTTAGCAATAAAACCCTTCGAAATTTCATATTCTGAAAATATTGAATGATATCTTCATTGTCAATGGCATCCAATACATCTCTTTCAATATATGCAACCAAACAATCATTCATCATTTCATCTCCCAATCGATTTCGTAATGAAGTCTTGATGATTTTCATTGCAGAAAATACTCTCTCTACTGTTGCGGTTGCAACGGGTAATAGCAATGCCATTAAAATAAACTAGTAGTTAAACCTTTTCTATTTCCAACTTCAATCATCAGTCTACCTCAAAGTAATTAAGTGCATCAAGCATTAGATGTTCATCTCATAAGTATATGCATAGAAATAGTAAAAACTAATGGTTAGAATTAGTTACCCACTTTGTGTTTGTTGTTTGATCTATTTCTTACTCCTCTCGAACTCCTCTCAGGTCTCCTTTGAATTTGCAATGAGATTTGTAAGCTGAATTCAAATGAGGAAACGAGAAAGAGAATGAAGGTGAATCATAATAGTATATGTTTGTACAAATAACCAGATTGGGCATTGAACAATGTGAACTACAAATTTAATGTAGCACCTTGAACCTGGGTTTTCTCCAAATATCATGAAAATTTGTGGAAATGTTGCTCACATATATAAGATACGCATATAAAAAACTCAACTCTAAACTCCATGTGTTTAAATATAAAAAATTTCGAAAATTAGCTCAAAATTGGGACAGAAATTAACACTATAATCTGTACCCATTTGGGTTCTAATTTGATTACATATCATACTAATTCAGTCCATTCTCAAACAAATCAGTAACACTGAAATAGAAATTAGCAATCTAATTATCCTATCATATATGAATTCACGAAATTTCAGAATATGAACCCTAATTATCAAAATGTACAAAAAAATTTACTTACAATAGGGTTTGGAATCGATCGACTCCTCGCTCTCTTTCTCTTCTGACCTCCTCTACAAACCCAACTAATCACTTGTAGATTTTAATCCCTCTTACAAATTCATTATGAAGTGGGTTTGGGTTCAGTAGAGTGGAAATAAAAGAGTGGAAGAAGAAAGAGTAAAGTAAATCGGTTAAAGACTAAATGGGTTGGGAATTTTACACAAACCCTTATTAAATTTCTTTTTACTAAATATATTTTTTTTTTGAAATTTTTTTAAAATCCCAGGGGGCGCAGCTGCACCCCCTGGGCATAGGGGCAGCTACGCCCCTGCGTCCAACACAGTCTCTTTTTAAATTTTTTCCCTTTCTCACAAACGGAAGATCATCTTCCTATTTCCATTTTTTTTAATAATTCAAACGGCAGATCATATACCGTCTGACACTTTCCCAATTAAAAAATTTGTATTAGACGAAAAATCATCTACCATCCAACTATAAAAAGGCAGATGATCTTCCGATTTCTAAAATATGGATAGTCATTTCCTCTGCCAAATATAGTCGTCTCCTGTTCATTCGAAACCCAAAAAATGGGTATATAGACGACGAATATAGGTGATTTTTTTTTCAAAATATCTATTTTTTGGATATATAGCCAACGACTATAGATGCTCTAATTACACCCCAAATCCCCAATTATACCAAAAATCCTAAATCCTGACCCTAATTAATTAAACCCTAATCTAATCCCCAAACCCTTCTTCATCTTCTTCCCGCTTCCCTCCCGAAACCCATCAGCAACCCACGTCGACCTCCTCCCCTCACCCCGCCGTCGACTTAACTCTGAACCTACCACCACAGCATCACCACTACCACCACCCTGCAACCCCCCACCGCACCACCCTCGAAACCCCACCAAACCCCAGCAGCCCTTTTCCACCACCGACGCCTTCACCCCCAATTTCCTCGTTGTCTTCCTTCACCAGCCCCACAACCACCTTCGAGCACCGGCAGCCCTCTCCCTTGCTGTCGCTGTCCCGCACCACCGACTGCCATTGCTGTTGCCTCCCCATCGCCAGCACCATCTTCGGCCACCACTGCAGCAACTCCAGCTGCCTGCTCTCCTCCATCGCACACCACAACTTGCGCGCCTCCAAGCCGACCTCCCCTTGCTGCCTCCATCGACGACCGCTGCACCCTGACCATCTTCCTCCACCACAACACCCTATCTGCAACCCCGGTAACTTCTTTCCTACTCAAATATTTGTGAAACTGTTTTATCATCTCTAGAATATTATTTGATTACCTGTCGTCCACAAATATTGAGTATGTGATTCTACTTGCTAATTAGGGTACGGGTCGTTATTGACTATTTTACTTGCTAAGAACATTTAGGTTTGATTATTGATTGTTAGAATTGAATATTTAATTGGACTTGTTAAACTATTTCATATCTTGAAAATCTATCACACCAATTAATAGTTTTAATTTCTGACATAATCTGCATTATAGTAAATTTAATCCTCTAAATTTTTTGGAAATTCTCTATTTAGGGTTAAGTTTACATCAGATGGTATGCATGTGATACATTGGGCAACTAACTCTTTCGAGAATTTTTCAATCACAGGCATGCCACATTATTAATTGCGCATACTCATTTTCCCATATATATAATATATATATATATATATATATATATATATATATATATATAAGAAAATCTTCGGTTGCGAACGCACTGCAGAGTGCAAACGCCCTATTTTGCCTGAAGTCGTTGTTTGAAACAACGAGTTAGGGTATAATGAAGTTGTTTTAAAGAACGGCTTCAATGGTTCGCACGCGCTTGCATGTTACAGTGTGTTCGCAACGGAAGATTCTATATATATATATATATATATATATATATATATATATATATGGGTAAAAGGGATATAAGCAACTTGCTCATTTAGTAAATGAGCAAGTAATTATGTGGCATGCATGTGATACATTGGACACCTAACCTTTTTAAGGATTTTCCAATCACATGCATGCCACATCATCAATTGCTTATTTACTAAATGAGCAAGTTGCTCATACCCCTTTTTCTCACTCTCGTTCTCTCTCTCTATATGTATATATATATATATATATATATATATATATATATATATATGATAGTGATCCTGTGAGAACCAGTTCTCACGATAAGCTTTGTGTGAACTTCTAATATAGCCATCATATGGATAATCCGAACAATTCATATTGTTTAGAATGACTAAATCAATCTAAATATAAAAATCAAGTCATTTGATATTCATTTGTCAATCCATCATGTCATTATAAAAAACAAAGATGTTCAGCCCTACAATTTATAGCACTTTCATGCATGGACAAAAAAAACTGAAATTACTTGATTTCTCATTCATAGACATTTACACGTATAGATCAAAATGAACAGTTCAGATTTTTCAATTTATATCCTTAAAAAAAGGTCACACGTGGGCTTACCGAAAAAGTTATTAATGGGGAGTGATCATGTAAGAACTAGTTCTCACGATAAACTGTGTGAACTTTTACATAGCCATCATATAGATGATCCGAACCGTTCACATTGTTTAGAATGACTAAATTAGTCTAAAAATGTAAAATTAAGTTAGCTAAAATTAATTTGTTCATCCATCATGTCATTGCAAAAAAAACGATATTCAGCAATAGAATTTGTAACATTTTAATGCGTGGACAAACAAATCTCAAATGACTTAAAATCTCATCCGAGAATAATTTAGACGTGTAAATCTAAATGAACAGTGTAGATTTTTCAACTTATATCCCAAAAAAAAGTTCACACGTGATTCTCACCGAATGAGTTCTCACATGATCATAGTACTATATATATATATATATATATATAGTAATGTTTTGTTGTGCACTAGACCTCCTTGTGTACTCGTGTGCACTCGGCCTTCCCTCCTTCGTATCGATGATCCGAACCGTTCGAATTGATCTACACATCTAAATTAGTCTAAATATGTAAAATCAAATCATTTGAAATTCATTTGCACAACCATTAAAATGTTATAAAATTGTATGGCTGAAAATTGTTGTTTTTTATAGTCACGTGTTGGATGGGCAAAGAATTTCAAATGATATGATTTTTCATATTTAAATTAATTTAGATGTGTAGATCAATGTGAACGGTTCGGATCGTATCGATCGTCGATACGAAGGCGGGAAGACCAAGTGCACATGAGTGCACACAGAGGCCTAGTGCACAACGGAATATTTCTCTCTCTCTCTCTCTCTCTCTCTCTCTCTCTCTCTATATATATATATATATATATATATATAACATGTTTCTATAATTAAACTATTTTCGACAATTAATAATTAATTTTAAAAACTGAATTAATGAATATAAATACTTTTTTACAAATTTAATATATTCAATTCAATTAAAAACCTGAACATTTTAATTAGTTTGAGAGAATTACAAGTGTAGAATAAAACTAGAACAATAGAATCAGTAAAACAAATAATACAAATTCTATTTACATACAAGAAAAAAAATTTGAGACATGAAATTATGTTTATTACAAGATTACATCTTCATTGCTTGGATAAACGGATTAATGAGAATAGAAAATTCACATGTCAAAAAATTATAATCATAGGATTGGTGGTTTCGGGTTAGGATAGGTCCGATTCACCAGATCCAATTGCTAACTCGGCCAATCCCCGAGTTATCTCATCCCGAGATTTAGAGGTAGTATGGGTGTGGTCCCTTGATTCGGATCGGGATCGGGATTGGCTAATCTTTAAGACCATGGTTTAAACTAAGTTTGCCTAATAGGCCCTACTAAAATTTAAACAAAATGACTTAAGAATCCTTAAGCCTTTGGATGTTATGCTGAGAATTTGATAGTTTCTGCTATATAATGAGGGAAGTAAAAGTAATTCATATGTATTTAACACTCCCTTGCATATATATATGGTATAGGGTGTCCAAGCGAGGTGTTACCATTGTACAATGGTAACAGCAATACATATAGGTACATGCAAATTGTATGTACAGCTTCCCTCACAAAAATAATAATCAAACATATGGGGGCAATATATATAGAGCCATGATTGAGTGAGAGCTCTTTAGGTGAGAAGTGAGAACAACGTGAGAACTTTTGTTTGGGACATTAGTTGAAAGATCTGAACTGTTCATTTTGATCTAAATGACTAAATTAGTCTATGGATAAAAAATCAAGTCGTTTGAGATTCATTTGTCCATACATTGAAGTGTTACAAATTGTATGGCTGAAAATTTGTAATTTTTTATAATGACATGATGGATGGACAAATGAATTTCAAATGACTAGATTTTATATTTCTAGACTGATTTGGTCATGTTAAACAATGTGAACGGTTCAGATCATCCATAGAATGGATAGGAGTGGAGTTCTCACAAAGCTTATCGTGAGAACGGTTCCTACCCGATCGTATATATATATATATATATATATATATATATATATATATAGGGAGCCCTTCGGTTGAGAACTAATTTGGTGAGAACTCCGTGAGAACTCACGGAGTAGACCCCCCATGAAAAATCCGAACCGGCCATCTCGCTCTACACACCTTGGATAACATAACATAAAGAAATCAAGTAATTTGAAGTTCATTTGCCTATAATTTACATTATCGCAAAATTGATGGATGGGCAAATGAACTTCAAATTACTTGATTTCTTTATATTATAATATCTAAAGTGTGTAGAACAAGATGGTCGGTTCGGATTTTTCATGGGGGGTCTACTCCGTGAGTTCTCACAGAGTTCTCACCAAAATTAGTTCTCAACCGAAGGGCTACCTATATATATATATAAAGAGTTATGAGCAATTGATGATGAGGCAAGTATTCATTAATAGTTGAAGTGACTACTAAATAAGTGTTGTGCAATTATTGTCTGCCACATCATTAATTGATCACCTAATAAGTGAGCTAGTACCTCATAACCATTTTCCCCATATATATATATATATATATATATATAGAGAGAGAGAGAGAGAGAGAGAGAAAGAGTTGGATTAGAGACTAGGTATGCCCGTGGGCACGTGCCTACGACACGTATTCGAAACGATACAACATATAAAAAATCATGTAAACAGTAAGGGATGATTTATATAGATGTTTATTTGCTAGTAGACGTTGATGTATTAATGTACTTTGAAGTAGGATTATGAAGTGATCTTAATGTTTATTGGTTTGTATATTGCAGGAATAGTTGTCAGCAGCTCGGGATTCAAAAATAGTATTGTGAATCTACAACAGTAGTGAATCAGAAATTCCTTGCTATGTGTGACTTGAGCATAAGAGATTTCTTTTTTGATTTGGAGTCTAACATAAGTAGCAATTCATTTTCTAATTGCATGAGTTACGGTTAACGCCTCAAACTGCATGAGTTAGTTCCCCCTTATTTGTTTCTTATGTAGTTAACCATGTATGAATTTCAAATGAAAAAATTTGTTGTGATGTATACGTGAAGTGAAATTACAAAAAGCAGATGAAGATAAAATTTTGCAGCTACAAAAATCTGAAATACAGGGATTAAGCATGGATTTGTCCATAAAAGCACGATCAAGCAAGTCAATTAAAGAATTTGCAACGATCTTTCAAAGTAAATGCCCAAAAGATTCAAAAAAAGCAAAATCCAAAATTGCATAATAAAAAAACATTCTAATCAAAATTAAATCAATGAAGCATTCTAATCTAAAACAATTATTAAGTGAAGTATAATACAATCAGATCAAATATGATAATTCAAAAGCAAATAAATGAAAGTGAATGTTATAGAGTTATAAAAGCATAATCCGAAAAAAAAAGCATAATTCAAAATTTGAAATAATAAAAAAAAGCATAAAACAAAATTGCATAACTAAAAAAAACATTCATTGTTTTTTTTCTTGTTGACACACCTGGGTAAAAAAAAAGAGAGAAGAAAGAGAGAATTATGAAAAAGGAGAAAATAGGGAAAAAGAGAGAGTAATAAATGAAGGAGTTGTTTTGTTTTGGGAGAAAAATTTTGAATTTTGGGGGGGGGGGTAACATTTGGGAGGAAAAATATCTTTTGGGAGAAAAAATCTAGACCGTTGATTTTCTTCCAAATGAATGAGAGCCACTTGATAGCTTTCTTTGTGTTTTATTATATAGATATTAGGTTTACCCGTGGACACGTGTCTACGACACGTCTTGTGAACGATGCAATATATGAAAAATACTGTAAACAGTAAAATATATGCAATCCTATTTGACTAACAAATCACATAGGTCAACATTTATATGCAATACCATCTGGTTAGTGACTACACGATAAGTTATAAAAAATAATTAGAATGCCGTAAAATAATTACATACTAAAACAATTAGAGGTGGTTTGGTTAGTTGTAAACAAAATGAAGATAGGGAAAAGCACTGTAGCGAAAGAGTTCCTTGGATTTGATTTCTTACAAGTAGCTTTGGTTGAATATAGGTTTACTGTAGCAATAATTAAATATTAGCTTTGTTTTGGTTGTAGTAATACTGTAGCGAAAGTAATTTAAACACTTTTATTTTTTGTTTCTCATGAAATTAATCCAAAATTAGGGATTAATTAATTTTATTTAAGCTTAATCCCTAATATTTTGGATGAGTTAATTAAGCTTAATTAGATTGAAATTAATTAACTTTTAATCCCTAAATTGTAATTGACTAAGAAAAGACCAATTAAACCGCAACAATTAAAGCTTTTCTTAATTAAGATTAGTGTGATTTTAATTAGTCTTTTCTTAATAAATTAAAAGTAGGGATTAAAGGTTAATTAATTTCAAAACCCAAACAAATATCAACTACTTCATACAACATAAAAGCATAAATCTGAATGTGGCTACTGTAGCTGCAGTGACGGGCGGAAAAATATCTTTTGTGAGCTTCAATCTGGATCGTTGATTTCCTTCCAATTGAAGGAGAGCCACTTGATAGTTTTTTTTTTTGAATTGCCTTGTGTTTTATTATATATATATATATATAGAGAGAGAGAGAGAGAGAGAGAGTCTCCTTCCGTTGTGTACTAGCCATAGTGTGCACTAGGCCTTCGGGCCTTCGTATTGACGATCCGAACCGTTCACATTAATCTATACGTATAAATTAGTCTAAATATGTAAAACCAAGTCATTTGAAATTCATTAACCCATCCATCATGTCATTATAAAAAATGATATTCGGCCATACAATTTTGTAACACTTCAATGCATAGGCAAATGAATTTCAAATGACTTGATTTAACATATTTAGACTAATTTTGACGTGTAGATCAATGTGAACGGTTCGGATCGTCGATATGAAGGCCCACAGGGCGAGTGCATACGGAGTGCACACCATGGCTAGTGCACAACAGAAGGGGACTCTCTCTCTCTATGTATATATATATACATATATATATATATATATATATATGTATTACTTACAATCATTACAACATACTAGATTTGGCTTTATAACTAATATCAACACATGTTGAAAACCATTTGGGGGTGTTTAGTACGCGGTCTGACAAATTCTTGGAAGCGAGAGAATTCTCGGGAATATAAGGTGGGAATCAAGATTCTCATGAATGTTGCATTACTGCGCTTGGTACAATACGATGCATTCCTGAGAATCCTCCATTGTTGAATTTATTTATTCACAAATTGCATGGTTTTAGGGTGGAATGCAAACACTTCCCGACAAAGGATTTTCATTCTCATGGAATTCCAACATTCCTTCGAAAACTGTGCTTTGCCTCTTACCAAATTATGTTCATTATATAGCAAATGCCCCCTAATAGTTTTGGCCAAATGAGGAAACAGTTTTTACAAGTAAATTACTAGATATCAAATTCTATATTAGCATTTTCCAAACAATAAATAAACTATTACAAATAATTAACAGAACATATATTACCAGCTCCTCCCTAGAAAATAGACATTAAACAAAACTTTTGTGAGATCTGATCTCGATGCACTTGGAACCACAGGTTAGTGGATGGTACAAGGATACAAAAACAAGTTAAGCTGTGGGAATTGAGAGTGAGTAAGAGATTTAATAAGTTTCCCTTAGTTTAAAGCACATGTACCTTTGAGAAGTTTCCATGCCATTCTTTTTGAAACATGGTCAACAGCAAGCCTTTCCAGTACCCTTCTAGTTGTTACAACAGCAGTCTGAAATACATGAAAACATTGATACACATAAATATTGTTTCAGTATCTCTAGATAGTATGCATAAACTACACAATCTAATATTTTATTTTTTATTACAAAAAATCAATGAATAAAATTTAACTAATATTCAAGAAAGTGAGAATATAATATGAGAAACTTGCAGATCACACAACATTTCGATTGTATTTTTTGGAAGAGGTTTTGGGTAAGGGGAGAGGTATATATAATTCGAAATGATAAACATGGGAATCAAATGCAAAAGAAAATTTAACATGGTAAAGTTGCAACAAAACTTCCCTAGATACAGGGGTTAGAAGAATTATGCACCAAGGACAACTGCTAATCTCTTGTTGATAATGTTTTACATAGCAATGACCTATAATGAGCAATGCCGTGTAATTAATCAGTATCAAGGAATAGGTAATTTCTTCATTACCAGTTTCTATACCTACCTTAAGAATGAAAGAATTGTCCTCATACCAATATTATCATCATCAAGCTTGTACCCAAAAACATACTTAGAATAATCACCTCACGGAAAATCTGCTTCACTGAATTCTTGAAAGGGGCGATCAAATCGACAGACTTGACCTCTGGAACTTCTTCTAGGAAATCCTCATCATCCTCCACAGGAGCACGAGGTTCAAGAAGAGGTAAATAGAACAACAAGAAGGATCTCACCGATGTAATTGCAAGGGATTTCAAACCGAAGGCAGAGAACAAAGGTTTTAGTTCTAAAGGATATTCCTTGGTTCTGTATTGAATATATTCTGGCTGCAGTATATTTTCATAATCCTTACGGAGATTAGGAATATTACTCCTGTCCACTGCTCCACCAATATCACAATAAGCAACTGGAAGTAATCCCTCGCTGAAATAAGATATACAGAAACACAACAGGTTTAAAACTATGGTAAAATGAAGAGATTTTAAATTATAAGATACCTGTAAAGATAACTCCAGTTTTAGAACGTATAAATTATCACCCAACAGTGGAGAAGAGAAAAATAATTAAACTGAAAACACGTGAGGTTGTGCACTTGAATCTTCACAAACAACAAACTTCAAGGTAAAGTTATGACAACTTTCCTGACCATAACATTCAAAACTGACGACGAACATGTGTGTTATAATTAATTTTCATTTAGAAAAGAAAAAGAGAATAGAAAGGCACATGAAGAAGACATTTTTAAAATGATACAACATGAGGACGTATTTCTCCTGTATTAACTTGTGGTAACGCTTGTTGGTAACTTCAATTGTAAGGCTGTGAATGTAGTAAACAAAATGCAATTATGTAATGTTAGGATAGGAGACATCCACAACAGAAGTTCTCCAGATATCTCTAACAGCCTCAAAGGAAGGTACACACAACAATAGTCGGTGTTATACTATCATAGCTGCTCCTTATGACTCCCTTACAGTATATTTCTTCATCTGCAATACAGTGTACTTGGTAATGATAGGGATTATTGGGACGCTTACCATCTTGTCCTCGAAAATATGCTATTCTCAAACCTCTTAACTATGAAGCATGGATACTCCTATGATGTAACCATACCATTATCAAACACGTAGCGAACATGGGTACTTCATGAACACCCTTTGGACACATATTTCACACTTCCTTACATGTGGCCTAAATTTAATAATGTCTTTATTATTTTGGATACTTGTTCTTGCTATTTTTTTTCTGTGGGAGCAAACAGTGGGAGCAAACAGATGATGTGAATTCTTTTTAGAAACAATAAAAAGAACCGGCCTTCTAGTTTTCGCCGATATTGACTATATTCAACTGATCTTAATTCATGAATCTGACTCGTTTAAACCGTTGGATCTGATCTGGATAGTGACGATTGCTCCGATTGACCTGCAAAAGTCTGAAACACTGGGGTTGGCCCCAACAACAGATCCTCCGACGCTCAAGTCAGGACTCAGAAAATATGAGTTTTCAGTGGCAAAATACTGATTACCTGATTCTTGTGGAGGTAATGGGTTATTTATATTCGCTTTGGAGGCTATTTGAAGACATTGATCTATCTCTACTTCCCGGTGTTTTGAGAGAGTTGATTATTCTCTTCTTCATGAAGAGATAGGGTCGGTTACCCCTCTCTGGGCAAATAGATAGGGTTAGTTGGCTTTCTTCTACATGAAGAGATAGAAGTGGTTGTGGAGATAGAGTTAGGACTCTTCTCTTGTAAAGAGAATATGGTTTTTGAACCGTCTCTTATGGATAATTATGAGTTTAAAATAATTTTTAGATAATCATGAACTCCTTTATGTTGAGTTGTTATGACAAACAAGTTTGACAAATCCGTTTTGGGTAGTTGGGCTTAAAAGAGGTCCAACTTCCTTTTCCATACCTGTTTCTGGTGGAATTTACCGTTTTACCCCTGAGAGGTTTAAGATTTGTGTCGATTTAAACGGTCTCAATTTGGTTCTATTTTTACCCATATAACGAGTCCCCCCCACTCCGGAAGACAGAGTTTCACAGCCTTTGAGGACTAGTTCGCCCGTTTTTAATTATTTAAAAAACTTATCGGAGTTCTCGAGCACGTTTGAATCTTGCTCGGGGTGTAACAGTGTTATTCTGAGTTTGTTAAATACACAATTATTTTTAGAATTTTCTAGATTTTTTGTGACTTTTCCAGATTTTTTCAGAATTTTCTCCAATTTTTAATCATTTTTCGGATTTTTATTTGTTATCCAATTTCCCAATTTTTATAATTAATTTTCAAATCTTTAATTAATTATTCTAAATTTATAATTACTTTTTCGAAATATTAAAATATTTTTCTGAATTAATAATTATTTTTAGAATTTTTAATTAATTAATTCAAATTTTTAATTATTTTTTTGGGATTTAAATATTAAATCCAAATTAATAATTAAAATAATGAATTAAAATAAAAAGGATTTACCTTATCAAATTTGAGCCCTTCATCGTGATTGGCACGAAGATCTGAAAGATCAGACGGCCCGAAAGTGAATTTTTTGCCGATTCTATCTGGTGTCACAGTTACCCAGTGTGACACCGAGTATTGGGCCACGTGGCACGCCGAGGTGGCACCAAGTGGCCCTTTGACTGGTCAACCATTGACTTGGTCAACGTTGACCCGGTGGTTGACCCGGTCTTTTTTCTTTTCTTTTCTTTTCTTTTTTTTTCTTTCTTTCTTTTGGCGGCTGAGCATAGGCACGTGCCCCGCCTTTCTCTCTCCCCCTTTTTTCCTTTCGCCTTCCACGAGCTTCTGGGCCTTTTCTCCACTCTTTTTCTTTTGATGTGCCTTCCCGTCATCGGGGACCTAAAATTTTTTTTGATCCAGTTTTTTTCGTCGGATATCTGCACGTAGATGTAGTATAACAAACTTATCTAGTGCTACAGAGATCCGATTGGAGCATGTGACCCCTCGTTTTGAAGATGACTCGAAGATCTACAATTCCTCTTCAAAATTCAGCTGAGGAATCATTCATCTTTAGGGTCAAAACAGACCCGCAATATCTTTGCCTCGTGAGGTTGAGAAGAGCTTCGGCGTCGGGGATCTATGAAGAGGGGTTTCGCCCCCAGCGAGCTACGAAAAGGAGCTTCGCCATGGAAGAGCTATGAAGAAGAGTTTCGTAAGACTCTTGAGGAGCCGTTCGGAAGGCGAGTTTAGGGAACAGCTCTAGGGATGAGTTGAGCTCTGAATTTACTTGTGGAAGAAGAAGGCCGCTCGAGAGGCAAGCATAAGAAGATTGCCAGACTCTGGGGGAGAGCCGTTCGGGATGCGAGTTTAAGGAACAGCTCAAGGGATGAGTTAAGCTCCAAAAGTCGTTGTAGAAGGAGCAGGCAGCTCGAGAGGCGACGGAATGAAGGGAATTATCGGGCTCTAGAGGAGAGCTGTTCTTGGAGGCGAGTTTAGTGAGCATCTCTAGACGAGTTGGGCTTCGAACTCGCTGTTTGTGAAGATGGCCGCTCGGGAAGCGAGCGGGATGAAGGATATCACCAGACTCTAAGGAAGAGTTGTTCGGTAGGCAAATTTATGGAGTAATGAGTTGTTGGAAGAGCTCAAGTGGCTAGCTGAGCACCTAACTCATTGCCTGGAGTCGATGAGTTGTTAGTTTGGCTATGAAGAAGGGCTGATAACCGAACTCATTGCCTTGAGTTATTGATTTATGAAGCCCTTTGTGTTTGTTGCTTGGCAGATAGTTATGCCTAATAGCGGACTGGCCACCGCTTGATGTATCTTCCTCCTTTTGAATTGCAATGACAACTTCTTTTAGTATTTGATATTTGTGTTCTTTGCCGACGATTGTTTTCGATGTGTTGGATTTGAACACGAGTCTTTGTCACTAGTAGCTTTGATTACCACCGTTGTAGTGACACCTGCTATTTCCTGCATATTGTGTATGTTGGGAGCGAACCCAACGATGGGGAGATTGCCCGTCTCCGTACCAGGCTTCGCGTGGCTGATTTGGGGCTTACTAGCTTACAAGAGAAGTTATTCAAGGCGGAAGTGGAACTCAGCAACTTAAGGAAAGTGTTGACCATAAGAAATATCAAAGCAGGTCGTCTTGATAACTATCCGCGAGTGACGTCTCTGCCCGATGTGGAGAGGCACTTACGCGACGATGAAATCCCTCAAACTGAGATGGTCGCCGGGAGGGACTTAGAGATTAAATCCCTTCGTCGTTCTTTGATTTCGGCTATAACCGAGAGGGATGAGTTGAAGAACGTAGTGCTAGAGAAGAACTTATAGGTTGCTCATCTGAAAGAGGACATCCCCAAATTCTCAGAAAGACTCATTCGGACTGTTCAACGCGCACTCGTACGGTTAGTTGGAAGATTAGGGTGAAGGATACCCATCTCAAGGAGGGCTCGTCGAGCAGAAAGTGGAGATCCATCGGTTGAAGTAGCTACTTGAGGGGGCCAGGGCCAGAAGCACTTCTTGTTCTCGTGATGAGATAAATCAAAGTAGGTCATTTCATGAACTGGCTTTAAGTCCGCACGGGATCTCCAGGAATCCGGGAGATACCTAAAGCGGAGTGGTTGGTTCATCAAGTGTTGCCTCGATTGGAGAGGTGGCACATGTTGTTGGCCATGCGGCTTGGACTCAATCTGCGGGTTTGGTCTTCCCTTCAGATCGTTGTGAGATCGAGGTGGTACTTCTGTAGCAGGGGGTCGTAGGCTATGTGTGTCCCTTAACAGGAATATCACCTTGCCACGAGGGAGTAGAGATGACTCTGAAGGAGACTTGTAATCTTGTTGACTCCTTCTCTTGTATTAAGATGTTGATGTGAAATAAAAATCTTCTAAGTGTTCAAGCATTGTCTCTTTTTCTCTGAGTAGTAACTCTTTGTGTTTAGAGTAGTTGTTGCGACTTTTAGTAGAGGGTTGGACCTCTTGTGCTCTTGTTGTGGCACATTGCGGGAATATCCTTTTGGAGGGGCTTGGCCCCATTTTTATTAATCGTGGTGGCTATCGCGTTGAGATAGCTTGCTCTGAATGGCGAGTTAGGCTCTCTAACTCGGTTGTTTGTACATTGCTAAAGCAACTTCGTGCCCGGGGTTTAGATTCCTGGCTTTTTTGTAAGCATTTCGGGAGCATATTGAATAGCGAGTTGAGTCTCTAAGCTTGCTCGGGTGCGTGCTACAAGACCAACTCTAAAAACCACGAGTATAGACTCCGAACGGCTTGACGACAAGTTTTGGAAGCAATCGAATAGCAAATCGAGCCTCGCACACTCGGTGGCAAGCGGCTAGAGCAACTCTATGAACCTTGCTCGGTGGCAAGTAGCTAGAGCGACTCTAAGAACAATGAGTATAAACTTCGAACAGGTTGACGACAGATTTTGGAACCAATCGAATGGCGAGGCGTGCTCTACACACTTACTTGGTGGCAAGTGGCTAGAGCGACTCTAAGAACCATGAGTATGAATTCTGAGTTATTTTGGGAGCAGATCGAATGATGAGACGAACCAGTCCTTGCTCGGCGGCAAATGGCTATAGCGACTCAAAGAACCATGAGTATGGACTCCGAACATGTTGAAGACAAGTCTTGGGAGCAATCGAATGCCGAGGCGTTCCACGCACACTTACTCGATAGGCAAGTGGCTAGACCGACTCTAAGAACGACGAGTATGGACTCCACACTTGTCCGATAGTTGTTTTGGGAGCAGATCCAATGGCTAGGCGTGCCCTGCCCTTGCTCTGTGGCAAGTAGCTAGAGCGACTCAAAGAACCATGAATATGGACTTCAAATAGGTTGACAAGTTTTGGGAACAATCGAATGGCGAGGCATGCCCCACCCTACTTACTCGGTGACAAAGTGGCTAGAGCAACTCTAAGAACCATGAGTATAGACTCCGCACATGTCTGAGAGTCTGTTTTGGGAGCAATCGAAGGGCGAGGCGTGCCCCGCACACTTACTCAGTGGCAAGTGGCTAGAGCGGTTCTAAGAACCACGAGTATGGACTGCGCACTTGTCTGAAGGATGTTTTGGGAGCGATCAAACGGCGAGGCGTGCCCCACACACTTACTCGGTGGCAAGTGGCTAGTGTGACTCTAAGAACCATAAGTTTGGACTCCTCACTTGTCTGAGGGTTGTTTTAAGAGCAGATTGAATGGCGAGGTGTGCCCCGCTCTTGCTCGGTGGCAAGTGGCTAGAGCGACTTTAAGAACCATGAGTATGAATTCCGAACAGGTTGCCGACGAGTTTTTGGAGCAATCGAATGGCGAGGTGTGTCCCGTACACTTCCTCGGTGGCAAATGGCTAGAGCGACTCTAAGAACCATGAATATGGACTCCACATATGTTCGGGAGTCATTTAAGTTCTGCTCTTCGTTGAATGAGAGAAGGTGAGGGAAAGGTAATCCTACTTCCAGAGGGATGAGTGCTTCCGTACCAAAGATGAGGTTGAATGAGGATTCTCCCATCGGAATTGTCTTAGTTGTTCTGCAGGACCAGAGCACGCTTAGGAGTTCTTCAACTCATAGCCCCTTTGGTGCTTCACCAAGTTTCTTCTTCAGACCATCCAAGATTTGACAATTGGCGTTCTCGGCTTGGTCGTTGGTCTGTAGGGTGCGAGATACAGGAGAAGCATTGTAGAAACCCCCAAATCAGTGCAACACTTGCAGAATCTCTTGCAAGCAAATTGAGTTCCATTTTCAGTGACTAGTGTGCGGAAAATCCCGAACCGGCAGACTATGTTCTTCTAGAAAAATAGTTGAACCTTATTCTTCGTGATGATTGCTAGTGGTTCCACCTCGACCCACTTTGTAAAGTAGTCAACTACCACTAGAAAGTTCTGTTATCCAGTAGCGGGAGGAAATGGTCTGAGCAAGTCCATTCCCTACAATGCGAAGGGGATGGGGTTTGACATAGAGCTGAGGTTGGCTTGGGGTACCCGCTTGATGGAGTACTTCTAGCAGGGGATGCATTGGCGGATGTATGTTTGGGCATCGTTGAGGAAAGTGGGCTAATAGTATCCATGTTTGAGAATTTTTCGTGCAAGAGACCTCGTACCTAGGTGACTGCCTCCTATTCCTTCATGTACCTCTTTGATGGCATAATCAGTCTCTTTGGTGGAGAGAAGTCATAGGTAAGGTCGTCTATCAACTTGGGTGTAGGAGTGCTTGTAGAGGACTCCCTCGACGAGTGTAGATCTTTCAGCCCTCACCCGGATCTTCCTTGCTTCTTTTGGGTTTGATGGGAGGACTCCCTTGTCAAGAAAGTCGATCAACTGTTTCATCAAACAGTCTTCGGGTGTCTAGAGGGTGATAAACATGAGCTCCAGTGTCTCCTCCTCGATGCTCAACTTGAGTAGGACCTTAATGAGCACAAATTGGTTAAGCCCGTCGAATGATGAGGAGGTTAGCATGGAAAGGGCATCTGCTTGCCCCTTTCCTCACGTGGGATGCAAGTGACTTCGACTTCTTTGAAATTAGACATGAGTTTCTTCACGTAGGCCAAGTACTAGATCATGCGATCATTTATGGCCTCATTTTCGCCCCAGATCTGATTCACTACCAGTTGGGAGTCGCTGAATACCCCGACTCTTTGTGCCCTTACTTTTCACGCTAAGAGGAGTCTGACAATGAGGGCTTCATACTCAGTCTCATTGTTGGAAGCAGAGAAGTTGAGGCGTAGCGAGTACTGGAGGGTGAACTCGTCGGGACCGAGGAAGATGACTCCAGCTCCACTGCCTTCAAGGCAGGTTCCATCCACAGACTTTCCAAAGTGTGGGGTTGTCTCCTTCCTCGAGGGGAATAGGGATATTGCTTTTGACGGTGAATTCGGCTAAGACTTGGAACTTGATCGATGTTTTTGGTCGATAGGTGACATCGTGTTGACTTAACTCGATGACCACTTCATAAGTCTCCCGGAGCTGTCTGGCTTGTGAAGGACTTGTTTGAGTGGTTGATCGATGAGGATCAGATGGAGTGCGCTTGGAAGTAGGGTCGGAGCTTTCGGGCAGCTGTATCTAGTACATAGGCCATGTTCGAGTATCGAAGTTCGACATCGTGGAGTACCTTGCTTACATAGTAGATTGGATTCTGTACCTTGTCTTCTTCCTTTACCAAGACGGCACTGAGGATCTAATCTGAGGTAGCCAAGTAAAGGTAGAGGACCTTTCCCGGCTTGGGCTTGCTAAGGCATGTCGGATTGACAAGGTGTACTTTGAGACGTTCAAAGGCTACCTGATGTTCTTCTCCCCACTCAAAATTCTTCGCTCATCGAAAAGCTTTGAAGAACGGAAGGCACTTCTCCCCAGACTTGGAGAGGAAGCGCCCGATGGCGACGAGGTGGTCGGTATGCTTCTAGACTTCTTTGATGGTAGTCAGGGGAGACATGTCGAGTATGGCTCTTATCTTCTCAGGGTTGGCTTCGATTCCAACAATGATCATCTTTTATGAGGAGACCCGGAAGGTGCATTCCGAGGGATTCAGTCTCATGTTGTGTCTCTGCACTTGGAGATCGGCCACATGATCCTCTTTTCTGAGGCTCTTGACGAGCATATCATCCACGTAGACTTCCATGTTTCGGCCGATTTGCTTCTTGAAGACTTGGTTCACCAAGCATTGGTATGTAGCTCCGGCATTCTTCAACCCGAAGGGCACGACTTGATAGCAGTAGAGTCCTTGGTCGGTGATGAAGGACATCTTCGGGATGTCTGGTGGAAACATTCAAATCTGGTTGTACCCTGAGAAGGCGTCCATGAAGCTTAAGAGCTCATGTTCTGAGGTGACGTCGATCAAGGCGTCTATACTCTATGCTTGGTAGAGGGAAAAGGTCCTTCGGATATGCCTTGTTAAGATCAGTTAAATCTATGCATATTCTCCATTTATCATTGGCTTTCTTCACCATTACCACATTCGCTAGCCATTTGGGGTAGCCGACTTCTTGGATGAAGCGGACGGCTAGGAGCTTCTCGACTTCTTCCTTGATTGCTTGCTTCCTGTTAGGGAGTGAACTTATAGCGCTTCTGGTGGACGGACCTGACTTCCGGATTCACACTTAATCGGTGCATGATTAGATCTTCGAAGATGCCCGGTATGTCAGAAGTGGTCCAGACGAAGAGATCATGGTTCCCCCTGACGCAAGTGATAAGTTGCTAATTGACTTGACGGGGGAGAGCCTTGCTTACCCAAAAACACTTAGCTTGATCCTTTTGGAAGAAGGGGAGTTCTTCCAGTTTATCTACAGGTTCAGAGCTGGCTTGTCTCCTATCTTGCGGGAGTTCCATGGCATTGAGGGGGGGACCGAGCCCCTCATTAAGGTGGTGTAACACGCCCGAGCAACTTCTTAGCTTCCTTTGACTTTCCCTACCCCTGCTGGTAATGCAGGGAATTTTATCTGCATGTGGTAGGTTGAGGCAACCGCATGAAGGACTGCTAGCCCCAGGCGATCAAAGACGGCGTTGTAGGCGAACTTCATGTTAACAACCATGAAGTTGAGTGCTTTCGTACGGGTAGCTGGAGCATTCCCCACGATTACATCAAGGGTGTGACTATTCCTTCGATCTGAATTGGGGCTCCTGAGAATCCATGAAGGGTGTATCCGATAGGTTTGAGACGGTCTCATGTAAGCTTGAGACCCTCGAATACATCCAAAAGATGATGTTTACCGAGCTGTCGTTGTCTACTAAGATGTGGTGCACCTCATGATTTGTCATACATATGTTGATTACAAGTGTGTCGCAGTGAGGTGTTCGAATTTCTTCAAGGTCTTGATCTGAGAATGTGAGCAGAACCCCCGAGCTATTGGGAAGGGGGATATTGTGCACTGAGTTCACTTCACAGAGAAATATTTTTCTTGAGGAGTTAGACAATCCCCCCAAAGGTCCCCCATGGATGGAGTGGAATACCTCCATGCGTCCCTAGCCTTGGGACTCGGAAGGCCTCTCTGGTCGCATGTTGGCTCCCCTTACGGGAGGAGGTTCGGTGTTGTTTCTTTGGGCAAACTTGACGAGGTATCCCAGTCGGAGTAGGGCTTTAAGCTCGTTTTTTAAGGCTCGACAGTCATCTGTGAAATGTCCATGATCTTTGTGAAACGCGCACCACTTGTTCCTATCTCTTCTCCTGCTTGAGGCGTTCATCTTAGGAGGAGGTTGAAAGGAGTCCCTCCTTATCAACTTCCATGAGAATTGCAGAGATGATGGCGCTAAGTGGAGTGTACTTCTCAAAACGAGGCACTGACAGTGGATGATGCTGGCATGTGGCATCCTTCTAGGTCTTCCTAGGTCCATCTTCATTAGTTCTCTTCTGTTTGTTCCCGGATGAGGGCACCTTCTGTTCTTGGGGTCGAATAGCATCTTCCACTCGGATGTACTTCTCGACTCTTTGAAGAAGATCGGAGAAGTCCCGAGAGGATCTTTTGACAAGAAAAGCTTTGAGGTGGTCATTATTCACATTGAACCTGAAGGCAATCACGGCTACGGCTGAGTCAAGTGAGGGGATGGATCGAGACTTGGCTGTGAGGTGGTCATATGATTCACATTGTACATAACTCTTGAGAGACTCCATCCCTTTGCTTCGAGTCAAGTAAGGAGGCACCAGTCTTCTCTGTCTTGCGGCTGATGATGAAGTGCGTGAGGAAGAGTTTCTCAAGTTGATCGAAGAAGATGGACCCTGGAGGGAGACGAAAGAACCACTCCCGTGTTGATTCCTTCAGGTTTGTTAGGAACATCTTGCAAAGGAGGGAGTCGAATGTGTGGTGGATCATTATGAGAGTTTTGAAACTCTCAGTGTGGTCTACGAGGTTGGACTCTCCGTTGTATGACTCAAGGTTGAAAATTTGAAGTTGACTGGAGGATGAGCCTCGATGATTTTTCCAGAGAAGGGGGATCGAATAGGCCAGTCTGTTCCCTTATGTCTTACCCTTTCTTGTTTCAGCAGTGCTAGATGGTCTTCCATCTTTTAGAGACGCTAGAGGACGACGTTGTCATGTTCTTTGGATCTAGTGTACACATGGGACTCCTCGCGTCGTGGAGTGGAGCAATGAAGGCAAGTTTGTCGAGTCCTGCTAGGAACGACATTAAGGGCTTGAAGGATCTCATCTTTGAAGTTCCAGAATTTTGTCCTGATGACGGCTGCTTCTTCAACTCTACTTCTCCTGGGGTTGATCAACTTGTTTGAGTTAGGTTCCTTCTTTCGCGAGGGGGAGGATAACTTTGACCCCTTGGAGAGTGATGGCTTCTTCGCTCTCTGGGAAAGAGGGTTCTTCTACATCCCAGACTTCGAGGAGAGTGGCCCCTCTTACTTTTCTGGTGTATTGGATAAGGGCAATGTTCTAAAAAGCGCTAGGCGGTAGTCGGGCGGCCGATGGGGGCCTAGTGCCTAGACCATGTAATCGGGGATTAAGCGGCTAGGCGCTAGGCGGTTTTTTAAATTTATTTATTTATTTATTTATTTATTTATCGATCTTCTGGGTTTATTTTGTTGTTACGCCTTTTTTACTCTTTATTGCTACTCATTCTTAGTTTCTTACTATTGAACTTTTTCTCCTTGCAATTGTAGGATGGGCTTCACATAGTCGAATCGGTGTATTATTGTATCGGTGAACATGAGGACTCTATCTTCTCCATATCCGATGTAAACCGAGGAGCTGCGATTTGGGGTGAAAGTGAAGAGCGCGATTTGGGGGTGAAAGTGAAGAGCGCGATTTAGGGTTTTTTACTTTTTTTTATTAGAAGGAGAAAGTGAGAGCGGTGGGTTTTTTTACTTTTTTTTTTAAATTACTTAAGGCCTAAGCGGGTCTAGTCCGCCTAGACCCGTCTAGACCGATTAAACGCCGCCTAGGTCTAATTTTAGCCGCCTCAAACCCATTTCCGATTTTCATAAACGCCTAGGCCCTAGTCGAGGCGTTAGGGGACCGCCTAGCGCCTAGGCGGCCGCCTAGGCCGCTTTTTAGAACACTGGATAGGGGACCTCATCCCAGGCTCACCGTCCGTTCAAGCGACCTCGGAGGTCAGTCCCCCGTTGCCTGGAGACAAGGTTTTAAATCTCAGAATTCGGACTCGTCTCGGCTATGGGTGTTTCGTCTCGGATTGGTGATATCAGAGGAGATCTCAGGAAAATGTGTTCATCTCAGATGTTCATTTTGGACACTCAAATACTCAATAAACATAATTTTTTGTTACTAAACTAGATATCATATATTCTACATGCCACTTATCATATAAAATATTGTATAATGCAACTAATGGCATGAAACAATCACAGTAAATATTCACAGAATGTAACAACGATATAAAAGAGAATGTACTATAAGTATATAAATAAATAGAATTTGCATTGATTAAAAAAAATGTATTAGTTAATAAACTTACTTGACTTTACATTTACACAAATAATAGAAAGACGAAATCCCAACATTATCTTTAGCTTAAGTATCTATACTGAAAGACATGCAAAAAAGTAAAACAAAAAAAAGTTACATAAAAAAAAGTTATACATTCACAATAACATTAGTGTGGCTATTTCGGCAATTTCGGCCGAAATCTACACATTTCGGTCCAAAACGATATAAAATATAAAATATGTGATTTCGTATCAGCAAGCTAGCCGAAACAAAATTTCAACTTAAATTTCGCCTATATCAGTCGAAATTTATAACATTGCCTAGAGATTATGATATGGCACAGGTCCCGCTGCACTTGAGGCGCCGCAAGGTGTACCGCAGAGGGTGTCGATGTGTAGACTGACCCTTTATTATCACCAATGCGCTGCACATGGTACTGAATTCTTCGGGGGGCCCCGGTGGAGCCTTTTTGGAGGGAGGATGGGTAGCGTATTGGGGTTGTTCTAGCTGAAGAGGTTGATCCGATTGAAGGGTTGATCCTGCTGAGAGGCAGGAGGAACGTCCTCAAGAGGAGAGGCTGGAGGAATAGGGTCGGCTCGTCAGCTTGAGACCATTGTCTTCCTTTTTCCTTTTGGAGGCATGGCTGAAAAAGGTGGTTTTTTATCAACAAATTTTGATCGAATTCTTTGTCTTTTCCCTAGAAGGCACCAATCTGTTGTTGCTTTTTTCTGTGTGGGAGCAAACAGATAATGTGAATTCTTTTTAGAAACAATAAAAAGAACTAACCTTTTAGTTTTCGCCGATATTGACTATTTCCAACTGATCTTGATTCCTGAATCTGTCTCGTTTGAACCACTGGATTTGATCTGGATGGTGACGATTGCTCTAATTGACCTGCAACTTCTGAAATACCGGGGTTGGCGCCAACAACAGACCCTCCGACGCTCAAGTCAGAAATAGAAAATATATAAGAGTTTTTAGTGGCAAAATACAAAATACTAATTACCTGATCGCTCCGCTTTGGGGGCGTTTCTAAACATTGATCTATCTTTACTTCTCGGTGTTTTGATAGAGTTGGTTATTCTCTTCTTCATGAAGAGATAGGGTCGGTTACCCTTCTCTTGACAAAAAGATAAGGTTAGTTGGCTATCTTCTTCATGAAGAGATAGAAGTGGTTGTGGAGATAGAGTTAAGACTCTTCTCTTGTAAAGATATATGGTTTTTGAATTCTCTCTTATGTATAACTATGAGTTTAAATTCACTTTTAGATAATCATGAACTCCTTCATGTTGGGTTGTTATGACAAACAAGTTTGACAAATCAGTTTTGGGTAGCGGTGCTTGAAAAATGCCTAACTCCCTTTTACAGACCCGTTTCTGGAGGAATTTACAGTTTACCCCTGAGAGCTTTATGATTTGTGCCTAATTTGAACGGTTCTGATTTGGTTCTATTTTTACCTATATCACCTGTGGAACACATAAACAGTAATTTTGAGGCACCTTTCTCCAACTATGTTCATCAAACTATCTACTTATTGCCATTAATATGTTAAAAATGTAATCTAGTGTAAATAATGCAAACCAGTGACCACTATAAATTAAAATATAATACACACAAACACACACCTGCTTATATTTCAAATTGGCTAGTTTTGTGGTGAGGCATAAAACTGGTTAAATTTTTAACACACTGGTAAAATGTACATTTAGTACATAAACATGTGTATGCATATTGACATTTGCTATTGCGGATTTGTATTTATAATTGCTAAAAAATTGTCATGCTGTTGTAATCTCAAACTTCTCGTCGCCTACACTATGGTCGAGCCTGTAAAATCATTGCTTATCAATCCCAAATGTCGCTCGTGGTCAACCAAAAACCTGCAAAATGAGGAAAATTTACTGTGGTTGTGCAGCTTGCGCTCGTGCAGTCGACCACCAAGTTCATTAATATCCTCCAACAGAGAATAAACTTCAATTTTATACTAAGGTTTACTTCGTATATGGTACGGAGTACAAGAAAGTAATTAACTTGGTGTCAAAAATTAGTATTTTCAAATCTCTAATCATATAAATTATGTAGCATGTCTAGACTTATAATAAAACTAGATTTGCCCGTGGCCACGTGCCTACGGCACGTCTTTAGAACGATACAGCATATGAAAAACCTTGTAAACAGTAAATCAACAATTATGTAGCTGAAGTTTGAATAGTATGACAATAATTAGTTGTAAATAAAAGTCCATGTTTCCATTAGTATATGATGAAAAATAATTATAAATTGGGGTATAAAAGTCCATGTTTCAATATGTATATATATAGAGAGAGAAAGAGAAATAATTAAATAAATAAATGAGTTGTTTTTTTTTTGCGGGGGGGATTTGAATTTGAGTTTTGGGGGGAAACTTTTGGGAGAAAAATGTGTTTTGTGATGTTAGATCTGGGCCTTTGATTTTTGGGAGATTGAAGGAGAGCCACTTGATAGCTTTCGTTGTGTTTTATTATATGGATCATACCAATATCTACTACATGCCAAACACTGACACACTTCCTGGACACTCCTCAAACACATGTTTCACACTTACTTACATGCAGCCTATTTTTTATTATACATCTCATCTAACACATTAACAACAATTCTGAAGTGTTTTTTCCCAATATTGTACATTGAGATATACCCACAAAAGAATGTAAATTAGTGATTCAGTGTAGCCCTATGAAGCACGGACACGAGTACAGGGAGCAAGCACGACACGATACATATACAGGGATACTTGATTTTTCAAAAAGTAGGATATGAGTGCATTGGTGGGTACGTTAAATATAATATACTTCATATTATATCTATAAATAAAAAATAAATTATCAATTTAAAAATGCAAGCATTAAAACAATTTCATTGAACTACAACAACAACAACAAAGCCTTTTCCCCAACTAGTTGGGGTTGACTAACACAATTTCATAGAACTATGGAGACAAATTATGATAATAAGCATTTTCAGAGAAAGAAATGATAATCCATGTATCAAAATTTTAGGTTTACATGTTTTGCGTTTGATCACAACTCTAAACATCAGGTTTTTGAAATTACACTATGGCCCCGAGCAATGTTGAAAATAGCAATAGCGCAAGTGTAGCGCTCAAGCCACCAATAACACAAAGTGTAAATAGCGAAAAGCATAGCGTAAGCAATGAACTTTTTTATTTTTATTTAAAAAAATTTCGATTAATTATCCAAAATATATATATATATATAAATTCTAAATAATTTCCTAAATAAAAAGAAATAAATTTGAGTGCAAAAAATGCTAAATATTAACCAAAAGGAGACTTCAATGTTCAATAACCAAGACTTCAAGTTACAACGCCTAAGAACACATAAATGTGAATATAAAATGAAAGTACTAACTGAACAAAGCAGATTACCTTTGCTTTCTCCAATCTAATACCCCTAATCAGTGTTCTAAAAATCTGCCTAGGCGGCCGCTAGGGCTAGGCAGTTCCCAAACGACTAGCCTAAGCCATGGGTGTTAGAAAAAATCGGTCTGGCCGCCTAGGTGGGTCTGCGCAGTATCTAGGTGTGCTAATCGGGCTTTAGGCAGTCTGAGCGATTTATTAGGGCTGGCAGTACAGGCGAATCTAGACAAACTTTTTTTTTTGTTATTTACACACCACAGTGAGGGATCGGAGGTGAAACCGTGAAAAGAAGAGGAGCGTTAGCACTGTCATTGTCCATTCCATTGATATTGGGTGTACCCAGATAAATAGTTTTTTTAAGTTTCCCAATGAGATATTGAGCATGCATAAATAAGTTTTATTTCAGTATTATTCATTGGGATTTTGATATTAGGCAATATGCAAAACGAGCGCTTTACCATTGAGCTAACCATTTATGATTTTTCAAATCCTTTTTTTAGTATTACATAAATCGTATTTTATGCAATATTATATTTTTTATAAATATATATTTTTTAAAATCCACCTAGCCCCTAACAATATCAAGGTCTAGGCGCTAGGTAGCCTTCGAAAGTCTAATTACCGCCTAGCAACTTTTAGAACACTGCCCCCCTAATTCAAACTTCAAAACCCAAAAAATTAAAAATAAGAAATTGAAATCATGATGGATCAATTACAAAGAGAAAGCATGAAGAATTGGAAAAGGAGAAAGATAATAAGAGAAACCATTATAGTTGGGTTGCTAACTGAAATTTAAAGAAACGGAAAAAAAATTACTAAGAATTCCGTTGATAGTGGAACCAATCTCCGGAGACTATTCTTCAGTACTTGAAAATTTTAGGGTCCTCACAATAGTGGCGGAGCCACTTTTACCCTAAGGGGGGCAACTGCCCCTTTATTTTTTTGCAAAACCATATATATGCATAGGTGCTTTGAGCCTTATGAGTCCCACTTTATAGTATTGCCCCCCTTATAGAGTCCCATTTTTAATAATATGCCCCCCTTCTTTATATCCAAGTTTGTTAAGGGCCTTAAGGCCTTAACCTCAGTTGAAGAAATGTAAATTAAATTAACATTTAATTAATAATCATGGAGGCATAAGGCATTATATATAAGTTATCTTTCTGGCTCCTACTCTACTTCAAATTAGCTCACAAATGGCACTTCAACTTTCATATATAAAGAAGTAATCTTTCTGGCTCCTACTCTACTTTTGTATGGTCAAGTGAGGCTAAAAGTCCAGTATCTCTCTCCATCTCTCTCAAATTTGCTTATTCTATTTTCTTTAGTTCTAAAAAACATTATGTGATCGTAGCTTCTTGAATTTGAATGTTTGATTTCTAACCATTTTTTATTATAACATTGTTAGTTCACTTTTTTGTGTAAGGAAAATTTTCTGTCTAACTCGATTTTTGTTCCTCCGCATATTGTGCTTGTGTCGTCTTATTATTAGGAAATCAATGAATGTTAAAGTTCGATAACTTACTTGCAGAAGAAACAAAAATTTCGTAGTGGATAATAAAATAATATGTTTTTCTGTTATGTGAAGACCACTTAGAGGCAATAATTCATTAGCAATACTCTACTTTAGACTATATTATTTTGCACCCACTTATAAATAAATCATGGCTCCGTCACTGCTTCACAAGGGATTGGGTGTCTTAATCTTAAGAAAACATGATAAAAGGAAAAGAACGAAGGGATTTTGTCACTTGTGTTTATAACTCAACAGTTTTTTTTCTTTTTCTCAATTAAATAAAATGGTATGTTTGTAGCACAAGCTATTTAAGTTAAGCAACAATGCACAAGCAACATGCGCTACATAAAAATAGCATAGAGCTATGTAGGAAATGGTTTATGCACATGAGTTTTGTAGTAGAAAGAGTAGAGTAGGTTACATAACGAGCTATCTCGAGCTTCATAGCGAATATTTTATACATTGCCACATTGGCCCCGAGTATATATGTAAACTCGATTGTGCCAAAAAGTTGCAAGAAAGGTATGAAAATTTTGGGTACTTCTTGGGAACGCACCAAGGAGTACCCAAGGAGTATTGACATATGTTCGCACCCGAAAGTAATTAAGGAGTATCGACACCCGATATACACCCGACACCGGTACGTCGGCCTTTTGGAAGTATCCGACTTCCTACGTGTAGCCTAGCATCTGTAAGAGTCACATATTATTATAAAATATTTGAGTTGTGTTTTCCATTAGCACATCTATGTATGTAACTATGTATATTCGTTCAAATATGTCAAATAGTGAATGTGCTTCCTACTTGTTAAGAAATTTGTATGCCATGTGTCATGTATGCATTCACCTTTCTTAGGATACTAACAACAAACCAAGCAACCACTTTGGATATTCCTAAATGTTTCACAGATACCTCGAGCCTTGAAAGAGGACAGCTTAAATTAGTCTTGTGGCTACTATCAGATCCAAAATGTCGCTTGTGGTCAACTGGAAAATAATGCTTGAGAACATTACTTCCTCACAAGGAGAAAATTATGACAAACAACCCTGTCACTACACAAACTTCAAAGTTGAAGGAACACTGAGGGAATTGCAGTTGTGCATGTGCATACTCACAATTTGTCATCACATTCGACCACAATTTAAAGCTTCAACTTAAAGCTTTTTGTAGCATCGCAATTCGACCACAATTTATCATCACATCAGAATATCGAACCGCCAACTATCAATAAATAATATGCAGAGGGAAAAAATAGCATATGAATGCGCCTAAAATAAGAATCGGAAAGTGGATTCTCAAAGGAAGTTGAGGGGTCTGATCACAAATAATACGATTTGGTGGACAAATATTAAACCCTAAAGAAAACCCAATTATGACTCAATCAATTAAGATTCTTTTTTTTTTTAAATCTGACTCACAACTAGTAATACAAATTTCCGATTGAAAAGAGAGAAAGAGAGATCGAACCCGAAGATGGATCGAGAAGCGAAGGGTTTGCCGGCGGCAATGGAGGCGGCGGCGGCGGAGGCGGCGACGGTGGCGGAGAAGATGCCGGCGGAGTGTAGGGTTTGGGTTGATAGAAGACCACCGCCGCCTTGCTTTCGTTTTAACAGATCTAGAATAAGAGCGATCCCCGCCATTATTATAAGAAGAAGCTTTTCTCTCCCCACCTGTTTCGTGATTTCGTTTATATTCTTGGGGCTTACTACTCAAATGCCGATGCGAAGCGATGCCCCCGACTTGATAAATAAATAAATATGCAATTTTTTTTTATTTTTAGGGGTACCTAAGAGCATCCACACAATGGTATTTCTCAAATACGAGAATATGACAAAATAGTATATAACAAAATTGCAATTTGCTGCAGTCGTCATTTGGTATAATTTGATAAAGAAATATTAAAAAAAGAGATCAGGAACATCTTTTTTCGTCCGTTTTTTTTTACAGTTAATTAACTAATGATTAGATATTAAAATAGATTAATTAAATAAATTAAATATTATAATATATACTAAGCTACCTAATTAAGACACTAACCTAAGATTGAAACTATAATTAAATGGGCTAAAGTCACCAAAGGGTTGGACGGGACATGTCCCGTCGAAGCCAAAATTGGCTTCAAACGGAACAACATGTCACGTTTGACGATTTACGGGTTTTTTTTCCAGACGGTACAACATCATTATTAAAAAAATAATAATAACAAAAATAAAAAAATTAAAAAAAGGGTTAGATAAAAGAACATGTTTCGTTTGATCCCATTAAAAAAATAGGGACGGAACAACATTTTTGTCCTCTATATTTTGAGAATCGTCAATTTCGTTTCTCAAATATGAGAAGGGAACTGTAGCGTTTTTGTAACGCCCCGCCCCAATACTTAGACAATTTTTATTATTTTTAGAAAACAAATTAATATTTATTGTACAACTGCCCACCACAGGCTGCCTCTCAAAAGGTGGTTAACAAATTAGGTGACTTTTGATCATAGGAAATTATATTTATATTTAATTATTTATAGTATACTCCCAGTATGGGACTATACAATTTCATCCCCTAATCCCGTGAGCACCTAAGGCTCGTGGGCCCTAGTGCCACGTCACCCATCTGAACAGGAGCACAACACTGTCTCCATCAGAAATGCATGGGCCCCAAGCTTCATTCTCGCTGACGTCATGCTTGACGTCAGCCTCCACCTAAACACAGCAGAATTCGCTGTTGTTTCTCATCTCTTTACCATGGCCCCCCCTTCTTAACCTCTCTCTCCTTATATATATATATATACTAGGTTTGCCCGTCGACACGTGTCTGCGGCACGTCTTCGGAACGGTGCACCTAGTTTGATTATATAAAATGGTTTTGGAGGTCCAGCAAATTAATTGAAGTAGCAACATATTATATGAGAAAGCAGTAAATCTACCTTTAAGCTTAACCATCGCCTTCTTGATCATTAGCTTGAACTTACCTGGAATAAATATAGTTTATTAGAAACACTGCATAGAGTTTTTTTTTAACTTTAGCATCACTTTTAGATACTTGTAATAGTTATGCAAGAACATTATCATATAGGTTTTATAGAACTTACTCTAATCCCAAAACCACTATGAGCATGTCTAAATACAATGGTAACGCAAGTGCATGTGTGAAGGTATCTACAATACCAATAATCTAAATATTTGTTTGTCTGAGACTCATGTTGATTCTTGGTTTTGATAACTACAACACAATGCACAGTTGTGCTTCTTCCTATATATTGCAGGATGTATCAATGTCAATACCATGTGTGATACACAAAGGCAAAGTTGATCCAATGAAGCTCTCAAAGAAAATTTGATCAAGCTAAAAGTTCTAAGTTCAAGACAAGATTGATCAAGCAAGCTTCAACAACTAAAGACAATGGCTCAAGCTCAAATTCAAGACTCAAGATCAAGACAAGATTCAGTGATTCAATGTGTTTTATTAAATGTCTTGTAAACAATTGTAATTTTATTTCATTGAGTCTTAGAATGATGTAATAGCCTTGTTACACACACATACTCACACATATCTTTATAATTGAGTGTTTTTCACAAGTTTAAAGGTCGAAACAAGCTTGATTAAGATCAGCTGTTGAGTACCAGTCGACTGCCATTTGGCACCAGTCGATTGTACTAATACGAAACTGTCTGAACTTTTTCAAACTCTAGCCAATCGACTCATCATGGCAAAGCAGTCAACTGTTCAAGTCGTTTCGACAGATTTCAGAATTTAAAACTTATTTTTCGAATTCAAGAGTTTTATATCCGTTTTAAATCAGTTTTATTAACTGTTTTACAACGTCCTAGTGATTCCTCTCTATAAATAGAGCCTAGGAATCACCATGGAAAGGCTCCAAGCATTTTTAATAAAAGTTTAAGTTTTTGCTTTTGAAAAATAGAACAAGTATTCAAACAAGCATTCACAATCTTCTAAGTCTTGGTTCTCTGAAATCAGTCTAGCATAACAGTGAATTCGTTTTAGACTGATTTCGGAAGTTGACCTATTAGCCTCCATACAAAAATCACAATCACAACAAGGCTATAGGTTGTTGTAACTCTTTTATTGTTTTCTTTCACTCTGGGGTTGTGAGAGTAGTCATCTCGATTGGAGAGTAGGGCTCTAGGTTGTAGAGTCAAGTTTTCACTCTTGGTTGAAGAGTGGGTTTGCTCTCTCTAGTAGTGAGAGAGGTATACGGGTTGGACAAGGTTGTTATCTAAACGTCGTAGGGTATTCTTGTATTTTTTCAAGAATAGTAGAAAACCTCAAGTGGGTTGCTTGAGGACTGGATGTAGGTCGGGAGGACCGAACCAGGATACATCGCTGTGTACTCTGTGGTTGATTCTCTCTGTGGTTGTATTTTCTTTACTTGCATTTTAATATCCCTGTGAAACTTGTCTGGCAAGTCATCTGTCCCTCTTCTATAAGTCGACTGATCAGACTGGTATAACATAATCTTCGAAAACTTTTCTGACAAGTCGACTGAGTTCCGCTATAAGTCGACTGGTCAGACTTGTATAAAATACTCTTCTATTCTGACGCTCCAGTCGACTGTATTCCCTTTTCAAGTCAATTGGACAGTAAGAAAATGTTTAATTGCATTATTATTTTTTATACAACACTATTCACCCCCCCCTCCCCCTCTAGTGTTTTTTGCCTTGCCTACAGGATCCAACAACTCAGTTTGCAATTGAAATATCTCTTATTATTATTTCAACCAAAATAAAATACATGAAGTTCTCAAAACTCTAATCTAAGCTAATCATTTCTTTTATCTCCACTTTGTCTCCCTATTGCACCTTTATAAAAAAAAAATCAAAATGGATAAATAACAAATTTACTTTAGGTGTCTTTCTTGAGTGGGGAGTTTGCACCCTTCACTCGTAAACTCCAGTCATCTCAATCCTATATATCCAAACATACACTAAAAGTTCTTATATGTTATGTTATCCATTGTTTCTAATAACCAGTGAAGGGAACACTTCACGATAGTATTTTCTCTTGTAGTAAAGAAATTAATGTTGCATATTTGTCAAGTTATTTTAGGTTGCTAGTCAGCTCACTTGTCCTGCTATGGTTTGGAAGCCCAAATTGAAACCACCAAATAATTTATCTCTCACTTGCGTACACCTTAAATCAAAACCAATAAAAAACTCATCATACAAATCACCAAATTAAATTTTTTTTAAACCCAAAAATAAAACAATCATACCTCTCTGAACTTAAATCCAATGCGCACACAAAATTCGAGTCAGCAAAAAACTGAGTAATCCCCAGAACACAAAAAAATAAAAATTAGAATAAGAATTCGGTTAATGAGATGAAATTAGAGTCGTCGCATCACATATAGAGGCTCTTGATTCAGTGGAGAGGAGTCGCTGATACGGAGTCGCTTGATATTCGCGCTCGATTAGGTGGAGAGGAGTCACCGATACGGAATCAGCAGCAGATCAGATATCGGCGATGAGCTCTTGATTGGGGTTCGATATTGGATTTGGATTTGGATTTGCTTTGAGATTTTCAAATTTTCCAAATTTCGAAATTTCGAAATTTCAAATTTTCAATTTTTCAAATGTTCGAAATTTTAAATTTTAAAATTTTTAATATTTTTAATTTTTTTTATTTTTAAAATTCTTTTATTTGGTTTTAAATTTTCAAAATTTTTAAAATTTCTAAAATTTCAAAAAAACTTAAAAAAATTAAAATTTTAAAAATTAAAATATTAAAATATTTAAAAATTAAAATTAAAATATTTTTTTAAATTTTTTATAAGTTTTTGGTTTTTTTGATTTTTTGAATTATTTTTAAAGTTTTAAATTTTTTAAAGTTTTTATTTTTTTATTTTTTTATTTTTTTATTTTTTTAAAAAATTTAAATTTTTTATTTTCTTAATTCTTTAAATAGAAGAGAAAGAGAGAGATAGAGATAGAAAGAGAGAGAGAGAGAGAGATAGAAAGAGAGAGAGAGAGAGAGAGAGAGAACTAATTAAATAAATAAAGGAGTTGTTTTGGGTGGGAGGATTTGAATTTGAGTTTTGGGGGGAAACTTTTGGGGGGGAAATGTGTTTTGTAAGGTTAGATCTGGTCCTTTGATTTTCGGGGATTGAAGGTAAGCCACTTGATAGCTTTCTTTGTGTTTTATAGCTTTCTTTGTGTTTTATTATATATATATATATATATATATTACTCTTTGAAATTACGGGGTAATACATACACCCCACCTTTAGAAATCAGCGTCCTCGCTGAGTACGGGGCATGCCATCTAGCGCAGGATCCTTCTTTCTAGCCGATGTGGGGTCGTCCTCGATCCCGATAATTCCGGAGATCAGTCCCACACGACAGGTACACACCTCGATAATTCTGGGGACTATCTCACAACGCAGATCATACCGAGGGACTATCTCACAACGCAAATCATACTGAGGCTCTCTCTCACACTCGGTGTTGAAAGTCTGCTCTGATACCATTTGTAACGCTCGTCCCAATACTCAGATAATTTTTATTATTTTTAGAAGACAAATT